>CM018081.1:20890000-22209863 GCA_008658365.1 Alca torda
ATGCTCCCATTGACATTAATGGGACTTTTAGTGAAATAAACTTATATTCATTGTCTAAGTTCTTATTTTTGGGGGATAAAAGTAATTTAAGGACAGTGACCTGAAGAAGTTGGAGTTTCCCTTCAAGAACTGAGTCTGTGGCACTTCCATGGTAAATAATTCATGTAACATGAGGAGAATCCCCCGTTCATTCGAATTGTTCACACCTTGTGAAATCAGAATGCAGTTACTAAAACTGGAAGAAATTCCTAGGTTCAGCATATGTGTTTCACCTGCTGAGGTTGGTCTATAAGTGTTATCACTTATGGGTGAGCCCTAAAAGATGTGAGAAGGCATGGAATTAAGATAGCCTTACACAGGTCTAACACTATTCTGTAGATTTTTATTTTTTTTTAAAAGCATTTTACTAGACTTGGGAAATGGGTTCTATTCCCAGCTCTCTCCCAGTTCTGTGTTGAATCTCGATAAGTCCTTTACACCTCTATTTACTTACCTGTAAAATGAGGAATGGTGATTTTTCTTTTTATTAGGTACTTTGAGATCTAGGATTGAAAAGCCTTTGAGGAGTTTTCTTCCTGGGATTTTTAAACGAGCTTTTTCTTAAACAAAAACAACTGCCTTCACGAAGAATAAATGTTTCTTGCTTTTACTATTCTTTTCTGTGACACCCTAGACTCACGTCACAAATATTTTTGGTTTGAAGTAATTACATTTGTCTGTTTTGTGTATAGTTTCAGGTTCACAAAAACAGTATTGCAAAGAGCAGGATATTCTGTCTTTGTAGTGGTAGTGTGATAGCAAATTGTGCTCGCTTCTCCAAAACCGACACTGGCAGATGGCCTGACATTTCTGAGAGGTATGTCCTGACAAAGCTCCACTGAAGTCAAGCAGAGCTAGGACCATGAACTATTGACTGAGAAACTGCCTGAAAATCAGGGTGAACTGCCACTTACGCAAGATTTTTATCTGGCGTGTAGCACTTTTTCCCTCCCTCCCTCCCTCCCTCCCTCTCCCTCCTTCATGGCCATAGGAATTAGTGGGATGCAGGGCTGCAGCAGCAGCGTGGGTGGTGGGAGCATGGCTGCCCTCACTCATGTGCCTGGGGCAGGGGGATATTTCGTCTTTTCCCATTATTATTAATACTATCACTGTTGTAATTTTATTCTGATCAGCCCTAACATCTATGTGAAATAAGACTATCTGTAAACACAGCTGTAATGGAGCCAGTAAGCAGCTGCCACAGTGGCACAGTAGTCCATTATGATTGACAATGTTTTTCTGATGGCCCTGAAAAGTACAGAGCTGTCGATAGCATCTTGTACTCTTTCCAGGTGCAGTACTTTAGGAATAATAATCTGCCAGGAATTACAGTAGTATTAGAGGGTGGGAATTTAATTACAATATTGATTATACTTATGTATTTATACAGTGCACAAATCGAAAAGCAGCTGCAAGGGAACCTGGAGCTAACAGATTTGCTCGCTGTTTACAAGACTGCTGGGTCGTTGGCATGATTGATTACCTTCACAGTAACCTTTCTGTGTTCCAGAGAGCATACCCTATATACGGAGAAATGGCTGTTCCCTTAGGGAGGTTGGAGCTCGTAATGCAAATGTCAAATAATTTTTATATTAAAAGCTAAATAAAAGACCTGAACGATTTTTATTAGTAGCTTCTTTAATGAATTCACTGTCCTTTGAACCCAAACAATTTCAGCTTTAGGCACAAACCCCCAAACCCATATTTTATAATCTCTGTGAATTTTCTCTTCTAGATTTGATAGACTTAAAACTGTTGATTTTGGTTCTTATTTAATCTCTATTAGACTAAAAAGTTTTCTTTTTAAGAAACACAAACAAAAGAAGAGAAATAGACCTTTAAAGTGAAAGATTTATTTTATTTTATTTTTGAGCTATTTATTGACTTGAAAACATACAATGGGTTTATTATTTTACTGCTGGAAAATTGCCAAGGAAAGAATGAACTACAAATGCTATAGATTATATATCACCCAGTATAATTAAGACAGCAAACAGTCTTCTGGAAAATATTTTATAGACTACTTTATATAATGGAAAGTTCGCAGCAGTCTAACAGAGAACACCTAATATGTCTTTTAATATGAATTCTACCAGAGATTTAAATTAAGGTTTGAACACTGGTGCTTTGCAGCCTATCAGTCTTGGTAACGATTACACCTGCCTGCACAGCCTGATTTTGAAAGGCTATTATCATTCAGAATTAACCTACTAGAAATACTCGACAGAGATTTGATGTGCTTTTCTTCATTTTCTTTGCTTTGTGAGATCTTCTGGACACTGCCTTGGACTTTCTTCTTTGCTCCTTTTCTGTAACTTGTGATGACCAGTTTATTATGTATTTTGATACTTATTTTTCTGTTCTGTGATGAGGAAACTGTTGCAAGTTTCTTATTAATTAAGATACTATTGAAAGATAGCAGGCAAAAGTAAGCCCTTTAAATTTACGTGTATATTAATTTTTGTCATATGTGAAACATTTAGAATTTGGGTGGAAACCTGTTCCCACTGAGATAACCAGGAATGTTACTACTGGCTTGACTGGGAACTAGGATCATTACCTCCATGTGATATTTTATTTCTGTGTCCCCATACAGTGCACAAGTTTTCACTTAAATGTGCATTCCGTGGCTTTCTTTAGAGTTTCTGATCTTTGGCATAGCGTACCTTTATTTTTGTTTCAGGCCTTACGAAAGGAATGGTGACTCCCTGTTTAGTGGTAGGTCTAGTTACACAGTATTTCATGAATACAATTGAGGGAATGAATTCTGGTTTCCCCTCACTCTGTGCGAGCTGGTGTTACTTCAAATTTTTTTGAGTGTTTTGAGAACTTGACTTTGTGCAAAACTGTAGGGCAGAAAGGGAACCCACAAGAGAAATGTCATTTGTTTGCACTCTTTTTCCATTTTATGGCCACATTTGGTGGCGGTATTCTGCTTGCTTTACTGGAAAAATGCAGCATGGAAAGAATTTGGGGTTTAATAAAAAGGGTTAAAGAAACCCTTGTGGCTAGGTTTCCTGATTCTTGATAGCCATGAGACCTCTTTGACTGCTTTAAATCCATATAGACACACTAATGCATCTTGTATTTGTTGTAACACTGAGATCTCTGGACTTGTTGGCTCCAAAGGCCTAATAAAAGTCTTTATATTAACTTTAATTGTCAGGAGGGGAAAAAATGGCCCTAACAGATTGAAAAGTGAGTTCTGGCTTGGTACAGCTGGCTCCAGAAAGGGACCTCTGAATAGAGACAATAGAGTTTCTTGACTGTCCTCTCAAGCGAATGCTGTTGCTGCCTTGTCCCCCCAGGCCGGCTGGGACCAGGTTGCACACTTGTATGGAGAGGCCGTTCCCCCCCAGTGCTCTGGAGAAGATGCATGCCCTGTGGTGGGTACTGCAGGGTTCATAAGCGATGGAAATTCCTGCTGTGTGTCCTGATGGGTACCCAGGCTAGTTCTGTGAGGTGGAAAGCCACCTTCATTCCCACCGAGTCCTCAGAACCAAGGTTTTCAGGCAAAACACATTAAAAATACAGCTCCCTCACATACTGTCTGAATTGAGCCAGCTGCTTGAAAACTGACTGCTGAAAAGATTTGAAGCACTTTGTGACAGTCGTCTGAGAAATCCTGGCATTCATCCTGACCTGACAGCCATGGGGGTGATGTTGCCATTTCTGACAGGGTCTTTCTAGTAAATGTTCTCTGTCCAGCCTGCTAATAATATTGGAAAACTCTGAATGTGATGCATGAAGTCGATTAAACGTAACATGTCTTTGAGAAATACTCAGAGATTAAATTCCCTTAAATAACACCAATGTTTTGGTTGTGCTATTTATATAAACTAATGAGAATTTGAAAAGACAGGGATTAAAAAGAATTATTTGTCTACTGGCAATTCCCAAGACCAATTTACTTCATGAAATGGAAATGTATATACCCAGGAAAGCTTTAATACACATCTATATTGATAAAGTTATTAAAAAATCAGACCATTAAATCCTCTGTCATGGATAGCTGCTGTGTATTGAGGTTTCTTGAACCTTCTTCATTTTTAAACCCCTCTTGTAAGACTGCTTGTAACACTGTCAGTAACAAAAAGGTAGGATGCTTCCTGGGCTCGTAGGACTCAGTATGGCCTTGCTGTGTGCACCATTATGTGGTTTCTCTGGTGGCTTCTTGCTCTGCTTTTTGGCAGCTCCTTGGTGAAGGCAGGTAGCATCCGTGACAGGAATGGCAGGCTCTCGTCTGGCCACTTGACACGGGGATGAGTGAGGTCTCGCAAGTGGGACCCGTGGTTGCTTTAGGAGGCTAGGAAAGGAGGAGGGAGACTTGGAAGGCACAACACGTGTGGTCCTCTGCTGCAGGCTGAAATTGCTAGCAGCTCTCTCCATATAATAAATGTGCAGCTGTGTGTGCTTAAACTGCAGGGTGACACTTCGGAAGGGACAAGGATCTTATGAATAGACCAAATGCTAGTTACTGGTTATGTATCACCCTGGTTAGCCGCACAAAAATGCTTGAGACAAGGGAAAAAGCATATTCAAGTGGCAGAGAGAGAAAGAAAAAGACCAATGTGGTTCAACAATTGAATGAAAGTGAAGGGAGATGAATTGGAGATTATAATTAGAAAGCAAAGGAGCAGGCAGGTTTTCCAGCCTCAGTGGGAAAAGATGATTGACCTGAGCAGCAGGAGAAAAGAAGAGGAAATATTGCTGACAGCGAAAATGCAGAAGTTATTACTTGAGAGACTGACCTCTAAAGGAGACGGGGGGGGAGGAACTTAAAAAAATCCCAACCAGTGAAACCTGTAGTGTTCATGCTGGAGTCAGCTTGCTCAGGGAAGCCGGAGAAACAACATTTGAAAGCTAGAGTACATTAAACAAAATTGCTAATGCTATTACATACATGTTGTTTCACGTGTTGTGCCGATATATATATTTGTAATGCTTGTACTTCATTCCTTGTGTTTATCAAAGGTTGTCAAAACACACTTTACAGTATTTGGTAGAGATGCTGAAGATGCAGGATGAGAATAGTAAGGCAAGGCAGAGGACAGTAAAGAGGATGGTCCCAGCTCTCTAGGGCCACCTGCTCCCATACTTACTTCCCCCATTTTTTGCTGGGCAAATCAATGCATGAGGAGCATTTGTTCAAGAAAAACCTTCTTGTGGTTACCAGGTCATTCCTCCAAAATACCCCTCAGTGATACATAACATAGTGTTTTGTTTTCTTGAAAATATAAAGGGTCAGCTCTTTATCCAAGGTAGACAGGAATCATGCTGTAAAATCACGCTGAACAATGTGTTTCTTTCCTGATGCCTGAAGTGCCCCTGGGAATCCTCAGGCCTTTCGGTAACCTCCGAATCAGTAGTGTGAAATGGTGTGAATTTTCTGAAGAATGAGGCTGAGTGATTTAACCCACACCATCACAGCCCTGCTACATGAGGTCGAATGGAAGGCTGAGTTCACGCAGCTGAATATGAGCTGGTTTGCCTGTCTGGGAGCTTGGGTAGACACAGCCGTACCCTAATCCTGGGCTGGCTGTTGTCTGCCTTGCAGCCCTTTCCCCTCTCTCTGTGGATTGCTGCCCTTTGTACCTGACCTGGACCATTTTTCAGCTATTTTTCCCTTTCTTTTTTTTTTTTTTTTTTTTGCCTTCTGGTTATGAAATTCATTGATAGTGTTTGGTTCTCTTACAAATTACCTATCATAAGAGACTGTTCTTATTACTGCTCCTTTCTGCTTGTTTCATATTGCTTTTAGTCCTATTTCCTTTGCCCCTTCCGTTCTTAATCAAGATTACTCTTACCTGAAAAGATGTCTCCTATAAACAGAACTGTGCATTTAGGTGTCTAATACTCATAATTAGGATTTGTTTAACAGTTTTGAGTATTGCTAATGATTGCCTTCTGCTATGGAAAATTGGCCTCCTGAAAGACCACGTGAATATATGGGTGTGTAAAACAATTACTTGTCATACTAGATTCTTTTTTTCAGATAACAAATTAGGTTCTAGTAATTAGGTCTTGATCACAGACATCTAGGCAATGACACCCCCCCCCCTTTTTTTTTAAAGTATGATCAAATCACTTGCATCCACTAGATGAAAACATAATGGAAATATACCCCAAGCATGAGTTCATCTAGGTGACAGTCAGATCGCGTAGGCATTCCAAAGCAGAGCATGTGGACAACATTCAAGATCACAATCGGCATATTTGCTTCCTCAGGCCATGGTATTTGGAGGCCTAATGCTGCAAGAAACCCTACTAGCTGCCTATTAGGCACCAATATACCTTTAAAAATCAAGCTACTACTTAGTCCTGGCCTGAGATTATATTTTAGCATGTCTCCTTCCCAAGATAACTGCATATTTTTGCTATCATAAAATCAGTTGCTGTCTTACTTTGATGCTGGTATGCCACCCCTGGTCTTGTGCAGTGCCTGACGCCCGAGAATCTTCAGCTGTGGTACAGTATTTCCTTTTGCAAATGCATGGCCTTGATGCCCATCCAGGATTAATTTTCATGTGGCAGCTATATCCTTATGGTGAATAATGTTGACTGCCTTTAATGTGAGGGGAAAAAAAAGAGTTTAATAAGGAGCACGGGACCTCCAGCCTCTGTGCAGGCCATCCTAGAGGTGCTCATCTGAAGGCTGCTGTGTTAGAATTGCTCCGTTGTGATTCCAATATATGAAATTATCCTAAAACTAAGCAACAAAAACATAATACCTGTAAATGACAATGACTTTTTTTTTTTTCCACGCTGTGACGAGAGATATTTGCGGGTAGCAGGATGTGATGTTTAAATCCTCACAGCCCTCTTATCTGTCTGCAGAAAGCATACAGCGCAATCCCTGTGGCATTGCCCGTGGCTCCAGCTCAGCAAAGTAGCTCAGCGTGTCCTGAATTTAAAGTGTGGCTCCAGAAGGACTGCTCATATGCTTAATGTTACACAACGCATGTGATTATCTTGTTAGGAGATGGAGAGAAATATTAATCTTGCAAGATTGCAGGCACGAATGTATTTTCTTCATGTGCAACCTGTGTGTAACCAGCACCAAAACAGTCAGTAGTAACCCGTGTCACAGAGACTTCCCCTTTTTGTGCTGATCTGTTAGTTTCACAAAGATGCAAGATGGTCTTCCCCCCCCTCCCCGATAAAAATATTTGCGTTCTGAAGTGAAACTACAAAGTGAGCAGCTATTATTTCTTCTTTGTCAAGGACCTGTTTTCTTCTATTTGTCATTAACATTTGTCAGCTGGTAAATTATGCACAGTTTTTTCTTTTGTCTCTCTTATTTTTTAGCCAGCCGTAATTATGCTAGCTGATTCCCGTGTAGACTTGTTTTCAGCTGCATTGCTTACATGCCTTTTTAATAGACTGTAATTTTTGTTAAGTAAGTTATGTCAGATTAACTACTTCCGATAAGATGCCGTATTATACTTGGGTTTTCTATTTCTCCCAGCTGGATGCACAGAATATGTCACTGCTGACTTGCTTTCTCCTGCCTCCCTCTAGCTAAATGGCAATATGCCACTGCAGCAAAACTTCTGTTTGAGGATTCATTGGCTTTTTTTGTTGGCTAGTAATGAGGCTTTGAGGTAGCTCGCTGCTCCTGATTAGTGACAGAGTGCACAAAGAAAGGAGGAGTGCAAACCCGTCATTAACTCATAGTGAAAACCTCAGCATTTAAGTTCATAAAGATGAGGAAAGATTGTTAAATCCTTTCCATTCAGATTTGGCTGTTTTGGGCGGGTTTATGGTGCCTGCCTTGGTTTGTGGAAATAACCAGTTGAAGTGTTGATTATACTCCTGTTCTTGCTGAGCTCATGTTACCTTTGTGCTCCCAGAACCATCGCTCTGGTTTCTGCTGCGGGCCCCGCCGATGGTGACATCATTGAGGGTTTGGGCTTGCCGAAGTTGGAGCTGGGCATTGTCACTTGGCTGGTCGCCTGTGGATGTGGGGGGCCTAGACTATCTCTGAGACTTGTACCGAGGGTGGCACTCACCTGGTGCAGACAAGGTGGATGCCGGCTGCAGCACCGCAAGCAGAAGCTTACTGTGGCCTCTGCCCCGTCTTCTTCTGGCGCAGGATATGCAGGGCCACCGGCACGGGCTTGTGTCTCTGAAGGCCTTGAAACGCAGTCGAGAGGAGTTCAGTGCTTGTTCAGTGGGCTGCAATTGCTCTTCTCTAGCCTGGCTGCCACTGCAGGCTGCAGTGTCCTGGGGGCCTCTGAGTGTGCTCACAGCTGTCTCAAGCAGCAGGCCCAGTAAAGAAATCTCCAGCTTTTACCCTTCCTTTGTTTTATTGCTTGAAGAGAAAACGAAAGGTTCCATGAATCTCCGCTGGTTGAAATAGCTAAGTTTCACAGTGCTCTCTGTAAGAGCTTCGGCATAGTTCTTCAGCCTTACAACCGAGTTCCTTTATCTCAGATTTCAGTTTGAGTCATGGTGTTAATAGCTTTACCAGGTTTTGTTGTTTTAATGCAGTACAGTGAATTATATTTCTGGGTGCTCAAATGAAAGAGGATTAGCTGCTGGAAACTGTTTATTTGTCTTACAGTTTCTTTAAAGAAGTAAATAAAATGTGAAAATAATGGTACTGTACATTGCAAATAATAGACTATTTTCTGCCCTGGTTTCATGATGGAATGGATGTCATTTGTCAAGTGTGAGGATGATAGAATGAATCGTATAAGTCATCTTAAATGTGATTTGCCACCTGCCTGATTGTTCAGAAGTGTATGCATGCTTAATTAATCTAATTAGTCAATGCATATATAGGAAGCAAATTTACAGGCTCTCTGTCATCTTAAATAAAGCATTTTTGTTTTCCTAGGATAAATAATTCATTATAGAGCTGAGTGCTAGACTGTGATGCTGGAGAGCTGGCTTCTTGTATAATAAAAAGAGTAGAATTATGATGTTTCTTCCTTTTCCCTTTAACTTCTCTTTAGACAGGGATTTCATGGAAGGAAAGGGGAACATCTGCACTGGAGGAACATAAATTCCCTTCCAAAGGAGAAGCAGAGAGTACACTAGCTTTGACACCATGGGAATTTTCATGTGCGAGATGGTGTCTGCTTTGGCACAGATGCAAACTGCAACATGTGCATGATTATCCTTGAAAGTGAAATAATTAACATGCTGGAAAACATGACAGAGTTCATATAGCTTGGGTTGTTCTGCTTCAGAGGTTGAGTCCACTACTTAGGACAGTATTGTAAACACGCCAAGGGACAACAGCTGTATCTCTCTGGTGGGAGCAGTGCTTCGCACATGTACCAGTACAATGCAGTACAGTCAAACTGTAAATGTTTGGATAGGTAGGTAATCTCAAATTTATAAATTCACATCATCATTAGTTACATAAAAGTGCTGTGAGAAAGAATGTCTGAATCAAAGGAAGTCCTGAAAGTCAAAGCCAGACCAGAAATTGCAGATTTTAAATAACTGTTGGTTATTGATATGTGCCAGCCTACAGAGCAGCAACTTGCCCAAGCCTTTAAAACTTGGCATGAGAAGGATGTCCATCACCTTGAGATGCTGCTGTTAGCAGATGGTGGCTAATTCTATGAATTGTAGCTATTCTCTTGTAGTGATTTCTTTAGGGACCTGGTATGACAATGAAGATCCTCCCTGGGGTTTTTGCTGCAATCTGCTATTGGAAGAATGGAATTTGGTGTGAAGATGGAAAGAGAATTTACCAGCTGATTATGTATTTTTAAACAGTCTATACTATCCAGAGTGGAATGAAATTGGTTTAGGGTTTGGATATCTTTTTTCATACTGGCCCTGTAAGTAAAAATACAAAATGAATTAAATACGTGTTCTTTAATAACTGGTGAGCTTTGTTTTCTGAGAACATGTAATGACAATTTCTTCCCTGATTGTCAGGTGTACTCCTCCTTCCTGACCTTCAGATCCAGAGGAAAGCTCCTTGAACCTGATTATCCATCGAAATACATGGCTTGATGTTGCCAGGGCCAGGGAAATTATTGGTGGTAATCACTGTCTGGAGCTGAAGTAGGATCAAGGCTGTTGCCTGGATGAATTTGTACTGCTGTAGTATTTACCACTGTTTTTTACAGTTCTCTTCACAAGGCAGTGAAGTTAAAGTTTTACAGTTCTCCATAGCAGATTTGACCACCAAAGCAGAATCTGTGGTGAGGGGATATTTAAAGACGTTTATTCTCCTCGGTTTGCAGACAGATTAGTGCAGAATTCCTGCAAAGCAAATTAGTATGAAACTGCATAATTGATACCTAAGAACCATGAAGATTGCTGTGACTCAAGCTAGAAATGAAAAGCAGCCTGTTTCAAGGTGTTGTGGCCCTGTCCTAGTAATCCTGCCTGCTTTAGTAAACTTTTAAATGGACGATGATCAGAAAGGCGATGTGTTCCGGGGGCTTGGCTCCTGTGCACTGGGGTCAGCCCAGTGGGCTCGCTTGTTTATCTCATTAGTGTTGCTGCGTGAAGGATGCTCTCATGTCCTCACTGTGTAATGTAACATTGCTTTTCTGCCTGTTTGAGCTCTCTTGTGGAAACTTGACTTGACCTGTCCACAACAATTTCAGCCTGTGATGAAACTGCCTGTTTGCAAGGCTTTCTGCAGGTTTGGGGCTGAAATCTTTCTGCATTTTATGAAAATGTTTTATCAGCTACCCTTGATGTCTGCAGAGTTTTCATTACTACTATATCTGCATGGCAAATAGTCTTTGAATATGTATCTGTGCCACAAAACTGCTCAGAAATAGGAACAGAGTTACTCCTGTTTTCTGCTTGGAAACTGAGGCAGAGAGGTTGGATCTCAGACCCACCAGTACGGGAGCCACTGACTATTAAGTATCGGGGGCTAGTGATGGAGTTCACAGCTGTGAGTCGGGTTCTGGGAAGTAAGGGGGAGGGTCTGGATATTTCAGGATGTATTTAATGAGTTCACAGTGAACACTAACCCCAAATAAATTCATGGATGAGGGAGAGGCTGCATTGGGCTCTTGAGAAATAGGATGTACAGGTGCTTTTCTCAGTGCTACCAGGAGGTGCCTCTCTCTACTTGGGATTTATGGCCCATGAAGGAAACTGCCGTAGCCTTTTCTTGCAGAAATTGCTTGGGCTCACTCCTTGTTTCTCTCCGAGAGAGTCGTGTTGGTGCTGTGGACCTTTTGCACAGTAGCCTGGTGCCTAGAAATCTAGGATGAGGAAGATGACTGTTTCTCTCTTTTTGGTGGGGGAAGTCAGGTTTCACTTTCAGGGGTCTGTGTGTGTTTTCCTGGGCCAGCCCAGGGCAATGGGGCTGTGCCTCACAGTCCTGCTCCCCACAGGCATCCTCATAACCATACGTGGGGATGAAATCCATCCCTTCATGTCCTGGTTTTCTTCAGGGAGCACTGCACTCGTCCTCTCCTCAGCCTTGGCAAAGGGTGACAATTGCTCTGTGCCCTAGTGATTTGGGATTTTCCTTTGGCAGGGGGCAATTTGGTCTTTCTATGCATTTTCTCCAAAATTGCTTAGTATAGGATACATGCAATGACTGGAATGCATTTGAAACCCTCTTTCTTGCTCTAACACTGGGCTCCTCATTGTACCTTTACTGCTCAGCCAAGCCTTCAGGCCTAGAGAGGGCATTCCCAAGCAGCGTGTTTTGTAATTTTCTAACTACTCTGATAGTTAAGAACAGTTTAAGTTTTATGATGTGCTTGCTGGGTTATGGAGTTTGTAGTACTCATTCCTGATCTTTTACAGGAGAGCTGGATGGAGACTGGAGAGCAGCAATTGGACTGGGTGAGGGTGGGTGGAAAGTCCTTGAATTGGTGCTGCCGCTGTCAAGGGTGGTATGTCAAGGTCTAGGCTGTTGCTCCATTTGATTGCTTGCTTGCTTCTTGTTTCTCCATCTGTATCTCTCGATTCAATCCAGAGGCATGCCAACATCCCAAGGCATTGTTTCCTTGGTTTATTGGTCTGTTTTCTGGCTTTATTGTCTTCACCATTGTATTTTAGGCCAAATTTTGGACCTAGTCTATTTGGCAATGTCACTTTTGAAAAGTGAGATCTCTCTTTTACTATTTCTGTATCCCCAGTGCTGAGAGCTTTCTGGGTGTCTGATCCCATTCACTGCATTTAACCTATCATAAATGCAAATAACGATAATTAGATGGTGAATAACGCTATTATAGATGCAGTTCAGTGCATATTTCACTGATTGGGCCAAATCAGGAAGCTATGCAATGCGTGCTGGCAGCTTTGTGAGTAAAAGTGCTTATTACTTATCTCAGATTGTAATGCGCTATCAATTAATTGCTCACAAATCTCTGGTGTCAGTTTGTGTGGGTTGTGAGGAGTGGTAAATCATTAACTTTCAGTGGCACAGAGTTTGAATTACAATGCCAGTCCTGCAAGGTAGGAAATTTGCAAGTTCAGTCTGGTGGAAAGAATCTCTTTGTCTACCAGCATCCTGCTGGTGAGGCCAAGAACATGTGCCCGCACCCCGACTTCTTGATACCCTCTCCTCTCTTACCTGTGTCTATCCGGTGGGTCTCAGCCCCTGAGCGTGGGGCTTTCGGCAGTGGCTGCCTCCTGTCCTCCTCCCTCATCTGACACATGCACACTGGGCTCCCGGGGAGCCGGTACCTGGAGGAGGAACCCTGTCAGCCATGTGTCACTCCTCAGCCCCTTCTGAATAGCACCAGATGCTTAAATCAAACAATGCGCTCCCAGAGAGCAAGCTGGTGTGTGATCAGCAAACACGACGCTACAACAAAGCCCAAACCAAAAAAACAACCATGGCAATAAAACAAGATAGAAGAATAAAAAGTGTCTATGATTTGGCAGACAGCTAAAATGCAGGGCAGCGATCATGCTGCCGTGAGCATGGGAACAAATTTAATTCTCAGGGCACTGATAAACTCTAGCTGTATGTTTGTCTCTAGAAGGCATTGGGGCCAATAGCCATGATTAACTTGCCTAAGAACTGCCTTAAAGCATTACCATTTTTTATTTTTGTATCTAATGTTAATTGTGTTAAGGATGCCAAGGGCTGATTTATGTTTTACGAGAATTGGAGGCACAGAGGGAATACGAAACTTTTCTTTCCCAGAGCCTAAAAGGGGTCCTGTCACAGAACTGGAGGAAAAAAAACAGGTCTCCTGAGTATCATCCTCTTGCATTGACTATAAAGGATTTTTTTTTTAATCACTTAATGCTTTGAAAGCAAGTACTGGAAATTAAATAATCAGCTTTCTTGTTCCAAGTATAAGTGTTATTTTTAGAATGGGAACCTTACTTTTATTTCATTGTGGGATAACCAGTGTGTGTCAGCAACCTTCCTGCTGAAACCCAAATGAAAACAAGGCACTGCCATTTTAGCATCAATAGGAGGGTGTAGAAAAGACTCTGATGATATCACCTAACTATTTTGCTTTGTCTCCACAAAACCATCTTGCTATACATGCCTGTTTTCAATTATTCATCTTGGGCTAAAAATGTTCTACCATTGTAGTAAAGGCATTGATGCTCATCTGGTGTAACCCATACCTGGGATGGCAGTAAATCAGTGAATTGATGGGCATTTTGGTGCCTATGATTTATTCAGCTGACAAGGAGCACTGGGCACCCTGCAGTTCAAAGCAGGCTGCTAGGCACATATATGGAGATAGTGCTTGGGACCATGCAACTCAGCTCCCTGTTATCTCAGGCTCCTTTCCTAACTGAATTAGTGCAGTGCAAATCTCCCTTTCCTTCTTTTGCAGTGGTTACCCTTTCCCTGCTATCCAAACAGTGATCCTTGTGCTCCCAGTGAATCTGCAGTGACTGGTTTCTTTGAAAAGAATGTCTGTTGCTCTCTTTCCCTTTTGCTCTTCTCCCAGTATTTTCCAAGCAGGTCTTATAACCTCGGACAGAGTTTGGGGGTGTCCAGTGTAACCCTTCTTTAACACATCACATGATGCATACAGGGTCTGGCAACAATTCTGCTCTGCCTTTAGCAACATTCACACAAGAGAAACGTCCAAAGTCAACATGTGGCATTTTGGAAGGTAAAAGGTGCCCTGTTTCTGAGTCCCCAAATCAAAACCAATCTTTTTGCTCAAACTTCAGTTCTAAGTATAAAATGACATTGTTTCCCACAGGTCTGACCTAGACCGCTGGACTCATGTGCAGCTGTGCAGATGCGTTTGGTTGCATTTTAACTATGTAACCAAAAAGAGGTGCCCCCCCAAAAAAGAAAAAAAAACAACTTAGAAGATGTAACAGGTCTGTAGCTGTAGAATCATTACCTGTGTGTCTGTTACTTAAAGCTCACCAAGCCCCGTGCGTGCAGAGGGTGCTCCAGCCTGACCTTCCACTTGGGGAAACTCCAGTGTTTGCTGCTCTGTGTTTACCTGCGTAAGCATTGCTGTGGAATAATTTATTTTGCTGAGTTTTTCTGGCCAAACCATACATTTGTGCCCTGTGGCATTGGAGTGTTGACATGAAGACACTGTTGCAAATTACACACCATGGGTCGAGGACTTCAGACCAGGCATGCTTTGACCTGAAGTAAATTTCTGTAGAAATGACATGGGAATATATAAAAGCTGTACATTTCTACTCCTTCAGAAATGTTTTGTTGATATAAGAAGGCATGTCTTGAGCCTCCTAATGAAATGCTGTATTGTGGTTTATCACCTTTGGAGGAGGACAAGCAGGGCTAAACCTTCAAATGTCTTTTCAGTTTGCGTGCAGGTATTTTCAATGTTATCTGATCTATGAATAGAAAAAAAAAAAAGGACTAATCAGGACAAGGACTGCTTAGCATATATGAAAGCTGATGTGCCTTTCAGACATGCCAGTCAAAAGGGAGTACTTACTAAAAAGCATCAGTGATTATTACAGAATTTGTGCATGTAAGGGATTTTTTGTGTGTCTATAACTACAAGGGAGTTGTCGGTACCTGCTAAGGGAAAAGTGCGTTTGCTGGAGAAATCTTCATCCTTTTCTGCCTTTTTCCGTAATCTCATCTCCTAGGACAATCGTGTTCGGTTGGGTAAATTCTGTGGGCACTCTGTGGCCGGCCAGGCTTGGTGTAGTTTTTCCCCTTTGTTCAAACAGCTTTTGTACCATGTGCCACCGTCAGCAGTGCAGGTCAGGTCCTACCGTCAGGCAGAGCGGTGGCGGCAATTCTCACCTCTGGTTGTGGGGCTCGTGCTCCTGGCTCTGCTGGGGTGCAAACCACAATGAAGTGCTCTGCATATGGGTTGAAGTTCAGGTCCTACAGCTTGGGAAGGTCCTGCAGCCGTACGCTGCAGAAGCTTCTGTTTTGTCCTTGGCCCTCTTTGAGCTGAGTGTAGGGGCAGAGCTGCTGCAGCCGCCTCAGATGGGGAATGTGAGGTCAAATGTTCTGTCTGCCAAAAAGGAAAGTGGGACCACTCATAGCGAGTCCAATACTGATGGCAAATAATAGATACTTTTATTAAAATGTAACTCTAGCCACTCTGGTGCTATTAACTACAATAAAAATGTTTTATTTATTCTATCTGCAATATTTCCACTTTATGATACATCCTAGGAACTCTGATAGGTTCATTTATTTGTCATTTGAGCAGTGAAATATGAAGGAAGGGTTGGAATCTATAGTGTTATTATGTGGGAGTTATTTGTGCCTTGTGTTCAACATTGCAGATGATAATGACTCTTCTTTGGTTCCAGTCTTTCATCTGGCATGAAGGTTGCTAAACCTCGCAGCCATTTTCTGAATGAGAGAAGGGGAAGGGAGGAGTGCTGGCATGTCATGCTTAATGTGGCCGTGAGATAATAATACCTGTGCTAAGCAAGTGTTACAAAATAAATGTAAATGGTTAAATTCAGGTGCATAAGAACCCTTATTTTAGTTTCATCTGCCCTGTTGTATAAGCTAGGCTTCTTGCTCAGTTGCAACTAGTTTAAACAGCTGACTATTGGGGACCAAATCACAGAGTTAAGACAGCTTGCAAAACTGTTAGCTGAATTCTCTCCCAGCAGGGGAAAAAAAACCCCAAAACTAAATTTGCTAGATAAATTATTCATTGTGAATCATTCACTTAATTCTCATAATAAATGGTTTCCTACCCTTGGTTCTATTCTCTAATTACTGTGTTTAATGTTTTTACTGGCTTTTGTTTTCTATGCAATTTAATTTTGCTGGGATGAGAGAGTTTGGAAGAGCCCAAGTGAGGGAATGAAAGCTTTGTGTCTGTGCTGGTGCAGCTCCCACGGAGAGCCAGGAAGTCAGCCACAGATTCTGCTGCAGCCATTCACAGCTACGTTATGCTCAATAAAGATAAAAGAAGAATTGTGTCCTGAGTAGTGCAGCCTCTCCTTAGGCTTCTTGCTGTGGAGAAGACCATGCTGTTATGCATTAGCTGTACTATTCTCTGCTGTCTTTGACCAGCTTCACTGGACTGCTGAAGCATCTTACAGCTGCAGCTCTGCTCCCTTTTTGCTTCTCTTTCAAAGCTCTGTAGTGCATTCGCTAATGTGTATGCAGAGCCTCTGCCTCCCTGGGACTCCTGGCTCCCTCTCTTCTGCTTCCAGGCTCTGGCAGAGGTTGTCCCAGGGACTACCCAAATAGGCTGGTTTGGAGCTGAAGAGAGAGATGGCGGAATGTGGCCAGTACAGCCTGTTGCATGCTTCATTACACGCTTCATGCCCCCTGCCCCCTGTAACAGTTGTGTTCACTGTATTAAACTTGCTACCTTTGAGCCTAACAGCAATAGAGTTTTCTGAGCACAGACAGGGATTAGCAGATTGACGTTAGTTTACGGTTATGAGAACATACTTTGGAATTTATCTACAAGCTGTTTTATCTAAAGAACTTCAGTATCAAAAATATCACCAGGATTGGCATACCTCGGCAGCATCGAAATACCCTAGTCAGGATCCTGGATATTTCCTCTGCTGTGCAGTCTCAAAGCAGACCCGTGTCCTGCCCCAGAACCTATAGCAAGGCATTTCTCAAGTGCAGCGTTAGAGGTCTTAAGGAGAGATTCAATCCTGAACTGGGTGCTTACACTCTGTATTTGATAATATTGGTGAATGAGCTAGAAAAGCTTGAAGGAAACTCCTCAAGTGTGAATTCACAGCCTGACACATGAGCAGCTGAAGGTGATGCTACAGCAAAGTTATAGCTGTCTCCCTCAGGAAGCCATAAGGAGGATGGGTAGAAGAGGAGGGTATCTATTACAATTGCTTTCAGTGCTGCATTTGTGCCTATAGATACTCTACAGATGGATCTATTCACATGAACACATGATGTGACTGATAATTTTCCAGTAATGAATATTAAAAAAGAATTCCTATTTCTTTCTAAATGCTGATAATGCTGCTTTACATCGCACAAAGCAGTGAAGCTCTAACTGGTGTTCCTGAAAGAATGCTGAATGTGAAGAACTGAAAGGAATGTGAAACTGGAAGTGCAGTTTGAACAAATCTTATCAAGTGCTCTTCTCACAAAAGTACCTTTGACTTCTGTTGCACACAGATTATTTGCATGACCTGAGGAAAAGTTGGGAGATTATTTACTATCTAAGTTAGAGACTTCTGTTTGAGTTTCCAGCAACGTGTGCCAAAATAAGGCAGATACAGAGTGAAATAGTAACAGAGATTTTCTTTTTTAACTGAGTAGAAGAAGCCTTTGTACCTTGTTACAAGCCAACTCTAGTCCACTGCCAGGAATTTGCTTAGCTTTTTTGATAATTTATCATGTTTTGATGATTTTTTTTTTGTCTTTTTATGCCAACCTTACAATTTGATGTTGAAAACTTGGTTTCTGAAGTGTGGTGTTTGCCCTCTCCCTCTCCTTCTCTTCTCTCTTTCTGTTTCCTCTCTAAACGGTACACGATGCAAGTTAAACTTCTTAAATACTATTTTATGCATTTTATGGCATGTGGACAAGCACTGAAGCTAGCCTTACTTTCTGTAAGCATTTAAGGACAGGCACTGGAGGGTAACCAGCTCCTGGGTCTGCAGTAATAAGGTTAGTTTGGGTAACTGTGTCCCCACGTAGTGATGAGAGCAGGAGCTGGCAGCACTAGATCATGCTCCCGTCTGAACTGATGACTCCATGTCATAGGAACAGAGCTGAGAGTCCCTCTGCCCTTGGGATTTCAGGCCACAGGAACTCTTTGGAAGACCTGGAGAGCTGTCCGTGCTCCCTGGGAAGAAGAGACTTGAATTCCCCATTGTAAATGAGGCCTCATTCCTGGCATAGCTTTCCATCCTCTGTGACCCGAAAAGCTAAATCCCAGCAGTAGTGCTGATTTGCTTCATTTTTATGTTGATTTTAATAGATCTATTTCCTGGGTGGAGTACTGCTTAACATCAGAATGGCAGCAGGATTGAGTGTTTCCAGGTTTTGGTGTGGATGAGGGTAAAATGAAGCCAATAATAGTTATTTAGCACAAGGGAACATTGGGAAGTTCATCAGGTAGAGCGCTTTCCCGCTGTTAGCAACAAGCTATTAGGAAATATCCATGTAGTTAGCTCCTAAGACTGGACAGTTGAGGCAAATTCCAATGGAAGGAGTTTACTGGTTAATTATAATAATAAGCAGATCAGTATTGCAAATAGTGCACCAAATCCAGAACTATTTTAAAAGCATGTGCTGGTATGTCTATAAATCATGAAAAGAGAGAAAAGCAGTGCAAACCTCATGAGAATTTTCCTAACATTTCTTTGCCGTCTTCCCCTTCTTGTCTCAGGCTCTATTTGCAGTGATTCATGAAAAAAACCCTGAAGAGCTGACATTTGGGCTTTGGTCCTTGACACTTAAGTAAAATACTTTAAAGTGTAGTTTGGGAGCTTTAGACTCCTTCCTTCCACTCACTCTCTCAAACACTTTTGAAATAAAAAAAGCGCTAACGGATGTTGGTTTTCAGTTTTCCTTTCTTCTGACTTAATCTGTTCTCTGGGGTGCTTGTGGAAAGCGAATCATTTCAAGGCAGCACTGCCAGCCCACTTGTAGGTTGTAAACCCAAGGGGTTCAGGACTGTGGCAAACACTGCCACTTTGTTTGCTCAGCTATTTGAGGAAAGTCAGGGAATACAAGGGCAGTGTGAACAGCTATGTTAATGTCAGGAAAACCGAGAGTGAAGAGTTAACGTGCAGGAATGCACAATAAAATTATTAGGGTTTTTCTACTGCAGACCTGCCTATGAAACTAATAAAGATAGCACCTAGCACCTATGCAGGGCTTTGTTTTCAAAGATCCCTACAAACAATACCTAATTCCCTTCTGAAATAGCTGTGTGAGTGGTTGAAAATAATTCAAAGTCTTTGTGCTTCATATATGGGGAGGAAAAACCTTTGAATCCATAAACAAAGAGTGTTACGCTATTTCCACGTGGCTCTATGATGAACGGGTAGCAGAGCCAGAAGCTCCCAGGGTCTCATTCAGTCTTTGTGTTTGTATCTGTGCTTCTATGCCAGATTGAACTATGTGCACTGCACATAAAGTCAGAGCAAATAGAAAGCTGTGTTCAGGAAGGTATTCATATGCACAAACCAATCTTACTGGAAATAATTAATAATAATGGACCAGACCATGATCTTGGCTATACTGATGTAACTCTATCGTAACTCTATTGACTGTGTTATATACATTTCCCAATTAACATATTTTTTTGTTTCACCGGAAAATAGCATGATATGTTGCAAGGGTCAATAATGTCTCGTGCTGACAAAGTACCTTTTGAGTCCATTTCATCCATAAGGTTGTGGGTACCAAGTTTCAACATGTGCACACTTCAAAAACGCTGGGGAAGCTGCATCTCAGCAGGAGCTCTGGGGAATAGCCCTTGATCCTAAGAGCATTAAACAAGAAATACACAAGGGGTAATTAGGTGGCAGCAGCTCAAGTTTATATTAAACATCCTGCAGCTGTATCAACCAAATTCTCTTGTCAGTGTTGGCTACTATAGCTGTCGAAGCTATTCACAATACAGCTTTTTACTGAAGTCAGCCATAGTTCTTATGGAAATGACAAGTGGTCCACAGTGCTGAGATGCATCCAGCTCCGTCTTCTGCAGCCCAGCGTGACTCGGGCTTCTCCCATGGAGAAAGGATTTTTTGCTTAAGACGATTCCTGAATTTTAACACTTAACAGTTGTAGGCAGAATAAGAGAGGTGTCCTGTCTGATACTAGAATTTATGTTTTGTTAACACTAAACCCACTTACCTTTCCCAGGCAGAACCCAGAACCTTATACCCACTGATCTATTTCTAAAGAGAAAATAACTTTTCATTGTAGAGTCAAAGAGTTAGTAAGTCCCCCAAAGGGTAATGAAGCTATTCAGAGGTGAAATGACTAGTCCTAGGTGAGGCAAGAGATGAAACCTGCTTTGTCAACATTTCCAAAGTGTCATTTTCGAGTTATATTGCTGAAAATAAGCCTAAGAGAATACATCAAAGTAAAGCTGTCTGCTTGGATCACATCTGCTTGCATGCTTGTCTGCAGTTATTACCTTTCCACCAAAGATATGAGTCATGTGAGCCTCAAAAGAAAAATCTAAACAGGATATTCCAAATATTTCTCAACCAAATTATGCTGTTTTCCCCAGTTTCTTTCTGGTGTGACTTTTCTTTTGCTACTTAGAGGTTTTTTTTGGTTAATTTTGTTGCTAAAGACAGATGAAACAAAGATGTACATGGATTTTTCTATTTGTAAATGAGCACTACAAAGGAGAAGATGTGACATAAAGTCTCCATCTTACAGTAAACAAAACAAGCTACTATACAATGAAGAGAATGACAGGAGCACGTTGTATGTGTCAAAGTGAAATAGAACATCCATGTAGTAAAAAGTGCTGCTAAGAAAGCCTTTCAAGCGTTTAACGAGGGAAAACAGATCGTTAAAGTATAGATTTGATTTTTGGAAAGAACAATGCCTGCTGTTTTTGACAATGGCTCTTGGGTTGTTTATAATCAATACATTATCACACAATTCTTTCAGGCCCTTCTGCGGTGTGCTGTTGTGTCAGTACCTGATTTGGAAAGAAGCTGAACTGATTTATCAATTAACTACTTTGTAGTGAAATCATCACCTATCAGACTCCAGCATCTAGAGGTCACCAGATAAACAATGTGCTGGGAGACCATGGCTGTGCCTGGGGCCTGTTTGCAGGAGTGAAATGAGAAAGGAGAGCCGAATCTCGGTACAGGATGCCTGCAAGTGCCTCTTAAGACTACCATGAATGAGAAGAAATCTGCAGCTGGTGGTAGACCAGAGAGGGGACTGGAGTTTAGGGTTTTTTTGGTGTGTATACTTGGATCAGGAGCTGGACATGTGTTTGAATTACTTAAATTTGAAGAGGGTGATGCCTCCTTAATTTCACTGTCTGCAAGCTGACACTGCTATTACAGCACGAGAGTGGTGTAACTGGAAACGAATACAGATAAATAAAGTTTACCCAGCTCCAATCTGGGCAGAAGAGGTTTTACCACCGTCTCCCCACTGACCCCGGTGGTCAGCCTGGCTGCCCAGCTCTGCGTCCAGTGATGTGCCGCCGCTTCCAGCTGATGGCTGCAGACCGATGTGGCCATTTTGCCACTTCGTAGGAAATTCTTCTTCCTTTTAAACGAGATTATTTTGTGCCTTTCAGTTGTTTTTTTGTGGCACGGAATACATCTTTAGCTAATACCCCTCATTATGGATTTCCTTAATTATTTGGTTTCCCAGTGGCTTAGTAATCTAATATGACTCTAGGGACAAATCCTTGCCTGAGATCACAGCCTAAATATCTAATGTTATATGGGATCCAGAGATTAACAGAACTAAATCCTAAATCCTCTGGGGCTAGAGAGTGCCAGTGAACTTGAGGGGGAACTGCCAGTATATGGCTGAAACCACAGGGAACAGAAGTCAAATAATGATGTACCTGGATTAAGTGGGAATGCACCGGCTCGCCCGCAACTCCAGCCTCTCCCATCCCCAAGTCTTATTTGTTATTATAGGGTCACAGGGATTTGAAACAGGGGACAAAATCGGAGTGACGTTTGTTAGAGCATCACTACAGGTCACTCGTAGTGGTTGGAAAGGGACGTCCGTTGTGATACACAAAGCATTAGTGCTGAGGGTGTGGGAGGGGGGAAGGAAGGGGCTCTTTTTTGCTGTGCTATGTTGCTCTTCTCTTCTGTTTTCTGGCTGCCAAAACACACTCATTGTCTCAGGAACTGTTACTGTTATTTGCCTGATGCAGAGTAGTGAATCACAGCCCAGTCGGAGGGAGGGTCCCAGGTTTTGATTGAATCCCAAACCAGACAGGTCCTATTATCCTTCTTTTTGTCTCTTATTCAAATGTGCCTGAATCATTATAGATTTTAACATAAGGTACTGAAAAATATGCAAATTTCTGTAGGATTTCAGGCTTCTGAGATTTAAATTTTGCAAAACCAGCTAGTAGATTTCAACATCTTATCTTAATGCAACGCTGTACCTGCAAATCTGGTCAGTAAAATGTGCCGCCTTTTTGTTTTTTTTCCTAGATCAGTTCCAATTATAGTTTTATTATTCCAGGTCTGCTAACCTTTATTTCATCCATACATATGCAGCCTATTTTATTTTATATTTTTATCCCACCCCATTTGATAGTCTGGGAAAAAAATATTTATGGCATTTCAAAATTTTCATCACAGTAGTTCTGAGGTTAGAGCTCTGTCACCCTGCATGTATACGGAATAGTTACAGACGTGCACTGTACATATACACATACTAATCCAGTACAGCCCTTGCCATGAATTTTGACATTTTAACCAGCCAAGTACTGCTGGTTTTACTGATCACTTGGGTCCCTCCAGCTCCTGGTAATGCAGAGTCATCTTCTCATTGGTGCAGTATGTCTGTAGCTTTCTCCCATATAAATGGCTTTGTATTGGAATTATCATTATAGCAACACTATTATTTTTAGGAATATAATGAGGTGCAAAAGAATGGAAAAAATAGCCTCCCTCCCACTTGTGTTATTAGTGTAACTTTTCACAGCTCATTCTGGGAAACTTTGCGGCTATCTTAAGATTTCCTCTGCAGCAAAAAGAGAATAAAGCATTAGGCACATCAAACAGCATAAGAGCTACTGAAGTGTTACCCTTTGCTCTTGTGTTAAAGGCTTGTTGTTACTACCTGTTTTGAGAAAATACGAGTGTTTGGTTCTTCAAACCTAATGAGTACCAGCTGGGACACATTTCCGTTTATATAAAAGAAAGTAGATTTAACCTTTGTACGGTGGTGTTCACCCAAATTATTCAGCCTTGGGGATATTCTGCTGAGTGGCGGGATCTTGCCAAGATGTGCACTGCTTATTTCTGCCCCATTTGTCATCGCAGCGCAAGGATGTCTCAATAAACAACATCTGGAAAGTGACTTGAGAAGTACCTTGTTAATCATTTATTGGTCATAGGCTGAAGAGCATTTGGTAAACAGGGGCTGATGCCAATTACCTGGCAAGAATTTTGGTTTGCTCAGAAGATCTAAAGGACGCTGTGATCATTAAATTCTTTCAGTCTCTGCACTGGGAAAATATTAACTTGAGAGAGGCAGAACTGTTAAGTGAGAAGTTTTAACAATTGACAAATGTATGTGACAGCCTCTTCACAAACTTGTCTGCTGAATAAAATGTTTGCACTTTTTATCGTTGGTATTGAAAGCCTAGTCCGTGGAGTTGTTTGCTTAGTCTCCAGAGAACAATCAGTTCAGATCGGTTACTTTCAATCCTCATATTGTACTCTGGGCGCCACCTCAGAAACGTTACTGATGTCTAACTCAAAGCGGGGATAAGAATCAAAAATCTGGGTGACATTCCGTGAAGGCTGTGTTCATACTGTGTTAGGAGCGTTCCTCTTTGGCTTCTCACGACAATGCTAATATTGCATGTTGTTTTCCATAACAGTATGCCATTACTCTCTAAATCTTAATATTTCTTAGAAAAAGCAATGATACAAATGGATTTACACTGTGTTGCAGGGGGAAGAGCAGCCAGAAAGCTCTTAGATAAATGTGACAAAACGGTTTCCTTTTGGGGTCTGTGCTAGCCTGCTCGCTGCTGGGAGCGCAGGTGTGATGGAGCACAGACACACTGGAACTAGGGACAAACATTTTCTTACATGGCAAATGTCCCCATTTTTTTGAAAAAAGAGAACATATTCTGAATATTATTCAGAAAATGTAAACAAAGCCACACAACTGCTGCAGTTTTAATTTCACAGAAGTGCAGACAGGATAATCCTGATAATGGTGAATTCATTTAAACTCTTTGTATGAGCAGTTTTCTTTATCTATCACAAGGGCCTCTGTCTCCATTGGCCTCTAAGGACTACTGTAATACAAATAACTACTCCCTGAGAGTTAATTGATAACTTTCACCTTTTCATAATCTTTGACCTTTACTCTTCTAATTTATACCAGCATATAAATTAGAAATTTATAGTACTGATTCTGGTGAGGTTGTTCTTGATCCACACTCAGCGAAGACAGGTCACTTGATTTCTGAGAACTGCTCCATCCTCTCCTTCCTAAAACTGGTTGGTGAGACAGTCTCATCAGCAGGACCTGTTAGTGCATTGCTGGGCTTAACAGAAGATTTCAGTGCAATTGATTGCAGAAAAACTGTATTAAAGGAAATAAGAAAATACTTAAAGGTTATGGATGTTTTGGGGGAGTTTAGTGCTATTTTTATGAGTGCTCTGTAAGTCTTTACCATGGAACTACAATTACCCATTTAAAAAATTGGTAAATTGATCAGTATCTCTTTAAGATGAAACGAAGAATTGGGTTCAATAATTATTTAAATCCCTTCTCAGACCTTTCTCTCTTTAGACATTATATTTAATGGTATGTGGATGCTCCAAGGTTATAGGTTAGGTCTTCAAATTACAGGAAGAAGAAAAGAGGGAGGATGGCTAAAACACAGGACTTAAGATAGCCAATTTAGCATGGGGTTAGTCCAGCTTAATACCCAAGTTAACACCATTAGGACTCCATGCTGTCCACACTTAAGCTATGCAGATCTCTAATTTTTCTATAATTAGAATGAAATGCAGAGCTATGTGACTCTCTCACCTACATTATGCAAAGTCATTTTTTTTTCTCTCTTCTATAATTAAGCGCACAGCTTAAGACCCTGCCAAGTGCTGAGAGCAACTTTAGCTTACATGGTGGTGGTGCCCAAGAAGGTCACATGGAGTTTTGGTTTTGATTTGAAAGTATGTTGTGGAGACGGAAGGTGATTTGGAAATCAAGCATTATTTAAAAGTTTTAGCGAAAGCAGAAACTCTGAGAAATTTGCACACAGGACTTTTCTATTTCTATGGATTTTTCAAACAAGGAAAGCACTTTAAGTAAAACTCTAGAGATTCTACCAGCTCCTGAATTTTGCAGCAATTCAGGAGCTGACTCGCTAAGTCAGACTTTCCTAATGTTGTAGCACCATTTTAGCTGCTTTTATTTTTGTGAGTTACTTTTGTAATCTCCCAGGTAAATAATTTTGTAGTAAGTCTGCATACAACAGTTTTGGAAGAATATTAGTTTAACCAGACCTGCCCAATCTACTGTTGTGAGGAACAGAGTATGGGTTTAACGGTGTCAGTTATTCATCTGCCTTTTCCCTACATTTCCACCAGCGTGGGATGTTCAGAGGACCAGATACCACTCACGTGGGCATCACTCATGCATAAGTTGTGAATCCATGGTGTGTTTTGAGCCCAGTGCACCCGCTCAATTGGTCCCTCTGCCTGTAAGGTGGCTGTGCTGAAGTGAGGGGGACTGTGTCTCTTTGGCCTCCGGGTGCCCAGTGGTGTGGTGTGAAGAGGGAACGGAGAGGTCTGTGCATCCTTTGCCTTTGCAGGAGTTAACGCTGCCTTTGGAGTCAGCTGAAATGTAATCATCAGAGAGTGCTTACGGTACTTCCTTTCAACAACAACTTGTTTGCCTTTGGAAAGGCCCAAAAGGCACCAAAAGGCACTTATTTTCAAAGCATTCCTAGGGAAAGGTATAACAATTCTTCTGTGTTTTCTTCCATACTCGAGTCAGAGTCTCCATCCCACAAAAACAAACAGACAGACTGACTGACAAGCTGCCTGCATTCAGCATTTGGCAAAGGCTTGATCAGTTTGCCAAATGGCAGTGGTTCTTTTCATAGACGACCTTGCAGGAGAGAGGGGGTTTTAGTTATTTCAAACTACTAGACCTCATTATCCTTTGTGACTACATACCTATGTAGCTATTTGCAGTAAATCACAAGATTTTCCACAGGAAACGGAGGCAAAATTTTGGTGGTTTTGACTGAAGTATTGGCTGCTTATAATAATGTTTTACTCTATCTGACTGTGGTTTGGAGTGCTCTGCTCAGACATGGAGAGCACCCTCAAAAAGGAGGGGAGCTCATCTGTGTGTGTGGAGACCTGCTGCCTGGCTCCAGCCCTGGGAGAGGACACCTCTGAAAGGGACACCACTGCTCACCAGGGGAAAGTCAGTTCAGCTGAGAGGGGGATGGGAAGCTTCAGGTTTGGACCCTGGTGATTTTTCCAGTGAGAGGGAGATTCCAGAAGAGGAATGCTCTTTTGTGCCTCAGTGAAGGCAGGGATGAAGTGCAGGTGTGAGATTTTTAATAGAAAACAGGGAAAGGGGAGGATGTAGGGACAGACCCTACTGGGCATCCTCTCCTTGACAGCCCGGCTGGAGCGGGCAGGGGTTGCTTGTGTTTGAGCAAAAGCAGCTCAGTCATTCAGGAGAACCTCACTGTGATGTGCGACACAGGAGGTGAGAATGGAGAAGGGTAAACTGGTGGACAAAAAGCGGTGTGATAAGAGGTGCCTCCTGTTTCTGGCTGCAGCCTATATAGATGATGAGATCTCTTTTGTATGTCTTTGCCTGTAAATCCTCACTGGACAGTGACATGGTCTATGGTCTCTGGCTGTGCAAGGGAAAAAGCAAGAACCAGAATTCGCCTTGCTGTGTTCTCCCCATACAAACAAGAAGCATGTATGTGGGTATATAAAGCTTTCTCAAGCCTCTGGTAGCCACTTCTACAATGAAAAATCTTCATGTGAGGTGTAACTAAACAAGACGTGTGTGTCTGTGACAGTGACCCAGCTGTTTACCAGCTGAGCAAGTCTGCTGATTGAGATTTCACGGGGCTGCACAGCTTGCACCAGCTGCAAAATCGCTTTATGCGGTCAGTGGATGTTGCCTGCTAGAATTGAAGCCCTCTTTCCCTCCCATCCTACCTACTAAGGTGACCTGTATAGCTGAAGTGCTGAATGTGGGGACTGTATTGATAATCAAGGGTAAAGATTGTTATTGCCAGGCCTATTGCCCTGGGAGCAGCACGTCCTCTGAGCCTGCTGCAGCTGGACGGACTTCCCAAGGACCAAAGTCAGGTCAATAAAATACCTACCCTGATTCTGCCAATTCAGAGTGGTTTCCCATTTTGTGATTCAGATTCTCTGTGCATGCTGTTCTTCTGTCTCTGTCAGGAAAGGAAAGAATTATGTCGTCTGTAAATGTTCAGGTTTTTCCACTGAGTTCAAGGGAACTGTAGTAAATTGGACCAATTAAACGTGTGTCTGAAAACTTAATGTGAAATAAGGTAGTGGCAGTAATTTAGTCATCTCCGAGACCATAAACCTTACCAGTATCATCATATTTGATGTAATTTCAGTATCTCCAAAGCTCGGGATTCTGGAAACTGCTGAGGTCCTTCGGCATGGGGGGAGAGGAAGGATACCAAAGTCTTTCTTTCTTATTTCTGAGTGCAAGGCACAGTCCCACTAAACTAAATGTGTTTCTTCCCCTGTGTGCCTAAACTTACCAGTAGCTTTCCAGTGCTTTTGTATGGACAGTTTATCTTGAGAAACTCACCGTGATCTGTGACATTTGCAGTGTCTGAGCCTGGTGGCTATCGTAACGAGTGGTGGTGGTGATGGAGGGGATGGGAGGTTTTATTGTGTTCAGTTCTCTGAAGTTCTCCGCAGGCTGTAGGCTGATGGGAAGTAGCCCATGGGCACAGTCTGTGCTTCAGGTAAACTGGTGCCAATCCAAAGTAACCCCTCCAAGCCGGAGTCAAGGGTGTTGTGGCAAACTCACATGGGAAGAGCTGAGAGCAGAATCTGTCTCAAAAGCAGGTGTCTGAAGGTAAATAGTTTGCCTTTACATTTTTTTACAGTAACATAAACCATTAGACAGAAAAGTGACAGTTTCTCCATTATTTCCGGGCAGATGCACCAGGTGTGTCAGTGTTAGGGTGTTGAAAAATAATATCGAGTAATGCTTTCCTATAAAGGAGAGTCAGTCATCAGAGTAAATGCAAGGAGATCATCCAGCGTGCGGTATTGTGTTTAACCAACATAGGCAGGTACTGGAGGTGTGAAATTGAAAGTCATGAATGCTTCCTACCTTATTCTTTCTAGACAGGTTTCTTGTACTTACTTAAAGGCTGCGAGTCCCAAGGGACAGTGTTACCACCTTTATTACTTTCTCTCTAATGAGATTTTTCAGATTTGTGGCAAAGCCACATCCCATATCACAAATGAGATACCAGCCTTTGCTGCATCGGTCAACTTGCCTTACAGAGAAGAAGCAGCTGTAACTCTTGCCATTCTGTATTTTCTCAGCTTTCTTTAATGCATTTAAAATTTAACACAGAGATGCTGCCCTTTCTGAAGGGGAAAATTCAGCCTCAACAGTCAGGCTGTTACGTCAGGTCCTCAGTAAGAGGGAAGTTTGCTCAGAATTGTGTTTTAGATAAGACTTAGGACTAGACTTTGCTTGCAAACAAAAGCCAATTAAAATAAGCATAACTACTCTTTTAACTCAGTACTTACATCAGACTGCCCTTAAAGGCTTTAATTCGCTATTACTTAATCTCCCAAACATTTATATATTACAGTTACTTCACTTACAACTTCATACAGTACAATTTCATACACCTGCAGCCTTTGGTGACACTATTTTATTTTAAAGAAAACTTAACATACCACTTAATATTCTTGGAGGTGTTTAACGACCGCTTATATTCTTGGAGGCATTTAGCATGGGATAGAATGGCAACTTGAAATAAAAGAGGAAAAACATTTGATAAGTCCAATTCTTTTCCTTTCAGACCTGTGTATTTTAGGAATCAACCGTGACTTCTACAAAGCCAGATTGGGTCATTTATATATTAAATCTATTTTAGATTTTGAAGTCCAATTTTGCTGGCAGATTTTTCCTGTGGCATATCCAAACGGCTGGTGGTATATTTTCCTTGTGACTCTGTGTTTCTCAAGCGTATATGCCTCTTGCTCTAGGAAATGTTGCTGCATTAAAAAACCCATAATGACTTTTACCTCCTGGCATTATTCCGCACAACAGGACTTGGTCTTGCTGTTTTCCAAGATGCTCTTTGCCTTGCTGTGATGAAACTGTGAGAAATCAGATTTTCTAAAATCTTAGCTATGGGGCTCTGGGATGCAGTGCTTCTCTCCTGAGGTCTACGCGAACACTGCAAAAGAAAAATGCCAGCCCAACAACCCTGAATAAACTTTCCCTGTCAAGTAGACAAACAACAAAAAGTGGGGAGGGGAGGAGAGTGAAATAATAAGAAAGTGAAAATCCTGGAGGCAGTACAATTTGTCATTTTTTTGTTGTATATGTCAGATGTGAGGTGGACTGGTGAGGATTTTAGAGGGAACACTGCCACAGCACTTCCTGGAGTCTTGCAGAGGTGGTTTAGAGAGTGGAGAGTGTGTTTCCACCCCCCCCCACCCCCCCCACCCCCCCCAAGATGTAAACGTGACCAAAGGAGGTTGTAACTCACTTCCTCAGCCAGGGAAGATGCCTCTCCCGAAGTAAGTTGCTGCATCCAACTGTTCCTTCTGTTCTCCGGCTTCCCTTGCTGGCTCGAGAGCTGGCACCTCCGTCACCCCGATCCCACCAGGTGGGTCCATGGAGGATGCTGGCTGCTTCAGGGGACACTGGTTGCTTCTGGGGCTGCCTCTGTGAGGTTTGGGAGCCCCTGCTTCAGATTCCTCAGGGTTAGGTCTTGTACTGACTTGGAGGTAGTGTTGGTGTAACAGGCAGTTAGCCGACTGACTGCTTAATTGGTGCTGTAAATGCATGAGTAAGTCTTTTAGTGTCCATGAAATCAACAAAAATGCCACAAGAGGAACATTTGTTTTTAACAGCCGTTTGACTGGGGAGACATCTTACATTGATACGGGGCTATTGGACTGTTAGACCTTTTTTCCAGTGTAGCTACTGGTAATGAACTGATGGTAAGGGGGAATTAGAAGGGCTGGAAGGCCCTGTAATGTTAACCTCACCAACAAAGAGAAAGGATGACTCCAACACCCATATAGGAAAAGCGTGATCTGAAAAGAAAATCTTGTCAGTTGAAAGGCTGCTCTCAGAGACTTTATCTCTGCTCACTTCGGCAAGGTACCAGTACAGAAGTCTTGCTAGAAAGTGTCACACCGTACTTCTCTGAGCTGAGGGGGGAATCTTTCACAAGAAAGATGAACAGTTAAAAAAATAGAAAGATTCCATGACTGAAAGAAGAGCAGATAATTGCAATTTGTCTCTCTGAGCTTTTGTGAGCAGATATTGAATAGAAAATGGTTCATATAATTGTATTTTTGGGAGCTTAGTTGCAGCCAAAGATTTATATTTTTTTTGCCTGCAAAACCCCTGCTCTTTTCTATTTTAAAAGAGGGACTATCACCAAGTGTCACCCTGAAGAATTGGACCCACTACAGTATTTTGTTACATATCAGAAAACAAAGTGCAAGGCTGGTACACTATTAAGCAACAGCAGTGGAGCTGCCACTCTCAACCTCATTATTCAAGCCACTCTTTAGTTCAATTATACACCTCTACAGCTAAGGAAGATAGATGAAGGTCATTTGGGAGCTGTAAACCACAACGCATTGAATGCAGAACTATGTTCTTAAGCTGATTTACACCTTGTTCTCCAGTGTTGTACAGCGTGGGGCTTCGATTGAAATGCAGAGGCAGTGATTGAAAAGCCTTTTTCCTCTTCTTAGCTCCAGATCCACTGCCTGTAATTATTACCTTGATTAGATGGTGAGAGACAACGGCTTCTGCTTTCCATACCTGGGTGGTGACTAAACCCAAAATCCTGGGACTTGGGCAGAGGACCCACTGGGGATGCACAATGGTGTTTACATCTGCAGTAAGTTAATTCTTGGTTGTGTGTATTGGTCCAGCAAGGAAGAAAAACTGTAACTGAGAGAAGCAATTTGCCTTTTCAGGACAGACAAAGAACTGCCATCTTGTACTGATTTACCTCCCATATATCTCACAGCATGAGAAATGTTGTGTATGTTGAAGAAAGTTAATTAAACAATGCAAATGCACACAAAAAAGAACTCTTTCATTCTATTGGCAGATGATTGTAGGCTTTACTCATAGAGAACAGAGACATTTTTAAAATAACTTAGTCTGAAGTATCCTGTGCAAAAACATCTGGGACCAGATTCTTAAGGCAGCGAATCTGTGGGTACAAATGCTAACCAAACATCTGGTTACCCTGTAATGCCCCAGGGAGAGACCAGTTTTGCGTTCTCTGGTGTTTTGTTTAACTGTAAATCAGCCTCACCGTCTCTAAACATTGTTCCAGAGCTTATGCAATGCAAGCACCTTGCTTTGTATGTTAAGGTTAAATTGCACATTAGTTAGCACTTTTGCTGAAGTCAATGGAAGCAGATGCCAGCTCTGACAGAGTTAGATCTAACTAAATATCACCTTGTATTCCACTCTTATCTTGGGAAATGGTTTGTCAGTCTAAGCTAACTTAAGAGATGAAAAAAAGCAAAAAACCCAAAGTGATTTGAATTCTTTTCTGAAATGTGGTTTGCTGAGCATCCTGCATCTCTATAAACTCATCTTTATTTAGAAAAAAATTCTAGCAATAATCGGGCTTTTGTTCCTTTAGCAGAGAGAACAGGAATTAGCACAGAGCCACATGTACTTTTGATAGAGAAATAAAGACCACTTTAGCAAGATGGTATTTTTATCCATAGACCGGAGTGTACTTCATTAGCGTTTCCTCTCTTTATATTAAGGTAGAACTTTAAGCACCATGAATGCATTTTTATTTATGATGTTTCAGAACTTGTTCCAGGTGGAGACATTTTTCTGGTATTTTTATTTAGTGGAAATAATCACAGAAAGCTGTTTGAAATATTAATATTGCATGAAAAGGTTTTACTCTGAAATATTTAAAGTTGTTACCATATATATATATGTTTAATTTTTCGAATTAGTCCTTTCACGTTAAAAAAGAAAAAAAGAACTGCTCTCTACTTTGTCATCATCTGACCTTCATTTTAGCTCCAAGGGGTCCATTCATGAGTCCTCCATGATTTCAGTGTTGTGGCACCGTAAGAAAAACCCTAATTCTGTCCACAGACATGCACATGTGATGCCCACTAGTTTCCTAACACCTTCACCTGAAGGCCAGCATTCAGTCTGTGCTGTTTGACTGAGATTTTATTATTTGCAACACCTGGTATCCTTAAGAAAATAGCTTTCTGTCCATGTGCATGTCAGGTTCCCCCTGCTGAGTTTGGCCTAGGAACAAACATGCAGCTCCCACTTCTAGCATGGTTCCATTGCGTTGTTATATCTAATTATACATGAATCCAGTCCTGATGTCATTAAGGTCAATGGGAGCACTGAAAGGGCTCGATGTTGCCGAAAACTGGAATCCTAAGAAAGAGTCCACCAGGGATAAATGTAATGATAGATACATTCAAAGATAGTGAAATTGTAATTATATATAATTTTCTATTAACTTAATTATATATATTCTAAACGAAGATCTGGAATCCCCTTTTCTCTCAGGAGAAATCCTGCTTTTGTCAATAAGGCTGTTGTGTAAAAGCAAGTGGAACTTGGCCCTGATACAGATCACTGCAATTTGCAGACCTTATCTGAGATTTTGCATTGATTCTTTCCTGCACTGAAGATTTGTGCTGCACTATTTATAATCTCTTAACTTCCTATTAAAACAGATGTCTTTTTAAAGAGGAAAGCAAGTTTCTCAGAACTACTCCCTAACTTCAATGTACTTTTGCTATGGAGATGCATACTGCATGTGCTTCCCAGTAATAATTTCAAATGTAATGACCTGTAATTGTTACAATGAAACCTCTTTAGTATTCATTCAAAACTTTCAACACAAACTTTTAATCAAAAATTTGGGCAGCGATTCACTCATGTAAATCTCGGTTGGTTTCCTGGTAACTGGTTTGGGGTTTTTTTTGTTTGGGTTTTTTTTCCCCCCCAAATAATAATTTAGTTGTTGTCTTATTTATCCCCCTTGATTGTATTGATGCAACTGTTTGCAGGGCTGCCTGGTAAACCAGATAAGGGAATGATCTGGATTAAAAATATCATCAAAGGGCTCCAAAACCTGTGGCCATATGCCAGCTGTGGGAACGGTGCAAGGGTGGAAACGCCTGGCGAAGGATGAAGAGGAAAGCTGCTTATGCCAGTACAGATCCTGACATTTTTTAACCTCAAACTATGTATCAGCTGACCCAAATGCCAGACCAGATATTGGCAGAGCCACTCGAATTATGAGGGTGGAAACTATCCACGTGTTGCAGGCTGATAATCACTGATTTTCTTTCACTCTGTTCACCCCCTCCCCCAGTGATTAGTAATTGCACTCATGAGGCAAAATTAATAACTTTGAATAATTCTGGCTTTTTTTATTTTTTCCTTCTTCTGGCAGTGAATTTCAAATCTACCATACGTCCCATTCTGGCTGAAATACTGTTCTGAGTCTGTACTGGCATCCTGCAGACTCTCTTGGAAAGGGCAAGGCATGGCTGTGCTCCAAGGAGAGGGGAGCAGGGAGGAGGAGAAGTAATCGCTCTGGGGTGCGTGTTCTGTACCCTGTGTGTAGCAATTCCCTGCAGAGAGCGCTTATGGGGAAAGCCGGGCCACCTCATGTATGTGAGTTGGCTTGTATTTCAGGTCCTTCCTTCAGAGGAACTTTGGAAACCTCAGGATGTTGCTCTATCTCAGATGCAGAGGGTTTCTGAGCTTTGTTTAATGGTCCCAGTGGTTCCCAAGGAATTCAGAGACTCAAATGCAGACAGACTTGGACAGAGGCATGTGGCATAAACAAGGAGTAGCCCTGTGTATCTGTATCATTTTTTAATCAAACTGACTGTAAGGCATTTTATGAGCACATGCTGTACACATCATTGAAATGCAGTGCCTTGTAGGCACTACAAAAGCAGTGAATGAGCCCTATTAGTGGGAAAGGATATATTATTAACCAAAGACATCAATGTAAACCACTTCTCTAATCCAAAGTACAACAAGGGGTTAAGGTGAAAGGACCTGCCTTTCTTAGTCTTCTTGGGTTTCATCCAACAGATTTGTACGCACCATATTGTTCGGAACTCCATTTATTTTTCTTGGAAGTCGCTGAGCGGATCCTTCCAAGGCCTCAGCCTGTTCTCAAGCAGCTTCTCTGTGCTAGTGAGGATCCAGTAAATTTGAACATATCTGTCTCCTTGCATGCACCTCCATCCAAAACAGAGCCTGCTCTGACCAGAATACCTGGTGCTACCTAGTGTTCTAATGTCAGCTAGACTTAGACTCACACTTTTTCTGGTTTTTGGACTCTTGCTGCCCTGCCTCGAGACAGGTATCGTAGAAGTGACAGACTTCTGTGACAGATATTTATTAGATGTCCTTCTACAGAGCCAGAACAACTGGAGTTGTTTTTCCATATGTCCTGACCCTAGTTCCTCTTTCCTCTGTGCACCAACCATTCAAGTCCAAGTATCAAAATGTGTGATTCTGCCCCAAGTAGCTGAGGGTCCTCATAACAGGACCCTGCATGTCCTCTGACACCATGAACTGCACCATCTCCTTCTGCACAGTGCCACAGCCTCTGGGGTGGGAATGAAGCTTTCTCAGCCTGTTGTTCAGGGATTATGCTGTTCTTCTAGGAGACGTGAGATCTTGGTTTAACATCCAAGTCCTGTAAGTCCTCTAACTACTCACCTGCTGTATAAACTACAGACGGCAGCAATACTATCTCTCCTCTGACCATATTTGTTTTTAAAACAAAGGCATTACAGATACGTTTTGTGAAGGCTTCATTCCTTAGACCTGCTCTGAATGTGGCTAGTGGAAGGGGCACCTTCTAGAGGACCAGCGTGCTGCTCTGTCTGCCTTTGGATCTTGACCAGACTTTATCCGGGGATAAGTACTTAACTGTTCAGGTTGGATCAGTTTTGAATAAATGCAGAAATAAAACTGCAGAGAGTGGTATCATTTTCAGGTGAAATAGGGAAGTATGTAATTCATTTAGCTGCTCCTGTGCTGAGGTCTTGGCTGAGACATTTAGAAAAATGTAGGTGGAATGGACCTCTGGAGCTCACCTTGTCTAATCCCCTGCACAAAACAGGGCTAACATAAGAGGGTCCTGATGTTAAGTGCTTATAGCCCACAGATCCTTGGATCAGTTTCCATAGTCTTTGCTGGACCTTTATTTTAAGCAGCTGAGAGGTCCAAGCCCAGTGTTGGGACCATAGTGTTACCTAGGTACCAGCAAATAGTTGGAGTGGGGTATTAACTGCTCTGTAGGATGAGCTTTATGTAACATAGAAAAGGAAGAATACTTACCGAGTTACATGGGAACACAGAATTGCAACAGCATATAGTCTGGATGGTTTTAATAAAGTCATAGATTTTGAGGCCAGAAGGGACCATTATGATCATCTGTTCTGACCCTCTTCATGATGATACAGGGCCATTGAATAGTCCTAATGCTGGAATAAAAGGGTCTGCTTAGCACTACTTTTCCAAAATGATTTCTAACTATTATAACATTTTTCTGAGTTATTCTCTAACCCCTAAATTACTCTTTTTCATATATGGCTGTCTGTCAATCTGTTCTCTTCTCCTTCTCTGACAGCCTTGTCCCCACCTTCCAGTGTCTTAGTTACCTTTTTTCCTGCTGTCAAACTCAGGCTAATTCATTTTCAGTTCCCTTAAGAGACCTGTCTGAGCACTGAAAGATCTGGACTCTTGCTATTTCATTAGCCCTCATTATTTTCCAGTTAATGGTTAGCTGGCAGCATTGGTTTTGATTTTTTTGCAATAGAAATGAAGCAGGTTTGTATTTTATAGTCATCTCTCATCAGTCTCAGGGAGAAAAACATATCTGTCTGCAAAAATATTACAGTCTCCCTGAACGCAAACTTTATTGTTATTTGCATCACTTCCAGTTATGCGCAGTTTTAGTGGGAAAAGTATATGAAGTTAGAGTGCACGCAGCTGTTCACGAGTGCTAGCAAGTCCTGCCACAGATGCTCCCTCACCTTCTTTGTTACAGGACCTTAATTTTATCAAGACACTGAAAGGGAAGCTACTGGCAGAGACAGAGAAACAGCACTTAGTTTTCTCACAATACTGTATGTTTCCTGATACTTTAAAGATACAGCAGAGCTTTTAGGAGTAACATGATTAATTTTGCTACTCTGGAATAAAGCAGAGACAGTTATCAACTTCATAGTGTCATTGTTCAATCTGGCTTTGCAGTCAGCCGGCGCTGAACTGCAATTTTCAAATAGGGGAGGGGGAGTAACATTCTTCCTTGATTACTCTTTACGGGGTTTATTAATTAATCGAGCACAAGCTTGTTACAATGACTGACTCAAGAACAATCATGCCAGCTTTTTTTGTGGAAGGAGGATGAGAGAGATGTAAAAAAATTGTAACAGTAGCATGTGAAAATATTTTCCTGAAGCCAGCAGATTCACAAGGAAGGAAAGATTTGAAATATTCAGGTCATTAGCCTCAAGTTTTCAAAATGAATTGGGGTGCTGGGTCCCCACGTAATCTCAGCTCACACATAGTCCTTCAGAAAATCAACTAAGCATATTTTAATTCAGAGCAGACTTAATAGTCCCATTGAATTTACCTGCATAAAATTATGCATGCAGGGTGACTTGCAGTTGCTGGTCCAGTGAGAAACAGAGCTCTGAGATTTGATGAGTGCTAGTAGTAGCTGCGGTCTTGAGCAGCAGTTGTGCATGAGCAACTCCACTCAGATCAAGGTGACTGTCCCTTGTAATCATTTTATCAATAAACTCAGTGGTTATCTGTAAAAAAAAATGTATTTTACTCTCTTCCATCCTGGCCTGGCCCAGAATGTATATGAACTCTCTCTTTTTTTATTCATCCTCTGATGAATAAATCTACCATCGACAAACCATCTTCTCCATAACCGAGTTTCCATGGAATGTAAAACCTGTGCAATTAACATTAGTTATAATTCTGCTTCAGCGCTGATGGGGGAAATGACAAGAAATTTATACTTAATTGAGAAAGGAGGAGATGGAGGAAGGATTACAAGAAGTAGTGTTTGGTAATGCAGTTAGTGACATAAAAGAGTTATCCAGAATTAGCAGCTGGATCAGCATTTGCTTTCCTGTTTTTCCCAGAAATGGTTCTGCTAATAAAACAAACACAGATGTGGAATGGTTTTATAGCTCATCCTTAAGTATCCTTGTGCAGTGTCTGAAACCTAATCATTACAATGTTTTGCATGGAAGCCAGAAAGTGAGCAGGTCATTATGTTGCTACATGTTGACATGGTTCCTCAGTACCTTCTCCTGAAATAAATACAGGCTCTCTGTAGATTTGCTATAATTGGATTTTACTGCACTGTAATATGTAAATCATAAACTCCAATTACCAGTGCATAAAAATAGAAAATCATGTAAGTGTCTTAGGAAAAAGTATATAAGCAACTAAGAATGTTGAGGATAACCAAAAATATATATTATTTTATTACAGTTGTTGTGATGACCCTGAATCCTTAGAGGTTTTTTGTTTGGTGGGTTTTTTTCCCCCAAACAATGTTACAGTTCTTAGTTGGGTCAACTGTGGCAGTTAGCTGTATTTCACCCACCTTGTACCACACTGCCGACTGGAGGTGCGTTGGCTTTTTAGTCTGTCTGTGGTATTTTGATCGTGAAATACCTACCTAAAAACAAATAAGCAAGAAGGTGTTTTGGTTTGTTACATTTTAAATTGCACTTAGGGCACCGCTATAATCTGAGTGCTTAGCTTGCCTGTTGCTGTTCCCATACAGTCTGTGATGAGTGACTTCAACATTTTGTTAGTCTTGCTTTTTAGAAGTGTGAGAGTGAGGACGGCTAATGCAACACTTCCTGAAAGGGATGTTGGTACAGTGAGGCAGATCCCCAAGAGGACACTCTCATGCTTATTTTTCCCAGAGGTGACATTCCCCAGGTGAGTTTCCACAACAGAGCAGACATGGTCACAAAATGGGGAAGCGACCACGATGAGAAATAAGGAGATATTTTTTTCTTTCATATGGCATTTCATAGCCCAGAAGCACTGGGTTTCACCACCACACAGCGTGGTGTCTCTTGGCAGACCACTACTTGTGCCAGCAAAGAGGCTGTTGTCTCATGGACCCTTAGCAAGCAGCAGATGGGAGCAAAACCTGCAGCAGCTGTACTGGATCAAATGATGGAGCCTCATGCACGAGGCATGAGATTTGACTTGCTGACGTAATTTGTCAAGTACAGTTGTTTAGAGGCAGCCAGCAGGAAAATGGGAGAGGGGTGAGTTCATCAGTGCCAGCTGAGTTAATAGAACAAAGGAAGCAGTCTCTGCTTCTTTGCTCTTCTATTTTCTTTTGTCACTGAAGCTCACTTGCTTTGGTCCCATAAATAAGGAAGACCAAACCTGAATTCCATTTTCATCTTTTGTACTCGCTTGACTCTCTTTGTTTTCCTCAGGTCTTTCTGTTCCAAACTGTTCTTGCTGCCTGAAGCTAGCTACTGGTAGAAACGTGTTCCACATTTACATCGCGCTGACACTGTATCAACATGCAGGATTCTAACAAATGGGCTGTTAGAATACATCTTAACGTGAGCTTTACAACTAGTGCCCATCACCATGTTCCAGGGAGATCATTCCATTACTGTCAAAATGCATTTACTTTACTGATGTAAGTAACATCACCACTCATTAATATTATCATCAAGCCTTCTGTGGAATAGATTATTCTACAAGGAAGTGTTTCAGAAAGTTGCAATTTATTTTCTCACCTGCCTAAAGGATTTGAGTAACAAAGAGGTCAAGGGGGAAACGTGGATTTCTTTTACCTGCTATTTAATTCTAGACTTGATATTTTTATCTTAATGCAGTTTAAAGTTATGACAAAGAAATGCAGTATTCTCTTAGTATAGAAAATGTATCAATTCAGCTATTGTCCTTTGTTCACCTTATACTCAGTGTACTGGTCCAAGAAAGTATTAAGGCAGAAACTTTCAAAGATACCTTGAAAGTGTAATTGCTTAATTTTTGTTGAATTCGAGTGTGATATTGGTATCTGGTTCTTAAAGATTCTATGAAGCCAATAAGCCTAAACAAACCTGTATTACATTTAGGGCAATGCAAGTTCAAATAACTTTAGTAAACTATATTTATCCATTATTCATTAGTGCTAGATGGTACTGAAGTTTGCACTTTGAGATGATCAAGTGCAATAACTTAAAAAAACCCCACTACTAGAAACCTTGCATCCTCAGTGAGAAAACAGGCCGGAAAAGCTTGCTTAAAACCACTACTGATTTCAAGTTACTTTTGTACTAAAGTGAAAAAATGAAAAGCCTGCAGCTAGCTTCAGCAGGGCTTACAGATATGTTTAAAGAGGAATGCTTTTATTGTTAAGAATTACATTTCCAGAGAAAGGCCTTTGATACTAAAAAAATAAAAAATAAAAAAAATTGGTTGTGCAGTCCTGGAAAAATCCCATCACTGCTCTCCAGCTAGACCTGAGCCCATAATACAATGGGATCCTATCATGATATTTCACTCACTGAGCCCACTATATTTTTTCTTGACACAGCAATTACTACTTAATCTCGTTAGGATAGATGGTAATGGAGCCTAGTTGTAAAATATCTCTTTGTATTTTTTCTTTTATTTTGTTTTGAATATATTGCCCTGATTTTTATCACATTTATGGGCACATCAAAGCGCAATTATTCATTGTTAAAGCCAATGTGCAATCAATGTCATTTTCTGTATTTTGTTTACCCAGATTAGTGGTTTGATCGTGCTCATTGACTTCAATAAGACCTTGACTTACCCTCTCCCCCCCCTCTCCTCTGGGTCTCCATTTTACAAAGCAGCAGTTTGTCCTTGGCCCTGGCCTTGGTGCACGATGAAGACAGCCCGTGATATGGACTCTTACGTGCTCTGAGGAAAGACTGGTAATATTTACCTATGCGGTTGCTGGGGCAGGGCTAAGTGTCACCCTTTCAAGTCTCCCTGCACCTCCAGTAAAGGACAACTGGAGGACAGGGTCTAGGAAAGGGTGGAAGGAGATGTATAGGGAGGAGGAGGATGGCAGAAAATCCCTAGCATATGCATTAAAAAGAGACCAAGCCATGGCATCCTAGGGCAAAGGCTTTGTCATGCAAAGAGCTGGGACCGGGCTCTGCTCACCGGTGAGTGTGAGGAGCTGCAGGGCTCCTCTGAGCTCTCCACTTCCACCCAGGGAAGAGCCTGTGACTAAAAGGTACAAGATTGTCCAGTGAGCTCTTGGGACAGAGGACTCTGCATGTGGGGAAATTCAGTTAATGAAGACAACTAGATGGAGGAAAATTAAATGTTCTCAGTGCTTTGAGGTGCAGCCTAGAAGAAAGGGCAAAAGCAGTCCTTTCTGACCTTCAAATATGTCTCTGTCTCAGAGTGGTTCCAGTTTCGGGCAATTTTCTGTGCATTCACTAGAAACCTTCCTCTCTTCAGTTGATGGGCTATTTGTGCTCTCCACCCTTTCCTGTGACTTTACCACTTGTCATATATCTCCTTCCTTAAGTTGCGAATAAGTAGTTTTTTCCCCTGTAAGCTGCATTCTTGTTCTGACGAACAAGAAACTTAACGTAATATTAAGCAAAGAAAGAAACTAATTTTCCTATCTCTCTAACTTGACTCAGGCTATCAGTTACCCTGGAGTAAAGTGGAGATTAATCTACCCCGTGTGTACTTGCTGTATTTAACAATAACAGTCTGCTTGCCTTATCAGACTCCCTGTGGAAGTTTTGATCACAGAACTGAAGAAGAATAAGCCTGTGTTGACTCTTCCTGAGGATCTTGACATTTGGCAGAGTGTTTACCTTGCTGGTTCTGTGCCAAAGCATTACGGTCCTGATTGGCTCTGCAAGGGAGGGGGAAGACAAGGAGAGAAAGCCCCCATCAAGGAGTGCTGGGATAAAGTCATAGTGCAGTTGTGCTGTCCACATTTAGGAGGGAGAAGTCGCATGGACAAAGTAGGGTTGTCCCTAAGAGAGCGAACCCTGCCTGCCACGAGGACCATGCCACCTTAGTCACCATAACCAGGCTGTGATTTTTTCATTAATAGAAATATGTTACTTTTACTGTTGTTGTTTTTCTCTAAAGACAGACTGCTTTCTGGTACTCCAGGTGAAATCATATCCTCCCACCATGTATTTCAGTGTGAGGAACACCCAGTTAACTTGGTTCTTGCCAATCTGTCCATACCAAAAGGAATGCTCTTCCTCGGGTGATCTGAATCATCTCCATCTTTAAATCCTGCCTCAAGAACCCTCTGTAATGTGCTGTGCGCAAGAGGTCAGCTAGTTAATTGCGTAGATTAGTGTCACTCAGCATAGAACATGTTTCATAGAGAGTTTTTGTTTAACAAATGGTAGTGAGAAGTGTCCTAGAGTATTTCAACCGCTAACGTTGCACTTCCTCTACCACTGCCCTAATTTAATTTCCTTAAAAAATACATTTTGAACATTTCAAGGCAGTGAAAGTTACTGACTGCAGGTATGTGGAGTGTATAACATTATGGGGCCCTAATTTCGACCTGGACCTTGTAATATTATTTCACATAAATAACAATTAATAACCTTTGGAGAGGAAGAGAACATTCTCAACCTCAGATGTATAAACAGAAATCTGGCCTCAGCCTGTGAGGTGTTACTGTGATTTTTGCACACATAAAGGGAAACTATTCACCCCCCGCCCCTCTTCTGTACCAGTTCTGTGGTCAAGATAATCTCTTCTCTGTGGATCGTCTGTGGAGGAGCGCGTACCAAGTCCTGTTGTTTGGGAAGGGATGAGTGCGGTGCAGACCTGCCAAGCTCCTGGGTCCCATGGGACACAAGTCTCATAACGAGAAGGGAAACAGGGTGACCAGCAGAGATGCTGCCTGCTGCTTTGGCACTTCCATGGAGGAGCCCTCATATGACAAGTCAAGTCAAAGAAGCCGCTTTCACCAGTTTGCAAAGCTTTTTTTGGGGGGGGAGGATAAGGATAAAGGAAACTTTTAAAAAGTAATGTATCATTATTCATACTTATTTGATGCCTGACTGTAGATTTCTAGTCCTTTTTTTAATTAATCCTCACCCTAAAATGCAACATTACAAATATATAATTTTATTTCAAGCTATAGCTATTTTGCCAAGTTCTGCTTTTCCCCCCCTATTGATTTTATTCCTGTCTAAAACCTCTTTCTGTCATTCTGTAATAGAATAAAAATGGGCTAAATCAAGCACTTTATCCAATCGATGACTCTTCATACTTGACCAAGAATCTCTGTGCCAGAAATAACATTCCACAGTCTGGAAGCGATAAGGATGAAAAGGTCCATTACAACGTATTAATCATTGTTCTTTCATTTTTCTTTAGGCAGGACAAGTTCCATTGCTGTTTATTCTGTGACTTGTGATGGGTATCTTTGAAGCTTGCTTTACAACAGCAATGACCTTAGGCTCCACATGCTTTCTTTGACTTTTAAAGCTGCGGTGCCAAAATATATACCCATTGGTATGCATAATTCACACGTGCAATTCCTAGGACAGAACACAGTGCCGACTGGAAGTCTGCTGTGGGGAGGGTGGTTGGTAGTTTTTCTGTGCCTGACCTGAAAGAACAGATGTGTGTGGAGAAATCAGGATCACAACTGTGCGTGGAAATATTCAGATGGTAGATGTTGCCTGTGCAGTGAGAGAAGTCAGGAGGCTACTCCTGAGGACTGAGTAAGAGGGCTGTTAAAATCCGTCTTCCTCTACTTGTTGCAGGACAAAGGAAATAGGTAGAAAGGGTTAGAGGTCTAGGGGTGGTGAGACCTCATAGAAGAAACATGGTCCAGCTGCTTCTTTATCAGACAGGAGAAGTAAAACTTGTGCTTGATTTGGAGTAGGGTTGTTGATGCTGTAGAAGAAAATTACAACGAAACAGTAAAAGAGAATCTTTTTTTTTTTAAGCTGAACATTCATCCCCTACCGTGCTGCTTAGAACTCTCTGTATCATGTCTGTGCTAGCTAGGACCTGCAGAATGAAGTGTTCATAATTTATGTTTGCAGCAGTCAGTTTGATTCTCACAAACACTGGTGTAGCTTTGCTCAGCTTGGAAATAGATCTAGGAAAATGCTTCAGAGTGGCTACAATGCCTCGGGCTCACTGCCAGTTCATGGGGAAAATATGGCACTGCTTCAGAATGGGCTCTAAACCATCCAACCAACAACCACTGAGTATGGTTGTTTAAACCAGCCAGCAAGAAAACAGGAGAGATGTGAGTCTTCAGTCATTTTCTTCAGTTGTAGAGAGGCTCTGTGTAATGTATTATCCAGACCTTGGAAACCTCTCCTGAAGGTAAGTTCTCAGATAACCAAGGAGGGCTGTCTCTCTCTTTATTTGTCTTCTTCTAAAAAAGCAATCGGAAGAGCAAAAGGAAGAGTGATGCTGCTCACTCTTTAGTAGTTTAACAGACTAACCGTGATCAATTCCTCCTTCTGCCAGAATAAATTCAGCTGCACATCTTCTGGAAGGATGCTCTGTAGACAATTGTGGAGGAAGGTATGATATCACGAAGAAATGAAATCGAGGTTGGTGGGATCAGGGAGACAGGCTAGACAAGGGATTGCAGCCGTGACCTGGTATGGATTATGCAGAGTGGGATCCCTGCTCTCCGGATTTTCCCAGTGAGTCTAATTCAGTGAACCCCCCCCAGATTTCTGCTCTGTAATTTGTTTTTACAGGGACGGGTGAGCAGTCCCATTTCTCTTGTCCCATCCCAATCGTATGCATTTGGGATACTTCCAGAAGTATAACACTGGCCCTGGGAGAAGGACATTTACACAGAGTTAGGAATTTCCCTGCAGAAGTCAGGTATGGCTTGGAATCCCTTCATGCAAAAGAAGATATGCAATTGAGGCAAGGCTGTGGAAGAGACGCTTCCTATCCACATCTGTCCTCAAAGTAACTACAATCAAGGTTAAATTGTATTTGAACAAAGGCTTTCAGGATAGAAATTTTGGCATCACCTGAAATGGAATTTTGGTACTGGAGCCCAAATTCCTTTATTCGGTAGATGGCTCATGATCAGTGCAGGATTAGTGTGTCTGGCAACTGAAATTGGATCTTTGGAAAGAATGAAGTTCTGCTGCACGTGCCGAGAATTTGGCCCAGAGTTATTTTTAAGCACACAGAACCTGGCATCTTACTTCAGATGTTCATCCTCTCCTTCTTTCCTCTTCAAAAATAGTTAGACTTAAAATAGCTTACACTCTACTTCCTCTTTATGAAGCAGTACTTACAAAGTAGGTAAAATTGAAAATTACATGGTATGTAACTGAGATCAATAATTAGAGCTACTTTACATAATCTCAGACTAAGTGCACGACTGTTGGGTGTTTCTCATTAGAAGTTTGTGGAATGTTCTTGCTTTCTTTCGCTTTAAGTTACCTGTTTCTTGGTGTTTCTTGGTGTTTCTTGCGCAGACTCATTGAAATAATTTTTTCCATATTCTGACATTCCCCCATTGATGTGGATCCCCATTTCTTCTCCATTTAGTTAATCAGAAGTTTTGCCATGACTTATGCAGCACTCAAAATCCAGATTGAAAATATTTTCAAGGATTTGCCATTTTAAAATGGTATGGATTTTTTAAAAAGGCAACATTCTTGATATTGAATCACATGTTATGAAATGGAGATACATAATGTGGTGGCACTTCTATTATTCATGACAGATCAATTTTGTATGGAAGGTTATGGCAAAAAATGCAAAACAGACTGCCACAAGAGGTTATAACAGAGATAGATCACAGGTGACATTGCTTTCTGTAGAAACTACAGGCAGATAAAACCAAATAAATTAGCAGGAGAATGTTTCTCTTCTGGTGTTGTTGGCAGAAGTTAGATAAGTTATTTACTTGTTATTTTACAAGTAAAGGAACACACAGAGAAAATGTGGTCAGAAAGTATTTTGGACTCTAGATCATGTCCAAGCACTTATGTAATCTTTAGGACGAAAACAAGAAGCAATATTCTTAAAATTGTGACTTATTAAACTAAAACATTTGTGCCTGGATTCTTCCACGCTTTGTGTGCTGAACAGAATCTTTAAGGAGTTCTCATCCCTCCAAGACCAAGTCTATCTGTGGAGTATAGCGCTGACCAAAGATGGAAAAGTCGGAGTTTCTGTCCCATAAAAGCTACTCCGCCACCCCATCCATCAGTCAGCCCCATGCCCTAATGAACCTGTGGATTCGTAGGAATAAGCAGTTTGGGCCTGTCCATGCTTAGCATCAGCTGCCTGCCACTTCCACTGCAGTGAGGGTTTGGTCCATGCTTTTCTTGACCGAGAAAAGAGACAGTCAGGGATGGGAAAGCAAGCCCTGGGCGAGGAGGGAAGTCAGGGTGCAGAGCTGGTGGGGGAGAGCGATGCTGCTGGGAGGAGCAGTATCTGCACAGTGATCTCCCCAAGATCTGCGGCCCCAGAGCACTTCCCACCTTCTCACCCACCCCAGAAGACCACGTGCCGTGGCTGGTCGGGGAGTGCCATGTCTGCAGGTTTTATACGATAGCCATGACTGTCCGTTGCTGTTGGGGGTGGCAATCAATAATTTCTCCTCCACATTGCTTTTGATTATCAGTTCTCCTATGACTAGAGGGTGCAGGTTTGGTGAAGGATGTTTCTTCACACGCAGTGAAACAGATATCAAATTGACCCAAAGGTTATTTCCTCTAAATTTCCTTTGGGTTCTGTTTTCTTCAGCTGGCTGAAAACAGGTTATTTCAAATGAAATTAGCCTACCATAAATCTTCTTTCACTTCCTTTTCTGCCACAGGCTCTTACTTCCATGTCAGCGGTCTTTGATTTTTTAAAATATATTTATTTTAAGATAGACTTAGAGAAATTTTTGTAGATCTTAAGTTGATCACCACAAGAGCGTAAATTCAACTTCAAATTACTGAAGAATGTTTCCTGGGATGGCTAGTGCCAGGGGCTGCACCCCACACCTAAAAAGCATGTTTGCTGTGTTGCTTCTATTTGGTGTGAATAGTCATTTTTAGGAGGCCAGTTTGGGGTACCTTCATCACTGTCACATTTTCATGATCTTTCTGAAGTAATTCAGGAGGAAATTATTGAGTTTTGTAATAAAATGTCTTTTAAATGAGCCAGCTATCCATGAGTTAAGTCAAGATATTACAGCTGTTGCTTTATAGGTCATAAGTACTTGGTTTTCATCAAAGCCTTAAATGTTAGCCTGTTCCAAGGGGTCAACCTTTCTATTAGGTATCATTTATCAAGGATTAACACAAAATTAAGTTTTAATTGTACAGTATGATGGAAGGTTGGATTTGTTTAAAAGAGGTAATAAAAGGAAATTTATGTGTTTGACTGAATAGCAGAGTGGGACTGGGTGACGGGAGAATGCTTAATGTTTTTTTGAGGAAAAGTAAGGAGGTGAAGGCAGAGAGGGGAGACAGGCACTCTGGTTGCTGATAACCTTCCCAGCCAGTGGAGTTGTCCTGGGGTCTCGTGCTTGACTGTCGGAGGATGACACTGCCATACGTTTTCATTTAAACCAAACCTCCCAAAGATTAAAGCCACTTAGGGAAAGGCCAGCTAGCCAGCCTCTCTTATATTTTCACTGGGGAGTAAAGCTCACTCTTCACTTGTGTTCTCAGCAATTTGGGGCTTGACTGAGATTGAGTTTGACAGTAACAGAGATAAAACTTATCATGTGGTGTCATGATTCAGTGCATAGCCCAGAAGATAAATGACTCATTTCAGAGGTTGATAAAAATGTATTTGTTCATTTGCCATTATATGATCTGTTATATTTTCCAGCAATCTTACAATGGAAGTAACATCCATTAGCTCAGAACAGCTGTGTGCTGTCTGTAGAGTTAAAAGGAATTAAAGCGCAGTTGTGTTTAAAAAAACATGTGTGTATTTTCAGATTTCAGCTACAGCTTGATGAAGCACCATTAGATACTTGGGTGGCCAGAAGAATAGTGACCGCTGGAATGGACACCCCGGCTAACGACAGGGCGCTTAGTAGAGTTTCTCTGGGAAATTATTCAGCCTGTGCCCCTGGCAGGGCAGCGCCCAGCCCCACAGTGCAGATTAGCAGCTAAAGCTCCACCTGCAAGGAGCACAGCTGTAATCCGGGGTGTAATCCCTGCTGGAGCTAGCCTCTGCCTGCCAGTCTGCGCATCTGGTACCCAGGCCTTTTGGGAAAGATGTCAAAAAGCCCGTGCGAATATGCAGACATTACAGGAGGATGGATCTCTGTGAGTGACAGTTGAGCGATCTTAATGGGGCTATGCATTACAAATATCGAGGCTTTGAAGCCTAATTTTAAACCAAAGGGAAAATATTCCTTCCAGCAGGGCTGGAGAAAATGGCATCTTTTCTGTCAGAGAGCTCTAGGCCAATTTCATCATCTTTTATGCACTCCTTTTCTTCCTTCGCAGTTTCCCAGGCTGCCTTCCTTAATGGGCTTTTGCAAATCCTGCCTTTGCAGAAGGAAGCAGTCTGGTCTCTGTCTCTTGTGCCGGTTTCCACAACTGTTAGAGTGGGGGACAAGCTGTTCTCTCTCTCTCTCTCGTAGCATCCTCTGCTACTCCCTGTACCATCATTTGCACAGTTTCTGAATGGGGACCTAGCATTGCTCTGCTAAAACCCGCTCTGACCAGCAGTAACCCTGGCCCAAGGATCCCCTCTGTCTCTTTGGACTAAGAGACATTGCGCCGTTACAGAGGAGCTAACTTAAATCATGGAGGGATTTATCACCAGTAAGACCTTGTGTTTAGGTCTGCAGATGCAAAAGTTATCTTAAATCCAGAATGAATCTTGGCATGCTTTCCACAGGTCCCACAACAATCTGCAATTCCTTCAACAAAAAAACGTTAAACTTAAGGTCCCAAAGCAGAAACACAGTTAAGACAGTGCTTATTCTGTTCCATGTCCCAGCTCAGCATTTTCTTCCTCTTTCCAATGTGCTTATGCTAATGACCTGATGGGAAAATGTTGCATAGGATATATTTTTGTTCCTGAAGATAATTTTTCTGTAGCCTGAGATGCAGCATGATGCACTGTTCCTGTTGCAGAGAGGCTTTTTCTGAATGTGCTTAATAAAATTATTGTTACAAATGTAACTCCTTGAAACAAAATGAGATGATAAATGAGTGGAAAGTTTATAGGTTCCACAGAAAATAAAAACTCAACATTTCTGTGAGCACATTATTTACCAGTACCGTGTCTTTATATTTATACAGTACTTCTCATCATGAACCGCTTTAATTATACTTTTGAATACTGTCCTCTAAGGCAGGAAGTACTGTATTTTTTCTTAGAAGAAAACTGCTGAGGATTCACTCTGTTTCAGTAAGTTCTTGAGACTATACATATTTTTGTTTGTTTTAAATATCCTTTCCATAGCACAGAAGAATATTTGATTTGTTTTTCTTGGTTTATTTACAAGTCAGCACTGTGTTCACTTTCTGATCATGGTTTTGTAATTTGATTTTTATCTTCTTCCTCTCCTTCTTATTTTTTCATAATCAACCCTCCAAATACACATGATTAATTATTGATGACAGTCACCCTGTTCACCTGATTGTCGCCTTTCTATGCTAAGTGGTTCAGCCATTGTCTCATTAGTAATATAATGAACAACTTTATTGAAGAAGATCATAATAGTTTAAATTTTGTTGTACGTAGGTCTTAGAGTTATATAGCATTATTTTCCCATAATGGCTGATTTAGACACTGGCAAATGATTGTTATTTGTCACTGGAATATGCAAAGTTGGGGAGAAAACTCTGGTGTGTATTTGATTGTTACGTTTGCAGTCGGGAGTGTGTCCCTGCTGCAGCAATGCCTGACTCCCGCTGTGCAAGGACCGCATGTTTCTGAGCTGCTCCTCTGGACAAAGCCCCGTCCGTACTCTCCCTCTTCCCTTAAAGCAGGCTGCCTGTGCTTTCCCGCCAGGATTTCTGATGCCTTTTCTCTTTTCACGTTTTGTACCACCTCTTTCTTCATGATACAAAACAGGGAGTGACAGAACTGAGGCAAGATTGACCTTTTGTTCAGCTGCGCACGTTTCTCCTGGGTGATTTTTAACCTATTTTTGGATGAAGAGACATCTTCGTCTACTAGGAAAGACCTCTGTTTCAAAACTGGAGAAAATATTTCTGAGCCACTGCTGAACGTTCAAATTAACTTTCCAATAGCTCTTAACTTTTCTGTCTGTCCCAGATTTATCCAGGCAACTACCTAGATGCATAATGAAGCTCTGTGCTTAATAAAAAGCAGATTTTTTGCTAGTGGGAGAGAGGCAAACCATTTACTGCAAACTCATTTTTCGTTGTTTTTTCATCTTACACCAGTCTGCTTATCTCTGGTGGATATTCTCTACTATTCAGTACGCAATACGTTTGTGCCTTTCTCATCTATGCAAAACATGCTCTCTTCAGTGCTTTGCCATCTAGCTCCCAGCCTGTTTGTTCCGTTCACCTGAGGTACATCTGTCGGGTGTTGGGGAGGGATCTACCTTTTCTATGGGCTTCAAGGTGACAAGAACAATGTTACAAGGTCATTTAGGCATTAGCATAGTTTAAATAATACTTAGCAGTCAGCTAGCTGTTTAATTAACTGTGAGCAGCTGACCTCGTCTTACCTGTATTCTTTATAAAGATAGGCACAAGAAAGAGGATGTTAGTCAGATGAAACTTTAATCAACAAAAACCCCATTAATTTTAAAGAAAACAGGGCTTGATTCCTGTGACGCATTTAGTCATTATGTCTTGCTTTTGTATCATGCTTGATGAGACATAAGTCCGTGCAACGCGGTTCACCTCTGGCACCTCACTAGAAAATCAGAACAAAACTTGTTATATGTACAGCATCCATTAACCCAGGAAAAAAATGTACTTTCATTGATTGTGGCTTGCTTTACTGAGTTAAGGCATAGCATAGCCGTCATTGAGAAAGCACCTATAAATACCCCATGTGGCGGTTTTTGCTGTCAGGAGTGACAGTGCGGACAGGAAAAAGACAGATCAAGATTAAACCTGTCCAAGTGCAGCAGCTAATGTCCCAGTGACTTACTGGAATGATGGTGGGGTGGTTTGTTATTCAAAACACAAGCAGGTGCAGGAGCATTTACCCCCAACAAGGTAACGCTCCTCAATTAAAATTAGTTCGGAGAATACTCTTGCGTCAATCGTCCAGTCTGAACCTAGTTACTTATTTCATTAAAAGCTGTGGTTGACTGTCATGGATATTATTCTTACTTCAATCTCTTCCCCATTAAAATAAAATAAAAAATAAAGTAAAAACAGTTCCATGACATTTATAGACTACTACTTACCATATTGTGATTTCCTCCAGAATAGAGCAAATTTCAGAAATATGTTTCAGTCAGTCTGTTGCCGTGCTTGGGACCATTTCTGTCAGGTTTTTCCGCAACTGTAAAATGTGGATTTGTGACAAAAGGTTGAATCTATTTTGATAATGTGGAGATTGAAGAAATTATTATTGTGATTCTGTTCCATGGTGTTGTTTCTGAATAGGCAGCAATAATGATTCTCACCCCAAAATATAGCATATAGACTCCGTATTTTAATAAAAACAGGCAACCCCCCTTCCCCCCCTTCTTAATTATTGTCTTCAAAAAATGAAAAGAAATTAAAAAGTAGATCACTCAGGAGCTCATGGTTATTTACCACGGATTTGTTAATGAGATACCTCAGGGTAAGCTCTCGAGTCATCGGCATCTGCCTGCTGTGTGCACGTCGCACCTTCGACACCAACTGAAAACAGGGAAGCGCCCAGTCAGGATTACTTACCTCTCCCAAGCCTCCCAAGCTCCTTTACTCTGCCCTCATTTTAACGATACTGTTGATTGCAGAGTCATTGATCAGAACTGATCATCAATTATTGGCAGCCTAGATTTTGGCATATATGCAAATTTTAGAGAAGTAAATTCAGACATCCACAAAGTGAAAAAATTTACTTTCCGAAAAGCCCCACCTTCCCCAAGTCAGACCTTGGTTTTCATAAAAGATCCACCTCAGACCCTCTTGGCTGTCAGCCTCAAATTCCTGCTGAAGCCAACAGGAGCTGCAGATGCAACTTTCAGAAGTGCATCCTTAAAAGAGATTTGGAGGGTCCCCCAGGGAAAAATGATTTCCCCTCTCCTTCCCCTGCCCCCTGCTACTTTGGCACGACGTACAAAGAGGTCTTGAAAGGATGGAGCAGGGAAATCTTCAAACTTGAGCCTTCTGGGTCATCTTTTTATATCCAAAAATGAGCTCAAGAGCAGAAACTTTTACAGGCTTTTCTTTTTGTTAGACTGCTTTAATGAGAAGTGTATAAACCGACATTGATCCCTTTGCGTTAGACTTTATTACGCTGAGACACTAGACATGTTTTTAGGTGATAAAGTTCTGCTCAAGTACTCTGTAAATAAATGCAGTAATAGAGAGATTTGGCTTATGTCAAGAAGACATGAGCTGAACAGAATAGACTATAATAGGCAACTTTTTCATGAAGACATTGGAGTATTACAAGAACAATGGGGTTTGTCGGTGTCCTTTGAACTCAATGAGAGAGAGTTGTGTGTGGTCTTATTTTAAGGTTGGGGGAAACTGGAGCAGATCTAAGAGTGGCTTTCTAAATCCTCCTCTTGGCTCTGCTGTCATCTTTAGTAGATGCTGCTAATGCAGATCAATGTGTCTGTTGATGTAAAGTAATCTTGCCATTGGAAGAAGTCTAATTTAGATGCCACTTAATTTAATTTGCTCTGTTTGGACATGCTGTATAATCCGGTGTTGAAAACCAAACCTTAGAACAGCTTTTCTTGACTGTACTGACAATTACACAAGTTAAGTTGTTGTGCCTTTTGGGACAGCATGTTCACATCTTTGTGGCAGGTTTATATTTGTTTTATTTAGGTGTTATTTCACGTCAGGGTTTATGTGATAACCACTCGGGCAGACAAATTAGCTGTTTCTGTTCTAATTAATCTCAAATAACTTTTATTGGAAGCCTTCAGGAATATTACTAATGAACATATTCAAGATAGATTACTCATAAACAAATACTTATGTCTTTATTCCTAAACCATCATTTAAGTCTGAAAATATTATCACACGATTTCAGAAAGTTGTGTTCTATCCAGCGTAAATGTAATGATTACATTACCATCACATTCACAAGCTGTCAGCTGTCAGATTTTACTGGTAAATATATTGTAGTAAATAGTGAAGCAGCGTTGCAATTTCTTATGTTAATATGGTTCTGTAGCTATTAAAACAGTCTAAGTACATAATAAGTAAATAAAACTCAACTTTATATAAAACGCTGACGTGGGAGATGATTTGTTTGCCTCTCTGGCAGTTTGTGGCATTAATGGAAGTGTGAGGTCAGGACACGCCACGGGTGGTTATGGGATTAGTTGTCCTCTGGCGCGTTAGGCACCGGCGGGGGATCCGCCTCGCTGGCTCACAGACCTTACCTAATACCTCAGGTGCCATGTGCCTTACGCCGGCCGCTCGGAGGGGGTGGATTTCTCTCTTGCTGAGTTTCCTGGGGGAGATGGGAGATAGAAAAGTTTGCATTGCAGAAATGAGAGAACAAAAAGGCAATTGGTTTTGTGTTCATCTAACAAAGAGGAGGGCAAAGTCAGGCTGCAGGATATTTGGGTTGAGCAAAACTCCGGGCTCTCTCTTTCAGTGCGTAAGGAAAAAGCCCTGTCCTCCCCCCAGCAAGCAGACCCTTTCCTTGCTGCAGGGCTGAGAATAACACTGAACTGAACAGTAAAATATAAAGTGCACCATCTTACAGTGAGACATATCATTTTTCCCTGACATCTCATAACTTACCCTTTTCTACAGCTTTTTGTTCTGAGCCAAATGTCACAAGTTAATGCATGAATAAATGAGGACGGTTCTCACCACTTTCATGATATGTTGCAAAATATACACAGGTGGTGCTTTAAAGCTTGCCATTTGCCTCAATAACTAAATACCATTTGCATTTTACTGGCTTCTATGTGTGTCAGATCCCGCACCTGTTCAAGACTGATTTCAGTAGACATTATACCAGAGCCTATATTTTACTTCTTTCCGGTGGTAAATAGGTCAGTATTTCAAGACAGAAATCTATTAAAGAGAAAGTAAGCATTCTGTCTGAAAGGAAATATGGCATGTATGAAGTTAAGTGAAAAATAAATTGGGTAATAATCAGTCAAAAATGATAGAAGTGCTGAAGAAATCAGTTCAAACAGGAGGAGTAAAAAAACCCAAACAAACCCCAGCTTCAAACTCTCATGCATTAAATTCATGTTTCCATAAAGCTTTTAAGTATGTACTTAACTTAAATATATGACTTGCCCAGCTGTAATCAGGGGTAAAGCACATATGTTTGAAGTTATACATGTTCTTATATACCTTGCTGATCACTGGTTAAAGTGGTCAAGCTTATTAAGTATCTCTGGAAAACGTATTTCTGATTACATGTAGATAAAAACCACTGTTACGTTCACAATATTTGTTACATTGAAAATTCCTTAAAATACAGCAAGTTTGACCATGATCAGAGGCGTTGTGACACTGGATGTTGTGACACTTGATGAACAATACTGAGGTTTACTTCAGGGTTATTCTGAATGCATAAATGATGCAAAGGACTAGCAGCTTTGGGAAGAGGTGATTTTTAATATTCCTGTCAACACCAGATGCTGCACGTAAGAAAAATTCCGTGATCTTTCAAGGCATGATAACCTATCTGGAATGATTGCTGATGCTTTTCAGCTTGCTGTACTCTAGTAAGGCGCTAGGAGTGGTTCCAGTGCAAATTTGAGCAACCCCTGCTTAAAGTCATCCATCATCATTTGCAGACATTTCATCTTGTGCCTCTCGGCCCCAGCTAACAACTTTGAATCAGTCTGAATAAGAGTGTTTGTGATGTTTACAGTTTACATTAAGTGGCTTTTAGAAAGGAAGAAAAGCTTTTACTTCATGAATTAATCGTTCTGTATATATTATTATGATGGTACTAATAGAAGCTAGTACACACGATAAAAGCAGAATCAAAACACATCAGCTCTGGCTGTCAGGAAAATCAGAGTTTTTGAGAGTTGCAAGCATGCAAATTAAATTGTGTTAAGAAATTTGTAATGCTATTAGGTGGCCTTTACAGGCATTAGATTTATGAAGCAGGGCTTAGGTTTTCCCATTGTCAGTGGATGTGCAGATGCACTGAGAGCTGGGAGAGAGATAGGGACCAGAATGTACACCAGCCCAAGAACATAATTCGGCACATGGCTAGAAAAACGAACAACTGGGGGGTTGAATAGTAAAGTGCTTATGCTCGTGTATCCAGAATTAATTATAGGCACATACTGTATGGCCGTTAGATCTCCAGCCGTCCTGTTCAGGGGGTGGTTCTGCACCCAAAGCAGACAATTGGTTGCGAGGGCATGTTCGGCGTTGATTTCAGCAAAGGCCAGTGGGAGATGAAGTGCTGGCAACAACAGAAGGGCTTGTACTGCATGTGCCCTGGAGGGGCTGTGGAGAGCCCTCTAACCTTCTCTTTTTCCACAAAATGCTCAGCTGATTTGATGTATTTGCATTTTTGGGGACTTATTTTTCTCCCTGCTGTTCTGGAGGGAGTAAAGGTAGAGTCTAGGCTGTGTCTCTGCTGTTGACCTCTGTCAGTACAGCTGGAGGGGTCAGGAGTGTGAAGAGCTCAGACCCTCACTAGCAAAAGCCCTGGCGTAGAGGCGGGTGTTTTGTCCAAACTGTGCTTTCCTGAAGTAGCGTTTGCTGGGGCAAAAAATCTTACTTTGCTGATACCTGTGTTCCTATCACACAGTGACAAGTTTCTCCAGAATCTGTTCTTGTTGTGGATGTTTGTATGACCAAAGGCCCTTTAAATCAATGTCAGAATACAAATATTACAGAAAGGAATTGGTCATAGAATGACCATGGAAAAATAGTTATTAACCTTGAAACTGAGGGGGACTACTCTGAGACCAGCCCTCCACTATCACCAATAGCTTTATAATGGATGTCCAGAAGAGTCCTCAGAAACATCTGAGCCACAGCACTCTATCTTTCATACCTTTCCTCAAGGCACAATAAGCCAGTATATTTGTTCAGACAAAAAAGTGGAAATAATATGACTTTCACCAAGATGTCTGCTGTTTGTTTTTCAGCACTAAAAAAAATATATTTCAGAAATGTATAGTTTTTCTGCAGGAAAGCGTGGAAGTTGTATCTCAATTAAAGTGACAGTATTTATAAAGACAAGGCAATGAGAGTGCTTTCACAGTATAACATTTTGACTTTTCTTTCCTAAGACACTATGAGAAATACAAATATTTATCTGGGACTGTTGAAAAATACCATTTATTGAAATAAAATTACTCCATCTCAGTTGGCTGAACCAACATCTTAGCTGCTGAAGTACATTTATGCCTACTACAAGAGGAAGGCTGTTTTCTATCCTTAAAAGAAAAAAAAAAATTACCAACATAGAGTTAAACTATGTTTTTCCCACTTCCCTGTAGCAGGAGGCAGCACACAGCTACGCTGCTCCAAGAGCGGACCCGAGAGATACATACCCCTAAGAGTACAATTAGCGTTATGTGAAAGTTGTGACCATTTTCATCACTGAGTGGTGGTGGTGGTGTTTTAACAGGTGGGTTCCTGCTGCTCCTTGCTACTGGATGGCAATTAATAGCGGACATATTTTCCCTCTGCTCTGTGTTACTCCCTTTGGACTCGCTGTGCGTGACCCTCTGTGCGTAAGCTGTAGAGGGAGGTCCCAACTCTGCCTTTCTTGCTGAGGTTGGTGTCCCAGTGCGACCCTCACCATCACCTCCTCGGTACAATAAATTAATGAAGAAAAGCACCTATACAAGTGAAATATGTAGCGCTGAGCTCTTATTCCTAAATATAATGTTTGGTAAGCCAAGCCCATGTGGTGGCACCATCCAGATGGAGACGTGTGGCTGAGGGTTGCTGTGCCCCACAGTGTGCCTTTTCAGCGAGTCTGAAAGAGTTGAGCTGTGCGGCTCCCGTTGCTGGTGATGGAAACTGCACAACTGACGCGCCAGTCACTCCACCGAAGTTTTTCCTTTAGAAATATCATAAAGCGAGCCACAAAGCACACAAAGTGCACATCAATCACAGCTGCACCCTGGCTCGATGCCTGCCTGCTGCTCCATTCAGAGAGCTGCAGTGTGCAGTCTCTCTCAGAAGGTATCTGCTCTTATCTGGGTGGAGGAGTTCCAGCCTGTGTTACACGGCAGGTGGAGTTGTTGGCGGTGAGTCTTCCTGAGAGCCCAGGCTACGCGCGGTGTTTTCAAAACACGGGGAACAAAGTGGAAAAGAATTCCCTCCTTTAGGTGCTTTGGGTTGGGAAAAATGTGTCGCTGTACATGGCACAGCAGAAATTCTGCATAACTTTGCTGCCCATAGGGCAGGTTGCTGTGAGGTATGCATTGCTAATTATAGCATCTTGAACCCACCGTCCTGTGCTGTTCTTTCCTGGTTTATACCTCCAAAAGACACACCTCTTGGTGGAAAAAAAGCACGTGCTGCATTTCTGATTCAGCTGATTTGCGTTCCTGCATGCACCACTAAGGCCATCCCTGGGGAGGCGGTGCCTGCAAGTCACTGCTCAAACACAAGTGTTTTTTTTCCAGTCCATATTCAAGCAGCTTTAAAAATATCTGACTTTTTGGCAAGTAGGCTCACCTGTAACTTCTGTTGGCTTCAGAAGGATGAGTTCTTGATGTTCCTTAAAGTTGGACTGGTTTTTGATTCCTGAGCTCGGCCAGCATTTTCAAAGCTAATGTTGTGAAGTGTTTCTGATGTCTGTTGACCATAAAATACAAAAGCTATTGGGGGAAAGCTGAATCATAGATTTCTAACCACCTCTTGCTTTAATCATGGATATAACTGAGCATGTTCGGAACTGTCTTCCCTTCTAAAAGAGCAGAAGGTATTTTTAAGTATTCTTAAAAAAAAAAAAAAAACAAACCAGCTAAAACTAATGTGTATTTTCCTTCGCAAAAATTTGATTTTGGTGACTTTGTGTTTTCCAAATGAAGTCCTGTTTGACTCTGTCCCCTGCAGATCACAGTGTAAATTTCCTGTGAGTATAATGATGCTTTGGGCTGCCACGTGTGCCTCCTTGTGTGTAATGATCATTTGGTGGTACCATCGTGTGCACCAAACCTCAGCATCTTCAGAGATTCCTATCGTACCAACACACCTGTTCTCACAAATGCTCTCAGAATTTGGAGACGCCAAAATCCTTTTGGGTATTTTCCTGTGCTTATATGGATGAGGCTTCTCACTAAACACACAACATTTCTTATTTGTTTGTTTGCTTTGAGCAGTAGCTATTGTTTTATAAACACTGATTGCTACACTGTAAAGTATCGGCATGATTCCCACAGGAATTAAGTCACATTTTTCCTACCGAGATTTATTATCTATATTTCTGCATCAGATTGGAAAACTATATAAAGATAAGCCCTTTTAGATTGGCTATTACAGACTCAGTATAGTGGAATGTGGAACAAACTTTTATATATGCCATTAATTGAGGATTTCTACAGAACTTCAGGCTAGCAGGCGCTCAAATGTGCCCTCCTGCTCCAGCCATGAATTTGGCTTTTAGACTTGTGTTTGTTTGAGTTGTGTGCTAACGGAATGTGCAGGGATATGGGCATTGTTCTGTTGGCATAGAAGTTACCTAGACTTATGTATGTTTATTTTACTGAACCTATGGGATGAAGTACTTGATACGGTTAATTTATTATGAGACATAAATTCAGTAATGTGGTAAAGAACTTACTGTGAAATGATGGACAACTTGTATTAGAATTCCTTTACTAATGCTGTGCAACACTCATTTATTGTTATTCTACATCCAAAAGTGCTTTTGGCACAGTTTTGACACACTCTACTAACAGACATCCAGTCCAAATTTATTGCCAAAGATAGATCCCCGTAGGAATGGCAAACTATCCACACTGTTCCTGTACTGTCAGATACCACGCTCTGCCAGCTATCCAAACAACTGCAGGCAGGGGGCCAGGGAAAACATATTATAACATATTATAAAATTCTGTTTTGACTTGCAACTTCATTAAAAAAAAATCGGAGGCTGAATTTTAAAGTAATAATAATAGAAGAAATGCTTTAGAATTTGGGACCTCGTAATCTGAAGGCAATTCAGTTACCCATCAGACTAATCACACTTAAAGAGTAGGCGTAAGCATTCAGTGAAATTCTGCGGTCCGTGAGGGGAAGTGAAATGCTAACTTCTACACCTCACCATTCATTTCTTCTTCGCTATATGATTTAATATTGAACAATGATGAAATATGTCATCAATAATGGGAGAATTGTCTGAAGTTATTTTGCAATAATTAAAAAAAATATGTATGGAATCTGGGTCAGTCTCCCAGCAAAATACCCATTATAAATTGATTCAGAGAGAGCCTAATCCATGAGATATATGATTTCAGTTCATTATCTGATTTCTGAAATACTGTACTACCTGAGGGTCTTGTTTGCATTGTCTTGGTGGATGGAGAGTAATCCAAAGTTCCTGCAAAATCAGAGGGTGCATTGTAGCTTCCCCATGATGGAAAGCGTACTGGACATGACTGAAGCGAGTGTCAAACTTCAGCAAGTTCAATATGTAGGTAGGGAAAAAGTGTGTTGAATCTCTTCCCTGCCCCTTCCCTGCCCCTTCCCTCGAAGCAATTTTCTCCGTTGCCATGGTGTTCCCTAGGTCTCTCCAGCAGTCATGGGCCAAATCACGCTTGCTGTAACCATGCAATTAGTTTGCTTGAAGCCAACAGAATTATCTTTCTAAGTAAGAAGAATACTCTTTAGCTGCATTAATTGCACTCTTTTTTTCTATATTCATCCAAATGACTGCCTACTGATTTCAGTGAGCATTAGATGTAGGTTTTATAGAGTATTTCTTTTTTACTATGGTAAACTTCTTTCGGCTTCTGAAATGCTTTTCTGGCAGGAAGTCTGCAAGATCATCCAGAATGCAAGTAACTCTCTGGTAGGATGTTTATACCTTTTTTTTTTTTTTTTTTTTTTTGTGGTATCAGGAACTATAATCTTATTTGAGGCCAGACAGTATCCCTGTTCCATCGTCAGTAATTTTAGCAAAGTAGATTTTGAGATTTTGTTGTTTTAAAATTAGAATCTCTGTATTCCTATTTCATTAGAAGTTCAACAGATTTGTAATAAAGGATTTGAAATCACTCTAATTTAATGGAAGCTCTTTCCTAATATGAGTGATAGAACTGGTACATGACTAATCAAATAAATTAGTGCACAGAATGGAGATTGCATAGGCTCATTTGTCTTTTTGTCCATGTTTTATATTGTCTATATTTTACTTTTTTTTTCCATTTTCCCTTTACCTTTTCTCTGAGCTTGAACTGGACAAATTCACTTAGGGTTCATTGTAAGACGGTCCTGGAGTACATTACATAGTGCTTAATGGATTGTATTTCTGCAAGACCGTTTAAATTATATTTATTAGGGAGTTTAGGTTTATAGAAAATTAATACAAATATCAAAAGATTTGTAACATTATATATGTTTCTGGGTTCCATAATTTTAACAGTTTTGTATTGGAAGTCTACCATCTTTGTAGACCTAGCAAGTAATATGTCAAAGAAACACATTTGTCGCTTTCTGTAGAGTTTTGATGTTACACTCTGTTCACTTAAGATATTTTAAAAATCAAGAAGTCTTACAAAAGTTAATTAGGTCTTTAAAAATGTGAAGTGTAATCAAAGAGTTTTGCTTCATGTCTGGATTTCGGTGCTAGACTATTGACATCATATTGCATGATTAAGAGTCACTCTCCTAATTTAGCTATTAGACAATCATTAGCCTGATTACTACATATTGACTGCTGTACTTAGCTCTCGGATCATACTACAGGAGGGAAAAAAAAAATACCAGCAGAAAGGAATAATTTACCAATGACAGCTTTGCTTAACAGTTCTCAGAGCTGTTTTGGTTTTTAAAACATTTTCCCTTTCAAAGTAAACGCTCACCTTGGCATTTAGAGATGTAAAAGCCTGTCAGGTTGTTACAGCAGACTCTGTGACTGGGGCCGGATTTCATGCTCTGAATGAGGCCAAATGCTCCCTTTGTGTCTTGGGCTCTGAAGGTCACTCCAAAGTCAGGCTGTATTTTCATAGTAGGAGAAGATGGAGTTTAATTCTGCTTCTGAGACCCAGAAAGCTTGAAAGCTGTATTTTAGAAATATTTAGGTTCCCGACTCCTGTTGAAATCCTTCTATGCCACAGCTTCCTACTTGGAAAGTAGGAATGATGTTAATTTGGTCTGTCTAGTCTAGTCAGGCTGTAAACCCTCGGGGAGAGGGGCTGTCTCTAACCATATGCTTGTGCAGTGCCTGGCAATGGTGGGGACCCGACTTCAGCCGAGGCCTCTGAGGACAGTGCCAATACAAACAGCAATGATACGAAGTCAAGGAGGAACTTTAAGCGCGTACAAAGTTGAAGGAATGCTGGATGATGCAGAGCCTTCAGCTTTGTTTTTCACCAGGAGCGTGGTGGCAGTGGACAGCCAGCCTGCTCTCCTGAGCCGTGGACCCAGAGACCAGCATCTCACCTGCCTGTCACCTCGCATGAGGCTTCCTAGGGACTCCTCTTCTGCCCAAGTTTTTAAAGCACCTCCTCCCTGTGTATAAAGTCAACCCCCCACAGGACAAGAGTGAAGAGGGGCCTTTGCTGAAAGGGAGGAATGAGGAATCTTTTATCTCCCTTTTTCCTGTGTGCCTAAGCATCCTCCTCCAGGCTGTTCTAAGCTCCTCAAAGTCCTCTCGAGGGACACCTCACCAGGGCACAGGGGTAGTTTGTCAGTGGGACCTTGTGGTGTTCCTGGAGCGAGGGCAATCCTGGGCAGAGCTCTGCTGCCCTTCCATCCCTTAAAACATCTGTGGGAAATGAGCCTTAGCTGGGCCCTAGGGATGGACAGCCAAACCAGGACTGTTGTTAGTACAAAAATGTATTCCAGTGAAATCTAATCAATGCCTTGATTTAATTTTGGGAAAATCTCTCCCTTCTGAGTTTGTTTTGGCATAATCAGGCTTTTTGAGGAGGAAGTCCTTGGAACATCGCTCTGTATCACCTGCATTAGGGCTGATAGCTGTCGGTAAGGACCAGTACTTTCGTTCTCCCTCAGCCCGGCCCCATGACCACCTTTTGTGCTGGCCTGTTTGGTGCTGAAACGGAGCTCATCATACCCAGGATGAGCACAGAAAGCATTCTCATCTGCTGCTTCTGTGAGGCTTGCTCCGTGGCTGCGCTCAGCAGCATGGTGAATATCATCCATAGTAAGTACCTAATTTAGCATCTCCTATCTGAAAATGTGGTAGTGATGAATAATCAGCACAGATTCAAATGATCAGAAACTTAAATACTTTTTGAAAGACTGAATGATGAAACTGAGATCTTCTGTTACGGTATTCTATGCGTACTATATAACGCTAAGGGCCTATACAGACAGTTATGTTAAAGGATAACACGAATGTTGTTGGGACTTAACCCCATGCAACGCATTTTTATTCTCTCACCAAGTAATCTTAAATTATTTTCCTTGTCAGGATGATTGACTGATCTTGATTGAAGAATCTTTCATTGTCAGAGAATACCTTTTTGTTTTATAATTTCCCTAATTAGCTCTAAATCCTGCTATTCCTCTCTGTAAAGAACTGACGTCTGCCAGAAGAAACTGCCCACATAAATGCAGACCCCTTTGAATATCGCCTCACAAAAGTTTCTTTTCCATATCAAAAGACATACGCACCACACAATAAAGCTAAATCACTTCAGCTAGAAAAATGAAATTAAGCATAGAAATACTGCCTCAGATAAAATACCAACCTACGCAAGCCTGCTTGGCATACACAAGCCAGCCCTGGACTGCTGTCACTTGAACACGTTCTGCCGGCTTTTGAGGATGAACCCCGGCTGTAGGGACCCTGGTGTGCAGCATCCCTCCATGACTTTGCTGGGAAAATAGTCCTGATTTGCTTTCTGGCCCATGGAGGTTGTGGGTTAAGGCTGCTGGGAGCTACTGGTGCCTGTTCTTGCACCTCAATCCCACACTTTCTCACTTCTTTTCCCCTTCCTTCTAGTTCCCTTCAGCTTCCTGCTGTGCTCCTGAAGGGGTTTTCCCTTTGGGTCTGCAGTTTATAGCTTGAGGGAAGATGCACACAAAAGGGAGGGAGGAAGCAGAAGCGGTTGGCATTAGAGGCGATGCCGCGGTCGGAGCTGGCCTGGCGCCGGACCGAGCTGCCTGCCCAGCCCTGCCAGGTGGTGGGGTCCCCCCCGGCACAGTGCTGGGCTGCTCTGGGTCATGTCACCAATTAGGACTGCTCCCGTGATGGGGAGGTGACATGCCCGCAACCAGAAAATAGGACCAGTCTTGGTTTTCTGAGGCTTTCAGCTGTATAAAGGGTTTAGATCAGCTTTGGACAAGTTTCTGAGCTAAAGCTTTTGTGGGGCATGAATCTTTTTTCTACTCACGTCAATGTGTTTTGAATCAGGCCCCTTGTTGGGATAGGCCGACTCTTTTGATATATTAGCCTGTTGCTGATTAAATGTATATTTCACTTTTTAATTTTCACTTTTCGGGGTAGCCATTGCTCTAATGGAGACCCATTTAGCCATTGCTATAGATCAAAAAAGCCAAGCTTCCTCTGCACCGCTATGGATTTTCCATGGAGCTGCCCATAAGAGCCTTGAAGTTATTAAATCCTTTTGTTTTGCTGTCAATTAAGGATGGGTGAACATCAGTCAAGGAAGGGTGGGTTGGTTTTTTTTGGCTTGGTAATTAATCAGTGAGCCCCTTCTCTCTTTCCTCACCGCTCTCCCTCTCCTTTCTGTATTTTATTTTATGTCTGTCCTGGTTTCTTTCTGATAGTGGCAGGCAGCTGTACAGCGTGGACTTCAGCGCTTTAGTAGCAGAACTCTGTGCCTGGATCAGTCACAGCCTTACAAATTAGAACAATCCTTGGTACGCATGTCGAAATATGAAAGAGAACGGCCCCTATTTTATTTTATTTTATTTTATTTTATTTTATTTTATTTTATTTTATTTTATTATTTTATTTTATTTTATAGTGCTGCTTTACACACAGCACACACAATGTCCTTTTACATTAAGAAATTAGTTACATTTCCTTGCTGGCTCACTTTCTTATTAGGTCACATTTGGCATAACTGTTCAGGGCTACTTCTAATTATTCGTATAATATCATCTTACGTATGAGGATGGCCCATTTTCCACTAATTTCTCAACCCTGTTTTTCTTTCTCTAATGGCATATGACCAGCTCCTAACGTAAAAGAAAAGAAAGGAGGGTGAATAAAAGCATAGGAAAAGAAAAAGAACTCTGCCGTACAACCGAAACGGGTAATTATGCTCCTCTAAGCACATCGCTAGAGCCCAGCTGGCACAATTAAAGAAATAGCTGATCAGTTCCAGTTATTGATTCTGCTAACATGTTTGTTCACGGTTGCTTCTTGTCTAATTAGTTTTTTCTGCTTTCTTAGTCTGAAAGCATACCTTTTCAGTCAAATCTGTTTTCAGGCATCAGATAGCAATGCTTTATTTAGACCACTTGCTAGCCATTTATTTTAATGCAACAGTACTTCTGTTCACTTTTTTTTTTTTAACCCAATGTGGGGCTGATTCTTTGGAATGGTGTTGAATTTCCTAGAGCTGGTTGAGATAGATAGTCTAAAATTTAAGACGACGTTTCGTAACAGTGAAATGGATAGATCTGAAAGTCAGGGTTAGGGGATCTCCGGGGAGCACCTAAAAATATGGAGATACCTCTTGCAGGTTGTAAGAAGTTACTGGCCCTACTTGGCAATTAGGGAAGAGCGAACATTAAGGCCCTGTGCTTGTATTTTAATTGTGCAGATAGACAATTTTAGCTGTTCAGAGACTGTTCTGTTTACCTGAATTTGGTCTCTTTTTTCCTCTTTTGAAAAAACAGCTCCTATGTAGAAAATAATACTTTGTCAAAATGACCCTTCCTCACAAAATGGGGCTGGACAAAGAAAAAGGGAGTGGGAACCTAGTGGGAATCCAAGTGTGCCGGTTTTTGTCATTTCTGAAGTGCAAATGTGAGGCTATATAATGCTTTTGCTTTCAAGCATGCGTTTTACATAAAAATGAAGAGGATTGATATATCAAACAAAAAATAATTTCCCTCCCCTAGAATTGCGCCATGTGAAAACATTTAGAAATGTAGCTTTTTGCCCTGATTCAGAACAGCAACAACAAAGATGAAGAAATCCTGGGCTGTTTTGCAGGGCAGAAAATCTATTTTCTAAGCAGCTCTAGTTCTGGTGTTCCTTTGTGCCGCTGAGCAGCTCTCACACCGCACCTCAAACACGAATGTGTTGCAGTGGCGGATAAAGCTTTATATATTTCAATAAAGAATAAATAGATCATTGCAATCTGAATAACTTTTATCCTATATTTAAAAACAGGAAACAGGAAAGAACGTGCTGCATTCTCCATGACACAATGTGTGTGTCTGCACACATGAATGAACACAATAAGTCTAAAATGGATAGTAGTAGTCTTGACAGATTTAAAGGTGCAGAACATAGAAAAGGCATCATAATTCTCTAACTTAAAAATGTTTTTCAGGCAATGATTTCTTCAGAAAAGAGAATTGCTTATTGCTTTGTGCAAAGAGATTTGAAGGAGTGCATTATCTGGACTGAGAATAAAAATGACTTTTATGTCTGTTTGAATCACACCGTTCTTAAGATTTCTTTGTGGGTTATTAGAGCTGTATAAATACAGGTTGCTATTAACTGCTTTCAGCACCCAAAGATGTATACATAGTTTATACTGCAGTAGTCCTTGTCTTTGTGATTGACATCACTCTTTCCTGATTTTCCATTTTCCACTGAGCCGGGGAAGCCACAAAGTGTTGCAGCTGTTCGCAGATGAAACCTGTACCCTACAACCTGGTTATCGTTCCAGGAGCATCCAGCACGAACATCCAAATGTTTTTCACGCATCTGAGCTCCATCACTTCTTCCCTGGCTGGAACATTCGTGCAACTTAATCCTAGGTCTTGTCCCAGTCTTTCTCTCTTTGCTCCCTGGGACACTGTGTCCCTCCTGCTACCCAAGGCCACCTTCTGCGGGTACAGCCCTGCAGCTGCACTGCTCTCCAAATGGGGAGAAGATGTGGGGAAGGGAGGAAGAGGTGTTATGTGTGCTTGGGATTGGTGCTGGAAAAGTCTAAGGAGCTGCTGCTGCGTGCTGGGGATGTGCTGGTAGGGGACCTGGGGTATGTGGGGACCTGCAGAAGGTGGCTGAGCTGGGGACAGCACATAGGGCAGCATTACCAACCACTGGGGGACTTCTGACATTTGGTTTGCCTGGAGTATAGGTGAGGTTCTGGGGCAGGCCAGCAGAGAGGCCAGCAACGCTCCCACCCCCTTGAAGAAGGGATGTGGGGAGCTGAGGTTCAGCTCCCAGCCCCGTCACAGACTGCTTGGGGGATTTGGAGCCGGTAAACTTATTTCCCTCTGCCTCAGCTTGCTGTCTGTAAAATATAGAAAGTAGAGCAAATGTGCTTCCCTCTGCCCCGGGGGCTGGCGAGGCTGGAAGGCGCGGGGCTGTGGTGGCGAGCTGGGCAGCGCGGCTGGAGGAGGTGAGGAGAAGGGGCTGCCCGTGGCAGGGGCAGCAATGGAGGCAACTGTGCGGCAGCGCGCGGCCAGACGTGGGGGCCATCGGAGCTGTCTTTATTGAAGCTCCAGCTCATTGTGGTGAAGCTTTCTCCTCTTCCTACCATAAAAAAGATGTAAATTGGAAGGGTACAGCACTCCTCATAAAAACTCTGTGCATTTATATTTAAACACTGAAGTCACACCACTCCCTATTGAAAAGCCCTCGGCTCTATTGTTGCACATGACTGGCGCAGAAAGAGACCATTATACTCGGCAAAAATGTATTTTCCTTGCTCATTTTCCTGGAAACAAAACCTTCCGAGCCCTGGTGGCACAAACCTCACCAAATGGTATTGATAAAGAGGGAGAAATTGCACATGGCACCAAATCACCGGCTCCGTCCGAGAGGGAAGGAATAAAGCTCCAAAATATGGCAACAGATGCCTGTGTGAAATGGCGAGATTGCCTTTGTGGCAATGCAGAACAGTTTACCAATAAAGCTCTCTCTGGCTGTTATAGTTGTGTTCAATAGCAATGACAGCTGTCAAGGAGCTCGGGGACTCGCTGTGATGCCTTCAACATTTTAATCACTCCAGCAAAGGCACGGAAAAACTGTTTGTATTTGGAGCACTGTTATTGCCATATGATATTTAAAAGGAATCGGTAATTGTTATTTACCTAAAAATTAGAAGGAGCTTTTGATTGTTGCGATACAGCTCTCATTTCTGTAAACAGAAAGGACAGGTCCTCTCGCATTTTAATTCTGAGCAGTTAATTGGTGATTTACATAGCCCCTTTTACCATCACGCTCTCAATCCTCAGACGATGAACTATTTGTCCCTGAGAAGCTCAACTGACAGATTTTAATATTCCATTAACTTTACAGTTTTACTATAACATTGCGTTTTGAGACACTGGGGCACTTTGATTCAAACTACAGGAAATTAATTTTCTCTCTTTTATTATACCACCAGTAACTACCTTAAAAAAAGAAACTTTAAAACTACTGATGACATGAATATAATATGTAAAAATGACAGGAAGAATTATGAATTTTCTTTCCATAAGAGAATGAAAGGGGGGGTAATTATAGTGCTGAACCATTGTATTCAATCTGAAATTAAGATACTTTTCTAAGACATGAAATTCGCATAGTGAAGACATGATCGTGATGTAAATCTTTGCAGTTGAAAGGTATTAACAGTTGTTAACCCCTTTCGTTGCAGCCAAAATGTTTTGACTGAATATTTCTGCAAAGGAGAAAAAAATCACAAAATTTGGTATTAAGAAGACTGAACTTTTTAATCTTGTCTAAAATGACCATGGCTCTTCCTGGGGAGAAAACCAGTATGGCTTCTTCACTTAAATTTTCTCTCTCATTTGAATTAGTTCAGTTTCTTGGTAATATTCTCTTATGGCAATGGTCTAAAATTATGTTGAAATAATTGCAAGTTATGACAGCATATTCATGGATATTTTATAGGTGAATATAGAATATATAGCTGAATATAGAATATGGATTCATCTCTACTATACAGACAAATACATATTTTGATATATAAGAGTAATACATATGTTTCCTGAGCACAGACAAACAGTGGTTAAAAGTTAGAATGTGTTCAACTGGAAGAGCATGTTGCTCCTCACACACACAAAAACGTAGTAAAAAAAAATAAAATTGTGTTTTACGTAATTTCCCCAAAGGGCAGAAATGCTATGAAGTCAAGAGCGTTCCTGGCAGTTTTCCACACTCCCAGCCACTCTTATCTCTGCTGCCACGCTCCAACCCCTGTACTCTCCTGATGCCGTCCACTGTTCCCTGCCCCCGGCACCGGGAATTCCCATCGGCATCTCTTCTCCATCGGTGCAACCCAGGCACGGGCGCAGGGCTGCGTTGTTTCCACTACTACACACAAAATGCCTCATTTTTCACATTGAACGCTACTGACTTCAGGAAATGTTATAGCCGGGAGTTTTATGGCCTGATTGTATTGTCTGAGCCCTCTCTCTACCCTTAATTATTGAAGCTGCCAAAAGCATATTAAAAGGGGGGTTTAGGCTCAGCACCCCGGTGCTGGCAGCCCCTGCCCCGCTCAGCCGCGGGCAGCCAGGGACACCCTGCTCGGCTGCACCCCAGGACTGGGCACCCTGCCTGGGGGAGGCGGCTGCTCGGGTTCTCTCTGGGTACTGTCAAAGCTCCGAGAAATGAGCAAGGTCTGCAGGAATGCAGGGAAAACTCGTATGGAGATGCCCCAGCTTCTCTGGAGAGGAGATGAGGCACAGAATGGTGTGGATTCTCCTCGGTGGAGAATATGAACCCACAGGTGATGGGCAGGTGTCGGTACCGAGGGAAGAGGCAATGGCAGTGGTACTAACACAGCACCTCGCTGGGGTGGTGCCCATCTTCTTGAGAAAAGGTTAGAAAAATCTATCTGGAATGGTATCCTGCTTTGGGACAGGAGACCTCTTGAGATGCCATTTTTCCTACTGATTTTTAATAATTCAGTGATTAAAATGGGGCAAGAGGGACGGATTTAGGGAAACCTGTCTGACCACGCAATGACTGAGAATATGAAATAATTTCTGAAACATGGTAGTGTAATCCATATTGCTGGGATCATGGAAGAACGCGGATGGGAGGATTTAGAACATGTTTGTTCTATTTGTTTTTTAATTTCAAATCAAACAAAGATTTACGGGCTCCCATGCCATAGAATTATTTTTTAAAAGGAAGTTTCTTTCCATTTATCTTACATTTAAACAGAAAGGGGTTTCCCATGGAGTATTGTGTTGGGTTGCAAAAGCCCTGGGATGTCTGCACATCATCAAAGACAGCGAATGATATAATTGCTGCACAATTTGCAGCTCAGGTTGAGAAAGCACATCAATTGCAGGGGGAGGGATCCTGCAAGCAGAAAGGTGTTGGTTGCAAAGTATTCACTGGTTCTGCTTTAAAAAAAGATGACAGTAGCCTGGAAATGCTTGCCCACAACAAGAAAGATTTCTTATATGCTTTTGTAAGGGAGGAGAAAATCTGAGTCCTGCTTCTGAGGAGGTCAGGATGAATTCCAGCACAAAGCAAACACGCGCTTGCTCTGTGTTGCTGGAATTAAGGCAATCAAATAGAGACGGAAATTACTTGAAGCTTCTGTCTTCTCTTTTTCAAAACACTAATAGTCAAATAACGTTGTGTCTTCTTAGCTCTAGCATTATGAAATTTTTGTCAACCATCTTAATCTTTTAATGAAGAAGACAATTTTTTTTTTCTGTTTATGCATAATTCAAAATAGCTGAAGAACAGATTTTACTCATGCTTTTGTTAACACCTGTATTGGATTAGGTATGAACTGGGAGTTACTGTTTCTACCTGCTATTTTCACAGGGCTTTTAGCAACCAAACCCTGCACCTTTATATCCATGGGTGAAGGATTAGTCACATGGAGAGGAACCTGTGCAAAGTAAGCAATGTGACACTGTATTCCCTGCTGAGATAATAACTCCACCCTTACGACAGGATGAGTAGAGAGGTAATTGAGATCTCAAAGAAATTAATTACGCGTACGTTGCAAGCAGAGACTACAGCACTAGTAGCTTTGTGTCACCATAACATAGTAGCTTTAGCACAACTTCCATGTGCTTCAGAGGAAGCCAAGCAGGGATTTATGAGCTTTTCAGTGCTAGAACTTACTATAAACATATGTGGCTGCTTGAGAATTGCACTGAGATTTGGTAGATAGAATTTGGCATTTAGAAACAACTTTACTAATGAACTCTTCTGCCCCTCATCCACATGTTTCCCATAGCTTGAGGAATTCTAGTGCAAAAGTGTTGAGTAACCTCTATAAATTCTCAGATGGAAACTGTTATTCATCCTTAACCAGCCCTGTAGCCTCCTGTGACGATTCTGTATTTATTATTGATATAAGATTTTGTCTGCGAGGCGATAAAGGAGAGCAGAGGGTGCTCGTCATGGTTCTGTCATGTAGATCTGCTGTCAGTCCTCTTCAATTTTAGCCAAGCCAGTGCAGTGGAGGAGAATGATAAATGCCAATTGTTTCACAATAAAGAAATGTTTCTGAGTTTTGACTGAGTGTGGGGTTTGAGGCAGCTGTTTTAGGTAGCTCTTACCTACCAATGCTTTTTCTCTCATAATTGGAGATCCTTCTAGTCTTTCAGCTTAATCCCTGTGAAACGCTGTAGTAAATTTTAGGTCATAGCATCATATCATCTTACTGTAGTGATTCTGAGCCCTGGAAATTTTACTCCTCTGTTCTGCTTTGATACATCGTGAAGAGCCAGCTTTTAGCAAAACAGTATTGCATTTTTACTCTTAACCATAAATCCAAATCCTGTTGACTTCAAGTGTTAGAGCTGGCATGTGCTTATGGGCCCACCAAGGAGCTCCTTGCTAAGCACCAGAGCCAGCCCTGCGCAGGATGCCGGTGGCCGGCAGAGGACAGCTGCGATGCTTTTAGCATTTTAGTATTAACAGTGCAAACACCTGAGAAGTCACAAGTGTTTATTCCTTCCTTTGATTTATTGGTAAATGCCTGTTGTGGGGCAAGTCTACTGTAGAGGTGCTTTGGAGGTTGAAGCTTTCTGCCGCGGGCAGAGCTGGGGCTCTGATCGGGGTGGTGGGGAGGGCTGCGGGACAGCGTGTCCCCGCTCGGCGCAGGGCTCCTGCTGCGCTCTCCCCCTGCCACTTCCCTGTTGCCATGGAGAGCAGATTTTTTCATGCACACTAGTGGGTCCCGTGCGTCTCCTCTCTGCCAGGGTAATCTGCTGTCACTGCGGTCATCACAACCACCGGGCTTTTTTTTTTTTTTTTTTAATATACTCTTCTCAGTACCGCATATCACTTTCAGCTGCCTAGGTGCATTCTTGACATTAGCAGCAAGATGTGCTACTGCTCGTTTAAACTGGGAGGCAAAACCCTGATACTGTCTACTTCAAAAATTGCTCGGTACTACTGTATATTCTGCAAGGTTACGCAGGATACGTGCGCCAGTGTTTTACCTTTTGTTTTTAAAGTGATGTAGGATGAATGTCTTTCAAATGAAAAGACAGGCGACTGGAAAAAAAGGGGGAAAAACAAGCAACAAGATCAAAGACATAAATAGAACAAAATATGCACAAGAGATCTCATCTGAGATCAAAGATGTGAGCGTAATTACCATGAATAAGACGTGCCGAGCTCACCAGAACAGAATGGTTTGTGCGCCTGGAGAATTCTGCAGAAATAAACCATTCTGTGGGAAATTGAGCGCTCCACAGAGTGAGGAAAGGACATTTATTCTGCATTGGAGGGGGAAGAGCGGAAAGCCCACCATTACAGCAGGGTTGCTTATTGCTGGCTGACCCTGTGCAGGGCTGTAGCCATCGAAGTAGCTCATAGAAAACCCCCGAACCTTCTATGTTAAAAAGATTCTAGGGGAAAAAAAGAAAAACCCAAACCCAGCTCTTTAACCCTCAGAGGTGTGCAGTTTTCAGGCAGACTTTTTCTAGGGTAAATGTAGCGACTGTGTTACAGGTGCAGATGGAAGAAAAACAATTGCTTCTGTTAAAGTAACTTAACTCATACAGAAATTGTACAGACCATGAAGAATTTCTTTTCACTAACTCTGTTCAGTCAGGGATTGCGAATGTGTTTGTGATTTTTATGGCTGTTATGTACACGTGTCCACAGGCCCTAGCAGAACATTCTTATAAATGGAATAAATAAATAAGGTGTCTATAAGAGTATATAAGGAAAGTTAGAGCGACTGAGCTGAAATTACAAAATGCTTATTCTTCTCAGGGAAAGATTTTATGAGCTATGTGCCGGTCATATATACCAGAATATCGTCTGATTTTTAGAGGAGTTACTCTAAGTTTATTCTTTTTTGCCTGAGAACACTCTCTGGACACTGATCATTCCTTGTTATTCTTCCAGATAAGATGTGCTTTCTCCATGAATATCTCAAACATGACGGGAGTGTGGAAACCCAGGAAGTTTTGAGAGTGATTTTTTTATTTTTGTACCTCTCTCTTCCAGTTGGCATGAACCAGAAATTCAGACGCAGGTCCACATGTCAGGCTTATTTCCACTTGGAAGAGAGGACAGAAAGGAAAGCATGTGTGCTGAGCCTACTGTCAAGGCTCAGTTTTCACAGAAACATTACTGGAATTGTGTTTAGCATGTAGATGATTTTTTTTTAGCAGTAGCTTACTCGATATTTGTATAGAAACACCTGCTGTAGGGAACCTGGAAAGCAGTCCAGAAATGAGCGCATTGCAGTCTAGAAAATGGATATTTCCACTCCTTTCATTCTTCTGACTGCTTTGTTTTGCAGAAGAGCCCACACCTGCCCATAGGTTCTGCTGACCGTGACTTTGAGTCAAACACTGAAAGTACAAGCGCTGTCTGTGTCAGATCTCATATTGATCTGCGAACTGTGCAGCCTGTGGTGGCAATCCTGCTGGCCATGACAATAGACTGGCTCCATTGCAAAATCCCTACCAACAGTCACGGTGCAGTGCTGTGCCGGATAATACCTTCAAAGGGTCATTTCTGCATAAAGCACATATCTTCATTCCATGATAAAGGTATAGACTGATTCTGCTGTATACAAGCATTTTGCAGGTACTGTTGAATTTTTATCGTATGATAATAAATTTTAAAATATATAATTTTCAGCAGGCAAAAAAATAGTTTACTTAGAAAAAAATCTTGCGCAGCTTCTTTTATTCTCTTCGGAAGAGTAGAACCAATTCTATCGTCCATCATGTCCCCATGATCTTTCTGAAATAGAAGTATACAGATTAAATTGAGAGATTATTTTGTCCTTTTGCAGGAGATATTACTTCACAAAAAGAGCACTGTCAAGTCTGTAGGCCAAGGTGAATTATGATTTATCATCTTAAAACCAGCAGATGCTGTCGGATGAGTAACTGCGGAGAGTTTATTCGGTGATGTCCACTACTGTTTCTGTTCTCCTGCAAGCCCTTTCTTGGACTTCAGTGCTATCAGGAATCTGTAAACTCATTCATAAAATGAATAATTTTTTTTTTTTTTAATCTTGAAGGTGTTGCTGGTATCACAGATGCTTTCAAAATAACAAGTATGCCCATGGGCTGGGCAGTCTGCTGTAGGTGACTCTGCATGAGTAGGGGGGGGTTGGATGAGATGACCTCCAGAGGTGTCTGCCAACCTCATCCAGTCTACGACATTCTGTCTGTGACTCCTCAGTCTCTTCATTTTGATTCAAGTGATGTAACAATAGAAACCTCTGTCCTGTTTTATTCTATAAATGGGATCCATTCTACAAAATGGGCTCCACAGGAATGGTGATCGCTAATTTTGTGTGTGTCATGTATTTAGTTATTTTCATTAGATAATGCTGTGGGCTTTGGTTCAACTGAGTGCTTAAATGCCAAAGGCAGGCACAGGAATAATCCTGAGGAAGTCAAGAGAGGTGCTTTTATAGTGAACACTTAAGCTTAAGTGCTTGGCTGAATAAGAGCTATACTCATGATTTTCATTAAAACAATACTGATAAGAGCACGTTGGTTGTGCAGCAGAGGGAAGAAGGGCACTCATTACATGTGAGTCTCTACCTTTTACATAGTCTTTGAAATTTTGATGCTTAGCATTGGTGGAGGATGCAGAGTTGTCTCTGAAAACACAATTCACCATTGCTTAGCTGGTGATTTGGGGCAAACAATAAACTGGATTTGGGGCAAACATCATCTTGCCCAATAACCAAATGGTTATTTGGTCTTTTTGCTGGTAAGAGTGAGCCATAAAACCTATTTTCTGGGCCAACAGCAACTGAAGAGGGGCTCTCCTCCCCATCGCCTCATCCAGCTGTGCAAGTATTCAGCCAGTTCAAACAATTCATTATTACCTGAGAGTTGCTGTAGCTCATGACAACTGTCAGAAGGCAGATAAAAGGCAATAAGGCAAAAGAAAGCCATCGATATATTCTCTAAATATATCTCCTTTTTCCTTGACTCATTTAACCCAGGTTATATTGAATTTATCTAAATTGTAAGATAAAGATTATTATGCCAAAGAGCTGTGTCACTTGGGTCACTTGGGATGCTGAGAGCTTGTTCCTCTCCTGTGACTGCTCAGCGTGGCAGGGTGCATGGGCTCATCTGCTTTCTTTCAGAAACACTTCCTCTGCCTCTACTTGCATCTGAGAAGTTGTACACAACCGTAGCATTTAAGTAAAGTAATCCAATGAGAGCTGGATTTTGGTACAGTAGGGTCAATGCAGGGCTTTGACACAAGATGGGGTCGAGCCTTTCCTTTTGTGGGTGGCAGTGCTGTCTCTGCAGCATGGTACCTCCCCTTTGAATTGGCAATGTCAGATACATTCCTCCCTCTCAAAATATTTTGGTCTGCCTTCTCCCTAAGACTAAAGCCTTCCTTGCAATTCCAGCAGTGAAAACAGGTTTACAGTGGGTGTAGAGATAATGCAAACCTTAGTTTAAGCGGGAATCAGGCCCAGAGTGTGTGTATCGAGGACTATTTGAATTACATTCAGTACTGCTTACGGTTTCTGAGGAGTTGTAGAGCCTGTTAAAAATGAAATACTGCTTACGGACAGGGGCTTATGTTTTCTATTCTGCTGAAAAAAGAAATAAGGAGGAAAACATATTTGTGCCTGTTCAAAGGCTGCCCAAGGACAGCTTTCATTCTTTGTGACCCACTTACATTAAACGCTTTCACAAAAACTCCACAGATAATTATTAAAAAAAAAAAGGGGGCAAAAAAAAAAAAAAAGCAAAACACAGATCAATGCTTCTAATCTTCACTCTGAGGACACATCCAGGTTTGGAGCCATTGATAGATATCTTGCATCCCCAGTTACCTGTACGAAAATCAACAAAGCAAGAGATGAGCTGCACTGGAACTGAGAAATTCACTCTGTCCATGTAAATATAAGATCACATAGTTTAACATCATTTTGTTTCTAAGGAATAGGACAATCAATTGTGACTTTAGCTGGCACAAGCTGACCTATTGTTCTTGTCCTCTTTCTCCAGTCAATTTTTATTTCTTTTTTGGCACAACATGAGTACTTTGGGTATTTTCTCTGGTATTACCACACCTCCTGGAGACCAGCTGGAAGCTTTCACTGGCTTTTGATGCCCACGGTGTAGACACTGCCACAGTGCACGTACGGTCAAAGTGGACCTTACTGGACTCTTATCAGACAGAAACCTGATAACTTTGAAACCTCTTTGTGTGGCAGGTGAACTGCACTGATGAACCTCAGCCCACCCCACATCTTGAATCCTTACTAGATTTACACAGGAGCTGATCCCTCTGCCGATTTGACTCAGAACAGAGATTGTTGATAAATGAAATGTGTGATAGACTTTGTTACATCCTACCTAAAAAACAAATCAGTATGTGCTTTGAGGGAAGATAAACATAGTTTTTCCTGATACTTCCTTATATTGTATCTGAGAAATCATGTTTGATGGTACTTGAGGAACGTGCGACTGGAAGGACTTCTTTGGACTTGTGGTATATCCCTTTGCACCTCCCAGGGCTTCCAGAAGGGAAAGAGAGAGAGCACAGAGCTCCAGAGAGCACTGGGCAAGAGTACTGCATGCACGCAGGCACAGGAAAAGCGTTTTGTAGAAACTTAGAGAGTCAAAGGGATAGGTGTGGTAAAACGTGTGCAAATAGGTTCTTCTTAGGGTTGTTGCTTCCTAGTTAAGAAGAAAATAGAAACTAATAGAGTCTATTGAAGCCGCTTGCTGTGATTTGAAGAAGATAAGATATTCACTATCTGCTATACTAATTCCCCTGCTACTGTGCCATGTTAGATCTGCCAAAATAAAAAAGATACTAAAAAATTCAGTGTTTTCTTGATATGAGTCCTGAATTCTTGTTTTTCCCATCATATGAATATTGAGTCATTGATATTTTATGTGTCACACAGAATGGTTGAGATATCAGAGAAAACTGATGATTTGCATAAGCATCCCAGAGGCATTTTTGGCTTCCCAGCATGCAGAAGCTTTAGCCTGTTACCTTTACACCGAGTCTGCTGTAATGCTGCATGCCAGAGATGATAATTCATTTTGTGAAACATGATCAGAAGAACCTTTATGGAGATGCGACAGATGCAGCTGTAGCCGTCACTTGAAGTACTTTCCCATAACCTGAAAAATGTATCTCCTTGTGATTTTCTTTCTTGATGGCTTTTTTTAGGCATCTTTGAGTTGCAACTGTTGCACACAATGAAATTCCTAAAAGAACAAGGGGATAAAAAGGTTAAAGTGCCCGCAGCCACAGTTTCAGGACTTAATTGGACACTAGCTACTCAACTATGAGCATTTCCCCAAAGAATGGTGGAGTTCTTGTAGGATTCAAACAATGGGGATGCGTGGGTTGATGCCATCTGCAGCCTAGGGCTTGGGGAACAAAAAGATGTTTGAAGAAGAGGGAAATTCTCAGAGATATGGTAGAATAGGAATGATCTGAAAGTGATCAATCATTATGGTGACATAAATCACAACACACAACAGCCCACAGCCAGAAGATGTCAAACACCGCCCGCAGCGCGTCAGTCTCTCTGGCATCATCACTTTGTGTGTTGTGCCACTGCTCTTTTGTGGGCCATCAATTTTGTTGGGCGATGAAACTCAAGAATGCTGCTGTTCCTCCTTCTTCACTAATGCAAGCTTTATGATTGCGCACCCTAACGTGCACTTAAGGCGCATTCATCCTTTGACCCGAACTAACAATCGATTGTGAGCTGGGTGCCAAATCCGCCAGATGTTGCTTGATCTCATAATTACGTTAGTGCTATTGCTCCAGCGCAACAGCATCAAAACAATACCAGCCAATCTGGGGCACAAAGAGAGCCTGCAACTCTCATGTGGTCATCTGGTCCACGCCTGACATTTTTGCCTAAAGCTCTCAGATGTTAAACTTAATTTCCTTTCCTTGATTATAAGCAAAATGATCTGTGCATAATATTAAAAAAACATTTATCAGCTGGAAAACAGTAAAAGGCATGGCATAAACTCATATAAATGTTAATGAAAGGCAGACAAAATTAAGCAATAGTATCGTGTTCCTCAGGCTCTTACACACTTTTACTTAAAAGAGGATCTAGTAGAGGAGGTCAGAACAGGGTTGGAGGGTAAACACAAAAAACATTGTTTTGAAATTTACTCCAATTCTTCCTGTGGTTCAAAACACTGGTCTGGAAGTCCCTTTAAATGGAGCAAGCATAATCCTCCTTTAACTTCTTCCAATATTGATCATCAATATAAATCATAAATCCTTTCATTTCCATAGAAATGCTCCATCTTTCTGCTGTTGCCTATAAAAAGAAATGTGAACTACTGGCTGCATAGCTCCTACCAAGAAACTGCACAAAGAAGTAAAGCAATGACTGTGGCTGTTGGCTAGTGGCATCTATCCCTCTGAGTTAGGGCAATGCCATATGGATGGTCTGTAGGGCAGTCTGAGCACAAGGCTCTAAATCCCAGTACAAAAATACCTGAATGCAAACGACTCAAGCTACGTTATCCTTCATCTTGTCATATTGGGCTGTAAATTGCTAAGCTAGAGCTGAAATATAGCAAGGACATTTTCTTCCCATTTTTTTCAGTCCTCACCACCCCAAGACTACCAATGGGCACAGTGCCCCTCTCTCCTCCACCTGCCTTCCAGCCTACAGATCTCCGAGACCCGTGCTCGAGTTCTTCAGCACTGGTGGTGTACGTGGGAGCAGAGGTTCAGGGTGCACTGCGTAGCCCCCTGTAATTTTCTGCCTTAAAAAAAAAAATAAAAAATATGGGTGAGTTCTCATCAGCAGCAACTGCGAAATTACAGCATTTTCCTTCCCTCTCGATTGTGAGCTACAACACGTATCTCAAACTAGGCACAAGGAAAACTGTAGCACAGGACACTAGCTATCAGCTAAAAAGAATTTCTAGACAATACAAGTTGGCTTCAGTATGCCCTACTAATACTCTTCATCTTAGGGTATTTTCATTTTAAATAAGAGTATAAAGTCATAGCACATATAAGAGAAATTTTATTTCCTGTACTACTACAGTTTTTAAGCATAATGGCCCACGTAGACCAGTGGGCAAATATTATATCCTAAAGTTTCAAATAATTGCCATCTTTATGCTTCATATCTGATCTTTAATAAATGTTATTTTACACAGTGCAATTAGACTTCAGGATGTAAAACTCTGAGAGTAATCCTGAACCTTTTAGCAGAGCTGGGTATTTTTCAGGGTGCACTGACATCCAGATTCTGACCTAACTAATGGCACAAATCTGAAGCAATTTCCTTGAAACCAGTACAATTACATCAGCACAAACCCCATAAAAGTGGGATGAGAGTCAGACCTTTATTTCTTTTCCAGTCACCTCTAGAGATATAGTATTTTCCATTTAGTCAACTGAAAAGAACTGTAAAGGGATAGAAAGAAATGATAGAACTAAATTTTATTATTTAACATATGGGAAACTTGGTTATTATTTTACCATAAGCATATGCAGGAAAAAGAGCCTGCTGAAGTAAAATGGAAAAAATTCACCTCAGGTGTTGTATCATGAAATCCAAGGAAGTGACATCAAAGATTAAACCTGGTCCATTTATTTTTAAGCTATTTTGTTTAAGTATCAGATTTTATGTCTGGAGTTTTTCTCTACTCTGTGAATTTTAAATTATTTTTTTTGTAAGCATAAAACTGAATAAGGATCAAGAAAAATTTATGTTGTCACTTCAATACCGACATAAGACCCTAATATTGGGCACTCAAATTCTTTTGACAGTTTTGGGTGTTGTGCATGGAAAAGCTGCAAACTGGGGTGAGCGAATAGACCAAATGTGGTGCACTGGTTGTTTTAGCCAAGCAGAAGGCAGTCATTTTCCCACAGGGAAACCATGGCTCCCCTACTGCCAGAGAAGCCTTTTTATTCAAAGGACAATCTTCTGGAATACTCGGTCGCAGTGAGACACTCTTCATTTTGTGTTAGGTAACACTACTTCTTGGTCATTCCACTTTCTTGAAAGGATACTGGGTACAGCAAAGGGCTACAAAGATGATTAGGGGACTGGAACATCTCTCTTATGAAGAAAGGCTGAGGGATTTGTGTCTTTTTAGTCTGGAAAAAAGACTGAGGGGGGATCTTATCAACGCTTATAAATATTTAAATGGTGGGTGTCAAGAGGATGGAGCCAGACTCTTTTCGGTGGTGCCCAGTGACAGGACAAGGGGTAACGGGCACAAACTTGAACTTAGGAAGTTCCATCTAAACATGAGGTTGAACTTTTTTACTTTGAGGGTGCCAGAGCCCTGGCACAGGCTGCCCAGAGAGGTGGTGGAGTCTCTGTCTCTGGAGACATTCCAAACCCACCTGGACACGTTCCTGTGCAACCTGCTCTGGGTGACCCTGCTCTGGCAGGGGGGTTGGACTAGATGATCTCCAGAGGTGCCTTCCAACCCCTGCCATTCTGTGATTCGGTGAGCAGTGGGCATGCCAGCATTGTCTGGGCAGTCAGAGTTGGCATCGTGTCTCCGCTGCCCCTGTGGAGCTGCTGCCTGCTGTGCTGGCTGGGGAGGAGGCGAGATGGGCAGGGCTGCTGCCTTCTCCGGGCTGCTAGTCGTTTTGTTTGGTTCATTTCACTGGTTCAGAAGAGCGAGAGAGGACCACTTGGGAAACCACAAGAAAACTTCCAAACTCTTATGGGAAAAAGAATTAAACAGACACAAACCCCCTTGTTTTGGTTAACCAGAACCAATAGGGAAAACATATCAGGGCAAGGCAAGGCGGGGACAGTAGGAGAGATGGCTCCAGGCTGACCCGTTCCCTGCAGGCAGCAAGGTGCCCTGAAAGTCCTCGTCACATGGAGGTCTCCTTCGGGGCTCCCTGGCATGGGCCAACCTTTCCCCCAGGGCTGGTGTGCTCTGGAATATTTACCTGGACTCTCCGGAGCCAGGGAGGTTCAGAGGAGTGTGGAAAGCTCAGTGCGGATAAGCTGTGTATCCGTCATGCCAAGTTTTGTTCCAAGTCCAAAACTGAAAACCTTTTTGTGGGAAGAAGTTAACTGGAACTGCTGAAGTTTCTTTTCATGGATTATTTAAGCAGTACAAGATGTTGTTAATTCTGAGTTTCTTCCATGTTATTCAGGAAAGTATGTCTGATTATGTAAATTAAAAGTTGCTGCTTAAAAATATTTTGCTTGAGAGATTGCAAAGGCAACACAGCAAATGAATTAAGATCAGAGAGTCTTGCTCAAGTGAGAAGATTGCATAAGTAACCACATGTGTTATTGAAAAATACATATTGTTTACAATGTATTCTTACAAGATCCTTAAATATTTCACTTTGAGGTTTGCTTGATATAAAATATTGCTTTCCTTCAAGTTGTCACACAGGCTGGGCTCTAAGCTGATTTGCAGCTACATGCAGATTAAAACCACTATGCTGTCCCACTGCAATTTTGGATTTAATTTGGTTACTTTCCGGCTTTTTAAGAGAAACTAGAGCATTTTCAAACCAAAAGGCACTGACTGCTTACCTAATTAAAAATGTATCCATCTGCTGGTTTGGTGGCTGACTTGTTATTCAAAGCATGCAGATCTAAGTAGGTTGATTTATTTATGAAGACCTTATGACACTGAGAGATATGCACTCAAAAACATGTAAAAATAAATGTGGCTGCAGATGGGTAGACATACACAGATCTTTATGGGCTTCTAAATAACAGATAGAGAGAATTTGGAAAATGCGCTTTACAGGGAAGATCCTTTTATGTTGCTTCCACGTGTTTAACATTTAGAGCTCAAATAACAAAGCAGCCAGCTAACGTTGCGAGATAACTCCAGTCTAAATATCCTATAGTGCCTTTTAAGTTGCAATGATTGTTTCTGAAAGCTTCGTGTCAGTGATAGACTCTTAAGGAGATGCTGCATTTTAAGCAATGTTTTATTTAGAGAACACTTTAAAGTGAATTTTAATTAAAGGAGAAAAAAATCATTACCACTCACAAACATCATGCGTCAGAATCAGGGTAAATGCTGTCTTCTTATATTTAATTTCATTGATGTATTGGTAAATCTCTCCCAAATTAAGTTTCTCAGTAACTATGCTCAGGTTTTGGGAACATTGAGTTCTAATGGATTCGCGCTCAATGCTACAAATATTGTTGCAATCCTCAGGTAAAATTTATTCATCAGTTTATGGGCTCTAGGAAACTTCCCAGTGTAATGAAACCACCGTGGTATTTCCACGTGGGGTGTGGAGCTGCTGGTGTTAAACCTCACATCGTTACTGGTGCAATTCCACTGGCGTGAGCTGGCTTCTTAAATTAATACAAATGGAATTATACCCATGTCTTGTATATAACACTCTCCATGAGGCTGAGTGTGTAGGTGGTCTGTGGAGGCCACCTGAAAGGAACGAGGAAAATGGAGAATGTCGTGGCTGGGAACAACTTTGGAGTAGCTTTATGGCCTCTGTTTCTGTTTACAGCATGGCTTCTAGTGGGTCCTTCTTGGTTTTTCTCTTATCCATGTGCCTGGCAGCATGCGTGCTGCGTTCGCAGGTAAAGCAAGACATTTTACCCTGAACAGACAGAAATTATTCCTTTATAGACCAACTGATCACGCTGGTATCCTCTTAAATTGAAACTGTCTTGTACCAAATGATAAAGTTTCTTTCAGCAGAAATGTATTTTTTACTGAACCATGCATTGACAACTGTGTTTGGCTTCACAAAAAGATATTTCTCTAATCCCAAGGTCGGTTTAAACTGGTTCCCCAGAATATACATTTTCAGATTCCCTGTGAATCTCTTTTTATTTCCACATCAAGACAAGCATGTGGGTTTCTTAGTGCCAACAAAATACAGAAACACGGTTTGTATGTAGATTTAGACAAGGAGGATGTTAGACTCAGCTGCCTTTTGGTAGGAAGCCATCCTGGCATTTCTTTGGAAAACTCTAGAGATGTTTGAATAGTCCTTATACTAACAGATGTCACCACTGGGAATCTGGTTTACTTTTGCAGCTCTTTATTTGAGTATCTTGCTGGCATTTTTGGATATTTTGGCATGGTGGGGGAAATTCAAACAAATCTACGTTGTCTTTTACTTTGATCTCTCCCAAAGATATATTTTGATAAAAGTTTCAGATAGTAATCAAGGGGAGAAAAAAACATAACTTTTACTATGTGTGTTCCCTTTGTGCAGAAGGGAGTGGACCAAAAAATGACCAGTAATCCTTTCGTTTCCAACACACTGCAAATGGCTCTTTGCTGATTTCCTGGTGCTGTACAAGCCCTTAAAATGGGGACGAAGGATCACAATGGGTCAAGGCAAATAGTTAGTCACACTCTTCCTTAGAATTGTTGGAGTAGGGTAAGCAAGTTTTACACTACTAATTTTAGGCTGCATTAGAAACTGTGGCCAGTGTGGTAATGTGAATAAGGATTAGTAATGGTGGTGGGCAGGGGAGATAGCAGAGGGGAAGGGTGGCATTTTTGTGCCCGTAAAAGCTGTAGTGGTTGCACATTTCTCCCTGAACACAATATTGTTGCTGTTTACCTCGGAATACTGCCAGAGGAAGTGTTTGGGAAAAAGATGTTGTTGGAAAAATCAACTGCATACGTGTTCGGAAAGACTTACGATTGACTGTCTCAGTAAAGCAATACCAATGAGTCATTTCTAATGGAAACCTCGCCTTAAGGTAGAATTCAGAGAGATGTGTTCCTCCTCTTTACTGCTGCTACACGCCTGCGTACAAGAAAATACGTGGGGTCTGGGCCTGACTTCCATGACAGGAATGAGATGGTTACTGCTGAAGGGAAACGCAGAGGGAACTGGGACTTGACAAAGAGTGGCTGCAACTGAAGAAGAATTGTTGTTGGTGCCATCAGTGTATGAAATTAGAGGAATTAGTTTGTATGTCATAAATTAAATAAATTCTTAAAATGCGGTTGATGCCCATGTAATGCAGGATGCAGGTACTGACCTGCACACGTCTTTTGTTCTAATGCTACAGTGATGCTCAGATCCCTGAGAGTGGATTTGAGATCTGGTTGCGCTAGAAACTATATAAGAATATCTCCATACATGACAAGACCCAGCAAATGGATATAAATAAAAAGAGAAAAAGGAAATACAGTGGCAGTGTTGCCCAGCACAACAAACTGCCTTATTCTCTGAACTCTTCCAAAATCAGTGACAGCACTGAGGAAAATGATGGCTGGCACTTTTCTGACATAAAGGCACAGGGTGGGTTTTTTCCGTTATCCTTCTTGCATGTTTTAATTTCTGTGCCTCCTATTTTGCTTATATGAAGTTAATTCAGAATTTGCAATATTCTGCTACAAAATCAGTGCAAGTACTGAGCTAGAACACAGGCATATCCATATGCTCACTTTTCCCCAGTTAGTGCTTCCTCTAAAATAGGGTAAATAATTTCTTAGGTAATAAACAACGATTCTATAGCATCTCTGAAATCAGGACAGAGAAACACAGGCAATGCTTCAGATTGTGAGGTAAGCTCATCATTACAGCTTTAAGGCTGTCCAACCTATAGAGCACAGCTCCCACAGTGCCTTATAGATGTTACCAAACGAAGCTGTACATCTCCATATTTTTTGCGAGAAGGGAGCAACAGGCACTGGATGCTTACAGATCTCTCCAACTTGATATTTATTTAGCATCCTTGTTTTAAGGTGGGCATTTAAGGTAATCATCTACATCCAACTTCAAAAGTTTGGCTGCAGTGGCTGCTTAAGGTCCTTAAGGAAGTCTCTGCAGAACTGGGAGCACAGCCCTTCTCCCAGATGTAAATTCCCAATCTTAATCTTTCTCCCGTCCTGTGAAAGTATCAGTCATACCGGTGTGCACAGAAAAAAATGCACAAGCTCTTTCCACTTTTTAGAATAAAAAGCAAGGATTTTATATTTAATTCTAAAGAAAGACAAAGAGTCTTCCTATCCCCTGCTATTAAAAAAACAGCACACATTAAAAAAAAAGGAGGAGGGGGTGGTTTTATTTCTTCCGTTAAACACAAACAGTTTTCTTCTCTATGGTTGCAAATATTTTGTTCATAATAATGGGTGGACTATCTCAGATAGGATGGTTTAATCTGAGTTAATTAGGATTTACACCCTATTAGGAGTGCCAGAAATCTTCAGTGCTCTGTAGGAACCTGTCTCTCGTGCAGTTTGATTGGTACCATCATTGCATAAATAATCTCTGAAAAGATCGCTGTCTCCAAACACACAGAATAAAAATGAATTAGAGCTCTAACACTCTGTTCTTTTGATTATTTCACCAGAAAAACAATTCAGAGACTTTGCACAAAAATTATCTTTATTTATACAGAACATTTAGCGGTGCTAATCCTGTATCCTTTTTTTTTTTTTTTAATAATATCTGCAGTAAATTATGGCAGAAAATGTAAAATTCCAGTATGGAAACAAATCTGGGAAACATTGTTTTTTCATTTTTATTAATTTTAGATTCATTCTGTTTCACATGAAGTTCCCAATTCTGCCTACCTATTAAAGCTTAGTAGCTGAGCTGCTACTAAAATTCAACTTTACCTTGGTACAGGCCAGCATCTAGTTTGGAAACCTTAAACTGTGACCCTGTTCTTGAAAGCAGAAAACTAAGTCTGCCTGACTAAATATTTTTTCCCACTGCAGAAAGATGGGGGTGTGCGCTTTTAAAGAAATCTGGATGCAGTTTGCAATTCTCTGTTCTTAGACTTCAGCTTTACCCTTCAAATTCAACAAGGGCTGCTCTGAAGTTGCTACAAACAGATTCCCTGCCATTTTTGGCAGAGACTACTTCACTTGCGTTTGTTTCGTTATTAATGGGGCCCGCGGTCTCGCAGCCGCTCCAAGGAGTGCTTAGAAGGAGCCTCCCCTCTGGCTGGTGGCCCTGGCCGCTGCCAGCAGCCATCCTCCCACCGGCTTCCGAGAGCCTGCCCTACATCTTCATCCCTGTAACTTTTATTTTCTGGAAGCTGACGCTACTCCCCAGTGATCAGGCATGAGTAAGAGGCACAGCTGCGAAGGACTGGCAGCACAAAGCCAGCGATATTCGAAAGCAGTTTGTAATAATTAAGGTGTCTGTTAACCTCCACAGCTTTAAATAACCTTTCAGTGAAACGTAGGCAGGCACATTCCTCTCCGGGTTGCCAAGCATCTGTGCCCACCCTGCAAACAACCTGCAGCCTTATACAGTTATTTGCACGGGTTTATTGGTCACACTTTCGCATGACAAAACCTGCAGGTTGCTGCTTCTCCCCTGGCCCTAAGGAGGGTGAGAGGCACAGAGAGCGGAGGTGGGCACTTGTATTTACAACATTCGATCTGCTTTTTAGGTGCAAAGCACCTGATTTGACATCCTAGAGCATTTATTTTTCTTTTCTTTGCTCCATCTGTACCGCCCTTCAGATTTTACCTTTTGCCAGTGTCCTTTAATATTTGTTTATTTTAGGAAGCATAAACTCTGTCGTAAACACTCCTGGCTTTGTAAAAAGTTTTGGCGATATGATTTCCTTTCAGGGACTTGATAATGGCATATTGTAAATTTTAGACTAACTATGAGATTTGAGTTGTGTTGTCAGGAGCAATGTAATAAAAAGTGCTACTTCAATTGTCATTAAAATCCCGTTACATTTCACTTACGATTACCTGGTTTTCCCTGACACTGTTGGTTAGAAAAGGCAAAAAATCGCTGAATCTGTCTGTCAAGTTATCTTGACATCTGTATTGTCAAGTCGCCACATGTGCCTAGTCTGAATAAAGACACTGTCACAGGTCCTGTAATCAGCATTAGGAATGGAAGGAATAAATAGGAAACTCTTGTGGTGATGATCACGATGAAGAAAAGGAAGTGTAAATAATCTGCAGTGCCTAACGCTCACTTTTTTTGCAGAGTGGATTTGCAAATGAGCAATAAACCTGATCCTTTTCTTATTGAGGTCAGCAGCAAAACTCCGGCTAATCCCAGCTGAAACAAAATCATTCTGCTGGTTTGATGTTTATAGAAATGCATATTACCTTCATGTAGACATCCTCCCGCTACGGCTTTTTGTGTTACAGATTGCAACTTCATCTAATGTAAACATGACCTGAGGAATGAAATCTCACTCAGATCAAATAAAAAGCCATTATTCTCAAATAGCTAGCAATAAACTTTGTCAAGTAATTTATCGGCAAATAGTTAATACTCACAGGTCCGTTAAGAATGAGTAAATCCGGGGAGGGAAAGGCTGGGCAGAGCTGGGCGCTTGTGCTGGGAAGGAGCCGGCAGTGACTCTCTGGTGCCAAGCCTGATAAAGGTGCACCTTTGGGGCATTATTCCCTTTGACAATGAGACTCTGTGTGTGTCTGTGTTAAACTTCCTGGGCTTATTTGACACTCCTTTGCAAATAGCCGAGTAGCGTGGAAGTTGTGTGGGAGTGGAGTAAGTGGGATTGCATTTTTGTGGGAAAAGGCTTTTCAGAGGAGCCGAGTGAATTTTTTCCTGCAGGCTGTGGAATTGCATACTAAAGGAAGAGCTTGTGCTTCCTCCCCCCCCCGCTTTCTTCTTTTTCCTCTTTTTTTTTTCTCTTTTATTTTTTTTCTCCCATCTAAATGTAGTGCTGGGCCTCAGGAGGCCCATAAACACACAGAGCTTCCTACTGAGGTTGTCACTTGACTGACAGCAAAAAGCTTCTGGGGAGATGGACGAGCATGAGTAGGTGGACATAGAAAAATGGAGAATGAAAAAATAAAGTAAAACTAGAACGGAACATTCACCCAAAATCACAGCCCTTTCAGGGGCTGTAATGTATTTAACTTACAAATGTGGTGTTTGTGATTGGGAAAAATTTGAAGCAACTGTATGTATATGTGTGCGTGGGAGACACTTAATATCCATTCAGAATACTCCATTAGAAATTATATTAACTGCAGAAATACATCCAAGACAAACCGCATTTGTCGGTGCCCAGCTATTTGTCTACTAACGTATTCCCTTGGTGTTTTTTAAATAAGGGGAAAACAGATTGTGAATGAATAGGAAACACAACAATCTTTCAGCCCTTACATTTCAAGATGATTTACAGTTTCTCAAAAACTGCGTGTTTGTGTGTTGGTGTGCCTGTTTGTACCATTCGAGCCCTGTAAACAGCTCCCTAAATAATTCAGCTGGGGTTGACCTCTATGAAGCAGACAGGATCAAACATTTAACACGTTGTCATAATTACTACAGGGTGTGCGGCGAGTGAATATAGTTTCACTGAGGAGCTGAGACAAACAGAAGATCTGAGACAAATCTAAGAGGCGCTGGCTGTGCTTTTTTTTTTCCCAGCTGCATTAAACTGACCATTTAAATGGTGTAAACTTGATTATGGTGCAAACACGATTAATTCCCATCAAAGCCGAATCACTCCTGATAGTGAGTTGCAATAATGGAAGCCGGCAGGTTGGCAGCAGGGCAAGCTGCTCCATTAATAGGCAGCTAAGAAAAATGTAAGGCATCCAACGGCTCTAACAAAATTTTAAGGAATAAATTTTGATGTAAGGTACTTTGTTGTAAGGTGGAAATACTTGCTGAAGCTGAGAACAGAATTTAGTGCGAGTATCGATGACATTTGTTAAAACCAAGCTGGGTTTTTACGATCCGTTGAAATGACACAAAGTAAGGAAATTGTGATTATTTTGGCAAGGCTTCTTAAAAAAACCCTTTTCTTGGAGCCAAAATGTGGTGGATTTGGTAGAATTGTGAACATTTTAGTTTATGACATTTGCAGGGCCTTTTTACATTGTCTGTGTTTATTTTATGTGGTTTTTTTTTTAACAAATTAAAATAGCACTAATATAATAGAACTATTTTTAAGGTTTCAAAGTATCTAATATTTTTTATGACAACTGACTTCTCTGGCATTGCAACAAAAATAACTTCAGTTAAGAAAAGATGTTTTGATGCTCCACCTTTCCCATAAAGTTTTGTCCTGATTTACAGTAGATCTGTCGGATGCATCAAAGATGTGAAAACAAGAACACTCAGATCGCTTTAACTGAGGACTGCCTATATTTTTGTGTAAATAATAAAAAAGGAACTAATCCTTTTCTTCCTCCTCATTAGTCCAAGAATTCTTGTAGATAATTAAAGTCAGGAAGTACAAGTTTTAAGAGTTATATTGACTGTGCTGCGCTGTTTTCTAGCTCCCATTATCCAAGCAGGCGCTTAAAAGATTTATTTTCTACAGAAAGAGAAAAATACACCAGCTATCTTTGCAGAGTTATCTTTAAGGTTCTGCCAGTGGGTGCTCCAAAATAAATGTTCGAGGTAAAGAAAATCTGAGCCTCAGACTATGGAAACCTTATTGTACATACTGTGTTAATAAACCTTTTTAAAGCTGTTTAAAAAAAAAAAAAAGAAAAAAAAAAAAAAGAAAAACAACCAAAAAATGCATCCTACCTAAATCTTGACCTAAAATTAAAAAAGGTGAAAAATACTCTGTATTTTGAAGCAAAAAGTATTAGTAAGAGTGTGTTTATAAGTATTATGTTTTACAGATATTTGAATTTGGAAAAAAAGTGATTTAAAGAGAAAACAGCTGATTCGTGCCAAGCATGTTTCCTGTTGCACAAAATTGTTAGTCAAACTTTAAGAGCTACTGAAAATATTCTTCTAACTAATCGAGCTTCTACATGGGGTTCTGTGCTTAAACTGAATTAATGTGGCAACAACTCGGTTTACCCCAGACAGAAGAGAGTCTGGGTGCGATTCCCTGAAACCGGGGTGCTGGGATGAAGCCGGGATGCTGGGATGAAGCCGGGATGCTGGGATGCAGAGACGGGAAGAATTTGTGTCCTGCGCGGGGCAGATCCGCGTTACTGGGAGGGCGATGCTGGGGGATCTGGGCGATGCTGGGGGGGATCGGGGCGATGCTGCGGCTGCCCGGGCACACGAGCCGCTCCCGGCTCTGCTCCAGCAGGGTTTTGTCCCCAGGCGCAGAGGGTGAGGGAGCTGCATCCACAGGCGAAGGGGTTGGCTACCGCCCTTCTCATCTGGGGGAAACCGAGGCAGTTTCTGGGGGAAACTGAGGCAGCGCCGCCGCCAAGTACCGCAGGTGAAAACTCTGGGCGGTTTCAGCGCCCGGGAGCAGGAGGCGCTTCATGAGCGAGCGTTTGCGAAGCTTTCCGAAGCCAAAGCAGCGCGGGCCGCCGCCAGCAGCGTTACCGATAAGGGCAGTGCCGAACCGGAGCCCGACAGCCGCGGCCAGGCGGGGAGAAGGGAGCGGCGGCCGCCCGTCCCGCCGCACTCGGTCCCCCCCGGTGCTCTCCCTGCTGCTGCTGATGACAGGCCGGGGGGCGGCTTTGTGAATATGGGCTGTTCAGGGAACACAGTGTGCCACGCTGACACCGAGGGCTGAGCCGACTTTTAAAAACTGTGCGTTTATTGTAAACACGCGTTTAGGGAGTTAAAAAATATATATATTCTCACGGCCAAAGTGGTCAAAGCAAAGCAGAGATGTAGCTACGTACTTTTTGTTAAAATGAATTGAGCAACAGCATCGCCTCAATGGCATCAGCCGGTACAGGTGGTGTTCGGTACACGGCTGCTTTGGATCCTGGGGGTCTCCGTACGTATATATTCCACACCGGGCGTGCACGCGCGAGCGCGTGCGCCCTTATGGGTCTCGGCAGCGCCAGCGTCCAGAGGGACTCGCTCCGACCCCCGGCTTTTCCCCAAGCTCCCCCCGTACCCGGCTGCTGCCACTGTGCATAAAGGCATTAACGTTCGCGGTAAACTGGAGGCTCGTCCTCCGCCGCTGTGTCCGCGGAAGCTCCGCCGGGAGCTGCCCGCTTCTCCCCCGGCGCTGCTGGGGTCCCCGTTTCCCGGCGGTGACCGCCGCCGCCCGCCGCGCCCCCCCACCCCTCCCGGGGCACCGGGCAGCGAGGGCCGCGCCGCCCCCGCGAGGTGGCGCTGTTGCTCAACGGTGGCGCGCGGCTGGGCGGGGCTGGCGGCCGGCGGCTGCGGGGCCGCCCCGGGCTCGGCGCGGGGAGGGCCCGTTCTGCGCGGCGGGCCTGCGGCTCCCCCCGCCGCTCCGCGCAGCGGGGGAGAGCCTGGGGGCAGCTCCCAACTTGTTCTTTTTTTTTTTCCCTTTTTCTGTCACTTTTTTGTGCTCGGACACTGTCAATGTTAAGGACCCCCGCGGAGGGCCCTCCTCGCGCTCGGAGGGGGGCGGCAGCGCACCCCTCAGCCCCTCGCGGGGCGCCGCGCCCGACCCCGCTCCCCGCGCCCCGCTCCGCGCCGCCGAGCGGCGGGGGCGGGCCGGGGCGGGGCGGGCGGCGCGGAGCGGGCGGCGATTGGCGGGCGCGGCGTGACGGGCAGGCGGCGCCCCGCCCCCTTGGCAATGTCTATCGGCCGCCGCGCGCCGCATGTAGGCAGTTATTCCATTGGGATAGAGTGGCCGGAGCGGCGGCGGCATGGCCGGGGTCCCGTTCTGCGCCCTCCTCCCACTCCTCGTCGGCGTCTGCGGGGCCGTCACCGGCTCTCGGGTCTATCCCGCCAACGAAGGTGAGGCGCCACGGCCGGGCTCCGCGTTCTCCTGGCGGGACACCCCGGGGGGAGGGGGGGGCGAAAGTTCGGTGTCCCCCGAGGCGGACGGCGGGCGACGGCCCCCTCTCCCCTCCTCTCCCCTCGCCGCCGGGACCGGGCGTCCGGCGGCCACTGACCCGTCGCAGCAGTGCCCCGCGGGGCCGCCCGCGGCGGCGGCGCAGGTGTCGCGGGGCGGAGCGGCCCCCGCCGTCCCTCCGCTCCGTCGCCGGTCCCCTGGGCCGCTCCGTCTCGTCCCGTCCCACGGGCGTACAGCGCTCCCGCCAGCGGCGCCGGGGCGGCCCCCAGCCGGGAGGGCGGCTCACGAAACCGGTTCTCCCGGGAGCTCCCGGCGGCGCCGCAACCCCTCCCCGGGACGGTTCCGTGGCGGTTCCGCGGGGGAAGCCCGCGGCCGGCCCCGTCGGGCAGCCCCCGCCAGGTCTTTCGGTGCGCGGCCCCGCTCCCGGCCGGGACTGGGCGGCTCCCGCGGTCCCCCTAAGTAACGATGTTGCACCGATCGGTAACTCCCAGGCGGCGGAAAAGGCGGTGTAGCCCGCGGGAGCGCCCCGTTGCCGGCCGGCGCCTCTCCCCTGGGAGCGCTCTCCCTCTGCCGGGGGCGTCGGGGTGATCCGCGGTTCGCTCCGCGCCCTGCGGGCCGCTCTGACCCGCGAGGGGACGGGCGTGCGGCCCCTCAGCGCTACAAGAGAGACTTTCCAATTATTTAAGGCATTGGCGCGGTCGGAAATAACGTTTCAAGTCGAAGGTGGATGCCATCATGCTCCACACATATGGAAACGCTCAGGTAAACGATTTATTTTAATATTGCCTTTTGGCAGCTGGAATTTAATCTATTTTATTTGTACCTTTCTGCAGTTACCTTGCTGGATTCCAGATCAGTTCAAGGAGAGCTGGGGTGGATAGCAAGTCCGCTGGAAGGAGGGGTAAGTTTTAAACCGCTATCTGATCAAAAGGGTAAAGGGGGTGATTAGTAACTTTCAGAGAGTCCTAATGGCTCGATTATTGTTGATTGTGGTGGGGAGGTCAGATTTCTTCCCTGGCTTGCCGAGTGAATTACTCTTTGTTGGAGAAACTCTATACTCCCTTCGGATAGTTCTGTCATGGAAGAAGTAGAAACCAAAAGGGCAGAAAAGAGGTTTCAGAGTTAGGAGACTGGTTGAGGCATGGGCTTAGCTGCCTGTTTAAAACTGAAATACCAACAAGAAATGTGATCTGGCAACTGAACTGGCATTCTTGACTGTAATTATTATATCTATGGCCCGTCTCGGCTGGGAGATGTTCAGGCCAATTGCTGTTCTATTTCTGGATGAAGGAGTAGGGATCAATATACAAGATAGACCTTTTGGCGTGATGGGACAGTTGTCCTATTGCAGGCTGTAAACATTGTATGTTTTGGTGTCTGAACACATAAACTGAAGTGCCCAGTGCTTGACAGCGATTCCTTGGAGTTTCTTTTGGTGTACTTTTCAAAGAGGCAATTGTAAGAGAAGATCGCTTGAATTCACTGCCCTGTGGTGATGTGATGACATTAAGAGATTTACAGATCCATTGCTGGGGTTTAGAGCCGCTTTGCTTAGTAAGCTGCAGGCAGGATATATCTACTAATTTAGCTTTATATTAGCGGATGGGCACCTCGCGGCTCCTTCATCTGTGCCCCATCCTGCAGGGTGCCCGGGGCCTCTGTGGGAAACGCCTGAGAATGCTGGACTCTGGAGTTGATGGGATCTGGTGGAGACTGTACTTCATGGGATCTCTTGGGGTTTTTTTTGTAATAAGCAATTAAAAAGGCTTTTTGTTTCTTAAAGTGAACAATTTAAGAAAAATGCCAGCAATGCACACTAAACATTAATATAAAAATAACCCCACCTCAAATCCTTTTAATATTAAATGAGTAAAGCAGCTTAGTATGCTTAAGCAGAAGTAACGAAGTCAAACTGATTGAAAAATAAAAGTGCTGAAAGATCAGGACCTGTGCACAACAAAGCACTGGATTCTTCGGGAAGCCTACAAATTTACTTTTTTGTGTGCGTTCCCACTTGTAATTAGAAGAAGCAGAGCTAAGGAAACAGCAGTGAGTGGAAGGAATCCGAGGTTGCGTTGGCTGGTGATGCATTATGCATAAGCTCTGAATAACCATAACACGGGAGAATGGGGGATTGTTTTGCTCCCCCATTGTTGTTCTGGGTGAACTTGACTACAGTCCTGGCTTGTGCTCTGCCTGAGCACGCTGTGCTGTCCCCGAAACTCGGGTTTTTCAAAGAGCGGGGAAGTGATTGGCAGGCCTCTGGCAGCGCCGGCAGTGCACGTTCGCTGCTGATTGTGGGCAATTGCCCTCATCTTTTGACAGTGTGGAAAGGTACAGCTCTATCTTGCTGAGAGTCGGGCTTCCTTCTTAATCCTACACCCTGGAAAGGTCAGTTAATGAGACAAGGTCTTTCATACGGCTCTCCAAGGGATATCTACGCTGTATATTAAAATAGGACCTAAAATACAAGTTTTAATAAGTCGGTAGTAGAATTGGTGATCAGAGGACAGCTGTGTTATTATTAATGGCTGTTGGATTCCCCCTTTTCCCCCACGTTTTCTCTGAAAGCGCCATGCAAGCTCAAGAAGGAAAACGCCTGCTCTTATTGTGGACGTGACTTGTTTCACTAAACCTACATACGTGTGTTCTATTTTTAAGCCAGTAGTGAAAAATTTAAGAGTACATGGTCTGTCTCTGAGATGCAGTGCTTGGAAAGCATTTATTTTAACTTCACATGCTGCAGACATATTTCAAGCAGCAGAAATGAACTCCTTCTTTATCTTCCTGGGAAGATTCTGTCCTTCAGCGCTAGTTTTTCTTTAACCGTGTGTACCTCATTGTCTATTAATAAGGGTATTTTTCTAGATGTATACCACGGAGTTCCTGAGGTGTGAGGGTTGTGTGGATAAGAAGAGCTGGAGATAAACATAGTCATTTAGCAGTGACTAGCAGTAATCAAATATATAGTAGCCCTAGAGGAATTAATGAATTGCATTATAAATGTAATTAATGATTTACTCTTGCATTTCACAGTTGAAAAGCAGGTTTTGCGCCCAGAATGTTTTACTCTGCGTCATTAAACCGTGGGAAGAGTTGAATTGTAAAAGTTAATTTCAGCTTGAAAGCAAAAAGTTACTGCTTTGACCACATACTTAGAGTTACAAATCATTTACAGTGGCTGGAAATTTGGGGCTGTAGTTATTTTCAGGTCTGGCAGTAAGACGCACTTAGGTTTGTTTTGTGTATGTGTGTTTATGAAATAAGAAACCCAGCTCTATATATTTGCGTGTTTGCCAGGAGACAGGGGCGTGTTGAGGACCTGATCTGAAACTTGCTGAATTTAGTTGCAGTCTGTCCGTTGACCTTAGCGGTCTCTTTATTGAATCCTCTAGCAGCATCCTCCATTGTATAAATGTACTAAAGGAAATCCCGTCAACAAGTATTATTTCCCTCTGCTTCTTCCTTTCTCTTGTACCACACACAATATAGGTAGCGTAGACAGCCTGAAGATAAGCAGAATAGAAAGTGATGGATCATAAAGACAATATTGTAACAGTAAACTAGCGGTGTGGCAGCTGTAAATTAAACAACTCTGTCTTCTTACTAACACCATGTTACACTTTACATTGATAGATGACTTTTTAAGATTTATTTTTTCCTTTTCTGTGAAAAGGAGTGACATGCTGGGTATTGATTTCCCCCCCTCCTTCATTTTAATTTGCAGTTATCTCTAGGCAGCAAATAAAATATTATTCTTTCTGCTCCTAGTGACTCATGGTGCTAACTACTGTCATTCTATAAATGGATTCAGCTAAGCTGGAATCTTTTTAAGTAAAAATCACTTGCATAAGAGCAATCCTTGTGAGAAGAATGCAGGATATTATACAAGAAGCCCCTTAACGTTAAGAAGGCTTCTGTTTGTCAAAGCCACGGCTTCGGTAGTTCTGAAAAGCCCTTCTGGGAAGTCTCTTAAAGTTACTACTGTTTTCCAAGGATAATTTTATATGTTTCATTGTATTGCTTGCAAACCCAGACAGTATATCATTATCTAATATATTATTTTTTAAAGAAGGATTTTTCTGATACTGAAGTGCTATGGGTTTGTGTGGGTTTTTTTTGTTTGGTTTTTTTTGCTGGAAAGATCTGTCTCCCTAATGCCGCGTCTTCCCTCACTCTCCTTACCAGGACAGCACTGTGATAAACTTTCTTCTATCTATGATAATACCATTTTTTTTTTTTCCAAAACTGTTGGTTATGCATGCTTTCCTTTTATAAGTTCATGATGCTGAACTACTGAATTAGGGCCAGATCTCTTCTTTCCATACCTTCCTTGGACTGCATGTATTGTTTCATAATTATGTAGCCTGTTTGGTGCTTCTGAAGAGGCCTGAACTTGATTTGAGGGGCGTAAGAGTTTTGAAGCATGCTGGTACCCTCATCTTTCAGCATTTACCTGCCCTGCTAACGTTTTTGGGTTTTCGAGAATATGAATTTAGCTATTTCCTGACGTTTCCTCTGGGACAGCATGTGTGATATTCCTTATTTTCCCGCCTTCCCACTAATAAGAAAGTTTGGATAGCAAAGTTGTTGTCAGTGTTGCTTGTAGACTGATGATGTTGTCTTCTTACCTGTCCTTCCATCTCTAAGTGCCACCCAAGTCAAGGACCCTGTTCTCTGTAGACAGGTATTTCTGCCCAGCTCCAACGTAAAGACTGTTTGCTGAGTGTGTCTGGGATATTGCTAGCCCAGGAAAGTAGTTGGCAGCTTGGAGAAATAACAAGGGGTGTTTTAAGAGTTTAAAATATGTGGTAGTAATGTCAGAAATGTGGATGTTACTGGGTCAAGCGATCTCACTGTTTGATGGTCCCGTGTCAAAGATGGGGTCCATGCATTACCTGCCTTCTCTGCCACAGGGGAAACACCATAATGTCTGTGCTGTACTATGGGTCTGTGGGGTGCCGCGTGTAGCCCTGGTCTAGGCAGGATCCTGTGGGCAAATAAACATAGTAAGTCGAGAGAGCATTTTTGGATTGGTTCAGAGGGCCTCTAAAACACATGCTTACTCCTCGAGATGTTACTTGATTTGGAGCTTGTTTCTCCTGAACAGATTCTTCTTTTCATGTCCAAGTATTTGAGGTCCTGGCTGTGGCTTGGTCTGCTGGTTTGGGGTTTTTTTTGTTTTCCTGTAATGGAAAAAATGCAATCTCTGTTAGCTGTGGAAGTGCAGATAATGTTTGTTGTGAAGCTCTGTTGTTCCTTTTAATGCTGATGTATTTTTCTTCCCCTTTCCCTCTTTGCAGTGGGAGGAAGTAAGCATTATGGATGAGAAGAACACTCCGATCCGAACCTATCAAGTCTGCAATGTGATGGAGCCCAGTCAGAATAATTGGTTACGAACTGATTGGATTCCCCGTGAGGGGGCTCAAAGGGTATATATTGAAATCAAGTTCACGCTAAGAGACTGCAACAGCCTGCCAGGTGTCATGGGAACTTGCAAAGAGACTTTCAACCTTTATTACTACGAATCAAACAATGATAAGGAGCGTTTTATTCGAGAGAGCCAGTTTGCCAAGATCGACACCATCGCTGCTGATGAGAGCTTCACCCAGGTGGACATCGGTGACAGGATCATGAAGCTGAATACAGAGATACGGGATGTGGGACCACTCAGCAAGAAAGGGTTTTACTTGGCTTTTCAGGATGTCGGTGCCTGCATTGCTTTGGTGTCTGTTCGTGTCTTCTATAAGAAGTGCCCTTTGACGGTTCGAAACCTGGCACAGTTTCCGGACACCATTACCGGGGCTGATACATCCTCTCTGGTGGAGGTTCGTGGCTCCTGCGTCAACAACTCGGAAGAGAAGGATGTGCCAAAAATGTACTGTGGGGCAGATGGCGAATGGCTGGTGCCCATTGGCAACTGTCTGTGCAATGCTGGCTATGAAGAACGTAATGGTGAATGCCAAGGTAGGATGAGCCATATTGTACTCTTCATTAGGGCTTAGTTGAATGCGTAATTGAATCAGAGATGAGAGTAAATGGAGTAAAGCCAGTAATTAGCAGCCCCTGTGGGATGCGGTGGGACAGAGGGGTTTAATGAAGAAGTCCAATAGCTCCAGGTGGCAAGGCTAAGAATTATATAATGCAAAACAAATGATGCTGCTGGAATAGGCAGAAGGCGAAACACATTTTCTAGCAGGCGCCTAAATTTGAATTGGCTCACGATAGTCACTGAAATGTGAACGACTACAAAACAGCGCAGTTGAGCTACCATCGTTTAAAGAGACAAATCTTTAAAGTTTTGTCTGAAGTGAACTTTGTTAAGCACAGGAAATTCTGGCAAAGTCTCCTTTGGATAATGCAGTGGGGTAAAAACCAGTCGGGGAGGGGGGAACGGGAGTTTTAGCTGGATTACTTTCCCACTTTGGGAAGGGGAAGTCTTTGGTGTTTTACTTGTTGCAAATTTCTAGCACTAAATAACCCTTTGATATTTGACACTGCTGCCTTTGTTAAATATTTTCATTTCTCAGAGGGTCTCTATTGTCAGCTTAATAATAGAGGTGCTAGGATACTCTTAGAAATGCTAAAAGTCTCCACCCCACCCTCCCACACACACCATCCTGTGTGCTGCAGAATTAGGGATTAAAGTTTATATAAAAGACAGATTATCCTAAAAAGAAGAAAAAAAAAACCACCTCAAAACCTATTTTCTCTTCAGCTCCTCTTTCTGGAAAAAGAAGTTGTAAGAGGTTAGGGAAGAAGAAAAGGGAGCATAAAATATCTTTAGCCTCAGCTTCTAAACTTTTGCTCATGTAAGCATAAATTAAGATCAGACTTAAGTGGATTCTTGCACAGGTCAGTGAGTTTAATTTTTCTGGGTGCTGAATATAAGGTGCTCAACTCCTTAGTGGATTTGGAACCATGTTTTTGGAAAGGCTCTTGAGGGCTAGATGAGTTTGCTTCACATCTTCTTGGTGTGTTTTTCACTAGGTCATTTTTTTCATCTTGATACTGAGAACAAGATAGTAGAGCAAGTAACTGACTGCTTTTGTGCTAGACTCCTAAGAGAACAATGTCTTTTGAATGTCCTGCTTGATTTCTTTTAAATTGTAATGGACAGTCAATGCAAAGTTCATTATTATGCATTGAAATTAAGCTTTGGCAGGAAAGAAGCGCCAAGTATAAACTTCCACCTTCATTTCTAGTGGAAAAATCCTAAGTGGGCCATATCGGTAACAAAATTACCGTGGGCTGAAAGATGAGCAGCATGATGACAGGACATTGTGTCTGGGGTGAATTACTCTGGTTTTTTGGAACCTTGTGAGATGGAAACTTGAAAACCTGTGTATTGTTATACATGTGAACCTGTGGCTGTGGTTCTGACTGGGTGCTGCTGGGGAGAGGTGTTGGTGCCTGGGGAGATGCTGTTACTTTCTAATAGCTCGATAACTTCTGGGAAAAGTTTCTTGACACCTTTACAGCCTGGGTTGTGAGAGGAGGAAGTGAATGGGGGGGGGGGGGGGGGGGGGGGAAAGCATCTTGGTTTATTGCACGGAGATTATTCCGCCTTCTCCTAAAGGCGTGTTGGGTCAATACTGGGTCACTCAGATTAACACAGATTTACCATTTTTTGGTGTCAGTGGCCCAGACGTGATGAGCTAATTGTCTAACAAATCCTGTGTTGTTCAAGGGAGATCTCTGGAGGTTTTGCTGGTGGGTAGTGGTGGTAGCAGGATGCTTTTTTGATTTATTTTTGTGGTGTTGGGCTAGACCTTGCGGATGAATGTCAGTTTACCTACTGGCTCTCAGCTGCATCCGGGGAAGGTTGGGCTCGGGAAACCCAATTCTCCATTTCACAAGGAAAAGGAAGATCAGATGATGCTGTGTTTACAAAGGAGATAGAAATGTTCTGTCTCTTGGGCTCTCCAGAGTGAAGTTGGCCTGTACTAGTCGTTTTGAGAGGATTTGAGCCAGCATGCAATTTGAAAGTGCTAAACCCATTTCGTCAGCAGTTATTTGTGGTTTCCTCTTCTCACGTTTGCCATTCTTCAGGCAGAACAGTTTACTGGGAAGTTCCTCTTCATGAATTCATGAAGTTTACCAGAACTATGCAGCTTGCTCTCTGGTTTCCAGCAAGGCTGTTAAAGCAGTTTGGCCTTTGACACTGCTGAATGAGGCTCCCCCTTTTTTTACCCCACTCAACTTCATCATTCAGCAAACGTTCTGCTCCGGCAGGTTTGTGGAGGGGAGGAGGAGGATGAAGTGAGGAGGATTCCTGTGGTTTTGGTACAGAGGATTGGGAGTTGGGGGGAGAGACTTTGAGTTTGGGAAAGGCTGTGAAAGGGTGCCGGGCAGGGACTGGAGCTGGTGAGCAGGTTCCACCCCAATTGTCTTTCAATAGGTTGACTGTGGCAGGACAAATACAAGGAAAGGTCAGAGGTCGTCCGTTTCCTCATCCATCTTCCCCTGTGATCCTAGGGTCAGAGTTAGGATTGATTAAGATCTTGAATGTTTGACAAAAGCTCAGTGGGCAGAAATAGTTTAGGCCAGTGGATTGCGGCTTTGCACTTGTTGGGAGCTCGCTGTCCTCTCCTGGGACATGCCCCTGCTGCACAGTGTTGGGACGGACCAGCTGGTGCTGGGGTTACCCTAAAAGCTGCTTCAAGTTCACTCAGCCTTCTGGTTTTCAAATAATACATTTTCCTTGAGCTGCTTTTGCTTAATTTCTGATGTGTGTGTGGGAAGCATAATGGGGAGCCACTTCACATCTGAAGTGGTTCCTGTAGTGGGAGTTAATGACTCTCTGACCTTGAACAGGATTTTTAAAAATTGTGTTGGTGATGTGGAGGTGTTAGAATATGATGACAAAAAACTGTCCTTCCTTTGACTGCTTTTTTTTTTCCCTGCTGGTTTTATTGATGATAATCTGTGTGTGTCTATATATGTATGTATAAATGCAAAAACCCAAGGCAGAAAGGGAAAGGAGCCAAATATTTAATCCATATTTATTTGGGAACCTTCACAGGTGTGTCACAGGAGTGGTTCCACAAAATTGGTCCTGATCAGTAGAAATATTAGGTGAGCACCGATTCTTTGCTTACCTCTGAATTTGTAGCTGTGAACTTGATGCTAAAAAACCCCCAAGTTGCTCTATTTTTTTTTTTCTTACTACTATTTATTTTTCCCCAAACTGCCTGTGTTAATGGCTATCCATTTAGGAGACCATAAATGTGGAATATTGTTGATGGAACATGACTAGCCCAACTAGTGGCACATCTCAAGGCTAAGGTAATTAGTGCTTTAGGGCAAAGTTGAGACATAAAGTAATTTTAAACTTTGCTTGTATACATCATTGTTATGTAAATTGTTTTGTTACATATTAATATAATGTGGTTTGGGTTTAGTTATGATTTCCTTATGATAAAATGCGTATCTTTTTAAATCAAAGGAGGGGGGGGGGAAAACAAGCAGGAAGGGAAAAAAGACAGATTAAAGAAGCAATAGACTGTAGCCATCTGTGATGATTTTGATGCTGTGAAATTACAAATCTCAATTTTAGACCTGCCATTTAGTATAAATATGTGAGACAGTTGAGATTTTTACTGTGATATTGTAAAGGTTATGAGAGCCAACAGCTTTGTCTTCATCTACACTTGCTTTTTTGAGTTGTGAATTGGCCAATTGGCAGAAAATGCAGTGTCATTTAAAATATGGCTCAGTCCTGGTTTCATATCACTGCTGTTTTTAGAATTTTCCTTCGAACTTTGATAAGAGCATCCTTAAGAAGTAATAATTTGAATGATAAGATTCTTTTTATCTTGGAGGCTTTGAAGAGTGGCTGTGATCATTGAGAGCAGCAGTTCAGTTTACATCAGAAGGTTACAGTCTAATTACATTTTTTTTTCTGTGATAAGATTTTTGGATGGTGGGTTTTGTAGGGGTGGGGAAGTAAAGTAATTTCTGTGTACTTTCCCATTTTAGTCATAGATAACTTTTTTTTTTGTCAGAATAACATTGATGAACAGTCTGGCTGCACAAAAGGGTAATCAGAAGGGTGACTAAGACTGTGCAGATTTGAGATTTCAGAAGAATCTTTTTCAGGTTGATTATTTCTGGCAGGGGGAAAAAAAATGCACAGACTCAACATGTTACGTTTTAAAAGGAGCTGAGAACACGGAAGCTACCAGGAGGGGCATGGGAGCGATACTGAAACACAGTCTGTCTGAACCAAATTTAGTTGGTTCTGTTCTCTGCTGAAGGAGTGATTTGGTTATGTTATGTTCTCATGTAGCTCAATAGATCTTCCAAGGGTTGCTCCCTCTGTGATTTTTATTTATTTATTTATTTATTGCCACCTGGTGCATTTCAAAGATCTCCATTTAAACGTCGCTGCAGGCTCTTTACCGCTTTCCTGCTCCCTGGCCCACTCAGAAGTCAAGCTACAGTTGTCAAGCAATTGTCCCTTCATGTATCCCTGGCAGAAAGGCTGGGATTGCTTCATTCTGAATTCCTGACAGCTGGCACACAGGGGAACAATATCTAGTCCCTATTCTGCATGTTACTGGTAAAAAGCACGGCCCTCAGAATCAAACCCAGATGAGTAGTTGCGGTGGTATTAATTTCATGGCAGGTCAGGGTAGAATTTTGTGGAGCACAGAGACCATCTTCTGGTTTTTTTTGTGTTGGTTTTTTTTTTTTTTAAAAAAAAAAGGCAAACCAAAACTTTCCAGACAACTCGTCTTGTGTGTGATGACTTCAGTAGTTAGATGTCGGCTCGGTAGGGGTTATTATCTGTCTAATAATATGCTCCACTGAGCTTGGTCTTTATTGTGCTTGTGAGGAGTGATTAAAGAAATGCTCAGCAGTACACTTCAGTCTTTTGAGACTGCATCAAAAAGCCCCCCAAACTTGTGAGATAAATATCTTATCTGGTTTCGTTCCATTTATGCCACATCCTTTTGATATGTTGTGGGGAGCAGGTGAGGTCACACAGTTTTGTGAATCAGAGACAATTAATACTCCCATGACTAAATGGCCATTTTATGAATATTCAGAGCCTGCTTCACCTCCCTGGGAAGCAAACATGTTGGTTCCCTTCTCTTTCCTCCTGCTGGAGACTAAGGAAGCTCTCCCTGTGAGCGGGGATTGGCAGCTGTCGGCCGCTTTGCTTTTTGCATGCAGCAAATTCCTCATTTACATCTTTTGTATACACCCTCATGCAAAGTAGCACACCCATTTCCCCATTTCACAAAGGAGATAAGAGCTTCCTTTGGAAACGCCAGCCAGAATCTCCTTCTGTTTATGCAGAGCTCAAAGATTTGGATTTTATGCAAATGGATTCTGTTTTGATTTTTTTTGATCTCTTTGTTTAAGAGATAGTGTAATATTTGCACAGTGTGCTCCTTGTATCCCAAGGTCTCTTCTTGACTAGGACTCTTTCCCCAATCTCCGCAGCCCGAGCAAGCGGGTGTGTGGAACAGTACTATGCTCCAAAACCCTTGCCTTGTTTGTAAAATGATGGCTGGAGGTGCACGGAGCACCATTTCTTATGTCTGGTGAAGCTGCAGGCCTTTGGGTGTCATCTCCTCTAGATGTCCACCAGTGACTGTGAGGCCCTTCTGTAGCTACAACCTCAGTTGGGGCAATAACCATCTTGGGAGGTGGGATCCCAGGATATAAGCGTGCATGTACACATGCGTATGGAAAAAGCACTACATTTTATGACACTTTCTATGTGTTGAGTTGACCCTGATGTAGTGCCCTTTGCTTTGCTGGCCTGGCAGCAGAGATGGGCTTGGCCTACAGTTGTGGCTTGATGCTAAGGGGAAAAGGGGTAAACATGCGCAAATGAACTGCTGTCTTTACTGAAAGAAAATAATCTGTGAGAAAAGTTCCGCTTTCTTAAGCCTCATGATTACACAAGAACTCTTACTTGATTTTATTTTTGGTTTTAGTGGCTTTCTTTTCTTTTTAACTTTTCTTTATTTCAACTTTATTTAAAATTGCCTTTGGCTTGAAATAAAGCTGAGGCTCATTAAATGCTCCCAAAACACAGGCTTGTTCAGAACGGATTTGTTGAAAGTTTTATTGAAATAAGTTAGAACACATGCTCCATGAATGCACTGTATTTCTTTAAAGTACTGGTTTTCATTTTGTGTCTTTATAAATCAGTGGTATGAAATTGGGACCCTGATGATGTTGGGGCTACATCCTATAAGAAACCAGAAGGAAAAACAAGGTTGTGGGGGGTTTTCATTTTTGTTGGATGTCCAATTAGTGTTTAACTTGAAGGTAATTTCACAGGGGTAGTAAACTGCGCAGTGTGAAACCTGGTGGCATAATTAAATGGAGGAAAGGCTCTTTAAAACAACAAAGGAACGTGCAAAAAGTTTGCTTTTGTCTTAATAGTCATCTAGAAGGGGAGGTCATGCTGTTTAAAGTACAATATGGATGGGCTATTAAGGTTTAAAAAAAAAAAAAGCTGAACTGTACAGTTGGTATTTGCTTTGGCTTGTTTCCTCATGGATGCCTAGAGAAAATTCAGTTTGCTGGTGGGTTGGGGTGGTTTTGGTTTTTTTGGTTTTTTTTTTTTTGATGGATGGGCTTAAATCTCACTAAAGAAATCTGTGAAGATGAAGTTCATCTATACATATGTACTAAAAGAGGTGTGCTCGGAAACGAGCCTCATATTTGCTGGGGGCCTGGTGCAGCAGGACACAGGCTGCAGAGAGACGGGGGTTTCAGCAGGCTGGGCGAAGGAGGAGGAGGGATGCTCTGGTACTGCAGAGGACAGAGGGAGGAAGACTAGGTCACTTTCCCAGAGGCACACAGGATGTCTGTGGCTGAGATGAGACCAGAGGGAAGACTCAGTTTAGCGTTCTATCTGCAAGACAGCTTCTCTTCCCTCCACGCTCGTCAAAAGGCATTGGTCACCTTTCTCTAATGGGTTACCCATCTTGCGTGCTGGAAGTCCTTAAAACATCATTTGAACTAAGGCAATCGATAACTATTGCTTCTGCTCATATATGTGAATACTTTGTACAGCCACAGTACAGAGCTGCAGTACAGTGTCTTAATTACCCAGATAATCCTGTTTGCTTGTATTTTTAAACTATGGAGCGCTGGGTAATTATTCAATTCTTAATAGAAGGCAAATGGCAATGTAAACAATAATTAGGATGTTAGACTAATGCGCTTCAAAGCAAATTGGATTTTTTTCATACCGTTCAGCATGAAGTCCCATAAAGCTAGCAATTTAGTGGCAAGGAAACAAGTTCCATTTTGTTCATATTTTCTGGTGTTATCTCTTTGTACCTTGTTTCAGTGAGTAAGTTTGCTCCGATGAGGCTACCTGCTCCCCGCCGTTTGCCTATGCTCTCCCACGGCTTCCAAGGGGCTTTTTGTCCCCTGTGGCCAGGAGTTAGAGGTCAGCGGCATCCCGAATTCCCTCGTGGGGGGGGGACGGCTGGTGCTGCAGGTGCAGACGGGGCTTGGCTTGGTGGGTCATGGCTGCAATGGTCCAGAGGAGCAGGCTGAGCTCGGTGGCTGAGGCTCTTCTTTCATCTGGGATCAGCTTTTCTTGCTTGCTGACCAACACTGACTTTAGCCTTGGAAATAGAGACATACTTGAAGGGGAATTCAAGTTTTTGGCTCTTTAATCTTTGAAAGCAGGGTAATATGCTTTGGGTCAGCGCTACAACTCATTATCTCGGATGAGCTCGGAGAGCACTCCTGGTTTTCACAGCTCGTCTCTGGTTTTACTAGAAGCACGATGTGAGCCACAAACAGGGATGCAACCCCCTTGATTGATTTCTGTTCTGTCTACAAATCTTGTGTATGTAACGTATTTCAGTACTTCTGCAGACCGTTAATTAAATCCTGTCATTGTATCTATTTCTCGCATTGTATTTAGCCAGGGATCGAAGACCGTGTGTGGGTTAGTCAATAATGCTGCTGCTTTCCGAAATATTTTAATAATGCCTCTGTCACACCGAGGGTTTTGTCTAGCTTTCGCCATGCATTCTCAGCAGTCTGAAGGGATTGAACAATTGGTTTTGTTTTCCCATTATCAATGCTAAGAAAGGCCAAAATGTTCTCCAGTGTTGATGCTGAATTACAGAAATTGAATTACAGAAATTTAATTTTAACTACATTTTACTTCTGAGAAGTGGTGGTGGGGGAAGTCAGTGGAACACTTGAAGAGGTTATGGCTGAATTTTTTTGATACTAATACAGGCTATCTCTATATTAAAGTGTGCACTTAAAGGGTGTGGATTTTCTCATTTTAAATCCCAGAGGCTTCTTGCCAGGCCACATTTTAATAGCATTAATTAACAAGTCTGTCTTTCCATACATCAAACATCTCTGTCTGGGGAGCAGAAGAATACCGACCAGCACTTCTGTAAACTTGGTGCTTGAATTCATTTGTTTTCAGTTTTAAGTGTTTTCTGCTGTTGAAAAAGACATCCCTGCTTTGAAAACAGTTTCCTTTTGAAGTGTCCAGCCTGGCAATGACTGAAGCAGCCAGTGGGCAAATTAGCATGTTAAAAGGACTGGATCAATACCCTCCCCTCCCCTGCACTCCGCCGGGGCTGAGTCTGGGGCTGGACAACCCTTGCTCGGGTCCGGCCAGCTGCATCCATGCGTTTCAGGGGAGCCATCAATAGCGGCGTGGGTTGCATCAAGCTGAGACAGCTTGATCTAGTGCCCAGGCTCTTTCAAGGATGGCCATTTGAAAATGGATTCGGGGGAACTGACAGCTTTGGGAAGATCAGGCAGCTCATGTAATTATGGAGAGGATTAGAAGGAAAGTGTAGGGAGAAATAGGAGATCAATCACAGGGCACAAGTTGTCTGAACTCCTCTTCAGATGGTGGAGTGTTGAGTTTTGTTTTACTTAGCTGGTGTATGTAAAAGACTTCTTTGGGCTTTTTCAAGAGACAAGTAAACACAAATTAAAAAGAGGGTGTGTGGGTAGTCCCTACCGTTTCACAGAAATGCCTGGGGGCAGCAGCTGCTGGATAAGTATAGCAGGAGATGCTTAGATACAACTGTGTTTGCCGACAAACCAAAAAAGATGGTTCTGGCTTCCCCAGTGTGTGGTCTGCAGCCCCAGCCCGTGCGCCTTCAAACCTGCAGCAGCACCCTCCAGGAGGCCTCGGTGGGATGCTGTCCCCTGCCCTTGGCTTTCTTGTTGCCAAACTCCGGTGCTCTGACGAGTGCCCCCCAGGGGCCTTTGGGCAGTGCTCAATGTCTGTGCCGTGGGGGGAGAGACAGCCCCTCTACCTCTCCTTGGGACTGGGGTGAGCATTGAAGGTCTCTCTTGTGTCCATCAATGTTAAAACAATGAACAAACCATTGCAGTAGTCAAAATTGTGCCAGAGCCATTCTGAAATAGAGACTATTTCTTGAGAGGCTTGCAGTGGTCCCGCACGCCAGGGATGCTAGAAGACAGCTGAATTCTGTTGCTCTTCCCTTTTAGTGGCTTTGGTGTTTGCATTTTGTGCATCTGCCAGCCTCCCCTTAATCTCTGAAGTACTGTAACACAGTTATTAGGTTGACACATTTTGTCCACTCATAATTAGGTCTTGGATTTCCTCATTTATTTTTGTGATCAGAAGTGTCCAGGGTAGAGCTAATAAGACAGCTGAAATCAGGACCAGGTCCCTATACGCACTGCACCTGCTCATTAATCAAGGACTCTGCAGTTAATGAGAGTACTTTCCAGGTAATATTTAATCTCAGGATAGCAATAGTTACACTTAATGCAAAAGAACTTTTTTTTGCAGTTTGTTGCTGAAGTCATTCCCATGGCACATTAGAAACTGTTCTCGTGTGCTAATCCCAAGCAGAGTTCTGCCACGCTGACCCAAATTTGGTCAACTTCCAAAAACCCATGCAAGATTAAAATAGTGGATCCAATACTTTAGGCTGGATGTGACAGTTTAGTGTGTGCTGGGTACACATGCATGCATGTAGACGTGGCTGATGGTGTACGGTGTTTTGTAATGCTTTGAGGTTCAAAGGCCTGTCTGTGTGGGGAGGAAAGTTGAAAGGAATCAACTAAGAGGTGAAGTCAGCGTGTATAACTTCAGGTGCATTGCTAATTGCCCATGAGACTATTTCCATCCTTTTTGGCTGAATATACCCATGTGCAGATCCTTTATCCATTTAGTTGATTCGCCTTAAAATTCTTGGTGGCTCTTTGAAGAGATGCACTTGGTACTCAGAATTTACGTACTTGGTAACCTTGAGTTCAACACACCCAATAGTTTGAAAGTAAGCTCAAAGGGTTGTGGGCACTGTGAAAACACCCATTTATGGCTTTAGGATAGATAGAGCACTTGAATTTGGGAGAGAAAGGAGAACAAAATCCACTTACAGTCACTTGCAGCAGGGCGTGGAGTGGTAGCAGAAGGGAAAGGAGCATTGAGCACGGCCACAGCATTGCCAAGGAGGGCAGCTGGGGCAGGAGACCTTGTCCCCTGTGAAAGAGCAGTGCTGGCTCTGATGGAGGCTACTGGAGATTCACCATGGGTCTGATCCAGCACTGCAGGGGTCTGCCCTTGTCTTAACACGAATGGGGCAGTTCCAAGAGCAGTACAAGACCTTATTAAGTATCGCATCTCCTTCCCGTTAGGCCACACTGGAAGAGTGGCTGTGCAGAGCTGGTCCTCTTAGTTCAAGATGAACTGTAATCAGGGATGAAAGCGTGAGAAAGGAGGTGTCCCCTCTGCCTTTCCTGTTTGCTTGGACACTGGTTTGTCCTTCCATGCAATCGGAGGACCCCCTGTAGCTCTAACTCGCACTGAGTTTTTAGCAGCTGCCAGCTCACTGTGGGGATACTGGGGAGAAGGAACTCTGCCCACCATATTGCTCTGCTTCCTTAAAGATCGCTATGAACGCCTCTTTCTTGTGGTTGTGCATTTTAGCTAGTCTTCTGCAGGGATCATGGTAATTTGACCTCTCTGTACACCTGTATTAAAGTTTGAGTTGAAAATGCCTTGTAGCAGAGCAAAGGAGAGATGTTTTTCCGTGGGATTGGCGAGCTCTTTAAGAATGCCAAATGGCTAAGTTAACTCTTGTGCAAACACTGCCTTTTATTTGACTTTGTAGTTTGCCCTTTGAAATACAGGCATATTTGTGTCAATCAGCAAGTCTCCCTTCCGGAGTTCTGGTTGACCCTGTGCAAAGAAATGTGACTGTGCAATTATTAAAGGTGAGGCCTTCGTTTTAACAAATGCTGAGTAATTGCTATTCAGTTGTCTCTGCGCCTCTGTCATAAATGACGGTGAACTGCCCTTTGGCCCAGCTAAATAACAAGGAAGATACTTGTTTGGAAGGAATAACTCCTCAGAAATTTGCAATATGTCAGAAGTATTGTGTCACAGGAACTTGTGGGTAGGGCAAAGAAAAAAAAAAAGTTGCCTGTCTCATCTTAGAGTGCAAGAACCTTATTTGGGCACTAAAATGCAATTAGGTCAAATATACCTGTGTCACTCGGACAGAGTTAGTAGGGGTTGTCGAAGTCTAGTGGAGGGCAGAATATGCCCATTATAAAACAATCTGGAGCGAATATGGAAATGTGGTACTCTGGCAACTTACCTAGCACACTTTATGATGAAAAGGATGAAAGCTCCTCCTCTCCCCTGCCACAGTGTTGGCAGGTATTGCAAAAAGGCTGTTACTGTTTCCCAGCAGTTTTTCCACAGTCTGGAGGCTTGGACCCTGATTCATACCTTCCTTGTACAGAATCAGCCATGGTGTTGAGGCCATGGATGAGTTGTTCCAAAGAAATAGAAAATGAGACCTCATAACTGTGTTTGAAGAATAACCCCTGTCCTCTTCCAGATACTTTTCTGATGTTGTTTTTAGTAAAAATCTTCTGAAGAACCAGAAGCCTGGTATAAAATTAATTTTATTAAGCATTACTGATGCTCAATATTGCCAACATAACCTGGTGCTGATTTGACCTGCCTCTTCTTTCTGTATTAGCTTATAAATCCTACACCCTCATTCAGTCTGGATGAGATTTCTCAAAATAAATTGTTTATTGCCCTCAGCTCAGCATCATGAGTCTTGCAAGCAGACCTTTGATAATAAGTAAGTACATGTGATAAGGGGAAATAAATTTTGTTTATGAGAACACTTTTCTCAATTTGTTCCTCAAAGAGGTTTTTCAGAAAGTAGTGGGTGCTATTCTGTTCATGTCAACTTGGTGTATTTTGGCCTTATTCCAGAAGGAACTAATTGAAATACTAGGTGGTGTCTTTTTATCTAGTCCAGACCTTGACTGATGGATTTGTAGCCCTCATGCAGGCTTAAGAGACTAAGGCATCCATTCTGCCTAGTTAGCACTTACTGTCCAGCTCGCTTTAAGGAGTTCAAAGTTTGGACTTCCTTAGAGTTGAAGAGATTTTGAAATGTCTCTCACCTTTCTTCTTTAACCAGAGGTGCATAGAAGTTGTCTGTCAAGATGGATCTGGTAAGAGTGCAGGAAATAACAGGCTTAAATTGCAAACGGAGGTGGTTAGGGTAGACCTTGGAGGGGGAATAAATCATAATCACAGAGATCTGTGGTGCCAGTGCAGATTGCCGGGGAATGTTGGGGAATCTCTGCATTGGAGGATTTTCAGAATAAGTTAGACATCTAGTAGCATGGTTTAAGTACAGGTTATCCTCCTGTGTGGCAGGGGAATAGACTGACTGGGGTCGTCTCCAGCCTCATCTCTTGTGGTAAATACTCTTAAACAGTTGCTATGGGATCACCATCATCTTACAGCTGAAAGGTAGCTCTTGAGGTCTGACCTAGAAATAGAGACTTGATCATCCTATCTCCTGAACTCTTTCTTCCCAAGAGGTCTGTTGGCTATTAGAGCTCTTTCCCTGCACTTCAGTCTTCCAGTTAACTAAACAGCTAATTTCAGCTAACCAGAACCCTTATTAGGCATCTTGGATACATCTCTATCAGTTTGTTCCAGTCCTCTCCAGAGCCAGAGTGACACTGAACAGGCCCTGGCTTTTCCAAAGGATTGTGGCTCTACATATGAGGTTCGTAGCTTCGTTTTACTGGCCTTAGTGTCCCCTCCTTATCTGAGCCTGTGGTAATGATGTGGTATGGCAGGGATGCTGCGGAGCAACCACGAGGAGCTCTGCCTGTTCCCGGCTCGCCCAGAAAGACAGGCAGAAGTGCTGCTTCTGTCTGGGTCCTTCCTCCGCCCCCGTTTGCAGCAGTGGTGCTTTCATCACTCCAAAACAACACGCTGTCTCTAACACTTCAGGAAACCCAGAGTAGATGTGTGTAGCAGATGTGGTGCTGTGCGCCTTGCTTTGTGTGTCTGTGCTGTGTTTTGGCTTAATTTCGCATTCCCTCCCACGCACCTCAGATATTTGGCAAATTTATCTCGGGTTGTTGAAAGATGGCCTCCCTCACACAGGCAGAAGCCTCCTCTTTGCATCCAGGTTGGTTTTAATGTGCAGCACATGTGCTCACTTACAAGTTGAATAAACAGGTACCTATGGAGGAGACACTGGCTGCTCAGGTACAGTCCCGTATCTGTTGGGATGTGGAGAGGGGATATTAAAATTGTTTATGAGGTCAGAGCTATAGCGAGCCTTGCACCACCTTTGAGTTACGATATCATTACCTGAGCTGCGGGAACCAAGAAATAAAACCTTTTACCGTGAAATATGAGGAGTGCTTATGACTTTGAAGTACAGAGAGGAAGAAAAATGTACACTACATCCTAGTACATTTTTTTTTTTTGTTCTGTTGCAGTGGGTTTGATTTTGCTTACTGGTGACACATATAGAATAGATATGGCATTTGTTAATAATGTTTGTGCTAGAGAAATGCTCCTTTTACTAGTTAATTTCTTTTTGAGGTTGCGCCAGGAAGAATGTTCCTTTCTAAAAGGAATAAATTATTCAAGCTTATTTAAATAAACTTGCTATTATTTCTCTACCTGGTACCTGCAGTGTTGCAAGTCCAGTCACTTGTTTTCTTTCACCACATCATGTTTTCCATCCTTTTGTGAACAGGTTTTTTTTTTTCTACTCTGGTGTAGAAGGCATTATTATGTTTAGGCCAAATAAAAAGTTGCACAAAAACATTGATGGAATAGAACAGAGATTGCTGAAGCAATATTGATTGAGCTGATTATTCTTAAGTAGACGAGAGCAACTAGCAGTTTACTTCTGTCATGAGAACCACTAGCAGTTTTTCAAAGACTGAAAGCAGTTGCTATCTGTATGCTCTATAGGTAGCAATCTATCAAAACATATTTTGGCAGTTCCTGTATTGTTCTTTATAGATACTTGTCTCATAAGTCACTTTTGTGGAATTGAATATCACTATTACAAAGTTAAGTATCTGCAGAGTGAGAAAGAATTTAAAAGCCATCACCAAGAGAGAAGAATGTGTAGGTGTAAAAACTGGAATGAATGTGGGGTATTGGAACAGAAGGATGTGCCGCAGACAGAGGGAGACAGCAAAGGCTGTCCCAGGAGAAGGTGAGAGACAATTGCCATGAAGAAAAGCAGTAAATCTGTATTTAGCAAAGTTAACTTTCGGTTTCTTCAGAAAGTGGATTTTGTGGTCTTGCTGGTCTACTGTTATGTCAATAACTTGCATCAAAACTTCCTCGAGTCAGAACATCTGTTGCGGCCAATGGAAAGACTCCCCTTGACTTTAATGTGCTTTGAATCAGGCCCAAAATGCAAATAGTTTTTCTCTCATCCTTTGAAGTCTTTAACATTTCATGGGCTCCCTTATGTTATTGGTAATTTGCACCAGAGGTATTTTGCATGCAAATGAAATTTCGGCAGTAACAACGACTGCATTTGTGAATATGCATGTAAGTACGCACACACAAGTATCAGTAAAGCAAATTTTACTTTTCAGTATACCAAACTAGAAATTTCTTTGTAACAGCGGGTTGTTCATAGTAACTAGAACTGCAATCAAATGTATTGACAAATACAGGTAAAAGACTGTATAAAACTGCCAAAGTACGTTTTGATACGTCTGTATAGAACCAATTGATTTTTCTTTTTTGTAGCTTGTGCGTGTTAATGCATGTTTTCTATATGAAACTGGCATTTGTCACTAACTTGTTACAGCACTGGAGAGGTCATAAATTTAAATGTTGTAATTGAACCTGAATTGACTATGGATTTATTTACCAGATCAAAGAGTAACTTCAACCTACAGCACTCATTTTGTTTGCTAGTGTAAACTTGTGAGTTTAGTGAAGTGCCAGAGAAGGATTATTCATTTGAATTATGTGAGTGCTAGCAAATCACAGGGTTTTAGTTTTTAATAAACTGGAAGTGTATTTTTTTTTAGCTGAGAGATGCTACTGATTTTAGTATTAACACTTAAACATTTCTTAACTCGTAAAGACTGTTGTAGTGCTCTCACGGGAGTCTGAATGTGTTATTCTGCAATACCAGAGCAATAAAATATGGCAATAAAATATGATGTTTACAGTGGCCCTGTTTACGTGATATGAGGACCTCACTCTATCATGTGAGGGGGATGAAGGTGCTTTGCCCACTAGAACCTCTCCAGTTAACCCAGTCTGAAAAACACTGAACACCTGAATATTGATGTAGAATCATAGAATCTTCTATAGGTTGGAAGGGACCTTTAAGATCAAGTCCAACCATCAACCATGTCCCTCAGCACCACATCTACCTCTCTTTTAAATACCTCCAGGAATGGCGATTCCCTGGGCAGCCTGTTCCAACGCTTGATAACCCTTTCTGTGAAGAAATTTTTCCTAATATCCACTCTAAACCTTCTCTGGCCCAACCTGAGGCTGTTTCCTCTTGTCCTATTGCCTGTTACTTGGGAGAAGAGACCAAGCACCCCCTCACTACACCCTCCTTTCAGGTGGTTGTAGAGAGCGAGAAGGTCTCCCCTCAGCCTCCTCCAGCCTGAACAGCCCCAGCTCCCTCCTCATAAGGAAATCTCGAGTTGTCACCTGCCTTGACCCCTGGGATGCTCGTCCCTGTTTAGAAGTCAATCTTTCTTGCTTATCTGTTTAGTTTCATCCTTTTCTGGCCCAGCTGTTTCTGTCTGAGCTCTCTTTTGCAGGGTGATCCTGCTGAATCCCGTGCCCAGGCCCTTCATTCCTATTCCTGGCTCCCTGGGAGCCCTGCCTCCCCTGCTGCACAGCGGCTTCGCTGCAGGCGCACGGCCAGCCACTGACTGGGAGGAGAAAGGGAAAGATAATTTGGGTTTCTAATTGCCCTAAGATATGATTAGGAACACCTTTCTACAGAAAAATGTCTGCTAAATAGAGTGTTGCAGGAAGGGCCTTGTCGGTGCTGTTCCTTGTTAGGAGATCCCTGTGTATGACTGGAAATGTAAAGAATTAGTCACTCTTTTTTATACCCTAGGCTGTTATTTAAAGCTCTTGCTGGGAATGTCATAGCAGCAGGAAATGGGGGTGGTGGCTGGGGCAGGGGGAGCGGGGTGCCCAGCCCAAGGCCCTCACCTAGGGGGCGGCTGGGCCAGGCTGGCTTTGGCTGAGCAGGAGCTTCTCCATGAATTTCTGTGCCTCTGTGTGTGTAAAGACGAGGTACATACATAAATAGTAAAAAACTGAAAGTGGGCTGTTGTAAACCAACATGTGAGTGCTCAACTTTTAAAAACGTTAAGTCACCAAAAATATGTGTCTGTTGTCAGTGGAAAGTGTTTAGAGGAGTCAAGTGTCTTTCTGGTTCTCTGCATTTATTTTGCAGTGATTTAACAAAGTTCTGTTTTGAGAAAGAGGAAGGCAACAGAAGGGTGAATATATGAGGGGAGGTGGTGTTCCGAGCCATGATGTGTAGCTGCTGGCTGTACTGGGACAAAATAAGCTGGGCAAATTGAGGTACTTACTTACACTGTTAAGGATAGCATGGGTAGTTGATTAATGTGCGTCCTGGTCTAGAAAATATTGCAGGGCAGGGAAGGAGAGGAGTGGGCCTACGGGCCAGGCTTTGATAGAAAGTGGATTTGGAAGTGTCATAAAACCTGTCTCTTCCCAGGAGGCCGTCCATGGCCTGGAGCGCCCAAGCCTTGCTGAGTCAACACCTGCAGTCCCAGGAGCAGGGAAGGCAGCCCCGTAGGTTTTATGGTCCTGAGAAGCCGGTGCCAATGAGCACGCATCAGAAGAAGCCCGAGGCTGCCTCGTTTAATCCTGGAGCCATGGGCTCTTAGCAACCTCTGACTTCAGAGGGGCACCCTCTGCTCCCTTCAGCCGCTTGCACTGCAGGGTGGTGCTTGGGCCGCCTCGGCTTTCCCTCCTCAGCCTTCCTCCAGGCGCTGCTCAGGGCACAGCCTCGGGGAGGGCTGCGGGTGAGCGGGAGGGAAGGGTGTAGTGGCATTCATGCAAATCCTTGGCTGCTTTGAGCTCCTCTGTTCAAACCCAAGCTGTGGAGGTTTCTGATTCATGGGCTGTTCCATTTGCTTAAACATCCTGCTTGCATTTTCTGAAGGCAGGTGGTGTCCTAAATTACTATGTAGCACGGACTCTTTAATATCATGAGTTCGAGGGCTAACTTTGATATGAGCTGCATAAGCAATGAATAATAGCTGCGTCATTCCTGGCAGAGGCTTGGTGACAGATACTGGCAGGGACTATCTAGTTAATTTTTGTACTCTCTTCCTCCATCCAAAGTTAAAAGCTGATCCCAAACTATTGATGACATCCGGCACAAAAACTCGGTTGTTAAATCTCAACCTGTCAGATTTTGTGGTTCAGGGGCACTGCTCAAGCCATACTGTGACACTCGGCTGTGCTGGAAATTCACCTCGCAGGCGAGGCGTTGTGTTCCAAATTCACTGCCACCCCTCTGGAGAGTCAGCAAGTGACCAGTCAGTGCAGCTAGAGCTGGGGTCTGTCCGAATTAGCATTCCAAAATAAGTGTGAGGTATTGCCCAATTAATATACTCTGCATTACCTAACACCATGAACAGCCTCTTTTGTGAGGGCCAAAGTTGTCTTTATAAAGAAACGATACAAAAATGTCTTTAAATATGCATGGAATGCATATTGATTATTTTAAACACTAAAAAAGCCTGCCTTGTTATCTGGGAGACCAAGGACAGTTGTTTTATTGTATTGAGTCTTACAACATCTTTGAAACTTTTCAGCTGGGTACAAGCCTAGAATGAGAATGATCTTCGAAGTCTGAATCACAAGTTGTAAGCACTATTATTACTATTGTCAATGCAGAAGGGGGGATGGAGGGAGCAGGGCTGTCCTTTCAGTGATGAGACAGGTTTAAAATGCAGAAACTGGGAGTTTACATGCTGTTCTTTCCCTTCTGCGCTTTTGGGGGTGGGGTGGGTTGTTTGATTGGTTGTTTTTTTCTTCAAACCCACTGGCCCAATTTAGGCCATCGTTCCAGGCTTTTTTCACTGCCAGAAAGGATGTGCTTTACTCTTAGATGAGAGTGACAGTGCCTGCTTAATTGTCTTTAGAGAGCGAGATTTTGATAAAACAACACATACTGCACAGGCCATGCGGTAAACTGCTGATAGCTGGCCTCTGGCCCATAAAGTGACACCCAGCGTAACCACGCTCGGATTTAGTGTGGTGCACAAATCTGCTTTCTTGTGAGTCTTCTCAGTGCACAGCCCTTGGGTCTGTTTCTCCTGCCTTACAACTTTTCTATCAGTGAAACTCCACTAATGATGAGAATTTCTATTTGCTACTTAAATTTATGTTGATGTCAGTACGAGGAGGCTCAGACCGTGTATTACTAGGCTGGTTTTATGAGAGTAGTGATCAGGCTGTTGAGTCATTACATCCACTGTACACTTTGGATTTTAATTGTTTTATGGAGCTTGTTAGTTTTTGTTTAGTTTGCCGGTAGCTTATGAACGATAGTTGTCTCTATTAAAAACCGCCACCAGCTCTTTCGTCACTACTTCTGTATAGTACCACAGTTCTTAGAAACAGGCAGGCAGGATTTTATCATAGGTAACTATTACATTGTAGCTTCAAAAATACCATTATGTTTTGTTTTGGCTTGTTTTCTTCTCTCTGTTAGTAGGAGCAGATATAACGTTCTGACCAATGTGAGCAATAATCAAAACTTCTTAAAGATCAACTAATGTGGGAGATAAAACTACCCAGGTGACGTATTTACAAGTGCAAGCAGTAATAAAGCCATATGAGAAGTCATTATCTCCACATTTTTAAATGATTTGTTGCAAAGTATGTTACTGTTTATTTAAAATATCCTTAGTGTAATACTCCTGGGAATACACAGCTAGAATGTGGTATGCAAGTCCCTCTGCGTGGGGTTTTCCATAGGCAGCTGTTCTTTGACCTTGCCCTACATGAGGAGGTTTAGACTTTCATTTCTGGATTACCGACTGCCCTCTCTCAGTATCCCACGTTCACCTTAGCTTTCTAAAAATGCAGTGGCAAATCAGATTGCTGTGGCCTAGAAAACAGCTTTTATTGCTGACAGAATGGGCTGATGAAATCTGGGCTGGTAAGGTATGCTATTTTTGACTGTGAAAAGTAGCATTTTCTGAAGGTTTGCTGAATGCAGTAATGCGATTTGATGTTCTTCTTTGTTAGTCATCTCTAGCTGCTGGTGTGAGGGTAATGGATGTTGTTAATGTTAAATATTTAATCAGCTAAAGTACGTCTGTCCGCTTTTCTTTCTCAAAATTTGGAAGGATTGTTATCAGTTCCATATATTTTCCAAAATGTCAAAAGCAGCTCAGAGAAGGTGAACAGAGATCTGCTAAATCCATTTTAGAAGCCTGTGAGTGCAAATGAATGATAATGTGAAAAGAATTCAGTCTTCTCACCGGCTGAAGAGTTGCTTGCAGTAACCATTGGCTTGCACTGTCTCCAACCTTGCTGTGACCATTTAATGAGGTCTGATTCAGACTAATTCCCACAATCTGTAGGTTTTATTCCCTGCTGAGGCTGGAATATTTGGATGTCTGTTCAGACATATAGTTTTCTTTTTAATTAGCACATCTGATTTTTTTTTTTTTTTTTCCTGAAGGCCACAACCTCTGTCCCAATCCGGGCAGGTGAAATTTCACAAGCACTTTATCATGGCTCATACCTCAAGCATCCGGACACACCTTACTAATTGTCATTTATATCCGCCTGTCATTGCCTCTGGCATTTGCTGAGTTCACATTTCCATGTGATTTACTGCAAAACATTTTGTTTAACAAGTCGCTAACACACACGGACAGGGAAGTCCCCCTCAAGAAGCTGAAATAACGATTGCCTTCATCTTTGCTTTCTTGCGGTAGATGCTAAAAAATCAATCTGTTGGTATCAGTGCTTTAGACTTTGCACATATGACGAATTCTTGAAACTGGAAAACTCTGACCTTGAATCGGTGAGTGCTTTGAATTGCAAATGCTTTTTGTCTTGGGCTCTGTGCGGGTAACAAGGTGGACGAGCTCTGAAGCGGCGCGTTTAATCCCCAGTTACAGAATTTCGAGTGCAGTTGGCTTATGAGTCAGCGGCAGCTCTGCAAGTGTTCAGCTAACTATTAAAGTATTTGGATGCTGAGGCTGCTCCTTAACAGCAGTTCTGGGAAACTTTTTAATACACCAGGACAGCTGCTCTGTCCTCTGGACTTGGCTTCTTCGGTTCCTGTCCGAGGGTCCTGTGTGGAGCAGGGAAGGAGCCCGGCCAGGACTCCCAGCCTGTGGCCTCTTGCCAGGGCATGCTGTGGCCACAGCCCCGTGCCGAGCACTGCCCGGGCAGGAGGCTCCTGTTTCACCTCCACAGACCCAGGAGGCCTTCAGCCAGGGGTCTTGGTGAGCTAGTTTTTAAGGCCGTGGATGAGTCCAATGTAACCGTTCCCATGTGGGAGCGACTTTCCTCCTTTCCTTGTTGTTTTAAGGCAATCTAGATAGGGGACATCTAATTTCAGCCTAGAATTTGCTCTTCTTTAGTTAAATATTCAAACCGACATTTTTCTGAAGCCCTAAAATTATTGTGCAGATGAACAGGTCTGTTTGTGTATTTCAGAATAAAGTCACTAAGCATTTGCAATGTCAAAACCCACTTAATGTTTACAAAGGTGATTCATATGGGTCTTTCAAAAGATTGCTTACGTCCCATAATGAGTTGGGTGCAACCTATAAAGATAACTCTGTTAAGTGGCACATTCATAAAATGTAAGCAAATGTATAAGAATAAAATATAGCAAATTATCCATCTCTTCTCCCAGCTGGTTGCTGATGTCATGTATTCAGGGCTCTGCCTGGCACAGTGCAAATTTACTGACCCATTAGTGGCTGCTGTTCGACTGCACCTTCACAAAGAAAACATACATCCAGAAAATAAACTTGACACATCAGACGTGCCAAAACTAATTCATTGCAGACAGCACTTTTCCTCCTACTCTGTGCTGCTTAACTACCTCAAGTTTTGATTATGTACAAATTTCACGTTTTGGTTCAGGTAGAAGATCCTGGGTTTGTTTATTTGAGTGTATGCTTCTTGATGAATGAATGTGGGCAAGAAAGCGTGTTAAGTAGTTGCAAGTAAAGAACATGGAAAACTAATGTGCTGGCCCAAGCACTAGTTTTCGAAAGAACCGGTTCTCCTTTGTTTTTTTGATTGGTTAGTAAAGATTTCGGTAATAGAGTGATGTGGTGCTTGAAAATTCAAGTAAACGGTGGTCCTTGAAGGAATTCTGGCTGGGGCAACCTATCAAATTCACGGTGAACTTGGTTTTGGTGGTCAAGGCAGAGTGCAAGTAACCCTTCTGTGGGGCAGGTGCAGGGGAGAAGTTTCTGGTGGCTATAGATGGCTGCTGGGGCTCTTCTTGAGGATCATCCATCTGTAACTGCATGGTGCCTTACTGTATGGAACTGAACAGCCACAGGAACACCACCAAAAGGGGAACGTTTCTGCCTCATGTCTGTTTGGCTGAAATTTGAAAGTGGAGGTTACTCTGTGTGAATTTGGGATCTCTTGAAAAGTGAAATAGGTGGTCTTGCATACCCAAGTGTATTTGTTTAACTGGTGTAAGATCATCTTGTTGACAATATTTTAAAACCTCACTTTCCTAAGCTATCTTAGATGCAATTGGGATGCTACTGATAGCATTCTTGTTAATTGTTGAGGCAAAATTAGGTCTTGATATGGTTTAGTGAGAGCAGATAAAAGCAGCGCTCATAAGAACTATGAACTGATAGCTTATCGTATCAGGAAGAGCGTGGGGTGATTGGGGCGGACGTGAGTCACACGCCAGCTCCGGAGCGTGTGAAGCCTCGGTGAGACTCACTGCCAGATTTCTTTGCTAGAGTAAATTTTTGTGGCCTGGACTGAAGTCAGTGGTGCTTTTGGCCATTTCTAAATAGCTCCATGGTTACCACAGTTAATTTATTTGTTTATTATCTTGCACTAATTTACACATCATGTAGATACTTGAATAAATATCTCTATCATGTCAGCCATGAGGGCCTCAGAGCCAAAATGGGATGTTATTGTTAGGTTTATTTGCCAATAGTTTTGTCAGAGACGGATGCTTTTCCAGATTAGAAGGAAAATTGTGTTTGTTTTGTCACTTTCTCCTAATTAGCAGCTGTGCGACATCCAGCAGGAATTTGAAAGGAAGCTTTTCTTCTTGTGCGTCACCATGGCTGGGGTGAAGGCTCTGTGGGCTGGGCTGTGTCCCGACCTGTATCTCAGCCCATGGGCTATGCCCTCTGGGTACCTGCTCTGGTGTCCAGGGGTGCAGGAGGCTTAGGACGATGTGGCAGAGCCCCACTGGGGAAGGCTCATCAACTGCCCCTGCCGGGGACAGGACTGGCCTCCAGTGATCTGCATGAGAGAGGGAAGAAACCTGACATTTGTTCATCAGCTCAAGCTAGCATTAACCCAGCCACCTGAGAAGTCTTAATTTGCTCTAGCGGTTGGGTCAGCTGTGGGCTTGTTCCTTGTGCTGGGACTAGTCTTGTCTTGAAATTGCATTATCATGCCTTGGTTTGTGTGCTTCCTGCAGTGCCCAGAGTGTGAACTCCATCTCCCGTGGGAGCAATAGGCACCTCCGCTGTGTAAGTTTTCAGCCGGTGCGGTTTTGGTCCACTATGGATGGATTCATACTCTGGATGCTTCATCTGGAGCAAGTGAGAGGGCCATTGCCACCCCTCTCCTAATTCATCATTTCCACTAGCACACTGGTGTTGCCACTGAGGACCTCCCTGACGTGTTCTGGAGTGGCAAATGCTAAGCTGCAGGACAAGAGACCTATCACAACTATTTTTGTTCATCAGTTTCTGCAATTTTTTCCCCAGGACTTTATTTTTTTTTTTTTTTTTTTTTTTTAATGTACCTTCTCATACAAAGGGAGACTTTCTGCAGAACTCTTGAAGAAAAGCTTGGCTTAAAGCATTCATCAAATGGTGGCCTCCATAAACAAACCTACTTTCAAATTTTACCAGGTGATATGCCCACTGCACAACTGGGCCAAATCCTGTACTCTTAGAGCAGCAGCTGTGTTGTAAATCTGTGGGTTATCTGGACCTTGAAGATGGATGTGCAGAACTGTGATATAAAGATACCATCCATCAGCTAAAAGGAATTAGTACATGATGTGTCTTGTGAATTCAGGATAGGAGAGGATTTAAAAACTAAGTCCAGCTCAAATTGTAATTCTTCTTATCCAGGTCTCACGGCAGCTGCTCATAAAACTGATATCTCTGTGGCTATTCTTCTTCTGAACTCCTTGCTTGCTGGGGCTGGTAAAACAGGTCCCCCAAACACAGCCTCTGTACATCCAGTGCCTTTCCTTTGCTCTGCAGAGAGGTGTGATGATGAGAAGAGGCACTGGGTGCAGGCATAGGGGAGCCTCTGCTCTCTGCATTCTGGAAACCATTCTGAGTGCACCTGAGCAGGGTCAGCAGCGCAGCCTGGACAGCAAGTGTGCTGCTTTCCTACTCCTTCTAGATTGGTGCGGTTCCACTGCTGGCATCTCCATCAGGATGTCGTGATATACAACTTAACAGGGGTTCTGCTGCACTGGTGTTTCCGTTCGTGACCTAACAGATTGTGCTTCAGTGCTATGAGCAACACGCTTCTCCCCAGATAATTCCCTCTCTTGCTTTTATTTGTTGGTGATAAAAGACTGTCACAGATAAATAAGCATGTTCTCACTTGACTTGGTAATTTACATGGCATTGCTGAAGGTGATTTAGAATTTATACGTGGAAAGGATTTGCTGATCTCATTAATAACTTTCCAAACATCTAGATAAACATGCTATTCCTCTGAATCAAGTGAGCTTGAAACAGCCAAGGTGTTCACCTGCAAGGGCTTCTGGCACTCCACTCTTTCCCAGACAACAGAAGTTTGACAAAAGAATGTGGGAACTGCCAAAACGCGTTTCTCCTCACAGCCACCCAGATCACCCTAAGGTGAGAGATTTCATCTATTCTTGCTAAATTATTCTTCTCCATTGAAAGGCTTGTTGACAGGAGCAGATTCCCAGCTCTTTGATTTTTAAATAGGGACTGTATTTCACAGCTCCGAGTGCTCAGCCCATGCAGGCATTTCTCTGCATCCTCTCGAACATCCTGCCAATGCCTGTGATGCAAAGGAGCAGGTAAACAATCTCCGCAAGCTTCCTCTACCGAGGCTATAAAAGGGGAGTTGAGACAGCCCTGAATATTCCCTGCTCAGTATGCCAGGTTGTTGCCTTGAGATTTTGTTTCATCAGAAGTAATCACCCCCTCTCTTGTACAGGTGCCTTGTTATCTGGAGATCTCCAAGTGCTCTATATGCGCTTATTGCTTAATTAAACCTCACAACAGCTTTTAGATGTATCTATTGTGAATTTTATTGCCACTTTGTAAGTGGATAAACTGAGGCAGGGATATTGAAGTTTATGTTCTGGGTGTCTGTGTAGTTACACCCTTCAAATTAGGGGGCCCAAAGGAACAGCCCTGCTTTCTTTTCCGCTGCTACCTGCTTCCTTCTTGCCATTAACTCCCGTGAGAAAGGGTTATCCACGCCTGGGAACCTCCCGTGAGCCGCAGGGAGATGACCAGGAAGTTACTGAGCAGAAGATGAAGCCAGACCAGCTGGGAAGGAAATGAATGATTTTTCCTCTTAATACTGTGATACACACCGTGTCTATGAATGCCAGAGAAAGGTCAGGCAAGCTGTCCTCAGCCTCTGTGACAGAGCCAGGACTTAGACCTGGGTGACTGTCTTGGTCTCCCCTGTAGCCAGGAGATCACACCTCGTTGTGAGGCATCAGGCCATAAATGAGAACAAACGTGGAAAGATGGCTTCCAGATGTTTCCCTGCATGTTTGGGGATTTGTAAGTTAGCCCAATGAGGAGTGAATCTTCAGCCTGATTTTCACATCTGGGATGGAATCAGGGAAAAAAGGTATCTGAAGAAGTCCTGGGTAGTTTGAGTCTTTTACTTTCAGAACGTCTTTGGTCGTGAATGCCGTGTTTAAAGAAAGGTGCACCTGTTCGTGCCCCATGTCTGACACTTTACCTCAGGAGGTGTGATTTGTATAAAATAAAGAAACATACCTCTTGAGCAAATTTAAGGAGAAAAGGACAAACAATTGAGCTGCTGTTTTCCTCATGCTGATACTAAGCTTCATGCTAAACTTTGCACTGGTAATGAACTAAAAGTGGTCATGCACTCCAAATAGCAAAGGGCAAAGAAGAAAGAAGCAACTCATCGATGTATGACCCTCTCTAAAATGTCATGGGTAATCAAGTGTGAAGTACTTAATGGATCATGATTTGCACGCCACCATTTTGATTGATGTACTACTTAGTAGAGGATTGGTAGTTTTTTACAGTGATGTTGATGGGAGTCTCTCAGAAGCACCTCCGTCTATTTTCTGTAGTGCTGGGCAGAGCCAAAGCAGTGTTTGTTTGAAGCCATTGTGTTCCCAGCATCTTTGTTAAATGGTCAAAAATAGTGCAGAGTTGTTATCTTGCATAGACCCGGATCTCACCAGAACTGTCTATATTTAGGCATCTTCTAAAACCTTTGTGTCAAGCAATTCCCCAGGGAGACCAAAATAGCTTTTCTTTTCTTTTCTTTTTTTTTTTTTTTTTTTTTTAAACAGTGTCATACAGCCATTTAGAGAGGATATGATGATTAAACCATATTAAGGCATCTTGCTATAGCTCCAGAGATGCGAGCTTCAACTCTGTTCTGGGCTGTTCACAGTTAACCCAAGAATTAAAAAGCCCAGAGAAAAACATGTAGTTTTTAGTTTGCTGACATGAGGTGGCTCCATCACAGTCACGATAGAAGTTCAAACAGTAGCAGAAAACATTACAGCTATGCCGAGTTCTGCTGTGGAGTGAAATTCCACTTGCACAAAGGAGACAGCATTAAAGGATTTATGCACAGGATCAATCCACAAATTCTTAACAGCAGACAATTCATTAAAGGGTATTAATGTATTAATTGTTTTGTCCAACTTGCAATGTTGCATTAGCAGGTATAAAATAAAAGCACTTTTAAAATAACTGAAAATCACGTTAGATGCTCTTTAATACCTTATGAATACACTTTTTCTAAGTCAAAGACCCTCAGTTGATGCCAGCTGATGCTTGTGCCAGGAGCAAATGGACAATTTAATAATGTCGGGGCTATGCATTAGGCCTTTCCATGTCAAACTGCTCAAGCTGCTACTGTGCTCTATCGCAGACTTCATCTAACTTTGGAAGTTTAATTGCCTTTCTACAGAGCTGTTAAGATTTAGGAGATGAGAGATAATCCCAGGTTGGCTGGACAGTGCTTTGAGATACAGATCTCTGTTCCCATCAGTGCTTTTACACGACTGGGGAGAGAAGCTTGTAAGCAGGTCTCTTGACAAGAGGATTAGGGCTTGTTAACGTGGGGATTCAGGCCAATTAATCAGCTTTCACTGGAGTATATTGTAAAACTTAAGTAGTGAATTATTTTTTTTTCTGTAAAATTCAGTCACTTAAAGAATAAAAGTCACAATTTCCTATGTTTGTTCGTTGTGGGTTTTTTTTTTTTTACTTAAACCCCTGAACGTCTTAAACCCCTGAACGCTTAAAAATCAGTTAGTTTTGTGATTCTCCTCGTGCTGCTTCTGTTCACGGGAAACCATCAACTTGTTTTTCTAATTGAGTAATTATTTGAAACTGATTAGCTGACTCATCTCTTAAATCTCACCGCTTGGATAAAGGTGATTAAACTTTCGAAGTTAGATGAAGTCTGTGATGGAGCACAGTGACAGCTTGAGCACTCTGAAATGGAGAACATCCGAACACTTGACTTGGTAATATGTTATATGTCCTCTTAGCACTTGCACACGTGTGCTAGCGATGTTAGTAGTCTCTGCAGCAAGAAAGGATACAGCCGCTCAATTGCTGTTTCTGAGAAGAGGGGTCTTTATCATACTAGGGCATCTGTTTATTGTTCAAATATTTAAAAAAATTAAAATAAAAATGCAAACTGTTGAGGTGCGGAGTCACCACTTCAGCGGTGTATCTCTATTCGTTAAAGCACTTAAATGTGAAGTTATTCGTGCTTTAATACTCTGCTGAATTGGATCTTACAGCTGCCTGGAAAGGAAGGGACACCTCCTGGAGACATTGCAAGGACAAACAGTCCTTTCCGTTTCCCGCTGGTGGAGCGCCGGCCGCTTCACTGCTCACTGCGATTGCCGGTCCTAGCAAATATCTTCCTGCAGAGAGCAGAGCAGGTTGGGATTTTCATTCCTTGTGGAAAGTGCTGACTTCTCACTGAGAAAGGGTTTTTGGTGTAGGGTTTTTTTTTTTTTAGTCAGGAATTGTTCCACCCAGACCCTGAATTTTTAGCTTTCTGATTTTTGTTTTAATTTCAGAGAAAAACCCAATGCAGCAAATATTCTATCCAGGGGCTGGTTTTCCTTTCACGATGTCTTGATGAGGCTTTTCAGCTGACCCTCATAGCACGGGGCTGGAAGCAGCGTATGCAGGCGGTGCTGCCAGCGCTAATGCAAGATCAGGGCGCTACCAAAGATCCGTAGCAATCATGATGTGGAAAATGTCAAATTTACCCCCAACTGTTTCCCCCCCAATACCACAACTATAGCAAAGATGGGTGTTGCATATATAAGCTATTATTATTAATTCATAGAAATATGAGATTTTCAAGTTTGTATGTTTCTGAGAGGTTTGGGTTTTTTTAGCAGTTGCGATCTATCAGCTGTGTAGCAAAGCTCAAATAATTCGTAATAGTTTTTAAGAATAAAAGCTAATTTTTCATTTTTGCGCTTTTCCATGTATATGACTATTGGACTTATTTAACGTATGAATTGTATATGTATTTAATTTTTTTTTATGCTTTTGACTATCTAGGTTCCTTAGAAAAGGGTGACTGGTAAAGTAGGTTTCGGCTTTTAAAGTGATAGGATTATCAGCATAATTATGTTTCTTTGGTATGAGATATGAGTTAGTTTGACAAGTTCCTTTAGAAGACAAGCATAGCATTTGTCTGTGTGAAACCCAGGAGAACTGATACTGCCGAGGAGTGGCACTCCGCAAATACAAACTCTGTCCCTACAGAGAGGATTTGGAAGTGTGGCGATGCCAGCGGTGCCGCAGGTCTGTGCCTGCAGTATGTGGTGTCCAAGTGCAGGGCTGCACCGGAAAAATGCCTGGCGATTGACTCTGAAGGCTGTAGCAAGAAAATGATACCCAAGTGATGAACAAGACCTCCTTGGCTGGGATTAATACACCATTCTAGTTCTTGTGTCGTGCACCTGGCGGTATTGTTTGTGCCTGTAGCTCTCTCTTGAACAGATTGCTGTATCAGATGTCCTGTCCTGTTGTGCTGGTGCCCTTTGCTGATCTAGCAACTCTTTCATTTCTGCTGTTTTATTTCACTGAACTTCATGTATATAAAAAAAATTAAAGCCCTGGACTTCAGTAGAGCAGATTTGGGCGTGTTTAGGAATTTGCTTGTCAGGAGGGCAGCGAAGAAGCCCACATGACCTGGTGGGTTGTAAGGGAAAAACTGCTGAAAGCACATGAACAGCCCATTGCAGCTGCAGAAGACAAAGCAGGTGTAGCAGAAGGCCAGGGTGGATGGGCAGGGAGCCCCTGGCACAGCTCAGACACACAAGAGAAGTGCCCAGGATCGTATAATCTAGCTGTTGCCTGAGGATGCAGGGGAAGAGTTAGGAAAGCCAAAGCTTGGCTGGAGTTGGACCTAGTGAGGGATATGAAGGACACCAAGGACACCTGCTTCTGCAGGCACCAAAAGGAAGGCTGAGGAAAATATGGTCTGACCACTCAGTGGGGGAGGAGACTTAGTGACCAAGGACGTGGAAAAGGCCGAGGTACTGAATGCTTTTTTGTCTTGGTTTTCACTGGAAATGTTGGCCACCTGGCCTTCTCAGTTCAGCAGACTCTGTGGAACAGGATAGGACGGAGTTAAGGGGCACTTAAGTGAAGTGGACATATATGAGTCCATGGGACCTGATAGGATGCATCTGAGGTTGCAGAGGGATTTGGCTGATGTCAGTGCACGGCCGCTCCCTGACATCTTTGACAGGCTGTGTCAACTGATGCCTTGATGTTAGCAGTGAGCGCCTCTTCCCTCTCCCTCCTGAGGATTCAAGAAGAGACCTTGGATGGTGATCACGATTCATTTCCACACCAAAGATCTCTCTATCTCCTTGTTCCTCACTTCTTTTAACTCCCCAAACTGAAGTAGGCAGTTGAATTTCTTGTCTCCTAGGAGGGGAAAAATAAAAAAATAAAAAAATCTGGCCACCTGTCAAAGAGGTGATCATCACCTCACCATGGATGCACACCAGGCAGTGCACCATTGGATTGCTGAAAGTTTCTGAGTACTGCTGTGACCGTCTACAGCCAGTGCCTTGGGATGCTGCCCTCCTCTTCCTCGTCCTCTCTGCAGCTGAGCCTTTCCTGGTGGCCAAAAGGGCTGCAACAGTCACCCACAGTGGAGCCACCATCATTTGGTGGCTGAGTCCTCCTGCAGTGGCTGCTGTAGGTGCTCGGGTGGGTGCAGGTGGCTGAGAGAGTCACCTCTGCGATGCTGCACAGCTGGAGACCACGTGCCTGGTGTCTGTCTTCTAACATTTTAGAATTATTGCATTAGGAAAAACCCAGCCCAGATAAGGTCTCCCTTGGAGGATGTGGACTTCGGCTTTGCAAGAGTCACGCTCAGTGTGGGCTGGAAGGGGACAGCCCAGTGCATTTCAAAAAAAAACCCCAAACCACAGCACGAGCTGCAGACTTGTAGCCAAGGTTGCTACGTGGGGGAAAAAATAACCAAAGATGTTTTTTTTTTTTAAGGTTGTTCAGATTAACTGTGAAAAGTTCCTGCACTCAGTTTATGCTGCAGCTTTGCACAGTAGGTCTATGTGTGTACCTACAGATGTACCTGCAGTGCCTTAAACAGAGTTTGGATTTCATGTCACAGTACATTTGTGCTCCAAGGTCATGTCTTTACTTCTGTTTTGAACTTCCCAGATTTGTACCCAATCATGGAGTAAAAGTGCTCTGAAGTCAAACAGCCTAGGCTCTTTCCCTAGTGGGAATGTGTTTGTGTTTCCTCATGTCATTCATGCAACAGAAATATATGCTTAGTGTGTAGAAATACTGGTTTTCTCATGAGAGATATGACTTAAAGATGGGGAACTCCTTTTAATTTGTAGCAATCGTACAGTCGTCATTAACAGGAGGCAAAGATCTTACAATGAGAACATCAAAGGAATCCGACGTTATTTGGAAACAGCATTTGGTACATTGCATCAAATTCTACAACTTGACTTTTAAGAAAGGCTCAAGAGAAAGCTTCCCCCCCCCCCCCCCCCCCCGGCTTCTAAGGATCTTTATTTATCACCCTCAGGGGCATTACAGTGAGTAATTAGATTGGACCAGGAGAACGACTTAATTTTACAAGAAACTCATTAATTCATCCTATTTAAAATCTTCTCATTTCACCCAAAAACCAATTATGCTTGTAGTGGCAATGATCTGGAAAGGCATTGTCTCGTAGGCATTAGGGGGGCCACTGGGACTCCTGCAGTATTCATGTCGGGGAGACAAGGGTGACTCCCTTTCTTTGACTTTTAGGTCAAAAGAACTAGTCGCTGGGACAGCTTGACAATTAGAAAACCCTGATGAGCATTTGGAAGTAAAACAGCTGTACAATAACGGAGGGGTTCATGGTGCGGGGCAGAAAGCTCATCAAAAGAGACTATCCAAACAACTGAGTTCTATAATTAACACACAAAAATCTGTTCAGAAATGGTAATAACAGTAAAAGAGAGCTGAGAAGATGCTGCCTACTTACGTGGCAGATGTGGTTTTGTTACAATCCGAGAGAGAAAATCCATCCTCTTAAAGGATAAGAACAACATTAGAGGGGAAAAATAAAAGTAACTTTTTGTTCCTGAGGGTGCAGTTAAAACATGAGCTTAAAATATTTCCAGACAGGGAAGAGCTGTTGAAAAAGTAACCAGTGATGAAAGACGTGAAATACACTATCAAAGTATTTTTTCAAGTCTTTAAACGCAAATTTCTTTTCTCACTGAGATTTATGAGCCTGACACTGAAGTATTTCTTAAATTATTTGCTTTGTCCTTTATTTCACCAAGAATACTATTTTAGTGTTTTTCATTAAAGTTGGCTACAATCATTGACTTAAATGGTTTCCCCTCTTCTGTTGAAGGTGATTGGATTCAAAATTGCATCTCAAGGAATTCTGACATTTTTAAGAGTTTGTAGCTGATACATTTTTCTGCTTAAAAAAAAGGAAACTATTAAATGCATCTGAAATTTTAGCTAACTCCACAGATTTTTTAGCTATATTATTTGCTTGCCTGTGATAATAAATGATCTCAGTGGTGCATTGGTGCAGTGGTGCAGTGGTGCAGCGGAAGCGTGGTTTGTGCCCAGTGGCTGATCCTGTCCTGGTTGAGGGCCCTTTCCTTGCAGCCCTCTCTTGGAGATGGCAGCCTTTAGCATAGCAATCTGTAGGGTGATGGCTCTGCAATCCCGCGTTCCTGTGCCTGTTCCGCACCGCCCCCCGTACAGGGCTGCCATCATCCCTCTGGTCTTTGCTGCTGCAAATAAGCACTTTAGAACATCTTTGTCAAATTTTCTTCTAATGTAGGTTCATTGACTTAACTAGATTTACTTCAGCAAACGCATGTTTCTGTGCTTGTTTATTCACCTTGTTCTCTTTATTAGCTCCTAATAAAGAAATCAGTATTTTTTTCCCAGTTGTGAGTTCTTCTCTTCACCCGAGGCTGAGGCAGCAGGTAGAAACTCTTTCTTCTGGCCGTCGTCCCTGTCAGCTCAGGGCTGGATCACTTGGACTTTCCCCATCCCATCTTCTGCTCAGAGCTCCGCCAGCCCCACCAGGCTCCGGGGTCTCTTTCCTCCCCGGTTCAGAGTCCTGCTTAGCCGTCTGGTGGGTGAAGAGCAAAGTGCTGCCTCCGTGGCACTACCAAAGCCTCTACGTGGAGCTCGCTGAGATTTTTTGTAAGATAAGCCCTGCATTTTTAATGATTTAGGAACTTGTCAACAAAGAGATTGGGATGGTTTCTTTATCCAAGCCTTTGCAAGACATTACGCTGCTCTTTTTTTTTTTTTTTAAGAACTATTAAGCATATCAAGCCTTTTCCAAACTATGATGGAAAGATTCATTGCCATTTCAACAAGGACAAAAAAACAATTTAAGAGCAAGCACTGGGGGATTATTTTTTAACAACTTTAAATCTGCAAGAGTAATTTTTTTAAAGATCCGCCCCCCCAAATCAGAAAAAAACATAGCTTATTTAAAACTAGTTAAAAACAATTTAATATATCTATTTAGTTGAAGCTGTGACTAAAAAGAATGTAACTAGAACCCCATCCGCTATGAGATGAGTTTTTAAATTCTGAAATTGCTGGCTGAAATTTTCTAATAGAAAATTCAGCATTTGGAGAGACCAAGCAAGCAGACTTTCCAGCCCACACATGCATTCTTTTTTTTTTTTTTTTGAAAAAGCCATGAGTCTGAAAATCAGGTTTTAATGAGAAAATGGAGCTTGAAAAGCAGCTTGAGAAAATTTACATCCAGATTTGACTGAAGTTTCGTAATTCTTCAGAGCAGTTTTTGCAGTTTTAACATTTATCACTCTGGTAAATTAAAAAAAAAAAAGGTATATAATGATGACGAGCAGAGTTTGACAAATCCTGTGTCACTTTAAGAGAAATAGAAATCAAACAGCTTTTAGCATTAGAACTCAAAGGTATCAATATAATTATATCAAACTGATGTCCATTTAAAATCAATGTGATTTGTTCTGAGGAAAAAATGTGAGCTTTTTCATGCTGAAAATATTTTTGTTTGAGAATTTTCCTTGGATCTAGTGCAGATGATTGGAACCTTGTTATGCTTGCGGGTGATCTGAATGCAAGAAAAGATTTTTCTCCCTTTTAAAAAAAAATTTCTAACAGAAAGAACTAATTAAGGCAAAGCTAAGGAAGTGAATTCAAAGTTTGCACTGCACATGTGAACTAATCTTTTTACAATGGTATCTTTCGAAAGCTGTGTAAGAACCCCATTCATGCCAGGTCTCACCCAGCAAATCCTTCCTAGAAAAGCAGCCGCAGGAAGATTTATCATGAGCAAACAAGAAAGACTTTCAGGGAACAGGTTCTGTACAGGCTTCTTGTTTGCCTACTAAGTCATTAACCTTCAAAAAAATCCCATCCATAGCCTTAACAGGCGCTGGCTGTAATAGGTGTGTCAGCAGTACTTCATGCTAAGAACAGCTTTTACAGGATTAGATTCAAGTTTTTAAGTGACAGTATCATGGAGCTCTTGGGGGCAAAGAACTACTGGTTAATGCAAGACATTCTCTCATGTCCTTTTCTGCCATGTGCTGAAATGTGGTGAATCTCTGAGCGCGCTAAAATCAAGAAAACTAGGTGTTCAGGAGTAGGTGATTTTTGAAGCAAAACGGCTGTGTGTGCTTTAGGAGCAGCCACTGCGCTTGGAGAGCTTTTTTCAGGTCTTGAAATATTAATGATCTTGGCTTAATATAGTAGAAAACAAAATATAGTACATGAAACAATGGGGGAAAATATCCTTGAATTGCAGACTGTTGACCTTGCAGTAACCACTGAATCCATCTATTCCCTTTTATGCCACTGAGTCTGAAAAGACAGTGAGGAGGAGGAACGGTCGCAAAAATCTTTACCTGTGACATTCTCCTACCTTTCCAACAGCATGCTATATCTTGAGCAGGATCTTCAGCCTTGTACGAGATTGTTTATTATCCAAGTATTTTAATACTAGGAAGACACTAAAGACAGCTCTTCATTTAATGATGTCTGTGAACTATGGTGTTCATATTAACAGTAATGTTAGAGTTTGTATGTTTTATTTTAAAAACCTTGTATAATAGAAAGAATTTTGTGAATAAGATGTCAGCTTGGTCTCCTCTTGTGTTCTGTTGTTCTGTGCCTTGTCTTTATATATGGCAGCAAGATTTTGCCTGTCGGTGTCTGTCCTGGTCATATACAGGTTTAGGTGTATTTCTGATCTGAGCTGTGACAGTGAAAACTGGGAATAATATCGCATGTCAGCATCTGCCACTTGACTGCTGCTGTTGTTAAAGCAGGCACAAGAGGACACGTAGCGATAGTACAACTCACTCGCCAGATATTGCAGATCATATCAAAAAATGAAAGGTAATTTTCCATGGTGGGTTTTTTTTTTTTTTCTGGGCAATTCACATGACAAGCAGAACGAGCTATTTTACACCAGTTGCCTTTGTGAACTGCGACTGCCTGGCTGATAGGCCGTACCCAGGGGGTTTGTATTTGTGTTCAGGGACTAATTGTCTCTGATGTGGGGAGCCTGGGTTTGACCCCCGTGATTCTTCCTGCCAAAGCTGCGGTTTCTGATTTTAATTGAAACCCCAAGGCCGTTTGAAGCATGGCCAGAAAGCACCTTGCAAGTTGAACCTTATCTAATAACGTGATGCATGTAAACTCTGGAAGTATAAATCTTGGTCATTTGAGCAATATGTTTTTATAAGATCCTCTGGTCCAGTGACAGCCACAGCAAGCGAAAGCGGGCTGATCTCCCAGCGCTCTTACAGATGGCGCACGGCACGTCATAAAGTTAGGACTCGTTAAGGAAATTCCATAAATGGCTTTGGTTAATAAGAGTGAAGTAACTCGCTGTTTTATAAATGTGTTACTAAAATCCCTCTCCATTTCCCATTGGAGGGCTTCATAAGAGACCTTCTCTTATGAAGAAGGGAAAGAATGAGGGGGGACTAAGGGAAGGGTAAAACAGAAAGAGCGAGCCCCAGCTGTGCGGGGGCTTGCGCCCCGCGTACTGGAGCCTGTGCATAGCAGGGGAACCCTAAAGGTAGCGTAGGTGATAAGTGACGAGATGTGAGAGTGAGTCACGCAGTAAATACTAGGAATAACCTTTCCTTTTTACATGTTTGCATGCCTGGGTGTTTTCTCTGTTCTCCGTAGCGCTGAAAGCCAGTGGTGATGGTGGGCTTTTATCTCTAGCCAAGGGAGAAATTTCTAGGATGACATACCTGTTAGCCACTATTAAAATGTGTTATTAATGATGCTAATGAGTTTTTTCCAAGTGATGTAAAAGTAGCCATTCGTGTAAGCATTGCATTTACGAAGATGATGTCACCGAAAGCTTGCCAACTGCACGTGGGACCTGGTGGCAGTGGTGCGGTTGCTGCTATGCCCTGGCTTTGAGGAGGGGCGAGCATTGCTGATTTCCTCCCTTGAGGAGAAAGAGCCAAATGAATTCTGCCTTGCCAGGAGGGAGACGTGCCATTTCCGGGCATGTTAGGCTGGGGGCCTCGCTGCCAATGCCAGTGGGTTCCTGTCCCACTCCCTCTTAAAAATTGGCAGTGTCTGACTGTCAGCTGCCATTCCTTAAGTGGTCATAGAATAAACCAATTGCACCCCTTTTGTCATGCTCCGTGTGTGTGTGTGTGAATGCAGGTGGACATGGGTTAAGCAACGTGCAACTCCACAGCAAGCACAAAGAGGCAGCTGATTTTCTGGCAGTGTCAAAAGAAGAGTATAATTTTTTAATTTTTTTTTTTACCATCTCCAAGCCAGCTTTTAAAATGGCTCTTGTTGGAATTAGAAATCAGTATCCCCTGACATAGGATTACTCATTAAGAGTGTGATGATTGTTAATTCTTCACCTGGGGCTAAGAGGACATCATTAGATCTCTTTGAAATGTCTCCTGCCTTAATTTTGAATAAGTAAGCTAGCAATTTATGATCACAGCCTGGGCAAGTAACACTCTCCCTTCCTGTTCCTCCATCTAGCTTGCAAAATTGGATACTACAAGGCTCTCTCGACAGATGTTGCTTGTGCCAAATGCCCGCCTCACAGCTACTCCATCTGGGAAGGCTCTACCTCCTGCACCTGCGATCGGGGCTTTTTCCGAGCTGAAAATGATGCAGCCTCCATGCCCTGCACTCGTAAGTTGGTCTTTGTACAGTCTCTTCCCCTTTTATCATCTATTTTTTCTCCTGTCTTACTGTGCATGTAGGAAATATTGCCCAGAGATCTGTGTCTCTAAGAAGTGTCCTGCTTCTTAGAGCAGCATTCAATAGCTCTTACAGCCCATTGCAGATGCCGTTTGCATTTTGGCTCACGCTTCTGGGAAAGAAAGCATTAGTTCTCAGCCCGGAATTCCTAACAGTGACATGGTTGCACTGACCCTTGAGAGCTCACAGTCTAAATAAATCAGGAAACTGGGAGGAGACAAAGCCGCAAAAGAGGAGTGACTTGCACACGTCAGTAACAGAGTGGGAAATAAAATACAGGTCTAACTTCCAGTCTGAGGACCTGTCCAGTAGATCATATCACCTTTCATCTTTTTAAATATGGATATATGGAGAAATGGTGAAAGCTTTTCTCATAATTGTATGACCTAGGATAAATAGGTAATATTTATAATCTCATTATATATCGGATTTGCTCAAAATACAGCTTGTGACCCTTAGGAACATAAAAGTGTTCCTCTGAAAGGCATGGTAATAAGAAATCTTAAACCTAAATAAAACAAACACCCACAGTATGGTTTATTTTATTCTTTGTAGATAAATACCTCATGTACAGCAAATGGAATTTGCTTTAGCTCCACCAAAATGCCTTCATCAGGAAGAACCAGAGGCGTAGTGCCCTGAGCACACCCACGGGGTTGCTGGAACAACTCCTTGTCCTGTGTATTGGTTAACGGCTCACACAGCCAAAGACCTGGGATTCCAGGCATGCCCTGGTGTTAAATTGTGATCGTGCAGTTCTTTGGTTTTCACTCCTGTAGGAGCAGGGCAGTTTGAAGCAGTAAGTGAAAGGGCTGTATTTTACCAGGGATATCCATGTGTGGCTTCCCCTGAAAGCTATTGGAAATGCTTCCAGATTTTTGGAGTTCAGCTGTATGTTTATGTAGAGAGTGTGTGTCTGTGAGTGAGGGAAGGCTGAGATATTTCTTTTGTAACATTTTAATATATTCCAAATTCATTTTGGAGAGATGACTCACATTTATTTAAATCGTAATTTCTCCCTTACAAGGCAGAAAGAAAGTATGTCCATAACTAAGCCAGCACTCATCCCTTCCCCACACCCCCTTGATTCCAGCTCTTCTTCAGTGATCTCCTTTTCAGCTGCGGGTTTTGCTGGATGGTGGTTAAGCAGGTCTGGGCATAGCCAGGAGCAGCTGCTTTTGCTCAGTAGGAAAGCAGAGAGGTCTGTATATCCCTTGCCAAACATTGACTGGGGATGGAGGTCTAACTGTATTGTGAAACCTTGCTGAAGTGGGTAGGAACATGTTTTTTATAATATAATTTACACTAGGAGATATAAACCTTGACCATTTTGATAGGAAAAATGTCTTTTTGCTACAATAAAACTATTGTTTGGAAGGTACACGCTAAATAACATTATACCAGCAAAAGTTTCTCATAAAGCCCTGGTCCTAGTGATATCCTGACCAAATTGAAATCAAATTAGTAATCAACTGGTTGAATTTGAATAGGCATGTGCAGTGAGTGAAGTATGAGGAGAGAGCAAAACACTTCCAGATGGGGGAATTGTGAGCAAATTATATGTATGTTTGCTCCTATTGCAAAATGTACCCCTGCAAGCTTAGCCATTTTTGTCAAGTCTTGGGCCTACTTCTGGCACCCTTCCCCATTCCTGTCTTTGGAGGTCAGTCAAAGTTGAAGTCCCTGATCTTGATCTTTTACCCTGAAAATATGAAGAGGGAAGAAGAGAAGGCAAGGGCCATGGTGCTGGCCCGTCTTCATCTCTGCAGCAGTCTAGCAGGACTCGGCGTGCAGAGCAAGCCAACACCACAATCCCCCAGACGCTTGGTCTCGGAAACCAGGCCTGACTCTGGAGGTCCCATTTCATAGCTTTGAATTTTCCTGTAGCTTAAGTGCTTTGTTTTGCACCTTGTGGTGCAAGGTGAAGGAAGACACAGAGGTTATTTCTGAGCTGGCCCGTGGGGCGGCTTTGCTCCCCCACTCACTGCTGTGCTCACTCATATCCCCTCTTTGAGGTCCACCTTAGCAGTGTTTGAACATTGCAACGATGGTGGTACCTGCACAGGCACAAAATGCATCCCTGCATGCATGGCTGCGCAGGGAGTGGAGTGCAAGGGGCACCTGGGAGGGCTGTTTGTTTGCCGTGCTCCCCACATGGAGTAGCCTTCTACCTACACACTTGAGGCAAGTGACAGAAAGCGTTTTGAGGGCCCCTGCTGAAGGAAGCCCCTCCGGAAGAAGCTCCCCGTTTGTCTGCCTTCCTGACAAGATGTGGAGACAGAAGGGAGTGTAAACATCAAAGGTTCTTTCAGACGGATTCAGACTCTAATCAGTTCTTACCAGTTGGTTAAACCAGGTGACAAACCCAATTCCCTTGTGCTGACAGCCATAATAATCAGGCACCTTCTTTGTTCATTATGCTCTCTTTAACCCTGGTATTCTCATTCAGCCCTGCATTTAGTAATCACTCAGTGTGACGGCACACTAATGAAGAAATAAAACACAGTATCTGAGATCCATTCTTCTAGCAAAAAGATAGACTCTGCTCCAGTGGCTTGTAAAATCAGGTTTCTGTATACTTGGAGAACTATTAGACCAGGTGAATAAAAGTAACATTGGGTAATTTGGAGAGAACACCTGGAATGGACTGTGGATTGATCCTTTCTTTATTATTTCTAAACACTTTTTAAGATTGAGAACTTCAGCCTTCTTAGGATGTGTTTTTGTAAAGCTTTGACCCTTAGCTATTGATTTCCTTTAGTAATAAACTGGCTGGCCTCGTCACTTGTCTCGCCTTCTAGGTTGGGGGAAGAAGACTTTCCATTATGACTTTCCATTAGCCTGATTGTGCTAGTGGATGAAAGGGAATTGGAGAATTCCCGTTCCTTTTCCTTTCTCACAATTCCCATGGTAATTAATAAAAGCAACACGTACTTCCTGGTGTGCTAGTCAGGAGAGGTGCTCCAGAGTTTTCTTATTCCATAACACCACACTCTGACATCTCCATCCATTGTTGAGTTGTAAAAACTGTGCCTAACCTTCTGGTAAGCCGGGCATCCAATCTAAACAAATAACTCAAACTCTGGTTTTAATATTCTGCTCCATTTTAGCTCTGCTGGAGTGAGTAGTTATGTCTGGCTTAAAGCTTGTACAATCAAGAGCAGAGCGTGGCGGGCCGTGAGCGTAGGAGATGGTGGAGTGGGCTGTGTCGGAAGGCCAGGCACAGGCACCGTGACATACACATGTTTAGTGATGCATCTTTTCGCTCAAGCTTGCCTCATGGGGATAATCATCAATGTGTCTGTCACCGCTGAGGAGCAGAGCCGCCCGGGATCCGCCGCTTTGACCTAACTCGGGAATTTAGACTTTCAGCTCTGAAGCACAGTGGGCTTGTCAGCTGTGTGCTTGGGCATGGAAATGGTCTGATTGACCTGTAATACACTTGAGCGCAAACTGTGGAAAACAAGGATGCCTTTCCCTTTTGAAAGCATCGCAAAAATAATACTAAGGCAACTATTCAGACCTTCATTATATTTCAGTACTTGCTGAGAGGATGGGTCTTTCGTGAGGTTAAGCAATCTAATGGAGAATAAATTGTCTTACCAACACACAAATCCATGAGGCTTGAAAACAGTCAGTCTCAGTCATAGTCCTCATCTCTGAATTTCCTTCTCTGTAAGGAGATAATCTGTGAACTGCAGCCTGGCGCAGGCAGGTGCAGTTCCCACCCAAGTTAATGGGTGTTGGTCCTGCGTCCCCACCATTAATGAGTTGGGTTCTCTAACTGTTTCTTAACAAACAATGCTCACATTATGAGTGAAAAAGGGACGGTTTTGTATTGTTTATATTGTCTGTTCGATTCAGATTATTAATGATTTTTAATTGGGAGCCCCTTACAAAAGAGAGATTACCAGCATAGACTGTCCAGCTTGAAATTTGTCTCAGTAAATGACCCTGAATAATTTAGTCTGTTGTGCCACCCAAACAGTGACTGATTGATTGACATTTTGGTGTGGCCTGAAATATTTCTAAAACGGTTGCATTTAAGACAGTTTATACCGGAGAAGCTTAGAGATAATGAGAGCAAATTTAGTGAGGTGCAAGAGAAAAGTGCCGGCTTTAAAAGGACTTTCTCCAGTTTAGGTTATCAAGAAATCGAAGATCCTGACTTCAAACAGCAAACGTCACTTACTTGTCTTTACACTCGCCTCTTCTAATTGAATTTAGTGCACTGCTGTATTTCCTCCTGAAAGTATATTGTTTTTAAATTACCATTTCAGTGCTATTACTCAAGGCTCCGGCTTCTAATGCTTTCTGACAGTTATCAGCATAATGAACCATAATGAAATGATGAGCAATCTACAGTGGAAACTCAATGTGGATTCCACTAGAGCTGTGTGACTGTGTTGTTAAAATTTGAATGCACATTAAAATAAGACTGTCCTTATTTGTTTCCAAGGTCAAGGCTTTAAGAAAGGTCTGAAAGGTCTAAACACTTCAATTCTCTAAATGTTACAGTCTAATACACACCCTTAGCGCAATCTTGTGTTTCATTTAATATATCTGAGATAAATATTTGACCTGCATTTTCAAAAAGAGTGAATTTACGTACCTAATAACTGTGCTTGCAAATGAGTAATTACACAGGAGCTGATTATTTGAGCATATGTTTATTATGATTGCTTAGACTTCTAAATAAACAAATGTGCTCTTTTTTCCTTTAACTTAACTTGTGCCTCTTCTAAATTTCCAGACAGACGCCGATTATCACTGTTCTAGCTTTTAGAAGAATAAGAAAGCAGGGTACACCGCGCGGTCATTCTGACTAGTGTGTTGTAGGTAGCTTTGCGCTGGCTTTGCCATGCTTCCTTCCCAGAGTTTGCACACTTCTTCTGGCACTACTTCAGTCTAACCTCTGCTCTTGGAATCCGTTCTCTGTAATATAAAGGATATGCCAATACAGTCTCTGATCTTCAGAAGTTGAATTTATGACATAATAATTCTTCCATGGTTTTATAGATGTCTGTACCTTAAGTAAATTATTTTATTCTTAAAACATTATATAAGGTTGTTGATTATGTGAACAGTGTGTCAAAATGTCTCTTAGGGTGCAGTACGGCAGTTGCAAGAGCAGAGGGAACAGTGAGCAGGCAGTTCGGAGAGAATGATTTTCCTTCTCCATGTAGGCTGGGAAAATAGACCATCCATCGCTGCATCACTGCCAGACTGAGAGAAAGGGATTGTGAGTGATGGGAATCTCAAAGGAGAAGGCTGTCTCCCCTCGTCTGTGGTGACGGGCTGAAGGAATTGAGAAAATGTTGAATAAGAAGGGGAGTGGTTATGGCTTAAAGAGAGGAGACGGGAGTAATTTGACAATGTGTGTTTATAATCAGTAGATCTAAAATCATCACTCCTTTAAATACAGCAGCTGTTTATTAGCTGTCTTCTGATTTTCTGGCCAGACCCTTAAATTAACAGAGACATTTACTCAATTAAGTGGGAGCTTTGATTTTGTTAGTCAGGACCCAGTTCTGTAAAGTCGTTGAAGTAAATTAGAGGGCTAACAGAATAAGAAATTCAGCAGTTGGGCAATGGCAAAAGAACTTATTTTTCTGGTTGCATTTCTTTCCTGTCAGACTGTCAGATAACTTTCTGGTATCCGCAGCAGAATTCTTCTTTTTATCTTGAAATATTGAGTGAACACAGGTGGTATCGTCTGCAGCACAGCATATTAGAGCAGATGTGATAACGTGTCTTAGCATATGTGGCAAAGCAAAATGTTCTTATATGGCGGTTTTTGGAAGAGAAACCCAGAGCCCACAGGGGTGGCACCAGTTTCCCCATGTCTCTGCCAGTGGTAACTGGACCTCTTCACTTAATTCCTTTAGTTTGGAGAGAAGAGGAAATATCAGTTGGATTGTTCTCCAGGTGAAAGGAACAAAGCCTATTGTGAAGCTGGTAACCAGGGTTCTTTTGGCAAGTAAATAGGAAATCGTACATGCCAGTAAAATGGGCATTTTATCATTGGCGCTGGTCCAAGATCCTTAGCTTGGCAGAACTCCCACTGAAGTCAAAGGAGTCTTGCCCAAGTAAATAAATTAAGAATTGTTTACCAAATCAGTCACCTTATTAAAATAAAACCAGTTGTAGTGCTAACCATGCACAGAAAGGAGGAGGGGGGTGGAAATAGAGCAGATGACTGATATTTCAAGTGGCTGCTGCATCTTGCGGACTGTTGACTTTGGTCTCACCAGTTGTAAAAACACATAATCTATAATGATAAATGGTCAGGAATAGCCAGGCAGACAAGAAGCGAGCGTTGTCCGAACTGTCAGTGCTTGTGTAAATTAGCCCACAGCAACAGGAGACCTGTCCACAACTGCTGAAAGAAGCAATTAGTGGCAGCAACATACAAAACTGTCACAGGGAAAGTGTGGGCTTTATTTCTAAGCCTAAACTTACACAGCCCAGGTGTTTACTCTGCGTTATAACTTGTCTTTCAGATGGTTACAGATCAACAACAAAGGCTTGTCTGAAGGGCTTCGCAGCTCACACACCGAAACGTTATTGACAGCTCCACAGTTGTGCAGGTTTAATGAAGCTTTATGAGATGGGAAGAGGAGGCCAAAGTGCTTTTTCTTGAAGGCTGTGCTGGCACTGCTTTGCCAGATGTTTTTGTGAGGGAACGTAAAGAGTTTAAAGACATTGATTATTTAATAATTACTCTCTTTGCATCCACTCTGAAAATAGTAAACTCTCTATTTCACACACTCAGCCCTGCCTCCAAGGAGACGAATTTTAGGATCGTGATCAAGTTAAAGAGTATTGATTAGAATTGTTAAAGGCTATCTGTAAAATAATGGCATCATGAGGCCCTGTTGAGAGAGTAGGAGTATGGTCACATTGGTGAGGCTGGCAACACGACCAAAAGCCTTAGCAGAGTCGTGCTGCCTTTAGTGCCTGAGCTAGCCCCTTCAAAGGTACTCGATGTTCCAGTGACATTTCATTGCTCTCTGTAGAAATGCTCCGAAGATCTTTGGAGTTGTTCATTGTATGCATCTTTTCTTTTTTACACCTCTTTATTTGTTCCCTTTATTCTTGCTGTGTTGTACACAAAAGCTGGCTTTCCGATCTTGTATAGCGGAAGATGTGCTGAACTTTTCACTGCTTCTGATAGTGCATTTCTAGTTAGGTTTTCTTGCTATTAGACAGCTGGATGCTTACTTGCAGGTGCCTGCTGCTCCTGTAACTTATCACAGACTTAACTGCTCCTCTGTAGTATAGCCAAGGCCAAGTTGCCAATTCAAAACAGGCTGGTTCATACGAGGCTCCTTTTAAACAGTGGTGAGTCATAGCAACCTTCCCTGTTGTATGAATCTTGTTTATTATGTAGCAAATTAGCTCAAGATTTCTGAATACCCTGAGTTCCCTTTGAAATCACCGGAGATGAAGAGGGTCAGCATCTCTGGAGCAGGCTCATGAAGAGGATCCTTTTGTCAGTCCCAGTCCAAAGCCCACTGAAGCCTGCTGGTCTGCCTGATTGACTTTGATTAACAAACACCCGTAGTTGGCACTCTGCTGCATCTAACAGTATGTTTATAGGGTTTTCTCAGTTTGAGGGTGAAGTTAGAGAGCTTCAAACTGCAGCAGATTATCGTATTATTTTTACTGTTTGTTTGAATAATTTTTAATCCTTATCAAGCTAAGGCCTACTTTTTGTGCCTCAAAAAAGAGAGGTGGTTTTTTCCTCAAGGAGAGTGTGGGAACGGTTAAAGAAGATTAAAGTCTTTTCTACATGCTTGAGGTTTTCTGATGTCTGGTGGGAATTGCCGATGAAGCTTCCTTCCGATTTCACACTGTCAAGCGAACGCAAACGGAATGCAGGGTGACAACCCACTTGAAAATAATTATCCATCACCCTGGCTGCAGAGACATCCGTTACCTGATAGAGAAATGTGCTTTTACACATGTGCACACACAGACTGAGTAAATTATTTTTTTAATCATTTTCTCCTTCCAGGGCTCCGAAGCTTCATCCTGCTTGTTACTTAGTCACATACATATCTTTTGAAAGCATGTTTCTTTTAAGAGGGTACATTTTAAATGCACTGATCTGGTGACTGACAGGATGCTTATAACGAAGGCTTGCCTTCTTGAGGGTACATATTTGAAATATCTCCGTTAGCACTTCCGTGGAGAGTGTGGGTTTCAGCTTGCGTTTTTAATAGATCTCCTCCCACAGATAGATCTTTCAAGGTAATAAATATTAACCATACCATAGGTTAGTAACAAACAGATGTTACAGTCCAAATACTGATAATGCCAGTTTAGTCCTTAATGGGTAATGTTGCTGCCAAAAGAACTCACTACCACTGTTAGTGGCTGAGGACTAAGCTGGCACAAAACCAGGAGCTCCTGGTAAGGAGCCCTCTGCCAGGGCACAGGCTGTGACAGGAGTGCGGGCAGGCGGCTGTTTGTGGCTAGAGAGAGCTTTATTTTGGGTGCCATCAGAGTGGGTTTCTCATAAGTGCTAAATTCACTTTAAAGGCATTAAGTGTCAGAACCCTGCGCTGAGGTGCTTTTTGTTTTGTTTTGTGATACTTTTGTTTTTCAACCTAAGAAAATAGTATATAGTGGCTACTCGGGTCTGATAAAATTGGCCAAACCAAAGCCCACAACTTTATCTTCAGTGCTTTGCCCGTGGGACCTCTGAGAAAAGGAAAAAGAAATTTTTACTTAGCTACAGCTTTGGTGAACTAAAGCTGTTTGCCCAAAATTTGCAGCTGCTAGTTGTCTAAAAGTGGGATTCTGGCATCCTAACAATCTGGGGCAGCAGAGAACCCAAGCTGCAAAGTCCTCCGTATTTTTTGTCATTTTATGGGACAACAAACTCAATTGGGAGGTGTTTTGCTGGGAATCGTTTATTTCTCTTCTCCTTTCACTGCCCTTTAATCCACGCCTCCTAACCATACACTGTTGCTGAAGTAAATTAACTGGTTTAGTGAAGACAGTATTCTTTATGTCAAACAAGTCTGTCTGGTCCAGTTGTAGAAAACTGTAATTGAATTTACTGTATACACCCACAGAGACTTTTAGAGAAGCACCTTGCTGGGCAGATCAGTAATAAAAAAGGAAGATGTAAAACCAGGGATATTAAATCCTTTGTCATAACCATTTAAATACAGTTCCCCAGCACAGTGCATTTACAGTTCTACTCTCAGATCCCAGGGTTAGTTTCCAGAGGTATTTTTCGGTTGCGTAGATTGGTCAGGTTTACAGCTGTAGGGCAAAAGGGCGGGCTGACTTGGTTGGAGGCTATCTGCACGCCCGACAAATCGTGCCTGTCTGTCTGTCTCGCTGGAGTCCCTCCAACTCCAGAAGCCCAGCTCCAGCAGGTTCTTTGACGTGGGTTTGTGGTATATGGAGTTTGTCAGGGGAGAGGCGCTCTCCATTCGTGGCTTCATGGTGGTGATGAACTCGCAGTCCTGGCGCACCCTGGTTAGGCCCCGTCCTTGGGCACGCTGAGGGTCCTGGTGTCTGTACTTTCCCTTGGGCATGCATGAAGGCCTGTGCACGACTGATCCCTGAGGGCAGCAGGAATGTTCACTCAGTTGCAGCTAATCGTCTTTGTGCTATTTGCCTTTGAAATTGTTCGTTGCGTTCAGGAGAGACTTCTTCCTTGGTGGAACAATTTTGCCGAGTTCCACTAGGTTGAACGTCCTACGCTTGCACTGTTATCCTTTGGTGGCAGGAAGAAAAGGGCTTTGGGATATCTTCCTCAGCAGGATGGTGTCCAAACAACTGGCAAACAACCTGTTGATGGTTGAGCCAACAACGTCCGATGGTCCCTCAGTGTGTAGGGCAGCTGATTGAAAGGCAAAATATTATTCTTCTTTTAAATAAACAGTTTACTGAAATGTCATTATGCCCAGTGTTAGTCTGCAGCCTGCTCTGCTTCACAGCTGTGGCGCCTTGCCATCTGCACCCCACATGTGCTAGTTCAGTCCCGGGTAGGGAGTTCATGACTGGCTCTTCCCTGTGGAAGCTGTATGTGAGTCACTTCCTTTGGTGCTCGGACCGGACTTGATCCCTGGTATGAATCACAGAGGCTCCTTAACTATGCCCACAGAGACCTATAATCCACAGAGAGCTGGCACACAGGTAATGTAGCACACGGAGATGTCCTGTGGTCTGGAAGGCAGGAGGAAGCTGGTCAGGTGTTGATATGTGTCCTTGTCATGGTTTTCATCAGGCCTTTATCAATCTTGCAGTGGCCTGTGGGAGGCTTCTGACTGGAGTGTGACTGGAGTGTTTTGTGGGAAGTGAGGGAGAGAAATATTGATAGACGAAGAGTTAAAATGCAGCCTGAGGTTGTAGTAAGAGTGCTAAAATACATCAGTCCCTTTTAGTACAAGTGATGCTCGTGCTATTAACCCCTTACAAGCTCTAGTTTTCCTGAATGTTTATTTGACGTAGGATACAACATTGTCCTTCAGACAGACAGACCTGTCTATCTGTGGGTGAGAGAGAGAGAGATATAAAATGGCTATAGCTTATTGCAGCAAGAGAAAGCCAAACAATCTACATTGCCCAATACATTTAAGTCAATCTAATAGGAGGGTTGAGGAAGATAGCAAGATTAGCTTGACAAAGATTATTTGTTGCTAAACAGACTCTTGAGTGTTCCCCTCAGCCCTGACACACACAATGAACCGCTCCACCCAGGGCCTTTCCATTTGCTTCATGGCTCAGTTGATTTTGATGGGTTTATTGTGAAGCAAGATTTATGGAGCCCCAGGAAGGAATAAAATTAAAAACTTCCGTTCACTGTGTTCCCACAGAGGAGTCCCCGTGTCCGCTCATGGTGCTGGTAAATGGGCTGGGTGAGGGATCCAGCTTTCAGGCACCGTGATCAAACCATGTCCCCTTTGCAGTCCCTGATGGGAGAAATGTGAGCGGCTCACTACATCCATCCCTCAGGTTCTGTTGTCTTGGGCAGGGAAAGCGAGAGCACCTGGCTTCCTAACATCATAAAATGACCTTTAAAATTAGTTGGTTTTCAAAATAAAAATGTCTAGATTTTATTTTTTTTTCTGTAGGAACTGTCACGTTTTTAAGCTGTTTTGGGCAGTGTGGCAGTACAGCTTCATGCTTCCAGAGTGCCGAATGGCTCATGCAATAGGATGCTTCCATCAGCAGTTTTAAGAAAAATGCTGTAAATTGTGGGACACGGGACAAAATCACAGACACTGGTGCCAGTTTCAGAGGCACAGCTCCCTGTCTCCCCTCTCATCTGCCCTGTAGCTAGATTTTTCTTCCAGAGGACAAGGGTTAGTGCGAGGGTGGTGGTCTGACCAGCAGGACACTGTTCCTGCGGGATCCTGCTAGCTGGGTTCATCCTGGAACAGCGCTGGCACTTCCAGCCTGCCACGGCCCTGAAAGGGTTTTCTTCTCATCTATTGGCAGTGTCTCTGTTGTCAGAAACAAAGCAAATCCTGATCACCGTTGAAGGAGCAGATACGCCCTGTGTTTCAACATCTGAAACCGGGCCCATCAATCTGAAACTATTCCCCACTCCCAGTGCCAACAGCTCCATTGATGACTATGCTCCAGAAAGAAAAGCAATTGCTTTTCCCCTCACTGTAATGTCAGCCCACCATTTGGAGACTCCCCCGCATCTTCCTTTTCACGCTGGATGTGGTGCACTCATCTCTGTGACCTGCAAGCATCTGCTTCCCTGGTTTTCCGCTTCATTGCGTCTCTGTTTAGACACTGCAATGCCCTGTCCCACATACTAATTACTGACTTTTTGCTTCTGAGGAACTTGATTCATTCTGGCACATTTTCCCACGTGAAACTGGACCTAGAGCCTTGGAAAATATCTTAATGGACATCAGAGTAAGTCTGAGTTTAACCCCAAACTGGCTGCTGTATCTGAGCTAAAAGACAGATCTTTCAGCCTGTGACTGTGGCAGTATGAACCTTCCTCGTGTGGAGTCCTTCGCTTCCCAAATATCCCCCTGAAATGAGGGCAGCCCTGGCAGAGCCGGGCATTGCTCCGGGAGGGGAGGTGTTTGCACCGGCAGCACCTTATCTCAGCTCTCCTGGCTGTGCTCCGAGCCGATGCTCTCGCTTACGTGATTGCAGCAAGCGAACGCACTGTAAGAAAACGCCTTTTGCTTTTTGCCACTGTTAAAGCTTTTGCTGTTTCCCACAGGAGTGTTTTCTGTTCAGGGCTTGCTGCTGCCAGGTACTGAGCAGCCTCTGGGAGGATGGATGTCCTTAACTCCCACCAGCTCTGGCGACTCCTCTGGCGAGGTCGGACCTTCGCTGTACAGTGTGGACTTGGGCTGGCAGTCTACTGAGGCTGCTGGTTTCCTCCAGAGGCTTTTGTTTTATTCTCCTGCCTCCTTGACAGTGTGGAGGGACAAATGTTGTCACCTTGTGCACCTGCCTGCCCTGAAGAGGGAGCCCTGGTGTGAGGCAGTTTGGGGAGTTTTGGGGGAGGTGGGGTTTAGATTAGTTCCTGCTCAGCAATTCCTACGCTGCTGCTCGAGTTCATGATTTCAGGAGTGTCTTCCACCTCATAGCACTCGGAGTGTGTTTTTGAACAGGAGGGCACATGTATTTGCAGGCTAAGCAGAGACTGCTTTCTCCTGCCCAGGGGAGCTGGCAGACCCAGCTTTTGGGGGAAGAAGAGCTGGCTATGGGGCAGAGGCACCGGGCTGAGACTTGGGAGAGTTGTGACCGATACCTAGATGTGCAAGGCACGTCTTGTGTGCCCTTGTTGGCTCGCCACATCTCTCTCTACCTCAGTTTCCTCATGATGAACAGAGATTAAACCCAGTTTCTTTCCTTTTTCTTTCTCTGCTAGCTTCTAATCATTTTTGGAACAGGAAACATCTCTTACTGTGTTTGGTAACTGATCTTTGAGTAAAAGGGTTTTGTCCTTAGGAGTCCTAAATGATGCCAGCGTATAAATAAAAGTAATGAATGGCAGCCCGGTGGTGCAGCAGGCGGGAGGGCTCCCCGTCGCAGGGGCTGGCCCGGGCTCTCTCTTCTCCTTGCAGTCATTCTACCTGTCAGCCCTGATTAACTCGGAGACTGTTTCAAAGGTTTGGCAGGAAGGAAGGATTTCCCTCTCCTCAAAACAAATATATTAATTTCATATTTCTGAAGTGAGCACAGAGAAACAATCCTTGCTCAGCTACTCTTGCAGCAGAGGCCTTTCATTTAGGTACTGAAGATAAGTAGATACATTTGACCTCTATGTAATTTAAGACTCTTTTCTTAACCTACCTGCCTCTCCTAAAAGTCCTGTCTGCTGTTGAACATGTGTTACATCCTGGCGGCTTCAAGCACAGACCCAAGGACGTGATACAGTCCTCAAAACCTTGTCCTCACAGTGTGCTCAGGTCTCAGGCTTCCTTTTAGATGCACCTGATGAATCGAGGCAGGCAGAATTAATCTTCACCATAGTCACCTTTTAACGGCTTAACCTCTCCACGGCTACACTTGAGTCACTTTGTAATTTCAGCAGAATTTCACCATAATTTATTCAGTTCCCATCTTACCCTGATGGCTGCTTTTGTACCTTTGGCATGTGAGAGATTATGATTGATTTATTTATACACTTAATGAAACAATTTGTGGCTGGCTGAATTTTTTTTCCAGTTTCATAACATTTGAAAAATAACAGGAATGAAAAACCTGGAATGAAACTCGCCAGAACTTTCCCTTCTTTTTCTGCCAGGAGATCTGGTTGAACTTTTTTTGAATTCCAACTGTCAAATGTATTTTGATAAAATTTAAGAAACTTTCACAAGCGTTCCTGTGTCTTGAATAAAAATTGAATTTGTGACTTTCTACAAAATTATTTCCAGTATTTTTCTGGTAATAATATTTGTATATAAAGCTCTTACTATGAGTAACTACCGAGGACTGCTATTTTTACTGCATTCTGGTTTGGATCATTACATTTTGCAAGCTTCGTTCTCACTCTCCGTTTTGTTTCTATTCGATATGGTATTTACCTTATGTCCTGTCCCAATGTATTGCGTGTGTAGCCAGAGCACCCTTGTGCGCTACCCCACACCTTTCAATGTGGGGTTTCGATGCCTTTCAATGATCAGTGAAGCTTTTTGTGATGTATAAAATACCCATCTGCTTCATGGGGTTGCTCTGAATCATCCTTGTTAAATTTAAGCATACAAAAAGTGTGTCTCACCTCAACTGCATTGAAATTAGATTAAGAGTTACAGGATTAGCTCTTCTGCATTTTCAGCGTGCCTATTGGTTTTGGGTCTGTGGGGATTTAAGCATATAAATAGGGTTCCTCGCTGCGCGTTGGTCACAGAGCACGGCAGGGTGCTGCTGGAGGCAGTTTGCCCGGTCGGGCAGAACCGACCATTACAGTCCTGGCGGGTTGATGAAGGTGCCGGGAGGAGCTGCCTCCTGCGGGCTCTGCTCTGTTGCTGCCAACCCTCCCTGCGCCCAGCTCTGCCCCTCTCCTGCCCAGGGAGGTCCTCCCCAGCCTGCCTCCGGCTCTGTGCCCAAATCCCATAGTCCCCAGGCTGGAACCGGCTAGGAACTCTTTGGCAGCTTGTGTATGAGTCTTAAAGTCTCCTGTGCCGGTGGTGCAAGAGCTGACCTTGTGTCTCTGATTCAGCCTTATTTCCAGGCTTTCTGTATGGTCTCTTGTTCCTGACCGGTTTTCTTGTATCAGCTCTTCTTTCAGCTGCTCACTCTATTTTCCTCTCCAATTCTTTCACATTATCCAGCGATCCCCTATTGTAACCTTTATTCTCCCTCCTTCAAAGCCTTAGTTCTGTGCCCGGCTTTCTACTGAAATCTCCTTCCTGCATCCCAAAGTGTCATGCCCAGCTCCCTGTTTGATGGGCTTCAGTGTTCGCTGAATGCGATCTGACATCAACTTGTCTGGAAAATATTGCACTTCTATTCTTAGGAAAAAAATACCAGGAATCAACAATTTCAATGAGAGTCTGCCTGTAGGTAATGGGGGACCTTGAAAATCTCAAGTGAAGCAGGGGTTTGTGCCTTTGATGCTTTGCTCAGGAGATCATGAAAAAATGAATGTAAAATATGTAAATTTTACGTTTTCATTACAAGTATAAATAGTGACAATGAAAAAGCCCCCCTGTTGATTAATTGCAATACTGGGCTTTTAGGCTCATTTAGAGCTGGAAGATACTGTTAATTTATCAGATGAAGAGATCAGAGTTTGACTTACCAGTCAATTTTTCACCTTCATTAAGAACACAGACAAGTAAAATTCTGTGTGGTCTCTGCTGTCCTTGACTTAACTGGGAGTTGCACATGTTCAGTATCACCCCTAAATGTGAGGACCCTAAATGTGAAGATACTATGCAAGGTTTTTCCAGTTACTAAAAACACGTGGACTTTTCCTTTCTAGGCCCTCCGTCTGCTCCCCAGAACCTGATTTCCAATGTCAATGAGACATCGGTGAACTTGGAGTGGAGCCCCCCCCAGAACAAAGGTGGTCGAGAAGACATCTCCTACAATGTGGTATGCAAGAGGTGCGGTGCTGGCGACCTCAGCCGCTGCCGGTCTTGTGGCAGTGGTGTGCACTTCAGCCCCCAGCAGAACGGCTTGAAAACCACCAAAGTCTCCATTACTGACCTCCTGGCACACACTAACTACACCTTTGAAGTCTGGGCAGTGAATGGAGTGTCAAAGCAAAATCCCAGCCAGGACCAAGCTGTGTCAGTCACTGTGACAACTAACCAAGCAGGTAGGAACCTAAACACAAATTCTCTTACTCTCTTTTCTGCCTGTTTTTTTAGGAAAGCTGTGATTTCCATTGCATTTAGCATTAGCAAATGAATGCAAGGAGCCCTAAGATGTGTAACTGGGTCAAACCCTTATTTTCTGGTTATTTATATGGATAGTTCAAATTCTTTACAGCTAGAAAAGCAGAGGGTTTGACTCCCATAGCTGGGAGCAGATCTGTGCTGCAGCACGCTGCGAGGACACTGGGAGGCATTCTGCAGAAGCAGAACAGCACAGCTGCCCTTGGCGACGCGAGGGGACAGAGCCAGGGCCGCCAGCGGCTCGTCCCTTTATAAGGGGAGACCCTGCACACGGACACAAATGTGCCCTTGGTGTTCAGGGAGGGGAAAATATGCACTTGGGAAGCACAGGGTTGTGCTTCTGCCTTCTTCCAAAAAGGGCTGCGTAAGATTCAAAAAGAGGAATGAGTTGGTGCTGCTCGCTCTCCTCTCCTGCAAAGTCAATTAGATTCTGTCCCATTGTTAAATAAATACCTCCTTAACCTGCTGCTACCAACGTTTCAATTGATCAGAGCTGGCATTACTTTAGAAATCCTATATGAGCTTTCATCTTCATGCCATCTGATTTTTGCGTTTCACTCATCTGGGAGAGTGAAATACCATTTCTGTTTATACCTGATTATTTCAGATACCCTAGGCAGTTCTACTTTTTTCTGTCCCCTGTGCTTGACCTAGTAAAGGCTGCTGCAGCAAACTGCGGTTTAGTTTTGATGATCATTCATATGATTTTTCTCTTTAATTACATGAAAACACTTCTTGTTTGCAGCTAGCTAGGGTTTCAAGCACAGGGTTCCAGTTGAATTTTTAATTTAATGCGCAAAATTATATACTTTTGAATATGACACTCTTCTATATGCAAATTAGCTATCCAGACTGTCAGACTGGCTACAAGACCGTCAAACCTGTTATCTAATCGCTCACGGCACTGATTGCCTTCAAGTCCCACAAGATGTTGCAGGCATTCAGCACCTGAGAGCGCAGCTTACAGGGGGATCATTTACCACTAGACTTATTGTCTATGGGACAATATTAATATCATATATTTTGATAGTACTGGACTACAGAAGTGTTTTGAATTCTGTTTCCTAGTAGAGGCGTGTGAAAAATTGGTATGCATAGTCTAAATCTACAGATTTTAGCTGGAGTCCAGAATACTTCGATATTAACAGTCAGAGATACGTTCAATTTTGCAGTGACAGTTACAAGGAAAATTGTCAAGTCCACGCTGAAGGTCCTTTGAAAATCTGGTCCAGTGTTTTTTGTTCTTTACACATACAGTTGACAGCATCCCTTTTAAATTATGATTCAAAAATTCAAACTATCGCTTTGCCTAGTTGAAGAGAAGACTAATAGAGAACAGGGGCTATTACAGAGTCTTGGGAGAAAGCCGCGGGAGAATGCTGTCATATGCTATATGAAAAGAGAAGGTTGAGAACAGCAGCAGGGACAGTGTTTTTGTGCTATGAATGCCTAGCAAAGAGAGTATTTCTGACTGATTTTGGCATGTGTAAGGATTAGTGGATGCATATATGCATGAATAAGTGAGTGGGATCCATCTACCGTGTGAAAATTCTACCATCTTATGCTCTAATATGCAAACCGAAATCTGATTGAATATGCAAATAAGAATTGATTTTGTTTATTATCCATGAGTAGCAGTTCTTCACATCAGGAAATTTGTATTTTTGCCAACATTTCCAATTATGAAACATGCCCAGTCTATCAAATGCTTCAGAGGGCTGGAGAAAACTGTACTGGTACAAATGAAAATTAACTCCAAGGTGCTGGTGTTCTCCCGTTCTTCATACGTATTCTGCTGCATAGAAGCTCTAAATAGAAACGTGTGGCCTAAACCTACAGATCTCAACTGAGATAAATAGTCCTTACATATGCAAATAGTCCCATTGATTTCAGTGAAACTGCTTGCTTGAGTAAAGGTTTGTAAAGTTGGACCCTTGGGTTTTACAAGTACTGATCTGTTTAATCATTGTAAATGTGTGTCTGGGGTGCATTAAAATTCTTGTGCCATTCATTTTCTTTCACTATATTTCATTATAAAGAAATCATGTCATGATAGAGCATTGCCACAGGCTTGGTTTTGATCTTGCACCTTTCTTACAGTAACGTAAAGCTACCTTGGTTTCTTTGCAGCATTTTCTTATTTCAGATTAGAGACAAGCTCATCCTTAATAACACTGTTTTCCTGTTTTGCTAATAAAAATGCAACTGCCAACACTGAAAATGGCTTTATTGTTTTTGCTATTTATGCTTGTGCTTTCCAACATTTGATAGAAAAAAAAAATTAACCTGGTTCTCTAGATACGAGCAGTACTTTTGGGTCCTATTCTGAGGAATTTGCTGGAATTGTTTCCAAGAGATGCATCTTTGAGTTAAATTCAGTAGGGATGATAAGTATGCAAGGGACCAGGAAATCCATCCTCCTAACAGCAGTCTCAAATTGACCTTCCGAATATGCACCCGTATAATCTGAGGAAAATATACAGAATTTTTAGAACACAGTTTTTACTGTCAGAATCAGAAATCTGAGTATTTGTATGTTTGCTTGCATTGATGCCAGCAAGGTGCGCATTTGGAGATGGACAGAACGCAATGAGAAATCAGTTACTGGTACATTCAGCACAAAATTGAAGAAATGTGTTGCAGTGACTATAAAAAATGTAGTTGAAAGGCACAGGTGTTTTTTTGTTTGCTTTTGCCGTTTTACTCCTGGAGATAATGAAATGAGGCAGTTTACTTTCCCCCTTTGTTTATAAACTCTTCAGTTTCCAGTACTGTAGAAAAATGTTTAAATGAAAATAAGCTTTTGTCATTCAAAGTAGGATCAAAAAGCATTTGAAAAAGTATTTTTCCTGCTTCCTGGGTTTTATAGCTTTTTTTCTTTTTTTTTTTTTTTTTTTTTAAGAAAGAAGCTAAATTTCAAGCTTTGAACTAAGTAAAAATTCCTGTCTCCTAGTGAACTACTTGACTGTTGTGACATTTTAAGAATTTTGAATGGTGGATTCAGCTTGCTATTCTACATGTTTAGTATAATAATTTTTTTGAGGTTTTTGAGATGGGATCTGCTACTCTCTTCCCATATAAGATTAAAAATAAATTAAAAAAGCAGAGGATGGAACACTGAGCTGTTGAAACTTGCAGCCAGCGCCCTTAGCACAATGAGTACTGGGAAATGCTGATATTAAGGGTCTCCACCAGCAGTCGTGACTTTGGTGGCTTTCTGTTTTCTGATCAAATGAAATCACCACTTTCTCAATGCTTTAAAAATGTGAAATGACTTGTGGAAGAGATGCAAACCAGCAATTCTCATGCGATGCTGCTAGGAGAAGCTGATTTCAATGAGAAACCCTACCAGGCAGTTGACTGAATAGCTCAAAAATCTCCGGGCTCTTTTTTTTTCCGCTAAGGATAATGCTGTGAAGCTGTTCAAAATTAAAAGTAAATCTCTCAATAAAGGGACCTTGTTCACAGCAAGAAGGAAGCTTTCGGTTTTTTTGAAGAGGTACTGAACAGTTTATATTTTTATTAAAGATTACAGCCAAGCTATTTAGGTCTCCAACCTGACAGCCAGGTTCACTGCTAAGTCGGTCTGTGTGCGTGTCCGAGGGGGCAGCACCGCAAGGACAAGGTTTTGCAGGGATGCTAAAGGCATTCATAAAGCAGAGGAGCAGTGATGGTGGGGGGGAGAGTCTACACAAGCTCTAAATGAGATTTAAAATCCGAACTCATTATGCTGCTCGCTTTCCACCCTTCTTTTTGTTTGCATTTTATGAGGGATGGGTGTTCTTCTTGCTCCTTTGCTTGTTGGAGTTAACACGGTTGGTATTTCTGAATAAACAGACTGCCTGGTGATTTGTTACCTTGTTAGGTTACCTTGGGCTCACTCCTTCCTTAAGTGGACCAGCACAGCTAGATGGAGGCAGGATGTGCCAATTAGGATGAAAATACAGTATAAATAAACAAACTTACTCTTTCTCCCATTGCATCGGACTGGATGTTTTCAAGCTGCCTGTGCTCAGGATCAAGAGCTGATCTTTCTTATTAATATCTCAGGCTCTTTGTCCCATTTTTTTCCTCTTTCTGTTTTCACTCCTCTCCCCGGCTCCTTTGTCTCTGCAATCCCCCACACCTTGCCTGTCTAGCTGTCTGTTCGCCTGTCTCATGGCTGTTTCATCTCGGAGGCAGAGCGGTGTGGCTGGCTGTGCTGCAGTCCTTCCCCCCCCTTCTCTATGCTCCCCCGGTCCCTCACCGTCACTCAGCGCCCTGCTGTTCTTCAGTATCTGTTTCCAGGCAGGAGCTAAAATGGGTCACGGTGCCACCAGGACTTGAGCACCATTGAGGCCTGCGTGAATCGAGTATTTTTCTGGGACAGGCTGCAGTTTTGGTGACCAAACTGTGATGAACCCGAAATACTGACATACGGTGCAGGGAAGGAAAATGTCAACTGTTACTCAGATTTATTTAGCCTTTAGGTTTGTTTGTTGTTTATGTTCTTAATTCTATTACTAATAGGAAAAAAATTCTGAAAGACCCTGATCCTTTGAGGATGATTGTGTTTTAAGTTAGAAATGGTGGGGGGGAAGCAGTGGGAGTTATTTGCTTCCAGGTGACTCACAAGTTCTACTGGACTTTTTGGTAGGGGAATATATATTCCCATTTTGCATTTCGGTGGGTCTTCTTTGAAAGCCCACGTTTCCTTTCAAATGCTGATTAGCATTCCTCACGTGTTGTACAGAACAGCATAGAAAATGCATATAAGGTCGTACATTCTGCCAGTGTGGTTTAGCTAAATTTGCAGTCAGTAAAAATTCATGGACACACATTGCCCTTGGTCAGTGTGTACTCCTCATACCGACAAAGTAATAGTTGCTCAGGCAGATCAAAAGCAACACATGCCAAGGCCAGGAAACCTAAGGTTTTCAGTATTTTCTTTTTAATGTGCTACTTTCCTGGATATTTATAACTTATCTATAAAGAATTGCTCTGTAGTGAAACATCAAAAGACATTGTTAACTAGATTTCAGTTGCAGAGCTTTCTTCAGGTGACTGCATGAATACCCGTAAACTACTACTGGAAAATAAAATTAACAGAGACTCTGAAGATCGATTGATCCCTCTGACTCTCTAAACTCCATCATGTTCTTTGAGTATAGTCCTGGTTTCAGTAGAAATAACAGTAAATCATTTCCGTTCACTGAGAGTGAACATAACTTTTTTGATTTTGTATGTGGAGATATTTATGTGCATATTGAGAATCATATCGATAGGGAGGTGGTAAAAGAAGTTAATTTTGCTTTCAAAAATAGCAAAGTTTGTAGTTCTCCAGACTGCTGTAGTTTTATGCTCAGCTCTTGCAAAAATTTTCCTTTTTTTTTAATGCAATCCTGGTGATGAGCTGTTAAGGGCTGTATAACCCCAAGGAAGATGCCATCTCTAAATGGCTGGGGAAGGAGCTCTAGGAGCTTGAAGACAGGATTCGTCATACAGTTATGTCAGTTTCACAGACCCTCTAAAATAATGTAAGCTGGTGAAATAAGTCATTTTCTGTTCTGACACCACCCTTCCCTAGTGCCTGCTGAGGGTATCGGGAGGCTCATGCAGCTCCTCTCCCCTTTCACGCCTGGTGGGTTTCCCAGTCCAGCTCCCTGCCTGGCTCCCTTGGCTAATGCGAGGACAGGGTAGTGCTGGGGAGGTTTAGGGCATCGCGGAGGGCAGGACTAAGGTGCTGGGACAGGCTGTTACTGGGCGAGTGTTTTGCACCAGTTGGAAAACGTTGGGGTTTGCAGCAAGTTGGACAGCCCAACCTGGAAGCTGTGAAGGTAGGCGAGTTCCTGTCCCTGACCAAACACGAGGAGCAACTGGCAGTCCAGATGCTGGGCACAGCAGTACCTGGCTATAGCCTTCCCAGACATCCAGGAATCTATTCAGTTTTTTATTTTTTTCAAAGTACTTGCTACCAGCATGGTCCCACCCTTTCCAGTTACTTGTTCCCTGCAGCTAAAGGATACAAATAGCCTGTTCCAGGAGTCCTTTTACAGGCACACAAACCCTGGAGGAAACTCGTGCACGTAGCTGGGTGTGTATAAACAGTCACAGCACCCTGGCCACCCAGTTCCCCACAAGCTGATTTAAAATAATTTCTTGGCAAACATCTGGATACATGCCAGATGTTCAGAGCATGGGATGTGTGTGCGATACTTCTAGCTGCTGCATTCTTTTTTTCTGCAAAATGTCAGGGTAATGGAAAAGGGGAGTTGCAAGGAGGTGTTTTTATTTTGCTTTAAAGGTGTTTGTACTAAGGATGATGGATCAGCAGTCTCCTTGTTGCTCAAATGGAGCTGTGTCAAGCATGAATTCAGTAGGGAAGGAGATTCAAAAATAGTAAGCAGGGACTTGAAAAAGGGGTGATCCGTGAGCGTGACACTCTGAGTGATTTGTTGCAGCATCTTGCAGAATTCCAGGCTAATTGCATGCAACTTTCTCATTTTGAATCTAAACCAGTGCAGTTTCTAAGGCTTCACATTTATCCGCTAAACATAAGTGTCAATCCCCCCCTGTAGACACAGTTTCAAGCAGAAGGGTCAGGACAAGTTGTCAGTTGTTGTAGGGTTTCACCTGCGGTAATCGGCGGGGTGACCTGCTGGGTTGTGCAGGACAACGACCTGCCTCGTTCTTCCCTCGCGTTTGCTCTCCAAGGGACTTGTGTTTTGGCTTTAGCTGTCTGAAGATTTACATTGAAGGGAGTTACCGCGAGGACTTCTGAAGCAAACCAAATAATGTATTTTGGGAAACCACAGACCTTTCAAATATAAAGGCGGTGGGAGATCCACAAAGGAGATAAGTGTTCCCAACACAAGAAATTTGGGAATTGCACGGAGGCAAACAGTTAGGAATACTTCAGCATTGTCAAATTTCAGTGTTTAGTGTGAGATTTCTCAGAGCCTCAGAGATGTCATGTGTTGACCACTTCAGGTTTCTTCTGCACATTTAATTAAGTGCGTAAGATAATGTTTCTGAATAAGGAGCTTCTCCAAGCTGGCAGATGCAAGTGGGAGTTTCTTATTAACAGCTCCGTGTTCTTGCACAGGCTTTAACTGATGGTCTGTAATAAATGTGTAGTTATAAGCATACGTGCTCCCGTCTCAAAAACAAAACCGGGAAAACTATTGTTGGGAGGGATTAAATTATTATTTTAAGGTAACTACAGCTTCCACAAAGAAATAATAATTAAAATAACAACTGCCTGCTTGCTGGCAAAGCTGTCTGCACCACCCATTTCCACGAATTTGTATTCAAGGTGGGGGATTCAAGTCTTGGTCGGAAGGGGGGAAAAAAAAAAGTGCTTTCTAAAGATCCTTAGTAAATAACCAGCTTCAGGGTTCAGCGAACAGCTTAGACAAGTTGCATGTCAGCTAGTGCCAAGAAGTAATTGCAGCATTTAAATAGAAGTTTGGTCACATTTTTAAAAAGATCTCATGGTTTGCTATGGAAAATGGAGGTTAGTTACATATCCTCCTGGGGAAAAAGGCGTTTAATTTCAGGACTGGGTAGTGTTGACCATATTTAAATTACATAAATTCACTTTTAGGAGGCATCAAATCTGATCAAATTCTGGTCTTGGTGATATTGGTACAGATGAATAGTTACTAAACTGTCAGAGATGAAGATGTGGTCCTGCAGCTTTTATTTGCTCTGGACTAGCTGCGCTTTTCCTTTCCCTGGCAGCGCACTGACATCTCACATTCGTTAAGCTGGCTGTCCAGCCTGAGCGCTTCCCTTAAGCAATTAGCAAGGACATATTTTCATGTGGAAGGAGATTTTTGTTTGTGGCTACCAAATGTTTAGATGGGCTTCTAAATTTTCTAGTTGTTTTTGCAGCTGACAAAATTAATTGGAAAACAGCCAGAGAGACAGCAGAGTCCGGTCTGTAGTTGAGCAACAATAAAAGGCTTTGGAGAACTTTATCAAAGCTTCCATTAACCCCCTGCTGATGTCCTCAAACAGGATTTTTTTGAGAGAGTGGAAACACAAAAGCTAGGCTGCACAACTGCCCCTGTGTGTCCATTCAAAGGTTTTAAATCTGCACAGTTACTAATTAAAATGCCATGCAGAGTAGCACAAATAAACATCGCTAGTCCCTGAAGCCCAAAGTTTCTGCGCTGGCTCATAGTTGGGAGGGCAGGATGCTGAACGGACCCCGTCAGGGTGGATAAAGCAGCCCCCTTTGGTTCAGATATTCCTTGTATGAGGAATTGCAAAATGTGTCGAGTCCGTCCATATGCATGAAATCATACTCCCAGAATGCCATCCCAAGGCAGGCTGTTATTTATTTATTTCTTGCATAGCATTGCGTTGAACCATGAGGACTAAATAGAGCTGTGGCATGCCTGCTGGATCTCTATAATCATGTTTGCCAGATTTTGGCGGACATCAAAATGCTGAGCACACGCGTGAATACTGCTCCTTTCATTGTGAAATGTCACTTCAGATTTAGCCCCACGTGTGAACTGGCGTGCAGGGAGCACTTCATTATTGCGGCAGGGCTCCAGTGGGCTTCCCCTCCCAAACAAAGCAGGCAAATGCGTAGCCTCTCTCCGCATCTACTTCAAGGATTTCATGGCGTCTCCTTAGATTAAGGTAATCCGCCTTCATTACTAAATTCAAGAACCAGAATCCCAGAACTCTTAGTAGAGCACTCCGAGAATGGATTCGAGGTCTCTGAAAGTTGTGATTTGTAAACTGATAGTAACAAAAGTTGATTGTGGTTTTGGATGGGTGTTTTGTTTTTTGGGTTTTTTTTTGAAATACAGTCTAGAGAGATGTAGGAAGCTCAAGCATTTGTATTTTATTCCTCTGGTCATTTGTATTTCATAACATCCCTTATGGAAAAGTCCTACTGTTAATTTAAAAGGAAATTATCGTTTTTTGCTTCAGCCTTCTGAACTGTTCCTATGGAATTTATTAGGATTTTTATCCCTGCTATCAAATTCTATCACTTAGTCTTAAAAAGATGATTGACTGATTCTGATTTTTTATTAAATGCTTCTACTGTTCCATAAAATCTCTTTGGTTTTGTCTGTATTAAAATCCATTGAAAGTATCCGCGGATTATCACAGACAGAAAACCCCTTAAACTGTAATGTGCTTTGGATATAAATGTCTTTTGCTTCCATAGATTACTGAAGGCTGAAAGGAAAGCACTGAAGTTTTTAATTAGCTTTTTATTATTTTTAATTTTCTATGTGCCATTAAGTGGTCCCATCAATAAATAATAGGTGAAGACCGTTTTGGCTAAGCAAAATAGGAAGGTATAGTGGGCTGGAAGAGATGTCTCGTATATGAATTGAGTTTTGTGTGGTGTCCATTTATTTTAGCAAACAAATAAAGGCATGATCTCAAGACAACCCACTACAACGGCTCCCTGGGAAGATTGCGCTTGTCTCGATAACGTACTGCGTTCTTTAAATCTGTCCTCTGAATCAGCCTCAATTTATCTTTCTTAGCATAAAAGGCAATGCAGATGGAATGGCTGCAGCCTCCCTTCTAGTTTATCAGGATATTGTGCATGCACATAAGTAAGACGGAAAGTGACTGGAATATGTAAGTGGCTGAGTGTTAAATCCCGTGCTTTTCAAGCTCCCCAGGCACTCCAGGACTGGGTGGCCAAGGGGAGTCCTGTAGGAGCTGCAGAGATTTGTGGGCTCTCCATCGTACTTCAGAGATGGTGTGCAGACCCAGCGGGGCTTTTCCAAGAGTGTTTCAGCCGTTTGCTTTCACTGCTGCCTGTGCTGAAGGTTAAAACGGCAATTATGCGAGTACGGGGAAGAACTGATTCGAAGAGGGTGGACTAGGCTCAAAGGGAGGCTTCTTTAGCACCGCTTGCAGATGTGCCATTTTTCTTTAACCAGAGAATATTTTTATTTATATTTGTTACACCAACGAGCTGCAAACATCACAGATTAGAGGGCTCTGTAGCACAGGAGCGTCCTAGCTGATTTTCAGTCTGACTGATCCTTAAATGAAAGTTACAGTTTCATTGGATCAAATGAGAGGATAATCAAATATTCGGACCAGTTGATGACAAAGGTCAGCTAAAACCAAAGCCATGAACCTTACAGGGAGGAGAGATGTAACATTGAAAAGTGCTTTGCATGCTGTTGGAAGAAGAAATGACTTTTGAATTGCTGGTTTTGAATGTGGATTATATTTTTTCCTTGCAGTCCCCATCCTGTGCGCTTCTCAGTTCCACCGTGCCAGTACCCTTCGGGGCCCTGGCCTCGCAGGGGAGGGGGGACCTGCCGCAGAGACCTTCTCATCAGGGGTCAGGGCGGGCTCTCAGTGTCCTCCCAGCAGCTGCAAATCTGGGACTGAAAATGAAGGTCCAGATTCGGAATACAGACCCGTGTATACAATTGCTGGGAGCTAATTCGGGATTATTATTTTCACAGGGTTTTATTTGCCCAGACTGTAACTCAGTACTCCTCCAGGAAATAAACATGACTGATTTCTTTGTACAACTCCAAATCTTCATACCCTCATGAGGCTGATTTTATCTATTTATTTAGGATTGAAATTGTTCAGACTTTGTAATGGCACTGGCATTGTACAGGAAACTTTACCAATTATCATTCTGACTGTTTTCCACTGAGGCAGCCACCTTTAATATTTAATTGCTTATTCCGTTTGGGGTTTTTCTAATTGACACAATTTTTAAATGAATAATGCACTAGTTTTCAGTATCCGGCATAAAACCAAAATAATGAAACCCCTTTATAAGTTTAATTATGTGCCACCTATGATGTAATCGGTTACTGACATCATGAACTAAGATTTTAATTTTAAGGTTTATGTGTTTCAGGAAGCTTAAGACTCTTCCCCAGTTTGTCCCTCATCACCTTTTTTTTAACTGAACAGCAAACTTCAGGTGCCTTTGCTTTTTGCAGGAACACAGTGTGCAGAACATCGTTTCCTCTCTCATTGGGTCTATTAATGATTTTTAATTTCCTGAAGAAATATGCCCGTTGAGGATGGAGGAAAGAGGGCTTAATTCAGTTCCAGTGAGAGGACCTGGTAGAAAAGCTCCGAGTGTGGGAGCTAGGCATGCTGCAGTCTGAGTCTCTGTGATACTTTTCCAAAAGCACACAGTATCTTTTTCCCCTGAAGAAGAGGAACTTTGATGGGGTGGGGGTGTCTTGCAGCATCCTGGAAAAACTGAGGATCTCCAAGTGCTGTCAGACCAGCGTCTTCATAAAGTGCTACTAAAGTGAGCCCAGAAAACCTCAACCTTGATTGAATCTTGAGTTTCTCAACAGCCCAAAGGCAGAGATGGTATCATGTAGAATCTATCTAACTTTTGTACAGAAGGTACTTAACCAGAGTTCTAGCTCAATGCTCTGAATATCCACTACAATTAAAATTTATAGGTTGTTCAGCTGAAATGTAAATATGTAAATGCAAACCTTCTGCACCAGCCTTTTCTGTGTGATGGAGCTTAAAGTAAACAAAGGTGGAGTTCATTAACTTTGGTGACTCAAAACAATTTGTTACTCTCGAGACAGGAATAGTGATTTTTATTGTCAGGTGAGTCCTGGGTTTTGATTGTTTTGGGTGCCGCAGGCTCAGGAGGGCAAGTCTGAGACCCAGCCTGCACTTGCTGTTGGAGCTGTGTATCACTGCTGAAGTAAAATGTTTATAATTTTATTATCTTTTATTCCTCCAAGATTCTTGCCATTTCTGACTTCGGGTGATTGATCTGAGAAACCCAAATGGCAAAGTCTAACTCTCTGCTATTACCGTAGCACGTCAGAAGCCAGGATGAGACAATGTGGCCAAATCTATTTATTAAAATAGCGAATGCTGCTTTAGCAAAATGAGTCATAACTTTTATTTATTTATTTTGTTTAGAAGCTACTTCAGTATTTCCAAAGCATCTAAGTGACATAACGGGCAGAGGCTTTTATTTGTCTGGATTTCAAAAAGGCTTTTAAGCAGCTCTTTTTACAAAATCTAATATTCTTAATGCTGAAAGTAAGTGACAAAGAAAGTTATTTAGCACATATATATATCATCTAGACATCCATGTTTCAAGTAAATAAAATGTAACTGTGCAAGAGCCAGGGAGAACAGCATTAGGAGATGTGTTGCCTTGGGCAACACATCACACATTTGCTGCGCAGTGGGTTAAGCTTTACACCATAACTGTTGGGGTAACCACATGCTCAGGGGGCTTGGTGGTAAGTATAAGAAAGGACCAAGGAGCAGAAATGAGGCTTCCTCTTAATAGGTATAGACATGAGGCATCAGGTGAGAGAAGTCCTTCACAATGTGAGGCAAAGGGTTGCCCCTTTGGGATTTTAATAGAGCAGGGTCAATATTTTCAGTATTGTTTTATGGATTGTTGATATGCTATTGTAAGTCGTTGGTGAAAAAGTAGTGGGCACAGATACAAGTAGATTATTTCACTGGTCCTGTACCATTTAAGAACAACTCTACCCCCTCTCATCTGTTGACTCATGAAGTGTATGCAGACATGTCTTAACTCCCCTGACTATGGGCAGGAAGATGGGAAAATGGGAGGAGGAGTAAGTAGCTGGATGGTTGCTTGGCTTGAGGAAGGGCCTAGAGAATGTTTAGGGGTATCTGATGTGTCTTTGAGGGTAGCTTTGATTTCATTGTGGAACGGGGACTGGAGGAGTTTGTTTTGAAAAGGCAGCTCAGCAGATCCTCCTCCTGTGCAGCAGTACAAAGGTGAAGGACAGGCTATTTCTGGGGAGGAATTAGCTCTGGGGGCTACCTTGGGCTTCCCAGGAGTAACAGCAGGCTGGGTGGGTGAGTAGAGTTGCCCTGAGGGAATGGTGGTAAGTGGGTCAAATTGCTCCAGACTACTTATTCTGAGTGGTTGGGGAATGCCCCATTTCCAACCTTATTACCTGTTTTAATAGCTAGAGGTTATGGTCTCTAATTTCTCGTTCTGGCTCCCCCAGAGCCTCTGTACCCTGGGGTGCCATACACTGTGTCCCAGCATCAGTGGTTTCTGGCAGGCTGTGCTTGCTGGACCATTATCTGGGAAGTAAGAGGATGATCACAGCACGTGCTTCCCAGAAATGTTCAACCCAAATTCAGGTTGTGGGATCCTACCTCGACCTCTAAGCATGACTGGTCTGGGCCACAAAGGAAGGGCTGTGAGAGTTACGGCCATCTCTCCTTTTCTGGCCTGCGCGGTCCATTTTTTCTGCTTGTCTCAATCCAATATAGTGCAGTGGAGCATCAGTGTTGGCTTCTTTAGGCTACAAAATTTATTGTTGTTTATACTGGGTCAGGTTTTAACCTCACCTAGAGGAAAGAGTAACTGCAACGTGACCTGTTTTGTGACCAGCAGCTCCAAACCTGCTCAGGTCAGACAACTGCTGACTAATTCCCCATCTTAACAAATTGCTTATAACTCTAGAGTTTCTTAGAGCAATTCACAGTGCTAAGTACGATCACCCTTCTTGTGTTTATCATTCCAGTTTAAGCATTTAGAAATGTTTCAGTTCTGGTTTGGTTTTTTTTTTTTTAAGGGGTTGTAATGTTCAGACAGATTTTTATAAATTGCCTTCCAACTGAAACACTTGTTTTCCTGTTTGTTTTAAACTGGCATTCATACACACAGGAAATACACGGTATTCTGCCATGTTTCTGTTGGCAACTATTAAGTTATCCTTGTCAGAACATGCCAACAGGATTTCTTAGCAAGCTAGCAGAAAGAAAACAAGCCGTTCTCAGACTAAACAGACCCCATGCTTGGGTTGTAATACAGATCTCTTGCTAAATGCTGTGTAGGCTCTATAGTCTTTTGGTTTAAGGCAATCTTTGGGATCGCAGGTTGCAGATTCAGGTCTTTGGAGTTACACCAGACCTGCACTGCATTAGCTGACATCATGATTTGGCCTTCAGAATTGGAGGGCCAGTACCCGAAAATAGCGTATTGCTGTCAAGAGCTGGTCCTCAGAAATTAATAGCCAGAACGAGCCATCTCCTGAGTGTGCAAAATCTTCTTCGTCACCCCTGTCTCACTGCAGTTCCTGATGTAAACCACAGGGAACTGTGGTCAGACCTCGGCTCCTGTAATTGGTTTGATCTAAATTAGAGCAGTTCTGGTGTGCTGAAATAGTCTGTGCTAAAACTGACACAGAACTGAGCAAGCAACCCAGAAAATACACAGGCTCTTTGTGGATCCTCAGCAGCTACTGCATGTCTCCAGGAACTGAAGCTGGAGTAGGCTAGTAAAAATACAGCACTCTAATAATCCTCAACTACTACTATTTGTTGCTGCTAACAGCCTGGGTTTTCCTTCAAGCTTTTGATTTGATGCAAGTCAGAGCCAGCTTTTGTGGTTTGGCAAGATTTGCAGCGCAGGTTCTTTTGGGAGAGGCAAGAAATGAAAACTTTAAAACAGAGGAAATGTTTAAAACATAATAATGCTGTGTTAACAGTCTTTAAAATCTCATTTTCTAGCCCCTTCCTTTATGAACACATCATTACAAACATAGCTGATGTGAGCTGGTCCCTAGGTTTGAGAGCTTGTCACTTGTTTTTCTCAGAGCTCCGTGGCAGCGGCTGGGTTGCCGAGCCTGGAAAGAAAGGGAAGATCACTTGTGCCTGTTGTTTTGGGATGAAGGTGTCCCTTGTGGCCGAGCTGGTGCTTTTCCTGAGCAGCGTGATTTCTAGTAACAAGGAGGGAACGTTTAATTCAGAAGCATTACGGCTGATTGAAGGGATTGAGAGAAAGAGGCCAAGCTCAGCTGTCACACAGCTTCGCGTTACGTCGGCCAGGATTTTCAAGTGTGGGTGGATAACCTTGGGCGCTTTACTCCAGTGGCGTAGATTAAGTCTTTGCTTTAAATACTAAAGCTTGAAAAAGCTGGCCTGAATCTCGGCGTGTCTCAGTTTCCAAGCTGGGAGGTGTTCCTTGCCAGTCGTCATTCCTGGGGGAGGGAGAGGCAGACGGTGGGAAGACAGAGGACTAGGGAATGTCTTGGGAGGCTTCCAGTGGCTCAGTTGAGCAATCAGGGCCTCTAGATCCTTGTCCAAGTCCTAACCTGGCCCAGTCATCACTAGTACAAATGTTTGCTCCACTTATACAGAGGGAATAATGAAAAAAAAAAAAAAATAAAATATGCATGTGGTTAGTTTTTAAAGTGCACATCCAGCCCGCAGACTCTTGCTGGTCCCTAGGAGAAAGGCGTAGCTGCCACACCAGCAGCAAGGACTGGGAATGCCAAGCTCTAGCTCAGTTCTTCAGAGGTGCACAGACACCTAGTCTCCGTGTGTGCACATAGGTTCACATGAGGAAAACCCTTTCACATGCTTATCCTTATGCGCATACATGGCTTATACATATGCTATGCATATGTTTGGATATTTAGTGATGCTAAAATGCATTCCCCTTTGTGAAGCCAGGAGCACTCGGAGCACAGGGGTGGTGTGTAGCTCAGAAGCAGGGGTCCTGGAGCACTTCTGCCTGGACGAGAGAGTGGGTGAAGGGTCCAAGGGACCAACAGGAAGCAGAACTGAATGCCAACATTTTATGAAAGAGCAGAACTGCTTTCTTTTTAATTTATTCTGGTACATGTAACTGAATAGGGCTGGATAATTCTTCCTTCACTTGGTTTGAAGTCAGTGCGACAGCCAGTAGAGTAAGCTGCTCTCTTACATGAATAAAATTACCAGAATCTGGCCCGGAGAATGTTGCCTTTAGAAATGATTAAAAACATGTTTGATTCTCTGTGTTGTATATCCTTTTTCTGCTGTGAGATTATTTTATAATATAATTTACAAAATCCTAGGGAGAAACCCACAATATTACGAGGTAAATACTCAAAGATAAAACCTGAAATATGCCAGGTTCCCTTAAATGTGTTTTGTCCCAATTAAGAGAAGGTCTTTTATTGTCTTGTTTTGATTTCTAAGAGAACTTTTATTCTGTGTTAGATTCTCAGAATTTATTTTTTTTTAAATAATTAATAATGGAGCAGGCTTTTAGTATCTACCCTGGAAGGTAAAAACCCTTAATCACAGTAACATCATTAGTGCTTTCAAGCATTTAATTTTGATGCTTGACAAAGCACATAGCCATTGATAAGAACAAATAAGTGTTGTTGTGTGCAATTGAGGGAAAAAAGAAAAGCATGAAAACCCCTAAGCTTCAAGTAATTAAATTTAAATATGTTATTTGAATTTAGCTGAGATAATGTACAAACTGCGGGTATATTTTTCAATCAGTGAAAGACCCCTTGAGTAAACACGATCCATTTAAATTCAAATCATGGGGAGTGGAAAGCAAACCCTGCTGTGGTTAAGAAGGCATCTTCACTAAAATCCTGGCATTGTGTATCTTTGATATCTGAGTACTCGTGTGTTGTAGTTTTGTAAAAGGCTGTTTTCACTCATGGATGCCTACATGCCAGAGACTTTATTGCATCTATTTATTTCCTGTTTTTTTCCTTTCCCCCCTTTCCCTAATTTGAACCAGTAATGAAAAACTGACACTCTGCTTCTGCCATCCTTTAAAGTGCCTCAAAACTGTTATAATTCAGCACTTATTAGCCTTGGGATATGGCTTTATGGCATTTGGGTGAAGTTTTTGTAGTACATCTGTGCTCTTTCTCTCTCTGTAGGCCACAAGCTCAGAACCACAGTAATAAAACTACTAGGAGGTGTTTAATGGCAGGTTATTGAGGAAGTAGATAAAAGAAAATTGCAACATTCGCATCAGTAGGGAGTGGGGTTTTTAAGGGAGAGGAACTGCTGAGCTTTGAACTAGAGAAAGTTACACGTGGTGCTTTTGTTCAAGGGGACCACATTTTAGACACCAAAATACCTCATCATTCTTCCCTGTGAAATGGGCTGTTCTGGTAGAATTGGTGCTTGGTATGTACAATCTGTCCACGTGTGGCAGAAAAACTTGCTGTGTGAGCAATAATGATTGAGAAACAAGTTTGTGCTTAGTTTTCCTTTCCAAATGTCAAGGAGCAGGGAACTGGAATGTGCAAAAAGTGAAAGAAAAAGTGATCTCCCACTCTCTTCCAAAAGTATTATGTGATCTTATTGTGAACATCTTAATTATGTACGTTATTCTTTTTTGTTAAGCTGTCCTCAGTATGTTTTGTGTAGGAATATCTATGCATAATGAACAGTTAGCCCACGCACATACACGAGAAGATTCTGTCTTTTATTCTGCTCGTGATCAAAGCATCATTTTACAACCTGTTACATGTTTATCTTCACATCATCCCTAAGAGGCAATTTAAAGGCAAAAGGCAGAAGAACAAAGATTTAAATATTTTGCACAACCTCACCCAGAAGGCTGTGACTGCTGCCTGGATTGCCATGATGAGCTGGCAGTGGTGATGTCCTCTCTGTCCCAGACTCTACTGACTGGACTCTTGCGCCCTTTTGGTAATAGACATCCAAGGAGAGGCAGACCTGTTGTTTTTCCAGAAGCCTGGTCTTTCAACTTCTCAGGTCAGCTGGTGAATCCTGGAAAACAAGGAGACAAATGAACCTGATTTGTAGGCCTATTTGCAGAAGTAAGAGAGAATTGGAAAAGGAGGATTTTATCCATGCAGTGGGAAAACTGTAGTACTCCCTGTGGTTACTGAGGCCAGTTCCTCAAGGTCCACAGAGCTGCAGATCACCGTCCTGTTGCATAGACCATTATAGGTCTATGCTGCGGAGATGTCAAAGAGCTCCTGGACAGCCTGTTGCAATTGCAGTACTTCATCCTGTAGTTGGACTTCAGCACTCTTAGGGTTTCTGTATAGCATGTGGAGAGGCAGGATGTACAGTCAAAACAAAAAAACTAAGAAAAAAATTGCTCATCTGCAGAATACAGGACAAAAAAAAATAGATTAAAAGTTAAGTAGGATGCTTTTGCATATAAAGGACAAGAAGGAAAAACTAGGGCCATTCTTACAATTGTAATTGTAAGGAGTAACAAAGGAACTCATCTACAAATCCTCTTTGTGTCCTCGAGGCCAGGAGCAGGTTCTTTATTCTAGTATGCTGCAGTGCCTAATATCAGCTGCCCATTTTTGAGAAACATGAGAAAGCAGCTGTTAAACCATATAAAGCTAAGCATCTTCCACAAGAAGGGGTAGTTAATATATATTCTTCTGCTGCAAATAGCCATTTTGCAACAAAGAAATGCGCTATCATACAGCATCTACTAGCCCAATATTGAAGGACTCGCTAAATTCCAATATAAATGCCTGCAGAAATGAAATGAGAAACCAAGGAGGTTAAAAAGAGGATAAAGGAAAGAAAGTCAGCTTTCTGCAATTCTTCAGGTCAGACCAGCATAAGTGACAGATTCTCAGTAAAAAGAATTGCCTGTCTGCCCTGCATAAAGCACCGATTAACTAAGCAGATTTCTCTCTGGTTGATTTATCAGTAGTGTTGCCCATGTGTGCGTTTCAGGTTAACAAGTCTGATTTCTAATTTATTAGCTAGGCGGTATTCTTACTGCAAAGGTGGTGGTGGGGAAAGGTCTGATTCTCTGTTGTTGAGGAGCTGTAAGGTTGTTAAGCAGGTTCCCAGTCATGCCACAGATATAACTTGATGGAGCACACCTGGATCCTCCCTGTTGGCTGCATTTATAGTCTCCTCTGTCATCCAGTATTTGCCTTTGCGTGTGAGAGACAGACAAGGAAAAAGAGAGAACGCTTCTGGAGGCATTTCTAACAGAGATGCCAAACTGTCAAATAGTAAATCGGGAAGCAGCTCCCTGATGGTTTCACATCAAGAGGAGACACCCTTTTGTGACTGTGCGGCGTCTACTGGCTATTTTCACTTCCATCAGAACTGTCTGATATGGTCAAGTAGTTTTGAGGCTTTCAGCATTCAATTTTCCTTTCATTTATTGTGACTGTTTTATTTATTTGTCTTTCTTGGTAGTTTTCAAGGGTACAAGTTTCAAGGATACTTCTTACTCTCTTAACATTTTCATGGATCGTCATCCCAAAGTTAAGGGTAGAAAAAGAAACAAAAAGAAAGGAGGGGAAAAAAGAGCAACACGTCTACAGCTTCAGGGGACAAAAGAAATATATTCAATTTAGGAAGACCTCTAATCTCTGGTTATACAGGACAGCTTTGTTAGATAAGATTAAAAATTTCATGAATGTCCCTTTTTATCCCTAGAGACTCTGCCATTTATACCAGCTATTGTCAGCATCAAAAGGGCTTGATAACAGCTGGCTAGAGACGTGACCACACAGCAACACAACAGCAAGAAAGGGGCAGCCGGGTTCATAAATCTTCAGAAAACCCGTTCCCCCAGCGCAACCGTGAATCTGCTGCTATCACAGTCAAAGGGAGAAAGCATTGTCCACCAGCCAGTCAAAAACCTGAACTTCAGCATTAGCAGGGGCTCTATTGAAAGTGTAGGGTGCACAATGAGATGTTTTCCATTATCTTCTTCATTGCAGCCCTTATTACTGCACACAGATAAAGTTTAAAGGATCTTTGAGTTGAGCTTGTTGCTAGGTAGAGTTTTTCCAAAAATCACGCAGCCCTTACCCTTGGCAGTGTAATCCTGCTTCTTCTGTTCATCGCATCAGTATAGTGCCACACGGGATGGGGTCAGATGATGCCAGTTTGGTACACAATGGACCAGTCTCTCATATCTTCTGGCTGGGAAGGAGCTATCAAAGCCAGAATCTGGCCCTTGGGCGCTGAGCTTCCTCATTCTCCAGGGACTGCTCACAGACTCAGCATAAGCAGGGCAAGTTAGGAAGCACAAATTGGCTCAGACTCTTGAAATACAAGTTTCCTGGTTTTCATGGGAGGGTCCAAATTCATATGTATTCAGCTTTATTCTGATCTTATTTAATTCAGTGGCAGTATTTTCTCAGCTTTAGAGAAAACCAGATTGGCCCTTCAGGAATTTCATAGTTCCTGTAAAGCAAACAGCTAATGAAGTAACATCAGTTAATTTGAGGAGATGGAAGAAGAAAATTACTGTGGACCAAAACAAAAGTACAAGTCTGTGTATTGTGCCTAAGACAGGACAAAAGTAAGGCAGAATCTTTTAGTACCTTGGACTGTTAGGGAGACTTGTACCTGCGAATCACGAACATTGCAGTGTTTAGACAACTGTAATTTTACTTCAAAGCCTACCTATCTAGTATTGCCCGGGATACCAAGCTTTATTAGAGAGGTATTAAATGCAATTTTGTTAGAGGAAACAGGAGAAATACTTAATGCTTCTAACCCCCCTGCAAGAAAAGTTTCTGAAGGTGCTCATGTTGTGAAAGCTACGATTAAAAACTAAATTATTGCTTATATGTTTGTATTTTTTTTCCTGGCAGCTCCATCCCCAATTGCTTTGATCCAGGCTAAAGAGATAACAAGGCACAGTGTTGCCTTGGCTTGGCTGGAACCTGACAGGCCAAATGGAGTTATCTTGGAATATGAAGTCAAATACTATGAAAAGGTACTGTTCAAAAGTGGACAAGCAAGGCGTTTTGTTTGGGTTTGGGGAGGGCTTTTTACTTCGTTCCATTACAGTTTACTTCCAGATAGGATTCCATCATTTGAAACCAAATAAATTCAGTTTAATAAAATCTAATTAAGGATTTCATGCACTTGAATGGTTGCTTGAAAGAATAAGACTCATAGGGTGTTCCAGCTGAATGGTACGAGTTTATTTTGTTATTTTTTTGCTACCTAGGAGCTTTTGTAGCAGGCATATTTATAATGAGAATCAATAATGTTGGGCAGAAGTGAGACATTAGTTTTATTTCATAGACAGAAGTATAATAATGATGTATATAACACAGCAATAATAATAAAATCTGTTTGCCAATAGCTTCATGCTTAGAGTGATAGTGTGGGCTTGGATGGCTTTTAATACAGAATAAGGAAAGAAAATTACATTCTTCATACTTCCCAAGTTAGAGGGAGATGTTATTCTGACAAATAACTTCTCAAGTATGGAACTATGAAAAGAGCTATTTTCTTTGAAGTTTCTCTGCAAAAATGAACAATTACTTGTTCTTGCTTGTGTGCGCTGTCTCTCACGTGCACATGCATACTTCTAAATTTTTTTTATAAAGATAATAACTTTTTTGCTTCCCTAACACATACAGAAAAAGGCATCTGATTTGCGGGGAACCTAGATTATTACATTTTTTGATGGATTTTCCAGTCAAAAATGGAACAGTTTTTAAGATTGGACTTTCTGGAAGACATTTTCTAAGTCTTTTCTTTTAAAAAGTATTTTTATCATTTTTTTTTAATGTGGCTCCTGGCTGGTAAGAAGAAAAGGGAAGTGCCAGCATGTGTGAGTGAAATGCAGCTTGTTCATCAAGAGGATCCTATTTGAAGGCTTGGCTATTTTCCAAAGGATTTTGTTGTGTGATTTCTTAAATAATCAGTGATATATGAGCATCATACCTACCGCTTCATCATCCTTTTTTGGCTTGCTGAGAGCTCCATGCAGCACACAGTGCTAGGGGTATTGAGCAAGGCCGACAGCAGGAGCCCTCAGGACTTATTTTGAGAATTCCAATGTTGTTACACATCTTCTTTCATCGTGACAGTTTTGGCAAGGAAGTGGGGTTCCACGGTTCATGGTGCAGGGAGGCATTTTACTTGATCACTACTGTGTTCTTTTGTTGTTAGGACCAAAACGAGCGCAGCTATCGCATTGTAAAGACAGCCTCCAGGAATACTGACATCAAAGGCTTGAACCCTCTGACTTCATATGTATTTCACGTGCGGGCCAGGACAGCAGCAGGATATGGAGACTTCAGTGGACCATTTGAGTTCACAACTAACACAGGTAATGACATGCCCACTGATTTCTTTTTCTTTTCCTTGAGCAAAGAGTGCAAACGTAACTGAGCTGTGTGTTGGGAGTTTCCCATCTCTTGCTTGGACTTTGGTGTGTCTGTTCTGGGAAAATGTTCTTCCATGGCCACATGCCTGTTAATGATGCCATGAATCTGACCTGAGACATCTATTTGGATATGCTATATTCTAAATTCTAACAATGAAGGTACTTTGGTGTTGCATAAGGAGACATGTACCCTATAAACACTTGGAAGCCGTTGATGCTTGAGAGATTTATGTACCTATTTTGTTTACTGTAAATGCAGATGTTAGCACATGTTTTTGGAATATCTCATTTGCAGGAAAATAGAACCCTGTTACTCCCCTTTGCAAGCTATTGACATACATCAGTTAGGTGCCCTACATCAGCTCACATATTTGCACTTTTCCTTAGACAGTCATATAAGACAGAATGTTCGAATTATGTTGTCAGTACAGCTTTTCACTTTGCTCAAGGAAACATGCAAATGTAGCCCCCAAAATGTTTGCTTTTTGGTAGCAGGAAGGCAGTGTGACCGAGCCTATTTTATTTTGGACGTACAGGTCTGTTTAAATCAATTTAAGGTCATGCCAGTTAGTGGCAACATCCTTCAGGATGTTAACAGCTGAATATAATCAATCCAGCAGGAAGAGGGAAGACATTTTAAAATAACTTATTCTCCTTCTGTCAGTTGGGGAGCGATTGTCTGGCCCCACTGAGAGAAAAAGGAGGAGGAAATAGGAGTGGAAAGCAATTAGAAGGGAAAAAAAAATAGCCATTATACCCTCTGAGCAACACTGCAGGGGAGAAGGAGAGGGAGTACTTGTTCCCAGTGAGCTGAAGTTCCCCAAATCATTATCAAACATCATGTCTTCAGCTAATTAGAGCCCTGTTGGAAAATTGTGTCAAATGACTATATAATAAAGGCCTGAAAGTAGATTTGAGTGCTACTCTAAACTGCCTTCACAAGCCAGAAAGCCTCAATGAGTGCTACGTAGGTTGATTTTTTGAGGGTGTCTGACACTAATGCTCCCTTTTCTGTTTCCAGTTCCTTCCCCCATCATTGGCGATGGTACCAATCCCACAGTGCTTCTTGTTTCAGTGGCTGGCAGTGTTGTTCTTGTGGTCATTCTCATTGCAGCCTTTGTCATCAGCAGGAGGTAAGAACTTAAGCTTCTCTCTCCCCCTCTGTCTTTCATGAGGGAGCTTTTTGTCTCTTCCAAACAAAGCTAAATTCTTTGATTAGCATCATAAACAGTGCATTTGCATTACAAGCCTTCTCCCATGTAGCTTTGATCTTCTCAACATTAGTACCAAGCAGCATGTGATGTAATGGCAATAGTTCCAGCTCTATTTGCCCTTCAAATGCAAAGCTGATTCCAATAACTGGCATTGAGAAGCAAGCCAGCTAGAGATTTGTGGTTAGTGTAATTTGAAGTTAAGTTTAATGGGTATGGGTACAGTAGATTTTCTTGGACTGACTCCTGATGGACAGGGAGTAAACAACTGCACTGTTGTGAACTAAGCCATCAGCCTGCTATGGTTGTGATTTTTGTGTTAGTCTGTATGAGTCTGCATTAGTCTTTTGGGTTAGTCCTTCCAGTGTGAGTGGATATGACTGTAAAACAGAAGCCACAGTCATTCAGCATCAGTTGCAGTTACACAGCAGACTGGATCAATGGTTATTTCATCAGAGCAGGACCATAATCTTCTACCAAGTACTTGTTCATTCTCCCAGATTCAATCAGGAGCAATCCTGTGAATGGGAGGACAGTGTAGCAGAAACACAGTGTGAGTGTTTCTGTCTTCATCTTTGTGTTGAGTCTCATTTAAAAAGATCAGCATGATTTTGCTTCAGTGTAATTCTGAGATAAAACTGGCTATATCATTACTGCATCTGAAGCCTGGGATCCGAAGGATGCACATTTTGTCAGTCTCTGTTGATCAGTTTAATGGCATCAGCCATAAATGTGCACAAATCCTCTTGATTTGCTCTCTTACTTTAAATTGTCTTAAAGAGCAGTTAAGTCACTGTGATTGTAATATCTGGAAAGTAGACATGCATTGTTATAGCTTTCTGTGGGTGTTCAACTCAAAGCCTCCATGCTGGCAAGAAGAAAGAAGAGCAGAACATATGAAAATGTAATGCAGAAAGACAGGTTTATTAAAAGCCATCGCAACAGAAAATAGCATCACTGAGCTTGATGACTTAATCTCCTCTCCACGTTTATTGATCACTTTATTATTTAAGGCAGGATTGATAGCAGGATACATTGGATTTCTAATTATGAGTCGCCACCTTGGAGAATTGAGCCTGTTGAGCTGCTTTGAGATGATTCCTTCCCCTCCTCCCCCTATAAAAAAATGTCGCTTCCCAAGGCTGATAAACACTGCTTGATGATTGGCCCTCAATGGATCACTTTTTAGAAAATGAAATGTCAACCCCTTGCCCTCATATTGATTCTCCTTAGTATCGGCCATAAAGCTGTCAAAGGAAAGGCTGCCTGGAGCCAGGTAGCTGACAGACTCGCTGATGCGGGTGCGCGCTCAGGCAGGTCTTCTCACCGCTTGGGCTGTCTGTTCAGTTATCTCTGCCTGCAAGCGTTCAACTTGGACAAAGACAAGACAAAGGGCAGGTGGGCAGTAGGGACGAAAGGCTGGTCCAAGCACTGGTGCGAATGGAGATAAAAGTACAGTGGTGGCCGCGGGTTCAGAGATGTCCTGTAGCTCTGCGCTGGTAGGTCTCAGAGAGGCTGTGGAAGGGGAAAGACGTAGCAAGATGAATGAAATACTAGGACAGTGAAACTGCTCTGTGCATACTAATGCGTGGTGCTTTGCTAATTAATAGCCTTCCTCAATACACAGCTCTCCAGTAGCTGGAAGTAGCTCTCAATAAACAGAATCTACTTTAATATTCACTATTCCTCTAACGATTTTAACCACTTTACCAATGTCATTTAGAGGTGTGGGCTTTGGGGATATTTCATGATGTTCTTCACCAGCAGAAGTTAATAGCAAAATAATTATATTTTGTTCCAAAATGACTTCAGATGAGAAAAAGCTTTTCTGTCCATACAGTCCCCATGAGGAGGTTTTGTAATCTAGCCATGACCTAAAAGTCATATTTTTACAATCAAAATCATGCTTTGGCCTGCAGACATGGCCTCTCTGCATCCGTGAGCCAAATGTGGGAACTGGGCATATCCTGTAGGTGCCCACTTTTGAACCCTGGGTTATTACTACTAACTTAGCATTACATTTTTTCAAGTCATTGCTCAAATCCCCAAATTCATCTCTACAACAGAATTTGTCAAAGGACTTTGCCTTCAGGCAGCTCAAGCTGTTTGGTTCTGTCCCGCGACCACAGCGTTTGTGTTAACGTGAGAACTAACCTGCCTAAATGTTAGTTTAAACTTGCTGAGGTTAAGATGAGCATATCCGTAGAGCAGAGTGCAGGAGGTAGCGTGAGTGTTTTTAAACCCTACCCTGCAGGAACACTGAGTGAAATTAAAATACCTCAAATAGATTTGTAAAGGGTTTGGGAAAGTGTAAAACAGAGAGGACCACTTTCTAAAAGGGCTTGGGTGGAGTAAGATGGCCCTACAGAATCCTCTGGTCATCTAAAAGCTTCTGCCAGAAATTCTTCCAATCAATAGGTTGATTTATCTTCTGCTCCATCAACAGCTGAACGCGCTTGCCCACCTTTTGCTGGTGGTGTTGGATCAGGTGCTCCACTGCCCTGGTGCCCGAGCACTGCAGCACCCCCGGCCCCCCATTTGTCTGGGAGGAGGAGGTGCGGCGCCAGGTCCGTGCTGTTTCACCTCAGTGCGTGCTAAAACCCTGCATTGTTACGCCCTCTTCATCACCAGCCCCCACCTGTAGATCTGCCTGTGTCTCAAACCCCCACAAGTTTTGAAGGCTTCTGTGTTCTTGTCCTGACTGCCGGCTATTTAATCACCACCGCCAAAATCCCTGTAATTACGGGGTTCAGATCTGCAACAAAGGCTCCCTTCTGCCACTCAGGTGAGCTGCTCCGAGAGGCAGCTCCAGCCCTGCGTGCCCCGTGGGGGATAGTGGCAGACAGGGGTGTCTGCCCCTATCCGAGCGGGAGAGGTCAACAGGTGACACAGGGAGAAGTGGAAGTAGGTAGTTAGTTTGGAAGGTATTATTTAAACTTAATGAGCTACAATTATATTGCTTGAATAGTAATCCCTTTGTTTCTCTTTGCTTTCTGCATATCTTTGGGTTTTATTGGGGAAGGTTATGTTTTTATCTGTTGTTAGGGTGCTTGTACTTTTAAAAATAAGATAAAGAGCATTTTTTCATACTTTAAATGCTTTCATGCAAAGCCTGTTTGTGTTTCATATCTCCCATCTGTGCTTGAACATTAATAAAATGAATTTGAAGGGGTGCTGCTTAACATGCAGAATCTTTTTTTATTTTTCTTCCCTTTTTTTCTTTCCTCTGAGAGAAGTTGTGTAATACCTGAAACCATCTCTGCAATCCCCTTAGCTGACTTGGTCCCGTATGGCACTGGGTCAGATTTGTGCTGCCTCTTCCTTCTTACTCAGCTCAGTAACTGGGAGCAGAACATAGTCCTTTTATTTAACTCAGCTCTGTTATACGAGTGCTTTAAGTCCTGGGGCAAATAAATGGTTTAAATTGATGTTTGGATCCAGTGTTGTTTTTAATAATGTTCTTCTTGTGATTTGGAGCCATTTGCGTTTAACTGACTTTCATCAAGAAAAGAAGTTCCCAACCGTTTATGGTTGGATATGTACCTGCGTTTTATGTCTGAAGAGAAGCCCTGTTGATGTTGTTGGGAGCTGTGAGGCTTAGTTCAAAGATCAGGTAGTCTTCACATGTCAAACAGGATTTTTTTTTCCTTCTGTTTCATGGTTAATTTATAGGTTTTATTATTGGCATAGAGTGTTTAACACCTAGCACTGAAAGACTGCAAAGACAAAGGCTGGGAAATGGCCTTTCAGCTGACAGCGATGGGAAGCTGCCATTCCACGCAGGCCAGGCGCAGAGTGGGAAGCAAGATGCTTTTTGCTAGCGGGCAGAAGGGTTTTGCTGATGGGAGGGGAATGGTGAGACTCAGGAAGCTTTGCTGCAAGTGAGACTCTCAGCCACATGTTTTCTTCCTGTTATCTGCAAGTTTTTGACCCCTTTAACTCACAACTCCTGATAGATCTTTCTCTTACCCACTCCCATTTTCCTCTTCCACCCATTCACCATCTTCAGACTTTTAACCTGGTCTCACCCCGGGTTCCATGGCAGGCCTGGTCATCTCCTGCCCATGCTGGGCAGTGGGTTGCCCATTACAGGCAGCGCCAGTCTTGCCTCCTGTTCTCCAGGCTTGATTGCTCCTTCTGCCTTCCCTCTTCTTCACTCCAGCCCAGACTCTTGCCAGTTAGCTAACCTGGGTCTGGCACACTGGGATACTTGGACTTCCATAGGAACAGGCAAACTGAGGAGGAAGCAACAATGAGCCCTTCTCTTCAGCAATGTCTGTTCTTATGCCTGGTTCTGAACTTTCAATGATTGATGGGTAAAAGCCCAAATGAAATCTTTCCATCTACATACCATTAGATACTGCAGAACTTCAAACCCCAGTACACATTTGGCTGAGCTGATTCTTCCGTATCTTCCCTAACAGACTAACCTCCTGTATTAACTTTTCTTAATGCCACTTATCCATTGAAGTTTAAAGGTGAACTAATTAAATACATAACTGGATACAATATCATGTGTGTAGGTGTAGAATTAGTAATCTATAGAATTAACATACTATACTGAGTTATTCTCTCCAACTCAGAGGTTAGTAGAGGAGCTCTGCTATCACGAGTTCTTTGTCCCCTTCAATTATAGTGATAAAAAGAATAAACAAAATCCTTGGGATCTGCATTTTTGATGGTCAGGGGTTTTTTTTCTGCTGCCATCCTGATTTCTGTGTTAATAGACTTGTTTCCAGTTTTATATTTGCAGTAAAATTGTTGGTATTGGCATTTGCCTAATTATATTTGAAAATCAATCTACCAAAGCACCTCTGTTGTAGCATTTAAATCCATATGCGATAGGGCTAAAAAACAATTTGGCCCCTTTTTTCACAGAACTGCAAATATACGTTTGAAGTGCAAGTAGCCGAAATGCAAGCGTTCTTTTCTTTCTTTAAATGCCGAGATGCAAATAGATTTGTGTTTCCCTTGATGCTTTGTTGATGCCAATAACACTTAGAGCAGTTGGAGGCGAGGAGTCTCCTACCCCTTTGGTAAGTGTGTGTTGTGTCATGGGCTGTTGTAGGGGAGCTGCTGAGCACAGGTCGTGGCAGGTGCAAACAGCTCAAGTCCCAGCAGGTCGGGAAGACTGAGCTTGTCTCAAAGAAAGATACTTATTTTGAACTGTAATACTCTTTTTTTTTTTTTTTGTTCTGACAGGCGCAGTAAGTACAGTAAGGCTAAGCAAGAGGCAGATGAGGAGAAACATTTGAACCAAGGTAAAAGGCAGCAGTGCTCAGGTTTTTCGATTTGGTTTGTAAAACATGTTCCATGTTCTGACGCTTGGGAAATAAGGGATGACATTCCTCTTGAGATGAATATGTTTCTGTTTTCCTCTCTTGCCTTCCTCAAGACTATGTTCTTTAGTAACAGGGAAAATAGAAGTATCTGGGTAAAAAGTTTTGAGGGGACAGAGAGGAGAATGGTTCATCAAATTTTTCCATTGTTCCTTTCCACTGAGAGACATCTGTTCTTGGCCTGTCATATCTAGGCATGATTTTTCCCCACAATACTCTGCTAAAGCAGTTTCTGAATGGGCCCTTTTTTCCGGGACTGACTCGTACTGTTACTTCCATCTCAGTCATCCAGGTACCAAACCTAGGACCTGAACTCAGAATTTCTTGGCTCCCAAAAGGAAAATGGGATGTGTTTTAGTCTCACAGGCCTATAGACAGGCTATTGGCCTGTTAGTGATGGCAATGATTTGTGAAGTTCATTTATTGGCAAAAGCCTCATTCCTTACATCAATATTGAGAAATATTAAATGTTTACATTAGAAAAAATGGCATCAAGGAAAAATACATTAAGTCCATCCTTCCTTCATCAGTCATTCCTGGCTTACAGTGCATTTTTATTGTACACTCTCTTTGCTGTTGTATATCATTAAGGCTTCAGTCTCATATGTTCTGTGTTCAGCAGCATGTAGATCAGTGACTTCAAATAAAACATTTCTGCCTTGCAGGTGTTAGAACATATGTGGATCCTTTTACATATGAGGATCCAAACCAAGCTGTGAGGGAATTTGCCAAAGAAATTGATGCCTCCTGCATAAAGATTGAAAAAGTTATTGGTGTGGGTAAGTGCCAGAACTTTTGCATTTTTTCAGTAAATATAGTTTTAAATTTGCTTTTAGGAAACACTGGAACCTATGATTTTTGTATGACAGCTCCCCCAAATGAACTGACATAACAGTTTGACAACACAAGTGTGTGCTTCATGTTCATGACCTTGACCATTCTTGTGCCTTCTTGCTTAAGGGGAATTTGGTGAAGTATGCAGTGGACGTCTCAAAGTACCAGGAAAAAGAGAGATCTGTGTTGCTATCAAGACTCTAAAAGCTGGTTACACTGATAAACAAAGGAGAGACTTCCTGAGCGAGGCGAGCATCATGGGACAATTTGACCACCCCAATATCATCCACTTGGAAGGTGTCGTTACTAAATGTAAGTAGGTCATTTTCATGACAAGGCCAATTTGGAAGTCACTGAGAAATTAAGTCTGTGGTGGTGTGTGCTCGTTTTTTTTTCCTTTTTACCCTCTTTCCTGTGAAATGACAGATGGAACAGATCCACTGATAGCTAATAGAAGGAAATCAGTGCGGGACAAGTCGTTAATCTTGTTGTCAGCTGTAAATGGGTTTATGGTTTCAACTGATACTCTATCTGTAGGCAGCTTGTACAAGATTTTGTAGGGGGAATTAATACTGCAGAGGTTGGCTTTTTTTTCCCCTTCTTGTTATGCCAAGCAGGCATCTTTCACATCTTCACTAGACTGAGCTGATTGTTACAGGATAGGCAAAAGCAGATGGTGAGCAAAGAATTTAAAATGGTTGGGGGAAAAATACCAAAACAAAACTACAGAGTCATATGTTTAAGGTACAAAACACAGATGTAAGGAGCAAGCCTTTGAAATTAAGTAGACTATTTTAGTATGAAACTTGCTTATTTGTTTTCTCTGATTTACAGGTGTGATAATTTCACTCTGCAGAATTTACCTGGCCAATCTTTTTGTTTGGTTGGTTTGGGGTTTTTTTAAGTCTGTTAGCGTTCCCTGTGCCATGAACTCTGCCTTAGAAAGAGAATGGCAGCGCTCGCTGCATGCTGTTTGTAGGCTAGAACTGAAAATACACCTGTGAGACAGATGCGCTTGGGTCTGACCTGATAAGGTGCCGCTGCAATGGTGTAGTTATCGTCTGTGCTCTGCCTGCCCTAGGTAGCATGTTGGCGAAGCCTAGCACTGATCGCTAATCTGAAAGACCCTTTGGGTGTAGGGGCTCATGCTCAGGATAGCAAAGAAAGCAGACAGTGATCTTGTGAGCTGCTGTTAGAGGGTGGAATTCGTGAAGCTTACCTTCTGCAGCTGATGGTGTGCATGATGAACATGAACGCAGGGTATTAATAGTGTAAGGAATTAAAATTTGATATGGATGAAAAGTTAAAAAGCAAAATATTACTAGAAGAACAAAGCATCTCCCATAGAGGGCTGTCAAAGCCATCAATACCACTGAAAAACCCTGTCCCTCTTGAATGTGGGTGGCAACTGGATACTTATTCTGCCACTTGTGGTTTTGGAAATCTTACCCTTGCTCATTTGTGTTTCGCTCTCCTAGTCTGCCTTCTCTCACAGTTGTTGGAAACAGCAGTGTGTTGCTATTTGCTTTTCAAGAAAAATTCCGCTAGGGAAAGTAGGGGTTTGGACTAATTTTGACCATTGTTTACTGAGGGCCTCCCTCAAAACTGAAATTAGAAGATAATACTCTGTTTGAATTTTGAAAGTCTGAGTCTCTCTTTCTCTTTTTGTTGTTGTTGTAACAAAGCAGGGGCGGGTTGTGGTCAGGCCACAGTGTTTGCCACAGACAGTGATTTTTCTAGCACCTCTGTAAAAGAAAGGCAACAGCAGAATCTTTGTGTTGAAATCCCACCGAGGCTGGAAACCCCTGAGCTATTACGGCTCTAGCAGTTATAAATGACTCTGTGCATTTGCATAATGCAGTTGTCACTGAATTAAAATGATTTGAAATTTTCACCGAGGAGGTGGTAGCCTGACCCCAGAATGTTTCATTGCCTGGCTCGCAGTGAGCGATGCTCCCGCAGCCAGCCGGCTTGGTTACCTCAGAGCTGGGGTGTTTGGTAAACAGGGCTACTTAAGAAGACATTTATCTCAATTTCTCCATAGGTTTTCTGAATACTGTGATAAATGAATGCATTTAATAAACTGAAAATTAAAATGTGAGATAAATAGTGGTGTAGATAGGGGTTGAGAGAGGCAGCAAAAAACCACGAATACATTATTGGCTGCTAGTCAAGTACTTTAATAATTGACTCACTGATGGTAACTTCTCCTCTCTCTATCCCCCTCCCTTGCTAAAGAAGTGCCTGAGTAATGAAATTACATGTTAATGCACTGAAAGAGTCTCCCCTTCTTCCTTTCTGCATTGACATAGTATCTTTTGATTGAGGAAGGTTAATTAAAACTCGTTTAGCTGTATTTGTTCAGTGGAAGGGTTCCGGTCACAGTTGCAAAGGATAAATGAAACGGTGATATATGCAGATTTGGTTGGAGTTTCTTCTCTTTCTTCCAAAGAATGCTTGCAAAGGCAAAATAGAGGGAGAATGATGTTTTATCCCGTCCCTTTCCTTAAGGGTGCAAGTATTCAGCCAAGGTCACTAAGCCCTTCATCCAGAGCAGTTTGCTTTCTGCAGTCCCATTGCACCTCTGCTGTGTTCATGCAAATCAGAAAGGGTTTGGCTGCCAGACTGGCATTTCACAGGCCAGTTCGCATAGGACCAAAACAGTATGAGTTTTGGTATCAGCTGGGAAGGGAAGAAGTAGGAATAGTAAAAGGCCTGCAAAGGATAGGTTGGGACTGAAAAGGTGGAATAGGTAATGAAGAGTGAAATAAGGGATGTATTGCACGTAGGCGTTGGCCTAAGTGAAATGATGTAAAGTTTTCAGTACAGTCAGTCCTTATAGCATATTGTTTTCTAATAAAAAAAAAAGGTTCCTTCAAAAGCAGGAATCCCTGACAAATGAAGAGAAAAGCATCTTGGTGAAAAATGCACTGAGGTAGAAATGATTAGGGGAACTTTCAGTGCTGCAACATTTCACGGTAGGGTAATTTTCATAGCTGGTTGTTCTGCAGCAGATACTTGCTGGTGACAGAAGCAAGGAAAAGATTAGTTCTGACACCAAGACAGAATTGAGCTATCTATAGTTTAGGTAACGTGTCCATTGAACCCTTCTTTCCCCATAATGTTCCCTATTCAGAGCTCCTCCAGGAAGTACAAAACAGAGTTTCTCTGGGACGCTGTCTTTTATTTAGGAAAAAGCTCTATAGTTGCTGTAGTTAAAGCGTAACTGGGAAGAAGGGTTGCCATGCCAGCCTGATGCTGATTATCAGATGCTCCCTTGACTTCAGGTGGGCTTAACAGTGCTCATCTTGGGGCGACCGAACTTTTGTCATTCAGCCTTTGATAAGTCACTTCTGTACATCTCCCATTGCTCATTTTTAGAACAGAGATGATACTGGACCTATTTCTGCAAATACCTAGGTGCTGTATGTCCAGCATGATTTAACTCCGTGAAATAATTAATGTTACTTGTATGTACCTAAACGTTTTCAGTTTCAACGTCGTATGACTTTGTAAAGCTCTTAAAGACAACATCAAGCATTGTTTATGTACTTGCTGTTTTAGGCAGGAGAGTGCCTAGAAAGCATCCCCATGTCAGTAACATTACATTACATTTCTCTTCGAATCGCCCAGCTTGGCTCTCGGTATTGCAGCATGGAAAGCTGCGTGCTGCTGAAGCACTACGCCCCACGTGTGACACAACGCAGTGAATCATTTATCCTGTGGTTGACTTCATGAGGCAAATGGCTTTGGCTCATTTATAAATAACGAGAGACACGGGATACAAATTTGGGATAGAGAAAGTTCAGAGGAACAGCTTGTATTTTGCATTCTTGAATGCAGTTGTCTTGGAATACCTTGGAGCTGCTGACAGCTTCTAACTTGCCTAAAGCGTTGATCTTTTGAAAGAGACACAGAGACCAAAGCATTCACAAATTCCATTTTGAAAGAGGAAGGCTTTCTAGTCTGCAAGCAATTTAATTACACTAAAGATTTTTGTCCACTTTGAACAAATCTTTGTTTCTTGGCTCTCAATTATCAATTCATATATTGCTTAGAGAACAGGAGCTGCTTTAGTTACCGACCTTGTCAATGAGTCAACCAAAGGGTTAACCTTCCAGATGGGGCCCTTGAAATGTTTCTGTCCTATAATATTTCTTCTCTTGCTCCCCACAGCTGAGGCATAAGCTTGGTGCTTTTCAAATTAAATTAGATTGTGTAAGCCAGGTGTCTTGGCAGTAAAATCATGTGCAACCCATTTTTATCCCATTAACATCAGTGTTCATCAAGGAATTGTGTTTTTCTTTCTGCAAACTCTAGGTAAACCGGTAATGATCATAACTGAGTACATGGAGAATGGCTCCTTGGATGCCTTCCTCAGGGTAGGTGATTTCTTCATAATAAGCTGAGGAGATTTTATACTGGGAAACATTTTCTGGTTTTCTTTCTGGTTCTCTTTTGCAGAAAGATACTGAAAATTCATCATTTTTAAAGAAATTGTGCTTGTACTTGGGAAATCCTGTTTTCTAGTGTTGCTCCTATCAAAAACCAAAATAAATGTTAAGTGGAAGAATACAGAATAAGTGTAATATTTAAAATAGCAGGGTCTTAAATAATCCATGTTTAATGGGAACAGTTCTGATTTGCTCCATTTTTGAAAGCATTGCAATGCTATATAGACCCACTAAAACCAGATTCATTGCAAACTGGGTAATGCATCACAGGAAGCTGTGACAGAACCTCTGGGGTTTTACTTTACTGGTGAATTATAGACACTAGTCAGAAGATTGAGGAAATAACGTTGCATTTTATTTGAGGGAAGATGGGAATCCAGAGATACGCTCTTTGCCAGTTTCAGCAATGGCAATAATGTAGCTTTTAGCTTAATGCTCTGTGATTTTCTTCCTTTCCCCATATGCAGAAGAATGATGGCAGATTTACAGTCATCCAGTTGGTGGGGATGCTGCGTGGCATCGGCTCAGGAATGAAGTATCTGTCTGACATGAGCTATGTGCATCGGGACCTAGCTGCTCGAAACATACTAGTCAACAGCAACTTGGTCTGCAAAGTGTCTGACTTCGGCATGTCCCGGGTCCTGGAAGATGACCCTGAAGCAGCTTATACCACACGGGTAAGGACGGAAAGAAAATGTCCAGTGGGTTTTCTTGCCTACATGCTGGTTTTGTCTGACTGCGTGGGAGGCGACAGTGGTTAGTTTTAAAATAATCTCAGTCACAAGTGAAAACTTGTATCACGACCTAAAAATAAAGAGCGGCCCAGACTCCATAGCTAGTATAAATTGATGTAGTGTTATTGCCACATCAGTGGCTGCATCAGTATTTCTTCACTGAGGATGTGACCCATGTACTCCTCTGGTTCCTTCAGTGTGCTAGAGTGTGTGACAGGAATCTGATGCCAGAAATTAGGGCTTGGGCTTCTATTCCTTCTGATATCTACAGGCATGCATAATGATTTTCAAGCGGCTAGTGCCACTGAGGTTTGATACAGAAGTGTAGATATGGCACCAAAAAAAAAAAAAAATCCACTTTTGCCCATCACAAAGCTAGTCATGACTTTGACCTAAATAATTCGGACTGGGAGAAGTGCGATGCCTCTATTCCCATTTTTTGTTTCTTTCCCATTTTATCTTATTTCAGCATCCCACTGTTAACTAATTTTGCTAAAGCCATTTTAATATGCTGCATGTGGAATAGTACTAATGCAAGTGAATATTTCTGGCCGCAAAACAACATCTCGATCATTACCAGCATTTGTACCAATACCTCTGTAATTAACATGCGCATGAAGAAAAAAAGTCAGAGTTTATAAAGTCTCCTTTTTTAATTGCTTATTTTCTTCGTTTTAAAGTATCTGCCATTCTCCATCTGTTCTCCCTAGTGCAGAGTTTGTTTGCAGCACTCAGATTTTGCAGTTTAATCCCAACACTCGTCCTTTAATGGATTCACAGTTCGCTACAGGGAAGGGTAGACTCACGTAGTATTAAACGCTGGCCAGCCTTGGTATTTCTCACTCCTAAGGGTGGCAAGTGGAAGAAGCAGAAGCAGAGGTCTGAAAAAGCTGTATTCAGGGAAATCAAAGTTTAGACAAACGTGCAAGGGCAAGAGAGAAATGATTAAAAAGCTTCCCTTTGCATTTAGTGAGTGGAGATATAGTATTATGTTTGCTCTCAAGAGTAAGCTACAGGGAATCAATGACATTTGCTTTACAGTGCATTGTCTTCATTGGTATCAGTAATGAAGGATCAGGAAAATTTGGATGAACTCCACTGTACTCAAGCATCTAAATAAAAGGAGCTTATTGACAATTTTTAGAATGGCAGCCATGTATAAACAATGCCCACGCATCTGTGTCTGAAAGGAGGAATAGAGCTTTTTCATAACCAGGGAAGATGCAATAAAATGCAAGTTTTAAAGTATCCTTTTCTTAAGAGATGGGTGTGTTCTGCTCCCCGTTAGTAGTGTAACTCATTAAAGCCACACAAGGCACATACTGCTACAACCTGATTCACAAAGGGCCTGATGCCAAGGCCAAAGAAGCCGGGAGAAGGACCCCTTTTGATTTCACTTGGCTTTGGAACAAGTCCATATTAAACACTTGAGAGAGATACTGGAACAATAAGCTATTAACTATGCACATGCTGCACTCTGTTATGGATAAAAACTATCTAGAAGATTGCTGAGAAGAAACCTACCAAAGTAAACTTAATCAAAAAAGCATAAAAGCAAATGAAAAAAAAAAAAAAAAACCAACCTAAAACCTTTGTTCAGCTTAAGTCATTTCCCAGATGGAACTGCAGGAAACCAAAAGCTCAATTAAAAACACCTTGCATATTAGCATAAACAAAAGGAGAAATCTCTGGACTGGGATCACTCAGCTAGGGCAAAATCAGATAAACAGGATGGAGTGAGTTCCTTTTAAAATAGCGCAGGACCTCAGTGGCTCAAATCAGATGCCCAAGTGCTTTTATCTGTTTAAAAAGAAGTATCGTACCAAGAGGCAGCTCTCTCCAACAGGTATCAAAAGCAGCCTCGTACCATGGTCTGGTGCTGAAGTCCTCCCACAGGGACTGGGAGAGCCCAGAGGCTTGCTTGCTGCCTCACATGTCTGGTAGGAGTTGGGATATTGCCCATGGGAAACACGACGGTATTCATAAATCTTCCCAGTTTATCCTGTCTTTATTTTACCTTTTTGAAAAGCAAAACGTTTATAATCCCATTTTTCTGAAACAGGCCAAACAGGTCAGACAGGCAAGCAAGGAAATAGTAATTAACAGCATGTACTTATTTGTTTTGTCAACTAAATCTCTAATGTATACTTTGTAAAACCCCTGGCTTGTTCTCAGGCTTCAGCATAGCCCTAAGCAGAGATCTCTTAGAGGGCTGATAAAAATACATTTAACAATTTACTGGTTCGCCTCCTTGTGACTAAAGAAAACAGATGGGCAGCATTGCCTCCTGGTTGGATCTGACAGTTTTATGGCAGGGAAAAGAGAAAGTGGATGCCTTTTTAAGAAGGATTCTGGAATTGCGTACAGAAAACCATTTTGTATTTTTAATGTCAGTATAGAACAGTGTCAGCCACGCACATTACTGGGTCAGTGACTCACTAGCCGGTGGTTTCTTTTATTTGCGACAGGGTGGCAAGATCCCCATCAGGTGGACTGCACCAGAGGCAATTGCCTACCGTAAGTTTACATCAGCGAGTGATGTGTGGAGCTATGGCATCGTCATGTGGGAAGTGATGTCCTACGGAGAAAGACCTTACTGGGATATGTCCAATCAAGATGTGAGTCTCTTTCTGAGCTTCCTTTTCCTTTCCTCTGCCTTTCCCCCTGCGCCTTTATCTTTGTCCTTAGATGTCTGCTGATGTGTTTCTGTGTCAATTGCTATATGCTTGTAAGGCATTTACTCCAGGAAGTTTTTAAAAGGATCTCATGGATGGTAGATTCCTGTTTTCTCAGGGAACGTCTCTGGAACTAAGACTTGCTTGAATACTTCAAGTGTGGTCTTATGGTCAGGGAATAGGGGATTCTCTTTTAGGGTCTATAACATGTGCATGTATTTTTTTTCCTTTTTTTTTTTTACTTTTAGGAAAAATATTATAAGCAATTAAAGTGAGAAAGAAGAATGGAAGAAAGGGAAACGAATATATTTAAACTCTCAGATTGTAATACTGTCAAGAGAGGGAAGATTTGAATGTTGATATTAAACCTCAATTTTATTGAAAGTCTTTAAGGAAAAACACTTGAATTTAACAGAGCTTCCTATTAGTAGTTAATTCTTCAAGCCCCAGTATGCTTGTAATTCTTCCAGATGATTTTATTTCTTGTAGGATAGCTAAAACAACACATGAAATCCAATTCTGATTATCAGTCAGAGCATCCTTGTGACAATTGCATAGCTGCCCCCTGAGGCCATTAAAAAGCAGCTTTCCTAAATGACCATTCTTAAATTATGCATGTCCTGTTTAACCATACCATCTGGACTGCTTCAGTGTATTCCAAGAGGGAGCATGCACAATGGCTGCTATTCCAGAAGAGTATTTAATAATAATGCTAATAAGAGCTTTTGCTAATAGAATTTTTATTAAATGAAAAAAAAAAAGTCCCAGTGAAAATGAGGCATAGATTATCCATAATTCTTTTCCCAGGGGATTTACAAACATATAAAGGAGGAAGAAAATGTTAATCTGAATATATGGTCATGGGAGTGGTTAAGTCATTTTAAAAGTCATCTGCTTTCTTATGTAGAGCTGAACATTTTCAAAGAGTGTCTAGATGCGGATGGCATTTAATCTAAACGGGGGATATAATTTTAATTTCCTTCTGATGTGAAATGTCTCTTCTGGCACCCAGTCTTGCCTTCCTTTGCTAACAGGAAGTCATCAAGACTTAGCAAGAAAATAAAACACCAGATGTGTCTCAGTTATATCAGGCATGTCTACACAGCACAGCGGAGCTCAGCGCCACAAAAGCAGAGCTAGCACATTAGGCTGTATACACTGCTGATGTGCGGTGCTAGGCCACGTCGAAAAGCTGCCTTGAACAGGACAGTGAAAGCCACTGTCACTGCCTTTGCATCCTCTTTTAATACATAGCCTAGATGTGCCATTTTTTTTCTCCTTAACGATGGTGAGAGCGGGGCTTTTCACAACAAAGCAGAAGTGGATTTCCAATTCTTCTCCATCTCTTGAATCAGGAGAAACCAAAAGGGTCTTCATGCTTTCTGGAGTAGTGAGAGACACTTAGTTTGTGGTCACTGAAAAGCTGCTGATAGTGCAAGCATATCCCTCAGCTTGTCCTGCCGGTGAGTTTTAGCCACTAATCAGACAAGACCAGAACGAGTGAATTTAGTGAATTCAGTTTCTGTGCACTCCTGGTCTCTTGTCTCATAGTGAATCCTGCCAGCAAAGTCATATCTATTAATTAAGATCTGAAGGCTTCTGGGTTATGTCCCTGTCATATCAGAATTGAGTCCTGGTCACGTCCTGTTCTCCTGAGAGAGCTAAGAAGCCAGCAGAGCACTGAGCTCTGGAGCCCTTTCTGGAGGGTTTGAAATGACTTCAGCTTGTGAGTTTTTCTGCTTTCTGTTAACTATGAAGTGCATACTTAAGCTGCTGCGTTGGACTTCTGTAACTTTCTTGATAAAGCTGCACAGAAGGGTTCCCATCTCTGTATTTCTTGGTTCAGAGCATTCGGTCGTGAGAGAACAGGTTTTCTACAAGGCCTGTATTACTGACAGAGGTGAGCTAGCTCAGGAGAAGGGGGTGATCTGATGTATCCTAAAAATGACAGGGATAATTTCGTCTTCAACATATCACACCCAAAACTGACAGATATTAAAGATTTGCTGTAGAGCTGTTGCTTCTCCAACTGTCTGTCCAACAAGGATAGTTGCTTAATTCTAACCTGGGCTCTTTTGTTATCCCTGTATCCCATGTGCTCTTTTGTGATACATTGCCCTGCTGTATCTGATGTCTCCTTTGGATGCTGTACCCTTTTAGTTTTGAATTGCTGAAGAGAAATGACAGTTCTGAGACCACCAACTGCCTGAGTCTGAGTGCAATTTTCCATGTTGTTTCACTTAATTGTGGATTTGTTTCCAGACTTTGGATCGCCCTAGGATAAATGATACTCAGCTGGTAGATGTGAGTAGTGTCTGATGTTCTCTAATGCCTTCCTAATTGTGCCATTTATAGGTTATTAAAGCCATTGAAGAAGGGTATCGGCTGCCACCCCCAATGGACTGCCCCATTGCTCTCCATCAGCTGATGTTAGACTGCTGGCAGAAGGAACGCAGTGACAGGCCTAAATTTGGACAGATTGTCAACATGCTGGACAAACTCATCCGCAACCCCAACAGCCTGAAGAGGACAGGCAGCGAGAGCTCCAGGTCAGCTGCGCTTTTGTAATGGTGATGTACGAGGGAGCGGAGCGGAGATGACAGGAAGAGCTGCAAGTCCCCTAAACCTCTGCACCGGGATGAAAGCGTGCTCTGTAGCTCTGCAGAGCCAGACCGCACAGCAGGCACTGCGCCGTGCGAGGCAGCAGAGGGGTCACGCTGCTGAGCCCCGCTGGGCACCCCAGACTCTCCTCGCTCTGTCAGAAGGAAAATGGAACGAGCAGAGCTGTTGCTGTATCACACCAGCGCTGACCAGTTTTATAGCACAGTCTGAAAAAGCTCTGATGCGGGCAAGCTCTGATTGAATACAAAGTTTGCCGGGTCTTTTCCCTCTCCCCGCTAGTGAGAGGGCTGGAACAGGTAGCCTTAATGCAGTGCAGCTAACAGCAGTGATGTGGTTTTCTGCAGGAAAAGTACATCATCAAGTTTTATAAACCCTAGATTTGTGTAGGATTTGCAAATGAGCGTTACAGCATTACAGCCAACACCTTGCGGGCATTGGGAAGGTGTGGATTAATTTTTATGTGAATTTGAATTTAATTTTGTGGAAAGCCAGTTTCATGTCTCCACCGATCCCGCATTACATTTATGTTTTGTTTTCTTTGCTAAGCATGGTATGTGCAAAAGAAGCGCAGTAGGAAGGAAACTCCCAAAGTTGTAAGGTAAAACCAAAATATCTTTGTTGGGACAGATCAGCAGTTTGTTTAAACTGGTGAAACACTGCTGAAGTCATAGGAGCTTTACTAATTTACACCAGGTTTGTTCAGTTTTTTTCAAATGTCTTTGCTTTGTCAGGTAAATTTGCTTACAGCAAATACGGAAAAAAGCTCAAAAGAAAAGAAATGAGAGGAAGATAATGTGAAAATATTCTTCAATATAAGGGAAGGTACAGAAATATCCACTGGGCAATACAAAATTCAGTTTCTTGAATCAGTGAAGCAGTAACAGAGATTCTGATTCAGCCTCCAACAGAACAACATCCTAGCAAAAGCTATTTTCCTGGTTAAACTTGTAGGTCCCTTTGCAAGTCTTGGTTGTAATGTACATTATCAGAAGAGGGATTATTAACCCTGTGAGGCCACTATCACCGCATATCTTCCAGATTGCCCTAATTGCATTGGTAGCCTGGCAAAAATGTATCCACCCTTGAGGCTTAAATAATTTACCTGGTGAGAATCACAATATGATCTGCTGTGATAATTTGATTTGAGAATCACAGTATGAACTCTTCCATTTTGCTTCCTTTCCAATTTACAGGTACTCTTTGAAAATATATAGATTTCACAAAAGTTAATAGCCTCTTCAAGGTCATTTGGGGTGGGTGTGTGTATGTAAGTTAATAGCCTGTTCAAGGTCATTTCACGTTCATGGCTATTTATAGATCTTTATTTTTCTTCTCTTTGGAACATGTATTTCAAATATGCACATAACATTATTAATATATTATATGACTTTATACGTGAGACATAATTGTATATAATTAGGTTGCCACCATTGGTCTTGGGTTAGATAGTACAGTAAAGGAGTTGTACCAAGTATTCCCAGCGTGTACTCGGTGCCTTAGGCGAGACATAACTACGCTATTGCACACCTAATCTTTGGTGATGTGCATTCCCAAATGAATTGCTAAATGATAATTGTTTTGGTTATATAGATAATAGTAATTTATAATGGTTTAATGAAACTGTGATTTACAACATACATGAAATAATAAATGAGATAGTAATAAGAGAAGCAAATTTCATAAAAATAATGATTCGCAAATCTGTGCAAGGGAAAATGAGAAGCGCATTCCTCAGTGCAAACACAGATCAAAGCTTGCGTGATTCCCGCCACTCCTGGCACACGCGCAGGTCAGGAATGGATTGATTAAAGAGGGGATTAACTCCCTGCTGTCCTGAGTTTGATTGAATGCGCTGAGCTCGCCTGCGAACCTGGCCAGAAATGGGATTTATCTGAACCCGCCCTGAGTTTTGCCCTCCAAACCAGTCTGGCAGGTTGTGAGCTCCCGGCGCCTTTGCCGTACTTCAGTAGTGTTTCTATAGCTGCAGCGCTGAGGTCTGACACATGCAGGATTGGCAAGGTCTGGCATTGCTGCCTGTGAGATACAGACCCACCAGGTTGAACGCCTTCCAGCGTCGCCATCTTCTTTGTTTTTTGAAGTAAAAGCGTTTTCTATGAACTTGGTTGCATCTGAGGTGAGAACTGTAAGTGGCATTGTGGTTCAAATTAGACCTGAAAGCAAAAATAGAAACCTACGGTCAAATTCATCCTTAGCAAAAACTGGCCTATTTCTTTGCCTTTTGTTAAGTTTCTCGCATTGATCTACGTTGCTGTGCAGAGAGCCACCGGTTTAGCTGGGCACAACATCTTGCCCTTACTTTTACCTAATCATTGAGGATAATTGTAGCACAGACCAAACTTTGCTTTGCAATTCATGATCCAGCTGACACCGTTTCTCTGTCCTTTCACTGTTTGGCATCCAGACCTAGCACAGCCCTGCTGGATCCCAGCTCCCCTGAGTTCTCGGCGGTTGTTTCTGTCGGTGACTGGCTCCAAGCCATTAAAATGGAGCGATACAAGGATAACTTCACAGCTGCTGGCTATACCACCCTGGAGGCTGTGGTGCATATGAACCAGGAGTAAGTACTCAGCGATATAACAAAAAAACTGGTAAATCTGGATTTAATCGGCCTCTTTTGCTTTGTGCTGCATATCATTACAGTCATTAAAGGAATGGAATGCCTTTCATTTGGATGGAGGATAACTTTAAAATGCTTCCACAATGCCTTCACTTATTTAATTAAACATTTCTGTACATCTGCCTTGCTTTTGCGATGTTGCTTGCGGTTGACTCTTAATATTCTTCTCTGCACCAGCATCTGATCCACGGTTCTCAGCCCCCTGCTTCTTCTCTTGCTTTCCACAGTGACCTGGCAAGGATCGGGATCACTGCCATCGCCCACCAGAACAAGATCTTGAGCAGCGTTCAAGCAATGCGCACCCAAATGCAACAGATGCACGGCAGGATGGTTCCCGTCTGAGCCAGTACTGAATAAACTCAAAACTCTTGAAATTAGTTTACCTCATCCATGCACTTTAATTGAAGAACTGCACTTTTTTTACTTCGTCTCCTCGCCCGTCGAAATAAAGATCTGCAGCATTGCTTGATGTACAGATTGCAGAAACCGAGCGTGTGTGTTGGGAGGGGGGCCTCCAGAAATGACAAGCCGTCATTTTAAACCAGACCTGGAACAAATTGTTTCTTGGAACATACTTCTCTGTTGATCAACGATATGTAAAATACATGTATCTATATAAATATAAAGTCACATTCAAGTTTTGATGCTATGTTTGCTGCCAGATACTGTGCTTAAAAAAACAAAAACAAAATTACTTTCCTTCTCCCCATGACCCGTAGGATTACAACCGTAGTGTTTTATTTGTGGGTGAAACCACCGTTGTGCATCTTTCACTGGAATGAAGAATCTGCCCTGGGATATTTTTTGCAGACTTGATGCATCACTAATACCTTGCAGAAACCTCAGTGAGAATATCATTTGGCTAATCAGTGCCTGCCGGTTAGTGATCTACCCGTTTACGGGCTCGAGACATGAAGTGACCCACCTCGTGGATTACTGGGCAAAACTGGACTTCTGGGGAGATGATTGGCTGTTGTTGTGCTGTGCTGAAGCCTACCACTTAAAGACGTTTTGTGAACATCTTGCCAGTAGTCAGCTGTGACAATCGTGGCTGTGGAGCCTTCAGACTTCTTTTCTCTTTGAAGAAGCGATTCCCTTTGCCACACGGAGAAGGTCAGTGGAAGTACAGTGTCCAACATGTTCATGGTGCTTTGCTGCTTAAACTGTGCTAGGATTTCATCACCGTTGGGGGAAAAAAAAAAGTGCTGTGGTATGTATTATTTGGGGTTCCCAACTGGTTTGCATGAACTTGTGCTCGTTTCCCAGCCTAATTGCTTAGTGTTTCCCATTGTTCGCTCTATTTGATGACAGTGAAAATTGCGCTGTTTCAAAACCTAGTCTTGCTCCCAAGCTGTTGTGTGTTAGGATGTGCAGACAAGGTGTGGGAGTGCGTCTTGGGGCTCACTCAGTTTGGTGCTAAGAGCTTGACCCCACGTTGCAGTGAAAGCAGTAGGGATACCCTAATTCTTGGGGTGGAAAACCCCACAGATATGGATCCCATAGAAAGAATAACCTTGTGGAGTACTCATTTATGATACTCATAAATGCACAAAGAAGAACCAAGGACTTTTCCTGCCCTTTCGTGAAATATTTGTGTTTTAGAAAGATCAGTCTCAGTAGTTGTGTCAGTGGTTTTATGGGAGGGGGAGCAGAAGGAAATGGGATTGTGCGCGCAGCCTTCCTGGTTTTTCACCATTTGGGTGCTGGGCATGGGGATAGCTCTGTGTTACCCTTCAGACACGGTGATCCGGCCTCGACAACTGTGGGAACCAGATTCAATTTGGAAACCAGCCCCATGGGCTGGGTTATCAAGGCGACTGTGGGTGTGAGGCCCAGGTGTAGGCTTCATGGCTGGGGTTTAAGCGCCCCTCTGTGAGTAGGGCAAACAAGCTGGAGCGTGACCTGCTTGAAAAGCTGCCCTCCAACTCCTCTAAGAAATAGATGGAAAGTTGAGCGGGTGAAAGCCTCCCCTAGGTTGCTTGCTGGAGGTGGCTTCTATAGGAATGTGGTTGTCCTCATTAGGTCACATAAGGATAAAGCTTTTTCTGGTAAAGCTCTGAACACATTTAGGCTTGAATTTTATTTATTTATATTTATATTAAAGCTTGTATTACTCCTTTTGAACAGAGTGTGTAAATTAGATTCCTTTTAAAGTCCTTTTGAGGACCAGAGTGATGAGATGACCTTAGAAAAGAGACAGCATCAGGCCCACTTATGCTATGGTGGGTAGGAGGAGGATTTTCACGACACATCCTCTATAATAGACATTGTGTTTCAGGTTTGCCAGGCACAATGTCAGAAAGGTGAGATTTATATTTGGATGGTGCTAAGACTGGTTCTTTGGGCTGTAATATTTTGGTCCCACTCCACACCTGAAAGCAAATTCAGAAATGATTTGGTGGCTTTGTGTGTCAGATTTTTTTAATAATTGCATTTATTCTAAATCCAAAACAGCTCACTCAGTTGGACAAGTCACACTTACTGTATCGTCACTCACATCACTTTTTGTCACTTTTAACAATAACTCGCTGATTTTAACCACTAACTCCCTCACCCCCAACTTTCTCAGAAAACAACTTGTTCAGAATATGAGATGCTAAATTTGGATCCTGTCAGCTCATGACAGCTTAGTAAACTCTGTTCTGCAGTATCACTTATAAAAGCTTCTCCATTTCAAGAGATTTAAGATTTCTTTTAAAAAACTACTTAAACCAGCACATTTTAATATTTTGCGAGGCAACATAAGAAGTGGTTACTCATTTTAAAGACCTGACACTTGTACTTTCATCAGCAAAAAGTCTTTTGCTTCTTAAGTGCAGAGATACTTTAAGTTTCCTCTTGCTGTAAATCTGTTGTGTTCTGTTGAGATTGCCTTTTTACGTAAAAACAAGATATACCCAATTTTCTGGCCAGTTTGTAGAATTGCTTTCTTGGAGTCTAGTTGCGGTAATTCAAAACACTCCAATATTTTCCACACAAAATGAAAAACGGTGCCCTATAGAGTGAAAACTGCAAAGATGCTGGGTTTTTGGAACTGCCATTGATGGTTGTGTTCCTTGTGATAAAATATGGCCAGTGAGGGGGCATCCACTCGAATGTGGCTTAGCTAGAGGAGAACAGATGAAAAAAAAAACAGGTGGCACGTATAAAAAAAAATAAATATATATATAGATTACGTATCTGTTTATAAGATATGTCGTGGAAGCAAGACTTTGAAATAGTGTGAGGGAAAGAAAAGGGCCAAGGAAGGCAAAGGGTTCTCAGCCTTTGGGAGCTGCTGGTTGTATTTGTCTCGCTGGCCCCAGGCGGCTGAAGCAGCCGGCGAGTGCGCGGCGACGCGGCAGCCCCGGCATCCGCCCGTCAGCCACCCTTCTGAGTGAGGCTTGCATCGCTTCCCGCTTTCTCTTCCGTCCTTCAGGAAATCCTTCTCCCCTCTCCGGGGAGAGGTTTAATTCCATGAACCTGCTGCCGTGTCACCTCTTCACAGGGGCAGAGAGGAATTCGGGTCTTTTCCCTTGATGGGAATGGGCAACGGCACCAGCCAAGGAGGGGCTGGCTGCCTACGGCACTGCTTCTGCTGGGAAATCTAGCAGGAGGCATTCGGGCAATTGTACGTGTTTCTGGCACATTGCATGTTGTTTAATATATTTGTGTTTTCTTTTTGTGCAGGGAAATTAGATTTTGCGTTCACGGCCTCATAGCCCGTCCTATTGATCATATTGACCATGGAGGAACATAGACTAGACATGAAGTCTTCTCCATCCACAGTTGCGTCTTCCCTAGCACTGATTCTGGAAAACACACACTGAACAGTCATCAGTCCCTGAAGAGAGCGTGACTTTTACTTTCTCTTTTTTTTTCCTTGCCACCCACCCTGGTTTTTTTCTTTATTGAGAGATAACTGACTCGATAAGACTCAGCACCCGTTTGTCACTTGAGGAATGTACTGTGTCAAAGCTCTGCAGACTTCTGGATTTTTTTTTTCCTCCTCTTCTGCTTTCTCTTCCTACCTTCGGTTTTATTTATATATTTTGATATTTTCTCTCCTCATCCCCCCGGCTGTCACTGCTGCATCTCAGATGAATGCAGGTGACGGAGCACTACACATCTTACCATGGACACCGGGCCAGGTGCCGCAGCAAAGAACCCAGTTCCTGTGAGCTGCCTATATACGTTGCTGAAGTGACATTTTACACAAAACGTGCCATTGCAGTGATATAAATACATTTTTTTTTTCCTTGAATGGATAATGGATTATTATCTCCTCTGAAAGGTGCGTATGTGTGCTTGTGTGCGTGTGTTTGCGTGCGAGTCACCTTGTGTGTAGAATTGCCTGTGAATGTGCCGAAAACATCTCTGGAAGCGCAGGAGTCCCCTGTCGTCTTGAGAGCGGGCCAATAGCTCGTGTCTGCAATGGTAGCAAGAACACACACATTAAAAAATGTTTAAATTTCTGTATCTATAAGTGTATTTTTTAGCTGCCACACTAACCTTAATGAGTAGTTCTGCAGCCTGAAACAGGGGCAATTTCAAGTTAGTTTTGGAGTTGTGGATTGCGGGATCCATAAGGGTGCTAAAGATTTTCCGAAGTGTCATTTATTCGTACCGATGCCCTGTCCATGATCAAGACCAACCAGTTTCTCAGTGGCGATGGTGATGGAGGCAGTACCTGTGTATCCATCCACTGGTAGCCCTGAACTGAATTCTTAAGTAGCCTTTTTTATCTGCAAAAATAGGATTTTAAAGACTTGTCGAATGCGAACAAATATATGCAATTCTTCCATTCACAGAAGCACCTTGCTCTGTGTGCAAGCTGTGAAACTTGTAACGTAATAATCAAAACACTTCAATTGCTCCCAGCACAGTTAAGGAACAAAACTGCAACAAGACCTGTGAGGTTACAGTAGGTAGCAAGAGTTGTGGGATGTGTCCTGTTCCTCGTGCGGGCGATGAAGAGCTGGTGAAGTGCAGTAGAAGGCACTCTTCCCTCCGCGGCCCGAGGAACGGTGCTGCGACTTCCTGGTACTACCTAGAAAAGCTTTCTGACTTTGGAGATTTCACTGCTAACGTAGCGTAAGCTAGTTTTGAGTGGAGCCATGGGCTGGAGCCCAGGGAGTGTAGGGCCACTGGGTGTTTGGAGAGGGGCAGGACATGCTCCCCGCTCGCCTCCTGGCCGTGGGGGGCTGGCGTCTGCCGTGGTAGCCCACACAGCCCAGCAAACTGCCACGGGACAGGGGCTCACTCCAACAGACGTGGGGGATGATGGATGCGCTGCCTTAAAAGAGAGCGCAGCCTTGACCGGAGCCGCAAAGTGGTGTCCCAAAGTTGCTCCCGCTTCCTCCTCTTTTCCCCCCTTGCTGACCCTCCGAGCTCATCCCGTATTTCTGCCCGCTCTGGCGGAGGAGCAGCCACAGGTCCATGGAAGGGGAGTGAGGGCGGCCGCGCTGCCGGCGGAGGCCGGGCACGGTCACGGCGCCAGGAGGTGCCAACTGTGTCACCCAGCACAGGCCACCTGCGGCGGCCGCTCCGGACGGAGCTGGGGGCGAAAGGAAAGCGAGTGCCAGGGCGCTGAAGGGGTCGTCACCAGGGCTGTCTCGCATGGTAAAGCCGCTCTTTGTTAAGAAATTGTCCTGCTCACACACCACTGGTTGATGTTTGTCCGGGTTTCTTGCTGTACTAATTTTGTGATGGATCTTATGTATTAAAAAATATATATGTATAAAATACAAAAGGCTGGTAAGTAACCAGTAAACAGGACTTAAAAAGCAGTATTTTTCTTTTATGTGACATTTTCATAACCAGAAAAAAAAAAAAATCTGAAATACTAATCAGACAAATAAAAAGAGAGTGCATTTATTTTTTTGTATCACTGCAAGTATGTTGGAATATGCAAGGACTGTGGTTAAAATTAGAATGTACGAGGCATATTATAATTTAGTTCATACTGAAAAAAATCTAACAGCATTTCTTGGTTCGTGCATTTGAATGATCTCTGGGTTAGATATAGAGATTTTTCTATTTTGTTTTAATTTGTAATTTTTTTCCCCCCTCCATGAATTTTAGGTACACATAACTTATGTCATTTATTTATGGTCTTTTATACCTAGTTTGTAAAATTGTAAAATAGCAAACAATGCAAACATTTGCATTTGAAAATAATAAAGTAGTTGCTGTACAAACCTGGAATGGACTATTTGTAATTATTGCATTTATTTTTTTTTATTTAGTGTTTGTCCGCAACAGATAGGAATACAGAACTCAGAGTAATAATCCTGGTGTTTGCCCCAAAGGGATTAATTCTTTTCAGTAGAATTCACAGGAACGCGCTCCCGAACTTCATTTGAACTGCGGACTCCCGGGTGTACCTTAAAGCACGTTACGTTTTCTTCTTGCCGTCCCGGCCGGTGCCGCGTGCTGAGCATTTGTGATGTGGGAAGGATGCTGCGGTCAGGCTGACCTTGTTAACCGTCTCGGTGATTTTTCCTTGGAGACCAGGGAGTATCCATGGGCGCCGTGCCTGAGAAAAATCTGCAGGATCATGATGATGATGTTTTATTTGCACTCCTGGGATCTGCTGGGAATAGTCTCCCTCCCCTGTCTCCTGCTGTCTGGACCTTGCCTGGGGCCTACCTTGGCAGAAATCCTACAGTTTTCACAGCTTCCTTTGGGCTAGGATTTCGCCTGGAATGTGGGAACCGTGACCTTGCTGCTGAGTTACTGCACTTGCTGCTCTGCTGTGGGCTACGTTCGCGTGGGGCTGTGGGCTCCTGGCCAGAGAGGGAGAAGGTGAAAGGAGCCAGGAGGGAGGGAGAAGCCGAGGGATGAAATGCAGAGCTGAGGCGTGAGAGGGTGGGGAGCAGCAGGAAGTGGAGAGGGACGGTGCCTGTGGCGAGGGCCGAGGGAGTGGGTGTTGTGTGGAGGGTGCTGCGGTGTGATGGCAACACACGTGTGGGCGCCTGCTGCGTAGCCCGAGTGCCGAGGGTGTGATGTCCTTAACCATCACGTCATTGCAGTGCTGCTGCTTAGTGTAGGATATGCAGACTTTCTGGCACTTTGGCTATCGGGATTCTACACACACCCGGTTCAGAGGTACTGCGGAAAGAATGGTGACTCTTCTAGAAATTTGCTTAAACTTTTGACGTGTCTATTTGAAAAATATTTTGAACCAAATTCTTCTTGGGAAAGATCCCAGTGACGCCAGCAGAACCGTATTGTACAGCGTTGGTCGCAAGAAAGTCCCGCCGACGGCGCTGGGTTTATCGTATTTTAAAAGCAAGTTCTTCGAGTCCTTTTGCAGTTGGGAGAGCGAGCTGCCAGCCGGCTGGCGGGTTCTCCCGGGCCTTTATTCAGCCAGGCGGTGTATTAAGAGAGAACGTGTCATGGCTGGAGAAACAGATTCCATTTCACACGCATAAAGAAGTTTTACAAATAATTCAGTTTTATTGTGAAACGAAAGCAAAGCAAAACCTTTACATCTTTTTAAGACACAACTGTTTCAAAATGTCCAGTGAGGACTGAACACTTGGGTACTCTCCCTTCGCTTTTTTGATATTCTGCTCTTTTTTCTCTTTTAGCTCCCAAATCCTATCCAAACTTTTTACCCCAATGGTTTTCCTCCAAGTATATGGATTTTACTGAAGTATTTCCTTACCAAAAAAACACTCTCTGCCCCTCACTCTTTCCCCGTATTTATACAGCAGCGTGAGGCAAGCGAGGCTATTTACACATAAAGCCCATCTATTTGATCCCGGTGCCGATGTAGGTAGGTGCCCATGGGCTGAGCGTGGAGCAGCGCAAAGACCGGACATGGTTTTTTCTGGAGACATAGGGGCCTTTATAGACATGTCAAGAAAAACAAAATGGTTTTTGACAACGGGGAAGGAAAAAGAACCAGCATGTCGTGCTCTAAATCAACAACATGATTAAAACTAGAGCTGCGTTTGAGGCCTTGACCTCAGTTATTTTACCCTTTCCCTTGCGAGGAAGTACCCTTGGGCCATTGACTGATTCTCTGTTGAATGGGTTACAGACCTCTGACGTATCTGATTTCTGGCAGCGGCCCTGAACATGATTCTTTGTTTACAGGAGCCTCCGAGAAAGTTACATGAATATGCAGATGTTTTCTTTAAAAAAAAAATAAAAATTAAAACATAAAGCATTCCATTCCAATCAGCTTAGTAAAATGTATTCTCCATGGGTGGATGGAGAGAGCAGCTACAGGAATATGCTACACTAACTTACTTTTATACATGTACATATATATAGGGCAATTATATTCCAGTAATCTGCTGTGGATTACTAGCCTGTAATCAAACCAACAAGAGATAATGAGATCCTCGTTTTTATAGTGCTCTTGAAGTTACTCGTGATTCTGTTCTATAAAATCTTGTAACGAATTAAATGGGCTGAGGCATTTTAGTATTCATTTTCTGAAGAGTGTTTTTAAAATAAAAAACCCCCACTGGTCAGCAGAACAGAACCCCGCTCTCCTCCCGTTCCTGCCACGGTCCCGTTCCTGCCACGGTCCCCTGCCTGCCCTGGGGTCAGTAACCAAAATCCCAGGGCCGGGCAGTCTGGGGCTGTCGGGCAATTAATTACAGGTGCCTCTTGCCAACTTTGTAATGACACGTTGGAGCTGCTTAGCCGAGGGGTGCAGCAGCTCACGTACGGAGCTCCCGCTTCCCGGTCGGATTTTCAGCCTCCCATTAAGTGTCTTGCTGACGAAGCTCCCAAAACGTCTCCATCATAATCACCCGGGGGAGGGATTTTTCGGGAGCCAACCGTCACAGCAGGAAGCCAGGTAAGCTCAGAGAGGCTGGAAAGCTGCAGAGGGACCTGCTGTGCTGCTCTGGTGCCTCTCACGCCTCGGAGCCTGCTGCGAACCCTGCCCTGAGCCAGTCTCCATCAGAGACCTGCCCGAGGCAGGTTCTTCTTCCATCCTGCCTCTCGTGGCCTTCACGATCAGTCCTTCTCTCACAATAGAAATATTGCTGGAATGGCGGCTTTCATGGAAGGTGTTGTCTTGCCTCCTCGCCAGCAACGGTGGCCTGACCTGGGCCTCCTGTCACCTGGCCTGAGCCGGGCCAAAGGCACAGGAGGGTCCTCCGGCAAGTGAGGGGACGGGCGGGTGGGTGTCCCCTGTCCTGGGAGATGCTCTCTGAGCTCCTGCTCGTTTGAAGGCTGGGGGAAGGTCGTTAGCTCTGGGACAGCATCAGCATTTAGGCTGCTCTGCAGCTGTGGCTGGCCAAGCCATACATGCTTTGAAAGTGCAAACCCGCGGGAGGGGAGTGGGCATCAGAGAGAGAGTTTTCAGTAGGTTTAAACCCAAATGTCCCTTAGCTCTAGCCTCAAATTTTCGGAAGTGCTGTGGAGCTCAGTGCCATCTCGTCATCTCAGTGCCACGTGCCGATGGGAGCACCTGGAAACTCAACACTTAAAAATTCAGCACAAGAATCCCCAGGGAAGCAGGGGAGTGCCCGGCTAATCTGATTAGCCTGTGTCTGGGAGCTTACCTGGGAATTTCCAGCCAGCAGGTTCCCAATATATGACAAGTATTAAAGAGCATTTGCTTTCAGCTTTTGTAAAAATTCGTTAAAACTCTCCTGGAAAAAAATGCTTCTGGAAAAAAATGTGAGGTTAAAACTGAATGATGATGTTCTTCCACACTTAGAGAGGCTGCTGAGTTGATTGAAGCAGTGTAATGTGAAAGGCCTAGAAAGGGCGACACTGACAATAATAAGAAAATAAGGATAAATGAGTTAATCTGATCCCACGGGTGGTATGAACTGATTTCACTGGAACTGCCCTGACTTGCATCAGCTTAAGGATCTAGTCCTTAGCTACATGAAACTTTAGGTAATGTTTATTTACATTTTTCCCCAGAAAAAATATTTTAAAGTGTGATTTGGCAATGACTCAAGTAGTGTTAGCACATTCAGCTTGGCCTTTTTGTCCGCTGTATTTTTTTATGTGGCCATTACTCATGCAAATATTTGAAGTACATATTTAACCATACAAGATAGTGGTATCCAACAACAGACAGGAGGGTTCCTGCGGAGTCCCACAACTCCTCTCTTTGTCAGCTTTGTTTTCAGGTTCATATTATGCTGGCAGATGGGGTTTGTTTGGCCAAATGGTTGGGATTGCAACACGACGTCCTCAGGGACCCTTTTTGTCATTTCTGCGGAGTCTCTCAGGGTGCTCCACTCTGGCTGTTGGAGAGGCAGGACTTCTGTGTATCATTCACCAATTTTTGATCCCTAGTATCCCCAGATGGAGGAAAGAAGTGGAAAACTGAACAGCCCCCTCATGCCATTAAATGAGTTTCAGGCTTGGGTGGTTGCACACGGACACGACACGCTCCCAGTGTCCGCAGTCCAAAGGGCAGCAGCGGCTCAGCGTTGCCTGGAGGAGCTGTGGAACTGGCAGAGCCGGGATTCAGGCACTTCTGCTGACTTTGCTGATCCCTCACGAAGGGGAACCAACCTAATAAGTTGGCTGCTATTTTTTTCAGAAGTACCAGCAGTGCAGGTTCTGTTGTTTCAAGTTTTGAAGGCTCACCCATGATGATGCTGTTTCACACCATGTGGGCTTCTGTGGTGGCTTCCCACTGCGCTGGGTGAGGCAGGGAGGAGAGACCAAGCAAGTGGCAGCTACTGAATATTTGCAGGCAGCATCTCCACTCTCCCCGTGACCCCACCGCTTTCCTAGGTGTCGCTGCCTTCAAAAACTGACATCTAGAATTTTTTCTTACACAGGTGTTACTTCATTTTTCACCTGCTTTTGTTTTCACACCAGGCTGCAGCCCACAAAGAGCTACTTTTGACTTACACAGGGTTTTGGAGGTGATTAGTTTTGGAGGTGATTAGTTTTGGAGCCAGTTTATCATCCTGAACAGGTAGAAGAGATCATCACAAATTTTTAATCAGCCTTGAAAGTGGGTGTATTTGATCCAAGAACAAAAAGCATTCACCAACCGCTAAATCCAATCAACTGTGGGTGACTGATTACTTTTAGTTTTCTTAATTGATTGACTGTGGCATTTCTATGAAGGAGCTATTCTGAAACCCAAGGAAGTCCCCACAAGTGTTTCAATTCTGGGAATAACTTCTAAGTTATGTATTAAACCTGTGAATTCATCAGCGCCGAGCATTATAAGCAAAATATACAGATGGATGTGCGAGAGCTGTGCTGGATTAGAGTGGGTGGGTTTTTTTCTCTTGCTTAGTAACAAGTTAAACAGTGAGAAGAATAAGTTTATGGATTGCTTGAAAAGAGTTTGAGGAGTTTTTTGTAGTAAAACGTTGCTGTAATATTGCCGGGTAGCATCTGGCAATGGAGCTTTCAAAAAGAGGCTCCTTTCACCCCAACAAGGCATAGTACAAAATCTCTCTGTGTCTCTCTATGAGTGTATGGAATTGCCTGGTGCACACACATGTGCATGGGAAGAGCTTTGTTCTGGCGGAGCGTTGTGGTCCAGCGCTGGGCACCGCACCTCCGCTCTCGCCCCCGCCCAGCCGCGTCTCTGGAGCGTTACCGCTGGAGACGCCTCCTCAGGCTCTGGTCGACGCTGCACTGACGCCGAGCGTGGCGGTGTGCGGGAGCTGGCTCTGGAGGACGTGACCGTCAGCTCACTGCGTGCATGGACTTACCTGTCCCGGGGACACCCTTAGCAGACAATTCAGATACGATTTGTGGTACCAGCATTAGTTTTTCAAATATGTCCAATTACCTTTACTTGCACAGCTGAAAATGTCAGGTTCTGAAGGACCGTTTCCACAGCAAATGCTGTGTGTGCTGCTGCTACTGTGTGTTCTAGGGCAAATCATTAGTGTCATTATTGTTTATTTTCATCACAATACGACAAGTCCAGCTGGGAGTGAATGCGCACAATACACAGGGATGCTTTTGGTACGATACAGAGCAACCTGTCAGAAGGTGACTCAGATCCAAACAAAGGTACAAGCCCTCGTGCAGCAGGACTCCCTCACTCGCAGCTTTCAGACTGTCTGGTGGTGGGTTGGGACCAGGGCTCTCGTGGGATCCATGGAGAACATTTAAAAAAATGCGTCTGAGCCTGTGAGAATTTTTGCCACAAGCGATGGGAGTCCCTGCGAGCAACCACCTTCCCTGTAAAGTGCAGACTTCTTCCTCATTCAACCTCTTTTCTCTAATAACAAGAAGAAATATCTTGGGAACATTTTAATAAATAAAATAAACTCTTCATTCTTATAAAAGAACACAGGCAGGTCACATCAATCTGTCCCTGAGCTTGACTGGAGGAGTTTGGGTGGGACTGATAACGTATTAAAATGATAGAGATTTGGTTGGTAAAATTCTTTCTCTGGGGCCACCTACGCGTAGGGGTAACCTGGTTAAGGAGAAAAGGCAAACACGCTGCTGACATTGCGTCTTTTTGCTATTCTGACTTCAGCTACATTATTTTTGTTTCCATCTGAGGTAACTGCAACTGGTTGTCTTCAGCATGACCTTTGGAAGGTGTATAAAACCACCAGTGGTCAACGTCTATCCAGCCTTTGCCAGCTGCGGAAATTATCCAAGGTGTATCCCAGCTGCTGGGCATCTCTTTTAATTGCAAACCACAATTAGAGTGCTCCCATGCTCTTGGCTCCCCAGTTAGCCAGCAGCTGCTTGGAAAGGGAGAAAGAACTCACAAGGAGCCAGTTCCCTGAGGATACAAGGTTATTTTTTCCTCTTTGGGCTGGGCAGCAGGGCTGGGAGCTGTTATGGTATCAGGAGATGCAAATGCTGTCCCTATGTGAATCAATTGTGGAAGTGGTGCAAGCTCTTCCTGACCAGAATATGCTTCCAGGCTCAGCTGGGGATGCATCCGAGCTCTGTGAGTCTTGGGGCATCCCAAGGGATGATGTTTCTGGGCTCAGAAGCTGGGGAGCAGCAGATCTGATGCCTTGGCTGGTGCTTTTGTGGTGTGCTTTGTATCACAGCGAGCCTTTAGCTTGCCATTTGCTTACCAAAGGGGTGGGGGAAAGCAGCAAACAACAAACAAGTGTGGCTTAAATCAGAAACACCTGCAAAATCATGCTAAATTTGTGTGTGTGTGTGCATGTATTTTAACTGAAAGCAGGGGCATATTGTTTTTTTAGATTGTAGGTCTGCAGTTTGTTGAAAAATGATATGGTCCTCATTCCCTCCTCCCAAAGTCAATTGTTGTCAAACACTGAGCCAACTGAAATAAGCTTTTGTTATTCACAGCGGAGGAAGAAACTCTGAATAGAATCGGTTTGTGTTCCAGGAGCATACGGCCAGTTCTGGGCCCGAGCTCTGATTTGTTTCGCATTGATCAAAGAAACCAGTTAGAGCAATAAATAAAGCAAGGGCCTCGTCTGGGCCGCCAGCAGAATCACTAGGTCTGCTTGGCAGGTTCTGCCTGAAATTATCCTCTCTCAAGAAACCTGCGTGTTTGCGTTTGAAAAATTACATTGACTGGTAATTACTCCACACGCTGCTATCAGCACTGCCGGTGCTGGGTCTCTTCATCTGTGCTTGGGCCTGCGGTCCCTCGGTGCTCTTATTCTTGATGCAGACAACTTCAAGTCAAAGTTTGGCTGATAAAGCCCTGGTTTATTGTTTTTTTTGATTGCTTCCTTCCTATGCTCATCCCAAATTATTCATATTTCCTGTTCTCCAGCTCACATTTATGTCAGTTTTTTCCTTTTCCATCATTAAACCTCCCTCATCCCTCACTCCCAAACTGCCACTGGTGAGGATTTTCCATTTGCCCAAGTCCTGAACGCGCCGTGATTTCCTGGCAGCCCCGCTCTCATTACAGGACTGGAGAGGCTCCTGCTTGTCATAATGACACACACCCAGAGAGCATCACTACAGTATCTAATGCAAATACAAACATATTTCGGGAATAAATGAAAAGCAGCTCTACTTGAATTATTGAGGAAATAAAGACTATGTGCTGTTGGGTACTGGAACGCTTCCTGCCTTTGTTCGCAGAGAAGCAGTTGTCAAACATCATGCACGTTCTTCTGTATGTGCTCCGTGTTCTGGGGCTGAATTTGCCCCTCGTGTGCGACTGAGAAGCTGTATGTGGTATTGTCAACAGACACGGGACTGCCCAGGCAATTCCAAGCATTCACGTAACCCAAACAGCTTCCTAGCACGGGAGAAGTCACCAGATGATTTTCGTTACACTAAGAGTTATTTTCTTGATGGATTATTAATCTTTTGTTCATCTACCTTTTTCCTTATTGGTTCTAATTTTTATTGACTGTTGAACAAACTTGTACTAATGCTAAGCCCTTTCTGCTTGTATTAAAAAAGGATTTCCATGGACTTATAAGCTTACCTCTTTGAATCAGAATGACATGTTGGTTTATCTCATAATCTTTAATATCTCATTATCAGCAGGAACAGCATATGGAATCTTAAATTGAGCAACTGGAGGTCTTATTTGTGAACAAATTGTGTTAATTGTAAAGTCTGAGTCTGTGTGTTGGGATTGTGTGGCAAGGTTTTGGTAGAAGGGGGGCTACAAGGATGGTTTCCGTGAGAAGCTGCTCAAAGTTTCCCCTACGTCCAACAGAGCTAACATCAGACGGCTCCAAGACAAACCCATCACTGGCCAAGGCTGAGCCCATCAGCGATGGTGGTGGTGCCCCTGGGATAACATATTTAAGATGGGGGAAGAATACCCTGTGGAACAACAGCTGAAGAGAGGGGTGAGAGTATGTGAGAGAAACAACTCTGCAGACACCAAGGTCAGTGAAGAAGGAGGGGAGAAGGTGCTCCAGGCGCTGGACCAGAGATTCCCCTGCAGCCCATGATGAAGACCATGGTGAGGCTGGCTGTTCCCCTGCAGCCCATGGAGGTAAATGGTGGAGCAGATATCCACCTGCAGCCTGTTGAGGACCCCACAGCAGAGCAGGTGGGTGCCCAAAGGAGGCTGTGACCCTGTGGGAAGCCTGTGCTAGAGCAGGCTCTTGGCAGGACCTGTGGACCTGTGGAGAGTCCATGCTGGAGCAGGTTTGCTGCCAGGACTTGTGACTCCGTGGGGGACTCATGCTGGAGCAGTCTTCCTGAAGGACTGCACCCTGTGGAAAGGACCCACATTGGAGCAGTTGGTGAAGAACTGCAGCCCGTGGGAAAGACCCACATTGGAGAAGCTTGTGGAGGACTGTTTCCCATGGGAGGGAAGCCCATGCTGGAGCAGGGGCAGAGTGTGGGGAGTCCTCCCCCTGAGGAGGAAGAGGAAGGGGCTGCAGAAACAACATGTGATGAACTGACCACAGCCCCCATTCCCTGTCTCCCTGGGCTGCTCGGGGGGAGGAGGAGGTAGAGAAAATCAGGAGTGAATCTGAGCCTGGGAAGAGGGTCAGGGGAAGGTGTCTTAAGCTTTGGGTTTTATTTCTCATTACCCTGCTCTGGGTTGATTGGTAATAAATTAAACTGATTTTCCCCAAGTCAAGTCTATTTTGCCTGCGATGGTAATTGCTGAATGATCTCTCCCTGTCCTTATCGCAACCCATGAGCCTTCTCTCCCCTGTCCAGCTGAGGAAGGGAGGGATAGAGCAGTTTTGGTGGGTGCCCGGAGCCCAGAGAGGGTCAACCCACCACAGTCTGTGCAAAATAACCACGCACCTTCCATACGTAACTGCATGAGCTGGCATTTATCCCTGTAGATGAGGTGACTTGCACTTGAGTATTTACTTAGGGTGGTGTCGAACTGGTGGGATCGGAGCTGTGTTGCTTCATTTGTTTCATTTTGCAGCTTTTTCTTTCCTCTTTGGGCTCAGTGTTGTGTTCCGGGGCTTTGGTTCAAGTGAAAACCACTTAAAGCAGCTGCATTTCGGCTGTGTGCTCATTTGTAGATGGTATTTGATATATATGGTGGTGTTCTTTTTGTTTATATATAATTTGTAAACCAAACCGGATTGTTTTAATGGATTTGCTGAAGAGCACAGCCAAGCATTCAGCTCATGAACTGCCCTCTGATTCATTGCTATTTGAAATTCAGCGTGTGACTGGGCAACTGAGTTGCATGGGATTTTTTTTATGTTGCCTGAATCAATCAAACTTTCTCAGCGAGAAACTGTAATTTAAAAGAAAAAACACCCAAAACAGAAAAACCCCGTTCATATGCTAAGGCCCAGGTTTCTAGAAGCGTGAAGCAGCCTTAAAGATGGCTTAAGAAGTCAGCTGGGCTTTTCCTGGCATGAAATAGCACAGAGCTAGTACAGTTTGTCTTGCAGCACTTTAGTTCAGACCAAGCCTTGTGAGCAGGTATAAATCTGCGCAGCCCTGATGAGTTAGGATGTTGTCTTTGATTCAGTCCGGGCTCTGGCACGCGAAAAGTTTGTGTGAAAGCAGAAGGCGGCGGCTGGGGCAGAGCTGCAGCCAGGCTGAGGAACAAAAGGGAGGCCAAGAAAGAGGAAGGGGGGGAAAAAGAGCAGAGGAACAATTTATAACCCAAAAAGGTGGAAAAGAGCATGTTACAAAGTTTTTCAAAAAGGAGGATTTGCTCATTTTTAGAGTTGTCGTAATGAAAAGTGAAGTCACAAATTAACAGTGTTCACTCTGTTCTGTTGAATTAAAACCTCATAACTATATTTACTAATTATCAAAACAAAAGATAATCTAAGAACGTGAAGTCTGTTGTGTGTTAAAGAGTTCACAACATGGACAACGGACCCTAGAGATCCCTGGATGTGGCCTGCGATGCGGAGCGGATGTTTGTAATGCGTTGCATACGTCCCTCCATGCACATCTGATTTGGGGCTGGCAGTCTGTGCTGTTATTTCACTTGATTTGTATATTTTAAAAGCCTCAGTTCCTTCCCTGCTGAAGATGGGGAGATTACTTTTTATCTTTGTTTTAATTGGACACAAGTAAAGCAGATTCCTGACAAAGCAAAAATCCAAACATTTTTCTTTCTATTACTTTTCAGAAAGCAAATATTTTTAAGGGTTCAGAGGGCTCTGCAAGTCAAGTGTCAGAAATGGGAAAGGAGAAAAGGTGGGAGATGGAGGGGAAATTGTGTGGAAGAAGAATGGCAGAGTGCTGACTGGGAAAAACAATAATGGATACTATTGCTTTCTGGGTAGAATGAAAGGGCTGTGCCCTTGGCTGGTGTTAATTGGCCTAACTCCTCTAAACTTGGTAGAGGATTGATTCACAGCAGCTGTAATCCTCAAGTTAAATCCCAGCCCCACTGGGAGTTATATCATTGTCTTCAAAAGAAGAAAGATTTTAACCTGTGTGTTATTTTATTCAATCACCTAGTGAATCTCTTCACAGTAAAAGAACTTGGCTCAGCCAGCGCTCCCCTGCGGGAGGGATGGGGTTCAGATTGCTTTATGAACTAGAAATGTGGAACTGGCTTTCTGGAAAAATTGTCAAAAAACCTTCCGAACAAGCCTTTGTCTAATTTTAGTAGTTTATGTTTTTTTCACAGATATTATTCAAAACTGCCAAATTGCCAAACTTTCACATCCAAGCCAGGTGAAAACTTCAGGTTTTGGCTTATTTTCAAATCCAAGCCAGGACTGTTTGGGTTTAGGTCCAACCTGTGGCAGTGAATAATGTGTTTTCCTGTAGTCATGGTAGACAATTGAGCTACTGTTAACCTACAGGAGCCCACGCATAGATTTTATTTTTAGTACGTGGCATGCATAGGAAGCAAGTGTTGATCCTTGCTTATCACAGGATAAGTTCAAGGAAGCCAAACACAACTGTAAAGTGTGAACCAGGCCAGCTGATTAGGGGTGATGAGATTTAATGAGGGGCGGCTGAGGCAGCTGGGGCTGTTCAGCCTGGAAAAAAAGAGGCTGAGGGGAGACCTTATGGGGCTCTACAACCACCCGAAAGGAGGGTGTAGAGAGGTGGGGGGTCGATCTCTTCTCCCAAGTAACAGGTGATAGGACAAGAGGAAACAGCCCCAGGTTGTACCAGGGGAGGTTTAGACTGGATATTAGGAAAAATTTTTGCACTGAAAGGACTTTTAAGCATTGGAACAGGGTCCCCAGGGAAGTGGTTGAGGCACCATCCCTGGAGGTATTTAAAAGACGGGTAGACATAGTGCTTAGAGATATGGTTTAGCAATGGTTTTGTCAGAGTTAGGTTGGTGGTTGGACTAGATGATCTGAAAGGTCCCTTCCAACCCAGGTCATTCTATGATCTTATGAATGACAAAAAGTACAGTCCTCAGCTGGACTAAATCTCCACCTGATGGAGTCAATGTGGGATTGGCCCTTAGCTGTCCTTACGCACAATGATGTGATTCCAGAGCTGCCACAGGATACTCAAACCCTAAGGGACAGGAAACCAGCATAAAGCTCCTATTTTTGCATCTTTCATGGTTTTTTCCACAGTTTGTAAATTTTGAACTATCAGAAAGCTGTGTTTAGGTTGCTATTCAGGCTTGGTTTCGCAGTTTCAAATATTGCTTTCTCTTTTGTTTAACTATGTGGAGTTGTAACCTGTGTACACACAATATTGACACATTCTTAATTATTTTACTCATTGCGGGTTTCAGACACTAAATTCAACTTCCCTTAGGAATAAACAGGGCTCTGTTCCCCAGGCTCTGACTGAAATAGTGCAAGAAACATCAAAATCCCACTGTCAACACCATGCAGATACACACAAAGCCAAGACAAACTCCCCTCACAACACAGCAAATATCCATACACTCATGAGCGGGAAGTAGACACAGAAAAGCAGTATATACACAGTTCAAAGATAAGGATATTCACGGTGAGGACCAACTTCCTTTCTCCGAGTCTTTTTTTTCCTAGAAATCGGTTTATTTTTTGTTGTTGAAAAGAAATGACAGGATCTGAAATGAACTAGCTCTTTTTTTTTTTTTTTTTTTGTCATAGAAATGTGGTCTCTTTATGTGCTGTTGTCAAAATGTCTAACTTTTGGGGATGTCGTGTTCAAAAGTTGATTTAAAATTAGAATGGCAGATTTTGGCAGGACTTCACTTGGTTTTTATTTCTTGAAAATAAGCCAGAAGAGTAACTGCTATGCCAGAATAGGGGTGCTTTAAGGGCTTTCCTAAGGGAAAAGATAATGGAGAATCTGTATTTTTTTTGCTTTCTTCATGTTTTCTCTGTATTTTTTCCTCTGCTGATGAACCTCACCTCTGAAATTGTTTCTAAGCTTCTACTTCATGCAATTGTCGTCTTCTCAGCTTTACCTTTAGTTTCTGTTTTATTTTCCTTTTTTCCTGTACTGACTTTATAACTAAATTTTTATTCCTTTCTTTGACAGATTGCTACCAATCACTTTAGTATGAGAGCTGTAGCATTTCATTCTATGGTTGTTTTCTGTAATTGTATACCCAATAAAGGCTGCTGTATTATTTTATGGAAATGAACGGTGGTCCACAGCCATCATTATCCGAAAGCTCGCTATAGACGTTGTAATATTGGCAATGTTCTTGCAGAAGTGCTGTTAGCAGAGGGGAAGGTAAGGCTCATGTCTCCAGCTTTAGCTTTCCATCTCTAGCCACGTTTGTGGGCGAGGGAAGGACTGGGACTGGACTCTAGCAGGAGACCAAGATGAATACTTATGGTGGGGAGAACTTGCTTGGGGGTGTGTGTGGAGGGCAACTTTCTTTTGGTCAAACTGGAATGAATGAAAGCCTGTTTTCTCTGTCAAGACGCACCCCTTCTCCTTAAAGCTCTTAACTGCTTAGTCTGTTGTCAAGCAATCAATTGTTTGTCTGTTTGGATATTAAAATAAAAAATAATCAGAGATGTCAAAATCATATATTCAGATTCCACATTTTTTCCTTTACATGCATAGTCAAGCTGGAGCTGGAGTCAAAAGGCTGTAACAGGAGAATAGCTGAGTACACTGATACTTCTCAAAGTTCTCCTACTTAGCTGGCTCGTGAGAAATGGGTCACCAAATGCTGTGAAGACTGCTGCAGCTATCAATGTTAGTAAATAGCTGAAGCCCATTTAATTCTGGCCAGCTTAGGGGAGTTAAAAATTCCATCACATCATGCCATGGCTTCCTCTTTGCACTGCACAGGCACTCCATAAATCCACACGGCTCTCTCCCTCCTATCTGAATCGCAATGCAGTTATTAAACAAATTGTAAGTCTATTTCGTATCCTTTTTAATACTTTGAAAACTGCACAATATAAGGCTTAATAAAAGCTGAATGCTCCAAAACTGCTCTTAGAACTGAAAATATGACTACATCAAAAGACTTTACAAGGGCAGGATTTTAATGGCTGAATAATACGCTGGAACGGAGCAGTAATTTCTTCTCGAATGCTGGGATGAATTATTTATGCTTTGACAACATTATGTGTCTCTAAAGCAGCTTTTAGTTATTCGCCTATTCGAGGACACAGCTGATCCTGCTGCCCGCTCTTGTAATTACATTAACCTCTTGACACTACATGACAAGCTTTTCCTGTGAACTGCGATCAATAGCCCATAACTGCTACCTATTTAATAGGGCCATGGTTACACTTCAGTTCAGATATAATTAGCTCTTTTCCCCCTTCCTCTTTTAACAGAGCATGGAAAAAACCCCATGTTGTTTAAATTAAAAAAAAAAAAATACACACAACAAAATAAAGGCTGTTAAGGAAAAGAATAAAAGCATTCAAATCACTGAATAGGCAAGTAATATGTTCCCTGAGTTTCTGTTCAGAAATGTGTAGCCCTTCCATTAGTCCACATCTGCATTTAAATGGAACTGGAAGCTATAGCGTATGAGGATTTGTAGGAATCAATTACAGAAGTGTTGGTACAGGTGGGCAAGGCTGCGACCTGATACAGTTGAAGCCCACACTGGTAATGAGATAAACTGGGTTCATTTCTGCTCTGTTTTCACCTAGCTTTAATAGAAGCATAGCATTTTGTTGCATACCATTGGAGCTACTTTGTCTCAGGGGTATCTTTAGACTCAGATAAATACATACAGCATATGTATTGAAGAAGTTTGACTAATTGTGTTAACACTTTTAAACAAGTAATACTTTCTTGCATTTCTTTCTAATCGTTTGGCTATTTGGGCTGTATTATGGACTATCTGAACAGACTAATGAATACCATATGAAAGACAAAGGCTGATCTTGGCCTTGATGGAACAGAAATTACCTGTCTGGTAGTCTGTAAAACAGCTTCCCGTTCCTTGATCTGTAGACAGGTGGCCATGCTCATGCCGTTGGCCCAAACAACATTGCCCTACTTGTAATTTCAAAGTTTATGTTCCCTATTCCAAATAGTTCTTTGCCTTTTCATGCATTACTTTGCAAAATGGCCTTTGGGAACTAAAGAGGTTTTGTGGTTTTTTTTTATTTTGGGTGGTTTTTTTTTTGGTTAGGGGCTTGAGTACTTTAGGACACTGCTCATTTTCAAAGGACAGGATAAGCACTTGTAATCAAGTTTAATAACTTTTTCTAAATAGGCTGTTGGCAAGAGTTGTGTTCTTTCACTCAAGATCCAAAGAAATCAAGTCCATGAGGCTCTTCCCAGCTTCTTCAAGGGATCTCCAACCAGGTCTGCACCAAGAACAATTAATGCTATCAAAACATTACAAAGCACTATGGGTAATGAAAGAACCTAGATGGTTTCTCTCAACAGAAGCATGTCTTTTCAGATTTATGAACACTTCAGGTTGGGTACCTCTATGTTTTTTTTAGGAACTGCATTTGAATTTCAAACTTTTTTTGGTTAGATGTTTAAATTCATGTAAGATCTGTGTCTTAGATCTTGCTTCCCCTTCTCTAAAATTACTGGAAAATATTTTTTACTTCCTCGATTTCATTGGCAGGAAATGGTCTTTTGTGAGCATACCTGTTGTGACAAGTTTTTTTAAAATGCAAAAATTACAGACTCTACCTTCATCTTACAAGTAGTTATTCTCTAAAGAAAATACATTCTCTTGTAGTAAAATAATAGCTTTTGTTTACTTGTGTTTGCACATTTTGCTTACTTATATGGTACTACAGACTGTAGACATTGCTGAGGTTATAGGAGGCCTCATGGACCTGACAATGCCTTACCCTCACTGAAACAAAACTTCAGCTGCTCTGTGACATTGATTCTCCAGAGTAAGAGAGTTTGATTAACAACGTGTATTCCCAGGAAGGCTTACCTTTGCTTAGTAAATATTTTATTTCCTATTTCAAGCCTGTAACAAAGGCAGAGTTTTACCCCACCCTCAAAAGCTCAGAATAGAATAATAGATATGAGAGCATATTTCTGCTATAAAAACTTCCTTATCAGTGTATGCAGTTACTATCTGGACACATTTTTTTGCAGCACAGATGGATTAACAGAATTGTTAATACCATTCTAAATTAGAGTAATAAAGTTGTTTGAGATGGTAACTAGACGCTCCTGGGGATAGCACTGAAGTAATCAACTGTAACACAAAGGTTCCAAGGAATCTCTGAAATGCCTTCCCATTTCTCTAAAGAGACAAAAGACAAGAAAGAGAAGAGCTGAATTAGCAGTTAATAATATATAATGACTTGGAAGTTTGAAGTTTATGATGATTCATAATTATTATAAGAAACCAGTTTGTCGATTCATGAATTCAAGACGGGCTTGTTTTCCTGCACGCTGCCTATTGGCACTTGCTGTAGTTGTGGGGTGTTGTACAGCCTTTCAACAGAGCTTCATTTTTGGAGATTTTTTTTTTTCCTACAGCATGTCTGTCAAGCAAAGGGTTTGGCTAGGTTTTCTGTTCCTCTTCCTTAAATTTAAAGAAAAAAAAGGACATCAGTCAGAGTTTCTAAGATATTTTTGGTAACAACATTTCCCTCTCACAGATTTGTTGATCCCAGTAGTTGACAAGGTGTGTTAAAGCAAGTTCTTATAAAACTGCTGTCCTAAGAAAAATGAAAGATTATCTGCTTCTCTGCAGAAGGCAGACATCCTCTTTTTATGACTTCTGAGTGCACCAGAGGTTCTCAAATGTGAACCTCTTGTAGCCTTGACAGTCTTGAAAATAGAGCAAAGGAGACGTAGGAAGGAGACAGAGGTAAAGGACCTGAGGGGAGGGCTGGTTCTCAGAGCAGGGCAGAAGCGAATACTGCAGCCGCAGAATAGATGAGCCTGTCTGAGAGACTGACATTTGGGAATGCATCAAATAAAAGAAAGGCATTTAGCAGCTTACTAACTTCCACAGTTAGCAACCCCTCTGCCCCAGATTAAAAAACTGATAATTTTCTTACTGTTTTTATAGGTTACTTCTATCAAGATGTCAGAAGATCTTGGTCTTTCTTTGAGGCTCCCCTTGTGTTATTTGAACATGTCAGTTACAGTTTCTCTACCAAAGATACTCCCATCTATTTATAAAAAGGGAATGTTTCATTATCCCCAGTTTACAACGTAGGAATTGAAGCTCACTGGTAGGTAGTTATTTCATTAAAGGTCACCCAGACAGTATGTGACAAAGCCAGGAACAGAAGTCAGATCTTTAGGATCACAAACCTGTTCCTTAATCACAAGGATATCTTTCCTCCTGCATTTTTTCTGTTTGAAATGGGCTGAGAAACCCTTCATGAATGTGCATTTGTTTAATGGTATTACAAGATTAACACTAGTCATCTGGCTGGAATTCTTACTAGCAAGTCATATCACTATGTATTTATTTAATACAAGATAACCTTTCATTTTCCTGCTGGCAAATATTTTATTTCAGAGATACTAAGCTGACTAAACTTACAACTTGCATGAGTGATATGGAATTTTAAGTTAAACAGTAGACTTCTATTTATAACTGATAGCAAAAGGGATTTCAGTTCATAATTAAAAATAAAAAAATCAACAGCTTGTCAGCATTAAAGTGAAGGAAGTCTGCATTGGGAAATGCACAGCATAGCTGAAGAGTTTATACACCTACTTATTTTCTTGCACGCCCATGTGATTAATCTACGTGCTATCAACCGGGCTTGCAAGCAGGGCTTTTCTCAGCTCTGTATTGCACAGAGCAAGGCAGGTCCCGAAATGAGCTGCTTCAGTTTTCACGGGTTTTTCTTTTTGCTACAGTAACTGGCAGATTCTGGATTGTTATGAGCAGGGTGTTTCTCATCCTGCCAGGCCCTTTCCTAGAGCCTCTGCCAATTTGACCTCATAGTGGGGTACACTGGCCTTTTAAGGCTGAATGAGTTGAGAACATGGTTGGGAGTGAGTATATGGTTTCGATTACTATCTTTAAGCAGATTTGGCACCTTCATCTGACATGGGGAAGTGGAAATGAAAATCAAACCTGGAATCACCTGTATGGCAATGCAAAGCACTCCCACTAGGCTGGCAAGACAGAAGATTGCAGGACACATCTTAAATGTAGGCACAACTCCACTAAAGTCATTACCCTAGCTCAGGAGCTTCTTTTCCAGAGGACACTGGCTCATTGTTTTCTCAGCTGGGGGGAATCAGACACTTTCTAAAAGCACCTAAATAAGTAAGGTCTTTGAGCGCTTCACTGAGGTAACCCTGGAAGTCATAGAAAAAAATAATTTCCCTCTTTTATAGCAATCCACTCATTTGCCTATACATTATTTAACAATGGTCACCTAAGAATGGCAAAAGAGAGCCATATCTCATGTCCCTTTTGAGTGTCCCCTTTGAGATGTTATGGGAATAGTATTCTCTTACAGCATATAGTATCCATAATGGCTTGAGAGATATGCCCTCCGTATCAGTGTCTGTTTTAAGCAGGGAAGGAGAACAATGGTAACATGATCACACTACCCATACGCTGGGACTTGGGATACAGCTGGGCTGCTTCTGTTGAAAGGAAAGCTTTGAATCTGACAGAACTATTTGCTTCCAAATTTGTTTCCTATTGCATTATTCCAGAAAGAATTGTTGCTTTAAACCAGAATTTCAACTGCTGTGTGACAGCTGTCTGCAGTAAGCAAGCTATGAAGCTCACCAGCTTCTTGAGGTAAGCAGAGCACAGGCATCTTGAAGAAATCTGGAAATCTGGGCCCTGCATCTAGAAATAAGTTTGAGCTGCCTTCATGCAGAGCAGGGTTTACCCCAGCTCCTACTTCCCAGGCAGGAAGCAAGGTCAAAGGGAGGGAGTTACAGGAACTCTACAATGTCAGTGAGGCCAAACTAGCTGCTGAACACCTATGTGCACCTTGGTGCTTGGCTGGGCATCTCCTATGGTTACAAATCTCCCTGTGGGACTGCTTGTCTAGATTTCCAGTAAGATTTTCCTGCAATCTGTTTCTGAACCTCACACTTCTCATCCAAATCAAGTAGGTCAAATTATTATTCCCCAGTCTTATCTTTTCATACCTCACCAGTCTTCTCACCTGATTGCTGTCTAACACTGTGTAGCCCAGCTTAACCTCCCATGGAAGAAAGTATGTAAATCTCCAGGAATAATATCTTTCCAATGTCGTATTTTTTGGTTTTGGGTTTTTTTTTTTTCCACCCCTCTCCTTTTCACAGAGTTTGGATACAGTCTCTGATTCTTTTTAAAGCTCATTCATATTTTAAAATGATTTTATTAAATGTTTCATGAATTTTGCTTGCACTTCGGTTAACTATTTCCATACTTAGCAGTCCCTATCAGGCTGTTTGTTCACTTCATATTTGGTCCTGCAGTCAAAGGAATTGACTTCCATACTGCTCTGCATGGGTCTATGGCACAGATGATTGCCACAAAGTGTATGGTATTATTTTTACTTCTTAACTAGATGAACAAAACCCTCCTAATCAGCTTCCTGTGTGAATGATCATGTATAGAAAGTTAAGACTTCCTTTCCCAAGCATTCAGAGAAAATCTTATAAAACTCAGTTTCAATGGTATTTGTAGAAAGCAAAGGTATCATGGATGCTGACAAAACTGGAGCACCTTTGTGTTTAAATCTGAATGAATATTCTTATGAGTTTTCTCTATTTCTTGGTTTCTTGAGTGGTTTTGTATTATCCACTTTACTTCACTTTTATTTATCTGATTTATCTGGTGAAAACTATTAATTCCACAGGTAGATTTGAGTCATGAGCAGAAAATAAAATGAAATATACTGTGGAAAAATGCAAACTTATATGTATGAGAACAAAACCTATCTACAGTGTGCTCCAAATTGGGAGGGATATAGCAAGAAAAGATGTAGTAAAAAGACTTGGGAGTGATTGTTTTCATAAAATTAGCTTTGATCTGCAATGTGATGTAACAGGAAGAAAGGCTAGCACAGTCTGGGGCTGGATTCATTGGAACATGTACTGGAGCAAATAAACCACAGACTGACTTTTGCTTTAACTCCCTGGGGTTTTAATGCCATCTATTTTTTCCCCGGATTAGTTGCTCTCTGTCTTTCATAGCGGCATCTTGGGGCCTCGATATCTCCACATGCATCTTCATGTACTTGCATTTGGGATATCTTTTAAAGATATCAGTGACCTGAAAAATACTGATAACAGAGAAATAAAGTGGACTGGAAGGACTGCTGTATAGAGGTAAACATAAGAAGTTCTGGTAAATATTACATGCTTAGCAGGATACCAGCTAAGGAGCAAAATAATGCAAAATAATGTAACTGATGTATATAGAATAAAAACAAGGATTCAGTCACACCATAGAAGCTATGATATAATTAGAAGCAGTAGAATGAACATAAAAAGATAAAATAATTTGAATAGTAGGGGAAATATTCTGTACTGCCTTTAGCCTTTCAAATAACATCCCAAGTGAGGCTGTGGGGAATTCTTGAAAATTGATCCTATAGGTATTAATTAAAGAACCAATAAACCTGCAATGGACAGCAATCTTATCACTCCTGGAGAGATTGCACAAATGATCTGTGCAATATTTTTTGTCTCTACCACCTCTGCCTTACGCAGACGAAAGAGCAAAAGCAGTAGCAATGTCTCTAACCCGTCTGTTGGTGAAACAGTCAGTCAGCCCTCCAGATGCCAAATGGAAAAGGGCAAAAAAAGAGGCATCTGGAGGGGAGAAGAGAAGACGGTGCGAACAGTGCTCCCCTATCCAGGGTGTCCCATCCTGGGGACCCAAGCTGGGGGCCTGCCACCGCTCCCCGGCCTGAGCCCGAGCCTGGCAGCCGCTCCCCTGTGAGCCCAGTGGCTCAGGCCTGGCTGAGCAGTGGCCAGCAGAGACAGAAAGACTGATTTGACAGGAAAAAGCAGGATAATTGTGTGGAACTTAAAGAAATTTTTTCTACCCCCAAGAAACAAAGCTGAAGGTGGAAATTTTCCAGCCAGAAAGGCGATGTCCAAGGCAGGTGCCCTGGGCAAGGCTGCCCGGGCCGGCCATGGCTGCTGGCCTGTGCCTGAGGTGAAGCAACACACTGTGGGCCCAGCCCAGTGGTGAGGGGACCCAGTGCCTCCTGTCGTGCCATGTTCTCTTCTGTGAACTGTATTTTAACTGCCAGTGGGTGAATTTCTTTGGTTTGGGGTTGACAAGCACAAAAAGAGCTTTTGTTAAAAAACCGTTGGGGGTCAGGAAGGTGCTTCCCTCCCAAACCCGCTTCCCGCCCTTTAGGAAGTGTCTGTCCATGCTGCCGACGGTGTGAAACACAAAGGAAAGGTAAGTGGTGGTTTCATCTGCACAAACTGTCCTTTTTTTCCCCAACCCTAGTAATTACTTTCTTTTTTTTTTTATATATAATGGCTGTTTGGGAGGTTGTGCTAATGTCACAAAACTGACCCAGCACATGGAAAGATCTCAGCAGCCCTATAGCATAACAAACCACAGCGCTCGGGAGCAAATGATGTTCAGCAAAGTGCTGGGGTACTAGCGGAAGGTAAAGGGGATGCTTTCCTTCCCCAGTTTCAGCTATTTTGGCTGAGGGGGTGTGTGGGCTGCTGCACCCCTCTGGGGCTGCCCAGGTCTTTCCACCTCCTCAGGCTGGGGGAGGCTGGCTCCTGTTTATGTTCCTCCTAGGATCTGAGGAGAAAAGTGTTGGAAGCGAAGAGCTATTTTACAGACATGCATGCAAAATGTATCCATAGATATACATGCACATGTATTTGAGGGAGTCAAGTGGGGAACAGCGAGCATTAAATGTGTTTTCTGAGTGTGTGACAGTAAATCCAACAAATATATTCCCAAATGTTATGTTAGGTGAAAATCAACATCTAAAGTAGGCATTGTATTAACTGGTGGTTGATATGTGCTTTGGGCTTCAGTGTTCCCAATATAATTGTAAAGAAAAAATGTCTGTTTAGCCAGAAACTGCATGCAGCAACTAAGGTGGCTACTCTGATTCCCTGCCTGCATGTGGTGTGTTCGCTTCTGTCTCAGCAAACAGAGAAAGCTGCAAGATGTCTGTCTCATAACGTGCAGCAAACCTTTTTCTTGTTTAGAACTGGGATTCTTCTCTCCCTTAAGAAACACAAGAAACACCCCTGGGTCACATATTGCAGGAACCCCAGTGACCGGGGAGTGAGGGGACTGCTGTTTGTGTGTGTGTGTGCAGATGAGCCTGCTTGTGTAAATTACTTGAGACTGCAAGAGGATAAGCATAATTTTGTGTATTAACCTAGCAGTTCATTTTGTGAAATGATGAGTCTGCCATTTCCTATCTGTTCAAGACTGTATTTTTTGCAAAAATCTATGATGTGATTTAATCCAATTTTAACAATATGTAAAGGAATTTTAAAGGTAGCACTCACCATTGACTGTTTGGAAGAGCACAGAAAATTGCAGCTGTTGGTTTACTGCTTGATTACCATTGTAGCCATTTCTCTTAATTTTTTTCAACTTTTTATGGTCTATTTAATGTATCTTTACTTGTGTGCAGGTAGCTTAAGTGTTATACTGTTTTCTTGTACCAGAGCTCCTGTTAAGCGGACAAAAGAAAAATGATATTAATAATGCAACACTCTTTTCTGCACAATATTCTTCTGAGATATGGGCTCCTATTGATATCACTTTCCCTTGTAATCACATTGGCAAGTGTTTGAAGGTGTGATGGGAAAGCTTTTAAACAGGTGAATGCTCTGATTGACTAGGAGTATCACTAGTGGAAGTGCTTTTGAGGTCATGCAATGATACATCAGCAGCAGTACAAAGTAACTTTTCTGACCAGGCAGCAACTAATTAATGTTACTTGTACAATGAGAAATTACTTTCCACAGCAACTGATAGGAATCAGCCCATAATGTTAAATCAAAGAATTCTGGGAAGTTGCCAAGCAAGTGAAGATCATACTCTCTACAGATATTTTGCAACAGGAAAAAAAAGATTCAATTTCTCAGACAAATGACCTTTGTGGGTAATTCATCTAGCTCTCATCAGTGGGTGCTCTAGGTTTCCTCTCTTCATATTCCTCAGAAGAATTTTGCTTTGTTTTTCCCTACCTGATTGCTATATTCCTTTAGAGGATATTTATTGTTAAACCATGGCCTCTGTTACTTCCTTTGCTGCTTGAGCTTAGTCAGAGCTCCATGCCTCAGACATGCAATAAAGCCCAGTAGCAAAGGAAATAACAGTGCAGTTAACCTCCTTAACATTGATAATAAATAAGCACTAATATGAGATGTACCAGGGTAGCAATTGCCCTGACATAATGAAATGCACTAGTTTAAATAAGTGGTAGCTGGTGTCATCGTGCTTTTCAGTGAGGAACCTATGCAGGCCCTATATTTTCTGGGTAATTTATGTGTCAGATTTTCTAGGGAGCTCAGCTGCTGTTAAGACATTTAGTCCAAGTGGCCCAGTTTTCATAAATTCTTGACACGGAGAAAACCCCTTTGTTTTTACAGGTGCCTATCTCAGATCCGAGCTGTTTCTTTAAAAATATTACCCCAGTTGAGGGTGCTGAGCATTCTTGGAAATCTGGTGTCTGCCTCCTCCCTCTTTGTTTAAACTACATTTCACTGTATTAAAGCCAGTTCGATTGAGAATTTTGCTTCCTAGTTGCTACCGTGACCCTTGATTGAACATGGGATCTCTGCTATCAATTTACATCCCTGCAGATCAAATAGCTCTCTTCATCTCACCCTTCTGACAAGCTATCATGACAACTCTGTGGTGAATATACACACTCTGGAACTGAAGGGGAGGTTTGCTTCATTGTACAGCAATTCTTCAGGGTGGCTTAGTGGCATATTTTGAAGGAAAGACTAAGGTTCTCTTTGCAGCGGGCCTAAGCCAGGAAAATGCAAAATGTACAAGCGACCCCCATCTTGTATAACTATCTCACAGCTTGGGCACGGCTTAGGAGAACGCGTGTGCTGTAATTGAATTTCAATACCTACCAAAAAATATGGTAGTACTGAATAGCTAGGAGATTTTTATAAGTACCGATATTAATTAGACAATCATAGTTTATAAAAGCTACATGAGGATATGATTTGTGACTCGTAACTAAGTCTGAGTGATTGTGCTAATTTACAATGGTTTGGAAACAGAAATGTAAATTTGTAAGCCTTGTGCCTCATTATTATGATTTTTTATATTTTTTTTTTTTACTTCACAGTTCCCCTGACGCTTATTTTGTTACTGAAGATGAGAATAATAATACCAGAAAACGGTTGTGTTTTATCTCTGTAATATTGCTGGCAAATTGAGACAGCATGGTAGAAAAATCATAGAGGAAGTTTTCTCTGAAGTGCCCACATCTTTAGTTTATGGAATTGTCAGATTTTTGTCATTGCTTGGTTGCAAAAAACATCTGTTCCTGCTTTCAAGAAATATTTGTAGCAGTTTTACAGCAGGATTTAATTACTGCTAGTGAATGGTGGTTGGGTGCCATACAGTACTAACAGATTTTTATCTATACTCCTTTATATCTATGAAGTGTAAATGACAAATAAGAACACTATTTAACTGTGACTTTAGTAACAAAGGCTATTTGCTAAAGAACTATGTGGTGAGAGAGTTCAAACGATGGGCAACACTTGAAGGATTTGGTTTCAGAGTTGCTCACAGAGTGTAGTGATTTGTTTCTCCTTGAGCTCTGTATCAGAATGCAGCTCTCTAGTTCCTAAAACTGTTAGCCACAGGAGAATCTTTAATATGAACCTTGAGTGAATCTGAGATATTGGGGACCTTCTGAGCAGCTGCACTTATTGTTGCTTTTGCTTTTTTGAAGTGCTGATCACTGTTGGCTCTGAATGTTATGCTTTTGATGGACCTTTGTTTTAATAAGTGATTTTGTTAGGTTTTAGTCGTCCATCTGCTGTTTGAGAAACACCTTCTTAGACATCTATACTATTGTGGAGATGATAGATACAATCTGATTTTTATAGTGTCCAGAAAGGAGGGTATCTCACTTATCTAGAAATAACAATGCATAAATATGACTGATAGCATTTAATGATAACGATTTCTCTGGTAATTAGAGGGAAGCACAATACCTGAGGCAGTGGTAATGCCAGCGTTGGCTCCCTCCCTTTTCTCCAAAAGCTTATGACATTCTTATTTTGGAAAGACTGCTTTCTTCCTCTTCTACCAGGAGAATAAGGCTTCCCTCATTTGAGTTTTCTGTAAATTCTCTAAATTCTTCGTCCTTGTCAATTGTATTAGCTCTGGAGAGAGAACCAACTGCAGGTCCTGCATTCTCTTACATGCTGTGTGTCTTCAGATGACTAGCAAAGAGTCATAAAGCCAGGGGTTGTCACAGATGTTAGTGAAGTTCCAGTTTGGCCTGGGGAATCTTTCTACTGTGGTTTCCTGGTCTGCTCACACCCTTTTTGTACAGTATTTGCATGAGAAGGAAAGAGCCTAACTTGGCTGGTAGGGGCAGGCCTGGGAATTTGTGGAGAAATTCTTCAGTGCTTATATATGGAACATTATATATGGAAATAATGATGTTATTATAGCTTATAAGAAACATTTATATTAGGGTGGCACCCACATGCTCTGCTCTACATTTATGTATGCAAATAAGTGACAAATCATTTGCAGTTTGCAACTGAGAATGTTTTTTTTTTCTTCTTCTTTAATCTGAGTCCTCATTCGGTTCCTGCAATGATCTAGCTGTGGCAGAGGTTCAGACTGTGGTATTTGAAAATAGTTTCAAGCACCTACGATGTTTTTTAGCAATACTGACATGCCTGCACAGGCAAAGAGACATAGTCTGGACTCTCTTTATACCAGCAAAAAAGTGCATTTGCCAGTTTATCTTGTGTATGGTTTTGGGATTGAAACAACCTGTAGCCCTGAGGGTATTTTACATTGTGTTTGTATGGGGCTTTTCTCAGCAGAGAAACTAAGAACCCTAGCAGATACTGTTATGCTGGCAAAAGCTTCATGTGTCAACATTTATTTTCTTTAAAAATTCTTGGAATTCAAAAAACAGTCATCCTGCCCTTTCCCTTGCTTTTGGCTGCTAATGCTTTGCAGAAGGTTTGGTGATGGATTGGTTTGTCTAGGTGTTTGTTACACACTGACATAAAATAGCATATGCAGGGTTAATGCTATGAGTTTCAGAGAGACTTAGAAATCCTCCTTCAGCTTTCTCCAGAGCCCTAGGAACTCATTTCACATCTCATTCATTAGACAAACTAGCTGATCTGAAAACAGCATGCAAAACACTCCAGATTACTCTGATACAAATGTTTAGTAGCCTGTTCCCCTGAGGAGCGCCTATAACTCAACCTTTAAACCTCAAAGAAAACCAGATTTTGAGTGTCCAATTTACGGTGGCTTGAAAATGAATGTAGGGTAGTGTTTGTGAAGAACAGTAAGCTAAAGACAACACGCATTTTGTTAGTTTTAGATGGCAGGCCTGCCCCCTCGCCTGTAATCTCTGAAGATTACCGGCTCCTACTACACTCAAAACACTGACAATGCGCTGTTCATAGCGTACTGGCCTGGGGCAGATTCATAACAACTCACATTTATGCTCAAGGTATATAATTTCATTGCTTTGACACAAGCAGTATTTATAATAGCAAAGGATGACATTTTTGCCCTATCTCGAATGAGTGACAATTCTTGTATTCTCTCTGTTGGGCCTGTTGCTATCAAATCTAATGTGATTTTCAGTCTCGTATATACCTATTTGCAAAGTTAAATGAGATATTTCCTTGTATGGGCCTAGGCGACTGATGAGGAGGTTTACTAAGGTGGTGTTCAGCATAAACACTCTGAATTCAGATAGTTATACAAAATGTGAGACACTGTCAATCTACAAAGTTGACTGGAAATTTTTTGATAGCATATTTTCCTACTCGGTCTCTGGAACTTCACTCAGGAATTAATTAGGAAATTCCTAGTTTCTGAAGTAAGAGTAGACCTTTCTATATGTACCTGGCATCATCCTGATGTAGGTCAGAGCATCCGCACTAGCAATTTTGGCATCAAAATTACTTCTTCAGTTTGAGTGCTAACTGCATCTGAGAAGATTTGTACGTGGGGAAATGTACTGGAAACATATTCAAATGTAAGGAGTTCGGAGACCTAGGTGACTGAGAAACTAAACAATTCCTCTGGTAATGTCTTCTAATGACTTAATTATCTTCTCTATGTAGAAACAGTCATTTTAGTTCTAGTCTGAATGAACTGAATTACTAATTTCTAGCTGATGCATTTCACTGTGGCATTTTTTCTGCTGTTACTACCACTCAATCTTTTTTTCCTGTAGGTGCTAGCTTGGGTATGTCCCTGCATGCTTCAAACCCATATCTGTTTGTAGTACAGACAAACACTGTTTCTTCTCTGAAGAAGTACCAATCTCGGTAAGCAAACCCAGTATAAGGCAGGTGGGGATTCAGGTGCAGAGAGGTTAGTGACAGCACAGGTATATCTGAAAAAGCCTGGAGCCAAACCGAGCTCCATGCTCTCACCCTGAGAGCTCTAGGCATTGCTTTTGTCCAAGTCATTTTGATCTGTTCCTAACACAACAGTCTTTTACAGATGCGATTATCCTCTATGAAACCCTGCACAGTAAAAGACTCCTTTCAGTACCCATAACAACGTAGGTTTAGGGAAATGCCAGCAGTAATGGATTTCATTCTGCATTCTCTAAATGGGCCAAACTCTCCCATTGATTTTAATAGCTCTTTTGCCTGAGTAATTGTTATGTGAGCAGGTCATGATTGAAATGGCCTAATCCCCATTTACAGGAAATGCGTATGAAATAGAATAGAAATATCCAGAGAATGAGGCCAAGTGATCATTGTGTGTGTGGTAAAAAGGGTTTGAGTATGGTGGAAAGTAATTTTAGCTTTAAAGATAAAGCTACCACACTGAATTCCTTTGCCTCTCCTTTCATTTCCTTCTGCCATTGCATCTGCTGCTTTTTACAGGTCTTTTCCTGCCTTTTCTTGCCGTGTCCTTCCAGGGACTTAGAAGCTGAACGGTGATTCTGCCTGTCCAGCTCAGATTATGATTCTGACCTGGTCAAAAGTAGTTACAGAAATTCTTAAATACACTAAGCGTTTTCCTCTTCTAATTAGAAAAATACCCCCAAAACCAAACTAGCCAAGAATCTCAGGTCCCCTTAGTCCCATCCAAAACCCTTGTTTTCTCCAACAGAATGAAATAAAGAGATTTTAAAAGTATGGTAAGTGACCTTTTATGCCTTTGGTCCCTCAAGTTAATCAAATCCTTTTAAGATTATTGAGATGCAGTGGGGTTTTTTTGGTGTTTGAATTAATTTCCATAGAGAAAACAATCTGAAGTTCTTGACCAAAAGGACAGATAACATTAGCAGATATCTACAGTATTCATGAGTAGCACTTGCAAGAACTAGACATACTGGTAAAAATGTCTCCCTGGTTCTGTGATACAAGATGGCACTTGTATCAATCAGGGAAGCACTTAAGCACCTGAAGATAATGCTGTAGCTGAAGGATTTTCCCCCTAAAATTCTTGCTGCAGAAAGAAGTACATTAAAATAAATATTCCGGTGTCAGATGCACACAAGGAGGCCTTTTGTTGAAAAATGTCATTAGATTTAAAAAAACATAGAAACACATGCTGCAGTCTCCCCACTGTTATGCCAGTGTAAATCTGGTATCCTTCACCTGGTTGTACAGAGAATGGTTCCAGCTTTTTACCAAGGCACACGACAGGAGAGTTTGTCTCCTGATTTCTTAGTATTACTTAGAAAGGATTTTTTTTATGCAAAGGATTTTTGTATTTATTGCAAGAAACTTTTTTCTTTTTTGGGGGGGGGGGGAAGGGCAGAATGAGAGCTCATTTCTTCCCTTGAAAACTATGATTTGAAGTCAGGGCCATCAAACTCCAAGCTATTCATTTGCATGAGTCCAGGTATAACATAGATACTTTGTTGTGTGACCTGTGTGTGAACTTGTAGGAGAGAAAGGGAGGAGGGGGAGAAATGCACACGCAAGAGAGATGGTTAAGGGAGGAGATGATCATGTAAATGGAGTAACCTTGCTTGATCATCATGAGAGAACAAATTCTCAAGGGGCCAAAGGATTACCATGTCTACAAAGGTCCAATAAAGGGGAAGGCTGAGCTACTCTTAGTGTCATCATAGCTGTAATTCTCAAGCCATAATAAAACACTGGTATGTAATTAATTCAGCTGTTCTGGTTGCTGTAGAGATGATATTCGAGTACTGCCGTTAATTCATCTTTTTACCCACTAATATATTATTTTCTACAGGGATTCATTGTTTTAACCCTCAAAGCGAATTAGCCTGTGCATATTTCAAAGATTTCCGCCCAATTAAATCAGTCCAAGGACATCCACATTGCATGAGAGCCACTAGCATTACATTAGCAAAGATAAAAACCGCAGTCAAGAGGGTAGGATATCTTTAATGGGACTTTATCACCGAGACTTGAAGTTATATATATGAGAAGCAAAATGTGCTTGGCTATTCCCACAGAGATCATGCACTCTAAAATTGCCTTAAAATGCACAATCACTAACAGCAGTATTTGTCACACTCATTGCTCATTAGTTTAGACCAGAAAATTACTTCTGAATAAATGCTGATTTGCCACAGAAAAAAGCAGTAACGTGTAACTAAAAATGATCACCAAACTCCAGCATTGCTGGGACTTGTTTTTTACGCTTGTGGGTGATGAAGGGTTTTTAGCTAAAAAGAAAATGAGCGCGCATAGTGCTGATAGAGAGAATGGGAAAAAGCAAAGTGTAATGAACACGGTATGAGAACAGCTGAGCAGGAGCTAAGCAGCTTTGGTGGACCTGAGCTTGTCTGGGGTCTCAGCACCATGTTCTGCAGAACGTAGCACCTATATTTTTCACGCGTTTGCATTATCTACTGTATCCAGGCTTCCTGCTGCTCTGGATTATGGAGAGCTGTCTGTGTACAGCCCTACCACTTAATTTTTCTGTTCCCTGAACAGCAGGCTGGAGAAGATAGCAGATAGAAATGGCCATTCCAGATCAAACCCTCTGCTTTTCTCCCCTGCGCTCTGGGTGGAGTAAGCACAATCGTGTGTTTAATTTTTGCATATTATTGCTTGCAGAAACTGGGATGAGAGTAGGTGTGATCTTTATATACCTACACTATTTGAATGTCTGTCACCAGATCCTTAGTACACCTGTTTCTCAATCTCCTACAGTTCAAGTACTTGCCAGTACTGGTTGCTTTTGCAGAATACCACCTATTCTTATTGGCACAGTTTGTTCTAGAAATTAAGAAGAAACATTTCAGAATATAATTTGTTTTCATAGTATTAATAATACTGCCATTTACAAGGATCTGACACTGCTCAGATGCAGAAGTCAATGGTATCAGAAAAAAACAATGCAGAACGTAAAGACAGGACAGATTTTTACTAGGTATTATACCACACTAGGGAAGGCATTTAAAACACAAATAGACAACATGTAGCACATGTACTATTAAGCTTTTACAGGGCATTATTTCACTCAAGGGATGCCTGTGGTGTGAAAAGAGAGAAAAACAACACAGGATACAGAGAGCAAGACAGATCTTTCTAGGGAATCATCCCACACTGGGGAGGCTGCTGTTGTGAACAGAGGAAAGAAAAACAAGGCAAGAGATAAAGATGAGACATTTTACTGGCTTTAACATTTGCCTCTGTGTGATCTAAAGCAAAAGTAGTAGCACTGAATGAAGCATGCACACTGAAAAGCTCCTCCTAAGATCTCATTCTGTTTTCTTGTTTGCTAATTGTGAAGGTTGAACTTGGCAATTTTGTCACCCACAGGAGTTGTTCTGTGGATAATTTTTTGACTGAACCTATAGGAAAAAATGGCCAGTGAGGCACTGGTGAATGTACTGAGAACAGTTCTTTTCAGAACTGAGTTTTTTTGAATGCTGTGAAATAAAGTTGTACAAAAAATAAAGACCAGAGGGATTTTGCTGAAAAAGGGAGTTCAAGGGGAACAAAAATAGTTACTGGGTTAGGGTCAAAATAGGCAAACGGTTTCAGACAAAAGAAAGTACAATTTCAAAATGTCAATTTTGTTGTGAATTTAGGTGTGAATAAGAAAGTGTGTTCTCTTAAATGTCTTAAATTCAAAAAGGTTATTTTAAGCTTGACACAAAATATTTTCATCTTAAATGGAATTTTTTATTTTGTCCATGAGAACCTCATAAGCTACAATTTTAATTTTGAGTCATTCTGATTTTTATTTTTTTTAACTTTACTTGTTCAGACACCAATTGCAATCATGCAATTATTTGAGTAGTGACACTAGTAAAGCTGCATTCCTTATGGAGTATGATCCTACAGTTTCCTGTGCAAGTATCTTGCATTGCTCTTCCTTCAGTATGTGAGAAGCATGAATCCTTCCTATGGCTGGGCATTTATAAAGTTTCTGTGCATTCCCTGGTGCCTAATAAGGAGGTACCATGATGTAGCCCTTCTCAGAATCAGGTCTCATGACATCCTTCTTTGCTCAACTTGACTAAAATCTGTGGGAAATGCTCTTTTGAGATACCTTTCTGCTATAACAAATTTAGTTGAAATGAGATGTGACTGTCATAAAAGCTACAAGACGGAACAGAGCAGACACAGCATGTTCCTGTAGCCCTTTTTCTCCCAGAGCAATCCAGATAAAGGCTGATTATTGAGTCAGCTTCACTGGGTAGCATTCCCTGTATGCTGCTCTCCAGTGAGAGCAGTCTGTGGGGAGATGCAGGTGTCTTAGGAGCCCTGTCAGAAAAGGGGACACAGGCCTGGCAAATAGGGTCACTGATCCACTGCCACAAAACCCAGAGTGACAAATAGCCTGCCCTGCACTCCTAACAGCTGCTGCATCCTCTTTTATGCATACAGAGCTCTATCTCTTTTATCTGTAAAACAGGGCTATTTGCTTGCTATATGCCATGATGCATGCTACAAGTACAGACATAATATTTATTACAAGATGCTCAGATATTATAGGAAAGAAAGTGATATAAACTGCTTTATGCCATATAGTAGACAATGTGAATGTTTTAATAGGCTTTCCATGTCATTCTGTAGCATTTAATAGGCTTGAAAGTCTCCAATTAAAAAACCCCAACAAAAAAAATGGGACCATACCCAAACAATCCAAGCATGTAAAAAGCAGAGCTCAATTTCTCTTATTAAATTCTGTGGTCTAACAAGTAAGTGTTTTGGTGCAAAGTTATGGCTGATAAACTCTAGGAAGCTTTTCCAAAGAAAAGGTGATTGTAGGAACAACAGTTTTTTGAAAAAGAGGAGGAAAAAAAATAAAGTACATGAAAGTGACAAGGGTAGGAAGAGTTGACAATTAAAGTAAGAACAAAATAAAGGGAAGAGAAACAGGTGACTTTTTCAAAGAAGCTGGACAAAGTCCTTAATAGTTAAGAGAATAGTAGCAATAGGATAAAGAAATTCCACAGAGGGTAGAAATGCGAAGGAAACCCAGAATGTGGAAAACATCCAGTGGGTGGGGAAAGAACAATTGTTATGATTTATGTGCTTTGGCTGGCACAAACTCACCAGTATGCAGCTGCTGGTTTCTAAGACTCCTGTGATTCAGTAACTTGTTCACTTTTCCTTGGGTTTTGGGATGAAAAGCCTCAAACCACTACAACTGCACCTTGAACAGTGTGGCTGATCAAAGGGAATTGGAATATACCATATGCAGACATGAGCCAAGAACTGTATTTCAGTATTTATTTTTATCAACACAGCATCCTTATGCCCAAGTTTTATCTGCTGCTGATAAAGAATGTTTCTGTTCAGGGCATGTTAATTGTTAATGTACATACATATAATTTGTTCTGCTCTAAATTGATCTTGTTTGCCTTTAAGTATTTTTTTTTTCCTTTTTTTTTTTTTTCCCCATGATCCACATATGGATTCCAGGAAGAAGACATATAATCTCTCTTCCTTCATATGGGCCAGAACAACTTTCTAAAGCAGGCTGGTCCTGAGAGGTCACCAACTAAGAGGATATGCCATTGTCCTAGCTAATAAAATTAGGGGAAACAAGGAGCTGCATCTTGCATTATACCTTGTAAGTGGTACAATTTAAGCTTTGTCAGGATTTTTCTGGGGTCAGAGTCCAAGGGACTGCTACTGACAAAGAGAAGCCTTCCTTAGCCATGCCTGGTGCTGCTCAGAGCCAGGGTGAGGATAATTAGAGCATTCCCACCTGACTTGGAGCTGCTATAGGGCAGACCCTGCCTCCAACACCAGTAAACCCAAACTGCTGAGTGCTTTAGGTTGAGTTCTCAAATGATAAAAAATGAATTAACTGTAGAGCTTTCTCCTAACTATTCTGTTACTGACTTCCAAGTGTAAATAGATGTTTGTCAAATTTTGCAATTGAGTAATCTAATCTTCTGAGTAGACATATTGTCAACAGTGGGACTACTCACAAAAGCACCCGCATTAATACTCTCATGGTCATGTTCTGTGAATTACATTTGCCCATGGGAATGCCAGAGGTATCCAGCAGCCTTGTTTGCCTTCATCCCTGTGCTTTCACCTCGAGACAGAGTGAGAGGCTGTCAGCAACCTCTGGGGGCAGCTGTAGACAAACAGAGGAAAGACACTGGAAAAGTCATGGTGGTGGAAGCCCTTACAGTTTTCTTCCATTGTTGCACAAAAGTGCTTTATGCTGGAAGATGTGTTTGCTAGTGACAGTGAGATGCATACAAAAGCTTTTGCCACCACATGGTCATATCTTCTGTTGATGCATAACTTGTTAATTCAGCAATTGGTAGGTATTACTGCTGTCCTCAAATTCATGCTCTTTGTACCTAACACAGCTAGATTAAGACTCAAATGTATTAGATATAGACCTAAACCCCTAAAAAGTCTGAAAGACATGGCCCTAACAACCCTATTTTACCAAGAATGATTCTTCATGGTTGTGAAAAAATATTTCTGACCCAAGTCACAATGTCACTGAAGGATACCTGATGTCCAGCAACATCTTTCTAGCTCTGCAGCTGGCACAAACCAAGTTTTGGTTGTGTGAACCATTTACTGTAACAGGTGATAAACCATCTAAAGTGTTGTAATTTATGGTTTTGCTGTGTCCTTTTTCTTTGGTGAAGCAGATATAAGTAGCCTTTCACTCAAGATAATTTAATTCCTTCCTCAAGAGAGAGGGTGGAATTGCCCAGAAGAAAGTGATACTGTGTACCTTGAGAGGCAGTGATTGTGAGCCGTGTGACTGATCAGTACACCCTGGAACCGGAAGATGGCTCAGAGGAGATGGGCCAGGGCAACGTGACTGTGAAGCTGAGGGAATAATGAAGGATATGACTGACAACAGCTGTTGCAGTGAGCTGACTTTATCTCAGCACAAAGGGGTTTGGAGAGTGGCCTTTGTTTTAGATAAACTCCATGAGTTCATTAAGAGAGTGTGAACGTCTCCCTGAGTTAACCAGACCAACATGGGGGGAGTGAATATGTTGCTCAGCCCAACACAGAGTATAAAAACTGGAGAGCAATGCATTTGAGATGGCTTCAACCCGTGTATTGATTCCTGGCAATTGGGGATGCCCAGTGTTGTGATGCTGAGCATATTCTAGAGACTGGCAATGGGAATCACATTAGGATTTTGACTAAACTGTGTATTGCAATTGCTATATATTTTGCTAAGTGTAACGTATGTTTGCATTGTATTATTCAACAGATTTTTTTATCACTCTACTAAATCAGAAATCACCTGTAACATCAGCTTTCTTTAAATAAGTAAATTTGATACTAAGCATTACACCCTCCAAGTATGGAATATCTAAAAGAACCTGGTCAGAGAATGTTGAACTCTGGTACCACCAGAAAAATGCGATGTGGAAGAGACCCTCAGACTCTATGCTACACTGTGGTATACAGTAATTATCCTGCCTGTTATATTATACCTCATAACAGGTGTTATCTCTGTCCAGACTATGTTGAGCTGTGTGATTTTCTGTGTCTGGTTTTATTTAGCAAACTCAGGATTTAGGCTTCTGGCTCTCACACTGGTGGTAGAAGAGAAAGGAAAGTACTCATTTTAATATCTGAATTATCTAATAATACCTTTCAGTTTGTGGTATTTGCATGTTCTCTTACTAGTGATTACAATCATTTTTTTTCTACTCTGATAGGAAGGTATTTTTTCTCATGTTTTATTTTGCCGATTTTTTTTCCTTCTTCATTTCTGCTTACTGCTGGGCTCACAAGTAAATCTCCCTAAATAGCAAATAAGCACCTGAAAGTAGCCTGCACAAAAAGAAGAATAGGGCTAGGCTGTGTGCACCCTCCTCTCTCTTACTTCCCCTGAATTCAGTGGAGAGGGGGTCTGCATCTCTTTATAGCACTTCTCAGTACATCTGTTCAAGTGGAAGATCTGTGAGCTAAAAGCAGGAGGCCATCTAATATTCTTTTTCACTTCCAGATTTTCTGTGCTTACAAATATCAATTACAAGGTTTGTGTAAATTACAGGGATGATGAACTTGGAGTAGCTTCAGTATGTTTAAAACGTCTGTACAGGGATAATACGGAGATTGTGAAAATCTGCTCCTAGGAAGTCTCAGAGACATTTCCAGATAATTAATGCAATGTGTGGAAACCTGAAATCAGCACTGTTTTGGTTTGTTGGTTTTTTTTTCATTTTTTTATTTTTAAAATAAACTAGTAATTTAGGAGTGTGGCGTGCATTACAGGAGCACATTAAATTAACCATTATTAGATGAGGAAATGTTAAGATTATTAAGATAATAAAAACCAATTAGTGTAGGTTTTTTGTGTATAACTTGGGTCTCGTATAGGAAACCTATTATACAGGAGGGACTACAAATATTTGGGGGATATTTTAGATAGAAGCTGGGGCTTAAGGGTCTTGAGCTTTCTTGCAACAGCAAAAGAGCACTTTATGAACAATGTACTCTTTGAAACACAGTGATGTGATGCTAAGGATTGAAAAAGTGGTTACCCCAGGAAGATTTCAGGTAGCGCGTAAGAAGTGTTTTCATTAGCCTTAAATCCTTTGGGAGTAAATTGTGGTAGTCTGAAAAAAGAATATAAATTTGTTTCTTTGCTCACTTAATGATGGAAACAATGTGTCTGTTTGCCCATGTTAGAAATGTTGAGATATCGTTCCTGGAAGGCTAACGCATCTGATTTTCTTCTGGTTAAGCAGTAAATTAGAACTATTTCCATTGACATTAAAAGGTTGACATCGCTGTAATGATACTGGAAAGGAGATGAGAATCATTCCCGGTTGGTATCCCAATAAAGGATAGCATGATTCTGTGAATCTATTTACAGTGAGTAGTGGAAGATGGCTTTAATATCAACGCAATGCATTTTCATAGCTGTACCAAGCTTCTCAAACAGCTTGTATTCTCACATTGTTTTAATTTTGCTCCTGTGGTTGCGACAAATGGTTAGAAGTTTATCACCACTTCGGGCAGAAATTATACAGGGTCAGTAATTTCCCCATTATAACTTCATGACACCAGACACCCTTATAATCCTTGCATCACATTCATTTAGCCATTTCCTGGGCTGTTATCTGAGTCACTGCTGTTGATTCTTGTTGGTTAGTTTGTTGCTGTGTCCAAACCCATTTTTTCAGTTTAGCCTCAAGCTGGAGCCAATTAAGGGGACTTTCATGACAAGTGTGTTTCCCACCTGGTAGTTTATTCAAATGATCTCCCTTCATTTACTGATCCCAAATGCTAGTTCTTCATATGACAAACTCTTGTCCTTCAGAATGACTTCCATCCCATAAAGCATAGCCGTCAACTTAAATTTCACTTGATTCTTCCATGTGATATATCTCTTGGAGATGTTGTATTTGGCCAACATGGTATGGCTTTCACTCACCTCTTACTTCAGGAAGAAGCAGAAGTGGTGTTTGTTTTGACATGACCTATGGGCTCAAAATACGATAACTTTACATGGAAATGCATAACTGCACGTCCTTTGTATGTATCAGGTTGCCTGCCTGTTGTTGAGGCATTTCTATAGCGCATCGCACCTAACTGTTGTTGGAAATGATCACCACTTTTCAAAGATAAAAGTTAATTCCCAGTTCCCATATGGTGTCTGTCTGCTGTTTTCTATCTTTCCTAGACTAGAGGTTGCCATTTACACCTTCTTTGGAAAGACTATAAGCAATATCTCTTGGTTTGGGTTTTGTGGTTTTTTTTTTTGGTTTGGTTTGGGTTGTTTGTTTTTTCTTTTTTTTCAAACTTTCACAAGTTTTGTATATATCAGGGCCCTGAGTGCATCAATAAGCCCTAACTGTTCTGACCAGCCTCACCTGACACCTGCCCCCTCACTTGTGCATCCAGGAGCCTTATTTAAGCTCAAACCTGGGCCATAAGTTCTGGTCTGAACTGCAAGAACAGAGTAGAGTAGCAACAGCAGCAGTCCAGCCATCATCAGGTAAGGCAACAGATTTGGTCTGTGGTTGGTGTGGGAAGCCTTAACAACAGCAGCTCAGGTATATGAATGGGAACAGGTATACCTGTGGCATAGCTCAGACCAGGACTGTGGGTCTCAGCCTAAGTTTGGATTATATTGCTGTATGCATGGGTAGAGGGTGTGGGTGCAGGTCCTGGGTGAGGCTGGCCAGGACAGGTGGGACCTATTGGTGCACTCGCAGCCCTGACTGTATGTAGTTAAAATGTACGTTCATGTGAGTTCCTGTGGGGCTTTGTATGCTAAAAGGCCATCTCTGTCACTTCAAAAGGCATTTCAAGCAGGGGTGTTTCTGAGTTCCAGTTTTTGCAGTGTCTGGTTTTGTCCCTTAGTTTCAGCCAGCTCATTTCCAAAAATGAATGTGACAGTTTAGGAAAAAACTGATTTTCACCTGGTTTTATCTGGGGCAAAATGATTCAGTACAAAATCATTAACCAGCCTTTGTTTTATTTAAAAATTGGACCAAATTATCTTGAATGTACTAATCTCACATCCACCTTTGAGCAAACTGGGTCTGAGCTTTATGCTTGTAACAAAACCTGAAATGAGGCCAAGGCTCTCAGCATTCGGTTTCATTGCCGACATCTCGCAGTGCACCATTACATATCTGTGTATAGAATATCTATAGTAGTCATTAACGTGGGCTCATTACAGCCTGCCATCTGTAGTGGTGACAAAATGAGCTACATTATTGCCTCAGAATGCTGTGATCTCGAAATGATTTTGCCCTGTATCTTCCTCAAAGCACGTGCAAAGCAGTCAAGGAAATCAACACTACAAGGAACTTTGCATTTTCTGTTCTGTTCCTTTCACTCATTCCAAAACTTGCCCCTCCAGGTAAATATAAGGAGATGTGCTGTTCCCTGTCTCTTCATAATTTTATTTTATTTGGAGTTCATCTTATTGTTTGCTCTTGGGGTTATTTTTGTCTATGGGTGACAGATTTTATTGCCATCCTTTTTTAAGTGAGTGTTGCTCAGACTTTGAGTGAAGGGTGTACTATGTGCCTTTGGCTCAATACCACTCACAAGAGAAAATATGTTGTAAGCCCCTGCTCAGACACAAAACAATGCATTTGTTCAGAAAGGGAGAAGACATGAAAGCAAGCTAGGACAAGGATAGAGACAGTTTCTGGGCATAAATGGGTAACGTAATCTTGTAAGATTATGGAAGATTAGTGTTCCATCAAGGAGCAGAGAATTCCTTTTGGGAGAATAAAACCAATGGATTAACCAGAGGTACCTGTCCCTGTTTGTGCATGGCAGCAGTGTCAAGGTTCTGCTTAACAGGAGAATTACACAAAAAAGCAGCTTACTCTTTCTTAAGTCTTCCATATTTGGGAGTATGGCAAGTCTCAACAAAGTCCTGGATGTCTCAGAGAAGTTTACATCCCCATGGGTCTGGGGGAGCACCTCACTCTCTGTTATAGTTTTACAAAGTTTTTTTACAAAAGTTTTAAATGCAAATTTTTTTTTCAAGCATTGTTCAGATATGATGAGAGAAGGAAACCCCAGAAAACTTCACCAGACTTATTAGTGTCCCGACCTCTCTCTGCTTCCATCTTCCTCCTTTATTCTGGGGCAGGGGGGGACACAGAGTCCTAAATGCCTTGCTTCTTCAGTTCAAGATTTTTTTTTTTTTTTTTTTTTTATGGAGTCAAATGATCACTTTTGTCCTCATCCCACTGCTCTACTGTCCTGTTTGCCCTTTCTCCAAGAAGATGCCTCTCAGTCCTGGCAGCACGGCTGCTTTTCTTGAAAACTGCTCTGCATTTTGCTATCTCACTGTACTTTCTACCTTAGGGTTGACCACCAGCTGTAGGTTCAGTACCCAAAGTTTTTGATGGTGCTGTGATAAATTGCAAAAAAGGTAAATTCACTTTGCTTGAGGTACACAGGAAGAGGTTAAGCTTTGTATTGCCACAGTTAGAAATGATGCAGTCCAATATCTATGCTAATATATATCGCCATGGACAAGTATCATGTTATTAGCAGCACAAGTGGTCCTGTTTACTACCGCTGCTACTTTTTTTTTTTTAATAATTTTCAGATTACTTTTTTATTGAGATAAAGTTTCTAAATCCAAAAATTAAGTGTAAGTTGTCCTTTGGCTATCATCTGGATACTGTAAACTCCCATGCTTCTATGAAAAATATTGAAGTTCTAAGGTCTCTTATAAAAAAGCAGTTGAGTACTATGTTGTCCCTCATGGCCCTTCTTACCATACAGTAATGAAGCACTGGGAACTAAGTCAAAATATATATCAAATCTATGGTTGAACAGCTTCGTGTGTATATATCCCACAATTCCTGGAAAACCTTATTGAGATACATGGTATTGGAAGATGTATTGGCAAAGGGGAGAAAGTCAATGTGTAGAAAGTTTAGAAGGTATCTACTTTTGATTACAACTGGATCATACCCTACTTTAACAGTCTAGACTGGACTGTAGAGGCTGTCAAGGTCTGGATATTGTGGATGCATCATTATCATAATGACCTTGATTTGATAAGGTTGACTTTTATTCATTGTTATTTACATAAGAAATAACTGAAGCCTTAGGAATGCTTCTAGTCCTTGGTTCTGAAGACAACTAGAGTTACCTTCCTTGGACTGCTTGCTTCACAAGCAATTTTTTCAGAAAATGAAGTAAATAAAAAGGGACATGAAAAGCTAACTCGGAACAAATTTAGAAAATTTTAAGTAAAACTTAGAGGAATTTACTTTAAAAATCTACACCCCCACCCCCCTTCCCCTGGCAGGATTATAATGACAACTGGAATGTATGTGTCAGTGTAGTTAGTTGGAGGTGGCAAAGAGGAAGATATGGTTTGTGTGCTTGTGGGAAAGAACTTCAGTCTCATAGATATAGTGGGAGATGAGACAATTTTCTAAACTTCAAAACAAGCTAACCATGGAGCTTCCATATGACGCTGGTTCTTTGTGCTTCTAACAGAAGTGAGGAGTACCCCTCCAGGCAGAGTAGTAACCAGATCCACTCATTTCTACTGTAGTCTGGATAATCTTTGTTGATTGACCATATGCTTTTAAAATATGTGTTTTTTGACTGTGTTGGAATGTCATTAAACCTGTCTCATTGTCTTGAATCTAGAGACAGCTAATGACTGAATTGTTATGGAGGGGATGTGATATGCTTTCAAGACAAATTCGTGAAACCATGCTGTCAATCTATCTGTCTTTCAGTTCTCAGTAGTTTTGGAACTCACTGGACATCTGCAGCCAAATTTGACAGAGGGATATTAGTTTCAAAGGCGTTACACAGTGCATATTGGTGGCTCAGAAGAGGCTACAGTGCATGTCTCCCCCTGAAGCGGAAAGATTATAACTTGGCATCTTTGCCATTCTGGAAAGCAGCTGGACGGTCGTCACACATGCCACTTAAGTTTGACAGCAGCAGCTACTAATCGCTCTGGTTTAAAAAGTTGTCTGTAACCTCTTCTGTTTATAAGGGTATGTGGCTCTGGGAACTAAGAGAAGGCAAGAGTGATATGAAAAGGGCATGGAGGAGAGGAGGAGCTTTTAAAGGATGGAGGACACAAACAGGTAGGACATTTGCTTTACTTAGTTGTGGTACCCACAGGATGATTTGCTTAGCTTTTTTACTTTCTTTTGTTAAAAAAAAAAAGTGAAAAGCCTAAGAAATTATTATAACCTAGAAAGGGTCTGGTGTGATTTAAGAAGCAGTGCACTGCAAACGTCCATACTGGATGGTAACAACTTTAACAGCAAAGACAGAGTTTGAATAGAATAAATTGCAGTAAAATCTGAAAGAAGGAATTAAGCAGAGGATTACATTATATAATTGAGACGAAACCAGCATTTCCTCCTAAACTGGGTAGTACAAGTGTGAAAAATGCTTATGGGGCTATTGATGGCAGTGCTTAGCCTGATAAAAACGCAAGTGCATAACAGAACACTTTACAGTACAATGGTGAATTGTCTCATTTGTGACAGGACACTTTAAGACAAGTTGCCATAACTACAGAACACCCAGAAACCCAAGCTTCAGGGTTGTCTTTCCTGTATTGAGTCTGGCAAGTCTGCATTGAGGCTGGTAAATTTGTACGCAACCAGGTCCTTGCATGTTTGATTTAGTTCTTTGTGAAATGATAAACTTGATAAACTGATGGCAAAGACGACAGATGTGTGGAGAGGCTGAAGTGGCATTCACCTCTGTTCCCAGGTTTTCTGTGGCTGAGGGGATCTTTAGCTGGGTTGAGGGATGCGTGTTACAGGAAATTACTGTATTCACAGACCTGCTAGACCGGTAGTAACATCTCCTTCAGTGTCACTGAACCTTTTATTCTTCCTGCCCACAAAATAAGGAGTTTCTAGACAAGCCCCCAAAATGTGACCCTCCTATCCATCAAAACTGGAAAAGCAGGAGGGTGATGGGGAGGGAGCAAGTAAGTTTCACTGCTTCTGTGTTGCCTGGTTTTGGAAAAGATGAGCCCTGGCTTTCAAAGGGAGCACTGACATCTTGCCTCTACCACAGACCTTGTGAATGCTTTGAGCAAGTAGTACAGACTCTTCGTGCCTCCTGTTAGTACAGTAGAGACTACGCCACTGCTTTACCTCAGGAGTGTGGTGAAGGTAACTGCAATTAAGAGTTGCTGGGTGCTCAGCTGTTCTGATAGTAAAAGCCAATTAATCTCTCGGCTACTCTTAGGGAGAGTGAGGGGTGAAATTTAGGAAGCAGATTTCAGACTTTTATGGTTTCATAGGAGAATTTTTTTCTATGATAGCATGGATAATGTCTTCTGTAAGAAAGGGTAAAGAAGCTGGACTGCGACCACAGTTTACAGACTGGATTAACTATCCATTTAGTCATGATCACTGGCACCGCAAATCAAAGACTGGGTGCTCTAAATAAAGCTATACAGAGAAATAAAGAAGAAATCAATGACGTTTCTTTCTGACTGAAACAATAGTAATTCAGTGAAAAGATAAAGTACGTAAAATAGAAAGAGAAAAGAAAACTAGAAACATCTTTATTTAAACTGTGATACTACTGTCATGCTTAAGAGAAATATCTGAAGTAGTTTTTTTGTTTGCTGGGTATAGCCTTGTGGACATATAAAAGAGAATGATGGATGAAGCAACCCACTTGTTGCAAGCCTCCAAGCTGACAAGAAGACAGTAGGGAATATAGTTCAGACAAAGACTCTACATGCCAGTTCTGTCATCTGTATTATTAATGTGCTGTGTTTAGTCCCTGTGGAGAGCTTAAACTGAGCCAGAGACAGGATGTGCATCCAGTGAACATTTCCTATAATACTGGATTCATAAATTTTTTTTTAATAGTTTTGAAAGTGAACTCCCCTCTCCCCTTTATCTGTCATCCCTTCCAGAGATGCCCCGAATGTCTGATTTGCCCTGAATTTGTTCAGCACCAGTCACCAAATGTTTTACTTGTACTGAAAGAAGAAAGAGAAAAGCCAGGCTCATGAGGAAAAGCTAGAGGCAAATGTGAATTATCAGAGCTATTGCTGGCTCAAGATTTGTGAATAGTTTGGGAGTTTGTTTTGAGGAAATGAAGGGGAAATGTAGGCTTAATGGGCAGGGACTCTGGAGTGAGTCCTCTTAAGTTCTCTGCTTGATGTTTTATTTTGTAATCTTGTTTCCAACTTTGCAATCCACCTTCAGTATTCAACCTTCTGTTGCTAGGATAAGCTTCTAATGTTTCCAACCTTGAACTAATGTTTAAATGTACTTACTTAATGCTGGCAGACCCAGGGTGCCGTGTTCTTTGGAGTAATAACGTTGTAGGTGTTGCAACTTGTTGGAAAACTAGAGTGGATCTGAGCCACTGGCTACTTGGCAAGCTGAAAGTGTAACTCCAGATTGCTATGAAGCCTGGTGTTGGATGCCAAATTCTGGAGAGGCAGGGAAAGATCGGCCCTACTCCAGCCAGCAAAAGCCGCAAAGTGACAACTCTTTTCTTCTCTGGTTTGTCACGCCCCATTACCACTTGTACGTCTCAGTCTCACTCAGGAGCACAGTGTCTTCTAAGATCCTCTAGCCAGGATTATTCAGTTTGTATAGTCCAGAAAACTGATTAGGAGTTGCGTGAGCAGGGTAGCTACTTGCACTGCATCACTACCATATGCTGGACTTTGTATGACTGGATCTTGTCTTTTTTTTTTTTTTTCTTGTTGCTGCTCACCTTTGACAATCACTTCCCTTCCCTCCTCACTAGTGTTTTTTCTAATGTTAATAGGATACAGCAACAGTGGAAAAATTCAGTTCAACCAACAAAATATGGTAGGGATATAAAGGGTTTTTGAAAAGCCTCTGATATAACAGCCAGATCTCTTCAAACAGTACTTTGACCTTCTAGGCTTATGTTTCAGTATTTCTGTGCCCTTATGTATGTCTAGGTTATCTCTGTATGAATTTAATCATATGAACTCTGCTTTATGACAAGAGACTGGATCTTTCCAGTTTAGTGCGAAAGCATCCTGCTTTATATGTTTTTGGATAAAGACAAGAGTTACTGTTGACATAGATCCTTCTCTGGCTGCAGATAAGCTGGAAGAAGAGACCAGCCCCCAGGTGGCTGACTTGGTCACCCTGAAATAATACACTGTCCTCTGGTATCTAGCAGCTGAGTTGCTTGTGATGTTTTCCTTAACCCTATTCCAGTCAAGATGGACTGGAGTAGTGTTAGCATAGACCTGTTATTAAGCTGTTTATGCTAATCAGGTTTACTTTGGCTAAAACAAGTACTCAGAGAAGCAGCTTAGCTGGGAGGTCTGAGAGAGTAGTAGCCAGAGGGTGGAGGGAAGCTGTGATAGGGACATAGGCTGGTGGGACCTCTTCTGCTGTCACAGCTGAAATTGAGAAAGAACTTGTAGTCACAGACCCAAGTTAAAGATATTCAAAGTCTGATGAGACTATGGCTCCACAGTTGCAAACACAACCCATGTTTTTATATGGCAGTGAACCCTTTCCCCTCCTAAGCTGGAACATTCTCCTACTTAGAAAGGTGCAATGTATTGTTTCAAATTTGCTCTTCCTAGCTGTGGCTCGTCTCTTATGTTTACTCAGCACTTTTAATTGAGGAGCAATTAACAGGAGCAAGCGGATGGGATGCTGTCTCCCCAGCCAGCCTGACCCTGGGGAGGTAAGGCTTGTTCTGCAACCACTCTCAGAGAGCAACATTCTTTATCATCAGCACTACTCAATATTTTATAACTGAGGAAATGAGTAATTTATTAAAATGAAATTAAAGAGTGGAGAGAAATAGAGGGTGTTTAGGGTACGGAAGATGTAGTTATCCGAGCTGGAACATAGCCAGGATACTTAGATTAATTTCCACATTCTTTCACAATATTCCTTGGGATCAGTAATGAGAACAAATGGCCATTTATGTCTAGGTTGTCTCTTTCAGCCTGTACAGGAGGTGAACAAAGAATCCATATTGCTGTGGCCTCCAGAGTTTTACAGTATTTGGAACATTTCAGCTCAGTTCTCAAAACAAAGATCTGGCTATTCAAAAGTGCTTGCAGCTCTGATAAAACTATTACTACTAACTGGTAAAAGTTAGTAATGGAGCAGCTCATTAGTCAACACTACCTCTCTCTGTATATTAAATGAAGAATGTTTTTCAAGTAACAGGAAGCACCAAAGAGTATCTAATTATAGAGAGTAGTTGGTAACTATGTCACTTTTATTTTAATGGCACAATCAATTTTATAGATGAAAGTTTGAATTAAAACTGTAGTTTTAGGCATCCAGCCAAAGCTTGAATTACTGTACTTAGTAACCTGAGGAAAAAAAAATAATTTATAGAAGTTTACACATGTCTGTATTTTTTAAAAGGAGCTCTTGATTGCTTTTGTTTTATGTCTCTTTTGAAATATTGACTAGAAATCAGACGAGAAATAATAATAAACTGGATGGCTCAAAATCAAATGGCCAACACTGGGAACATATGTGTATGGTCTCAGAATATATGTTAATCAGGACTGTGGCTTGATTTTGGAATGAAGCTATCATGGTTTTACATGATGGAAACCATTCAGACCTGCCTCCTAGCAAGAATGATGTTTAGGTTTTTTCTCTCATTTATTCTGAAGCTGTTTACATTTTTCTCTTATTTATGCTGAAGATATACTTTTCCCTAGCTGAAGAGTTCATTTAGACAGGACAGGGTTTTGAAAAGCTATGTGATCTCTCTGTGAAATTGTAGACACAAAACCCCCTTAACTAATACTGAGGTGTAGAACTCAAATCTCTCTGAACTTAGAATATTGTACATGGTTCTTCACTACTTTGTGTGGGGAGTGGCAAAAGCGTATCTGATGGGTTTTATTTCAAATAGTGCTTGAGCTGGTTGTGGACCAAAATATTAATTTTCCATATACAAAAATCTGTCTCCTCTCAAAAAGTCTCATAATTCAGAATTGGCTTACCCAGTTGACATAAACTTTTTTTTTTTGGCTTTTTTGTTTATTTTTTAGAGGAAATTTTTCTTCAAACAAGCTAAATGTCAGGATACTCTACAAAGATTTGATTTTGGAGAACATTGAACTGTCTAAATTGTATTTAAAACAAAACCTGTTGAGGAATGACTCTTAATGAGTACTATAGGAAATGGGGTAAACTTCATTAATTAAATGAATTAAAGTTCTCTAGAAAATAGATATTAATGCAGAACATGGAGGAATGGATGGAGATGATTCTTTCTTCTTCTATGCACTGGTTCTTCTAGTTACATACCTAACTAAAGGACCAAGGCTGTTTCTCCCAGGCTCCAAAAAATTATTTTCAATCAGTCAAAACAAAAATCAGGGGTTTTTAATTTTGCCCAGTGGTCAAACCAGGGAAATACAATACTAAGCTGGTGGCACTTGAATTAGGCTGTGCTTAAATGCATCACAGACACTCAAAGGTCTGCATGTATGCTCTATAATATATGTAAACTGTAACTGTAGTCACTAAAGGGTTAATACACCTTTAAACATATGTTATTCCATCCCTGGTAGTTTAATAATATTTTAGGCTTACTGGTAGTGATTTTTAAATATGTTCAAAGCTTGCAAGCTGTGCATTCCAGGCTTTCTGGTAACAGCTGGAAATCCCTAATTATAGTTCACAGGTTACACATTCATCTGGTAAAATCTGTAAATAAACCCTGAAAGGCAAGAATTCCACTTCCATAGTTAAATTCTGAATGCTGCAGACTCTATCACCAGGCAATGGACAAATAACTCTCCAATAATATTACCTTTCAGTACACCAAAGGATGAAAACACCCACCCCTTGCCAGATTAAGAAGGGATTATGATGCTAGTATTTATGAAATGCACAGGGGCTCCTTGGTTGTTTGTAAAGTGAAAATATTTTAAGTACTTGGATAAACTGTACCTAGTTGCTTGCTGATTTCACAACATGGATAAAAGATAAATAAAATGAAGTCAAGCTTCCACTTAACAGCAGTCTCTAAAACTATTTTTCTATTTTGCACTAATTTCATGAGGGCTGAAACCTTACTTATCCAAAACAAGAAGGCAGTGGATCCAGAGTGATTGTAGACTGGAGTGAAGATATCTGTGGTCTCTGCTTCCCACAGCACAGTGGATGACATATACTTAATTTAAGCTTAAAGGTGGTCTGGGAGCTGAGCAATTGCCTGATTTTTTTTCTTTTTTTTTTTCACCCAGGCTTGCTAGAGGACAGGTATCGCTAAGGTTCTTCAGAATCCAAGCACTTAGGCCAGAAAATGTGGTTAGGGAATCACATTTTAGTGAGAGGCAATAATTCAGCATCCCATTTGTTGAGTCCTTGACCTGGACTAGAGGTAAACCAATAGCTGATTACCAATCTCTAGAGCCATCTACTCTCCCAAACCACACTTAATTAAAGTAATGAGACTAGTTAAAATTTTAAGGGTTAGGAAAAATTTCCCAAAGCAATTATATTTCTTCTTAGAGTTTTCAGTTTATTCAGTTAAAGAAGGTTTGCTCAGATTTCTCAGTAGTTTCCAGAGGTAGAAATATAAACATACAGAGCCAAGTGACATAATTGTACCACTCGGTGACAAATAAAATGGCGTAACTAGCAAGCTTCCATGGAGACACACCCACCAGTTAGAGGAATCCATGACTGTCAGGTTTTTTGCATTTGTAGGAGAACTTTTCTATCTGTTTCTGTTTGGATAGAATGTGTTTAAGCTATTTATTTTTACACTTAACACAATTTAAACAAAATAAACCAACTGGAAAAAATGTAATTTGCCTGCGATTGTCACACATCAGCCTTACTGGCATTAGTCAGTCTGAGTGTCCTGCAGCACTAGCAGACATACAGTCTAGTAGAAAACTGTTTTACTGATTTCCTGTTCCAGAAAATATAGGTCATATTACTGTGTAACACACGTCATTTAGTTAGATATAAAGATAACATGAGGATGTTAGCCTTTATAAAAGTGTGATTTAAACTGCATCAATTCTTTCCTTTTCTTTTGCATTTTTGGAAAAGACTGTTCTCTCTTGCCTTCAGAATTTGTCATCGCTTAATGAGACTGAAAAAAATCATATGTTCTGTTCGTATTTCTGATCTCTCCTGTGCCATTGTAACCACACTGATTACAAGGGGTGGGGAGGGTGTGGAGGTGTTATGTTCTTAGAACTTCTGAAACTGAAACAGTGCCTATGCTTCTGAAATAGTGCATCCAACAATTAAAACATCCCAAATTAAAATTGCTTATGGAAATACATTTCTCTGGGTAAACTCACTTCTGTGCAGAGGACCTGAACAAGGTCTATGCACTGCTGATGTCTTTCATGTGTTTGCTCAAGTGCGAATGTATTATGCTACCTATTTTGAAAACCAAGATCCATATTTATGACGTGTCCTTTTATCTCCGGTCATTAATGGGATTGTGTCTTCAAAGGCAGCCTCCTTTTCCTTTGTACAAATGTTGCATGTGCCTTTAGCAATCGCTGATTACACCAGGGAACATGAGTTAGCTTGGCTAAGTTGGGGCCAGCAGTAAGGCCAAAATTCCCATGTTCCTAGATCCTGATACGGAGCATAACTGTGTGGCCTGGGAACTCAGCTGTCTGCAAAGGTATCTTCTCCACCAATTGTATTGCACTGGTAGAAATTTCTCATTTATATAGTGACCTAAGAGCCCTATAAACTGGACAGTCTGCTTAAAGGATGTTTTCCTCTCCATAGCTTTGAGGGTTTGTTGGTTTTTTTTTGCTTTTTTTTTTTTCTTTATTTTACAGCACTGTGATGTTGCCTGTGTTCAGCACAGCATCCTAACTGGACACAGTGAAGAAGAATGGAGCTCAGGTGAACACAGAACGAGGGCACTATATTCACAGTACTTAACCTTGTTAGTGCCTAGTTTAGGGGTTGGTTGATCTCACTACACTCATCACAGTGAATGGGAATGGGATTCAGATCTAGCGTAGGTAATATAAATACCTGAAGCTAATCCATATGGTTCACTCCATATCTATGTGCCTATTTTTTGGAGTATGTCTTCTGTTTGGCTGTTGGACAAACCTCTGGTTATCCTTCTTACAGCTACTAGCAACAGACTTGCAAACCTCAGTCTGTGTGTTAAAATAGTCTAATGAAATCCCTCCAAGGATGTATGCAGAGATATTCACAGCACAGAACTTCTGGGGATAGCCCTACGCTGTGATGGTTCCCTGCATGCCTTATAGCCATGGACCAGACAGCAATCATCATTTCCCCAGTTAAAACCACAGCACCAGTGGATTAAGAGATCATCCTAAAACCTGAATAATCTTTTTCTAAAAGGGAAGAAGGGACCTTACTGCTGCCTTGAGCTGTGCATAAGAGAAATATTGCAATAGCGAATGAGGAGCTATTGTTTTAGAAAACAAAGGGTTTACTTCATTCTGTCAATCACCTTCATGCATTTGGCATTTGCTCATACAGGAATACATCCTGCTATATTAGCTTTACAGAACAGAACAAAAGCTAACATCTTCAACTGATGGAAGTTTTCATCATTTGTTTTTTCTAAGGCTGTGACTCAATTACAAACCAGTTTGTGTAGCCATTCCAAACAGTGTGCTGAACAACGTTCAGTGCTTCAAATGTATGTGTGTTTAACTATTTTTATTGCACATCATGTATCATACACATTACCCAAAAATAGGAAAAGTGTAAACTTATTTTTGTTACAGGTATGGTGTTCCTTACTTATGCATATGTATATTCCTACTGAATGGAAATTTCTTAATTTGTTGCGGTCAGATATTGTTCAGGATATTGAAGTGTGCCTTACTGTGTGCAATCCATTTGCTGCAATTTGTTTTGTTGCTACAAGGGATTTACTAAGTAATCAAGAGGAATGAGAGAAATGTAACATTTAATTATTCAATGATGAAGGAGTGCTTTATCACAGGACAAATGTATATGTGCACATAAAGAGAACAGGTGTATCATGTGAAAGCACATGGGAAAGTTCTGTAAGGGAGAGGAAAAATGATTTTGTGAATGGAATTTACTAACATCTGCACAAAAGCCTTTAAATCCCTTTAATTTACAGCTGTAAAACTAGTTTACAAGTGAAGGTACTGAAGACCTACGGTTTTAGTGCATGCCACTTTATGTTTTTATGTTTCAGCCAAACATTTCCATACACACATAGAAAATCAAAGCAATATGGTTTGTAGCACATGCTTTAGTGTGCAGTAAGCTGTGGAGGCCTTTCTAGCTGGCACTTGATAAGAGTCATTCCTGTGAAACAGGCATATTCTCTTAATTATTTATAGAGTTACAGGAAGGAGTAATGGATTGGGAAATGGTACTTGCTTGAGGAGAGCAACCCACCTGTGTCTCCTAGGTAATAACCCTGATGCTGATTTTATGTTGCTCATGCTTGTTTGAGTTCAAAAATATTAAATGGAGAGTTGCAGGGAATACTGAAACCCCAAAACAAGAAATTATGCCTCTCAATTTAAAGCAAATTGTTTTTTGCTCTTTTTCTGCCCCGTATTCAAGTTTCAACAATCTCTGATGACATTAGCTAAGCAAGTTGCAAGGAGGACAACTGGGAAGCACAATCTCTGAGCAAATACTTGCAAAAATGACCTTAAATATCAGGGCTAATGGAACAAATTCTACTCTTTATTATACTGGTAGGAAAAGAAAACTCAAACTGATTGCAGTGCAGGGCTTTAAACAATGTTGCTGTTCTTTTTGGAGTAGAGTGTGTCAAAAAGTTAAAAAGCACTAAGACCTTTGGATATTGCTATATATAGTCTATAATCTCTTAAATATTTCATTTTAATACTTGATTATTAGATGACTGTGCCCAACTGAACTGAGAACATGAAGAATTGCTGTGCTATAGAGGTAGCATTTTCTCTTCTATTCAGGAATGCAAAAGTGCTGAAAGAAAAGGAGTGTGAATGGGGGGGGGCATAGATACATTTCATTTTTGTTTCTGTCCTGGTGAGAAATCCTGTCTTGAGCTAAATTGCTTTAATCTGAATGTAGTTTAAACTGGGAGAAAGGGTAATGCGCTCTAAACTTAAGAGCTCACATACTTAATAGTCTTACAATTCATTCTCTGAAATAGAAGTACACATGAAGCCAGCCTCTGCCATTGTCCAGGCTTTCCTCTGCTGCTGTGGGATATCCTTATTGCCATTCAGCTGCAAAATTGCAATCTCTGGAGAGGTGTAAATGTATCTTGCCTGTTAATATCACTGCTTCAGGGGGAAAGGAGAATGAGTCTATCAACGTCTACTTACAGCATTATTTAAAAAAATATATATAATTTTACATGTACGCTTATAGGCACATACATGCGTGTAGCTGCAGCATTACAAATGGAAGATATTTGCTGTTGAATGGGAAATCCTCAAAGTGCCACGGGGCTATAAACATTCACCTGGGCAGGAAAGGAGAAGAAATGAGAATTTCACTGCTTCAGTTATTTGCTGCAGAATCTAAGCTGAAGTTATTTTTGTTCATGGAGGTGATTTATTCCTGTCTGTTTTCCTACCCAAACACCCCTGTTGCAGGCAAGAAACAGTCCTGTCTCTTTTTTACAATGATGCGATGTTAAACCTTAAAATTGAGACCTGGCAGGTGGGTTTTTGTGGGGGTTTTTGTTTCGTTTTGTGTTTTATTTTTTTTTTTAATGAAAACAAAGCGTAACAATTCTTAGCCTGTATGTTGAGCTTGCATGGTGTAAAGGATAAGCCATTGAAAAAGCCCTTGTATTACCTGCTGTTCTGTGATGAGGTAGGGTCAGCAACTAATGAAAGCTTTTCTTCCTGATGTCCTCAGATACCAACAGTTGTTTAGTTCCCCATTTAGCGTGCTCCTGGAGATGCTGCTTGTACAGGAAACGGAAGAATACCCTGATCAACATAGGCATGATTATTTTTTTTTTATTTTCAGCACCCAATGGACAGTCATTAATACAGTGTAATGTCCACAAGGAAATAAGTGATTTTTTTTTTTATATATATATATATATGTTCATATGATATTTCTAGTAAACCCTCCTGGATTTCTGCGTTTTTATTGTTCCTTTGCTATGTGGCCACTTCTGATTCAAAGTATTGTCACACCAATGAGGTAATGTGGTACCATCACTAGAGAGAGTATAGTGGTTTGGGTCAATGAATCTCCACAACCTTGAAACTTTAAATTAGTCTCATACGTTAATGAGGCAGACTTGTAAAACTTTAAGGTCTGTTTCCTCCTCTTTATGTGGAAAATTGGAGGTTAGAAGACTTGTTTGTTAACTTACTATGTGCTTCATAGAGATAGGTGCTTCTAGAGGTGATTCAGCCTACTGTAATCTGAGTCTTCTTCCACAGGTGTCTCCTGAAAGTGCTGAAGATAATTACACTCCTAAATTAAGTTTCTGTTAGTTTTGGATTCATCCCCTCCTCCTTCTAGGCACTTATGTGTTTGTACAGCACCTAATGCCATTGAGTCTTGCTCTCATTTATGCACTCTTTTAAGTTCTTCTGTTATACAAACAATAAACTTGCACAGTGTAACTGTAAGACATAGAGCAGAGTTTCTCCTGATCTACTGTACAGTATTTGAGTCCAAAATCAAATACCTGGAATTTGGGCTAAGACTGCTGACAATCTACCAATTGTGCTAGTAGCTCTGGTTGTGTAAACACCTGCATTTCTAAGTAAGTGGTAGGACAGTCGTTCATTTTATATAGGCTACCAAGCAACTTCCAAGTAGAAATTATTTTTAGCCAGACTGGTATTGCCAGGTTTTGATATGGCCTTGTGCCATGTGTTTGATATAAACTGGTAACTTAAGTACCCATATCTCATTTCCGAACACCTGAGCTATGCAAAAAGCTGGTTTTACTTTAAACTTAAATCATTTTGCAAAGCTCTGTAGCAGAGTATCCACACATCAGAAATGATGTAACCTGACAGACATAAAGTGGAATTAAAGTGAAATACATGTACTGGTTAAAACAAAATCATCTATGTCATGAATGAGAAAAACAAAACAGATGGAACTATGTCCTTGGTCATGCATCAGAGCATTTTCAGATTCTTCTAATACAGTGTAATTTAATAAAGGGGAAAACCCTTCAATATTCAAAATGTAATAAAGTAAAAAATGTGATTTTGTAATCATGTTGGAATTTAGTATCAATAACTGCAAAATAAGGAGTGCATTGATGAAATGACGTTAGAGCTTAGGAAGAATACACACATTGATTTATGAATGATTGAACTGAGATATACTTCAATTGTGGTGTCACCAGTATGCTGACAAAGTGGCTTTATATTAGCGTACCCTATGGTAGAAGGAAGATTATATTGCTTAGTGAGTAGAGTTGTGGTTAGAAGAAAGGGAAATGTCACAAGGACCTTGAACAGCCTGTTAGCCCCATCTGCAAAACTGCTCAGTGCTCAGAAATGGTTCCAAGCATGCAATTCTTCACACACACTTTATCCTCTAACACCATGAAAGATGAAGCAGTTTGGTATAATGATTTTACTAGAGTGAATTGGAGCCACAGGGAAGTCAGCAGTCTTCACGTTTGGAATGCAAAAGCTTGAGGTGAACCGGAAAGCCTCATCCTGCCAGAGGCAGTGAGAGGTACACATGTACAATCGTACTGGTTGGTAAATGGATGTAGAGAATGTAAATAAGAATTTATTCACTGTGGGGCACAGATTAAACAAGGTAAGGTTATAGACTTTACACTTATGTGTAACAAACGATGCTGAGTTTCAGATAGTTTGCACAGAGAGACGATCGTATCAGACAGCACCTAGTTATGGATGATTATAGAATCTGACTCGTTGCTGTGCTCTGTATAGTCTTGGGTGGGTGGTCAAAACTTATACTGCATGTAGTATAGCAGTGCTCCTCTCAGATCAGAGAAACAGAGCAACACGTAGAGAAGATAAACACCTTTGAACTTAAACTACAGCTTGCAGAGTCACTTCAGATGCATCAGTGACAACATTATCCAGTATATAATATACAAATGTTTTTGTGCTCTACTCCTCTTACAATAATAAACACAAATAATAACGGTATTTTGTGTAGTAGACAGTTAAATCATAGTAACGTGGTCAGGATTGAGGAAGAGAAGGTCTCAGATACCAGAAGTCCTTGGGGACTTTTATTGCTGGAAATGGGATCTTTGCCAGAATCTGCAAAATATCTTTACAGAAAAGACAAGATAAATGGACTCTTAGTATAGGACTGTGCCAGACTTTTAATTTTCAGGAACCTATATTTTTTTTCAACCTAGCAGAGGGTCAACTTAATTTGTGAATCAGTTGAATAAAGGAAGAAAGAAGGAGGGGGAAGGGTAAAACTGTTGACATTGTAAGCTATAGAAGCCTCCACAGAAAACAAATTTCTCTTGGCAATCAAGATAACTTAACAACCATAAACACATTGTCAGAGGGAAAAATTACATTTTGCTGTAACACAGATCATATACAGATGACTGATTTCTCTTTCAAGTTCAAGCACAAAAGGGCTGTTTATATGTATTCAGCATCCGACCTAGCTCTTGAAGGGCTGAAGAATGGCGGCTAAAGGGCTCTCAAAATGCTTCTTGGCAAGGAGTACAGGATAATAATCAGTGTAAGTATAAATAGCTCAGAATGTTGATAACAAGAGTGAAGTTTTTTCTTCAGGTAATTTGCAATGCTTGCCCACTTACATAGATGCAATCAGAAAGTTTTTGTTACAGTATCACAGAATCACAGAATGGTAGGGACCTCTGGAGATCATCTAGTCCAACCCCCCTGCCAGAGCAGGGTCACCCAGAGTAGGTTGCACAGGAACGCCTCCAGGCGGGTTTGGAATGTCTCCAGAGTTGGAGACTCCATCACCTCTCTGGGCAGCCTGTGCCAGTGCTCTGCCACCCTCAAAGTAAAGAAGCTCCTCCTCATGTTTAGGTGGAACTTCCTATGTTCAAGTTTGTGCCCGTTACCTCTTGTCCTGTCGCTTGGCACCACTGAAAAGAGCCTGGCCTCATCCTCCTGACACCCATCCTTTAAGTATTCATAAGCGTTGATAAGATCCCCCCTCAGTCGTCTTTTTTCCAGACTGAAGAGACCCAAATCCCTCAGTCTTTCTTCATAAGAGAGGTGTTCCAGTCCCCTAATCATCTTTGTAGCCTTTTGCTGTACCCTCTCCAGCAGTTCGCTGTCCTTCATTATATATCAGTTCTGACGCTGCTTTGGATACACGCTACTTTTCCTTTGCTTGGGATGTGCTAGAATTACCTGTGTCTACAGAAATCTAGAGAGTGCACGTTTATGTAAATAAAGAATGTCCTGCAGTGTGGACTCGGTTTCCTTAATGCATCAGATCCTTTTGCATATAACTGTCCTCTGTAGGTGCTGCTGATAATCACACTGATGTAAATAAAAGTTTCAGAGTGTGATGTATTAGTTAGGATAGCTTCTTCCAAATTTACAGACCATAAGCAGAAAAGTTATCTCCTCTTATTCTCCCATTAATTAGCATAGATAAGAGCAAAGGGACTCTTTAGTGTGCTTGGTTTCAGTCTCAGTGCTCAACTGTGGCAGCTTGGTTTGTACTTGTAATTACTGCCATTTCCAGGTGGTTTGTATCCTGTACTGCATTTGCTTAGGATTGTTTAACTTTCAAGATCATGTAAAACCTTGATGTATTCAACATAGTACATTTTATACTTAGAGGAAGGTAACTTTGTGAAAAGAAATACATAAGAAGATCCTCCTACTGTTATTTTCCCCAAGGCTTTGTACTTTCAGTGGTGCTATACTGGCTGGGTGTTTCCCTAGCTTTGGCTTTCCTTTTGAGTCTCCTTTTTAGTTGTCATTCACTAAATGGATGTAATGTGCTGCCTTAAATGAAATTTCTCAGTTAATTTTCATATGAATAGAAAACAGACAGTTGTCCTTGATCTGTCCTGCTGCTGCTCATACACCTTGCTTTGCAGGATTGGGGGTATCTTGGGGAGTTATATGTAGACAAGCCCCACAATAGCACAGGAAACAGCGGTTGTGTGAATTCGACTGATGTCTCCTGCAGAAGGATCTAACTGATGGATTCTTCAGCTCTAAAAATAGTATCACAATATTCCTCTGACCTTATCATAACCTGACTGATTTGATGCAAGTGTTATGGACAGTATGGATATATGACTGCTAATATCATTCAACTGCATGTAAATAAATATATAATTAGAAATTTAACACAAGATAGACCTTGATTTATTTTTTTTTTAATTGGGAAACCTGAAATCTACCTTCTGATATTCCTCTCTAGCTTTTAAAATAACATTGTTCAGCGATCTACTCTTACTGGTTACTGTGTGCTTCATTCCCATTACAGAGCTAACAAGGTGACAGACCAAAACTTTGAAAAGTGTAGCACGGTCTGTAAACTCACTATATTATCCAGATGGGATGAACAGACATACACCAGTTAAGGAACGTGCAAGACTGCAAATTTAATTCTTTTTCTTAATTGAGGAAGCTTATTTCAAAGGCAGTGTTCACTTGACTGTCTTCTTTTGTGTGTTTAACATTATGTGATTAAGGAGCCTAGGTTTTACTTGGTTGACACCAAGACTATTAAAACAAAACAAGCTCGTGATTTGCTGGTGCATTGATCAGATGATGGGGCTTCGTGTGTTTCTGTCTGTCAGCTACACTGCAATAACTATGTGCATGCTCTTTGCAAAAAGCACAAGGAATTTTAGAATACCTAACTGAAGATGTCTTGAAAAATGTAGCTTTTCAGAAGTTTATAGAATGCTCTCTTAAGGTTGTCATTCAAGATGAATACTGGTTTCCTTCCCGGAACAGTTGAACCATACATGGCAAGAGAGCTTCTTCGTGTTCTCTTGGAAAATATTACTTTGTAAGAGTTGTGTTTTTGGATGTGTTTCTAAACAAGGATCAAATCAGAAAGGCTTATGAGCTCCATAGAATTAATCTTCAGTCACTTCTGAAGACTTGTGTTTTCAACATGACTCTGTTTTGTTAAATATGGAATATAGAACAAATAAATAATTTTGAAGCTTAAGGCACACACACTGGGCTGCTTTCACCAGACTACTTCCTAACTTATATTTTTTGTTAAAAATACTTGCACTTTGTTTTTAGCTTTCTAGATTAGAAGAATGTTCTCTCCTGAAACACTTAAATTCTGGCTTTCCTCCACCCCGTCAGATTGGTTTTACTGTTAGTTTAATACCATGTCTATTAGTGATTTAATAATGGAGACAGAAGATTGAGCAACACCTCAAAAACTGGAGAAGTTTGTCACAGCTTATCAAGACACTGAAGGAAATAATTTTTTTTTTAGTGTATATGCATTTTCTCCTCTTCATCAGTATATATTTAAAAGTCTGTTTTACTGTGTTCCACCATTTAAAAAAAATACTTATTTTAAAACAATCTCATGATTTCAGAATGATCTTATCTGAAAAAAAATCTCAAGTCTGTGTCATGAGGAATGGTACACAGACATTAGAAATCTTAAGGACACATTAAGCTGCTTGGTCTGGTTTTTCTGTCAGTGCAGGATTTCTTCATTTATGATTTGGTCAGTGTAGTGCTAGAGGTGTCAGCTACAGATTTCCAATGAATAAAAAATAAAGGAATGCACTTTATCGATAAGACAAAGAATTAAACCCACCAGCAATAGAAGCTGAAAGAACTTAAAAGCAAGTGTGAGCTAAATGAATATGTAGTGTAGTCTTGCTGATGAGACATAAAACCAAAGGCCTGACTGCTTATGGTTATTAAAAATCCAATGGCTCTTTTTGTAAGATAGGGTGCAGTAGCCCCAGTGTCCCGGCCTAATTCCAAATACATATTCGTTCTCCTTCAGCTCTCCCTGAAGGATCAATTGAATATGGTATTCCCTATTTCCTTTCATAAACCAGCATGTACGGGGGCTACTGCTTCCGAACCCAGGAGCAGAACTTGGGGATTCTCCATAAGGAAACCTGTTGCATTATAATAACAATTTTTAACATTTATGTAAGCTAATTATTTTTTTTTAGGGAAGAATGAGGCCAATCCAGCCTTCTCAATATACTTTCTATGTGAGGAAATGTAATCACTTCAGAGCTCATCCCATACATTCTCAGTATACTGGAGAAGGTTGATTTGTTCTGAATCACACCCTTTTGTTTGTTTCTCCTTCCGTTTCCTGGCAGCTAGACTTATGAACTTGTTATGATCATCCTTTAATTCAGCATAAAATACCCCATTTATGTGTGTCAATATCCCTCCTTCCACTGTTCCTGTACAGATATTCATTATTGATGCAAAGCCCTGGACCCCTCTTTTAAACCTGGAGATTGGTGCATATAATTTTAGGGTCTATCTTATGCCTTGAGATGCAAGACAAACATCAATCTCTGTGTTAATCTCTTCCTTGAGATGCAAGGCAAGATTTCTCAGTTTGTATTGGGCCAGTCACTTTTCTACCAGCCATCAGCAAATGCTGTGAAGGAGGAGAGAGCAGGAGAAATCTTTCAAGGATTAAATGAAATTGGAAAGAGAAAGAAAATGTGAAGTTTAGAATGGGACCAAACATCTCTACAGCAATAATGTCAATGCAGAGGGCAACCCAGAGTAACTGTCAGGTTGGGTTGCTCTGCATAGGCCTGACCCACCATGTAACTCTGATGTTTAAGCACACTGGGTCTGCACATGACATTTGCTTTGGGTGAGGATGTCTGCTGTTGAATTTGGTCAGAGATATAAGGCAAATGTGGTGCACTCTTTTATGTCCAATAATGATGGAGCGGCCTCTTCAGTTTGCGGGTAAGAGGAGGAAAGATGGTGCAGCATAAAGACCATTGTAGTAAACAAAGAACCTCGTTCAATATCTTTAAATACACCTAATCTCAAGAAAACTTCTGTACTGCTTTCAGAAATTTAAATGCTCTGTTTTTCTGACAAAGTGATGAAGTTTCTACTTGTACCAAGATCTAATCGATCTTCCTGAATTGAATGACCTCCAAGTAAACACAAGTTAATGCCTTATGAACTATTCAGAAAGTACTGTATGGCTATCTATTTATAGACTTGTTACAAAGAGCAGTTTTTAAAATTAAGATTGTATGTGTTATAACCATTGCTCTTAACTTCTTGGAAGAAATCTGATTTTGAGTTCATTCAAACAAACTTGGGCTTGCTTTATTTTCTTCAGGATTCCAGTTTTTTAGCACTGTTGCAGTTTCAGATGTTCTTGTCCTGGATAGGGAACATTAATTGACTCTGGAAGACTGTTGCATCATTCTTCTTAAACTGAGCTTCCTCCCTGTTAACGAGATTATTTTCTTGATTAATTTCCCCAGAAAACTCAATAGGGCCATTATTTCTAGCACAAACTGAAAAATAGATTTAGTCTGGTTTCTAGACATGCACTTAACTCGCAGCTTCCATCCAAATGTGAGAAATCTGGAACAGTATCCCAGTCTGGTAAAAGTGAACAACTGCATCTTTTTCACAAGCTAACAATGACATAAGACTTCATAAGAATTTCTGCTCGTTACTTTCTTTAGAAACAAATGTTATTCTCAGGAAGGTACGGAACTGCCAAAAGAGAATCCTGCTTTCTACAATGTGATCTTTCAAGAAATTTACCCTGCAAAGTATTTTGGAAAAGAGATTTGTACAATTTTTACCTGTATAGTATAGGATATGATCTTTGGTACATAGCCTTTGTGAGATCTGACAGCATAGGTGAATGGAAAGGATAATTCCTTTCAAATGTGCATCTTTATTAAAAATATGTGTATATAAAGATATAAAAGTTATATAAATATCTTAATGCATAATTTTCTGTTAGAAATGCCATCAGATCTGTTAGGCTGGGGCTGTCAGCAGACAAGTACAACAGTATCTGTGTAAGGCATTATCAATCTGGGATGTCCAATGGGAGATGTCCTGGGATCAGTTCACTGATTGTTCTCTTCTTCCAAGTAACAAGTGATGTGGGCAAGAGGAAGTGGCCTCAAGTTGTGCCAGTGGAGGTTTTTGATGGATATTAGGAAACATTTCTTCACAGAAAGGGTTAGCAAACATTGGAACAGGCTGCCCAGGGAAGTGGTGAAATTGCCATCCCTGGAGGTATTTAAAAGACAGGTAGACGTGGTGCTGAGGGACATGGTTCAGTGGTGGTTTTGGCAGTGTTAGGTTGATGGTTGGACTCGATGATCTTAAATGTCCCTTCCAACCTAGACGATTCTATGATTCTATCTAAAAGTAGTGCTTAGTGCTATTTGAGGTGTCCCAGTCATCCAAGGATTCCCCATAAGGCTGGCAGGTACAATAACAGGACCTACAGGAAACTCAAGCACTGCTAGACTGTCAGCTAGAGCCAGGTGGATTCCCCCAGGGCATCTCATATGGCATTAACTGCTATGTTTAGGCATTGAATTGAGTCTTCTGTTTTCCTCTGGTCAGAGGCAAAATTTTTACTGACTTTCCTGGGACCCTGTTTTTACTTTATAATGAGAATTAAATAGTACCAAATTAAATCTAACAATTTTTGCATAGCAGTTTCTGAGAACTCACCATCCTGGCCTTATTCCCAGGTATTGCTGACTAGAGTTGAATTAGAAGATGTACGTGAGAAGTCCCCTGAATCTTTCAGTACTTGTTTGTTTGGTTTTTTAGTGTAATAACCTAACTTCAACTTTTTATCAAAATATAAGTGTAATGAAAATCATACCACACTCCCATGGTTCTTGTTTCTAATGGCTGGGAAAATGTATTACTGAACTTTGCGAACTGCTATATTCAGTAAGCAGCAAACACAATTAAATCCAGAATATACTGCACCACAACATGTACTAAATTAATTTATCTTGACAAGTTTCATTTAGTTTAAATAATTCATATTGTACTTTTATTAAAATCTGAAAGGAAAAGTAATGAATTCTTGGTTGCATGGTATCTTACTGTAAAACTCTTACATTATTAAAATTATAAATGTAATCACTTGAAACTATTGCTTACTTTTCAAAAAAAAAAAGCTGTTTGAGGTGACTTTTTGTAAAGAATGATGATACGAGAACTGGAATTAGAAGGATGTGCTTAAACGTGATATTACTAGTTATCTGTTAACCGTATTTTGTTCTTCATAGATCTCCATGTAATTTCCAGAGGCAATTATTTTTGTCTCCACTGTGCACAAACCAGGGAGCAGAGAAGTGTAGAGAGGTGAAAGAACTTGCACACAGCCATCCAGGAAACCAGTGGCACAAATGGAAACAAGACTTTAAAACTCTTTCTCTGCCCCCCTACATTTCAGTAAAGTGATTTTGTCAGTACATTAGATTTTTTTCCATTATTATTTCTTCATGGCTTTGTCTCTAGTGGCTTTGTTGACCACCATTATTCATGTCTGTGATGAACATCTTAATTCTGCTTTTTAATCTAGTTCTATAGTTTTTAGAAAAAAATAGATATTTTCTGTGAGAAGAGATTTGAACTCTCTTGCTGCATGAAAATTTCACTCCTCTATACAGTCTCCTAAACATAATGGCACGAATAGAAGATCCTAACTTTAGGCACAACAAAAAGCAGCTAGAGAAGATGATGTCTAACAAAGAAAGTTTTGGTTTTGTGCAAATTGTAAAAAAGGGAGACAAAATATAAACTGAAAAACATGTCTTAGAGCACCAAAGCAACATATGAAGAGTATGTTTGACAGCAATCCTTGAGCTTAGATTTCCTGAAAAAGGCGTTTTTTTCTTCTTAGGAGTTCTCTTTTTGTATTTAAAGACTGTGATAATGAAATAGGTGAACCATAATAATAATAACAACATAAAAGATTTTTCTCTACTTAACCTGTTCTGAGAACTATGTTTTTGGTAAGCAGCCTCTGAATGGGAGGTCAGATTTTGTTTGCTCTGGACTCCTGATGCAGTAGCTCTGCTCCTTCCCAGGGCCCTTCTCAGGAGTTTAACATGTTTTTTTTTGCTATTCGCTGTGACAGCATGGTCTGTCACAAAATGTTTTGGATAAGTGAGGATAGATAAATGAGTTTGTGCAGTGTACTGAAAACGTAGCATTCAGTGACTGAAACTTCATGTTCTAGTAGTGTGCAATAGAATAAAACTGCTCATGTGTTTTTACTTTTCCCCAGTTCAGGACTTTGGACATGCTGAAGTTAAGTGTTTTTTTGTTGTTGTTTTTTTTTTTTTTAAAAAAAAAAAAAACAAACAAAACCCAAAAAATTATGTTTCATGCTACTGTTGATTTGTGCAAGCTGCAGAGCAGGACAGTGCCATCAGACCATTTCTATTCTAGCTGCTGATTATGAGTACTCACAGAAGTGACAAGTGTGCACTTGACACAGCACTGAGTGCCAGGGAGGGGAAGGAAGGAAAAATAAAATCTTCTTTACTTCTTTACCACACAGTTCTCTCATTCTTCCTTCTTTTTTTTCTAGTCTTTTTCCTCTTATTCTCTTCTGACCTTCTAAATGACTTTGCCCTCACTGTATTTCCTCTCACCATGTCCCAGTTCCCTTTTCTTTGTCTTCTTCCGATTTAGTTTAGAGGTGTTGATTTTAGCCTTGTTACAAAGCCATTACAGGATCCAGTGTCATTGGCAGGAAATCAGGAAAGGCTCCACAATAGTTGGCCATTTGCAGAGGGAGTATCATAAAGAGACATTTCCCCAGAGATGTCCAGTAGGTTCTAGCCTTTTTAATAGTCTGTTAATTTTCATGGACACCAAATTCACATACATTTATGCAGTGTTAAAACCATAATAATAATGTACATATAAAGCATTACTAAAAGATGTGTACACTTTAAAATGTTGTAGACTGTACATTAACAATGTGAGTAAGCTGTGCTGTAGCTGTCCACCAAATTATAGAACGTAGGTTAAATGTTTTACCCTAATATGGAAGACTTTTTGTAGAATTGGCCTATAAGTATGTGGTAGACTTTTCTTTCTCTCAGGTCTCCCCCTGAGAGGCTGACATCCATAGGACTCCTAAAAATCAGCTGGTGTGCCTGCCATTGCCAGTATCAGGACATTCTGGTGAGGTAAAACGTCACTTAAGGAGGTCACACCTGCAGCTGACAAGCAGTTACAGACACTACAGATTGCAGGTAAGTGGAAAAACTCTTCTCTTCAGCTTTTGCTCTTATTAAGGAAGAAAACCACCTAAAACCACCTTCGCCTATCCTTAGATGCTTGGTTGCATGCACACATACAGAAACATAAACTAATTTGTTATACAAGTGTTAGTCCAAGAAGCAATTAAATAAAAGGGGTTCAGGTTGATACTATTGCTGTTGTTGCTGCTTAAATACTATAGTGCTGAGGATATAGACTTTACCTAGATCAGCAGCAAACTGACAGGAATGAGGTAGTAATACCACTGGGCAAGGCAAAAAATTAAACAAATTGAGAAGAATAGGAGAGTTTTCTTTTTCCTACTTTTTTTTTAACCAAACATCTTTCAGGATTCACTGTATTTAATATTTATTTTTCTTACTGACTCCAATGAGTTATAATATCTCTACTGTATGCATGCCACCAGCAGTGAAATGTCCGACCTCTGATTTTCCAAAACAGCTCCAGGAGAGACAGTCTGAGGTGGTTGTTTAGGTCCTATCACAGCGCTGTGGTAGCTGACAGTTTGGACGGTTTCTTTTTGAGGGTCACATATTGATGATATTAACTCCAATCTGGGAACTTCCATTAGATTTGTGTGATGCTGGGTCATCTCTGATGACTAATCAGAATCTAATGCTTCTCTGTTGCTAATGTGTCTCTGCAGATGTTTGGATACAGTGCACTTCTTCCAAGTTTGAGTTCTGTTTTTTTCCTTAAAATCTCGATTTTTTTTCTAACATACAGTTTTAGAAATGCTCAAATCATACCATGAGTGTGCCTTTGAATGAGTTATAGCTTGTCCTTGAGAGACTTCTTCTGTTTTAAATCACAGGAAGTCAAGGTGGCCTGAGAAATGTCCTTATAGTTTGTAACATGTGGACTAGATAATGATTTTTCTCTGAGAAAGTAGACACCATCATTCTTTGGGAAGCATATTTCTTAAATTTGCCACTAATATCCTCATTCTCTTTTTAGCTGTGTGGAGAAACAAAGGAATGTAGAATCCATTTATTGGATTCTACAAGGATGACGTTAAAGACCATCTCATTCCAACCCCCCTGCTACGGGCAGGGACACGTTCCACTAGAACAGGTTACTCAAAACCCCATCCAGCCTGGCCTTGAACAGTTCCAGGGATGGGGCACCAACAACTTCTCTGGGCAGCCTGTTCCAGTGCCTCACCACGCTCACAGGAAAGACTTTCTTCCTAATATCTAATCTAAATCTCCCCTCTTTCAGTTTAAAACCATTACCCCTCGACCTATTGCTACACTGCCTGACAAAGAGTCCCTCCCCAGCTTTCCTGTAGGCCCCCTTTAATTACTTGCCATGGCTTTAGCTAAGATAGAGTTGACTTACTAGCAGCTGGTGTAGTGCTATGTTTTGGATTTGGGATGAGAAATGATGTTGGCAGCACACTGTGTTTTTCATTGTTGCTAAGCAAGCAAGGCCTTTTCTGTTCCTCCTACTGCCTTGCCAGCGAGAAGATTGGGAGTGCACAAGAATTTGGGAGGGGATACAGTGTGATGGTACTGAAAGGCTGCTATAAGGTGTCCCCAGAGCCTTCTCTTCTCCAGGCTGAACAACCCTAGCTCTCTCAGCCTCTCTTCATAGCAGAGGTGCTCCAGTCCTCTGGTCATCTTCATGGCCCTCCTCTGGACTCAATCCAACAGGTCCACGTCCTTCTTATGTTGGGGGACCCAGAGCTGGACACAGTACTCCAGGTGGGCTGTCACCAGAGTGGAGTAGAGGGGTAGAATTACCTCCCTCAACCTGCTAGCCACGCTTCTTTTGATGTGGCCCAGGATACAGTTGGACTTCTTGTCAGCAAGCGCACATTGCCAGCTCCTATTGAGCTTCTCGTCAACCAACACCCCCAAGTCCTTCTCCTCAGGGCTGCTCTCAATCCATTCTCTGTCCAGCCTGTATTTGTGCTTGGGATTGCCATGACCCAGGTGCAGGACCTTGCACTTGGCCTTGTTGAACTTCATGAGGTTCACACAGGCCCACCACTCAAGCCTGTTCAGGTCCCTCTGGATGGCATCCCTTCCCTTCAGTTCCATACAGCCTGGTGTCGTCAGCAAACTTGCTGAGGATGCATTCAATCCCACTGTCCAAGTTGCCAGCAAAGATGTTAAACAGCACTGGTTCCAGTACTGATTCCTGAGGAATGCCACTCATCACTGGTCTCCACTTGGACATTGAGCCATTGACTGCAATGGATTTTCTGAAGTGTATCACCAGTACGTAGGAATTTGGTCGTCTCTTGCAAGTGGAATTAGTTCTCATCTGCAAGCAGGAACACGCCTAGCAACAATAGCAGTGTCATAACTGCCAATATTTTAGGGTGTTTCAGAATGTTATTAGAAAACCTTGTTAAATATGAAAATAAATGAAAGCGCTTTGCTCAACCTCATAGAATAAATATATTTTCCTACTGTAATGTGATCTGGAAACTATTTTAGAACAAGTAACTTGTTTAAATGTTTGCCCAACTGCAGGTTCTTCGTGGCTGTGAATCACACTATACGTAATGCTGATAAAGGCCGTAGAGCTAGCAGGAGTTTTTTCAAAAACTCCTCTGGCTTTTATTCAACACTTCTATGAACAGTTTGTTGCACTCATTCCTTCCTGGTTCTGATTAGCTTCTTCCCACATATTTTCCAGCAACATTTTTTTAGTTAAAAATTAAATGATGCATTTTGATAAGCTGTTACGTGATTTTGAAGTACCTGTCTGACAAGAAGGCTATAAACTAATATTCAGATCTTCTGTTTCAATAGCAAATTACATGCATTTTGTAGCGTAGATTGGTTTTCCAGAAATAATGTGGAGAGAAATCTACTATGTTACCTAACGTACTTATTAAGGTGTATCTATCTAAAGTATGCTTTATTTTTTCAAAAGTGACTATGACCTCTTGATATGAGTGTATTAGAAAAGTTAAACTGAGACTTAATCCATTGGAATTTAATGTGGATTGCATAAATGACATCAGTTCCTTCTCCCAGCCCTCACTCAAAATTAAAATGGCTTTATTGTAGGTTTATTTGTAGGTTTGACGTGGAAGTAAATGAAAAAATCTTAAGTTTAGTTTATATTAATTCTAGAGGAGAGGCTCTACATAGTAGTTTAACTTAACTAATTTTGAAAATTCTTTCAAAAATGAAAAGATGACAAAATCCAAAAAATTTGAGTTACTCTACTTCATGATTTAACAAAACACATGTACATGCCCTTAGTTTTCTGCTAGCAAAATAACACGAGCAAGCTAGAACATTCATGCTTCACCTAGCTGAAAAAGTTGGCTTTTTTTTCAAAAAGCAACTGATTTCTTTTTGCTGATGATCTAAGCAGAAGATAAATTTGACATCCCTCTTTGTAGATAAAACCAGAAAGGTGATGCCATGAAAAAGAATTATGCCAACATCTGCTACTGCAAAAATTAAGAGAGTGAGCTGAGAGCCAAACATCGCCTGAGCTATCATTTCCCATAGTAAATATGGCACCAAAGTGTAGGCATGTAGATAGCTGTTTTGGAGGAGGAAAATAATCTGTGTGGTAACATATGGAAAACTGGTATATTGCGCTGGTACACATTATTCATATGCTAGCCTTTACCAATATATTTCTTTGCTACTAAAGAATCATTTCTCTGAATAGGAGTGAATCCCATCCTCAGCGGTAATGGTTATTATCCTGCCTGCGTCACATAACGGCGCTCATTCATATGCAAGAGTTTGAAGCTGTAAAAATCCATCCCTGACGTTATATCAGCATGTATCTTGCAACTCAATATCAAAATAATAACTAACTGCAGGGGACAAGCATTTTTTTTCTTGAGGTCAGAGTATATATATATGTAGCTTGTTTATAGTTAGATTGAGACAGAAATGTTAAACAGACATTTTTAATAAGCTATGATTATCCAAACGTCTGATCTGAAAAGACTAGACTATACAATTGCAAGCTGGGGTGCATTTGACTTTATAATGTAGACACAAAAAAGCAGCTAGAAAAGCCAACTTAGAAAATTTTGCTGTGTGTTGTCAAAAGTCTTACATAAAGAAGATGGCACTTACAGGTAGACTTTTTTGCATTCTCATTAGGGTTAGTGAATAGGAAAAAGAACCTTGCCAAATAGGTTTAGCCAAAGGTCAGCTAAGCCAATAACCTCTTCCTCTAGCAGATTTTTTTTCTTTTTTTTTGGGGGGGGGGGGGAGGGGGGGGGGTTGGGGGGTGTGTAAGTCAAGAGTGACACTTCCCCCTACTTACCTTACTCTGCCGAATTCCAGTATTATGTGGTTTTGGGAATCCCAGACCTTCAGATTATATTTGCCCTATTTATAAAATAGGCCTTGGTGTAACTCTGTTCTCTAAATTATGCTTTTTTTCTTTAACTAGCCTATGACTTTGGCACATAAAACATCCTGTGGCAAGGAATTCAACAACTAAATTATGCATTGTGTGAAAAAGTACTTCCTTTTGTTTGTTTTAAACCTGCTGCCTGATAATTTCATTTGGCGCCTGATGGTGTTTTTATGCTTAAAGAATTAGTGAATAAGAAGCCTGAAACTTCAGAGAAATTTAGCATAAAACAAGACATTAAAGATTATTGATACGACCTGTGCATAGCTGGCTTCCAAATTCACTGTCAATGACTTAGTCATGCAATAAAAAGTATATGATACATTATTCTCATTTTTATAGGAGTCTGTTGTACTTGATACAGTCCAACGTAATAAGGTAATATCTGTCTTCAAGGTCATTAATGTGGAGCCTTTTTTATGTCCTTTTGTCCTTTTTTTTTATTTTTTTAATTTAGGGTATATTTGAGTTGCACATGCTTTGCATCTTAAGAGAAAGAACAGATCTACGTTTTCTTCAGTGTGATTATAAAACATCTATGGTATCACATTTGTAGTTTTAGAACACAAATGGCAAACCTAAAAACATTTATTTGAAAACTGTAGGGGTTTATTTGCATTTCTACTAGTTATCAGATTTCAGGAACCCAACTATAGTTAGGTTTTGCAGCGGTCTGAAAATTTCCATCCCTCTTGGCTTACTGTTACATACACACAGGCAGAGGAGCGTATATTGATATATTTGAATGAGTGAAGCAGGAGATTATTTCTGAGTTCTATGCTGAGCTATGCTCTGCAAAATTTATTGACTGGAATTAGTGCCCAAGTGCAGCATGCTCCCGCATCATGGACAGTTTGGTGTAGAGGAGTAAAACTCTGAATGTATTGATTTATTTTAAAAGATGCAGGCCCCAAAATGCACATCCAGCCATTAATTGCAAATTTTCTCCAAAATATTTTGTTTGTTTTCTTAACAAATCAGTTCTCCGTATGTAAATGTATTTCATTCAGAGCTTTCAACCAAAGATTGTCATCAGTAGTCTTCAAGCTGAGGCCCAAATACGCCCTGTGTGTATCTGATGCGCTTTGTGCAATAGTTAGAATGGCAATAAGCCTGGCTTTGGCATATGGTCAAGATGAAGCATGTTGCAGAGAGAGGGCCTCTGCTGACAATACGTTGTCTAGGCTTGGACCCTCTGGGGTCCTGAGGGCAAAGTAGTGATTGTAATACTTGCCTCTGTATTTGTGGTTTTGATAAGTGTATCACTAGATGGAGCTGAGCTTGACGTGAAGAGATTATGACACTTCAACCAATGTAATACTCAGTTTGGTTAATCAGTCAAAGCAGCTTAACGATGGATAGTTTCTGAATATAAACTAGAACCGCTTGCATAGCCAAAGGTAGCGAGCTGAAGAAGGTGCTGTGCTTAAAAGGCTCATAGAGAGCTTTCATTTAGTGTTGCATGCAGTGCTAGTATTATTTCAGTTCCAAGAATTAAGAGATGCATACAATTTCCATTAACTTTAATTTGTCATGGGAGTCCTGCCTACAATATTTAGACATACAAATATGTGCTAGTGGAAATTAACTAACAAATGACAGCCCTTGGTTTAAGAATGCTGCTTCTAATGTTACTTTGTCATAAATCTACAGCTGGAAAGCAGGAATTGTTCACCACTTGTGAGTATGATAAATAGGGGTTATTATTACTCAGTTGGTTAAATATTTTGGTAAAACATAGTAACAATTGAGAAGGTTTGCCAACATGCTTCCTGAGATGCAAGGCCTCTCCCGTGACAGTTTTAATGTGCAAAAAACAGTACTTAAAAGCAACTTATAAGAACTGTAGTTTGTCCTTTCATTATATTGCTGCATACTTATCGGAAACAGAGCAGTGGCTTGGCAGGCAGAGCACATAGTAGTAACACATAATTGAGCCTGGAATTTTTGTGTTCATAAAACATGAGACACACATTCCCTGCCATTATAGATCCAGTGGAGAGCTTAGGTTTTTTCCTCTCCCCTCTTTTGTGAGGAAATGCAAGCAATGGTGTTTGAGTAGAACTCTTCTGAAGTGCTGAGCTGGAAATCATTTCAGTGGCTCATGGCTAGCACAGCAGGCTTGTCTTCAGGGAAGCATGTAGTAATGTTTCTTTGCATGCAGCCAGATGGTGTTGATATGTACACCTTTGCCAAAGAACTGGAAAACTTGTAAAAGGAAGTGCAATAAGGTTCAAGGGGAGAGAAGATCAAAGAAATAAATAATAATGAGTAAAAGGCCTGCTGCTTCCCTATGAGCAGGGTGGAAATAAGAGGAATTGTTATTTTAGTGGCATGGATTGCCCAGATAGGAAGTGTTTTGAAGCCACAGCGCTTAACTCTTTATTGACTGGAGCTTTCTCAGAAAACTGTGTAAGGTAGAGCTTGTGTTCCATGATTTTGGGTGTAGTTGCAAAACCACCCTATAATGTTAGTTGCTAACTATAAGTTTGGGTTAGGATTAGATTTTGGAGGAAATTTGTATATTTCTAGACATTTTTAGTTTCTTGTTTAAAGATTAGGGAATAGCGCATTTTGGGGTGACTAAGGCCACAAACCTTTGTTTCCTTAGTACAAAAGCATTTTTAGACAGAAGTATCTATCAGCCATATCCAGCAAGGTAGTTAAGAAATGCATAGTTGTTTCAGACACAGTAAAACAAGTACTTTTTAAAAATGTTAGAATTGCAAAATTCTCTTTTAAAATGTGGAAGTACTTTTGGGTGAAAGTATCTTATTTTGTTCAAATTATTTCACTTTCTGCCATAAAAATGACAGATCAAGTTGATGCAGGAAAAAACTCCTTACTGTGATACGGAGTTTGAAGTATGAGGATAACTTCAACGTGTTTAAAGATATTGCTGGAAGCACGATAGGAAGCCTTTTTCAGTCTATTATAGTATAGAAATTGTTCTATATCTCTATATAACTGGGAATAAAATTTGGCACATAACTTTATATTTCTTACAGGATTCAGAAAAATCCTCTTAATTGTGGAAAGTGCAACAATAGCTTGCTAAATACAGTCAAACTTATAATGTGCTTTTACAAAATGTGCCATGTTGATGCTGGAAGCCTAGAGCAGGACTGACTGACAGCAAGTGCCTCTATTCTTTCATGAGTCCCAGTGTTACCTGGATAATACTGCTGGAGTATTCAACAGACACAAATTCTTAGGTGAGAAGCATATTTGTGACTGAAGGGAGTTCTTGGAAAAGTGGTAATCCTGGAGCATGAGCAGCTTTTTGTAATAATTTCTGAGGGCTTTCCAACATTTTATTATTCACGGAAAATGCCTGCAGAGTTGAATAGTGTATCATAACCAGTCTCTGAGATTTCTGAGTCATCTTAGGGAATTGTGGCTTCAATTCCAATAACAGGAGCTTTGTTATCAACTTTAATGGGCCTGTGTGCTTTCTATAGAATAGTTCCTTAAATTTAATAATACAAGAATAAAATGAAATAAATCATTCTCAGTTGAATTCTTCTATTTTGGAGGGTAATTTTTATAGATCCCTATTAAATTCTAGGGAACATTTCAATGATGGAGGTTTATCTTGTCTTTCAATAATATTAGACATAAAAGATCTCAGGGGGTGTCTCCGATGAATAATACTTGCTCTTTCCTAGTTCCATAAGAAGGAGGAGTATAGCAGAAAAGCATGTAATTATCTTGGGTGCAGTGCAACACTACTGCTGCCATACTGCTTCTGGCAGTAGAATTAATGTGTCTTTTTTGGTGCTGCGTTGAACTGTGTAGACAATCCAGCTCACACAGAACTAGGTGAGGCGTTTCTAGGATGACATCAGATTATGCAATATTGAAATGTCCTGAGATCTTACCAGTATCTCTTTTTATGGAATCCTACTGGAAAGAAAGGAGAGGCTATAGTAAGTGTGCCAGTTCTCAAGTACTGTTGTTTTAATAGGATTACTACTGAATCACCAGCCTGTTTAATTAGGCCTATAAAAGTTATTTAGCAAGGTGTGGGTTGGGGCTTGGAGGAGGAATATCAGGAACACAGCATGTCTGGAAAAGCATCTATAAAAACCTGTCTATAAAAGTCTCTTACTATGTGGTCTAATTAAGGTCTAGATACAGCACACACATTACTTACAAAACAAACAGGTTAGTTTCTCTTTGCTGCACTTTATTTTTATAACCTGATTACAAACTGAAAGAGTTTGTTAATTTAGTCTTAGTTTAGGTATACAGCAGAAAGCAGTGCTTGTCACTGGTTTAGATCAACCATACTCAAGACAGTCTTTGGAAATAAACATAACTGAATCAAGTTGTATCAAATAACTGCTTTTTCAAGTTGTTAATTTTCTTTTTCTTGTTGGTAGAAGGTTAGATTATAAACACATCAATGATATCATGTTTTTGCCTAAGGGAAGTTAGCATACGCCCGTGTCTGGAAGAGGGAAAATAATTTCTAAAATGTGGAAAAGTGAACTGTAGAAGCTTGATGGTGAAACTATCACAAGAATATCTTCAGTTGCATCTGCATTGAAAAGAAGTATGGGATGGTCTGGCTGAGAACGGGAGAATGGTGACAGTGTGTTAGTGCTGCAGCAATGTATGTTTCAGCATGAGCTTGCCACAACTATTGTGTTTGTGTTGTTACAGCAGGGCAAAAAGTAAAGTAACCCTGAAGTCATACTACTGCCACCACTTACAAGCAGAGTTTTTACCATATATCATGAATTTATCAAAACTTTTTAATATGGTTTGTTGCTATATGGTCTTTTAGGTCTTGTTGTCACTGGGATATTTCTTATGAATGGCCATAAGAAATGTTTGTCTTTGACAACGAGAGTGGTCAAACACTGGAACAGGGCCCTGAGAGGCTGCTGAAGCACCATTCTTGTAGCCATTCAGAACTCACCTGGACAAGGCCCTGAGGAATCTAACTCTGAAGTTAGTTCTGCTTTGAGGGTGATGTTAGACTTCAGGGGCCCCTTCCATCTTAAATTATTGTATTATTCTGTATTACAGGGACAATGTACATAGCCAGCCTAGCAGGCATAGGATGGGTCACTTAGTAGGGCTGATAAAAAAACAGTACAGAGCAGCACCGATTTCTTCTATGTACAGGTGGTGACTGCAGTCAATTCCAAATAGAACAGGCAGTCTCTGGAGCTATTTTGGCATTGCAGTCCTTGTTCAGTAATCTTTAAGGGTTGTAAGGTGATAGTGGCCACACCATCCTGCCTTGGCTTCCCAAAGGAATAACTAACTGCTCGTATTGAAGGTAAACTGCATTGTGTATGTCTAGGGTGCAGAGTGTAAATAGCATCTTAAATACCATGAAATATCAATATTAATGCCTGATGGTATTGCAGAAATTCATTTTAAGTCAAGCAAGTCCAAATCTAACACAACTGATTTGTTTATATGCTCCAGTACTGAGGAACAGGTTATACCCCAGATCTTCTCTAGACTTGTTTTAGTGAGATATTTGCTTTATCTCCTATATGCGCCTCCTTTGTTGCACTGCTCTTATCTGATAGAGAAAAGTCTAAAATAAACATCTTGGTGAGATACCAGCTGTCTCAGTAGCTTCTCAGACAGAATGAGCAATGCATTATCCAGGTAGGACATAGTACTACTGCTTCATGGAACAGCAAAAAAAAAAAAAATTGTAACTAAATCTATCTGTAACAAGCTTTGGAAAGAATGGGGATCAGCGGGTGGTAAGTTACTGGACGAGAACAAATTTATGGCCTAGGAAAAAATAATCCGTGTGGGATATAGTAGGATTATTGAAAATGACAAGATACAAGGTTCTGCTGGATATTTTTTCACTGTAGTAAACGCTGGCTCTGGTTAAAAAGATTGTCTATCTGGCTCTAGATCAAATACCTGAGCTTTGCTGGTTGCAAACTTGTAAAATTCAAAGAGGAAGAAGAAAACTCAAGAAAAATTATGTCTGTTTATTCTATTTGCCTGTCTTTCCATACTCTTTCAGCTTCCCACACAAACATAATGGTTTGCAGAGGTCTGTTCTTTAGAGCAGAAGAACTGTTTTACACCAATCAAGTTTCTAAATCCAAGTAAATGAAACTTTCATCAGTCTTTTCCAGCAGTTGCCGTGTCACTTCTCTCCTTGTGCTGGAGAAATAGCTGGAGAAGCTTAGCAAGACTGAACTAATGCTATTGCCACATGATGCCTGAATGCCCAAGCGGGCTACAGAAGGTAAGTGTAACTTACATTCTGACTGATACTGGTGCTGGCATTTGGGGTTGTTAAAGAGGAGTTTAATGGAGCTATGCTGATTTATATATGTGGCCTTTCATATGCCTAGTTTGTACTGTTTTATAGCTACTTTTTATTTTATTGCTGACCAGCAACCAAAGTGATTTCCTTTCATCTTTTTCTGGACAAAGTCTTGAGACCAGTGCCGCAGTTTGTTGGAGAGGAACATGCACACCATCACATGATGAACAACGCCCTGCAGGCCATGGCAGGGGCACGTGCAATTTCTAGTGAAGGTGTACACGGGGAGTGATGGGTTCTCTGGGCATTGTGCCGCAGCCCTTGCTCAGAGAGCCTATCAGGGTGAGGAATGGCAGAGCAGGCTGAACAGCTGTGTGTGCTACCAAGGTTGTGGGTCATGCCGGGAGGTTGCAGCACTCAGCTTGGATCGGGTTTCACACGGGTGGTAATGCTCACCCTGGATGCTGTGGGGAGCTTCCCAGGCCTGCTGATCTTCTTTCTCACTCTGGTTTAAATGTACTTAACTCTCTTGGCTCCCACAGATCTTACTTCTGCCACTGAGAAAAGTGGCTGAAGAATTGGTACCCTTCTAGCTCCAGCATTTTCAGTCCTATTTTCTCTTGTTATTTCTCCAGCCTTCTGTTTAACCCTCCTTGCCAAAAGCACACTTTGGTGACTAGCAAAATAATTGGCCAGAGGAGGTGTCATCAAAAATTCATCTCGGATAATTAGACATTGAGCTATCATTATCCTTGAGGTTCAGATCATTTTTGTTTTCGTTATCTGTGTAGTTCCCTGTGGTAGATATTTCTGATAATTTCTTGATTCTGAGGGGGTCATGAGTGCTGGCGTTCTCTCAGATGTGCTTCTCTTATATGTCCTTGCTTACCTAGCAGGAGCTGGGGGGAAGAGCTGCATTAGTCATGCTGCATATTCACGATTTTATCTGTTTTATAGGGCATCTTATGTAAGAAACAGAGATTTCACTAGACTTTGCTAGATAGCTGGCAAATTCAGTGCTTCATAGTTTGTGAAGGCGCGTTTCTGTTTTTCCAGTGTTTTCAGATAAATGTCAATTCAAACAGCTGTTGATAGCGTTAAGAAGTCTCGTTTGCATTTTATATAATTCTAATTACATAGTAATTCATTTCTGATACAATGGCAGATTAATATTAGAATTAGGTCCTTGCAATTTTATTGCTTTATGTGAAGCAGCAGTCTTTTGTTATGAGTCCTTACATGTCTAAAGAATATAACCAGATTTCTGCCAGCAGAGCCTTAGCACTTTTAACTTTTTAATGCAACAGAGCAATTTGAAAAAAAAAAATGGGTAATTCCATAGTGAGGAATAATCTGTCTATGATACAAAGAAAAGCTTTACTCCTTTTTTTTTTAAGCTGCTGTTCTATATGTTACAGTAATAAATAATTCTGAGTATTGAAGCCAGCAAAACATGCAATTTGTACTTTTTGAAAATCCTGATATTTGGGAATTTGTTTTCATTCTTAATGAAAATCCAGACACAAGAAAATATATCCCCAAAATACGTACCTAAAAATTTTCTTGTATCAGCTGAAATACTCATCGGAAAGCCATTTTGAAAAGAAAGCTGAAAATACTTTGTGTGCTTGTAAGGAAGATAATTCAGAATCACTATGCTCTTGCAGAAAATACAGATGCTGTTGAAAATGAATATTTTAATTGAAGGAGTTTTCATTGTAAATATGTGTTATATTTTACTATACACATTATATCCTGGAAGTATAATGTTGTTGGACTGCATTTACATATTTAAAATTTAAAAATATTTTGAATGCATTTTAAAAATGTTTTTGTATTTGCTAAATACCTGCACATTCAGCCTTTTATAAGACACAGAAAATTATATCACTTGTCTTTAGAAACTCAGAATAAGCAGTCAACAGCAATTATTATCCCTGATGTTATTGATTAAAATGTTTCATGGCTTTTCTCTCCAGCTGTTGATTGCTTCCTGCTAAGAGAGGAACTGTGATGCTGTTCCTACCTTGGAGATGTGGAAATTGCTTGCAGAAAACAGTTGATTTACAGCTCTTGTCTATCCTGTATATGTACCTCTTGTAAATTCAACATTGTATTCGAAATGCAATGGTATACAAGTAAGTTGTGATCAGGTTTCCCCCTGTGCTTGTCATGAATAGCTCACGTTTTGAATTCACTGGAAGGCTGGCTGATGACTTCTAACAAAGCATGGACTGAAGCAAAGTTAAGTAAACAAACCCCTGCAATAACTCTAGAGTTCCTGTTTGTTTTTAATCAAACCCGGTTTAGTTACTTGGGTAGAGATCTGCAATTTAGTTTTACACAAACGTTTTGATTAACAGCTAGCTGGGAGGAAAGATAGGTGGGGTCATTAGAAACAAACCCAGATCAATGTTACACATCTCAAATTCATCCCATCTTCATCTAATCTCTGTTGAGCTTAGTACTAGGCTTCTGCTGGTATACTTGTTGCCTTTAACTTCAGTGGGGCTCTGCTAATGTGCACCAGCTGGAAACGTGGCCAAGGAAGCTGGTAGCTTTCTAAAGCTGTCTTTATTAATATCACTTATCTTCCTGTTGTCTCTGTCTTTTGCTTCTGAGTTATGAACAACAAAACCATACACTCTATAGGCACTTAGATTTCCCAGTGGATTTATTTCACGTTTTTCAAGGATATCTCTTCTTTTTTTTTTTCTAAAACTTTGTAGGCTTTCTTCTCCATGATGTGCTGCTTTATCACATCCCCCCCAGGGGGAAAGTATGCTCTTCTGTACACTAAAACAGGATGGAAAGATGAGTGAGGGTAACTATATTTCTCTCCTTGGCTAAGGAAGCAGAGTTCCCCTTTTACTGGTGACTTGAACCTAGTTGAAATTTCATTCTAGTGTATTAGCAGGTAGGCTGATAATTTGAAATATCAAATTCCTTCATCAGTATTAGCATATACATTTGCAAGCCAACTAATAATGCAAAAATATTTGAAGGAACAATGAAGCAGACTAGTGTGAAGGTTGTACATTTTCATTCTCGTTTTGAAACCAGGATGAAATTAATAAAAATAAATTAAAATCACTAAACAAGTAACATCTCTATTTTTAAAATGTGGCATATGTTTCTTATCTCGTTAGCAATGCAGTCATCAGAGTGAAACAATGTTGAGAATGCATAGGCATGTTCAGTGTTAAATCACATGGTAGAAGGACATTGAGACCTTCATCTTTCTTTGATAAAGTAAAGTATTTTTGAAATTAACATCTTATCAGATCAGAAAAGCTGGTAATATTGACAGATCAGCACAACTCAGTCATGTCAATCTGACATTAGATCATAAGTAATACATTTTTAGTAAGAGAGAAAGTCAAAGTGAAGGACAACACAACTTTCATATGCAGTGTTCCAAACTCAGAAAGCTGGTATTTTTAAAATGTTTTCTCTTCCCATTTCAAGTACCAATCCTACTCTTAGATCCTCATAAAAGGAATTTTGTACTTGCCTCAACCTGTTTCCTAGATCCAGAAGTTTGACTCTGTATCTATTAGCTCAGGAATACATAGTACAAGAGAAGTTTGGGTTTTTTTCAGGACTTTGCTGTACAGAATGTTGTATCTAAGGTATTAAGTTGACTGCAAAACTTTTACCAGCTCATTATCTCAGTGAACTGCAATTTTAATTCTTTTGAAGGAATACTTGTCTTTGAATGTCTCTCTATCACTAGTCAAACTTTCATGTCTGATATCAATACATGTTGATTGATAAATGAGTGAACCCCTTCCCAGATATTAATTTCACTACTGTTTTTTTACATTACAATCAAGTTTCCTAACCTGGTGCTCCCTGCAGATGGCTAAACAATTATTCCTGTAAGGATATCTATGTGAAATATACTCTTTCTGTTCCTACTTACATCCTGTGGGACATGAGTCAGCTCCAGACCGAGTACTTATACAGTGGAATATATTAGACGTAAGGTAATATATTAGGCAAAGCAGTCAGGCTCCACTGATTGTACCTAATCAGTGGCTAATTTATGATTTCTGGCTTTTGGTTGGCTTGCAGCGTAGGTAAGGCAAGCTTGCATTTGCCCACAGTACACATTGTAGACCTACTTTAATTAACATGCATCACTGCCCATGAATTCAGTATAATTTCCTATTTCACAGAGTTTTCTACCGAAAAAGGTAGTATTTTGTCAGAAAACATGAACCCCTGCCCTTTACCTAGGGGCCCGTTTATATATGCTGCACCCACAGGTATTTATAATGAACTCGTTTATCAATGTAACATGAATACAAAGAGTATCTACATGATTTTATAAATTATAAAGAAAATATACAAGTGTCTTTCAGTAAGACCAAGCCATTAGCTAACATTTTTGCTTCAATGACAATGACTTGATAAGCTTTTACAACAATTTATACACATAAATCTCGAGATTTTGAATAGCACTCAGGCACAGTCTAGAAGCCCTGTGAAATTAAGTCCCCTGTGAGGTTTCTGCTTCTATTTGGGAAAAGTGGTCTTTTTCTCATCTTTGCTTCAGGGTGAAACCCACAAAAACAGAAAGGTGGAGCTGTATTATTTTCAACTTTAAAATGATATTGTTAATTTTATTGTGTCTATTTTTAGGTGTGCTGTATTAAGGTGAACGCATTGGTATACTGAGCCTTTGAAAATGAGAATAACAACAAGGAATAAAGGAGCTAGACTTTATACATTCTTGTGTTTCTGTAGTTACCACCCCTCCATACACACACACCCCCCAAATTTCAAAATCACCTGCAGCATCTCTGCATCTTTAAGAGATCGGCCATTCGTGAAGTGGGTGAGTGTTACCTTTGGTCATTTCTCAAGTCCTGTAGAGCCAATACATGGATTGCCCTCATGGCATATGAGATCCATCATTGCTTTCTGCTGTGCTCTGGTAACCAAAGAGAAATACAGAACCCCTCGTGATTGACTTCTAAGTTACATGCTTGAGCATTTTGCTGAGCTGGCTTAGAAAGTTCTGAAAGTTGCAGGTTCTTCCCAAGATCACTAAGTAGCTTATTTTAAATGGACTGTTAAAAAGCAAAAGCAGAAAGTACTGTGGAAAGAATAAGGACTTGTCTTTCTACCAGAATACACAGGGGCTGAGAAGAAAACAAGAAAACAGTAGTAACTGCCTGTGAAATGTTCCTCAATGCTCTTGTGTACTATCTCAAGCAGGAAAAGATATGGTGCTTGATTGGACAGGAGAAAGGTTGTTTATTACTAATGAGTCATAGGCACTGCAAAATTAGGATATAGCATGAGAAACGTCTGAACAGTTATATTTGCTTCAGTGTTCCAATTACCTAATCTGTTTATTTTCAAAATGCAGAGAAAGGAGTATGGGATCAATTATCTGTGACGTTCAGTGATGGCAAGGTGTAGAGCACGATGGACTTCTAACAGTCTCATCAGGACACTTTCTGAAGGCTGTTGGGAACCTTTAGCCTGAAATCTGGTGTTACTTCTCAATAAACTGGAAGTACACACAGAAAATATCATAAAACATGAAAATCAGGGTGTTGTTTTTCTTCTTAAAAAAAAGGAATAATCTGACCTTTGCAGTAGAGCTAAAACGTTTCCCTGATCATTGCCTGACCACCTCGTGTGAGGTTGTAACACACAGATCAGGTTTTCCAAATACTGATGTTGAAAACAAAGGAGTAATTTTTCAAGGATTAGGCCATTGTCATCAGAGTTTACCATGTCAGCAGAAAAACAGGGCAATATTTATTATTAGGAGCAATTTTACTGCTATCTGCTAATCCAGCCAAATAATTTCAGGTACATTATATCATTCTTGCCAACAGTTTTTATTATATGCTAATTATTTTATATTTAGAATTTATACCTACCTTAGGAATTGTATTCTAATGATCTCTGGGGTCTTTATCCTGGTTGCCATTTTTAGCAATACAAGTATGGCCATATTTTTTTTTCTTGGCTGATATTTGGGGTTTCTGCTGTTACCTCCTCATTTCTCTGTCTTCTAGGAACAGCCTGCTGCTTCTTTTCAGTTAGCAGTTACTTCCCCTCCTTTCAGCCATATGGTCTGGAGACACAGGAAGGCAATGCCTTTCCCCGTGACCATGGTGGAAAGGAGGAAGTCAATTAACCATAACTGTGAAGAGGTGGAAAGACTTCTTTTCTCTGTTTTCCTTTGTGGTACTAGGTGAAGAGATAAACTTTGCCACCAAGCTCTCTTCCTTTAAGAGAGATTAAACTGTCTGAATCAACTGGAATGAAAATTGACAGCCAGTTTTGTCCTGCCAGATAAAGACCCATATTTCCTCAAGTAGCAAAAGAAAACTGTTGCAAAAAATAGGCCAGTAAGCAGACCGGATGGAAACAGGGTTAAAGTCTGAGAGCAGGTAAGCACTAGACATAAAATAATATTTGGAGTCTAGCTACACCAAAATCTTAGCTTAGGTGTATCAGAAGTTTTTGATCTAAAAGTCGGGAGCTAACATACTTAGTGTAAGTGGGAGCTTGTTATACCTACTGCAGATCAAAATCAAAATTACATTTGTTTTCTGAATATATTTATTGTATTTGTTAGAACAACAAATATTTAGTTCCAGAATAGGTTTTAAAATGAAAGAAAAATGGAAATTATATCACTCTCCCTGAGAAAAGTGGTGTCTGATAGTTCCAATATCTTTTTTTAATTGAACCAGTGAGGTTCTTATACATGAAACAAATGATCTTATGGCCATAATTACAATACCATTGACTTCAGATTTTTGGCCCCATATAATTTAGTAAATTTGGTGTCTCACTATTACTGTTTATCAAGACGTGCTTGTCCTGAGATAGATCACACTGATCTGCCAGACTTTGGTCCATGGTTGCACATTTGAGTCATCTCTTTGCACTTCAGCATTCCTAAAGTCTGTTTCTGCTATTTTTCAGTGTCCTGGCATTAGAACATGCCCTCAAAGATATAATGATTCCATAAAATACTGTATTCTACCTGAATATGTTATCTTTCTGTGTCTTCCAATTATTTTAAAAATAAAATAAAACGAGATTGGCAAGAAATTATTTTTCTTGTTTCTACTTCAAAATTTTTTGTTTTGATGGGTTCTCTTAAGGAACAGATGGAGTCATTTGATAAATAACATAGAGGACTGGGAAAGGAGATTATTTCTAAAACCAAAGGCAATCTTTCATTTGGCCTGGATATGAAATGACTCAGAGACTTGAAACTAATAAAAAGGAAATTTGAAAATTAAGGTCACATGCAATTACTGAGATAAAGAATTTGGGAGTTATTTTTATTTATCATTGCATCTCTCAAATGGCCACTGGATAATGATTCTTATAAATTTTTATTCAAAAATGAAATAATGAATCCAAAGTAGGTGTTAAAATGTTTTTAAAAACAGCACTTAAGATCTATTGTGGGGAAAGAAGGTGGTAGTTATTTTATTGTGGTCCAGTCTGATGACAAATACTATTCTTAAAGAAGGCTGGAGTCATCCCTGTTCAGTAGTATAGCAATGTTTTCAATTTTGTATCCTCCCTCAGCCTACAATTTGCTATTTACAAGGCATATTTAAAAGTAGGGGTATTTCCATTCTTCCTAGGGAACAGTAAGCTTCCCTATTACGATTCTTGCTAGTAGAAACAGAATTCAGAATCACTAACCTTTTCTAGACCATGTGCAGCCCAGAAATCCCATCCTACGAAACAGCTCCTGTCTACTCTGCAGCCCAGTGATGCAAAATGCAGAGATAGTCCTACAAGGAGCTCTTGTAGATCTCAGCAGGAAATGAAGTTGCTAAGCACGTGGAATGATGCTGATGTCTCTGTTGTTGCAGTCCCCAGCTTACGGCACACGAAACTGTAAGTAGCACCAGTGATTTGAAAGTGTCTATTCCATTCTTTGTGATACTCTAGAGCTGTTTCTTTTGGATGGCTATGAGTATCTGACTTGGCCCTGTAAGTCTTAACTCATCGCTTCTTTGGGTATCAGGTTATTACGAAGAGAAAACATATCCTGCAGAGCAAGCAACTACAAGAGAGGGATATTTTAGTGTAATCAATTGCACGGCAATGCTTTCAATTGAAATGATCAAATATATTGTGTGTGTTGAAGATTTTTTTTTTAGCTGATTAAAAACTAACAGGGAATATGAATACAAAATATTACTTGTCACTTGCATCAGCAATTAATTTAATAATCATAGACTGAGCTGTCTTCAAATAGCTAGTTCTAAATAAGTTGTTATGATGTCAACTTGAAAAATCAGCCAGATTTGAAATGGATATCAAGGATGCTTTCAAAAAGTCTATTGCAGTAGTAACTGTGTAAAATAGAACTAGGTGGATGCATTAATATTTGAGCTGTCAGATTTACTATACAATTTACATGTCAAGTGTCAACCTGATGGGCTATCTTGATAAATACCTACAAACTATACTGCTACTTAGTGCAAAAACTTCCTTGTTTGACAGTTCAGATTTGGAGACTTCTAGCTAGCTCTTTTTCCTTTGAAATTAAATACAAGGTAACATCTTAGGACATGAAAGAGTACTCCTTACACTTACAGATGGACTCTGTCAGTCAACAGCTGAATCGCAGTATATGATAATACAGCATCAGTAAGCGATCTGGGCCAAGGGAGGAAATGTAATGGCACACAGTGTCCTTTGGTAGGAACCCCTTGCTCCTGTTAAAGAGATTATTATCTCTTTTGTTGCATGTATTGACTTCAATGGGAATTTTTTCCATCAGCTTCAATAATTGTACTGGGCCCAAGCAAAGTAGGTGAGTACGGGGTTTAAGACATTTCACTTAGCAAGAGATTATTATTCAACTTTTTAATCATCAAGTATAAGTGTCTATGGGGTATCTCCTCTTTGCAGAGAAGATTCTCTCCAAATTCTTGTACTGTTATGTAGAAACAAAATTGCTGTCATCATACTGAATAAAATCTGAAGAGGAAGTTAGATATATCTCTCCACTGGTTGAAGCTGCAGGTGCATTAGTAATATTTTTCTATTATTCATGTTATCAGCGCTATGAAGGACAACTCTTTATCCAAGATCAAAAGACTATGGTCACACTTTGTATTTATTTTATGTCACAGGGTGTGGCTCTGTCAGCCTGTAAAATCTGAAATACTGTGGATTGCATTTACAAATTTATTCTCTTTTTAATCTCAAAGTGGCATTCTTGTTAAATATTCAACTTCAAATATCAATAACTTTCTCCAAATATTTCTGCTGTAATGGGTTAAAGAGGTTAAAAAAAAAAAAAAAAGAAAAAAAAAGAAAGAGCCTGTGGTTTAGTATTTGTTATGGGTTCTTAGTCTTTTTTTTAATTTTTGACTGATGTTTTAGAATCATAGAGTGCTTAGAGTTGGAAGGGACCTTAAATCAAATAACTGACTAGAGAAGGTTTATTTTATGCATGATTTTATATAACAAATTCCTGCTTTACATGTCAATATGTAGATGCATACATGGCACCATAATTAACATATCTTGTGAATTTATGGTTAATTTGCACTTGAACTGCATGTACACTTTCTAAAATAAAGAGATTGCCTATTACCAAACATTATTATTGGCAGGGATATAAGGAGAAGGTGTAGCTCATGTCCTTTTGGAAAGAGAGGAAGGTTTTGTTTATTAACAGTGGCACATTTAGTTCCCTGCTTTGTCAGAGAATTCCATAATAGACTAAATGTCTGGGGATATGGACAGTGGGATTGAATGCATCCTCAGCAAGTTTGCTGATGACACCAGGCTGTACTTGAACAGGCTTGAGTGGTGGGCCTGTGAGAACCTCATGAAGTTCAACAAGGCCAAGTGCAAGGTCCTGCACCTGGGTCATGGCAATCCCAAGCACAAATACAGGCTGGACAGAGAATGGATTGAGAGCAGCCCTGAGGAGAAGGACTTGGGGGTGTTGGTTGACGAGAAGCTCAATAGGAGCTGGTAATGTGCGCTTGCAGACAAGAAGTCCAACTGTATCCTGGGCCGCATCAAAAGAAGCGTGGCTAGCAGGTTGAGGGAGGTAATTCTACCCCTCTACTCCACTCTGGTGACAGCCCACCTGGAGTACTGTGTCCAGCTCTGGGTCCCCCAACATAAGAAGGACGTGGACCTGTTGGATTGAGTCCAGAGGAGGGCCATGAAGATGACCAGAGGACTGGAGCACCTCTGCTATGAAGAGAGGCTGAGAGAGCTAGGGTTGTTCAGCCTGGAGAAGAGAAGGCTCTGGGGACACCTTATAGCCCCTTCCACTACCTACAGGAAAAATGGAGAGTGTAGTGATAGGACGAGGGCTAATGGTTTTAAACTGGAAGAGGGTAGGTTTAGATTAGATATCAGGAAGAAATTCTTTACTGTGAGGGTGGTGAGGCACTGGAACAGGCTGCCCAGAGAAGCTGTGAATGCCCCATCCCTGGAGATGCTCAGGGCCATGTTGGATGGGGCTTTGAGCAGCCTGGTCTAGTGGGAGGTGTCCCTGCCCATGGCAGGGGGTTTGAAACTAGATGATCTTTAAGGTGCCTTCCAACTCTAACCAGTCTATGATTCTATGAAATCAGAAAAGGAATTGAAGGAAAAGCAGAAAGAAAGCAAAAAGTAAGGAAAAAAAGAAACAAAATAGGAAAAATTATATAGGCACTGAAAGTGGGCCTTGACATCTTAATCCTTACTAATTCCACAAGCAAATGTAGCTCCCCCTATATTCTGTACACGCCTCTAACCATGAAAATGGTCCTGCTTCACTGAAATCCCACAGGCTCCTACAGTTCCTGGTTTTGTGCGTGACTGTGACTGCCTTGTTCTTGCCAGAGCTTAGCATCTTGGAAATGTTCTGTACTTGTTCTAAGCATTTCTCTACCTGCGTCCCCTAAAGAGCTTGTTGTGTTTGCAACGTAACAGATAGTCCAGGACTGGGGACTGCACAAAAGGTGGTGACAATGATCCCTTCCATACAAAGACATTGCCAGAGCATGAATTAGATCTAACTTTTAGGTATTTCACCTAGTATACATAAAACAGAAATTGTTTCAGACTAAGAATCAGAAAGCGTATTTTTCAGTACTAGGTGAATGCCCTTATGGTGTCAGCTGCAGAAGCAATGCTTGCTGTGCTTTATAACGCAAAGTGGTGTGACTTTAGAAAGGCGTGTGGAAGCAGGATACAGTATGGTGTTCTGGCTTACTCCTCTTCAAATGAAAAGGAGATAAGGATTGGAGCTCTTTTGGAAGGACAGAACTGAACTGGAGTCTGAAATGCTCAGGTGAGTGCTGTAACTCCTAAAGCTCTGCTGTGACCTGTTGGTGCTATTCTAATACTGAGGATAATGGATTATGTGATAGATGATTGTGTGATAGGGACTCTGCCTGCAGTTACATCTAGAGAATATTTATACCCACAAACACAGAGACAAGTGGGACTGTGGAACTGTTTTAACTTTAGTTTCTACTGTACCAAGCTGGGCACAGACTGTTCCTCTACAGGGTAAAGGATAGTGCATCAGCCATTATATTACTTTGGTGTCTCCATCTGCCAGCTGGTTTTATGAACTATGAGAGATGATGCCATATCTTTAATATTCTTTGACAGTACAATGTTTTTACTTAGACTGCCTATTCCAGAATGATGCTTCTCTGATAGAATGGCCAGTCAATCTCGCAGCGTGATAGAAAACAGATGTAAGATTAGGATGCAAAGTAGTTTTCCAGATACTTGGTCCCAGCATGCTGTACAACCCAGCCCTAGAGTTAACCAGCCAAGTGCTGACACATGTCTTATAGCAAAATATCACTCACAGCCACAGTTCAAAGGCCTTGCTACCCTCCAGGGCAATTAATACAGCATCACGTTCAATGGTGCTTGAACCAAATCCATGGAACTCTCAGGGGAGGAATAACGAAGCAATCTCAGAGCTCAGACATGAGCAGCATGCTGCTGCAGCTAAAGTTTCAGTCCCTAAGAACACAGTCCTTCCTTAAGAATGCTTGTGTGACAATGCATTATAAAAAGTAGCTGCTTCTGCCATTAAAATTTGTGACAACACTCTCATTAGCGTCACTAAATGAAAATTCAGACTCTAGGTGTGGATCTCCACTTTTTCAAATTATTTATCACAAAGCTAGCTTCAAATGTCTTTCCCTAAGTATTTGGAAGTCAACTTTTGAGTGAGAATTGTAAAGACAGTTTAGAACAAATAAATGAAAGATTCCTGTTGTACATATACTTTTTTGTATGAAGTTGTATGTATACATTCAGTGATTGTGTTAGTAATACTAATAGCTAACCATAGTACCTTTTGCTTCAAGTGCATGCCCGAAGTGATCACACTTCATTTTAGAAATTATGGGCAGATTTGAATGCTAATGCTTGTATTATGCAGCATTTATTCAACTAATGGTGCTATTGAAAGTACTGAGGCGTCTCATGGTATAATTTAGTGTTTGGTGTGAACTGGATTTGATAGCCGCCTTGTATCTGGGATGTCTGAAATTAACTATGTCTATTATATAATTGCATCATGCTATAGAGTGCAGGGAATAACAACAAGTGGCTTTTAACTCCTGATTTCATTTCAGCAGTTCCCACTTTGATTTCTATTTATTAGTGAATGAGTGATGTGCTCCCACTGATCCTTCTATTGTGGTTAGGATAGTTGAGAAAGAAAGAAAAGCTATGTGCAGATGTGGTCTACACTCTGCTGAACATAACTTGAATATTAAATTGAATATTTTTATGCAGGCAATTCTTGGGAATTCCCAGACTGGCCATATCCAACAGAAACCAATAGGTAGTCCAAGTTCCACTGTATTTAAAAGTACCATATGATAATGAATAAATAAAAAAGCAAAATTTTAGTGCTTCTAATGTTTAAGAAAAATTAATATTTTAGTGGTGACTCCATGTTCTGTATTTTTTTCTTTAAGGAGAAGCTGTGCAATTCTTAGGAAGGCAAGTTTACATCCTGTTCTACACATAAATGCTTATGGCAGTCAGTTTATCACCAATCTGCATGCCTGCATTGATTGACTGATTGATTTTTTAATGGATAAAAGATTTATGGATGAGAAAGGTGAATCTCACCAACCCTTTTATTTCCTGTTTCAGATCTGTGTTATCAGTTTCACATCAGATTCTCCGTCCCTCTTTTCCTCCTCTATTAATTCCTCTCATGTATGTCAGTTTCAAAAATCTCTTCTAACTGTGCTTGATTTCTTACACTCACATGTAGATGTCACAGACGTGAACAAAGATGGCTGTTTCAGACCTCCTCTTACAACATAGGTGCTGGGATTTCAGAAAACAAATTCAATAATACATATGACATTAGCCTTGATAGGAACAGAATGATGGTGGTGTGAAATTATAACTAAAGACGACGGGGTTTTTTGGACCAATTTAATTAACCCCTTGAATGCATACTGGTATTAGGAAGATCTGTCTTCATATTTTCAGATTATATGAATCCATAAAGCTAGCAGTATTGTGTATAAATGGCTGCTCTGGTTGCTCTAAATATTGTAAGGTGTTTTGTCTAGTGAGTGTTGCCAATGTTGTTGGATAAAAATCCTTCTAAATAAACTATATTTTCTTCTATTTTTTGATGGAACATACTTGCATTATTCCAGTGGGATATTCTCTGTGTTTTTTTAAAAGATATCGGCTTGTCAAAATATACTGATGCTTGCCAAAATTCTGTCCTGGTACAAAAATTGTACAAAAATGTATGAAGACGCAATCAAAACAGTGTAAACCTACTTGGGATCATTATTAAAAATTTGTTTTCAACTGTCTTTTTACTTCATAGTTTAGAAAAAACAGAACAAGTCAAAATGCAGAGGAAAATGTTGAAACAGATGGCTTCAATATTTTGAAACTTTGCTGTAAATTTCAAAACAGAATTTTCCTATTTAAAATGGAAAAGCATTTGAAAAAAAAAAGAATCTTCTATGACGTGAGCAAACACAATATTCCTGGGTTGTTTTAAGTCTTCCTTTTTGGCCTGTTGCTGCCTCAGCTTAATAGAAATGGCATTTGTCCCATGTAAGGGGAGGTGAACTTTGCATATTTTCTAGCTCTTTCATCAAAAAGCCCTATATGTTGCTATTTGTCTCATTTCTCATAGTACTTCCTCTAGATTGAGTTGGGGTATAGTGGAGAAGCAGTTTGGGAGAGTTAAAGTGCTGGTTGCCGTCTGTAGTGCACCTTTCCTATAAATGATTATTTTGATCATTTGTGCTGTCAGTTAAGCAAATTTAGCCCTGCCTGATCACTCTAAAACAGTACTTTGAGGATCTGTAGTCAAGTACTTACTTATTTGTCTTTCACTATCAGAAATTAAATGCAAAGCAATGCAAAAATATTTTTTATAATGACTAATTTAGAACAAATAATTGATGGGCTAGAAACTGCTTGGTAAAAGTCTTTGTGCAGTATTAAAGCCTACTGAGATAGAATGTATAGCGAGGTCTATAAATGGTCAAAAAGATTCTAGGAAACCACCGTTCTAAAGAAACTAGCCTGAAATTATTAAAAAAAAAAAGCCATGATTAAAAATCTAAAATTGCGCTTTTTTTTTTCTTTGCTCATGTATTGTCCTTCATTCCCTGTAATTGATTGTCTTTAATGGGCCTCCAATGACTCTCTTTTATATGATTTTTTTTTTCTTTCATAGCTCTTATTACTTTTACTGCCTCTCCCTAGATCAAAGGCATAGGAAAAAGAAAAGAAAAATGGTGGCTGAGAATGATGTCTGCAATCTTCCACACTTTAGCATTATTTTTCTAAATGTTCTTACCATGTTTTAATGCAGCTTTTGCTCATTATAATTCTAGGAGTCACTATAGATAATTCTTCACCATTCTGTGTATCCCAACCTTTCATACGTTTATAGAAGCTAGTGCTTTGCCAGCCCTAGTGATAAAAATTCAAGCCCAATATAATTAGAGACTCTAAATACATTTCATTTGCTTTCTTTAAATTTTATTTGCCATCTGGCTATACAAGGTAGTATAGTTTACGTTTTTTCGAATTTTCTTTTGAAACTTTGAAAGCTAGAGGCATGACTGTTTTTCTAAAAGAATGCCAAAATATCCCATGGCTACAGGCATTGTAGTCATGCGATAATTTTAGGAAACCACCAAACATTGTGAGGAAATAGTAGCCTAGAATTTCAGAAGCCTAGTGCTTGGTGTCTTTTTGCCTGGGATGAAATGTAACTCTGGGCAGTTTGGGGAGCTGTGTCTTGTCAGCGATTAAAACTACCCTCTGAATTTCATTCACTATTCTTGGGAAAAGTTTATTGTCCTTAGGTATAGGGTTGTAGAGGTAGGTGACATACCTATATTTGCAGGAAGTAGTCTCTCAGAATGCACAATTTTTTCCCAGAATACATTAAGGGAAATGGAGAGAGCTCTTGTCTTCCATACGAATTTCCACAGCCTGCTGGTAGTTGTGGCTACAGTTCTCACACGGAGTGGCTTTGTTTTGTTGTAGGAATTAGCATGAACTTCCCCACGGTGCTGTGATGTTTTTGTCTTCCCTCTCTGCCCATGGCAAGCCTTTCCCTCATCCACAGGTTTGGCCTCTTTCAGTTGCGATATCCTTACTAATGCAATATAAGTTAGGCTTATGATGATATAATTCTTTCTGGTAATGACTGTATAGCTGAATTCCATCTTGTATTAATCTGCCAGTAATTACCCTTATGTTTAGAAATAATAATAGTAAAAGGATATTTAAAAGTTGGATTGGCCTGGAAGATGTAATTTTAAAGTGAAATTGTGCATCACCTAAATTTTCTTTGAAGGTACAAACTCTATAAACCAAAGGGAAAGAAAAAAAGTCAATGGGGGACTTGGTTTAGATTTTGTAAAATCTTGAAAAAAGAGACTGTTGTGTTTTCTTCTAATTTTCAGCATACATACAGGTGCTTATAGAAAAAAATGGATAAATTTATGTAATTCTAGAACACCGCATCTTTTTCAAAGAAATGTGAAACCCTTTAAAAAGTGCTACTTCAATGGAGCAGTTCATTTCTGTAATTGGTCAGACCTATAAAAAGTCATGGATTTTGATGTTTAGTAACAGCCTGAACTATCTTCTAAGTAAAGCAACCCGTTTCAGGCTTGACCTCATTTTCATATATACATTAGGAAAGGCAGTGATTGTAAACACAGATGGTCTAACACATCATGTCATGCTGCTGCCCTTGTGTTGGAACAGGGCTAAATCTTGCATTGAGAATGAGGATTTTTATGTAAAACAAAGCACTTAATTAAGAACAGATTTCAATATTTAATGACTACACAGTATCTTATTAAAATGTTTGCATTAGTGTTTATGATGTTTGGTGGATTAAATATTTGTTAAGTGTAGAACAACTTGTATTGCTATTGCATCAAATCTGAGCTTTACCCCTGTGACGCTACAGAGGCTCTTTAGCCTAGAAAAAACAGATTTAATCTTTGTGCATCTGGGACGGTGTCTGGAGAACTCAGCATGATTTGAGAAGAAGCAAGTTAAATCAGAGGTACAGGGAGAATCTGAATTGATGATTCGGTAATTTTTCTTGTAGGACTGCTACATCCCTAAATCAGAAACAACTGGGTAAAATCTCTCTGCTTCCAGCCTAGCAGAGCATCTTTTTCAGTACTTAGCATTTGGAGGGTTAATGGCATCTGTGGAGATTCCCAGAGCTCTGTGGAGATTCCCATAGGCTCACGATCTACCCCAATTTCTTCCCTGAAATAGATTGAAGCCATGGGTGGTTTCTTTTCCTGAGTTTTAGGTATGAAGCTTATGAAGTCTGTTACATTGCAAACTAGAAGTGCACAGTTGCAATTTAAATAGATGACGTTTTAACTTAGACCCTTGAAGAACCCACCAACTCACTCCCTCTTTTTAAACCGTGGGCAAGAGAGCCATTTCCTTCTCCTGCAACACATACCTTGTCTTAGTGTATGGTGAAGATCTTTTACTATTTTCATGCCATTGGCTTGTTAAGTGATAAAAATAGAAGACCACAATGTCTCTCCTCTTTCCAGGACGAAAATGTTTCAACATTTCTTTTCTTTTCTAGCAGCTCATTTAAAAATGATAAACAAACATCTCATCACCCTCTTCCTTTGGGACCTTTCCTCCAGATGAAAGAAAAAATTTCACCATTCAGTTCCCTAAACGATGCTTCTTCTGAGGAAGTCATTGCGGTTTCAAACTCTTACATATGGTATTGTACAGACACACTTAAAGCTATGGTCCTGCGAGAGATGTTAGCAATTTATACTTCCATCTGCAATAAGTTATGACCACCTGCATCAGCTCAACCATGCTGCTAATGTGCAAGCCCTCCTCCATTCCTGCTGCCTTTCCAGATTATCATTTATGGAGGGAGTCTAGTGCCTTTAGAGGTGGAAGTCAGGCTGTTACTCATGACCTTCCATGAGAAATGTGGTCAATCAAGAGCACCGTCCACGCCAGCAGAATGGGTGGGTTAACCTTTGGGGAAAAAAGGTGATCTGTTGGTGATCAATTTGAAAAAAAAAAAGGAGCATCAGTGTTCGGAAGAAACACTTCTTACAGGCTATTCAGAGAGCTCTGCACAACATCATAGTTCCTCTTGTAGGTTTTTGCATGTTCTGATGGTAGAGCTGCTGGATGGGGCCTCTGTCAACAAACTTATAGCAATCAGTTGTCATGCATATTTCTAATTAAATCTAAATTAAATACTCCTTTGAAACAATTTAAAATGAGATTGAAGCTTTTTGCCACCAAACATTAAGATATCATAAAATATATATTTTAAATTCCTACAGCAAAGAGTTAAAAATTTGATGGAATGATGGTTTTGGAGAGCAGCAAGATTTTGCCATTGAATTAATGAATTTTTATTAAATCCAGCAATGCTCATTACAGTATTACACTCTTTAGAGTGTAGATTTTCTCAATTTCTATTTTCTGGAGATAGGTCTGGCTCTGTATATTTGATTCTTCCCTCTATCTCATATTCAAAGGAGTAAAAGGCATTTTTGCTGCATTTCCATGATGTTTTCCATACAGGAGTCTCAAAGACTTTTGATATTCTTGATGCAGCTTTGCAGCACCCTTAGAGACAGGCAGCATCATGATCAGTGTCTGAACAATAAGAGAAGTCAGGCAAAGAGAATTTGAATAACTTAACTAATCAGACAAACAAGCTTGTGGCATAGCCAGGAAGAGAATGCAGAGGCGTTCTTTCCAGAATAGAACTGTTATTTTTTTTATTTTATTTTTTCCCCAGCAAATAATTCCCCAAGCAATGTAATTTCAGTTGTTCTGAAATGATTTGTGAGTTTAACTAGAATTTATGCAACAGTTTTATCTAAAAGGGGGGGGGGGGAACAAACCAACAACAAAAAGGTGGACTTGTTTCCTAACTGCTGAAATGAACATTTTCACTTTCTCATTTAGAATTATTTTTCAGCGTGTCCATCCTGGAGAAGGTAAGGCCTTTCCCTCCTCCTCATGTAAGCAGGAGGGAAGGAGGGCTGTGGAAGCCAGAGTGCAGTGGGCTGCAGGGCAGGAGAAGGGTGCATGCCTGCAGGGCTGCAGGCAGGGTTCCTGGCCTCTCACGCAGGCAGCACAATTGAATCTTGCTATTCGATTCTTGTACTATTACATAAAAGTACAATAATAGATTTTTTCATTTAGTCCTTGCTTCTTTAATTTTCCAAAATGACCTTAGATCTGAATAGGCTGGCTTAGAAATATCCCTAATGAAGTAGTTAGACTAAGCACCAGAAAGCTGAAGAGAAGTGTTTAAACTATATTAAGCCGAGGAGAAAAAGAAATATAGCTTGTTGGTTGACCAAAAAAAATGACATTAATTTTGTTAACCGAATGCAATTTTTACTTTGTTTGTTTAAAAAAAATTGCTTACACAGTTTTGCTCCTAGGCTTTAGTCATGTGTATTTTCCTCTATGAAAATGCTGGATTTCCTTACAGCTTCACCTAGTTGCGTTATCCTTAGGAGTATATGCTGGGGTGCAGTGAGTTGTTTTTATTATTATTTCTAAAAAAACAGCAATAAAATTTTTTACTTTATGTCACCTCATTGGGACAGACTATTCTGCAGAAGTAGAAGTTTGTTGTTTCTGGGTGCATCTGGAAGGATAAGCCAGGTCTTACACTTCACCTGCGGCTGGGCTGATACTCCTTCACCTCCTTGGAATCTTGAATCATTTTTCAAAAACAGAATTGTGGATAATGCTTTGTGGATAACCTAAGCCAAGACATTTGAGAAACTGATTTAAGTTTAACTCTATTAAAAGGAACGAGAGAAAGGCATGTTTGTTCTGTTGTCCTATAGATACTTGGTGTATTTATATAAATTGTTGCATAACGGGAAGCAAATTCATAAAGCTTCACCATCCATTTATCCCTAACAGTATAGCTAATCATTATAGTCATTAAATATTTTCCCTATTTATACCAGTCCTGTCGTGAGATCTCAGCTTGATTTCCAGACCTTGCAGATTAGTGCAAGGTTATTGAGGTATCTTAGAATTACTTTGGAAGTCTAATTATTTTTCCTGCTCAAATAGTAGAACACACTGCAGTGCTGAAACTGGGGAGCAATTCACAGCAGATAATTTAAAAGATTTTTATCTCTTTCTCTGTGCAAATATTTTAAGCATCTTTTTCTGCAATTTGCTAGCCTATTTTTTCATTTTATGTAGTTATTTCTGTGTGAACAAGTTCAGGCCAGCTGATTTTTAACAATCTGCTCCATATAGATCACTTTCATATTGGTTTTTTTTGCCAAGACTGTCTGACAATCTGCTCTTTTCTACATCTAATGCAGTGCTGTAAATACTTTAGTACAGGGGCTTTGTTCTCTCAGGCTAAGGCAGAAGGAATGACAGAAAGAAAAGGTAGATGAGTTCATCTTGGAGGTTTGACATTAAGATTTCTCCTTGGCCCTGTCATAAGAAAAAGCATTGGACATACAGACCCAGTGTTCAAAATTTCCTGATCCTTTTCTGACGTACGGAGGAAGATATAACTTAGGCTTATTAGCTTCCAGGAAACTTGAGATCCCTTTCTCTGCTATCATATTTATGCCATCTGATTGCATTTTCATTCATTCACATGATCCTGTTTGGAAGATTTGTCAGATCTTTGTCTGGTTTATTTAATTCCCCCAGGTGCCTGAGCTTTGAACGTGGGTATGATTTTATTTATCTCTGTAGCCCCAGATCAGCAGCATAAGCAACAGCCTTTTTGAATGCTGCCTTCTTGAGAACAGCTACATATTTTTAAGTGTCCTTTTCCGATCTCAGACTGAATGAAACTGCTTTCTTGGGCCTATGAGCAACCCAAAATGAATTCACTGACCTTCCTATTTGTAGACTCTTGTAGTGCTTATATTTGGCATAGTAGTTCCTTCTTTAATTTTATGAGAATATTTGCACTCTCCTGTTTTTGAGGGGACAGTTCTTATGAAATTTAAAAATGACTAACCCTAAAGGGAGATAGCGGCACTAAAATCATAAGGTTCAGAGTGAGTAACAGTATTATTTTGGCTAAAGAAATTTGAGTGTATCTAAACTTTAAATGATGCCTGAGGGGTACATCTTTTGTTAGTTTTTGGAGCTGAAAAGAAAACTGGTGGTTGAACAAGTAAGCTGAAGAGTAAGAACAGAGGAAAAAAAGTAACTAAATTGTGAAGGGTCTTGGAAGGAGCCTAGATGTTAGACGGAACGGCTTAGGACAATGGTGAAGGAGATTTAGTTTTACTAGACAGTTTTACTAGGAATCCCTTTTGGTGTGGACAGAATCCCAGTGTGAATCACAGAGTTTTTTTGGACTAGCCGACAGAAACCGGATAAGTAGTTAGAGGGAATAATGGATGAGTACTATGTTTCTACCACTTTGATAACAATTTTGTAGAGTAGAAATAGATGTTCAGAATGAGGGGATTTGCATTTAAAGTTCATGCAGAACAGTGGTGGCACAGCTGGGAGCTAACTCCGAGCTCCTCATTCCTAGACTAGAGTCTTAACTGAGAGACTGTCCTCCCTGTGTTTACATATCCTTCACTGATGCAGATAAATGTTATGGTATGAAATACAATTCAGTTGATTTACATCAATAAGGAACTGACCTTTTATAAGAAGACAACAAAACTTCAGAGTCTGATTATCCACTTGAAATTTATTTTTATTTCTTAATACAAGGACTATAATCCAGAAGAGACCATGTCTATTGCAGATTAAAATTCATCTTGCTTCATTCTGTGTCTGTTCTATCTTGTAATAAGTTTATACAGAGAGAAAGACCCTTTTCTTTTTTGTGTGTGTAATCATGTAACAGTCTGTTAGGTATTTGGATTCCATGCCTGTGCTGTATAATACTGGCATCTGTTAACCCTGTTAAGTTTGTTTCTTACAGAAAGACACACTATACGTGATTATGGGCTGGGGGAAGAAAGTGAACAAAACCCCTGCAAAATTAATTGCAGAGCTATGCTCACTGAATAGAATTGATAATGAAAAACATGATGTGTAAAGAAAAGTTAATGAAGAGAAGGATGATAGCAGAATGACATTTAAGAAGATTGATCTTTATGGTTAAGAGTCAGTTGCCATTACTTTTTATGATTCAATAATATTAAGGTTCAACTATATGGGAGGTTGCTCAGTTGTCCACTTCTTTGAAAACACTGTAAATAAACCTGAACTAGAGGGACTGCCACATGTATTTTGGAATCTTTTGTAATGTATATAATTTATCATTTTAGAGTGGCAGCCAAGAAAGGATCTGACTGAATTGTGGGGTGGGAGAAGACTTTTCTTTCTTTTTTTTCTTCTTCTTTTTTTTCTTCTTCTTTTTTTTTTCTTCTTTTTTTTTTTCTTCTTTTTTTTTTCTTCTTTTTTTTTTTTCTTTTTTGGTTGTTGATAATGATCACCAGCCATATGCCATTTCTGGTGAACTCTTGATTCTTTCTCTTCTGGGAGCAATATTTTGTGTGGCATTTTGACATGTTTAGCTGATTCTTCACCCGACATTTCATTAACTCATTGGTCTTGATTTTTCCCTTACACGGATGGAAATTGAGAGCAGCATAGTGGTGTACAGCTAGTGTGAGTGAGACCCAGTTTGAATTCAGTGACAGAATCCTCCCTCCCGCCAACCTACTGCTCAAAACATACTAATGTGTCTTTTGGGATTCTGAGACTGCAGCTAGAGGTTGGCTAATAATGCAACTCATATAGTCTCCCCCCTTGTGTTAACGACTGCTTTTCTAGCACAAGCTCTTGCACAAGCAAGTGGTGAACCTGACTGGGAAATTGATTTGGCTTAAAAAGAAACTGGCAAACACCCCTACTTCATTTTTCCACTAAATCATTTTCAGTTCTGGCTTGTTGGATGTCTGCCAAATGCTTATAATGCCCTGGTACAATGGCTAAGAGCTGGCAGCAGGGATGTGAAATTGTCATTATTTTACCCTAGCACTGCTGTGAAAAAGTTATCATGAAAAAGGAGGAGATGCCTTGAGATGTTGTGCTTGTATTGCTACTGCTAGGTGCCAGGACAAGCCTGCAATTCTTCTTTAAACTAAGTTGAAAATGCTTCTCTGGTCTGGAAACCTCAGGAATCTTCCTCTTTCCTGGCTTTGAAATTATTAAAAAAAAAAAAAAATTGATTTTTTTTTCTAATGTGCATGCAGTCTTTATTCTAAAGTGTAGAGTTCCCATTTTGACTTATACTAGCAATAGACTAGTACTTTCATTTTTGATAGTCATAATAATTTCCATAAGTATGGTTTGGTTTTTTTTTAACCCTTCCATAAAGACTACTAGCTTTGGCCTTGATTCTTGCACTGTCTTAAAACAGACATTAAACAGTTAGGAAGGGGGCACCAGTGTTTGGCAATACCACAAAATTGAAAGAACTCAAATGCAGCTGAACATTATCAAGATTTCTGGCTCCATTCAGAATAAGGCAGAATTTTCCTCACTCCAGATTGCTTCACACTTAGACACTCTGCCAGCAGACACAATAGGATTTTTTTTACAGCAGCCAAAGTATTGTATTTACATTATCTGAGTGCATAATTAAGCTATTAAGCTGAAAGTTTCTGGGTTTCAGCATGCAAGAACATTTGAAAAGAGTTAGAAAGATTGTATAATGGTAAGACACTGTAGACTGTCTAATGGGTGCCACCAGAATGAGCAGAGCTCAGCCAGAAGGCTTTTACAGGGGATGTAGGAATATCAGGTACTGCTATTTCTACTGTCTTATTTTGACCTGCAAGAGACAGTATGATATGTCATGATCACAGGCATAGCTTGCTTTGTGTGCAGGATGATTTAGACATGTAAATGTCATGCTTTTAAAACTCCAGGAAAATGGCAAACAAGGTGTCATATCAGCTGCCTTATACAGAGTTCCAGTTTTGAGTCACAGTTCTCTATCCTGTTACCTCTTGGCCTTACTGCTAGTAAATTGCATGTCTGACTGCTGAGCTGGTTGAAGCCTGCCTTCTCCTCTCGTTACTTGCCTGCTCTCTGCAGAAGCCCTAGGGAGGGAGGAAGGAAATGGACTTGAAATGAGGAGGAAGGAGGTTAGGAGAGAAGTTCAGGAAATAACAGCTTCCTCCTACTTGCAAAACTCTGGAGTTCTGGTCAATATTTTCATTAATTACTCAAGTGGTGGAATAGAGCAATTGCTAGATTTATGAAGGACTAGCAAATTTGTTACATTTAAATTAGAAGTCAAAATAATCTGAGGAGTTGAAGAGCTAACTTGGAAAAGTCAGGATACTGTCCAGAAAGGAGAAGTGGAGGTTCAACATCTAGGCAGAACTAAAAAGCTGTGTCGTGTAGTGTATTTAGTGTAGGAATATGGGCCAATACCAATTCTGAAGGAAAAAATGTAGCTTAGAGTTATAGCTGATTATGAGTTGGGATCAAGCCAAGGGCCCTCATGATGCTGTGAATAAAGCAAATGTGTGGATCGTAGCCTACAAGATAAGTGTGGTCAGCTTTCTACTCTGTTCCCTGCATCAGTCTTAGCTGGAGTAGGCTGTCCAGTTCTGGGCATTGCATGTTCTGAAGGATATTGGCCAATTGGGGAGGGTGCAGAGGGGGGCAAGGAGAATGGTCAGTGACTTGAAACACAGGGAAAGTTTGAATAAACTGGGGTTGTTCAGATTAGATAAAAGACTGAGATTCATTTAAAAGTGCAGAACAAGATGCTGCAAAGGAGGGAATAATCTGCCCTCTGTGTCCAATAGTTGAGACAATAAATTATGAAATTACACTGCAGCAAAACAGATTTAGATACTGAGTTAGGATAAACCTTCCTGAGATGGGTAGTGGCATACCAGGATAAGTTACTAGCAGAGGCTGTTGAGTCTCTGTTACTCCACAGAGGAAATCTTAAGGAATGTAAACTGTAGATGTCAGGAATGGTACAGGTATCATGGTTCTCCCTTGTGGAAGGGGTAATGGACTAAAGGATTTCTCAAGTCCACTAGAGAAACAGATTATTTTTTTTTTTAACCTAAGTAGCAGTGTTTGATTTATTTAGTTATTTAGGTTTTTTCTCTCAGCTGGGAGACAGATATTAAGAAGTGGGGGCAGTGAGAAGCACAGGATCACAAGATAAGTAAGGTGGGAAGGGATCTCAGGGAGTCTCTTGACCCACCCTGCTCAAAGCAGGGTCAGCTATGAGATCAGACATGATTACTCAGGGCTTTATCCATTTGGGTCTTGAAAACCTCCAAAGATGAAGATACACAAGCAGCTGTTTGTACAACTGACCTGCTACTACTGCCTCCCTCTTCCAACTGATCCCACCTAGTGAATGTTCCTCCTCTTTCCTGGCTCAGTGCAGTTGAACGCCCTGTCTCCCCGATTTCCCTTTCTAACTCCTGAGTGTGAAAGAGACTTCAGTCCTTGCTCAGAGTAGCCATATAGGCACCTTGTACCATGAAACTGAGCAGAGACACTCTGACTGTACATTCACTGGGTCCTAGCTAGTGTCCCCACAGAGACACCATTCTTGACTTAGAAGTGAGATTTTTCAAAGGAATTCAGGAGAGTTCAGCTCTATAAACCACTGCCCTCCTTTAGAAAACCCCACACCAAAATGAATACAAGATTTTTAATAGAGAGGTTTTTCTTTTAAGATCCTTCTTGTGGATGTTTTAGGAGGCACTGGATTGAAAATAATGCTTGTGTTACATGAAAGAGTTGAGAGAGCAATTCCATGGAGAAGACTGAAGTAGAGGAAAATAAGATAAACAGGTGCCTTGGGAACCATTGATCAGTTGAATGAGTGGGAAGAAATGAATGTGAAATAGGACATCATGGCTGACTTTTGTATCAAAGGGAGAATGAGGCATATTTAAAAACAGTTTTCTTATTTCTTAACCACAGTGCTTATTCTTCAGTTTGTCTCCAGTTTCTTGTAATTTTTCTAATAATTCTATAATAGTATTATTATGAGCAGATACTCTTGCTAATAAATGGCTTAATCTTGCTTCCTCTGAAGACAAGGAGAGATTTCTATTGATTTCAGCAGGAAATGAATTAAGTCTGTTTTCTTTAACGACTGTTAACAACCTCTTGTCATTACTTAGAGCTATTGTTCAGGAGATAGCAAGTAATAGAAAAGATGGGAATTAGTGTCTGATTGTGGTGCCCAAAATGTGCTATCGGCTAGATCCAAATTAAATTCATGTTTGTGTAAACTGTCCAACATATCAAATTGTCCTTGTCCAGCAGTTTCTTCTCTTTACTTGCTACCATTCTGAACCATTTTAATTGCTTTACCTTCCCATCTGGGCTTTCAAGTTCTGTTGTCCCTCATTTTGCTTATGGCCTCAATAGTTTGTGGCCCTCAGCTTGGGGTTGGAGTTCTCATTGTGCAATGGGTTTAATAAGTAACGTATGTCCTCATGATGTTTCCTTGTCCAGACCAGTCCTGTACTTTTGTTGTTTGGATGATCTAGTTTCCTTCTTTAGCAGACTGTTGAGTTGAAAATATCCATGCAAATGGTCTCATTCCAGTGAGCTTCAGTGATGGAGGCCTATTTCCTCTAACAGCTGGCCATACGTCATTGTAAAATTGTAAATGCTCAAAACTTTTGCTCCCGTTCCCAGGGGTTCTCCCATTAAAATGATTTTGCATTCACTACCTGCCAACAGGGCCTGTAAGTGAGCCAGAAAAGCAGCAGATTAGGCATAACTATGAATTCTGAGTGGAACAGAGGGGTTGGAGATTGAATTTTTAGCTTAAAAAAAATGGGCCTTTCATGAGAAACAAAAAACTGAGTACCAAGTGCTCTGTGGGGCCTTTATATTGAACTGCAGTTCATAATTAACACCTCTGCTGTTTTCTCACCATGGGAATAGAAATCCTCCAAAAAGTTGATTGTGTTAAGATTTGCCCTCTACGTTTTGGAGATCTTCTTCCAGCCAGATCCTCTTATTTCTGCAGGCAGAATAAGTCATTGTGACTTTCTCTTTAAAAAGAAGCTGGGTATTAACTGCACCATTCCAGTCTTTTCCCTAGGCTTGTAATCAATGGATCTAAAGTTTTAATCCTTTCAGTTTTACAGACCTGCAGAAGTAAGTAATGAGAGAAAAGCCTCTTGCATATTTTCACCTTTAAGTGCCTAACTTTTCAGTGTTATGAACAGACCAATTGTGTAGTACAACAGATGCTGTGGTCTTTCATCCTTCATAACAAGGAAGAAAAAAAAGTCAATTACACATTTGCAACCTGGAAATGTTCTCTGAGGAGTGAAGCGATCTTTCTATAATGAATATTTATAATACGTTTGTTTCAATTCTTAATTGAAATATCTCTTCCATTTTGTTTCCATAACCTATGCTTGTGAGCATGTCAATTTGATCTTTTTCTTGTGATATGATTTGTTGGCACATATGAGCTTGTTTCTAGTAACAGACTATTTCTTTTAAACAATTTATCTGTTTTCCCTTCTCCTGAGATACCTTGGCCTACATGCTAATGATTGCCTGCTGATGTTGAAATGTAGTGTCGCTGTTCATGTTTTGTAAAATTGGAATAATTATAATTTACTGTTAGTGTTTTATGTAACAGATACAATGTATTTTTGTTTGACAGGTGGAGAGGGAGAGGCCTTGTCATCTCTTATTTACTATTAAAATTAACTTAATGTACCATGTTGTCTTTGGAGCTATACTTAGGTGCTTGGTACTGGAAAGCTGTTAAGCAAGAGATAATCAAATAGTACTTCAGTGTTGTCTAGCTTTATGAGAGCTGACATGAGTATATAAATATGGAAAGAATATTTTGGTCGTTGACATAATGGAAGAATGAAAATAGGTAAAAACAGGAAGACAAAGGCCACCAGTAACCTGTCAGTTTAACCTTAACAAATGCTCCTTAGAGACATGTTTTCAGTGGGAGTCCGTAGAAGAGAACCTGAAAGGAAAACAACATAAACTAACCAAAGGCGGGGGAACATTTTCCTTCTTATTTGTGCTGGTTTTGTTCTGCTTTCATTTTTGAAGAGACAGAAGCCAGAAAAAAAGCCCAACTCCTATTCCCTTTCTGATAATCATCCTATAAAACTAGTAGCTAGTGCCATAAATAACAGCTGTATAACTGCTGAGAGGTCTGGAAACTGAAATGTGTGGTGATGTATGATAGAACATTAAGTGATGGCTTAAAAAAATTATTGGTGATATGTTTTCTCTTTCTCAACATAACTCAGGAAGAAAATATTAAGGCCAAAAATAATTAAAATGGGCTTTAGATGTGCTTGGCTTTTTCTTAAAGTGGAATTAAAATAGGACCTTTATAAATATATGTATGTATATATTTTTCATGATATTTGACAGCATAAACGTCTTGAGTTTAACATTCTCTGTTGTGAGTAGTCTAATATTCTTTAAGCAAGTGAAGGAAAACATACCAATATGATCACACTGAAATATTTTTAAAATGGCATATTTCAAACAAATATAGATAGCAAGATAGATGAAAGTATTTTAGGTTTTTCAGTTGACATATTTCACTTTTTGTTCTTCCTATTTCACAACGCTTGACTTGAGCTGTATTGTAAACTGTGACATAGCCCATTGTTTGATGTCTGGAGATCTTGAAAAGAATTAGACCATGTTACAGAAACAAAAGAAAATAAATTTTGTAACATTTCTCTGGGGTAATTCTTAGATCAGAGCAACCTTAAAGGATGAGGAGTGCACATTTGTATCAGAATACTTGTCAAAAAACCCTAACCCTTGAAAAAAAGGGAAATTTCAGAAAAATCCCCAAAAGATTAATGTGAGAAATACAGAAAAAAACCCCCAATATTTGTTCAGAAACACCACTTCACAAATTGTAACTTCACAATTGAATGTGTAAAAGACAAGAAAAAGATCCAGTCTCTGTCTTCTACCTGTTTGTTACTGAAAATTTTGTTTAATGAGACATTCAGAATTATTGACATGACTTTTGAAGAGTGCCTCACATTTCACTTATAGTGATAGTGGTCTCAGTTCTTGAGCTGTACACGCATTAATTCATTTTAGATTTTGTTGACTTCTTAAAATTTAGCTTTCTACTCGAGGAGCAGAAAGGATGATTGATCACAAGCAGTATTACCGCTTCTCCAGGTACTTGATCGTGTTCCGTGTTCCCTGGGGGAAGAAACAAAAATTCTGGCAAATGTGACCTTCCTCATGTCATCATGGTGCAAGTGATGACAGACATGTTTCTTTTATTTGCTTACTTCTGCCTTTATAGAATGAAGGTTAATCTGTTGGTGTTGCAAATCCTTCCCCTGCCCAGTTCATGATGTTTCACATTTTTATTATAAACCTTAAGAAGCTAAGCTTTTTGCTCAGACACTAGCCTTTCATAACAAACCCCGTACCACACATTGTTTATCAAATACTAATAATATAGCAAGCTCTGTTATTTCTCATTTTTGTACTTATCACTGAAAAAAATTGATATAAAGTTCATTTTATTCTGGATTTCAGTGCAGCTTTTTTCAGCCTTCTTATGGAAGTAATTTTAAGATAGAAACCTATTCTTATAAATCACAAAGATTTACACATTACTTCTAGTTTTTTTCCTGTTCTATATAAATCTTAAAATTACATTCACATTTATATTTTAGAAAAATATAGATTATTATAAGTTACAGTCAGGCTGGCATTAAATATAAAATAAACCTGGCAAGTACATGTACCAAGACTAGTGTAACGTTTTACAGCTTAAAATGCAGTTTTGTCATTAAGTTTGATCTACACTAATGTAGTGTTATTAATAATAATCATGAGATTGTCTTTGCCATCAAGAGAGGCTTTAAAACAATATGTTATAATAGTGTCTTATTTGGTGGTTGCTGTACTTTTGATAGGGTTCAGCTGCCTTATGTTATCAAGCTTCACTTAAAAGGAGAGGTACGAAACTTCTGAAATCTGACCTTCATACAAAGCCACATGACCCTTGCAGCTGGATTTTGAACAAAAACACCCAATACAGTGAAAATTTCAATAAAATTGTGGGCACTGACAATGTTATACTGTCTGATCAGTCCATGCATTTTTTAAATACACTAGCAGTAAATAATATAGAAGTCTTGTGTGGTAGTAGTGCTTAGATGCCTGATATGAATAGCTATTCTGAAATGGATGGAGCCTATCTAGTTTTTTCATATGAGATTAAAAAGCTCAGTCATAATTATGGGCCTTAACTGGGTTTGAAACACTGACTTGGAGATGAACTGAATCAGACAGACAGTTTTTTACTCCACTCAAAAAAACATAGAATGCCAAATATGTCCTTTTTTGCAAATTATTTCGTTGAGTCAGCGGTATGATTTTCTGCAAAAATTCCCAACGACATGATTTTATTTTTTTTAAGATTAAGTACTTGGCATCTGCCACGTTTTTATAACCTTAAAGTGGTTTGTAACTTGTAGAAAGTAGGGTGTAATTCAAGAAAATATATCAATATTTTCCTTGTCATGGGTCTTTTCATCATCCCTACCATCAGTTGCTGTCATAGGACACCTGGATGAAGGCTTCCCCTCAGCAGACAGAACTCTCCACATATCCGTGTGGAGGTCACTCACGTAGCTTACCTGGGAATGAATAATGCAGCTGTGAAAAGAATAACATCCTAATAGCTGCAAATAAGATGTTTGCGCACAGTGACATTCCAGTGATCATCAAGTATAGCTGAACTCTGAACATATTTATTGCTGATTGGTCCTTGAGGGGAAAAAAACATCAGAAAAGTGGATAATGCGGTACAGACACAAGGGATGAGTTATGAGCTATCATTCATAACATTACATTTCTAAGAGCTCTGCTTTTCTGGTGGTAGTAAGCATTTGTTCTGCTTTTTTTACACTTAAAAAAAAAAAATAACAACCCCAAACTCCCAACTGTAAACCAAAACAACAAGAACAACAAAGACAACAAGCTAAAACAAAAACCCAAAACCCACAGAGGAACCAGTTTTAACTTTGACTGTTACTTAAAAACTCTGCTCTGGCTCTACCTTACACCTTCCCCTCTCGCAAGTCCTCCATTCCCCTCCACTAATGGGCTTTGAAGGGTGGGCAGACAAAAAGTGCAGTCCGCAGCCTCTCTCGGTTGACAGCATGTGCCTCAGTGACACCAGGGCTGCTTTAGTTCACCCAAGAAGCCCTATATTTCCCAAAAGAAATAAGGAAGGTCTTGATTCTCTTCTTGGCAGACCAGTGTAGGCATGAATAGATTTTTACTCTATGTCATTGCTGTCCTTAAAGTCCCTAAGTAAAATTTATATAGTGCGTTAGCAGTTTTGTTTACTTTGTCCTGAAAGAGATTTAGATTATACAGTAACACTGTCATATGAATAAGATGTAAATCTGAAATACCGATGTTTTGTGAACATTGGGAAAAAAAATGTAGAACATCTATGGAACAGTAAGCGATGGCTTTAGAAGCAGTGCTTTTTGAAGTATCACAGTGGTTTTCATTCTTTTTGTTACACAGTTCCTGTAGCTTCTATTCCTTTATTTTAGTGAGACTGTGGCCTTTCCTATTTTCTACAACAACAATAATATTTCAAAGGGAATTTTCATCTCAGAATCACTAGACATTTTACAAATACCTATTAAATCTCATAACATTGCTTGTCAGATTCAGGCAGATATTTATGGAGCTGCATATTAAAAGTATCACCTAGCATGCCATCAATAATTACATTATTTCATACTTGTTTCTTTCCTTCCAATCAGGATGGACACTTCATTCATTGCTCAAGATGGACAAATGTATTGAAGATGAGACTTTCTTCAGTTTTATTGGTGAGCAATTTCTAAGCTGAGAAGATTCTTCTCAGTTTCGGTTAGATGCTTCTCTGGCTTCCAGAGGCCCAGGAGGAAATCAGATGAAGGTATTTCATTTGGGGAATGTCACATTTTGCAAAACATCTTGGAGAAAGTTGTCTCAGGATTTTAATTCTGCAGAAATTTTCAGCTTTAATTTTTTGGATGAGGCACATGAACAGTTTTCAGAGTTAAAACCTTGTATCCAGTCAGGTCGTATTTCTGTCCCAGGTTCTCATGGAGACTTTCAGTATGATTGTGAAAAACATCAGAATGTACATGTCTAAAGAGGTTAAGACTCTTCTAATAGCCTTAAATCTGTCTTTGCTTGACTTTTTAAAGCATGATCTTACAAAATTCCTCCGGTATTGTTACTTTATCTGTAATTATGTTGATTACGTTTGGGGAACTCCTTGGTTTCTGGAATTCATGCTTCACTTCCACCTCTCCAGAGCTTGCTGTTCCCTGCAGAGTTCCCATACAACTTTCATCTCAGCAGATCGCAGCAGTCCTCAAGCTGGGAGGCAAAGGTTAGTCAGCCACTGTCCAAATTGTATTTTCCCAGGGGGAGAATTGGAGCTTTTGGCTGCTGCTGCTGTTGGGAAAGGTGGGGTGGGAAGACTTTTGAGTGGGTGACAGAGCAGAACACCTTTTCCTGGCCAACTTCATTATTATGACCCTTCTCCCTTACCAGCAGCATATTTCAAGGAAACGTGAGATGTAGCTAGGCTGACCAGATCATGGCAATTTGAGGAGGTGCAACAGATGTCAGGCTATCTTCAGTGTTATTTTCAGCAGAACTTTGAAATGTGAGGGTGAGGATAATGTGAGCTCTGTCAAGAATCTGTCCATCCATGCATTGCAAGTTAGAGCATCTCTGTCCCAGCAGATACCTGCTAGATGACATCCATAACTGAGTAAGAGAGTCAGGTGTGCTCTATGTGTGAGCCATTTTGTGGCTATATGTAGACAGACTTTTTCTATTGTAAAAGCGATTGAATCAAAATATTCCAAGTTCCTAAATAACTTCAAACAATAATAGCTGTATGTAAAGCAGGACATTAATCAGGTGGATTTTCAAGACATGCTAACGGTCTGATACTTTTTCCTATTCATACCTGAGGTTGTATTTTGTCTGTATGTTTTACTGAGTGCCTTGTAAGAACTCTATAAATAAAAACTTATAACTGTGCGTTTGCATTTTCCTTGATTAAAATGCCATGTAAATGTATTTAAAATGATATGCAAATGATATGAAAGCTCCAGGCATATTTTTTCCAGCAAGACCCTCTGCATTGCAAAGGTTGTTAACAGAGCAAGGAATAAAAAACTAAATAATGAAGTCATTACTGCAAGAGGACAATGAAGAAGACTTCTTACAGTTATAAAATGGATATAGAAAGAGGAGTGCAGACTTCTTGGTAAAGAATTCACTCTTTCCTAGTGACTACCATGAAGAATTAGCTATATTCTTGGGTCTTTTACTAAGGCTTGCTTCAGGAGTGCAGGTTGTAACCCACATTATATTCTCTACTAGTTCGAATTTACGTATTAAGACAGAATTAGCTGAACTACCTCTCTGAAACATCAGACTTAGTAACTTTCATTGGAGGAATTTATGGTTTCAGTGGTTTCATGTCTGGATTTTGACATATCACAATTTGGTAGTATGTTAAATTGTGATAGGAACCTTTATGCTATGATTTTAACACTCAGGGCTATGAAGTAAGAGCCAAGAATGTGACTTAAAAATGTTGTACACTCTTCATGGAACTGTATTTACAAGGGGATGGGTACAAACACTATTAGCATGGGGTTTAACATTTCAAAGTTCTGCACTTTGTGCTTTGTTGATTTCATACTTAGGTTCCTTTTGAATCCATGACTTCTTGTTTTCTCTGTTATGTGTGTGTGTGCATGCGCATGTAAGGATGCGTGTATACGTACGTATGTCTGAACAAGTAGAAAGGCGGTGACTGTTCTCTTCTTGAATCTGTAAGTAATGGAAAAATCAGACATTGCTGAATTACAGTATTTAGAAAATTTCTTACCGGATTTATATCCCCATATAAAAGCATAGTAGGATGGGATTCTCTGGTTCATTCTGCATGCTCTACACCTGTTCTTTTAGTTTAACTGGCTTTAGAGCTGGTTTTGGTCGCTGACTTTCCATAAGGCATCAGGATCGTACTATTCAGTGATAGTTTGCTGGAGGGAGGAATGGGGGCTTGGACTGAAATTCTCTACAGGCACTTCCTTGTTAATAGAGGTGTCAAAACTTGCTTAAGCCTGCCTAGCTAGCACAGAAAATTCTCATCAAGGTAATACCTGCTGAAGGATTGTAAGTCTGAGTCAATTATGGATAAGACAGCTGAAGGTCAGAATAAAATACATCATTAGGTATTTTTATTTAAGCAAGAACAGAACTGTGATCCTGATTTTAGCTTTTGCATATTCATTCATTTATCTCACCACCGAGCTAAACAGCTGTCATTGCCACAGTAAGAAAAGGAACACATTTATTTCCTAGGTCTGTAAGATTTAGAAAGGATAGATGTGACCTTTACTGTATCTTTCTTTTTGTCCACAGAAAATGGCTCAGCAGTTCTCAGATGCAACAGGATAAGTCAGATGAAATGTGCTATGGAGTTGATCAAATTCTGTGGCAACTGGATGCATGAGTTAAGAGCTGACTTGGCAGGTACTGTTCCCAAGGCAGCTAATTGTTTCTCAGTGGTTTTTCTTTTATTTGCTCTTTTTTAACAACAGTTTTCCTGGGTGACACAGAAGCCAATGCAAATATGCATAATGAGTATTGCTTTAAGTTTCATGCAGGATACAGGGCTTCCCTAAGAGTATGTGAAAACTCAAGACATTTCCCACAGGCCAAACTGAACTGGAATCAGAGCTCTGGTATGATTTTGCTTTAGACAAGAATAAATGAACTCCCATGAGAAAAAGCCAGGTTATGTGGCAGGTACCTTCTTAGGTCAGCCACCACTAACATGAGAGAGATTAGGAGAAATTCTTTTTATGATTTAGTTAGGTATTCCTTTTTGTGCCCTGAATGCTATCTCCATTAAATTAGCTGAGGAAAAAATGCCAAGGTCTTTAAGACGTATAAAATAAGGTACGCTAATAAAGTCAAAAGGTATGTTAGTGAAGTTCAACATGTTTGTACTAATAAAATCAGTGATTCAAGAAACTCACACTTCTGTAGACTTTGAAAGAGAGAACTTGTTCACTAGGTGTGAGTGAGTCACATCACATGCATGTCCAGACATTTCAGTGTTTTATGTGCATGAGGCTAATGTTGTTAGAGTGCCACTGAGCTCATAAGGAATACAGAGAGGGGGGAAAAAAAAACCCTTACTAAGCTTCACATATTTTTGGGAGGGAAGGAAATCTGTAGGGAATTCATCAAATATGACTAGTTATTTAAATTGCTTGCAGTGATAGAAGAACGAGACATTAATAACAGATAAAGGGGTTCTTAGTTGCACCCTGAAATGCTTATTTAAAAAGCCTAGATTAGATCATAGATCAACAGAGCCTCACTGGAAAGAGCAGTCTTGTCTTACACACAGGACTCCACACTGCAGCACTTAACTGAGACTTTGGTGAGATAAAGCTGTTTGGCTTTTAAGTCAACCTTGAGATGACTTTCCCTTTAAAAACCCACACTTTGATTATGTATTTGGTTTGCATGTTAAATAAGCTGCTCTGCTAAAAATATACCCCTGCAAGGAGCTTATGTCATCTCCCCCCAAACGTGTGACAGATAGTGAAAGACAGGAAAGGCAGAAGAGGCAATGTAAGAGCCCAAGTTTTAATTAGGGACAGGATGAATTGGAAAGTTCGTATTAAATTATCTAACACCTAGAAGACAAAGGCATTAGCTTTTAGATGATAGTTGGCAAATCTATGACAGCTAGAGGCCAGATCTACAGGTAGCATAATCATGCACAGGTTGGCGGACTTTGTTCATTCTGTGCTATTTTACATCAGCTTCCAGTGCTCCTGTGTAAGCCTTATGACCTTTCTACTTATTCTAAAACACATAGCAAAGTCAGCTAGGAAACCTACTGCAACTGAGGTTGACTCCTTCACCCCACTCCTGCTCTGCGCCTTCAAAACCAGGTGGAGACTTGGCTGTCCTGGGTAAAGAGTTGGATCTTCAAAGACGCAATGTGCAGTAGAGTTGCTGGCCAGTTACTGTTCACAGACGGCACACGTTTTTGAGTGACAAGTACAATAGATGTATATTTCTTCCTGCCCTGTTTTAAAAGGATATGCCCTCCAGATAAATTCAAGTACTGTCAGAACTGAAACCTTTCTCAGGAATTAACAGGAGGAAAAGCTCTGAAATGCTAGATTCCTAGTAAATTCTCTCAGCTTTTCATCATTTCTCTGGTTGTAGATACTTACTCTAGGAGTCTGTAAAGGGCCTTTTTATTGTTCTAAGGAATTTGTTGGAATAATTTAAATAGATAGGGACACTGTGTCCTCTGGATGAGAGGTGAAGGAGCCATGATAGGGATATTATTTTACTAGAAGGTAAAGGATGAAAAATAGGGAGTGTTTAAATTTAGAATTCTCCACCACTGATCAAAACTCCAGCTCTGCCCAAGGGCTGTGGAGAGGAGGGCAGTTTTCAAAAGCCTATTCTTTTTGGTTTACTGCATTGTGACTTTTGTTATTTTGTAATCTCCTCAACAAAACAGGGATCAGAAATGGAAAAGGAAACTTCAACAATGCAGCCTGGCCCCTGGGGAAGTAAGGCTGATTAATGGACAATTTTATGGCTCATTTGTGAAAAGGGAAACTCTAACAGAGTACTCTGTTTACTTTGTCCATACGATTCATATCAGCATTTCCGGAAGGGAAAAAAAAAATAAAAATGTTTGAATGTCTTGAATAGCTTGGGAAAATAAGCAAATAGCTTATGGACATCTGCAATGAAGAGTACGAAGTATTAAAAGATTTATTACAAACATTTCATGTAGTAGAATGGTCAGACTCCAGCAGATTTTCCTTTAAACTCATATTCTTCCTATCAATTAAATCTTAAATGCTACTTTGGAGATTAGGAATGCGTTTCCCTTGTCTAAGAGGAGTAGTGTCTACAGACCTAGATACCCGCAGCTGGTTTTGGGGGTTTAATGACTCTTTGGAGTCTATCTGTATTTCTTTGTGTGCTTGAGGTACTATGGTTTGGTTTGCAGCACTCTTGACTAACTCTGGAATTAGAGCAGCAGCAATAGGCAATTCTGCATTTCTGGACCTCAGTAAATAAGTGTAAGAGGCTCTGGCTTCTCATTTCCAAAGTTTTGATTAGTCTTTACCCATTCCAAATCCCCTAGCCCCCTGCCCTTCCCTCACAAAAAAAAAAAAAAAAAAAAAAAAAAAAAAAGAAAGAAAAAAAGAAAGGGGAAAACAGATGGAAAAAGTTAGATTAGCCTCTGCCAAATTGTACACACAATTGTCTTTGGCACTCAACTCATAGGCCTGTGACTTTTGGATTGTTTTCATACGTATTATGGTTATCATGAGATGTCACCTGATTGGAATCACACACTGGGAAGAGTAAAAGGTGAAACAGAAAAATCAGAAACAAAGAAGAGGTGTTATACAAGGAGGGGTAAACTGGGAGAATATTGGTAGAAATTAATAGAAGTATCAAATACCTCCTAGATTTTTCCAAAAATAGCAAGCAAATCATCTAAAACACAGAGGAGGATAGTCTCTTTAAAGTACACAAAGATATGTATGTGAATGTATACAAACACACATTACATATATTTGGTGAGGCTCAAGACAGTGGAAGTGTGCTGGAGTGAAAAGCTGCATTGAAACTTTTCTGCTTAACACCACCACCACCTGAATCACAGGTATTAAAGTTAGTTTGATGTTACGGTTGTCAATCACAAGATTTGCTTCTCTTTTGATATATGCACGTAAGTTACATTTACTTTGGTCAGAAGTTAGAGATTCTCAAGGTAAATGTGAAACCTGTAATAAATACATTCTTAGTAAACGTACACAGAAACTTGACACTTTACAGATGCCTTTATTTTTCATAGATATTAGCTGTGATTGGCGTGTTTTCACAAAACAGTTGAGGTTGGAAGGGATGTTCAGAGATTGTCTAAGTCCAACTCCCCTGCTCAAAGCAGAATCAACTACAGCAGGCTGCCCATACCCAGTCAGGGGTTTGATTATCTCCAAGGATGGCGGTTCCACAACCTCTCTGATTCCACTGTTTGGCTACCCTCACAGAAAAAGTGTTCTCTTACATCTGGATGGAATTTCCTGTATTTCAATTTGTGCCTGTTGCCTCCTGTCCTGTCACCTGTCACTGGGTATTATGGAGAAAAGCCTGGCTCCACCTTCTTAATCCCTCCCATGAGGTATTTATCCACATTGATAAGATCCCCCCCAAGCTTTGTCTTCTCCAAACTGAAGAACCCCAACCTTCTCTTCTTCTGCAAACCTACTTTCCAGCCAGTCGGTCTCCAGCCTGTTCTGGCACAGGGGGTTATTGTTCCCCAGGGGCAGGACTTTGCACGTCCCTTTGTTGAACTTCATGAGATGCCTGTTGGCCCATTTCTCCAGCCTGTCCCAGTGCCTCTCTATGGCAGCACAACCAGCTGCCACTCTTTGTGGTTGTGTATCACCTGCAGATTTGTGGAGGCTGCACTCTGTCCCACTGTACAGGTCACTTATGAAGATGGCAGTGCTGACCCCACCATAGACCTCAGCTGTGGTATACACCGCTAGTGACTGGCCTCAACCTGGACTTTGTGTCACTGATCTCAACGCTGAGCCAGGCACTGCGTCTCATTTTCAGTCCATCTCAGTGTCCATTTTTCTAACCCGTACTTCACCAGATTTCTGTGAGGACATTATTGGAGACAGCGTCAAAGGCTTTGCAGAAGTCAAAATAACCAACAGCCACAGCCCTCCCTTCATCCTCTGAGCTAGTCATGTCATCATAGAATGCTGTCATGTTGGCCAGGCATGACTTCCTGTTCATAAATCAGTCTGATTTCACAAGGGCCTATAGTTACATTTTTAATATTTTTACAAAACAAACCAGAGAAACACAGGAGATGGGGTTAAATCAGGAAGCTTACATCTAATTTTAAATTCTGGCATATGGATTCTCTACCTGACCCTCAAACCAGTGGTGTCACACATAGAGCCTCCTATGACAATATATCCTAAGAATATCTAAGATACACATATCTTTGACTTCATACCCAACACAACTAAGAGCTCATACCTGACTTCCATACTGTGTTTTATTTCAGGGTGTTAAATGAACACCACTGCTGAGATGTACTAAATGTCTGTCTCTCCAGCCCTTTCATGACCTATGGTCTTCTTTGCTCCTTGAGTTTTGGAGCTGCCTTACCAACTGATACGTCTGGTATTTGTTTTCTTGTAAGGCCATCCTACCTTACTAGACGTCTGCGTTTTCTATTTAGCCTAATCTTATATATGTTTGAACAGTGAATTCCTTAGTCTCTTGGCAGACAATTTAATTGGTTAATTGAGCTTTGTTAATCTCTCATGCAACAATCATAGTTGCCTTTTAGGGGTTGTCCTTGTCTGATGTACAGTCTTGTACATTGTGGAGATTTTGGCATTGATAAAATGCTTTTGGCCAGACTGGATGTGTGTTATTTACTCCTATTTCTTCAGAGAGAATTATTCAAAGGTTGACTGTAACATCAAACAGAAATAACCAAACCTACAAATGCTTCTGACAATGCTGGGCTTAGTGGCATGTGCATGTTACTGGGCACAAGCCATGGAGTTCTGGAGGGGATTCAGAGCCAGAAGTCGTCAGCCCAAATGGATTGGCCAGAAAACAGGAACTGAGCATTTTACATCTCCATTCAACAGCGTGTGCTGTGAGTGCCTGTGAAAATCTGGCCCTCCATATTTTCATGGGCATTTTAATCCCTTGGGGTGCCATTTCTCAGAACAAAATAACAGGAAGTCTGTGCTTCTCATCATCTTTCAGTTGTTAGATATCGGAAGTATCTCGAGGACAAGATCTCCTGTTGTTTCTACCTCATAAGGGATTTTTTGAGGCAAACACTTTCTTGGAAAAACATGGACCCATACACAAATGCAGATATTGAAATGCTTCGCATTAAGAGGGTTTCTTGTGGGATGCTGTATGCAAGGCTTGTTGAATAAGATCCCTTCTGGGTGGCCTTTGTCCATCTCTCAGTGTTTTCATGACACATCTTTTACCGCAAAGAGGAATTAAAGGCCTTCACCTCAGAGGTTCAGGGAGAGTGGAAGGAGGTCTTCTCTGAAGGATGATATGCCCGACGCTTTTGTTCCTATCACTTTCCTGATAAGCTCAAGCTGTTAAACTCCAGCTAACCAATCAGTAGAACAATTTACTACCTCCGTGTCACTTTAAGTGGGCTGTCTGGCTGGAGCAGGATGTATTGAAATGAAAGTTAACAAAGTATGTTTTCTTTTGAGGATTTGTCTACTATAAAGAGCTTGAAGGGAACCTTTGAACGGGCATTCTCCATCCTGTTGCAGCTGAAATATCCATTGTACCTCCCACAGCTTCAATAACTGCAGTTATTTTCATTTCCAGCACATTTGGAAACAAACAACGTTGAATCTATTTTATTTGATGGGAGAGGTTCATAAAGAAATGGCAAAGGGCTTGCATTTTTAAAATATTTGGCCTTCAGATATCCTCTCCTTTCCAGATCCTTTAAGCCATACTCAGGTGACCCTTACAGGCTGAGCAGCAAAACCCTGCTGGGAGAGAGGGGCCCAGAGCCGCCACAGTCTCCCTTGTGGTCCCTGCCTATCAATGTCTGCTCTTATTCCACAATGAGGCTGGACTGTCTTGGCAGGGAAAGCTTCATGGGATCAGGTATAATCCCCTGAGGAAAACAATTGTGTACAATAAGAACTTGAAAGCATGAAAGGAAAAGATTTTCAACTCCTCTAAGCAGAGCTTTATTGATAAAAAACTGCATCTGCCAGTTTTCTCTAGTTAAGTTTTCTATTATGCTAAAAACTAGAGGAAAGCAAGGCTCATGCTATTCCATAAATGAGCTTGTCTGGTAATTGAAAAATAAAATAAAGTTATTTGGCTACAAACCTGATATAAGTTTGATGACTGAGTACAGGGTATTTGTTTTCTTGTGCAGACTTCTCATGTTTTCTGCTACCCTTACCCCAACCCATCTGCAGAAATGTTTTTTTCTCTTGTTACCTCAAAGCCTGAATATTATAGATTCTGGGTGAAAGACTTAATTCAAATCCTTTTCTCCCATTCTTCTGTAGCAATTCAAGACTTGCTGGTTCAGAGAACATGGGTTCTTCTTGTCTTTTCTTTTGTTTTCCTTTCAGTATGGTCATGCTTTTGAATTTTAAAACTCCGTGCTAGCTAACAGCGAGATGATCGTGAAATGTCTCTTTACCTTTTGCGTGACCGGAGCAGGTTGTTTTCTTTAATACAGAACATAGAATCCAAGCAAGCTACGAATATTTTTTTTCTATTTGCTGATGAGAGAGCCCTTGAGAATATTCTTAAATGCCACTTTATAGGATAGCCAAACCCTGCAGGTAAATGTTACCCATAAAGAAGGGAACATTGCACTTGTGCCATATGTACCTGAAGTACCTTTCTGTGTGACTGGGATGTCAACAGGAATTTCTCAGACACCGCACTGAACTGCAGCTAAGAACAAAGGCACTATACTGATCTTTTGTTTGCTGTGACTGCCTTGGAACTAACTTTATAGACCTGAATTTTCTTTCCCTCATGGCCCTTAGCCTGCTGTGCGCGAGGAGGAGAAGGGCAGCTGCCTGGGCTCCTCTCCCTGATGCAGGGTGATGGGCAGAGCCAAGCTGTTGCTCTCACCTCTGTTCAGTCTGAGCCCTCATACACAGCCTTAGACTGTATGCTTCAGGCAGCTTCTGAGCTTGGAGGGCCTTAATGTTTGGTCGTGTTTCTGCCTAATCTTTATTCAAGCCACCTTCCCCCCTCCCCCCCGTGTGCAGAGTCTGCTAGTTAAATTAACGTGTTTTTTAATCTCCCTAGAAGATAGAAAATGAAGCTGCATTTCACCTCTCTCTGGCTACCAAAGCTCAAACTTAAGACTATGAGAATGTAGAACAGAAGTTAAAATCCTACCTTCTTACTTCCAAAGACACTAAATGAGCACGAGGTGCTATTCTATTTAATCTCTGCTGTGAAGAGAGAGTTAGGTAAGAACAATATTTTTGACATCTGCACGATCGCTTTCCAATGCCATCAGAACAAATCCATTAGCCTTTCTGATTAGAGAGTGATTTTAACTAAGCAGAGTTATAGGGTGATAGCAGCTACAGTGACAGATATACGTCCTGGAATGCTTTCCCAATCCTGTGTTTATAAAAGGGATACATTCAAGACAATGTTAATTTTTTATAGCCACATTTCTGGGAGGAATAAAACCCCATAAACAAACATTCTTCACACAAGTAATATTTTGGTATGCATGTTTAAATTATGTTAAAATTACACCTACTAACTGCTAGAAGTAATAGATATACATTAATTTCACAAAAAGAAAATACTAAAACATGTAAGCACTGAAGTAGCGCTGGGAAATGCAACTTCATCAATGTATAATTTATCATGTTGTTTGGGGTTTTTATTCATTATTTATCATTAAAGAAGTTCACAACTTTTAAAGAAAATAATACAGAACAAGATTGTGTGTTGTCATGTCAGTGATACCTTTCCACAATCAGACAAATGAAATCCACATATCGTAAAGTTCTGGAAGTTGAGGGACTAAAAAAAATTGAGCTTCAGTAAGCCGTAGTCAGGTAACTCTGGCTTTGTCATGAGTCAAACCAAAACTCCAAATCCAAACGTTCCTAAGCACTGGATCTTTTAAAATAGGAATCTGGCTATGAATCTGTGGCTTGGTTATGTGTCTCAAATAAAGGAGAATCCCATTTCCCCAAACCAAAAATCATTGGGGAACAAAGGCAGAAATTACAGAAAAGGAAGAAAAGGCAGAGGCTTTCAAGAGCTGTCAATTGTGATGCTGCTCCACCATATTCCTAGGTAGGTCATTCTTATGTTAGTGTGCTTACCTTATGATCTACTACACACGTCATGTGCATGGATGTACAACTGACATGCCTAAGGTGAATGCAGCGATGTCACCTAGCTGGGATTACATCTTTGTCTTAAAGTCACCTAGTGCATGCATATTTTGGCAGATGAAGGAGAAGGTGTTTGGACTGTTGGCAAAGAAGGAAAAAGGGAAGAGACTTTGATCAATGTAGTGTGAAAATTCCTTATTGGTATGTGGGTATGGTGACTCAGGAAGAGGATGTCTCAGGAAATGGACTTCCAGGTGACTTCTGGCCCCATGGGTCATTAATCAACTATCTTTGGTATTAGCTGGCCATCACCATAAAATCGGTTGACATCTGATCAAAAAAACACATCAGGGACTTTAAGCTTCCAAAAAAATATCTGATAACTCTATTGTAACACAGAAATTCAGGCTGTACTGCAACTGAGTCCTTACCAAAACCCTAAGAAGTGTAGTGTAACTTCCTTGTGCACTCAGGTTGCAGAACCTGCATATGCATAGACAAATTCAGATGATCTTTCATGAAATGACTGTGAAGAAGTTTGATTAGCTTTACATCTTTCTAGCATTACAAAAGCATACAATGTCTTGCTTTCCTTTTCAAGAGGGAAATTTAGGAGAAACATTAGGAGGAAAGCTTTGAAACTTGGTGGAGCAAGGAGGACGAACTAACCTTTTAATATAGGAATACGCTGTTCTGTTATATTTCCTGCCTTTTCCTAGGCTAAACAACTTCTAAGATCAAATGATTCTTCTCTTGAGTGGTCAGCAACAAAGATAATGAAGATTAGGAGCTTAGGAAAAAAAGAATTGGCTGCAGGAGGATAGGGCTGTACAGCACCGCTTGTTCCTCCTCAAGAGTTCTGCTAAAATTTAGTTAAAACTGCTTTTTGAGTGATTCCTTGTTGAATAGTAAAAATGTTTTGTAACTGTGACAACTTTTCCTTCATTACCTCTGCTCTGAAACGTGTTGAAAGCAATAGTAGGATTCCTGATGCCTAAAATGAGTTTGGGATTGTGCCATATCAGCTGAGTGTGAGAAACAAAGGCAGTCTGTGTCTAGTACTCAGGAATGGGGAAGAGACACCTGTAATGTAGGTCTTGCTCAGTTGTAGTTTTCATATCCTTTTCATGCAGTCATTCTTTATTTTCGTGTAATTCATTGTGTGTCAGTAAAGGCAGCTGCAATCATGCAAACAGTGGCAGGAAAACAGGAGGAATTAGTCCCCCAAACCGGTAAATATGAATTAGGGAAGAGCAGAATCAGAAAAGACTGGAAACATTGTTTATGCTAAAAAGACCATTTGCTGCAGTAATTTGTGTTTCTCGTTGTTAGGTGGCAGGGAGCCCAGTGGCTAACTGGCTTTGGCTCCAATAAAAGCAGTGCTGTACAGAAGGCAGATCATCTCCCTGTTGAATTGAGGGCATGCTATCTGCTGTCTACAGTCAGCATGGAAATAGCACAAACCTCCAGTGACTGCATTCGATGGGTAACTTCAACATTTATCGGAATTGTTTTTCCGGCTCAGCTGCTGAGTTCTGAGTCTGCACTTATGCTTTTTGTAAATAGACTCACTGTGTTCAACAAGGTGAATCTCACTGTTCCCTTCACCCTCTTTGTTAGTACGTGGTCTGTGTTAAATACACTGGGCGGAGGTTTCCTGTTCACTTGGTAAAACTTGGGCTGTGAACACTGCCTGGCCAATTAATTTTTGTGGTACCTGGGGAGCAACAAAGCCTGAGAAACCAAGTTATGTTTTTCTTTCTTCAATTACATTCATTGTGGTAGTGAGGACAAGGTGGGAATCACTAGAATAATTTAATCCAAAGTTGTTTTGGCAGGATTCTGCTGTGATGGACTCCACTGTGTTTACTACCGATATGGGATGATGTGGTGCTGCAAAGAGCTACCAATAAACTAGAAGTTTGGACCAACAGGATGAGAACAGGTGAGTCAGGCTTCCTTTATATGTCATAAGGACAAAGAGGGGCAGTTTCACACCGAGCATATTTTGTGGAGAATCAGCCTCCCAGAACTCTTGTCATTAATAAGCATTGCCAAGTGAAGTATCGTTTAAAACAGCTGGACAAGGCAGGAGGCAGGCTATGCCAGACAGTCAGCAGGTGCAGAGGACAGCAGGAGGGCAGCAGAATTTGTTATAAAGCCTGCCATTAATGATAACTTTTACTAGTAATTTTATTAGAGGAAAGGTTTTTTATTATTATTGTTTTTTCATTAGAAAGAATAGTGCTTGTGTGTGAGGCACATTTATAATATTGTACCCCAGGACTAGATTTGCTCACAGAGTCTAAAAGAGTATATTGTGCAGTACCCAACATGTTTCAGGCTTTAAGTTGCATTTTGCTGCCACCTCAGTGAAGTGTTTCTCAGGTGGAAAAACTGACTAACTTGTGTCGTTTACCAACACAGTAAATTCTTTGACTTTTATAGATCCAGGGCTGGGTTTTGGAAGAGAAAGAAGAGTGTTGTGTGTGGCCTTTTTTATTGCTTTTTTGTTGGATTTGATGGGGGGGGTTGTTCAAATGCTGCTTTAGGTGTCATTTTGAGAGCATAGAAGCTGCCACGTTCAGAAAAAAATTATATTCTCTATGCTGAAGTCCTGTGGAGAATTCCTGCAGAATTAAAAGAGAATTAGAAGAGTCTCCTTCCTCCTTTTACATCACTGCATATGGCCACACACATACATTTCTCTCCTTTGGCCCGAAGTTTTGCAAATGGCTTCTGCATTCTTTGAAATGGCTGTTCCAAATACAAATGATTGCCATGTAGGACTTTACCAGCTGGATGGTTAAATGCACTTCCTTTGCTGCAGCAGAAAATCTGTTTTACATTGCATGAGAGAAGTCAAGGAGTCAGTTAATATGCTGACCAAAATGAAATAGTTCTTTACACCTATAGTCAATCCCAGTGTGGACTCTCTTATGAGTAAATTATTAATAATAAGTATGTTGTAGGACTCATGTCATCTCTCTAGGAGATACTTAATCCTACAAGTTGGATCAAGAATCTCATTTGCTTTTAATCAGATGGGATATAGCTTTGCGTATGAGAAAATACTGCTTAATCTTTTTGCATTCTGATGGGGAGCCTGGGAGTCCAATAGCTATTGTGATTTGAGGACTCATTCAGTGTTGGGAGAACTGAATAAATTCTGTATTCCAGGGTTTTAGCATGACTCCTGTGGTTTCTTTTGCCTGTCCTTTTAGAAAGTGTTTCACTTAGACGCTCAGAAACAATCTGGGGAGGGCGAGCTGTATGAGGGAGTCTTAATGGGTCACAAGCCAGCTGCTATTCCAATTACTGGGTTGTTTTATGTTACAGACTGACAGCTTAGCAGTACACTGCAGGTGCAGCTTAAGGTGTAAAGGCCATTGAACATGCAGTATCTGATGCATGACCATCCCAGACACACCTGTGCCTGTGTATTCCCAAGGCCAGATCCTTAGCTGCAGTCAATTGCCATGTAGTGCCAGGACGACACTGGCGGATGACAGCTAAACTCAGAGGAGTTAAAAGGACATCAGGGTGGGTAGGTGAGGATCAAAGTAAGAGAGACGTAGTGAGAGGAGGACTTAACGTATGTGACTGCTGCTGATTAGCCTAAGTTCGGGCTTTTCCTGAACATTTCTGTATGCACCTCAGCAACTGTGTTCAGTAAAAGGCAAAATGAAATGAATTTCAATGTGTGTTCTTCCCTCCAAAGATTAAGATGCCTAGATATAATTTTGCACTAAATACAAAAAAAGCAAACTGGGATAGATTCTGAACCCTGATATCTTGGTCTAAAGTAAGAACGGCCTAAACAGCATCACTTTGTTTTTAAATCAGTAGGAGAACAGGATTTGGCCAATTAGAGTTCATTTACAACGTGTGGAGGCTGTTAAAATTCTATGTTAAAAAAAGGCTAGCTGTGATCTGTCATTTAATCTGAAGAGTCCCTGCAGCAGTGAGATTCAGGTAAGAACCAATTAATGATAATGGTATTAATGAACATTTCCAAATGCACATTTCATTTAGCTATAACAAGATAGTTATCTATGATACACTGAATATCAAATCAGCTACCAAACCATGCAAGAGAGACTAATGGATCAGATAAATAGCTAAATATATTATTCTCTAGCCTTAATATGAAAGTTGTAAAGTAAATACTAACCGGTCATCCTGGGCAGACAGTGTTTAAATAAACACTATCTGTGGATTTAGGCTAAATACCAATTCAGGATTTTTTATATCACTTTAACTTTAAAGAATCGTGTTTGGTGACTCCTGCAGGGGACACACCCAAGTGTAGACCGAAGGAAAATGTTGCCTTTACTTCCTCTACCACGAGCAAATGCTGAGCATGCTTGTAAGATAGAGGTTTTTATCAAGATATATGTGCTGTATCATAAATGTCCCAGCAATATAACTGAAATTACATTGAATTGCTAAAGAAAAGATAGTATGTTTTATTATTTCACTCATAGCCCAGTTTTGTGGAAGTGAATCCTCTGTTTCCTGTCAAATTATTTTTAATGAGTTTAATACAATTCCTTCTCTACATACAGCCATTTGTTCATAACCCTGGCCAGTGGATAAGAGAAAATTATGTATTCTTTGAATTGTATCAGGCATAGTTATTTTCTAGCTTCTCAAGGGCATATTTATATTAATCATAATACCAGCCAGCCAAAGAGCCTGACTGAAATAGCAGGCTCAAAGCGTCCTTCATATGGTTAGGACCACTCATCCGTGTAAGCTGGGTCTGGACATAGCACATTACTCAGGAAAGACTGGTCACTATGGCAAATGTTGTGCCAGCAAGAAGAAAGAATCATCTCCACAGATAACCTTGAAAAAAGGACAGGAGTGGAGGTGACCAGAGAAAATAGGGCTCTTTAACTCCAAAAAAGGTTGGCTATTGCAGAGGAAATAAAAGAAGGGGACGTTATGGAGAGCACGTCATGTATCTCCCATAGTAGTCATGCATCCCTGCCTCTCTGCTGAGGTGTCACACATTCAGCTGAGTTATGGATATGCTGCAGACATCATTAGATGTCTCAGCAGTGCCTGGCAAACACATTCTCGTGCTGCCTTGTCCAATGGATCAAGGCCAGAGAAAACTGACTGCTGTGGCAATGGCAGTCAAAGTGGCAGCACAAGGTGAGGGGCTTAAGTCTCTCTCACTTCCCATTCAACTCCCAGCAACTCAGCCCTCAGAAACCTCTAAACTTTCTCTCCTGCCAAATGAACATTTCCCCCCACAAATAGCAGCACTCCTTACTGTTTTCTGCTGCCAGTGACCATTTATGTCTTGCTTGTCACTCGGTTTCTGAATCTTCCTGACGCCTCAAAGTGCTTAGCCCTGCTCCACACCCTATGCCAGCTAAGACCTGGGATGCCACAGTCATAATTTAGATTTATAGAAAAAACAAAAATAACTTGGAAACCTGTAAATAATCTTGTTCCTGAGCATGAGAAAACTGAAAAGCTGATTAGATGAGTGGCATAATGCTGTTAATGGAAATCAGCTGTTAAGCAATGGGTAGTGCTGTGAGGGAATTCACACTCTGTTGGTTCCCAAAAAAAGTGAGGCCCAATGACTAATGTATGAGCTTGAGTTGATACCTAACTGTTATCTAACCTGACTTCTCTATGCCTTGGTTTTCCATACCTAAAAAGGGGACAGTAGCTCTTCCCTACATCAGAGAATTGTTGTAAGGAAAGAGCATGTAGTGCTTCGGTATTGCAATAAGTAGAATTGCAAGAGGCAGTAAACAGATTTACTTAATGTAAGAAGTAATTACAGAAGACTTGCCAACAGGTTTCATTTTAGAAAAGCAGCAGAACAAATTGAGATTTAACAGATATGGACTAACAGAAGAATACTTAATTCTCTCTTTCCTACCTTACCCAGAGCAAATCTACAGTTGACTGCTTTCCATTACAGGCTCAGCAGGTACAATTCAGAAAATACCCCAGTGACTTGTATGAATAAAAAAATACATTAACTGAGAATCTGATTGGTCTTTCAGTATGGATTTTATATGGCTTATATGGCCCACATGGAGGAGGCTTGACAAATAGGTAGGTACATCAATATCTATCAGTTATCTATTGTTAATTTTGAAATATATAAGTTGGTGTAAAGTTCATTTATGACATTAATTCAGAGCGGCGATGAGGAATACTCCTATCCTGAATACTTATTACCAAAATGCAGCAACAAATCACTATGGTTAAATGTGATCTTGTAATAAGTGGCTTACCAGCCTTTTCAATGGCCTTTTTGATTAAGCTCTGGAGGAGATATAGCCTACAGGGACAAATAGAGAAAATGTTCTTAGATATTCCTTGTGTGACTTACAGTGAAAACATGGTGGTCAGTCTCAAGTTACAGTTTGACATAGCCCCTTATAATGAGACCTGGAAGAGAGCCCTATTTGCACTTTGTGAGGATACACAGGAAAAAAAGGAGGAAAAAGTGGTTTTGTGAGATGTACTGTGTCTTCTAAGGAATAGTAAAAAATTGAAGAAGCAAGGAAGGCAGTAACAGAGAAGGATCTTGGATAGTCTGAAGCAAGCTGGTGCTGGAGACATCTCAAGAACTGGCTCTGGGTGTAGGGTTTTTGAATCCAAGAGTGAGACTGGGTTGTCTCTCATGCAGTGGTAAGCAGAAGCCTAAAACATAAGAGAGGCAGAACTGCTCTGCTGCAGGAGCAAGGAGGGAAGAAAAAAAGGCCTAAAGGCAAATGAACAGGACTGCCACTTGCAAGACTTCATAAGGGGGACAGGTTTTGGTTGCCCAAAATCAGAAGACTGTATTTGTGATGTGGATGACTTTGCCACTGACTTAAAAAGACCCACCTCATATTCCTGTACAGGATGCCTTGTTTTGCATAAGAAAGAAAACACTCAAAGAGTACCAGCCAGCTCTCTGAGCAAGCAGTTGCAAATCTGACCTGTCAGGAAGGAGTTTTGATAACAGAAGTGTTCTTTGTATCAATTTTTGTGCACTTTTAAATCTCTTATTCATTCATGATCATTGCATTCATATTTTCTTCACAAATTCCTTTCAAACACTGAGTAGAGGAGGCTTGTACACTGATCAAGGTTTTACTTTTTTGTCCTTGTTTACTTGCTCTCTCTTGATTATAAATTACCAACTCTCTTCTAAATTAAAATTATCTCTGCCAAATGTTTGTGGCAGACAACAATGCTACTTTTTATGCCACAGATGAGCTTTTCTCTCTGTATCAATACAGGCTCAATAGGGATCTGTGCCTTAAAACAAGGAACCTCCTTGAAATGTACCTCCAATAGTAAAATAACATCCCATTGTTTTCAGCTAAAATGCCATAATTGTTCTGGTTGCAACTTTAAGACATCTTTTCTTGGATTAAGATAGTTAAAATTCACTGGTTGTTATGAACAGTGTTATGCTCTAGTGAGTTTCTGATGAACAAAATACATGGGAACAAGTAGAGAACACCTGAAGGGGAAGATAGTTAATGATGGGTTTCAGATACTGAAGAATGTGTCTCGCACTTGGGAACAAAACCTGAGCAAAATATCTTGTAATCAGCATCAGTGGAGGTGGAGACAAAACAAAGAAAAGGAATGGTTCAGTGGACTGGCTACTACCAATTAAATGTTCATATGCACTGTCTACCTCAGGTAATGAAGTCTGACTAAACCTTTAGGCCCTGGGCCTAAGAAGACAAATATAAAAGACAGAGAAGACAAATACAGCCTATGTGGGACAGAGAGCTGGTAGGCAAAATGACAAATTTCATTGGGACATCTTTGAATTAAACTGAATCAAATGGTATGCTGCCACTTCAATGATCTTTCATGGAATGCAAATAGGTCTGTCTAATGTAAAGAAAATGCACATCATTCATTTTAGACTTTAATTAGGTTTTAATTTAATCAAGTATTGGTACCAAAGCAGACCTTGGAGAAAGATTCTGATATTATAACCTTCAAAGCTTTGGAGAACTCTAAATGGTTTGTGTGGCAGTAAATCAACTTGCAAAGTGGAGACTATACAATGTGCATATCTTAGCTCCATCACGGTTGAAACATGACTTATTATAATACTTAAAACAGGGAACAAGCAGAATGCAGTCCTTTTATGAAAGAAAACACTAAATGAGTCATACTGTGAGTCACTCTATCTCAGGCAGATGATTTCTTTTGAGCATTGCTTTTTAGGATAGTAGTAAAAAGAACTATCAAGGACAGTGTGCAATTAAAGGTACTTTAATCCTCATTTAGGGGCTAGAGCATATGGTATAGAATTATTAGTAAATAATATTTAATTGCAAAGCAAGGGAAGCAAATATGACATTAATAATGGATCTATCAGCTTTCATTATTATGGTCCTGCCTATGTGAGCAGATTCAGATACTTGTATGTTCCATTCTGGCTGGACTTTGGAAGAGGAAGAGATACTTTAAGGTTATGGAATATGTGGGATAAACTCCAAAATGATTTTCATCCCCCAGCAATGTCCTGCCTCGTTCCTTGGGTACTCCAGCCCAGTCAAGCAGGCTATATCTGAACACAATTCAGCTGGGAGTTCACAGTTTCTGTGAAGGACAGTTGTCACTTGTGGATCTGTTTTCCATTTTTAGAGTATGAAAAAGATAGAGGAGAAGAGGCAGTGAGGCCCCAGACTTGATAAGAATGACAAATATGCTTTAATAGGAAACCCTGTTCTATTTTCCTCTACATTTCTTTAGTATTAAATCAAATTATTTGTCAGAGTCACAAGTGCACCAATTGGCCTTGATTACTATGACCAGCCTCACCTGGCACCTCCACCCACACCCACAGAGAGAGGCCCATTGCTCCAGGAGGCCATTTTAAGTTCAAGTCTTCAGTCTGCTTTCTTGCTTTTCCTGAATTGTTTGGATTTCATTTTTTATCTCAGACACAGCTTGTTACCTTGCTTTTCCGTGATGCGTATTGGGCTGTTGATGAGAGCTGTTGATGAGAGCTGTTGTTGTCACTACTTTGCTCTCCTTGCCCAGCTCGGGCACGGTGGGACTGCATCCTGATGGGGAAGATGCAGCCCTGCTGGTGCCATAGTCTTCCTCAGCCCCTGGCTTCTTCGGCCGTCTGGAGCAGCCCTGCTCTTACTGTTCCCTGACTACTAAACCTGATAATACCTATGTTTCTGCATGTATTTGGGCTAGTACAGTGCACTTAAAGTTGCTTTAAGCTCTGTGGGAATTTAACATCTTCCAGAAGTCTGTAAATCTTCTGAAAATGAACTAATACACATCAGCTATTTATTTTTTACTCAGAAAAGTTCAGGGATGCACTCAGACTGCTTATTCTTGGTTTGCTACCAGTGTGTCTCTGGACAGGAAGAGGCTTGTTTTGACATAGTTTCCCTTTCGTAAAGGACTGCTAACTGCACTGAAATGGTGGGCATGACTGTGAACTTTAGGCTTCCAGCAGGCTGCTACAAAAGCTATTGTGAAAAGTGTGAAAATGCTCAAAAACTATTGTTGATGGTTCTAAGTACCAGTGATGGAGCCACAACGTGCTTCCCTATCAGAGAAAGTTGCTGTACCCTGCAGTCCTACAAAGGACCTGCCAGTGGCAGAAGAAGGAGCAGCCTGCCTGCTTCTGGATCAGTTCCTAAAGGTAAGTGTGGGAATGGGAACTGGGAGGGAAACTGACGCAAAATGCTCCTGATCCTTAAGAAAAAAGAGCTACCTTGAAGCTCTGGTTTTGACTTCGTTTATGTTGTCATGTTTGTATCACCAAATCCCTACAGATGGAAATAATTTGGTGGCTTTTGTGATATTTACAAACTAATATCAGGCTGTAATTTTGATCAACAGTCAATGTTTCTAGAGAACCCCTCATCACTGAGGTGTTTGTGAGAACCTTAAATGGAAAAAGCATGTTGCTTCTCAGGATGCTGTCGGTGAACAGAGAACTTGGGACATGGCTCTTGTGAGAAATGTTTGAATGTTTTGGTTTGTTGAGTAAGATTAAAAAGTTGTTTTGGATTGTTTTGTGGCTGAACTATATCCCCCTGAACTGATGTATGGTCCCATGGGGGCCATCATTCTGTTGCCTTGTGCTTGTAAAGCCTGGGCTTCCTGGCCAGATTGTGTCTTCTTCTATCTCTATTAGAAGCTGGTGTGTAAAGCACTCAGTTTTCTGATAGCTGCTTGATAGTGAAACCTAGGGAATTGGTCCTGAGCTCACTGAAATAAATGAGAAAAGTTGAACTAGCTGCACTGGATCTTCTACGGGGCTCTAGGAGAAAAGATATTTTAAGTTTAAAACATGGAGAAAATTGGTATTTCCATTTCATGCCTAATTTTCAATTTAACGTCCGAACTATAACTGGTATTTATTCAACTGCATTATTTGATTTTTGCATTAGTATTAAAAGCGTACGTGCTCAGTTATGCATCTTCCTTGAATAATTCAAACTCACTTTAAATACATTAAACTTTTTTATGGTGGGCAGATAAAGCTATTTTTGATTTAGATAAGAAAAACCCTACACTAGCTGAAAGCTTTGCAGAAAGCTAGCATGCTTTGGTGTGAACAGTGGATATTGCTTACTTTGACTTTAGCAAAGTTTTTGACACTGTGTCTGATAATATCCTCACAGACAACCGAGGAAATGTGGGCTAGATAAATGGACAGTGAGATAGGTTGAAAATGGGCCGCACTGCTCAGCTTAGAGTCGTGATCACTGGCACAAAATCCAGCTGGAGGCCAGTCACTAGTGGTGTGTACCACGGCTGAGGTCAGTGCTGGGGCCCACATCTTCATAAATGACCTGTATGGTGAGACAGAGAGCAGCCTCTGCAAATTGGCAGATGATACAAAACTACAAAGAGTGGCTGATCTTCACCTAGTTAGCCTTAGAATGCATAACAGTGAACAAAGAAGTTACACTACTATGTCCAAGACATGTTTCTTTCAGAGAGGAATTTTTTTTTTCTGACTGTGCCTAATCTGTCATAAGAACCTTGAATATTATGGATAATTTCTCCTCACTTGTGGATATTCCTGTTTTGTACTCCTTGTAATCCTTAAACAATCCTGAACTGTGGCAGGAGGTTTCAATACAGAAGAGCTGGTCTTCATAAATAAATGCATAAACACTGCAGTAAATGAGGTCTATTGTGAGACTTCATCATTGTGCCTGGACCTCTGTTTGGGAATTGATTCTGTACTTGCAGTGCCCACTGATTTCAAAGGAAGGCTTACATTTGCTAGGGATGTAGCCTGAAATAAATGAGAGTTTACAACAGGGTGGATCTGTAAGTGAGACAAAACACACTACATGTGTAAAAAACCAAACAAAACCCCACAAAATAAAACAAAACAAAAAAACCCACCCCCAACCTCCCCCCCAATAAAAACCCTACCACTAAAAACAACCAACAAAACAAAAATCCCTAAAAAGTCTGCTTTTACTTTGCATCACTGACAAAGGCTTATTGGCTGAAGAGTGTGTAGATGTTTGCAGCTGCTGCTTGTGGTAACTTGTGACTAAGCAGTTTGTCTGCAAGAGGTGTCAATTTAGCATCATCTAGGCTATTGTGCTTACTTAAATACCTTCTGTGTAATTAGGAGATTGCTCATTAGTTTGACACTGTCCCCAGCATAAATGTTACAGGCCCAGTTTGTTGGACATTGTTATGAGTTGATTTCCTGCCCTGCATTGTTTTCTGCAAATTGCTTCTTATGAGGACATGGGCTCTTACTGCAATCACAGCAAAAATAAACATCTTAAATTAAGACAAACAAAGTTTGGTTGTTAGGAAGAGAACCAGTCAGGCAGGAAATGCCAAGCAAAACTACATTCTTTGGGTGCCTGATATAAATATGATTCCCCAAGCAACCTGTTGGGTCCTGCTGGTTGGGGCTTCCCTACGCTCACTGCAGATACAAAGCTCAGGGTTAGTGAACCTGGCTGAGATATAGAAATTCTCATCCAGTATAGAATAAAAATCTCAAACTTTATGCTTATTTTACACAAATACCACCTTTAGCATTCTCTAAAGAGCAAGACAGTCCTGAGGTTTTCCCACTGCACTTGGGTTCTCAATAGCTGGCCTGGACCTGTGTTGCCATATGTTTGTAGTGGTGGCATGGCCCGGAGTCTGCTTACCTGAAAGCACCCTACATGACCTGACCACCACTTCATGTGGAACTGTGTGCTAGGAGCTGGGCAGTTTCTTCATGAATTGAACCCCTGATCTCTGATGGAATTTGGAGGGAATTATCCCTGGTTTTCAGATCAGACCAAGAAAAACACATCATAATGTAAAGTCAATCATCTTTTAGAACTTAAATTATTTGCCAGTTTCTTGTTTTTGTGATTCCTTCTGCTTAAACAAAACACACACAAACATCATGGTGGGGGCTTTTGGTTTTTTTTTTGTTTTCTGAATTTTAGAATTCTGTTTTATATAGTCATACTGCACACACATACGCTGCAGGAGCATTTTCTGAAGGATAAACCTGGGATCTCTAAGCAGTACTCTAAGAGAATGTCACCACTGTCAGGCAGAGAGCTCGGGGGTTTTGTAACTCACCTTTCTCTGTGAAATGGAAGAGGTACAAGTTTTAAAATGCTTGGAGCACAGTGTAGCTCTCCAGTACCACATCGTTCTCCTCTGGGGAAACTTCGTTGTTTTGGAAACGGGAACTCTGAACAGCTAGAACGTGCACTGTTTCCGTTAGAAAAAATGTGATGTGCAGTTTTGAATGTAGCCTTCCAGTTCCACAAAGTTTGATCTACTGTTGTTAACATTTCAGCAGTTCTATGTGGGAGACAAAAAGGATTTTGAACTACTCAGTTGCATTCTGATACATCAAAAGTTTTTATGTGCTTTACTTCAAACACACTTTCCCACTGAAATGAATCAATGGAGAGGTGGTGCAGGGGTGCTGAGAATTTTTATGGAATTATGAATTTCTGTGTGTTTTCATTAATAGTAGACTTCTGCGAGATTGCTAATGACAGGCAAAATAACTTATAGAAAGAGGCATTAAAAGCAGTTGTAACTTAGCTTACCATTTACGTAATGGAAAACACTTTGCAAAATTTCAGTCTGATACCATGTTAACGACTGACTTTCTAATGTGATTAAAATTTCTTCCCCCTTCTGGTCATTGTATTAGTGATGGTGAGCTCTCCTTAAATTAGATGAGAGGTACAAGAAACAGAATGTGAATACAGAGCCCCCATTCAATAGAAGCATGACGTATACATTAACGCTAACGCTTTACCTAAAGATCATTACTAAAGCCTACCTCAGAGCTTTTACTCTGTAAGCACAACCTTGAGGCTACCAAAAGTAAGATCTGAGTCTTCACTTGAGTTCTGGCCTCACTGAGGTTATGATAATGTCTGAAGTTGCAATTTGGTTAGACATTCTGGTGGCCTATGTTTACAGATGGGCAGGAATGAGGTTTGGCATCCTGTGGGGAGTTGTGTTACTTGGTTTTTAATTCCATACACTCCATTTCTTTCAATGATTAGCTACCAATTGGCTGAACGGACATCACAAAAGTCCTAACTGGGGTTGGGGGGGGGGGGGGGGGGGTGTGGAACTCTTGTTCCAGACCTATTTCCTCACCCTTGCCTTCCCCTACCACCCTCCCCTGGCCAAGTGTAGATGCATTTATAGTGGAAGGCCTCAAATTTCATTTTAAATTCCCAGGGCTTAACTAGAAACCTTATTTGTTCTCCTTTCCTGGATTTTACATATATTTTAATTCCTGAAGTTTTAGATCAGCATATTTTTTCCTTTAATAAACATTTAAGTTTACAGCCTTTAATCATTTTTTTATTTAAAACCACAAAGAAATGTACAACCTTTTATGAATTCAAATTAAAAATGAAGTGTGATGGAAGTGATTTACAGTCACTGTAGCTTAGTAGGGGAAATATACAACTCCTTTGCAGTACATCATATTCTCTTCCTTTAATTTATAAGCAAGCTGTAATGTAGCTTATTAATCATACAAAGAAAATGTAGCTTCAGTTTGAAAGATTTGTAGTAGTTGAACTTCACACACCTGCAAATTATTTATTCTTAAAAAAGAAAAGAAAACATGTGCAGCACACACTATTGCATCCACTAGGAAAATGGATATATTTAGAAAAATCCTGCAGTAAATTATTTTTATTTTTATATTTTTTACCTTTTTCTTTCAGCCGTTTTCATCTCTCTTGAGCTCGGCTTCCCGTGCTCTTTCAGACAGCTGTTCTGTCGCCTGTGGAAGTTAAAGGTGGCTGGACAAAAGTGTGAAGGATGCAATTGCTACTTCAAATCTTGTGTCATAGTTTCCTTTTAGAAGGGCAAGAAGCTACTTGTTACCTTACAGAGGGATAAATAAGCTTTGAAATATTAAAACATTTTTCAGATTCATATACGGGGGATTTCAATATTCACAAATTGGGTCCTTCAACCATTAAGGTAGGCAAAAAGATTGGCAGGGTGAAAAGCTGTGCTAAATAAATGACTTGGCAAATATAAACAAGCTTACTGTGAGTACGTTTAATATCTGACAGATACTAAAATAGAAAAGGGGGTTTCTTTTTTGCAACAACATGTTTGCAAACCCCTGCTGCTAAGATGACCGTTAGTGTACAAAAGCAGGCTCTGCCTCTTTTAAGGAGTTGAATCTTGCAAACAAGTGTAGGAGACTTGCAGGCATGGAGCATTTAGAGAGTGATTTGCTTAAACTGCAGGCAGATTAAAAGGGAGGGGAAGACTCAGGCAGATTACAGCCAGCATTTCAGAGTCTGAAGGTGGTGTGTATATTTCTGTGCTGTTAGGTTCGCCTGTGGGTTTCTTTCTCTCTGCTTTCTAAATTAACCTGCCGGACTCAAGACACCAGGGGGTCTTCACCTTACAGTGGTGTTTCTCTTGTTAAGAGCAAAGTGATTTTGAAAAGAGATTCTGGAGGAGGGAGAAATCATGACAGAAATTTTGCCTCTTACCTCCTTTCCCAATCTGAATGGGAGAGATAGTTGGAAGACAATAAACAGAAAAGGGAGTAACAGGGAGCGAGAGGGTAGTGGCGAAACTCCCAGAGGGAATGGTGAGTCTTGTTCTCACAAGTCAAAAGGCCTGCAATAATGAACCACTAGGGGTAAGTATAAAGGAAAAACATAAGGTACAGGAAGCCAAATGCAGTGCCTCTGGGCATGTAAGTTTGTGTAGAATGTGTGAGGGAACTTTTTTTAACTCTTTCATTCTGCACCATTGCAAGGCTGAAGTTTACCTCATGTACTCCCTTGTGCATCCAGTGCTCTCAGTTTGCTTCACTGAAATCTTAGAAAGTTGGCTGTTTCTTTAGCATGCTGACCGGCAGAAGGTGTGGCAGAAACCAACAGTTGCTCTCATAGATTTCCATCAGGCTTAGGTGTTATCATTTCTGTGGAGACAGCTCACTGCACCAGTCTTTCTGCTGTGGCTAATTATGATTGTCTTAAAGAAAAGGGTAGCTGATAACACATAATTGATAGGTTGAAAAACAGATCTGTTTTGCTTGACTGGACTTAATGCAGATCTGCTATTTGCCCCCATCAAATCTGAACATTCCTCTTTTTATACAAACAATATGCCTGTGAGAGCAGAGGACTTGTGACGCTGGAGCCTTGAGGATTAACACTGCCAGCTGAAGACCCAGGGAAACTCAATGGCTGCCTCGGTTCCCTCTTGCTGGGTTTATTCTCTTAGACCTCAGCCCAAAGTTAACGTGTTAAATGGAGTAGAGGACTGAGGAATTAAACTAAACAACATTTGGCTGAGATTCATAAATAAAGCAAAAGTAACACTAGCTCGATTTCAGTGGAAAAGCCATTGCCTGGTCAAGTGTGTTTTAGGAAAAAGGGATGTGTTAACTTTGGCACAACGCGGTGTTAACACGGTCTTGCTGGTATCTGATTTGGCTTGGTCAGAAGTGGCTCCCTGTCTCCACTAGCCTGTACGGGTGGCGAACATGGAGAGGCTCCCCGCGTGCAGGATCACTTGTGTGGTGTGCTCTCCCAGGGCCTTGCGCTCTTTGGCTCAGGTTTGTACTTTGCAATTCAACCCCACCCTGCTATAGGACTATGCCTTGAAAGCACGGCCTGAGTCTGAAGTAGCAGCTGGGTGGACCCCAGCAGCTCTTGCCAAGTCTGAAAGGCTTCAATGTGAGGATGGGGAAGCAGGAAGAGAGAATGAAAGGGGAGGAGGGAAGGAGAAGACATTTGCACAAGCCTAATTGAGGGATGCAAAGACCTGAAGTCTGAATGCTTAATCTAAGAGCCGGTATATGTTAAAACAAAAACAAAACCCAAACCACTGCCACCACCAGAAAACCCACATCCCCTCAATGCTTTGGAGCGAGTAGTGTATCTGGATAGGAACAGCTGACAATGTTTTTGCCTCTTCTGTCCTATTGCATAACATTCCCCACCAAGTCCTCCAACATTGAAACATCTTGATCCTGAGCAATAGTTTCGATATCTGGAGAAGTTTGCAAATCCAGAGGCTTTTTTCCCAAGGAAAGCAAAATGAAATTGTGAAATCCTCCACAAAAGGAACTTCCACCCTCCACATAAAAGGAGGATAAAAGGCCTAAGATATAGATGATAACTTTGTTGTAGTGCAAGACCCAAAACTCTATTATTAAAACAGTTTATTTATTAGCAAGCTCTTGTAATGAACCAAGCAAAACAGATGTGGGCAAAACTCTACTCAAGCAGGTACAAACTGAAATAATAACGATGGGAGGCAAATAGCTTGACATTCAAATTACTGGCTAGACCTGCTTTTAATGCTGCTTTGGCTCAATCTCTAAATAGAACAAAGTAGGTTTGAACTTTTTCTTCACCTTTTCTCAAGGAAAGTTGGAGGTACCTAACTGAAATGGCTGATAAAACTGACATTGATTTAGTTCAAATTCCTTGGTGCTGAAACCACGTTTTTGAGCAAATGTGGCCTTTTAAGTAAAAAGAAAAACCCCACGGAATTGTCATTCACTTGTAGGAAAACTTCCGTTTGGACATTCCTTCTCTTTCAGTCCTCCCATGCCCTCTTCTTTACAGGTGCTCACATAGGTTACAGATGCCCACTGACACCAGCTCCAAAACTGCCACCCTGGAACTGGGTAGTGTCATGTCCCTGCTGATCCCTGTTTGCAGCTACAGTTTCACTTCAGATTGGTGCCATTGCTCATGTTAGGGTACAGAGGGTTTTTTGTCAACTCATTGTGCTGCCGTTTCCTTTACAATGTCTGTCTTAATAAAGAATATTGCTTGCTGAGTTTGTCTAATTTGTTGGGGAGGTGTTGGTGTGTTGTTAATTGGCATACAAAACACTGCAAGTTAACATATGTTTGTAATTTTTTCTATTAGTGCTCTTCCCACAATAGCAATTTAGATTCCTCCGAAAGACTTCCAGAAATGATGACAGAACAGCCTTTAATTTTTTTTTTTGTGGTGCTAAAAGCTAATCGGGTGCACTTCTATCTCATTTTTCATTTGCTGTATGATGTTTTAGACTTTCTTTTATCCTACTAATGTTTATCTAAATTTGGAAACAGACTTGAACATTGTTTTATTTTTTTTTTTAAAGTGTGAATGATTGTACTTCGTGAACATGGAGACTCTGGAGAAACAGGTATTTCCTTCCCCTCTCCTTCCTCTACCTGAGTTGCTGAACTTAAGATCTTTCTTCATAGTATTTCAGTTTTGAATTGGTGCTATGTTGACTGACTGAGCAAGTCAAAAGGTATTTATTGCTGCTTCCTGACAATACTGTGTGGGATAGGTATATATTTGAAAAGCAAGGAGTAAAACTACCTTGGAGCACAAACTCCGAATAAGGCCAGATTCTGACTCATTTTCTAATGTTGAAGAGTCTTTACTCTTTGCACTTCAATAGGACTTCTTCCTTGAGTAAGCATTACTCATGGTGATTAAAGGCTCAATTTTCCTGCCCTGTGTTATGTAATTAAATTATGCAAATAATTCAGTTATCCAAGACAATGCAGATTGTGAATGGAATAGTCAATTGTACATTTTCCAACCTGAGTACCTTTCAGAACACGTATCTTATTTGCTAGAGAAATAAATGGAACAATTTGAAATAATGAATACGTTTTAGACTCTAACAATTTCTTTGTGAACAGTAATGGACAATTGGTTCTGAATAAATTATTTACCCATTTCCAGGGTGGCTGTTCATCTCTCCTGCAGTCACAGTCCATCTTTGCCGCTTGTGGGCTTTACATAAAGAAGTTATCAGCAATCTGCTGCAGAGTCCTTCCCACTCAGTAAATCAAAGCCTTGCTTTTCTCTGGTCCGTTTGCACAGACCGATGATTCAAGCCTCCTTCATTTCCCAGCAGGAGAGGTTAGTTAAATCCTTGTCTGTAGCGCCTTGCAACTTTTATGAGAACTGTTTACATAATTCTGAAGGATCTCTCTTCTTTGCTCAGTGACGGATAGATGTGCCTGCTGAGAACTGGGTATCCTGTCCATTAATTGGCTGCTCACTAACCTCACTAATGAGCCAGGACTTTAGAGAAATATTAGACTTTACTGCATCAGTTCTTGTTTCTTGCAATACTGTCTGCAAACAAATGACTATCTGATATCAGTTCAGTAAACTGAATGATATCGGGGGTTTTGGCCACCTTATGTTGTTGTTAGGGGTGTGAGATTGAAAGCATAATGTTACAAATACACCCTTTTGGTGTGTGTGTGTACTGTTTTGAGAAAAGTCGTGTAGTCAGTGGAGTTTTGAAAAGACTCAGAAGGTGTATGGAAGTTGATAGAAAGATTCCAATTGACTTTACAGGGTCTTTACTGGGATTTGGATCAGGCTTGTCAATATGAATCAAGAATTTATGGAAGCCTAAGGAGCAATATGCAGGAATTTAATGCAGATCCTCTTCAGATTTCTAAGATAGTTAACTGGATAGAACATTGTCTTGAACAATGCTGCAGAGTAGGGATGAAATAAGTTTCTATTAATTTTAAAATGGAGGAATATTACCTGTTGAATTGTCCAAACAACCCATGCAAACTGATCTCACATATAAAACACATCGGTAACAAAATGTAAGTATTACGTAGTTCTTACAGATCCCTGTTGAAAGGGATCCTGAAAAGTATATCTCACTTCTCTTCATATCATGGACGGAGAAACTTCAGTCCTCCACCCTGCCACCCCGAGCAGTGCAGGGGATGGGGAATGGTGGCTGTGGTTCATCCATAACAGCTCCTCTCTGCCGCTCCTTCCTCCTCACGTTTTTCCCCTGCTCCCATGTGGGGCCTTCCCACGGGCTGCAGTCCTTCAGGATAAACCTGCTGCTGCATGGGCTCTTCCGCGGGAATCTCTGCTGGGGTGCCGGGAGCACGTCCTCCCCTCCTGCTCTCACCCGTCTGTTAGCAGGCCTCTTTCTCACACTCTTCCTCACCCCTTGCTGCCGGGCAACGTTTGGTCCTTTCTTAAATATGTTTTCCTGGAGGTGCTGCTGGTTTCTCCGATGGGCCCGACTGTGCCCTGCGGGGGCCATTGAGGAACCGGCTGGGGGCAGCCCTGGCATCTCCTCACAGAGACTGCCCCTCAGCCCCCGGTGACAGCTCCCTGCCACCTACCCCCAATGCAATAAAGATTGTGGAAAGAGATGGTAAATATTACAGTGATGATTGTTTCTTACCATGGATTTAAAGATATTTTTTTTTCTGAACTATTAGCAAGATCTAGCATAAAGTACCGTTCTGAGGAGCAAGGACCTGCTTCTAGGAACACTTGATGGCGGGCTTATTCTGTGGGCTGTGAATGGGCTCTAGGGCACAAGATTACCTTACTTCTTTGCCGAGTTCCCCTTGCATTTGTTTTCTTCATGTTCATTAATTTTCCTGATAAAAAACTGCAGTTGTTTTAAGGAAGAGTATGATCCACAAAGATCTCCCAAGGACTGTGGAAAATCTGCAACTGCCACAAAAATGTAGGACTTCAACCTGAACCAATATTGTGTTCCCTTCCCAGGAGAAGGAGGGGCTCATTTTACAATGACATTAAGAATTCATTCCCTTAAATGAGGTATGTCACCTTGCCATTTTAACTTGATTCATTAAAATAGTGGCTCATTAGTTATTCCCTTGTGCAGTATAGAATTTGCACATTAAAGGCACATGAATTTCATGTGCTAACTACATTCATGGATAAATTTCTAGCTATCCTGTTTGAAAGCAAAAAGTGTGGGTTTTGAAAGAAAAAAAAAATAATAAAAAAAGGTAGACATTCTAGTTATCCACTCCTCCTTCCCCTCATAAGTCTTTTCTAATCTGCTCAGACCCCTAATATTTCATTTTAGAAGCCCAAGCTACTGAGATACAGGGCTCACTGAGGTAGTACTTATCTCTTTCCAGACATATGTTTGATATGTATTCTCTTTTGTGCCTTGTGTGGTGTAGTAGAGATTTTCCCTTAGTCCTTCCGTGAAAATTATCATGTCTGAGTTGAGAAAATACCTTAAATCCTGGGCCCAGAGTAGTTGTGCTGTTGTCTCAATGAGAACACACCTCCTGGGGAGTCAGAATTTGCAATTACCTTGTGTCATCCTGGTTGGAGAAAGGCGTCTCCAGCCATATTCCAAACATAAGCCTCTTCCCTAAATGGACAGATCTTCCCATTCTCAAATGACGCATTTTCAGGCAAAAGCCCTGTGATATAATTCAGAGTGAAAAGGGCTTGTTTTACCGTTACACATGCTGTGGGAAAGTGTGGATTAACCAAAGGAGAGTAGGCATGCTATGGGAGAAGTCCCTTGCCCAGTATAGAGAGCCCTCTGTGTTGAATCGGGGAGGAAAGGGCAATGCTGTGCATCCTCCTTGCCTCCCCCTGCACTCACCTCTGGGCAGACACATCTCTGCAGCGTGTTGGTAAGGTTCACTGAAGCACTGGAAGGACCACGGCCCTCAGAGGTCTCAGGGTGTTTGGTTAGGTTCTTGAACCTTACTGGTGAACAAAAAAATTCAACGCGGGGGGGACAAATCTCAAGTAGGGATGTTCAAGAAGAAAAAGAACATGCAAATACTAAATTTGTTGAAGAACTGAATGGAACAGACTGGGGAAGATATTTGATCCTTTTATGTAACATTTAGGCTCGTTTCACATCCTGGCTGATGAACTGCTTCCATCTTCGTGGAATTCGAGGGGAGAACTGTTGTTCATTTAGCAGTAAATGCTAGGACTAGATGTCATTCCTAACTTAAGTTGAAGTCTAATCCTTTGGTTTCACTGGTGACTCAGATTACAATAATGCAATATGGAGAGCCTTCTCCCCCTTCCCCCTTTTCTTACTGCGTTACAAATGGCTAGTAAAAGAAATGTAACAAAATGCTGGTCCTGCTTAAAATGCAATTAAATATATCCACATTCCTTCCCCTGTCTTGCCTGTGATTTTCTTGTATGCAAGAAATTCAGCCCTTTGTTCCTTAACTTCTTAGTCTCTGTTCATCAGCATCTTTTTAGCTTTCAAGATGCTTGTACTGTAAGCCAGTTTTTCAAATCCTGAACAAGAAACTTTCCCATACAATAAAGTTCCATACAAATATAGCTAATGCCAATAAAGCTAAAAAGATATGTCAAAGACCCAAACAGTCAATTTATTACAGTTAAACATCCTGCCCAGACATTTTATTTACAATCAAAGCTTGTTACATAAAGCAATCCCTCTTCCCTTGATATCTTTTTTTTTATCTCACAGTTTACAAATTACTGCCTTTCTCTTTGTATTCCATATGAAATACTGAATTCATTTATGTATGCTCCTTGAATACATTCTTTCTGTTTCTTTTTAAAAAAAAGTCTTTGGATGATCACTTGAAAGTGTCTAAAAAAATAATATATATATCTGTGAATTCGGCCCTTTTAACTGAAAGAAGTTGTATCACAATAAATTTAAATAGATAACAGATATTACTGAACACTGTCTCTTGTTAACAAAATCCCCTGAATGACTTAGAAACATGGTTTACAATAACTCATATATTTTCCTTACTATCTTACATTTCATTATACCCTTTTCCCTTGTAAATATACACAATGGAGGGAATGTGCATAGCTCTTTCTATAGGTTTTCAGAATATGGCTGTTTGGGGAGAGAGGAAAAGTACAGAAAAGAAACCTAAAGGAAAAGAAAAGAAGCCTAGTTTGTCAAATATTGAGTTACAAACCCAACAACTCATTCACATATTTGTTATAAAAAGGCTATTTTTGACTTGTGATACAGACAAATCAAGCCTCTTTCAGGTTCCCAAAAAAGCCTTTGTGTGACTTCCCGACTATATCCTCCACAGCTTCTAAATTTGCCCTCAAATAATGTTATGGGAACACTAGGAAGGACACCTTGTATTAAATGACACTTTCAATCAATCATCTACATCTGCTTGTGTTTGTCAGGGAAAACCTGGGACGAGTGTGCAGCTTCTATCTGATTGAGTCCGCCTCTGTGAGCAGGTTCCAAGACACTTTATCTGGCACAGGAGAACAGTAAAGGCTTCCCTTCTTGTACCAGATCTGCTCCAGAGATACTAAATTCCTCCATGATAATGAGGTGTCCAGAATAGTAACAAGAGGCCAGAAATGTACTTTTGGTTTAACTGTGCTGGAATATCTGCTGACTGTGGGCAACTGCAAATTCGCACCAGTGTACCTGAGCGAACTTGGCCCAGAGTGAACAGTGAAACCTTATCAGGTGCCAGATCTCCTGGGCTATATGTGAGAGGTATAGGATTACTGCATGTCTAGCACAGCTGTGACAGGCAGAGTGAGAGAAGACTGTATGACAAGTAAAGCAATTTCTCTTCACAGTATTGTAGTTCCTGCTTATAAGGCTTTTTGCTGGGCTTTAATGATCATGGTAAGAAATAGTTCAGTCTTCTCCTCTGCCACATTTTGCATGCAAAATACTGAGAAAACAACACTCCTTTGCAGGTGCAGTTAATATGGGTACTGAGGAGTACAAATAATTACCTGCCTGGCAAAGTGGATGGAGAAATACTTCCCATTCAAGTGTCTGACAGGTGGAGAGTGGAACTGTGGAAATTCCCTGGACTGTGTCATTTTAAGTTTTGCAGATGTTCTCCCTATGGCATTTTTCTCCCATCTCCGGTTTAGCCACAGCATGAAAATGTTTTGACCAACACTGCAGACTCAGGAAAGGTCATACACGTACCTTCTTGTGACATGTTTTTCTAACCTCTCTACCTGCTGTGGGTAGTCTGCAACCTCCTGTGCTGACAAGTCTGTGATGGCTAGGGCTGTGATTAATGGGATTTCATTAACGCTTGTGCAACTATCCTTGAGAACCCTCAGAGGTGCTCCGGCCTCCTCCTCACACTGTGAACCTTGTCATGGCAATAAGTGCAGGCAAATATGTTGGAGATTCTCTATCCAAAACTTTTCCCCCAGGCAATATGGGTAAATAATGATTTGTATTGGAAAGGGTAATGTATAATAATTATGGCTACATTGTCCTAACAAGAAGGAAGGGTAAAACATCCTGTTATTGTAATCCTCGTATCCCACCTTTGAGAAGATGTTGCTTCCTGCATGACCAGTAGGGTTAGCTGGGACTGCTCCCTGCTCGGACCATGGATGGGAAGGAAGAGAGGGAGAAATACGCAGATTGCACAACAGATATTTCTTCCTCACTGGGGGGAAATGGAGTGGCTTGTCAGCAAAGAAAATGGAAGGACTGAGTGCAATTTTTAAGATAAATGTACAATGCTGGGGATAGACACATATATTTTCACTGTGCCCCTGTTCTGAGCTGGCAGATGGGAGTGGTCCAAAAGTTATCTAGTTGTGTTAGCTGTGCCCAGGTGAATAATACTCTCCCCATCTTTTTTTGTCTGGTTTGTTCCTGTGCATATTTTACATTGCGTCATATGGCAAAGGTCTAGTCTTGGGTTTTCCTTGAAATAATTAGGATCAAACCGCTATCACTATATTTGCCTGGTGTAGTACCTCTCTCAGCGTAGAACGGTGTTGTATTTAAAGGGATCACTAGTGGTGGAGTGTATTCAACAACTGCACTATGTTGGGGGTGTATTGGGGAAGGATTAATTGGTGCCTGCTCTCTCTTTGTTACCTTTTTTTGAGCACCCACTACTGACAGATTCTGATACAGCTCAACCTTTCCTATGCTCCAGTGTGTTGTTACTTATATATCGTGCTGCCAGCTCTTTTTCTTTAAATTAAGTTTGTTTATGACTGGTTGAAATGACTGTTTTTTCCTTTAATTTTGGACTCTTGTACTGTGGTAACATGATATGTGAACATGCCTAAATTTCTTGTGCCATGTTACCTCACAGCAGGAGATCTGGGAGGGCAAGGTGTGAAGGACAGTGACAATGGGAGACATGGAAGGCTCGCTAACATACGTTATTCATCCAAAACTGCTAGAAATGTAAGAAGAGCTCCCATGGACTGTCATGGGTTCCAGAGGACAATATGCATTTCCATTATTCAGTTCTATTTATGCATATTAAGGACTGAAGATAGCTAAGGTAATATAAACTGCTGTCGCAATTCTTGTTATCTGAGAAAAAAAATAAATCTGCTTATGGTGAGAAAACTGGACGGAAAAGTCAAAAATTGCTCATGGATCTGACAACAGTAATGTACATAGCAGTCAAATTGCAAAGAGCCCAAGGATTCAGGCAGCTTCCCTGGGTAGAGACTGCAAAATGCAACTTTGTGCCTGCCCAGTGGGAGAGTGGAAAGAATAATATCACAGAGGCGGTAGATGCTAGATTGATGAGGCTGCTGTGCTTCAGGTAGGTATGAACTCAGCAGAAACTGTCTAATGTAAAAGGAAGCTATGTAGCTGGTTTAACATACAAATTCCAATTTATGTGTGTTCTGGTTAGGGATAGGAGCAAAAGTCAAAATACTTGTTAGGTACAACAGTTTGTTTAGAGGATGCAAGAATCTATGCCAGAGTAAATGGTCAGCAGGTAGGTGAGGGCCTGTCTTTGAGGGAACTGTGGGGCCTCTCTCACAAAATATCTAAGTTCTGTTCTCAAATTCTTAAAGTGGTGAAACAAGTTTTTCAAGCCCTTTACTCTTATCCAACCAAGGTCTTCCTGCAAACTGCCTAAGCTCCAGAAAGTTGGTTTTTATTACTGTGCAACTTTTCATCCAGTTTTGGTATCATTCTGAACTGAATAATACTGAAAATTCCCTGAAAAACCCAAAAACGGTTTAGGAGTCTATCTGAGCTTTATGTGTTCTTCTAGATGACCCATTTGCTTCTGTTAAAAATGTTTTCTTCTCCATGATTTCTGATGTTTTCAGTAAAAGGCATAGTTAGGTTTCCCTTGCTTTCATTGATCTTGCCAGAAAGCTTTGGGATTTTGTTGCTGCTGTTCTATGAAATTCCACTTGCAACATATAGCATGTATCTTTAGCACCTGGTTATGTCAGGCCCGACTTAAAAACATAAACATATTTGCCCAGAGTCATTGGTTTTTGCTAAGCACGTTCTTCTTGGTGTTCTTATGGGGTTGTTTTGTTTTGTTTTTTAAGTATCCTAGCAGTGGGGGAACCAATATACTTTATATTACCACAGCCTGCTGCAGTCTAATATTCATAAGCCAGGGATAAAGACTTGAAAATGAAAGCAACAAAAAGGGCAAGACAAATCATTGATTCTTCCAGCTTTTTGTCTGGGGGCTTAAAACATTAAATATAACTTTAAAAATTCCCTAGAAAAGCTAATTGTGGCAATAAAAGTAAATTCTACCTTAATTGTCTGCTATGACACTAACCAATAATGCAATGACATTCTACTAAGGCTAAGGTAATAATTTCATATCAAGTCTTCCAGCCCCATCAAGTGTTCCCACAGTCAATGAGGATGGCAGAAGTCTTATAGCCTCGTTGCGTATGTCCAAGTGTAGCAGCAGAGTGATCGGTTCCTCCCTACCTGACTCATCCTATTGTCTCTGATGATCTCCTCCATCTTTTCGTATGGCAGGAAAGATCTTGTGGAAGACACAAGCAAAAATCTTCAAACTAGCAGACTCAAAGACCTGATTTCTTTTTCTGGGTCTCAAACCTTCAGCAATAGGTGTCTTCACTCAAAAACATTGACACCTGAGATTTCAAGTTGCTGGAAAGTCATTCACTGGAAAGTGCTATAGAGATGCACTTATGCGCTCTGGTGTTTACAAATTAGAGTTAGTTGAACAAATCTCAAGAATAATGAAAACAGCAGAAGAATATGGAGTTTGGGGGTTGGATGGGTGTCTTTTTTGATTAGAAAATGCATAATTCTTCACAAAAACTATTGTTCAAATGTTTTCTTCAAAACTATCTCTTCTCCAGAATTAAATTTGTGTGTGCGCGTATGCATTTAGTCACTAGTCCTCCTTAACGCCTAGAGTAAAACACTTGTCTTAGTTTTTGGGTATCTATATTCAAATCCTTCTGCCAGAGTCAAATCAGTGACTTTACATCACCTCACAGCCAAATGGCTTATTTTCTTCTCTGGTTGAAATATTTCATTATTTGATAGGAGTAAGGGAGAAAATTTACTATCGTTTTCAGTTTATCCTGATGTAAAAGGGAAGTTGTCATGGCTATTGTATATTATGTCCCATTCTTATGAATATTTTAGTGAAATTGTTTTTATTTTTTTTACCTGAGGGTAATATCTCTGACATTTTTTTTTTCAATCTTCAGAACAGCTAGTCTTGTTTATGCTATACTCATTTATCTAATGATGCTTTTAGCTGACCATTTTAAGAAAGTCTGGATCTCATGCAGAATTAGTATCCAACAGTCTTTACATGTTCACTTGTTTTTTCAGATGAGTCACTATTTTGCATAGCAGATTTCTGTGTTGCTTCTGTACTTCCTGTCCAAGAATAAATAAAGAGGAATTTTCTTCTAGGTAATTGTGTCATAGTGATGGCTGGGACCTGCAATTAATACTCAGACTCATTTAGAAATGCTTGTAGGCTGTGCCCTGAAGAGCTCTCATTTCATATGAGATAAGTAAATACAGATAGAGAGCAAATGCGGTGGTCACACTGGTCAGTGCAGTAGACTTTGACCTGGGCATTAGAATTACGACACAAACCACACGACGCATGTTAAGACATACTGCATAAAGATAAACCCACATCTTAGGTGAATCACACAGGATGAAACTAGGAACCATGCTAAAAATAACTGTTTAGGAGTTTTGCTAAAATACAATGGCATTTAGATTCTTCCAAAAAGTTTATGGTGGTTATCATCTACTCTTTTTCTTAATACGTTGTCTCAGTTGTGAGTCCAGAATTGCTGTATTATGATTTTATACTGAAACTACAGATTGGTCTGAGATTCAAAGTTGTGGGGGTGTGCAAATCAGAATGGTGGGATTGGAGCTTGCTTGTTGAAACCATGTGTAATGCACTGTTAGTGCTTTGGTTGCAAACTTGAAGGGTTTAAACTGAGCTTCACTTTTTTTTGTGTTTACCCATATTGTAAAGGAAAAGAAGGAGAAAAAAAAAGGTGAAAAGTATGTAGTCATGAATGCAAGTGGAAACAATTGTGAAAAGGTGTTTTGGTTCACATTGATTGACATTCGCTGCATTAACCTGCAATTTCATTTGACCCTGCAAATACTTCTAAACAGCTGAATATATGGAACAAAATCTATAGCCAAGACTAATAAATTGCAATGCTAGGATCTTAAGGTCCTCAGTAACTCTAAATCAGAAGAGCTGCAGAAATCAACTGAGCTGTGCTAATTTCGACAAGCTAAGTGTCTGACCTTTAGTATTCATTAGCATCATTAACATTTCTTAAATGTTGGCAACTGGAAGTTGAGAACAGTACCAAAAGTAAGATAAAAAAATACCCTTGCATCTTCCCTAGGTGAAACACAAAATAATTTGACAAGTAATTAAAATTCTTGTAAAAATTATGACTATATAGTTTGTTCTCTGCAGAGAACTAGCATAGAATCTACCAGTATCAAACAGCAGCTTCCAACATATGCCAAAATGGACTCCTTGTTAGGGGAAAAAAAAGGAATTTGAAATGGTTTCCACAACTGTGTCACAATGTGTCTTATGGTATAGCTCTTTTTATTTTCCTCTCCTTTAGTCTATATTAAAACACAAACAATTTGTGAGCCAGAAGAGCTTAATACCAGAGGAATTCTAATCTGCATATTCCCACTTTGAGTCAGGTACTGCTTTCTACATTTTATAAGAAACTTCAAAGCACTCCTTGGTTTCCCTCCAGCCAAAAGTTGGGGGGGGGGGGGGGGGGGGGGGACACAAACCATTTATTTAGCTGTCTTCTTAAGCCAAGTCTCCAGGCTTGGTATATGAACATACACTTCCAATTAAACCTATACAAACTTGTATAAATGTACAGCAGGCCGATACTGTTGCGGTTAAATTTGGATTAGTTTATTTTGGGGTTGTTCTGATTCAAGTTTCAGAAAATGATGAGGTAATGAAAGCAGCAGTCTGTTCACCAAACTTATAGCAATGATCTCTAATTGTCAAACTCCAAGACAAACTGTAACATACTCTGAACCAATTTCACTTTCCCTTCAGTCTGTCTATATAGAAGAGGGTTTCTAAGAGTGGGTAAATTGCAATGCAGGCTGCCAGTGGCCCTCTGAGTCACTGTGAAACAGCTGTTGAATAGTTTGCAAAGTGTTATCTGAATGAATTTTTAGTTGAACTATTCTTATTATAGGCCCTTTTTTTTGGGGGGGGGGGGAACTTGTTTTTAAGAAATATGTAAACATTTTACAAAGCTTTGTATGTTAATTATCTCTTTTGTACAACTTCTGTCTGGCAGGTGGAGTGTAAATTAATAAAATCTATCCTCATTTGAAACTGTGAGTATTACTATAGTTCTCAATAGTGTATAGCTTCTTAGACATTGGTTGACTTGTAAAGAACTGGCTTTTGGCAGATTTAAAGTAGTAGCAATGTGCAAAGCAAGCTGTCTTCATGGGACAGATGACTTTGCCATGACTGGATATCTTTAGTGCACAATCATGTTTCCAAGGTGAACAATCACTGTCCTAAATAAAATATTTTCTTGTTGTTTTGGCAACTGATCCCAGTTTAACAGACCAATAATGAAAATAACCACAGTTCAATTATTTAAAAACTCACTTGCTAGTTATGGAAATAGGTCCACAGACCAGGTACGGCTCCGTACATACAGAATTTGCAAAGCAAAATGCTTATGAATCTTTTAAGATGAAAAGAATTATTTTTTTTTTTGCCAGGAAATAGTCATGTTCTGCTCAATTAACTTAGCAATTTTTTTTTTTTTTAAATCAGTCTTCTTTGCTCCTACTTATTCCTTTGAGTTTGGTGGTTTGGTATTTCTAGGTAGTGGAATATAATGTCATTGTTTTGGTTTCTCAGTGAGCAGGAAAATAATAATAAAAATAACAACAACAACAACAATAATAATAATGTCAGATGTATTTCCTGTCTAGTCCATACTAATGAATTAGATTTGGAGTGTGCGGGATTCCCATCTAGCCCATGGCAATGCAACATTTGTTAAAGAATCTCTTTATTCTGTAAGGAATGAACTGCTCTTTGGTGTGATTAGTGAGGAAGAATTTGACCCCTAAAATACGACTGTCACCTACTTAAGATTATTTTGCGGTTTAGACTGTGGCAAAATTTTGGAGCTATAGGCTGATTTTTGTTATCATTAAAGCAATATAGGAAGATCTTAAGAGCTAGACTGAAATTGTCACCTTTTTGTTGGTCTTGAATCAGCCCTAGGGTGTGAAATGCACCTTCTAAACAGATGGTCTGAGATATTTTTCTGTATTCCCTGATTCATTCCATGAACCTGTTATTGAGAATGAAAGTGGTGACAAATCACAGCCACAAATGGAGAGGCAGTCTCAGAGGTAGCTCATCCTGGTGTGTAATAAGGCCACTGATGTTATGAGGATTCAGCAGCAGTGCACAACAGTCATTCCAGCTACTTCATATGCTCTTGCAGCAGACTGAGGCATAAGGCACTCAACTCACAGGACAATCATTGTTATGATGCTTTGGGATTTCGTGCTCAAAGTCTAGCTAGTTGTTAGGTCTCTTCTCACCTTTTTGGCACTAGTGTGGCAGGATGGGTACAGAAGGGGAAGAAGACCTAGTAGCCGCACAGGAATTGCGGTATTCAGACATGCCAGATATCTACTGCAATAGCAGATGAATGCATGTGCGTAGCACCTGCAGCCTGCTTCCTGTGTATCTGGTTGGTCCTGTTAAGCAATGAACCCATATATCTAAGGAGAACTTGTACATACTGAGTCAGTCATTGTCCTCTGTGTCCTTGGGTCGTTAACGTATACTGCTTATATTGGGCAATGTACTGAGCTGGGTCTGGAAAACCTTTTCAACTGAGTCTGAATAGAAAAAAACCAAGTTCTTTAACTGCAGCTTCTCAGAAGTGAACCCTTCTAGCCCTTCTCTGTGACAGATATGTCCCACTTGCCTCTTGGTGCTCATTTATGTCCACTTAATTCTGCTTAGACCCTTTTCTCAGTTCTGCTGTTTTTCAAAAGTGCTCTGCCCATGCTATAAAACCAATCTTTCTACCTAACACCTTCTTGGTATGGCAAAGCTCGGTGCACAGCACAGAGGAGCCTTGAGCTTGCCCTGGTTTAACTTTACTTCTCTGTTTGTTCACTCTTTTGGTGGCTCAGAGACTGGCATTTGTCTCTGGTACAACGTGAGGAGTGGGCACAATCTGTTAATGTCTAATGCAGGGGAGAAAGTAAGGCTGCATAAAGGAGCTTTCCCCTGTCACTTCTGTGCTTTGTGCCCTGCCCCAGGGATCCCACATGTCCCAGAGACATCACATCTGGCACTTTGTTGACATACAGAAGGTCAGTAGGGACTAAAACAAGAGATGGTGACCGACTGGTGACTGAGGACCCTCTTTTACCAACAAGTTGCAAGGACAGTTCTGGTGACCTCTAGAATAACAATTATTGTTTGCTGGACTCTGTGTGCTGACTTCTCTCAATCAGTTGCTTCTTTTTGGACAGGCCTTGGAAGAATGAATCCCAGGTTGTAGCAGTTAACACCTCCAAGATGTCTTTGTTGCATGTTGCTTTAAATATCAGTGCTTCCCTGTGAGTTTGTTAATTTTGATTTCACGAAAATCACTGCTCTACATCCAGAAACAAGTAAGAGGGGCTAAACTGTAGCAGCTTTGTGGGGTTTTTTTAATGATCAGGAGGAGAAACAATAGCAAATGTAATGCCGATGCCGTCATGTTCAGTACATAAGGAAACTTTCCCAGACTGCCTGGAGTTGGATTTTGCCTTGTATTTGTCACTATCATGCCTACAGATCTGATTTAGACATTCTCCCATATATTGAAATATAATTTAATGGCTCCTTTTTCTTCTCCCTGTTTTGATTCATAAATGTAATCCAGTATAGGGTGTGCCAAAGATTTAGTCAACAGTCCAAAACAAATAATAAGGCTATCTGGTCAGATTCTATCATCAGTTGAGTCAGATTTGTACAACCTGATTAAATCAGGGCATACACAACACATTTAAATATCACATGGCCTGGCAGAAGGAGAGGTACCAGGAGGTAACAATTTATTTCCAACAAACAAAAACATTCAGGTTTGGACCCATGAATAAAAGACAGACTTCGTTAACGCAGAGATTTAGCTGGTCAATCCAACGCTACATAGCCTGCATCAAAAGAAATTCCTGGGAATGAGTTTACCTTAAGTAGCACCTGAATCTCACCTGTTGCCCATTATTTCTCTGTTTACCTAGCACTGCTAGAATACTGCAATGTATCCTGCAAGCCATAATGCAAGCATTCAGCTTTGGTTGTATGGGAATTCACATGTATAAAAGTTTGTGGGATCAAGATCAAAAATGACAAAATTAAAATGAAGGAAAGAATGAAAGAAACTTTAAGTTATTCTTTCTGAACTAAGTCTGAAATATAGCAATAAAATATTTATTTTTTTATTTACTGTGCACATTAACACTTGTGATTTAACTCGCGCTTTGAGGAGGTGATGTACAAGTGACAGAAAATGTTTCTCTGTTGGATTTCTACTGTGGCTCACACACTTGAATCAAAGGGTTGGTTAAATATAATGTATGCCTTTTCACTGTGGAAACTGTTAGCAAAATTTATCTCCTTGAGACAGTCCCTCTCCATCTTGTACCCATCATTCTGTAAGCCATTAACTTAAGCTTTCATGCTTATTCTGGGTAATTCACTTGGTCTCTAAGGTCATTCTCCTCTGACTCTTTTGTTGCTGGAAACAGATTTAGTACTGACAGGCAGAGTCCTGTGTAGGTGTGGGAAGAAAGACACACCTCATATAGATAAAAAACAGAAGTTTTTGTAGGTAAGGTTATGAGGTAGTAGGAGATTAGCTTAGGGGAGGGTCTGTCTACATGTTTTGAAAAAAAAAATACAGACAATCCAGCAATGGTGTAAGGTAAGATAATATTTTCATAATTCATCTGCCTAAGCATTTACACAGCACTTGCATGCAAGAACTGCATGCTTTCCACTTCAGATGTCTATGATGACCACTAGCTTTCATTTCAGGAGAGTCCTTGGAAATGCACATTTCAAACTGTAACATTTTGAGAAGGTTTTCACTGCAGTTTCACCAAAATAGAAATGTTCTGTGGGATATTGACTTTGATGAAATTTGGCAGGAAACAGTGCCTAGATAAATGGCCATAAATTTTTTTTTTTTTACTTTGTTTTGATAAGATAATAAGGTATTTTGACTTTATGGTATATTAAAACATTTTGTTTGTGCATGTTGGCTTTCGTATTTACCTTACTGAAACTAAACATTAGCTTTTTTACCATCTGTAAAACTATTTTTATTCTGAATTGGACCAAAAGTCAATGCCCAAATTTTTGAATTTCAAGAGAAATGGAAGTTCAGTTCTGTTGGAAAGTAGAGACTGGGCATGGAAAGATGGATTTGGAGCCAATAGGTACTTGAAGTCTGTGATCACTTTGCTTATGAAATCATCAGACTTTTGTGGCTCTACTTTGTAAATTCTATCCAAATAATCACAACTACTGTGTGCCTAATTTGAATATGCCATTACCACACACAGGGGCGGGGAAGATGATGCAGTTGCCTTACTTGTCAAGAAAACAACCTTGTTCCTGGAGTTTCTTTGTATGGCATATACGACGGGCGGAAGTAATCCCATGGACTTGCTTTAGGATTACAGGATGACGTTTCAGCTTTAGTTGGGCAAAAAAATTTGGGCCGTTGTTTCCACCATTTATTTTTGTGCGCATACAAGGCAGTTTAATGGATTTTTATCTGATTGACCTGAGGGTAATGGAGAAGAGAGTGAGACACTCCCACCTTAAAAGGTTTTTCCTCCTAATTTTTCTCTAACTATTTACAGGCAGTAGATTGAATTTTAAATTTCTGATCTTTCAATTTATTCTGTAACCACAAAACAAACAAATATCAGCCAAACCAATAAAACTAGATAGCTGCGCTACTATTTTGTATGTGCTCTTGCATCTTAGGGTCATTCTGTACATTGTGCATTTAGAGCCACCTAATAATGGCAAGAAAAGTCAATGCTCCTTTACTGTACTCTTTGCTTCCCAACACTGGAAATAGAGTGTAGTTTTCTTCTTTAGACCAGTCACCATGTTCTTCTTCAGTTCATCCATCTGCAGCCTGCTCCTTCTGCTTCACATTGGTGATGAATTATACTCTGCTTCCTCCATCTAATCCTTTTCATTTATTTATATTTTATGGAGGAAACATAAAAGACTCCTCATAAAAATCCAACTGTTTTTGATAAACCTTGTCATGTGCAAATAATGGAGCCTTGTCAAGCACAAGCCTTGCTGGAAATTTATGCCTTCTAATAATAATAACGGGAGAGAATCGGGAACAAATAAGGAATATATTGAATCGGATTCAAAGCATGTTTATGGTTTTAAATTGGTGGCAATAAAGTATTTTTTATCCAGAAATGTTTTTACATGTTAGTGTAATTCAAATACCATGTTGTGCTTGAACTCTGCAGTATTTAGCCTAGCAGAGCTATGAAAAGCATCTTGTACTATAACACAGTAGAGCAGACTGACTTCTCTTCCCAAGGTTTGGTGGTGGGGAGAGAAAAATATATGCCTGACTTATTAACATAAGAGGAAACAAGCCAGAGTTTGGGACAAAGACGCAAACTGGTGGTCAGCTGAGGCGTGTCTGTGGGTTAGGAAAAAATGGTAGGGACACAGAGGTTAAAAAAAACTAATCAAAGGCAGATTTTTATTAGAATATTAATTTTCCTTTAGCAGCAAACTTCCTTGGCCAGAGGCAAGTTGTCAGAAGCAGAAATGTTTGTTTTTTCTGACTGCTAAGGCTGTTGATATCTGGAAGGGCATAAGGCCAATGGGTCATACACAGGTAAAGTTAACATCTAAAAGAAAATATGATTGCCTCTTGTTAAAGTCTTCAGCTATCTCTTTGCAGTATGACATTTTATTTCCTATTATAATTTTTGCTTTGAGAATAAGACTAAACAGAATGTTAATCGTTTGCTGATGATACCAATTAGCATTTTATAGCACTTTACAAATGTCAGTGTATGAAGGGGATCTCTCAGGAAGAAAACTTTGTGTTCAACTGGCAGAGTCTAATCCAAACAAATGAATCCCTTTAATGAAGAGGTTTCTTAGTAGCACAGCTAGTTCTCTGAATATATTGTCTGTGCATCTTCACAGAACTGATATTTATGCTCCCATGAGTGTTACTCTTTACATGAAACACTTGTTTTATATCTTTTCAGGAGTCAGAATCTCTGTAATTCCATTTCAGGTTAACATATCCAAGCTGTCATATTGAACTACAGGTAGAAATAACATTAGAAAATGAAGAAACAAAGACAAAAAAATATTTTTCAATTTAGAAAACTGATTGTCTCATGTAAGGCCTGTGTTCAAAGCTGTGTTTTGCAAATATTGAAGGTTTCATTGAGACAGGCATGAGGAGAAAACTTACTCTAATTCTCAAAGAATACTAATGTTTTAGTTTAATTTCATTTTGGTGTGGAACAAAGGCCCTTTCTGCCCTTTCTCCCACCTACTCATTCAAAACTTTCTTGGCAGATTGGGCTAGAGCTCGGCCCATGGGTGTCGACTTCACAAGATAACACAACCATTGCTGAACTGGGCAGCTGCCAATCAGCCAAAGAAATAAGTTAATAAGAAATCAGGCAGATCTGAGGGAACTAATTCTTTCACATTTTATCAATTATCATTCTCTATAAAACAGTGAGACTTTAACAATCTCTGACAAAGGTATTCTGCCATTGTTTTTGTCTTGCTCCACATGATATTGGTTGTAATGCATTGTATGGGACCAGATGTCAGGGATGAATCAATTGATTTTGCAGTGTTGTCGCAAAATGATGACCTTTACAAGAAGGATGCCATAAAAGGTCACAATTTAAGCCTCGTAGTTGACTTTACCAAGGAAAGTTCAAGTTTTGCAGGTATCAGCCTTTATAATGATGTTAGTGACAAGCTTCCAACAACATGTAACTTATGATAGATCTGGCATTTTCTTTTTTCAAAGGTTTGACATAGATATATGTATTATACTGTTGCCAAATCTTCGTCTATGGCATGTATAAATATAACTTTTAAATTACCTTCAGAACTGATGACGCCCTCCCCATCACTTTCCTTCCCACCAGGAATCCCTGAAATAGCACACCAGTTTTTAAATAGAACTTGGTATAGTTGGGTGTTTCACAGTAGTATAATTTTCATACTGTTCAGGATGGATTTGTAATTCTCCTTGCCTGAATTACATCAGTGCAACTGAAAATGGAATAGAGGGCTGGTGGAGTTTTTCTGAAGAATTTTACTCCAAGTGCTTGCAGTCTGACCCTTAGAGTCAGAAAGTGAATTGCCAATTGGGTGTTTGACAACTGCCGTTTATCACTTGTGCATGATGGTACGTGAGGCATTACTTAAGAAAAAGAATTGTAATTCTGTATGACCTGTGGGACTTGGTCAATGTATACAAGCTGTAGATTTCTTGCTGCAGAAGGAAATTCATCAAAAACAATAATTTGGACATGATCTTTTATATCATGACAAATAGATTCTACGTTTACATTCTCAATACACAGAATGGTGGCTTTTCTGGGAGATCAGAAGGAGGAAGCAAGCAGGGTTGCAGGTTTTCTTTCTGTTTTTATTATTAGATTAATTTTTGAAGGATTGCTATCTAGAATCTTATTTCTGATGATGCTTGTCCATAAATTCACGAGATCTTTCCCAGTATCCAACAAACAGAATCCATGACATCCTGGAAACTGCATGAGTTCTAAGGCTAAAACTAAAAATTTCTGATTCAAAAACTCGTTGAGGTTTTTTTTTTCAGTCACTTAGATAGGGATATGAATATACATATCTATCACCTCTCTCTATATATATATTCTGTAGTCTGGGGCTTGGAAATACTTTATTGTGTAATTTTGAAATCTGATAACGTTTTATTCCCACACATAGAGGACACTTGAAAAGACAAGTTGTATCAAGCAGCAAGGAGCAGCAGCTGCCTTATTTATTTTTTTTTTAATTATTTTAAAAACATTTAATGTGGAACATCCCACCAACTTGATTTCAGTAGTATGGTACATTCAGTATATGTAGTAGTACTACTTATGAGTCAGAAGAGCCTGTAAAGGTATAATAATTAAAATTCCATATGAAAAAGGAAGTGTGTTAATTCTGAATCTGTGGGAAATTCATATATTTTACTGAAATAGCAATTTTCAGTAATCATGGGGATAGCTATGTTTAGTGAGAAAAAATTGTCTTCCTCTTTGGCCTCTGCTACATGCCCCCAGCCAGCTCAGGTTAGGCAGCACTACCCTGGGCACTGGGGTTTTAAGCTCCCATGTCTTTTTCAGGTGTTTGTGATCAACAACTGGAAGGCAAATGTGGACTCTCCAAACCAAATGGAAGACCAGATGTTTCGAATAATTCTTGAAATACTAAAGTTTATTTTTATGATGTATACAGATTCAGGACATTAAATATGTTGATCATCTCATTCCAAAAAATCCCTTTGCTCATCTGTAGGGATTTGACCAATATGTCAAATGCCCAGTTTTGGAATTAGAACATATATTTTCTATACTGCATATATTGTGCCTTTTTATACAGCTGCAAATAAGATATGTTACATTACATTCTCCAAAGTAAAGTCTGGGTAAGGTCAGGGTCTCTCAACCTTAGCCTTACTTTTCTTTTCCTCCTGCAATACTTGGGTCTAATAAACTCATGGAGTTTATTCAGTCAGCATTTTAAATACTGTGTGTGTCCCCTTCCATCATTCATAACATGAGATGATGAAAAGCACTGTATCTAATTTTATGCAACATAATGAAATTAAAAGCTTTTGGTATTACTGTACTGCAGGTATAAATCTAACTAAATATGGTGTTGGAGAGAGATGGACTATATAGGTAAGTGTTGGAATAATTTAAGGTTATTCAGCATTTTCTATGGATGTCTGTTCTTGTTTCTTCACAAATACCATAAGTAATTGCGTGGTTAGTATATTCTTTAACTGTCTGAGCTTGCAATTTTCTACTGCCTTTATTCATTAGCTAAGAAAAAGTAAAGCTAATGGAAAACAATCCATTGCAGTGAAACTGTAGATTTGCTTACCCATCATAGCAAAATGTTAGCCTGCGTCATATTTTAGTGCCAAATTAACTGATGTCAGACACTATTTCAACATATACACTGATAAATTTCAGAGAACTGGAAAAAATCTTATATACATATTCCTATATTTTAGTTTTATCCATCAAATTCTACATGTCTTCTATAGTCTGGATATTAACAAGAGTATAGCTTGAGATCTGAAGGTCTGCTTTGTGCTTAAACAGAAATGTTTAAATGAGTTAGGAAACATATGTAGCTTTTTCCACTCCCTTATGCATTATCATTTATGTACTCTGGTATTTACTTCTCCCAAATACATACCTTACCCATTCCAAGCCTTGCTATTTCTACCTTTCGTAATATGAGATATGGTATTCTCTCTGTAATTTCTTATTGCACTGCAAATGAATCTTTGCTCATTTTTTATAGCATTGGAATTACCCTCCTGAGTTAATTTTTGCATGTGTCTTTTTTTCAATTTATGCTATACGAGGGGTTTCTACCACCAAGCAGCACGTGTAAGACATGAAGAAGACTTTTACTCATTAAAAATCTAAGGGGCTTTTCATGCATAGTGTTTCGTAACAGAGGATGATGTCGATTTTCTTTTCTCATTGCTTCTTTCATCTTGGAACTGCAGTTATTTAAAAGTGTGTGCTCCTAATCTATCCAAGTTGCCCTTAACTTTATTGCTCTCACTTTATATTTACAACTGTTTTCCCTCCCAGTAACCAGCATTTAGTGTTATCATCAGTTATTCAACTGGCATCATGTTTCTTCAAGGTTGTTTGACATTTAAAGGAAATCTTTTCCTCAATTAGCTCTCTGATTTTTCCCTTCCCAACCTTCCCCTCCCCTCCCTTCCCCCCTTGTCTGCTCTTAATAGCTCTGAGATATGGAGCATCAACTCATCTCCCAGCACCTGCCTTGGTGTGCTTTCTGCTTGTATGGGAAGCAAAAGAACTGAGGTACTCACAGTGCTCCTGGGCCAGCATCAAGGGCCATATGGAGGAGTAATATGGGTGCTCTGCACAAAGAAGCAGCTCAGATACCATCTGGATTAGCCCTGAAATCTCAGCCTATGCCAGCAAAAAAATTGTCTCTGGCTTCTCCGCCCATAGTTTCTATTCAGAGCTCCCTAAATTCAGATGAGACTGAAGTTCTGTTTCCTTTATATGTCCAAGTTGGTCCTTTCTCTTTGTTTTTAATGTTAAAAAGTTTTGAATCAAGGTTGATAGTTCTGTCTAAGCCTGGGTTCCTGCAGCCAGGCACAGTGCAGTCTTTCTTCCGCACTTGTGCACATGCACGATTTCAGTATGCTACTGCCATTATTGCTAGTATTGGCTCTGCAGCCTTATATACAGCAAGTAGACCTTTTTAGCACTCATTTATCTTCCGGCACTTTCCTTTTTCCCTCCATTGCTCTATCTCATTTAATTTCACCCAACATTTCCCCCTTTCTTATTGCTGGCAAGTAATTCATGTAGTTATGCATCTTTGCAATGATGGAGCTTTCTGAGCAATCCCTTCTCTGCAACAGAAAACTTTAAAAACTTTCCTGATATTAAATGCTCAGTCAAGTGCACAGTTATCTCTTTTGAGCTGTGCAAACAAAAAAGAACATTTTTGGGGGTAGAGAGTGCAGAGAAGGTTCTTTTTAGTTTATTGGTTATTTCAGGACACGATGGATGCAAAACACAAGAAATCTCATTTTACCAAGATAACATATTTTAATTGCAATTATTATTTTAAGTCAGTGTTCTGAAAAGTGCCATATTTCAAGGCACAGAACCATTGACTGAGAACTCCAGGAAAAGCAGAGTAAAGCAGCTTGACAGAAAGTTGTAAGAAAGTCTTTATGCTGCTCTTCAGCTTTATTTTCGGTTTCTGATTTTATTTTTATACATATGACAGACATTTCTGTTAGATATTATTCAGTTGAGAAATAAAACTTGCAAGTGTTGTTAACAGCTGGTTCCCTCTTAAGTATTTTGAGAAGGTGTCCTCCAGTCAGCTTTTGGAAAGACTCTCTAGACAGCATCGTCACGTTTCTTAGTCAGCTTTGTCACTCTGACCCGAAAAAATCAAGGCAGTTCTTAGTATCACATCACTATCAGATCAAGCACTTCATAGGACAATACCAGGATGACTGAACTGCATTAATTTACTCCATTAATGAGCTCTTTTAGATTACTCAACCTTCTATTAGATACATTATCCTACTTGTTTTCAGAAAAGGAGAACCATTGTTTTCACACAAATACAGATATCTCAGTTCTAAACTGACTTGTGCAGAGTGAATTTTTATGGCTTTCAAAAAAGAGATACCAATAAACTAGCATTTTCTGAAAAGCAGGTTCTAGAATGAACCTAATGTGTCACATTAGTTAGTTGAGGATTGAGTAAACCATTCTTCAAGCTAGTATAATTTCACTGCTTGCTGTTTTTCGTATCAAAATCCATATTAAGACTGATAGTAGTATGTATTATCTACAATGGATGAACAAAAGCTATTCTTACAACACTGTTAGGACCAGCCAAAGCTACCTGGCAGTATATTATACCCTTGTGCTTTTGCAGGGAAGAGACAGGATTCATGGCTGAGGTCCAGAGAAAGACAGTAGGAATATGTTGTACTTATTTGGGACCTACTGGGAAGCAATAAGTGGATCTAGAGCAGTACTCTGCCATTTAGCTCTGTTATAGGCAAGTTGAATTTTCAGTACCTAAAGTGACTAGTGTTCAAAACTGTGGTACAGTAGATACAGCACTGTCTTTTACCTCCACAGTCATGAGTTTACCTGTGAGCACTGATGATGTTATTTTGGGGCCATGACCTAGCCAAAAGTAAGAATGACTTTATCAGCACATCAGCATTGCTGGAACTGCCTGACTGCCAAAGTTTCCAATGCTGAGTTGAATAACAACATTGTTCAGTAAGAGTTATTTCCTTGAGGCTTAGATATGAAAGTGTTTGGTACATGGTGGTTTCTCTATTAGCATTTTTGTAGTGAATACTCTTCATTGTATCTTATGCAATTTATCACTGCAGTTGACTCTCCAAAAGGAGAATTAAGTATGTAAAATTTACAACAAATGTATGTAAAAAATACTTATCTGCATAAACTGCCATCCCATTCATCATAGATATGGTCTGAATACAGTAGGACCAAGTAGGAACCCTATTATCTTTAAATATATTTCAAGAATCAGTTTGAAGACACTTTATATTTCCATTTTATCTGGCCCCTGCTGCTTTATTTCCTACAGCTAGCTAATGGGCTGCCTGAGATGGGGCTGTTTCTCCTCTCTTCAGTTCTACAGGGTAATGAGATCCTTGTCCAAGGCCTAACCAGTAAAAGACTCATAAGCCATCCTAATGAATAATTGTGCCAATGCATCCAAGAAAGCAGAACCACCAGAGTCTATATACCCTTTTGAGCACCAAACAATAAAAGTTTAGAGCTAAATATTTGCTGGATATAAAGCCATGGCTTCAAACTTTTGTGGTCAAAAGTGTTAGGATTTAGGTTTGTCATATGGACAAGTTTGCTTGATGTTTGATGCTTACGTATCTTTATTTAAAGCCCAAGTCCTCCAGGATACCATCAGTCTAAATGAAGTCTGTTACCAGTATCTTGATTGCTTTCTCAGGTTTGTGTCAGATGAATGAAATAGATCCAAGCTCCTGCTATGCCCTTTGCTTATCTGGTAGGCTGAGCGTGTGTTCCTGGGATTGACAAAGATCTGAAGTGAAGTGTGTGTTTTGCAGGGTAAGAACAACACCAATGCATTGCATATTTTTTAGCTTATGAATTATATTTTGATTGAACAGTATAGTATGAAATCTATATTTTAGTAATATATAGCTTTTTCTAATAGGCAGATAATGAGGGCATGTGGGAACATAGTGGTTTTACATGGGTAACAAAATAACTAAAATAAACCCCAAAAGCTAAACCTGTCAGTCAATGGAATTCATGCACAAAGATTGGGATCACAGATTGATTAATACTTCGATTTATACCATGAAGTACTTTAACATTCATACACTGTATTCACTGAAGTGTTTATGTTTGGTAAACTTACAGGCATCTCGGGTTATTTTGTTTCTTGTGAAGATGCTGAGAATAAAGACTAACTAAAGCAAGTTGCTGGTACTACTTGTAACATACCAGGCTAGGCAGTGAGGTGGCTGTTTTGCAACTTCAAAATAGCAAGGAATTACTCAGAAGTACTTGATAGGTGGATAGAGAACTAGTTCCAAGCCTAAGGTCATAATTTTTTCTGGTGTTGCTGGAGTAAAACATTGTACAAAAAAAATTCAGCAGCTTGCTGATGTGCTGTACTTTACCTACACGATGCTTCTGATTTTATATATTTATCTTTCTGTAGGTTTGATTTAGCTGAGGAAAAACCTTTATTGTCATGTTTTCTACAGAGCAGGTTGTGTCCATTAACTCCTGTTGAAGAGATTCCTGGTTTAACCTGGGCTGATGGGACAGTGCAGGTTTTTTTATAAAGAGAAACAAGAGGAGGAAGAGAAGGGAGTAATCAATCCCTTCTCAGGAAGTGTTTTTCTAAATGAAACATCCATACTTTTCCCCAAGAAATAGTATTAGACTGTTTTCCTTAAAGCATTTATTTACTTGCAAACTTGGACACAAACAGAAGAATGTTTGAAGGTCTGACTAGAGAAACTTTACAAAGCACAAGCTTGCTGGCGATACATTACAAGCAGTATCCTCGCAAAGGAGAGAGTGCAGACTGCTTTCTCTGAGCGTATGCTCGGAACACAGCTGTTGTGCTGCTTTGTAGGTTGGGATGGAGAAAGTATTTTTACTTTCCTAAATAGTTTAGTGCAAAAAGATTTCAAACTTAGTAGTATCATCTCTGGATATGCTAGAGAGGGAAAAGCACTGATGTCTTTTTAGTTTCTTTTGCTATGTCTCTATTGCTGGGGCCAGGGACCTCTATTCCTGGGCAAGGGACCTCTCCCTAGTCCACAGGCTAAATGGCACAGGCTGGATGTGTCCACACTATGATGCATTTGGTCCAGGTTCTCCTCTGCATCCCTTATGATACAGCTTTATTCCAAAGTCATCATTATTATTTACTATGGTGGTATTTTTAGTGCAGATTGTCTAGAAGTATGTGAGCTCTGTTCCACAGCCTGTTTAAGGACACTTCAGCCTGGGATACAGTATGAGTTCCTGTGGGTGCTGGTGCCAGGCCTGCTAGCACAGCCTCAAGCAGCTTTACAGGGGAAAGTGGCTGCACTTGTGGCTGTGGGGAGCCATCCCAGCACTGAGCGATAGCTGAGCATCAGCACAGACTTTTGTGTGGCAGAGGACAAGGCTGCATCAGAGAGCATGCTGGCAATAGGGCTGACCAGTGATCCAGTGCTTTAGCTTGCTTCCCGTTGCTTTTTTGTTTCCTAGTATAAACATAGACTTTTAGTTTGAGTGCAGCCGGTGGCTGTAGTATGACTTATCCCAATACAACTGAGTGTAATCCCCGAGCTGCTGCAGTTCAATGGCACTGATCTTTGTGAAGAGGAAAGTATTTCATTTCTATTAAATGTTCCCTGAACTGTCACCTTCAGGCCTGCATCTTCATGCTGCTCTTTCTTTTTGGCATCTGCATCCCCCAAATTCCAGGAAACAGTTTTGTAGGCATGGAGGTCAACATACACTGAACACAGGGACTGTCTTTATCTTGGGCCATCAAAAATAGTGTATGCTAATTCTGGAGTAACTGAATTCATCCTAAATTCGATACATCTTTAATTTCGCTCTTTAGAGCCAACTTTGGAGCAATTGAAGCTGCAGTTGCTTCAATACTTCACTAAGCATCAGATTGAAAAGAGAAGGAAAACAGATCTAAGAACACCAAACTAATGTCTGACACTTCCAATAGATGTGTGTAAAATCTAAGGAATGTACAGCAAAAGACCACTATCAGGCTAAAACAGGAACATAAAAGTATACAAGTCTATCTGAGTTGTGTTGATAACTGAGCCTGAGGAATGTGCATTATGTCATGACCACTGACAGCTTTAACTAGACAGGAAAATGCAAGCACCTTTTCTCTGATAACAGTTGGTGCACTGATAGTCTTTACTGACCTTATCTGAAGAATAATAAATGCTTCAGTTCCTCAGTTTGTCCTTATTACTTTTTTGGTTGATTTTTTATTTTCTTTGCCTTTTTGGTGACAGATTCCCCAGATAATCAAGAAAAAAAATAATCCAATCTTTCAAACTAAAGGTTTGACTGAGACAACTGGCAGCAAGACACCTTCTAAGTGCTCTTGGTTTAAAGCATGGATTAAGAGAGGCCAACCATTTTATAAGGCCTTGTGATGGCTGCAGTGATGCCAAAGGGATGCAGAGCAGTTACGTGTACCAAGGTGAAACCCCACTGTGCAAAAGACGCCAAAGAAACAGGTATGTACAAATCCCAGGGTCATAAGGTCTGGACAGGTGAATACCTTTGCTTAACACCCCACCTCTAGCACATAGCCTAGGTGCTTCCCACCCAAAGCACACTATTTTGTGCAGTCACAAGCAGGAGAAGTGTTATATAGGGAACTAACTTTCTAGAAATCCCAAGAAATATAATGAACTAAATAAATGCCAGCAGTTGTCCTACAAATAGCACCTTCAAGTTGGTTGGACCATTCAACTATTGATCAGGAAGAAATTCTCACATAAAATGTCAGACAAAAGCCTTTTGCTTTCTTTAGTCTTAATCTGATGAGGTTCTTAGGTCCAGTTCCAAAGGACACTGTGACAATCATGCTGTCTTCAGGAAAACCAAATATATGCTGGTTATTTCAATACCGTTACTGCATATAAAATAGTTAGGGACTGAATATTCACCATAGTATGTACTTCTATTTTTTATTTTTAAAAAAGTTATCTCCTTCAGCAAACAAACAAAAATACTTTGATGTAATTTTTAAAATGTTATTTATTATTTAACATGTTCCTTTGAATCAATTGCATAAAAGGCCACAACATGAAACAAATGCAGATATTAAAACACATCATAGGCTTTGTGTGTTAGCCTAATTTGGTTTCTTTGTTTACAAAATAAACATCAATATAAATATTTAATACAGTAGCTGCAGTAAGAAAAAGGACAAACTATTATTACTGTGAGAATGCTGAGCACAGTGGAAACTATCTTTTAAATTAAACTTTCTCTTAGCTTGGGCTAGAGCCTTTTTTCATAAAGGAAAAAGTCATAGTACATTAATGGCAAATATCCATCAGGAAATAAGTCTAAAAGCGACTCGCAGAAGTATATTGCTCTGAGAAAGATGGCTTTGCATTTGTGCCATGTTTATAAGAAGCTCAATACCAATATCTTGAAAATAACAGTAAATATTTAACCAAAGGAATATTTCATATGATTGCAATAAATGTTTAATACAATGTAACTTTACAGTACTTCAAAAACTTATTGCTGCAAATATTTATCCAGAATTTTAATTAAATACATGTATAATCCATGAAATAAACTACCTCACAGCCTTGATTCAGCAAGCTCCTCTCAGAAACACAGAGGTATATCCTCATGCAGCTGTCCTCTGTGTCAGAGCCCAAGACTGTGTATTTGAACTCCCAACCCTTGCCCTGCTTGCAGATCCATCAGTGTCAGGACTATCCCTCTTTTCTAACTTCTCGTATACAAATTCACTTACTAACAAAATCAGAGTCCGAGGTACACAATGCTTTACAGACTTAGGACCGTAACCTTTGCCTAGCAGTTCTAGCAGTTAGATGATACCTTCTGCTCCCACAGCCAACCAAAATGGAATCATAATTGCATTAGCCTCAGGAGATGTCCTCCTCCTGGATTGCTTCCAGTATGCTGAATATCCAGCCTTCCTTTCCAAGGCCTGACTACATGTTAAACAAAATAAACATACTTTCTCCTGCTGGTACAGGGGTAAATTTAATTTCGTTCCCTGTACTGGAAATAATAGAGGGTACATTGAAACCAGAGAAGGGCAACTACAAACGCTTTGTAGGCCAATGTGAGGAGGAGTTTCTACCTGATAATCACTGTATGGTTTTGCATGTAGCAAGAGCACAGAGCTTCTTGTGATCTCCAGTAATGTAAAATTTCTGACAATCTCGTGTACCTCTTTAGTACATCCTTACATGCTAAGGTCACCTAAGCTCACCTTATTTTCCCCAATTAGATAAATTCCTAGAAGTCATAAGTCAGCCTTATATTTACTCATTTTGTCTGAAATGTCATTGTTTTCTTTAAAACCACATATGAGGGATTATTTTTCCACAGTTAGATTTCTTGTGACTCTAAAACACTTCTAGAAGTTTCTGAAACACTTTCTAGTAGTGCACTATTGCGGCAGGTCTGGAATGAGATCCCCGGTAGGGCACCACTCTATATCACATGGATCAGCGCAGCTTTCTTTAAAAGGAATCGTTTATTTGCTAGTTAAACCACTCTGTACCAGAACATCAGAACAATAGGAAAACAATTCTGTTAATTGTTGCTTTAATGCTGTTGTAGAAATGGAACCTGTTTTTCTGGAAATAAAATGTTAGCAAAGCAATGAACATTTCCTCCTTTATGTAACTAATAGTGCAGTAGTCGGTGATCTCTATGTCCTTTGTTGGAATGATTTTCAGTGTAAAAAGCATGGTTTAGGGAGAGGGGGAGTGAGGAAAAATTAAGCAGGGAAGAAATTATCTGCAGTTTGAGTCTGTTTTCTACTTTCTTTCTTGGAATACATAACTTTATTTCCTGTTTCTCTTTTTGTGGAACTGGGTATGAAAACAAGCAAAGAAGCAAAATATTGGCGTTTTTTATTTTTTCAATAACTATAACTAAACCCGTTTTCTTTAAGACCCCTTTCTCTATTAGATTAGCACTTGCAAAACTTTATTACTGCTTTTGCTCTTTTTAATGCTGAAAATACACAGTGACTGAAAAGCTAAAAATATAGGACTAATTGTCTTCATTTGACACCTCTGTTAGGGCTCTGACTCTGTAAGTTTTTCTTCTAAACTGCTGCTAGTCAGTGTAGAAATAGGCCCTCAGATGAAATAGAATTGACATTTATAGTAGTAAAAGCTTTCTGATGCCACAGGACCACTGCAGAAGACACTAGTCAGATTAATAAGAGTGGGCAAAGGTTATGATGGAAATACTAATGATTGATGGAGCATCTTATTTTTCTGGATTCCTCTTAGTTAATGATTGCTATCTAACCAGACACAGTCAGGGCTGTGTACTGAGTCATGTAATTAATGTATTTGAATGTCTGCATAAGTTCACAAGTTAGTAAACCTGCTCGGCCAACCCAAGAAGCTGGCCACCAGCACCCTCTGTTTGCACCACGGAAATACCATGCCAGGGACCATTAGTAACAACAATGCTCCAGATACTGTAAACAGTAATCTTCTGAGCAATTTTCTAGTGAGCTCACGTAAGTGTGGCAAGGAGAGGAGAAAGGGCTCTTTTACAGTTTTATGAAGCTGCAGGTTTCCACTGATTTCAGTGGGTTTTGGATAAATTTTCAGTGAATGATGTGGTGAGAAAAAGAATGGAGGTAATTCAAGGAAGAGCATCTGCATGTTTTGTGGCTAGTAAGGAGAGATTACAATTGCTTCCTTTTTCTCTATCCATAAACATAGCTGAGCACGCTGACAGGGCATGCGGTGCTAGAGCTGAGTGTGAAGTTCTAGCAGTTGACCTACAATTCATGTGGTCTGAAAATAAGGTTAAGCACAAAATCAAGGAATAGTTTTCAGTCTTTAAGGCTTTACATGGCAAAACTACATACTGTTCTCATTGAAATAAACCGAATTTTGAGAGTTGATTTTAGTGAGACAGACTCAGAAGTTAGGGACCTGTGTGGTCACTGGACAGAGCATAACCGCCCCCAGCATTTCCTTGCATGAACAGTCTCCCTCTGTTTCTCAGGCTCCCACTTGCTATCCTTCATAATCTGCACTGAAAGATACCTACCCATCAAAGTTCCCTTCAAACTGATGACTATTTTCAAGCACCCCATCCTGAAAGGACCATCCTCTATAATTGCTTTTCAATCTGCACCATTTATTAGCTGCCCATTTGAGCAATCAGCAAATACATGCTACAAGTAAAGGCATATCTGAAGCCATATTTTTGATGGCGCTGAATGGAGAGCCCTTAAAAAAACAATACCTCTGTGTTGCTATGTGATGTGCTTAGTAAAGAATCAAGTATTAAGACAGACAGCAGGACACTGTATGCATAGAAAAGATTTGGATCACAGCTTGATAAACCTGAATGCTTCTCAGGTTGAAAAACTTTAAAAAATAATATTGCTGTACTTTGGGCCATTAGTTATTCCATGCTGGGCTCTGTACTCTTTGTATGTGGAATACTTTGATAGAAACATTCCTTTCTTTTGAACTGTGCACTGTTTGTCATAACAGCATGGGATGTTGTGAAACTTAAAAATGACACTGTCAGATTAATCATTTTTAAAAGGCTCCTTTTACTCATTGTATGAAAGGATAACCTTTGAAAATGCAAAAACGAAGGCCAGTAAATGATTTTTTAGAAGACAAAATTGGTTTAGATTTTCTCAGATGACCCAGCGTTCTGTTGTTGTTTATGTCCTGTAGTTTAGTGCTTCGGCCCCTCAGCAGGCTTTGTTGTCCTCCAGCCTGGCTCAGTTATTGTAGTGGCATCTTACAGTAGACTTTGCTGCATGTCTGCTTTTCAGAGTGGACCTATGCTTTCCCTCTGTTGCCTAGGGGTTAGACTGGCATTTTCCAAACTACAGCGCATTGTGAAAAGGCGTGAAAGCAAATCATCATACCTGCATTATCAAACCAATGCTAATTGCAGTTGGAAGGGAATGACACAAATTGTTGTGAAGATTGAGAGGCACATTTGTAAGAAAAACATTTTCTCTAACAATTAGGTGAGTGGCCTACGCCCATTCTACCTATGAGGTGCAGGGAATTTGGCTCTACTTTCTCATGCTTCTATTCAGGTAAGTGGCAATCTCACTCCTAACAAATACAGGGAAAATGTTTACAAAACAAGAATATTTTGTTCTGTGTCTGGACATAGTTTCCATCCAAATTTATTTCTGGAGAAGCTGGCTTTATCTAAGCAATGTTCAGAAATCTGGGGAGAGCCCTGTGTGCTACATCCGTGGTACAAGCGTGAGGAAAATCTGCATGGAGCATTCCAAAGAGGGGATAAATATGTGCAATTTGTTGTGAGCATCTTCTCAGGATTAGCAACCATTTTCAAAATGTCATCAAGTCTTCCTATAGTGAGCAAAGGTGCAAATGGGTAGAGGCAGTCAGTGTTTAACTGCTTCTGTCTCTGCTGTTTACAGACCCACATGTACACTCTGAAATGCTAAGCCTTGCACACAGGAATTCAACCTTTCATTTCTCCCTCGATCCCCCGCCCTGAGATCTGTCTCAGAGAGTCCTGAGACCTTCCACTGCTAAAGACAGGTCTCTGTGAGAGAGGCTGTGCGACTGCTCTGCAGATGGGTCTGTGCCACATTTGCAAGCAGAACCCCAGCAAAGCAGTACAGTCCCCACCAGCTGGCTACCACTGTGATTGCTCCCCTATTCCATGACCTCACGTCTTAAAGATGTCCCCAGCAATGTGATAGGTTATTGTGCTGACGCAAGCACTGGGAAAGGAGATGTTTAAAAGACTTACAAAAGAGGCAGCAGCTGTGGATAAACACACAGGCGTGCTTAATATCAACAGGAACTGCTTATGGCCAAGCACTTTTGAAAATTTGGTACGCTGCAGTAAGATGGCTGAATAAGCGCCAGACTCTCTGGAAAATCAGGACTCCATTGTGAGAGCTGAGCACTTGTGAAAATGCAGCCTGCAGAACTGCTGCAGATGGCCTGGCCCCCTCTCAACAGGCACAGATCACAACATGGAGGGCAGCAAGCAGGATCGGGCTCACTGGTTGTAGGGGACGAGAGGCAGACACTAGCTGATAAAGCAGAGGCTGTCAGGTGCAGCAGCTGTTCCAACAGGCACATTTGCCATGTCAGGATATTGCACTCTCTCTGATCCAAGTACTGAACTTCTCTTTCTCTAATTAATTATATTTGCAATGTGTTGATTATCATGGTCATTCTTATATTTTTATTTGAGAGTTGTATATTTCTGTTTGAAATTGTGCCAGCTGCTGGCTGAGGAGAAGTAAAAACACAGATTTAACTACAGCCACCTGACATTATTCAAAATCCCCTAAGAGAGAACTAAGCTGTAATCTTGACTCTCTTATTCCCAAAGAAAACAATCTACCTGATCCCAGAATTCTCTAGGTTAGCAAAGACATATTCTTCTCCTCCTTTTTTTCTTTTGAGATAATTTATTGATTGCCTCAGCCCTTCCTCCCCTTACATGAATCCTTAGGGAAATGCTGTAGTATTTCAGGTCCTATAAATGAAAACCTGGGTACTTTTTAGGAAAAATAAAAAATTCTTAAGCTTTTGACATGTTCCAAATATATAGTTATTGTCACCCAAGTAACCTTAACTTTGAACCTAACTGGGAAACAGGAACAAAAGTTGAGTCTCTTCAGCTTCCTGCTTCCCCAAGAGTAAATCACGCCAGCAGGTAGGGAGAACATAGCTGGAAGACAGATCAAGATCTTATCCAAAAGGTTTGCAAATATAGACGTAGGCCAGCTAGTAGAATGAGGCTATTGCTCACTGGGGGTATCATTTTGTGCAGAGTTAAAAAGGTACAGTCTAGGAATCTACTTTCAATAGTAAAGGCAACCAATAATATTTATTATTGCTATAGAAAGAAATGCAAGTGCACTGCCTTACCACAGAACTTAAGAGACCTCATGCAATCAGAAGAGCAGTGGTGACTAAAAGCTTGTAAGAATAATGAAGCTGGAGTGGCTTAACAGCATGTTAACTAAGTTACACTAGCTGTGGGAGAGCACGCCTCTACCCTACTTCCAACACTGTAACACATAGAAAACATATCCTCACACCTGAACCTTAATACTACTGACCCAACACGTTCTGTGGTTTTGGATAAACCACATGTATTCCAAATGGTCTTATAACACAGAAAGAGTATTTTGCAATAATTGAATATAAAAGAATTTAAGTACAGGAAGGACACCAAGAGGACTGAAGTGATGGGATTTGGAAGAGAAGATTGACACAAATTAAGTTGAAGGTCTTAATTGGGACAGCTATACTCTGTTCCTTTGAATAGTCAACTAGGTGAAAAGAAAGAAACTCTGAAGATTCAAAGAGTGATAAATTTCAAGGATTCTAACTTTTTTATTATATGAACGAATTTAAGAGTATATGTTAAGCTTCTGCAAGATCATGTTGGTAAGTATGTGCTGACCCAACGTCACTCAACATTTTTATTGTTTGTAGCAAACATATTCCATGGCAGTTGGTGGTTTCAGAGGGAGGGGCTTTGAGGACAAGGCACCAATCCCATGGTAACTTTGAGGAAAAACAAATTTCACATCAGAGCTCTTCACATGGGGAGCTATTGCAGAGTGCTGCATTGACATGTTCGCTTATGGAATATCTTCCTAAGGAGTTGGGTCCTGTATTTTATACAGTAGCATCTAATTCAGAGGAGTTCCTGGTCTCTGGAGCCTGTGGAAGTTTATGGGAAAGGATCAGAAAGGAAAGAATTAAATTTAGAAGGCTGTATGTGCTGTTTCTGATCACTGATCTCTATTAACAGCAGAGAATGTACGCTAATAAGTGGTAGTCTCTGTAGCTGAAGTAGGGGTGCAATATTTATGGTTATATGAAATTGAAAGCCTAAAATAACCAATTTGCCAAAAATTACTTACTGACCTTTCTGGTCGGTTTTCCTATAAAGCAGACATTAAAACCAGACCATATCTGTAATTTTTTTCAGATACTATTTTGTTTAAGTTGCCCATGGTAGTCTCGTCTCATATAAAAAGATGCTTTTTTAAACCTTGATGTAACTAATATGTTTTTGCTATCCTAAGATTAACCCCCATAACCCCAAATGCCATTGCAGAGTTGGGTTTTATTGCTGATTGGTGAATTTACCTTGTACAAGAACTGAAATGGCTACAGTTTTACCTACTTTTTGCACTGAAGACAAAACCTTTAATGTGAAGAGTTGTGGCATTCAAGTAGTCATGTGTATTTTGTTGCCTAAGTTTTTTTTGAAAAATGTTTTAACCTTACCTTGTGTTGCCCTTCAACAGCAGTTAATCATTATAGCGGGATCATCGCTCTGTGTAAGCAGAAAAGAAGCATTGCTCCTGATTGTAGCACTAATGATTCAAAGGGTGCAATCTTATAATTAGGTATGTATTTAAAGGTTGTTTACTTCACTTGACTTGACTTCCACAGAATTCAAGGAAGCACAGTTACCATGGGTTAGTTTTTGCATGCCCTGATGGTATACTTTGAAATTCTACCCAACCTTTCCCCATCTCATGTCCTTGTGACTGAAGCATAATTAAACTTTGGAAGAATTTGGATTGCCATCTGAACTGACATCTGATGGTTATCACCCAGGCATAACCTTCAGTTTTAGCAAGCGATCTGGACTGAACAAACACAGAGCGCTTACATATTTTACAAACCCACAGTTTATACAGAGATTATTTTATGTTTAGATATCACTCTCGGCAACTGGGACAGAGCCAGCTGCAGATCTGTATAAACAACAGATTTTACACATTAGATAGTTCTTATGGATCTGGTTTAGTACAAAGTATAGTGAAAATCTAGCAGTTGAAATCTAGCCCCACCCAACAGATTTCTTTTTTTCCTTTTTGCCAAGAAAAGCAGTAGTAGGGTGGCATTTAGACCAAGAAAATACTGAAAGCAAATCAGATACGTGTACTGCTCTGAATGAGGAGTTGCCAGTGCTTTAAATGACTGCCAGATGCCAAATAGCAAAATGCCTCTCCTTCCACAAAAGTAAGAATAGTTGACTAATAATTCACTTTAAACAGCTGAGAGTCCAGATCTCTGTCAGAGATGTATTTGAGCTGTAACATTTGATACGGGCTAGGGGGGAAGATGCAAGTATGGATGTAATATAGTTTACCCTATAATCAAAGGACAAAGAAGAAAAATCTTTGCATTTCAGGACACTGGCCTCCATAAAACAAGAATTAAGAACAATTGCCAACAGCAACTCTCCTTTCTTCTATCAAAGAAGAAACAGTAGCTTATGACATTGGTTAAAAATTCATTGTTAGTCTGAGGGCATGTATTTCCTTTTAATAAATTCTCATATTGCAAGAGGAATCATGGCTGAACAAAATGCGATATACTTCTGCATGCACATGCAGATACCTATATTTCCGTATGTGTGAGACTAAGTGGAAATAACATCTTTTTACGAGTTTTTAATTTCTATATTTTAATGAGCTTTTTAACATATCCAGAAATTAAATCCCAGTCAAAACTCACCATGTTTTTGAATTGAGATGTATATGAATATTTTTCAAAGGCACTTCCTTAAATTTGATGTAAAATTGTTCAACAGTTAAAATGTGAGAATTGATGATCTAAGAGTCTGCACTGTGATGATGTTTAATCATCAGAGGTTCAACTAAAGAAAATAATGTTGCATTATTTATTAGTGCATTTGGAAGAAATCCATGCGGCAGTGGATAAGGAAAGCAGTCCGACTGTATAACTTGATTACATTTCAAAAGGCGTTTGAAAAGTTTAATCTCAAGAGATTGGAGAAAAAATGAAGTCAGGGAATCAAAGTATAGTAATTCATCAAAATAACATGTAAGACAAAAAAAAATAGAGTATTAAGAATAAAAGACAAACTTCTATCTTGGAAAAATATTAAAAGCAGGAATGACAAAATTTTGTGCTAGGGCTAGAGCTGATGTGGAAAAGGAGGATAGGCAGGAAAGCGACAAAATCTCTTGCTTTTATGAAAGAGGAGAAAGTTTTGGAGAGAGTTGGAGAAGGCTGGAGTTGTAACAATGTCAGATCACATTGTTTCTTCTACTGGGGTCAGTTTACAGCCAAAAGAAGTTAATGTGTTAAATCCATCAAACAGTTCTATGGCAAGTTTAATACTTTTTGCCGTCAAGCTATGGTTACTGTTGAAGGAAAGAGTAAGAGGTTTTACTGAAGGTCTTAATACTGCTTATAAAAATTAAGAACCATTATCAGCAAGGACCTGCATTAGGCTTTGGCTAAAATGTGCTGCATGTATGCATTCTGTAGTAGTGTGTGCTGATATTAGGAATTCTAGTTAATCATAAGAATGCATTGGACGGAAGTGGGTATGTTGTATCTGCTAGTTGCAAAATATCTGTATGTATTTTATGCCAAATTTTGAACAAGAGAGAAGATTGAGATAGATTTTTTTTTTTTCAAGGATAGACATCACTTTTCTTAACTCTGCTGGTTTAATTATTTGCTGAGCGTGAATAGCAGAGCAGATTTGTTTCTTTTCTGCTCATTCTAATGCCTTGGTGGCCCATCAGCCACTTTTAAAGAATTGCGTGCTGCAGTGATTTATGGATGCTACCTCTGGACCGTTCAGAAACATATCCAGTTCTGTGATGAGTTTTGCTTAAATTGCCCAAAAATTATTTCATAAAGGAATCTTTCAGTTAAGCATTAAAATCAGGGGACAACATTAAACCTATCCCCACTGCAAGACCTGCAGCCCTTCTCATTTGTAAGACAGTAAGTTTTGCTAAGGAACTGAATGCTTAAAAATGACTGCTAACATATTTACTAACATACAAGCTTTAAAATGTTACTCATATTAATTTATGGTTAAAGTATGGTACTTTATGCTCTCCATAAGCAGCAATTTGGGGGCAACTTACAGAACTGTGATTCTGGTGTCAGAAAGAGGGAGTAGAGAGAAGCTGAATCCCCTTCAGTCCCTGCATAAAAGGCCAGGGAAAATACGGTCCCTTAAGATTACATTATTCGTACAATGTCAGACAGACATGCTACAAACACTTAACAAACTGCTCTCTCCTGTTTCAGCAAGTCTGTAAATTAAACTGAATGTAACATAACTGGGAATGGTAGTGATGCATGTGGGAGGAGAGGATCTCTGTTGTGGTATACTGTGAAAGAAGTTATTTTGGCTGAAAAGAGCTACAACCTGGAGGAATGAGATATGTATAAAAACAAGACTACTGTGATTTTTATAGGTGACAATCGTATTACATTGACCTGGTGAGGCAAGTGAGACTTGAGACTATGAAGGAAAATTGTGTGGTGCCACAAATTATCCTCTTGTACCTTTTTTTCCAACATCTGGTTTATATTCATCCTTCTCCTACACTTCTATTGTGTAGTTTGGGATTTTTTTTCATATTCTCAGCATTGTACTAACAGGGCATAATGACACATTCTACCAGCACAGTAATTTAACCAAAAAAAAGATTATTTTAGGTTTGGTTACACTCATCCTTTTAATGCTTCCTGTAATTTTTTCTTTCCATTTTATGTTAATAAAATTTTGCTCTGGTTTAAAGTCTGTACAGGGGCATTCAAGGTGGAAACAACCAAAGCCAGCAGAAGCCAAAGGAGCAAACTGGATGATTTGTCAGGAGAAAACTAGACAGGGACTTTGTTCAAATGCAACTTGGCTCTAGATCCTGTCCATGGGGAGACATGGTTTAACAGCCACATGGAGTTCATCTGCAGCATGGACTGCGTATTTTGTTAAGTTGCTCATCCAGCTCCACCGTGCCTGGCTGTGTCTCACTTGGTCTCTGCAGAGTCCTTCACCCAACAGAGCCACACTGGGTGCTCCTCTCTGAGACGCACTGGTCTCTGTCTGACTGTACCCTCGTCAGTGGAGAGGTTTGGTTAATTCTTTCATACACAGTCTGGGAGTGACCTCACTTAGACCCAAGACATCTGTTCAGACCCTGTTTCTCTGCCCCATGCTAGGCACCACACAGCACTGTGATATGGCATCTGCCTCCAACCTTGGGATTTACCCCGGCATCGCTTTTGTTTTGTTTCAGGGAATTGAAAATAAGTGGAGGTAAATTGTATGATAGTGCAGTATAGGTAGACGATGACAGCCCCCTGTGTAGTCCAGCAGCCCAAAGATCCTCCTGTCAATTGTATATTAAGTTGTTGCTCTTTGAAAGAGGCTATTGCTCTGGGAAAGCCCTTTGGAGAGCCTTAGTTGTTGTTCCAGTGTTGCACCACTAAACTTTTCTCATTTTTTAACATTGCAGTTTCTGAAGAAAAGGATTTTTTTTTCTCTGTGTTTTGTTTTGGGTTTTGTGTGTGTTTTTGTGCCAGGAAAGAGGGGGAAGAGGCTGCTTCCATTTAGTTACTTACCTTCTTATGTTAGTACAAGTCATCACTTTTTCAGTGATGCTTTTAGCATGGATTAATCTGTATGATGTCCATAAGACACACCATAGTTTGGAATAGCATTTCAGCAATGTAGTTCAAATGTAACATACCCAAAGATTAGCCAGGCAGTGTTTTAGCAGCTGCGTTTAATTTTGCCAACAAGTTAGTCACAAACGTATCTACTCATGTTTTAACCCATAGTGTGGTACGACTAACAGTTGTGGAGTACATCCACCTTCCAGGATCCTCTTTTTTTATTTCTTTTTTTTCTCCAGAATGAAAGCTCATTAGGGTCGATAAGAAGCAGTCTTGTTTCCTGTGGTATTCAGCTTTCATTCAAGCAAATTATTTTTTCATCAATCCAGAATCTACTTTTCTCTCTCTCTCTTTCTCTCTCTCACACACACACACACTCAAAAGCAACACATCGGCACTAAGTTACCTTCAGGAAGGTCAGGGGGAAAAAAAAATAATTTTAAAATGTGATTTAAAAAAGATGTATTTGAAATATACTTGTGTATTCTTTTTATTGGCATAGTCACCTGCTCTATGAACAGTTTTGCTATGCCCAGCAGTTCAGAACACAGATATGCAAAATAAACTCAATTATTATATTAGTAGCTGTTCATGTTAAGTCACAACGTAGTTTCCTACTAAACATGTAATATTTTACAGGCATTTTTGGGCATGTGGTTAGAGCAGAAGACTGTAGTTTAGGAGCTCTGGTTTCCTTCTTAGTTCTGTCAGGGGCTTCGTGTGGTGTTGTGGGGAAAATTTTTTACTTCCCCAGTGCCTAAGTTCCAGATCACAAAGCGATCATAACAAGGCTTTCTTTTTTTCCATCCCTTGTCCTTCTTGTCCATTTATACTGGAAGACACCATTTCTCCAATTAGGTGTTTGTATTTTTCCAGTTTCAAGGTGGGGTCTGAACAAGAATACATATAAGTAGGGATTTATATACTGTAGTATATATTTATATATTATAATAGAATATAAATACTATTGTTTCTATGTTATCCATGAAAAGTAAATATAAATGGAGATTTTTGAGTGATGCTTACTTTCACAATAACTTATATGAATAATTTAAAATTTTCAAGTGTCACAACTGCCACTACATCTATGCATTATTAAAATACTGATAGTAAGATGTGTTATTACACATATCTCAATAAAAGAGAGCTATATAGTGCAGAGTGATGTTTAAATTTACATAAATCAATTTATGCTTCTTGTTCTGGGTCCCTGGTACTTTTAAAATCACTTCTCCATATATATTTGCCTTCTATTAGTATATGGATTCAACGGGAGAGCTGTTTTCAATAATTACAGTTCATTTCCCAAGAATCAGATGTTAGTGTACATGAAAGATCATTCCTGACTGGTTGCATTGATAGTTTTAGTTATTGCAATTTAATTGAACCAGAAAAGTTGAGGATAAAAGTTAGTTTATCAGATTGAATTCTGTTAAAGTCACCGATTGTTGTATAGGGAAAGGCAACAATAGGTGAAATTGTCCTATCATCACCTGCTTATTTTTAAGCCCTAGATCAAAGAGGTGAAGAGGATGTTTGGTTCCTCACGAATGCTTGGGTCTGCAATCTTTTTGTAACTAATTGCATGTTAGAGCTGCTACCTGAGTAGCATTGGTGCAGCCTCAGGCAGACTGATGCTGTAAATTGTAACAGAAAAGCTGTATTCTCTTTCCCATAAAAAGAGACCCATGGAGGGAATGTTTTTTTATCATACTTCTCTTGGCTAAAGCGGATGATGGTGAGAACATCTGGGGCGCACATGAAGCTGTCAGGTTTCCTCTGAATTGCTGGAGCTTTTTACTAGCTATTCAGTACTTCATGCGCCCAGAAATGGTGTGATTTAGGTGGCAAGTCAGCCAGTAAACCCCTTCTCTAACCTGCTCTCTATGAAAGTCTCCAGTCCTCGTCACATTTAAGCCCTTACTGGGGCTAAATGATTCATAAGATAAAGGCTAAAAATCAAAATAATTTCAGGTTTTCTTTTTTTATGTTTCTTTTACCTTCTCCTTTTATTGGCAAGATAGAAAAAGGAGGGAAGCTGGAAAATCTTGAAGTGTTATTAGTTGAATGGGGAAGATATTTCTTTTTTAAAAACTTCTTGAGGAAAGGATGTTTCTCTCAAAAACCTCCCATTAAAAATACATTTCTATGTGAGAATTTTCATTTTAAGTTAGTGAAGGCAATAACTGTTTTCCAATATTAAAATAATGTTTACATAATTTTTTGCTTGGCTGAATTTTAAGGCCGATATGACCTTCCATGCTGGCCAAGGGATTTGGCTGCTCTGATGCCATTAGGAAAACCTCAGTCTTCATCCCAGTATTGACTGGAAAATCATTATATTAAATTCTATTATAGGTTGTTATCTAACATACTCAGTGTTGAGTGACAAGAAGAAAATGATAATGTGTTCACCTAGGGACTGTAAGACAAATGTTTCATGTGTTCTGTGGACTTCTGTTAGATAACATTATGGTCATATTACACTAAATAGGCACTGAAAAAAGAATTTGAGTTATTGGCACATGCAGATTCTTAAAAGCCAGAATCATGGTTTTTCAGCTTGATTTTTGAGATGAGTGCATTTTTTGGACATATTTCTAGAAATACTAAATTTTATAGAGCTCTAATTTGACATTACATCAAGTAAATCAATATTCTCTGTGCGTTACAAAAATGGAAATCATAAATACCACTGTCTATCAAAATTTAACATTATGTAAATTGCAAAAGGGCCTATGCCCTATTTTTCAATGGCTGCCTGTTCTTCATGTGATACCAAGATTTTCTTTGAAAGATACAGAAATGTGATTTCAAAAGAAATCTCTTCCTTTAATACAACTGTTTCTAAATCTAGTCATTATTTGGCACAACAGGGTTCCACTGGTTCCATTTAAACCTTCAAACTAAGCCCTAGCTGATAACCAGGCTAGTGATACTTGGTCACAGGAGGACAGAGTCTGTCACCTAAGTCCATTCCACAGCCACTGTCTGTCTGGCCCATGAGACCTCTACACTGTACTGCAAAATGTCCTTAGCCTTGGGCATGTGGTCAGCACAGCAGCAGATTAGAGAAGTGCTTAACAACATTTCTTACCTTTAACGTTTCAGGCAGGCTAGAGATGGAAATGCTGTTTGTTTTCATAACTGACCATTTTTGTGTATCTTTAATAACATCATGTTTCCTATAAATGTGACATTGCTTTGGGTGTGACATTATTACTTGCTTATCCCAACAAGGTTCAGAGGGTTTCTTCTGAAATTGAGAGCAGAATTGTAACAGTTCTTGTAATAGAAAAACAACTGATTTTTCTGAAACAGAATTGGTATGAGGCCATATCAAGACAATCAGTAAGATCTTAAACTATAAAAAAATAATATAATGTCCTAGTAAAACTTGTGATGCTGGACAAACCTGGAATGATTTTTTTTCTTTTTCTATTTGTCTTAGTTGCTAAAAGAGAATAGAAATACAATATTATAAACTTCACAATTGATCAAACCTTCTGAACTCTCAGATTTCTATAATAAAATGTAATTCAAGAAGAAGATATTTTTCAGTACAACTGTCATTTTGAAGTAGCAATACATTATCTGTGATTGTTTCATAGACCTGTATTTCATCTCTTGTAAATACAGATCATTCCACTCAACTAATGAAGGTGACTTCAGTGAAAACATTTTAAGTGTGCTTCCACCTCCTTCCCTTAATGGTATGATTCAAACTGAAAATAAAGAGGGCTTTCAAAGGCTAATTTTTTTAATAAATAGTCTCAAAGGAACAAAGAACCATGAACTTACTCATAAGGTACAGTAGCTTCATAGCTGAGAGCAGAAGAGCAGAAAGATTCACATTCCCTTGTTGCTTCAGTAGCTCTTTTCAAGATGTTTCCCATTTGACCTTTGCCACAAAGATGAGGTCTGTCCAGAATCTCCAAAAAAAGTAAAGCAAGGTCATGCAGAGATGTCTTAATATGTGCTTTGCACAAAGCTCTTTTCATATCTACCTAAAAGCAGTGGACCATAGCAAATAAGTTGTGGACAGGACCACTCAAGCCCAAATGGCCCGAAGGGACACCATTTAGAATGACCTTTTAACATCCTTTGTCAGTAATCTCTACAGATGAAGTCAATTGTCTAAAAGGTCTGTCCTTGTCTACCAAATAAAGGATAGTGAATGTTTCAATAGTGATTTAACCTCATTCCTTTCAGAAATTATGCAGAGCAATTGCTTTAAACTTTTAACTCATATTTTCTGAGATTCTAGTGGCTATTTCAGTGAAACAGGAGAGTTGTTAATCTTTAACAGTTTTTAAAACTAAAATTCAATTGTAATCTGTTTCATACTGACAATCAATAAGAAAAACTAAACCTGCCTACAAAATTGTGCTGATATCATTAATTGTTTTTCCTCATATGTATGATTCTGGTAGAAACTCTCTTTCTCTAAAAATGGGTGTAAGAAAATAAGTTCCACTAAAGTCCAGTTTTAGAGCTGTATTCTTTGACTCAGTCTTGATGAAAGTATAAGAATAATTTAAAAACCCCTCATGTTGTCTGAACTGAAAATGAGTTCATAGCAAGAATTTTCATGTTTGTTTCTTACTGCCTTTCACCTTCTAATTATATGAAAAGCTCACCCTTTATAAAAGGTTTTTCAAACACTGTATTTCTAAATATGCTGGTTTTTGGATAAAGTATGCCATGGAAAGGTTGCAGTTCTTGCCTGCAGAGTAATTATATTTGACTATGTGATCAAACTATCAAGACCAACTGAAAGGAAGGTAAAGCAGCTGACCAGCCTGACAAAATGTCAGTTTATTTGAAATCAAGTGTGTGTGGGAGAATTCAAATGGGCAAAGCTGATTAGGGACTGGTTTACTAAAGGATATAGGGGATTATAAAAGGTAAAATCACTAATTAGCTGTTTGAGCCAGAGCTTCAGACAAACTTTAGAGGTGGACTTGTGAACTGCATAGGAAAGGTTCTCAATAGGGATTTTATTGTGGATTACAAGACTGGTGGGGAAACAAAGGAGGGGGAACAATAAAGAATGGCAGTTCTGGGGCACCTCCATCTTTCCCCTGTCATGCATCATGCAGTCAGGTAAGAGAAAATTTTGGATTACAGTAGTTGACTATATTTAAATTCTGTTCAAGAAAAGCCCCGGAATCCAGTCTGCAAAGGACTGGAATAGCAAACAGGAAAATTCTCAAGGTTGATACCAGACTTGCAGAAAAAGGGAATTCATCCCCATAGTTAGGATGAACTAATCCATATTAACATTATGTTTGTCTGTGGAAGATTTACAGGAAAGGCTTTAGCATGCTCATTCAGTCAAAGAACCATGTGGTTGATTTGGCCCAAACCTAATACAGCCTGTATTCAGAATATTTGGCCAATGCTACAAACCCCTTGTTTTCCACGTACCAGTGTGTATTTGAATAATTCACAACTTGCTTGTGAGAAGTCCATAGGGATTACTTTCTGATTTAACTTCTATGTTAATGATTTATTCATCGTTATTATTGATTCCACGTGGCTTTGGTCATGGTAATATTTAGACTCATGTCTACCACTGCTAAGAAATTAATGCTATACATTATATAAATGTGTATGTTCAAAGCTCCTAACGATTCTAAAGCATTTCTGCCGAATGTACAGTATATTCCTTGGTAACCAGCAATGTCCATCAATGAGATTCGTACCATGGATTTCAATGGCAGCACAGCTAGGTCTTAATGTTAAAATCTAAGGTAGATTGATGAATGAGTAGTCTAGCTGTTCAACATCACAGAGTAATGAGAAATATAATTTTTCTAAGAATACCAGCAAGTTTCAACACTGGGAACTAGCTGATTCTAGATATGTTCTATAAAATCTAGGCTTCATAGAAAAAAAGAAATCATGGCTGATCAACTCAGCCTTTGCCCAGTCAGTGGTTTTGAAACAGGCAAATTAGGTGTTGTCTAGGAAAAGAGTGCAGATGAAACTCCAAAACAAACACCTGTGTTCCTTGGTTATATTCATGTTAAATTTATTCATATGCTTTCTATTTGTACAGCAAACTGAATCAGCCTGGGATCGCAGCATCCCTGTGTTCTGAGGAAGTCAGATCCCAATCTGATGTGTGCAGCTTGGACATCTCCCTAATTTCAAACAGAACCACTACCACCCCATGAAGCTTTTGAAAATAATTGAGGTCTGACCAAAAACATTTGGTGGTTTATATGAAATTCATTTATTTCCTCTTCCTTTTTCAATGGAAATGTTCTGGCTCCCTAGTTTATGGACAGGAAAGTATGTTGAGAACAAGTGGTTTTCTTGGTACTGCCTAATGATAACTGTTTAATATCAAACTTTCCATTGAGACATAGAAAATTCCCAACTCTTAATTCTTGCCACCACAAAAGTGGAACATCTCAGAATTAATAGCGAAGTTTATAGTCTTTCAAGTCCACTTTACAAAATTGAACCAAATACTATTGAAAAGAAACCTCAATTGTATGTTTCTTCAAGATGTTAGCTGGCTGCATTATTACTGGTTTTAAAAGGAACAAAAAATTGCACATTTATGACATACTAATTCTTTATTTTGGATATTTTGTATTAAACATTTGGAACACTTTGCTTGTTTTGTAAGGCATTCATGAGGTAGAACTCTTAACCTTGGTTGCGGTTATAGTCAATGCCAACTCATTCTCCCATTAACATCATAGTTTTTCGGTTTGTCTGTCCTTCATCTACATAAAAATAGACCAGCGTACACTAACAAAACCTCAATCTTTTGCCAACCAACTCATTTAAAATCTTGAGGGAATAAAAAAGTTGCTACATGAAAAAAACTATGAAAACCTCATGTATGAGTCTTGAAAGATCAGAGTTCCTGTCAGTAATGTCAATGAACTGATCTGGTTTTTTTTCTCTGTTCACTGTTGCTTTAGGCAAAGAAGCTACCATAAGCGCACCACAGGACCAGAGATACTTCTTTAATTAGTCTAATTGAAGGAAAAAATGCAATAATGGCAGAATCAGTGATAGAAATTATGTCAGAGAAGCATGGAGTAAGATAGAAAAGATAGAAAAGAACTGCTGCTGTTGAAATCACCTCGCAATTTTAGTGAGTATAATCATCAGTTCTCCCCCTGAAGTTGAAAAGTTTGAGAAACCAAATGCGAAGAGTTAGAAAAAATAGGAATTACTTTAAAGGTCCATGAAACACTTGAAGGCAACAAGTCAGTGTCTGACCAAAAGAAGGTTGTAATCTGGCACATTACTTATGACCATTCTTCAAAACAGAACGCATTTGTGACTTCCATGGGTCTGTTTTTCTAGCAGGTAAACCAATTATTTTTGGATGCTATGTCACTCACGCAAGCCAGCTCTGGCCAAGCTCCACCTGAACTTTTGAGTCAGGAGGCTGAGCATCTCAAATTTAGAAGGGAGTGCTCCTATCTGGCCAATTCAAGTGAACTGAACATTGGACCAACCACTTAAAAGACTGTTTCTTTGCCAGCTCATCCACATGGATTTGCTTTCATGCTGGGATGATAGGTGCTATGAGCAGAAAGTGACACACATTTGTGTGTTCTAAATACAAGCCTTTTGTGGATGGATTGTTACATAAATGATCTTTCTGTTTGTTTAGGGGCTGGGGGAACAGAGCTTATATTTGAAAGACCAGGAGCATTTTCACAGGTCACTGACTCCGTGTGTTTGCAAGTGAGTGAGTCTGGCACGGTACGTGTATCAAAGTGTGTGAAAGCAAAACAGTGACAAAGGTGGTCCTGATGGAGTTTTTTTCACAGTGTTTGAATGTGAACTCCATTTTGTGAAGACATTTTTAGTTGGTGTATGTATGCAGCTGTAAGAAATAATAAGGACATGAGCAGCCTTCCCTTCACTGTTAAAGGCAAGCTGTGAGTGTAGTTCAGCCCTTCTCCTGAAAAAGGATCTGGCCCAACATGAACCCTGAATATTGCAACAAAATACCCACTGAAAGAAGAGAGAGAAGAGAGAATCCCTGCCAAGTAGGCGTTTCCAAGTAAGGGAGACTCATTTTGCAAAGCCTAATGAGGTCTGAGGAACCTCTGGGATCCATCCAGATTCCATGAATAAGCCAGAGAGGGACTGATGAAAGCTAATAATGCTCCATGGCTATAGTCTCAAATTCCTCACTCAAATTTGCGTTCATCGTAGCCTTACAGTCGTTAGGAGAGAAGCTGTCTCTGTTCTGCAGGAGTGTCCCAGCCTCAGCCACTGTTGCTGTTGGCCACCATGTGCCATTAAAAATGATTTGTTTTTACAAACGTGGCCCTTTTCATTAAAATATTTTTTCTGGCTCTCTGACATTTTTTATGAAGGCACGTTTAAAAAATCACTTTATAGAAAACTTCAATTCTCCTTACTCTGCAAAGCCTTTCTGATGGACAGTTTGCTAAATTATCTCCACCCTAGTTTATGAAAAGCAATTTGGCATTATAGGAAATAAGAAAATGTTGGCATTGCATGGGAAAGCTGAGGGAAGGTGCAAACGTGGTTGAGAGCTTGTTGCTTAGAACTAAAATTCACAGTGACTGTAGTTGATACAGATTGGAGGGTTTATCAGAAAAGCTCTCTCTGAAGGCATAATGCTTATTCATGTCAGGTAAAACCCCACATTTGTCCAGGGAATTAAGTGTTGCTGTCAAATGTCCTGCCTATTAGTTTCTGACAGATTTTTGGCATATGCTTTAGCCTAACAGGATTGATCCTGCACAACTTAAATCAATGAGGACCTTGTGACTTGAAAGGGATGGAGAATCATTTCGAAGAGTCTGTAATATGAACTACTTGGGTGCAAGTCCTTGACAACTAGTTGTGGTTAGCTTAGATTTTTCAAAATTACTTGGATACCTTGAAGACTCCTTAATATCCCTATCACTCATTTCCTCTCACCTGAGCACAGAATCACTTCTAAAAGTGCAAATATGCACAAGTTATATTACTGGAAATTATTTCCCAAAAGACTTAGCTCTTGGAATTAGGTTGAACAAGGGGAGAGGAAGGAAATAAAAAGAAAAGTAACTGGGAGGAAAAAACCATAAATAAGTAAGGTGTTTTATCCTGTGCACTGTAGACTTAGGTAAAGAACATCCTCTTTGAATTTACCTACAGAATAGCTCTGTGCTGACTTGATAAAGACTCCAGTTCAGGTGGAATCCATAAATGGTTCATAGCAAGTTAGTACAAATGATTCTTTTTAACTGCAGATTGCTTATGTCTTCTGTGTGATAAAAGATGCCAGTAATGAGTGCAGCACATGATTTTTGTAAAAGAGTTTTCTTTCAAGAATCCAAAACAAGACAATTATTAACAAAAAAAAACCAGCATTTTTTGCAAAAATTTGGACACAAAAGGGATCACCTATTTGCCATGTTCAGCTCTCTTTTGTGATTACATTGTATAATAGTTTTCTCAAGGTAGCATTACAAAAAAAATTAGAAAAGAAATATGAGAGTGCTATCAAAGGGATAACAGCACACCTCTTGCTCCGGGCAATGTGACAGTACACTTAGAAAGGCAGCTGGAAAGAGGAGAGAGGAGGATGGAGCATATGTCTGGTTTCAGTTATTCATACATATACCGGCACTGGCGTAGCGTTAGGATGCTAATCAACATTTCGCTCTCAGATTTTTACTTCTGCCTTGGAAAACTAACTGAAGGCTATACAATCGCTCATGGGTTCATAATTTTAAGTTTTGCATTCTTATTAAGCTTTTCTTCCAAAGCTCAAAGCTAGGCTTCCAAAAGCCCTTTGTGAAAGGCTACAGGGGGAGGGTTTTTTTAAATTATGTGTCTTTTTTCCAAATTTCTGCATTCTTGCCCTTTATCCTTTTCCATCTTCATGCTCTTATTTCACCAGCACCTTTTCATTCCTCTATTTTTTTCTGCATATGTGTGTGAGACAGAGAGAGAGAAAGTGTCTGTTTTTTTCAACTCTTTCACTGGCTGCTGCTCTGGGGATTCTTCTCTTTCCTTGGGCTCCTTTTCAGTATGTGCCTAGGTAGGGATATGGCCCTTTCTTGCAGCTGGACTAGTGTGCACTTGGAGATCTGTTGTTCATGTAGGAGAGATGCAGAGGGTTTGGCTGGGTATTTACTGCGCCTGTATAGGAGCTGTAACCATAGTTCGCTGCTTTAGGGCATGGCAGGAGAGCAGAAAGAAGCCGGGAAGGGTTAATCCCTATTTCATCTGTAACTATTGGAGAATGAATGTGGGTGGCCTGTGGTTAGGGTGGAGTTGAGGTCATGATGTTTCCTCACCTTTCTTGCTACTCTTGTCTGTTCTGTGCTTCTCAAACCTGTCTGACAGTCTTCTTTCCCAGCTGTTTCCTCAAATTGGGAAACATTATTTGCCAACCAATACGATGCTATGTGTCTTCCTGCAAGACACTTATCAGTGGCAGTGAGCATTTTGTTTGGCTAGATGGCCATTAGTCAGAAAGATCTAGTTTTATAAAAATAGGTTGCTGTACTTGGTGTTGCATAGCTGAAATGATGTAAATGGCACAGTTCCATTTTCAGAATGAGAACTTGGGCAAGACTGAGTGAAGCAATGTTTAATCCATTGAAATGCTTGGGCCTATGTCTTTATAACCCACTCTAACATGTTGTAGGGAGGCTTTTATTCATGTAAACTAGCACAACCTCATTCTTCGCAACTTTTCAGTGTGGGTAGCTAAAATTAAAAATAATTTTTTACATTCCCTTTGCACAGGTGTGACTTCTTGGAGGACAGAATGGTGTCATTCCCAGAAACTATGGCTTCCTTCAAAGGAAAAAAAAACCAAACAAACTTAGTAGGAAGTGTGACAAATAAAGATGTAAAACATGCTCTGGTAATATTTGTTAATTCACTGATAATGTTTCTCCTTCCTTGTACTACATTCAATGTTATTTAATCAAGAGCCTGATCTCAGCCTTGCTTCCCTCATGATACTCAAGAATCTCAAACAGAACAATGCAACTTAATTTTAAGTTATGTGTGCATTGGCCTTTCATAGCATGACTATTAGTAAAAATGCTTACTCAGCCAAGGGCAAAGCCATGCATCTGCATTACTGGGAAAGTGGAAGTTCTCTGCTCTGTTTCAGGGTACCTTAGAGAAAGGTGTGAGACTGCGCTCAGATGTCTGTCCATGGTATCTTGCAATTTCTTTCCATGGGCCACCATCAATTCTAGTTTTAGAATAACCTATTTTCCCCTGTTTCAGTTCTACAGAGCAGATCTTTTCAGCAATTTAACCTGGTTTCATTTTAACTGAAGATCACTGGAATGGGAGAAGGGTAAGAGAGGGGGGATATTATATTTATTTATTTATTTGTATCAAGTTAAGTTAGAATAGAAGTGCTTTTTGAGAAGAAAGACAGAAAAGGGAACAAGAAAATTGTTAGTAGCTCCCTTACCCGTACTCTTCATAAGACTATGAGGGTTACAGCTGACTTGGAGCTGTAGAAATAGTCATGGTTAAATGCTAGTCCTGCTTTACAGCAAACTGGGTGGGAAGGATTTTGTTTCCTCTTGACCTTTGATGGGTTCCATTTGTGTACAGCTGGTTACTAGGACTTTGCATGCAGAACTACATTTGTTCTTAGGACAGTTACATATATTTTCTCATAAAAAAGATGAATGGCGCATTGCAGCCTAAGTCTTACATAGCATTTGGCTTTTAAAAGGTGGGTCATGAGTGTAGGAGTGGAATGTTTATGTGTGAACCACTGTAAACTTGCAGGTCCCTTCATGATGAGTGGGTGGCCTGGTGACTGAACAGTACCGTCTTGGGCTGTTCTTTTGTCTGCCCTCTCCTCCTTGTGGAAGAAATATTTCTACAGAATCTGCAGTCTTCTGTGTTCGGGTAACCTCACAATTTGGACCACTTTCATTAATTAATTTGGAAATATCTCCAGGCAGCATAAAGAGTTGCTTCATACTTGGTGGAGGGAAACTTTGAAGGTTGTAGATATTTTTTCACTGTTTTCAATGGAAAACTTTGCTGTCTCTCATTTAATAGATTCACATTGAATTTACTTCCTGCCCTTTTAATGATGGCCTGCTCACTTCCCTGGACTTACTATTTCAGAAGGTTTCATTTAAGAAACTTCTTTCTGTAAATTAATGTGCTGCAGATTTATTCTTCAGCATGTCCACGTTTGATATATACAGTATTTAAGTTTGTATTCACTTAGCAAAGCATTTACTCCATTATCATGTAATCATTTCCAGTGCAAATACAGAATCTAGAGATTAATGTACTATAAATTTCTTCTTGCAGCAGTTTTATTGCTATATTAGTTATTAAGTTATGTTTGCATTGAACTTCCAAAATAGGAAAGACAGATAAGAGATTTGTTTATGTTTTAAATTAAAGTGAGTCTTGTATAGTTGGTTCAGACTGAAAGGCTAAAGATTATGGCACACATACCATCTTTACAGCTTGTCAAATGTTGCCAATCAAATTTGGAAAAGTCAGGACAAGTTTTGATTTTCCATTATCACAAATGCTTTTCCTTTTTCTTTTATTTGCTGGGATGGTGCTAGAATTTTTTTTTTCTCCAAAGGTCACTAAAAGCATGACTTGGAAAAAGTGGAAAAAATCTTGTATCGCGCTTCAACTTTTTTTTTTTTCCCAGCATATCAAGGGAAAATATTCATATCTCACACTTGCAATTCTTTTTCTGTTCAAAGGGTGCTAAACTCCTTCATGTCAACGAGACTAAGCAGAAATAAATAGCTAAGGCAACCCCTTAGCTCTTAGAGAAGCTTGCTCACCTCCATGTGGAGCTGGTCAGTAGCTCAACATGGGGCATAAACACTTAACAGCAGCTTAAGACAGGGCACAAGAGTATTTTAGGATTCAGGAAGTCACAGCTTCATTGTAACTGAATCATCTACAGGGTGATGATTTTCCCTATGAAGCAGAATGCTCTTAACTGAGTGTCCCACTGGTATCTGCTCCGTTTAAGTATTGTGATGTATTTGTTGTAGTTGAGTGAGGAGAGTTGCTGAAGTCTCAGTCCGATCTGTATGGAAGGCAGTATTTATGATCTCTTGTCGATATCCAAAATTTCTTTTCAGCAATACAATGTAAGACTGTTGGAAGAAATGTGTCATATATTAATATCTAGATTTCATATTTACACTGGCAAGATTATACAATAGATAACACTATTTAGTTCTTTGCTGGATAAAAACCAAGTTCTGTATATCAGCTTTAAGAATAAATCTGCAGTACAAAAAGGTTATATACTTACATCCGTTTACCCATGCAGATACTGACAGTGGCATAGTTGAAAAGGATTTTGCTTGATTGATCTTTTATGTTTCGTCTCTGCCTTCTCTAATCTTAGGCAAGCTACTACTATATATCAGTAATCCCTATTAAGAACAAGACAAAACAACAACAAAAAAAACCCTAAGCAAGCCTTTTCAAGCACACTATGTGTTTTTATATGGTAAAATGTATATAGTCTATATTAAGATACGTTATACAAAATATATCATTTGCTTTACACACATTGAGGTATAATATAACGTATTTTATGAGAGATGCACACAATTTTCATTGCTGAAAATAAATTTCTAGCCCCTTAAAATACGAATTAAGCACAAGCATGTTGGGTTGGTCGAGAAGAGAGAATTTATATTCTCCGTTTCACCTCCTGTCTGTCATTCCCATCCCTTTTTTCGTCAGTTATTAAAATGCACAAAGCCACTTCTGCCAGCCCACTTATCCCCTGCCACATTGAATCAGCATTTCCACAAAGAGTGTTTCCTCTGAGCTTGGAGCTGTCACAGATGGACTGGAAGAGCTGCTTTCTGGTGATTCAGTGCAGCAGGGGACAGATGCTCAAATGACAGCAACGGTGCACAATTAACATAGGCTAAAAGAGCATAAAGGAAATTGTAGAGCAGAGTGAAAAACTGCAGAACCCTTAACTGTAACTCAGTTAGGGCTTTCCATTTCTCTTTGCAATATGGCAAAAAGGCAAGTTTATAAAGCACTGAATATTTTTGTAACTAAAACTATCTCCTTATTTGTATGGGATGATAAAGCTGATTTCCATACGAAGAATGTTCTTAGGGAGAATTTGTAGAGCTCAAAAGATGAATTGTCTTGGTTTTGCCATTCTTTAGTAAAGATTTACAAAATATTCACAACCTCAGTTTTCTGATCATTTTAATACTTTAAAAAAGAAAAATGTTTTCACATGATCTTTTCTGAGAAGTAGGTTTTATTGTGAGTTCCCTTGTACTGCCACGCTAATCAATAGTTATGACTGATTGCTGTAACGGCTCCATAAGGTATGCGACTGAAGCAAAACATTGCTCGGCATCTCCCAGGAGGGGAGCAGGCCTTCCACTTAGACATGATGGGCTCATTCCAAACTTTGCTCAGTGTTGTGCTTTCATAATTCTGTCTATCTGGGATGAAAACCACCACACTGTCGAGTGTATCACGCTGCCTCTCCTCCTCCAGCCCTGCAAGCATCACTATAACATCCATGTGCTTGGCTGTTAAAATAAATAGCGCTAATGATCTCCCCAGCAGCCTCTGCAGACTCTTTGGAACTTCTCCATTTTCAAGGTCACAACTCTGCTTGAGGTTGATAAATTCATGAATTAATAATACTTAGCACTTTTCATCCATGAATGTCAAAGGTGAGAAACCATTGTTATTCCCATTTTTATCAAGCAGGAAATTGAGCTGTAGAAGTGACATGTGCAAAATTATTTTGGAAGCCAATGGTAGATCCAGGAAAAAAACGTAATTTTCTGCACTCAGCTTGCATTGTAGCCATTGCATCACACTGCTTCACAGTCCCCTTTGTGCAACAGCCCAGTCTTATTAAAGTAGAGATTTAAGTCCCACGACAGTCAGGAAATTAAACTCTGCCACACAGTGTGTTCATTGTACAGTTTTATTAGACATGGCCTATGCATTACTAAGTGGTCATCCTTTTTCCAAAGGGTAACTTTCAGGGGACCTCATACTAGTAAGTGATGACTATTTCATTGTTTACTGTAAGTCTTATTTGTTTTATACCGTAACTGGGAACAAAATAACATAAATTTTATTATTCTGATTTTCATAACTAGTACTAATCAGGACCACTCTATTTTGGCTTTTAAAGAATTATTTTAGAAAATGTAATACAGTACAAATAAATTTCTTTAATACTTTTCCGGGATAGTTCAAAGATGATTTGGACACTTTAGACTTCTCATGGAACATTAGAAAAGTCATGGTGAAGTACCGAGGGTAAAGACCATCCCCATCTGGAAGTGGTCTCTTGTCATGCTTAATTTTGACATTCCTCACAAAAATCTTTTATTCAGCAAGGATGTTCTGTCTCTTCCAGTAGCAGCCTCATTTCCCCAAAGGATCTCTTGAACGTCTATTATAATTCTTGTTTCCCTCTCAAAACACTTTCTTGAAATGAGTACTTCTAATAAGAACCTCTATTCATGTAAGCACTCCAGAAAATCCTCTAGAAGGATAAGAGGAGATGCTGAAGAAACACTCAGAGCCATCAGAGAGTAACTCTTCATCAGAGAGAATAACTCTGGGAGAGTTATTCTTGAGAAACACTGAATGCTCTGCCAGGCACTACAGCTACTATTTAGCCATTTAACAACTGAGACAGCTTGAGGTACAAACCTATGTAGAATACACAGATAGAATCTATTAACCTGCGGGCTGAGGCAAACAGGCTGGTTATTCAACAGAATCTGTGCAGGTCCTCCTTATCAGTTTTATTGTTAAATTCCTGAAATTGCTTCTAGGAAACAGATTGTAAGGTTGTCTTGCTTTCTAAAAGCTGGTTTAAGCTTTAATTAAATATTCTTTTTTTACACAGATTCTTTTGGCAAAAGGCGGTCATGATGTAATACACCTTAAAATAGCAGTGGTTCTACCTATACTGATTTTATTGACGTGATTTGGGTTTTTTTTTCTTAAATCTTGAGTTCTTCTTTTTCGAATCTCAGCAATATTGTCACTCAACTATTTCTGTGTTATTGTCTCTGCTGCCTTGGATTGTATCATTTGTGTATTTGTTTTGAAAGAGAACTTTATGGAGGAAGGAAAGAAGTCTGAGACAAATACCATACTGGCAATATAGGGGCTGATGAAAAGTGGCAGATTTATGGCCTTGAGGAATGAAAGGTGTTGTTTATGTGTGTAGCTGGTACAGCACACTTATTGGATACATCTCCATGTCAATCCAGGAGTATATTCAAATCCTGAGTTTTAGAAACTGTGACCCTGAATGTAGGAGAACTGCGTCAGCTTTGATTTTGCAGAAGCTTTCTCAGTCCATATCAGTTATCAGTTCCTGGAGGACAGACCTTGTAATTTGATTAGAGTGTTACTTGCTACCTTTTCTCTTTACGTATTTGGCATTTAGAATTTCTTCTACACTGAACATTTAAATCACAATTATTTCTATATAGAAAGACTTACTTAACTACTAACAGCTTCTCTTTTTCCTGCCCCTACTTCTAAGGACTGATGCATCTAATTTTCTATTAAAAATCCCTAGTAATGCGGCAATTTCCTATGTTAATAAATAGTATAACTGGAACTACCACTAGAGGGCTTTAATAAGGACCTAAATCTTACATCTGTTACACCCTTTCCAAACCGGAGTAATTTAATGGGAAATCTAGTTGCCATTTTTCTTTAAATTTGAAAGACAGACTGATAGCCTCTTTTTGTTGTTTTTTTTTTTTAATTAAATCAAAGTTCAGCTTAATAAATGATTTAGATTATTTGCTTCTTTAAAGCTCAGTTAAAAAGGAGACAGAAATTTTCAGAGATAGGGCTGAGAAAATGAAAAACTTTTCTCAATTGTGCAGAACAAAATCTACCCTTTAAAGCCAGTTTGCAGGTTGGTCCTTTAAATGCCTTTAAGGGGAGCCAGTTTAAGGACAGAAACTCATAGTCTGGCACTTAGCAGGGGCGGAGGGGGACGCAGGGGCCGGGGGCTCGAGTGGACCAGCAGCCAAGGCTTTGCATGGCTCAAGCACTAATACAAAGCAACAAAATTTCTCTAGAGTCTAAGGAATAAAATTCATCTAATAATACTTAGCCACTTACCACTTTGGGTACATCTTCAAAGAGCTGAACTAATAGCAGATAATTTAATCTTCAAACAAGCTGAGTGAGGAGCATTACCATCGCTGTTTAACTGGGGGCCAGAGCAAAGAAACGGCACTGCAGAGAAACAGGAACGTATGCCTCAACCCAGCTACTTTGTGCCTGACTAATAGGAAATGGTTTTAGTGGGTTTAACCCTCATAGGTACTTGGGGGGGCTGCTGACTCTTCCCAAATCTGAAATAGCTGTTATTTTAAAATCTAAAGGTGAAGTAAAGGTTATAAGTGGAGGGAAGGGGGGGGGGGGGGGGGGGCGGGAGGAGGAAGGAGAGTGTGCTTCCTATGGGCCTGGAAACACATTCCCTGTTACAGGAGGTGGATAAACCATCAAGGAGGAGAGGCATTTTAGTTCTTTCTCCCTGGAACTGTGATTCTAAAGGACCCCATTTACGCCCAATTCCCTTATATTATTTTAAAATGGGAAGTCAGCACATTCAGTTGGGCACTTTGCAGAATCCCTGGAAGATTGCTGCTGCTGTGCGACCCCACAAGCGCTGCAGCTCTTGGGGGAGTGGAGGTGGGGGATGCATTGCAGCCCCCGCCTCCCTTTATGGTCACATCATGGGGGTGCTTTTGGCTGGAAGACCCACGGCGCAAGTGCCTGGGCATGATGGAGGCAGAGGACCGTGTCTCCATGGCAGCACAACCTGCAGTGGCGTTCCCCATGACAGCATGGAGCAAAGTGGTTCCCAGCTCCACTGAAACCCCACGAACCCTGTCCCTGCCGTGATCCCCTTCCTGGGCCAGCACTGCCACCAAAACCAAGCATGGAACCACATAGACTTTAAGTACTTATCTGCATACATATGTGTATATATATATTCATATGCATAAAATTAACAGCTAGTTTTAAGCAAATAACCTAGTTTAATAACACCTAGTTTTAAAACACACCGTTACATATTAATATGTTTAAGTGTTAACTTTTACAGGAGCTGCAAAAATACTTCGGTCAAGTGAGGTGCTTTGTTTAAGGATTCTAGCATCTGTAAGTATTTTATTTTTTAGTAAGACTGAAGGGCATTTGAAAGGAAAAAATATTTTTAATGAAAGAATTAAAACTCCTTGCTCTAAGAGGGTAAAAAAGATTGGGTTTGGGGCCAGACTCTTTTCAGTGGTGCCCAGCGACAGGACAAGGGGCAACGGGCACAAACTGGAACACAGAGAATTCCACCTGAACATGAGGAAAAGCTTCTTTACTTTGAGAGTGGCAGAGCCCTGGCACAGGCTGCCCAGAGAGGTGATGGAGTCTCCTCCACCTTGAATGGAGACATTCAAGACCCGCCTGGACACGTTCCTGTGCAGCCTGCTCTGGGTGAACCTGCTCTGACAGGGGTTGGACTAGGTGATCTCCAAAGGTCCCTTCCAACGCCTACCATTCTGTGATTCCTTTTTAATTTTTAATATTAATATTTTTATTATTAATTTAATATTAGCATTTGAAGTTCTTAAAAAAAATTAATAGCTTATTGCCTAGCTTTTTATACTGAAGAGATCAAGTGTATTTCATTAAAATACTGGCCAATTTGCCATGTTGTCATAGGGCAAAACCTTGGCTTCAGCTCCCAGTTCTCCCTGACAATGACTGGTCCAACAGAGCGATGCTTCCCCTTGTCAGCCAAGTCAGTATTAGTACAACGTATGTTGGTTGTCACCATTGCTCCCCTCCTGCCACCGTTTCTTTGCAGTTGCACTTCAAAGCATCGTGAGATTGAGATTCCAGAGCGATTTTGGACCTTCACAGCTTAGGGGATGTGATAATGAAATGTACAAATCTTCTTCATCTCTTCCTCTTGCATATCTGCTTTGTGGTGATACCATTTTGTGAACACGTCCTGCATTACACAAAATGGTGCACACCAGAGTAAGGACAATTTGGTTTTTTAAAAGTTGGCTCATTTTCATGGCTTTGTTCTTGTCATAGATCCAATTCAGGTGAAAAACAAAAAAGGGTAGGCTAGACTACTAGCCATTGGTTTGGAAGGTAGGTAGGTACAGGGTAGAAATTTTGGGTGTCTTAGGCAGGTAAGCAATAATAGGTTACCTGCCTAGGGCATTAACTCAAAGAGCAGTGATGGTCCCTTCTATGTCTACAAAAAAAAAAAAAAAATCTTTGAAGAGGGAGAGGTGTAATGTGATCACAGAGCGCTCAGAAACATATTCAATTGCTCTGCTTTTGTCTTTGTAAATCTTTTCAATGTTCAGCAGGACAGCCGTGCTGTGGCTGCTAGCTATTAGGGCTGCACACTGTTTTTCAGATTTACAGCTGTGTGCTTGTCATTTCCAGATGCAGTTTTACTAAGACAGTCACTCAGGAAACGTTGTGAGAAGCAGCAGGTTTCCAGTAAAACATGCCCATAAACACCACGGTTGCTGGCAAAATAAGGCTGACACCCAGATGCTTTAGGAGAAAAACAGTCTATTCTTTGTTCACTTTTACCCTGAGGGTTCAACTCAGATCCATAAATATGTACAATGGAGCAGCCCATCCAGCCCAGTCGGCCAACGGGACACGCAATTCCCTATCTCAGATGCTTCTGCTATTTCTGTTGCATAGATCTGCACAAGAAGTCTAACTGGTGAAAACTCAGAAAGCTGTTTCAATCAAAACTCAATCACAGGCTACGTTGTTATTTTTGTTCTCAGTTCAGCTATGGCTAGTTAAGAACTGGACTTTAGCAGAGAAGCGTGAGAATCCGGAGAGTGAAATGCACAAAACTCCTGCTTTTTCCCAACTGTCCCAACAGCACCCATTTCTGGTTCCTCCAGACTCCAGGAACAGCGGAGCGTAACACCGAACTGCAGAGGTTGAACTGGCACCTGGCAAAGGATAAGCAAGGTGGGGACCACAGGCTGCTCAGGCGCTGCTATCCTTCCTGCCGTCAGATGGAAGCACTAACCGGAACCGGGGATTTCTGGGAGCAGCAGCTCTTCCTTATGGCAGTGGGCTCCACATGTTGCTGGCCTTTGCAGGGACAGGGCCAAACTTTGGTTTGCTAAAATGGGGCAGTGAAACCAATAGTCCATAACATGAAGAGAGAAGTTGGGAAGCCTCTTATACAAGTGAAGGTCTAAATACCAGAGCACCCTTTGGGAATGTTTGGAGTCTTTTTCTCTCTTCCTATTTTTTTCTTACTGGGTCTCATCTTTACATATTAGGAAAAAAAACTGAGACCCATTCCCTGCTGAGATTTCCCATAATATCCTCCATTTTTGTATTCTATATTTTGCAAATTAAGATTCTAACTACAACTGGTAACCACGTATCATATGACAGTTTTATTCTCATTTTTTTTTCTCCTAGCTTTTCTTCTTAAGTGAAAGAACACCCTGAACCAGTTTCCACTCGAGTGGTGAGCAGTATCGCATGGAAGACTAGAAACTGTACGTACCTGTGCTGCTGATGTTTGCCCGCCCAGTCCGAAGGGGAAGGGTATATAGTCTACTTAAACTCTAATGGCGTAGCATAAACAGAGCACTTTATCTTTCTCTTTTATCTCGCTGATGGAGCAGGGCATTTATTTTTCTGGCAAGTGTTGTGTTTTCTTTTTAGCTTGTGTACCCCCTCTGTAGCATAGAAATCATTTCCTTATAGCTGTTTTTACAGAGCAGGGTAAAAGTTGATGTATTCATTACCAAGGCTCCCCAGGCATTTTTTGTGCAATTTATAGAGATGTACTGAATGAAAGATGTCTACTGCCAGCTTGTCAGCCCGAGCACGGGTCTGTGCAGTCCTTCTCAGCAAGTGCCGCGTCTCATGACTCCCGCCTGCTCTCCAGTGGCTTTGAAAAAAAGCAAAAGGGACTGGAGAGCCAAACCAATAGTGACAAATTGAAATGTAGAAGTGATACTTCAGAACGTCTCCTGCCCCCGTGCACATGGTGTAGAATGATCTTTACCCCCTGAGATGCTGGCTCGTTTTGTAAAAGGTTTTATTTCAAAAAATAAGAGAGAGAAAAAAGCAGCTCTTTCTCTTTCCTGTAAAATTAATTAAAATATATGAGATAGTACTAGCAACGTATCAATAATGCTGTTATCTACAAATTTTGCACCTACTGCATGTTGACCAGAGATGACACTTCTAGTAGGAGAAAAAATATATTTCCCCAAGGATAACAAAAAAAAAAAAATATGTTGACATAAACTGCACAGAATTGTTAGCTGAGAGTGCTGTTCCCAACCAATGTCAGATTTTCTTCCCAAAGGGTGATGAGCTTCATCGCAGATCAAAAATCTTTATTGTCTTAGTAAGCTTAATTTGTGATCTGGTTTCTTTCGCTCTTATTGCATAGAAATGCTCCCCCGTGAATGTTTTTCCTTCTTTCACACTTTATTTTTTCAGGTACTCCATAAGATTGGCAAGACAGTGCATAAAATACTAAACTTTTGCAGATTTTTTTTTTCTGCATTTTAACGAAAATTTTGATGGGTTTTAAGTTTTCCTTCCTCATTTCTTTCCCTCTGTGTCTTTCCATTTTTTTGCCACTGGACACAACAGCGTCAGAATACCCAGGCTTCGTTGCATTTCCATCTCAATTTTAGATTTCAATTTTACTTGTATTTTTTTTTCTTTTATTTTAATTTTCTTTCCTTTTACCAGTAAAGGTAAGTCTGAAAATGTCATTTTCTTGGAATATTTCTCTATTTATTTTTAGAAGCTTTAACTCCTTTATACAACTTTAATTAATATAAATGAAGATATTTCAATCTAGTCTCACAATAGTTTTGTCATGTCTCTTCTCCCATATTTCTGTTCAGTGAGTACCACAGCAAATAGCGTTCCTTGACATGTTAGTACTTCTTGCTTTTTGTACCAACTTCTAATTTTGTCAAAGGTGCCGTGATCTAGCATAGCTTTGGAAATGAGATCCTCCACGGCTGTCCAAAGAAGCAGTGGTGAACTGTTCTTGAAATGTGTTCCTATGTGTTAATGCGGCTTCAAATTCCCTAATTTTCTTTTACCTGGCATATACGTCTTCAGTACAAGCAAACAACAAAATGAGAAGTGCTACAGAGAAAAAGATAAAGAAATGGAACGAATTGAAAAAGCTAATTACTGCAAACGAGAGGAAGGATTGTCTTCTTGCGTTGAGCAAGATGTTTCATTAGCGTTTTATTCCATTAGCAGAGGGTGTATCTTCAGATCGTGGTTCAAAAAATAGAGATAAATGTTTATTTTGAGTGAGTGTGAATAAAACCAAAAAGTATTAGTGAAGTTTCTCTGTAAGCACCTTTCAGTTTAGATCCAGTTCTGAACTTCTGCATATACTCTAGAGTTACACCTGAACTTTGACAATCGATACTGTGTTAACAGCTTGTCTTTTGAATCATTAATTGAAGCATAAGCTTAAAAGTGTTTATGCATCTGGAAAGATGGACAGTTACAGCTCAGAGAGGGTGAGCACGATTCTTTTCCTCCTGTATTCTGCCTTCATGGGCTGTGTTGATTACATCACGCAGGCAGGGAAGGGTGAAGCACAGTGGTTAGCTCACCTTAATGAGAGCAAATACATTGTTTCTTCCGAAGAGGTGGAGAACCCTTTTAATTAGACATTTGTGGAACACTATTATTTTTTTTATAAGTTATTTTTATTGTGCTGTTCTCCCAGGAATCTGCACTTAACAGAGGGATGTTTTATGTAGTGTGTTCTGGTTTTGTGCATGGAGGCAGGAGTTTTAATTTATTTTTTTTTTTTTTTTTAGGAGCAAGAAATATATATAACATATATTTTTATACCCGCTGTTTAGATATACTATCCTGGATTTTGTCACTTAAAAATGATAGAAACAGCAAGTTTTTTATATACACCACTTCCCACAAAGTGAATGCAACATGATTTCTGGGGGATCTGTTTGGTTATGCTTTGTAGTTTCATAGGTCTAGTGCTCTGGACTAAAAGGCTCTATAAAAAATTCGTTATCATTATTTCAATAGATGAACATTTTTCATAGAAAAAAGTCTGTCTAAAACAAAAAAAGTCTGCAAGATAGTGACAGCCTACTGACTCCATGCATCCACTGTATTTTGAAAGTAAATTACAAAATTTGGGATTTTTTTAAATGTTTTTTTTTTTAAATCTTTCATGTTCTTGAGTTTTCTGTCCAAAAATAACCTTGGGATTAGAGCAGCAAAGGAACCTAAAGGGCCTGTGTGAGATCAAATGACAGATCACTAAAACTGCAGATACCTGTCCACCTTCTGGAAGGAACATCTTCCAGAACAGGCTTCCTGAAGGATGCGTGAGGATATTTGAACGCAGAGAAATAAGAACCAAAAAAAGTAAGCATGCAGCTGCCTCTGCTTTTGACATGATATACTAAGAACAAGCTTTCATCTTAAATGTTGTCCCTCATCAGGACTTTATGTTTGGATACGACACTTGGAATTCCCATTCCAGCTTCTGGAGTTGGATTTCTAAACCTTTTCTTTCAAAGCACAACTGCCATGGAGGAGCTAATGCCTTTATTTAGTACAACAACTCCGTAATGAATATATCCTGTCAGTGTGTGGGAAACCTGAATTTAATTTCCTCCTCTGCCTGAGGGATTTGAACTCCAGACCACACAAAGTGACCTGATCTGCAAGCTACAGGATTTTGTGGGTGCAGAAGACTCTCACTCAAATTTTCAAAGATGACCAAGCAACAGACAAAGCCAAGTATTAAGGAAGTTAATTGCTCTGTTACCTGGTGGTTAGTGTTCAGAAAGCACAGGGCACTAAACCCAGCTTTTCCTATTCTGAGTAGTCTCTCTAATAGAGCGCTGGATATCAAAGGTGCCTGTTCTAGCTATGTGCATATGGACTGTGAGCCAATGGGTATTTTCTGAGAGTATGTGTCTTAACGGCGCTCTCTGGATCCAGCACAGGAATGTGTACCCAGTCACTGAATCCCATAGGACCATTCAAGCAAGTGTAATTGTCAAGCTTCTCCATGCTGGCTGAAAATGGCCAGAAGCACAGCTTTAGGGAGCAGGACATCTTGAACATCCAAAAGGGCCATGCAACGAAGGGTGGCAGTCAAGCAAGTCTTCTGAGGATTGTAATTCTGGCATGGGCACAGGAGTCTGCCCACAGCTTTTTGTAGGTTCAAGCGAAGAACCAGGCTCCTTTCAAAAGCTGCAGGAAAACATGAAACTTCTTGATCACTTTAGTGTGTTTGCAGGGCAATACCATGCTTGGCTGATTGCATTGGGTATGGTTGCCTACTATTCCAACTTGCTGTTATACTGTTACATTTTATTGGTCGCTCAGTTATTTTCATTCCCAGTGCCACTAGAGCTCTGAAACCGATTGTGGACGTGTGTAGGTCAAGGGGAAGGAAAATTAAGGGTCATCTTAAGTTTATACGGTGGTGCTTTTTCATTTTCTATAAAGCTAACTACATTTAGGCTCCCTGTCGGCTAAGCTTTTTTTCCCTTGTCTATTATTTTCAAAGAAGAGAGCGCATATGACAGTCTGAGAATAGCACCAGCCTGAACACAGATGGTAGGGATTACACCACACTGAGCCTTGACCTTCAAAAGCCTGCCATTTCTTTTCAAGGTTTCTCTTCTTTGACAGGTGGACTGGCTTTTGTCAATTACTTTCATTAATGCATTTTTTTCATTATGATCAATTACCTGTGCTTTAGACCATGTCTCAGAGTTACAGCAAAGCAGGTTCCAAATTGAAAAACTGAAACTGTTTCCCATATTTTTCTCCTTTCTGTTGCCCCAAAGCACTGGAACATTTAACTCATAATGGAGAAATATCACCCAGTTTCTACTCATTCCTGTCAGCCACTTGGTCTAAGATTCTGGCTAGTGCACAAGGTAAAGGATAACCCATGGAATCACAGATCAGGTTTACAGGGGACTGTATTTAAAAGATATTATTTTATGAGATGTTAAAAATGATAAAAAATTTAAATACGGGAACAGAAGTTAGACACTGATTTTATAATGTGGAAGGAAATTTTGCATAGGACCAGATACAGCCATTCCTGTGATTCAATAGTACTGTAATGAAAATCAGCTATTCCAGGCCAGGATCACTGAACTCAATGGAATGCACTGGTGCAGATAGATGAAAGCAGGATTTAACCTTTTCTTCATTAGAGGTACTGACAAGCAGGTCAGAAATTCAAATGCTTATTAGAAACCTCATGACTTGAACAGCCAGAGCCATACTATTCTGCAGAACTGGGCTGCTGATGTAAGACTGGATTCTCTTGGGAATTTGATTTTCCCCTGCTCTTTTGGGGCTAGCTGAAAATACCATAAATGGTTTTCCTCAATATCATCATGTCATTTCTGTGACTGTAAGAAATGCGGGAATCAGTGACCAGTCAAGAGGATACTACATTTTTCTTCGACAGTTCAGCATCTCACCAATAACGTCTGGTTTGAATTTATTTCCGACAGACCTTCAAATTTCTCTGGTAACAATCTATTTGTCCCTAACCTGAGAATATAACTTTGCAGAATATATAATGAGGAAGCAGACTGTAACCTGCCATTTTATAACAATAAGGCAAAACGAGATTATTTGTCTCCTCAAGTCCTTGCTCACTGCATCTGGAATGAGGGGCAGGAAGGCTGGAATGAGGGGCAGATTTGACCTGCCAGTGCGGTTTGCCCTTATTCACACAGGAGAGCACAGCGTCTGCAGAAAGGCTGCACATGGTTTGGCCTGGGTCCCCTTTCCCAAATGACTGGCAGCGAATGATTTCTCAAGAGCAATAGAGATGAAGGGAAGAATTTGTAAAGGATTGAAATGTTTCTCTGGCTTGGTGCCTCCTTTTACGCAGTGCTGAAACTGGAGGGACAATCTAGTCCCAAATCAAACCTTAAAAGGTGATAACATACAGGACAGCCAGAGGGATAGAAACTCCTCATGGTACACAAGGGAGATAAGCAATTAATGCTCATTAATGTTAACGAGAGTTACTGCGTAAATCCTCTGTTTCCTGGACCAGGCAGAAGAAAGTCTAAAACCATAATAAATCTGTCTCAAATTTAGTAATATTTATTCCAACTACAGTATAATCACTAGAATAACATTGTGGTGCTGTAAAACATGTTGAAACACAGTGTTACATCATCGCTGCTATTTGTTACTGTAATTTTAGTACAATAAATTATGGTGCAACCCATGGCTTGGGATTAAAACTACAGTTTTAATATGGCATTTTTAGTTTGCATAATACTCATGGTCCAGGACAGTAAGAGTTTTCATCTACAATAAATAGGTGGGGAAAAAAGCCACATGAAAGTTGTTTTTTTATTTTAGAAATTGATTGAAAAGGGTCGTATCATTAGTACAAAATATGAGGGGAAAAAATCAAAATCTGAAATGTTCCGTAAATTGACTCCATTTTTAACCATGTGACTTATAATTTAAAGGTCGCTTAAAAAGCAAATGGTACTCATTTCCCATAAAAATCTTAATCACGTACAAAAATGAGCTATTCACTTTGAAAGCCACAAGCTGACTAAAAACAACTACAGAGTAGAGGTTTTTTTGTTTCAATACTGAAATGAAAATGATTTTCAAACTCCGGAATGAGAAATTTGCCTCAGATTCTAGTAAAAGTAGGTTACGCCTCTCATGAGGACTACCACAGTGAATAAGTTGGAGGAGCTAAGCCAAATATGTGCAGAATTCTGATTTTTTTTTTTTTTTTTTTTTTGGCAAATATATGACAGTAGGAACATACAGTGCATTTTAGAAATTCAGCTATCTAGAAAGAATTTGCTCAGGTGGAATTTTCCTAAAATTTTATTTAGTACCTCCACTATGTTTTATCTTCAGGTGCACCAGATGCTTTAGCAGTCACAGGAAATATTTATTTTAAACATAAAGGTTTTGGAAAAAGGGGGATTTCGTAAATTTATTCTACACATATCGCCTCTTTGAAAAGCTGCCTGAAACATTTTACAGAGTAAAACCATGTATTCTCATCACTGAAGTGATACTTCTTGATCTGCACAAAAGCAAATTCGCACCCTTCCTTTGTAAGACAATGAGTACAGAAAGATCAGCCTTTATGAGATGCTGGCAGGCACCAAGAAAGACTTACTACTGGTGACGCAGATTAAAGCAGGCAGCAAAATGCTCTTGTCCGCAGGGCCGTTGAGGAACAGCTCTGGGAACAACCTGGCTACCTCCAGTGCCTGTGGCCACAGACATCCTGCAGAATGCCTGAGCCTCCAGGTCCACCCCAGCCTCCCTCCCTCTTCAGATAGGAGGCTTTTTGTCTCCTCTGCAGGACACCCGTCAGCCACACCTCCGGGTTCTTCCCTCCCATCCAGCCTGGGAAGATTGCCTTAAAAACTGGTGTGGCAATAGCAAGGGAGAGCTCCTGGCGTGGGCTCTCAGTATTCATAGGTTATTGTTCTCTTCCTCAGCAGAAGAGCTACAGCTTCTGTCGAAACGCGCCAGCAAGTAATTGCAGTGCTACGTAGATATAAACAAAAGCTAGTTCCTTAAAAAAAACATAGTTTTTATTTCACAGTTCTTGCCAGTGAATTCTCATAAAACTAGCACTATTATAGGTGGAAAAAATTAACTAATCTTTCTATTGTGGTTTTGTTTTGCGCTTATGAAATTATCCGGTTATTGATGATATTCTGTAGAATAAAAACCCATAGTGCATCAAAAACCATGTAAAAAGACCAATGGCTTTGTCTTTGTCTAACCAATATGTAAGTACTCATCAGAAATATTATTCACTGCTTAAAGTGTACCTAATTTGAAAATGTGTTTCACATACTGCCCCCCCCCCGCCAAAAAGTTGACAAAAAGTTTTCAGTAAAATATTTTTTCTTTATGATATATATACTTCCATTTTATTAAAAACCAGTAACTCATTTATTTGGTTGTTTCAAAGAGAAACATTCTGTATCACTAGTTAATATTTTGATTGTACGCCAAAATTACCTTCTTTTCCTGGCTAATTTGTGCTTAAATTTGGAAAACCCCTTGGGCATTTATTTATTGTCCAGCATGTGTTTAGGCCTTATGAAAAAATACAGGGGGGAAAGGTGAGACTGAAGAAATAGACTTGATCGGGATACCTCAAATGTTTGTTTATTGCTAAACCTGTGCTTAAATTATGCTGAAATGGGCCTGACTGAGATTAATGTTAGCAGACAAGTAACAAATAATCAATTAAAAATTGTTTAGTTCATCGGCTCACCCTTATTGAGATGAGCATGGGTGTCTCTGAGAGATAAATTCCCCAAGAATTTGGTTGAGTAGAAATTGCACAAGAGTTTAGAATTGCTGGAGAGTAACGAACTGAGCTCTGAAATGGAAATTTATTGAAAACTTCAGTTCAGTTCATATTTATAAGCTCTTAACAAGAACCTGCAGATTTTAAGATCTGCCTTAACATGCTATTGGTGTGAGAAATTATCCCAAAACTTTGTGCACTCTTTGTGCTTTAATTCAATGCTTTGTTCTTTAATTGGCATGCTCTTAAACATATAATATGTCAAATTAAAGTAAAATAATCTGTTGTTTTTCTTATTAATGACATAATTATATTGCACCACTATAAAATTGCTTTCAGTGTAATTATGTCTAGGCAGAGATTACTGGTAATTAATATAACAAATAATTTTGACTACAACTAGGAATAATTGCTTTCTTGAAGAATTTTCTAAAACCCTTAAGTAATTTTATTACTTCTACATCCAGTATTGCAATAATTCCTTAGCAGTTAGTAATTAATTGCTTCGAGAAGTAAGTAATTAATTGCTACATTGAATTACATGTTTGAAACAGAACAAGAACGGAGTATACATTTGCTTTCAGAACTGTTGGTGAATGGTCACTGGGTCGGGACCCCCCCGCGGCTCTCAGCCTGCCACTGAGCGAGAGCCGACGTCTGCTGCTCAGCACCCGGGAACGCCGCCCAAACCGCTGCTCTGCCCCATCCTGGGAGCCACAGGAATCATTAAGTGATTATGGAAACGAGCACCTAAGTCCTTAAATGCCTGCTGTTGCCACAGAAAGCATGTGCATCTGCAGCACGGGGATGATGCCTCACAGGTAACAAGCTGCCCAAAGCCCTCTTGCAGGCAAAAACTCTGGGAACATGAAGTAAGAGTCCAAAGCAGAACAAAACTCCCTATATTTGCGGGGGGAAAAGAGTAGATTTCTTTTATTAGTGGCCACTAATGGCGGGGGGGGGGGGTGTGTGTGTACACATGCACTCATTGCTTGATTGCTAAAGGGGTGTTGGGCAGCTGTGAATAGGAAAATCATTCAAAGGGAAAGTGGTCCGAGAACATGCTGTTTCACTTAAAAGATGATCTGTGCTGTGAAATAATGTGGGAAACCCTGATATACTGTGTTATCCTGGGACATGGCACATTAAAATATGGGTCTGTGAAAGTCTGTCATTTAAAAGGCCATCTAGTACCGTGTTTTATTTAAGTTAATACCCATCTTACCAGTAAATCTCTTTTTAAAAGATAAAAGATCGAAAATTTAAAAGTAAAATTTAATTTCCTCTCCTTACCAAATACTATGCCTCAGTACCGAGCTCAAGCTTCAAGATCCGTTTCACTAAGGAATCATTTTCATCTTCTGTACTCTGTGTTGCCTCTTTATGTCAGATATTTATACATGTTCTATGTTTTCGCCTGACCTTATCCTCCCACTAATACTGAGATACCAATTGCTGCTGCTGCTACCGCTCCTGTCTGTCCAATCCCTAAAGTCTTTGTGACCTATTAATCAAGGTGGGACAAATTGCACAATGCTAAGAAAGAAAGGCCCCTTAAAGTAAGATTTAAACTTTAGCTGTAATAAGGAAAAAACACTTAGAGTAACGTTATGTGGGACGTGAAAGTCCTGAGGACCAAACTACAGACATCCAATGCTCATCTGCCAAACAAAAGTAAAAAGAAGAGGCAGCCCAGTGGCCCTGGTCAGAAATTTTCCAGATGAACTTGTTTTCATCACAAAAATCAGTAATTTGTGCAAGATTTACAGCAGCATAGTGAGGTGTGACCTCTGAGTAAAGTTTATTTTGATCACATATTCTAATGATATCAGAAGTTTGCATTTGAAAAGGGAAAACTAATTTTATTTTTTTTACTATTTCAAGATGATTGTGTGTTTCAATGGGTTAGAATTTCCTAGAGTCGTGTGCGGTGGGAGCAACCTAACTTGAAATTAAACAGTTTAATTCAGTCAAAATGCATTTTTTATTTCTTAGAATTTCCTTTTGCAAGATTTCTCCCTTGTTTTCTGGTATTACTTTGTTTCAGGTAAAGGGGATATTTCAAAAAATCATTAATGTCTCTCTGAAATGAAATTTCTGGTACTCTGTAGTAGATGTACAAGACCAGAGCATGAGTTGCAAGCCAAAACTATATTTCTACCAAAGCATCCCAAGCCTTTTTCTCCAGCGTGTCAGCTGGGCATCATCCAGAGATGTTTATAAAGTAGACTAAAAACTGTTCTTTCTTGCTTTTTCTCTAAAACCTCAGTTCTATATTTTTGCAACACCACTGACTTCATGGGATGTGGGGATATTTCATGAAAGGCAAGGTTTATTTTGGAACTTTAACATGATTTTGGGCTGCTAAACTTAAGCCATTATTTTGATTGTTATTGTTAATATTATTATTAAGGTAAAGAAAATCCAAAATGGACCTTGTGTTTCTCCACAAAAAGTAGAATTAGAAAATCAAAATGCTCTTTTCCAAACATCCTGTAAATTTTGAGCAAAATATCCAGGGTTTGTCAGAATAAAACCCATAATCCTCTTTTACTGTGTTGTTCTATTAATGCACTAAGCTAAAAATACCCTATACATACTAAAAAGAGTAAGCATATTCTGAATCTGTGCCTAAAGGTATAGTGCTGAGATACTGTTTCAAATCTTTTTCCTGTGAAAATTGGGTCCAAGTCATAATAGGTTAGATTCCAGAAAGCATTCCTCAAGCTGTTATTCGTAGGCTAAATTGGGTTTAAGAAAAACCTTCTTTGGGAATTTATTATGACATTGCTCGTAAAACAACATCCCATGGTTTTATTTCACTAGCTTGTGACATATTCACAGAAATCAGAAAAGGATTACTGGCTGTAATACCAAACACATTAGACCAATCCCTTTGTATCTGACAGCAAATTCCAAACAGTAGCTCCGATCCTATAAAGCTGTGGAGTTCATATTTCAGAAGTACTGAAATATTCAACAGCTTATTAATAGACAATACTTATTGTTTCGTCTGACAGAAAATGCAGCATTCCTCCAAATATTTGAAGTTACAGCAAGAGGTCTGCGTAGCTGACGACAGAAATCTTGGGAATTTCGAAGTGACACTACTATTAAATTACTAAGCACCAGTAAAGAACTAATGAAAACTCTCTTGTCCTCATAGACATGCACATACCAGCGTGCGTAGACCCAGTGCAATCTATACTCTGTCACTTGTCATTTCGTACACACAGCAACAATTGGAAGAGGCTCTTAAAAACATTACAGCATCCTCACCTTGTGACTTGTGCAAAAGGCTTCTTCACAGGGCGTAAAATACTGTGCAACTGAAGTAAAGGTAATACAATTAAATCAGTTGTGTTTTACGGGATAATTTAATAATCTAGAAGTCATATATCTTCCATGTAAAGTTAAGAAATGCTAAAATTTTGATGAGAAGTGGTTTCAAATCTAGCATTAGCTGATAGACAGAGATCAACACGGGTAATGTCTTTCCCCCATAAAAGGAATGGTATTACAGAAAGAAAGAAATAATATTCTATTTGGATTTGTTCTTCTGCCTTCATTTTTAAGAAATTAGGTGTCGCTGTACTGGACAGAAAAAAGAAAAGAAGGTGCTTTTTTGGAATACCTGCACGAGGTATGTAAAGGTTTAACATACATGTAAAGATTTAGCAGGAACTTATGCAAGTATGTGGAGGATTCCACTACTTTTTTTCTGAGCATGTCATATGGCTGCCAGCACTCTGGGCTTTATTATGTGCGCTGCCAAAAATGTGGAAAAGCAGAAACATTTTATTTCTGTTCACACTATCAAAATTTAGTGGAGTTGAACCCTCTACAAAAGGGTCCTGACAGCTTCTAGGGTGACACTCCAAGTTCCGCAATGCTCCTGAGCGTACAGCTGATTGATAAGCAGCACCACAAGCCTCCCTGGCAATATTGCCGTTCTGTGGAGATTCTGCTTTATGCCCCCTGTACCAGATGAGTGACTTCTATGGCAAGGGTCCATCACTTAAGCAGTTTATGGATAATTTTTCTCTCCCTGAAATGACACTGCTCTCTTCAGTCATTGATTACTTCATAACTCATGGCATTGAGTTTAACCAGGTGCATCTTTACAAGGCTATATCTGATGCTATTAGAGATGTACATGTGAAAGGAGTGATATACAAATGGATTGAAAAAGACCTGGAACAGTATATTCTGCATGGGGATGAAATCCATGCTGTGCTAAACCGCCTGGTGAACCACAAGAAGAAATTCTTCCTCATTACATTTTGCTGTCTTACAACAGCTGCATCTTGCTGCTACTGTGCTGCCGAGTGCCAGTTGTTCTGCACTCATGCCATTTGTGCTCAGGAAAAAAAAGAGGGAATTTGCTTTTCAGGGAGAAAAGATGTACGCTGTGTTTGCAGTCGGGGACTGGGCTGTAAATCTGGTCACTAATACAGGTGCTTTTTGCCTCAATGTGACTGTTAGAAAGCTATAAAATGCTCATACAATGAGATGCCCATACAACATAATATAGGAACTTTTCTCAATACAGATATTCATAAATGTCACTGAAACAGGATAGCAGAAGCATTTGAATCGGTTTTTTATGCAGCACTCTATTGCAGCACCTTTTCTTCTTTTGCTTCATGTAGTTTAGCTAAAAAATGTCCAAAGACTACTTTAGAAATAGAAAGGCAATGTTAGAAGATGAAATGAAGCCAAGGTCTGCCCTCGCTGACAGACCTAACTGACATGACGAAGCATACCAGGCACTTGTTGCCATAAGCTGTTTCATATTCATTGTGTTTATTTTATTTTTTACTACTAAAGGCAAAAGTGCATCTTCATTTTAGGATAAATCAGAAATTTTCTTCTCACATGCAAAGGATAACCTGCAGTGCTCTTCCCAGCTCCCAGATCCTTTCGTGGCTTACATTCATGGACAGGTGAAGGTTTCTTCCTCCTGTGTCCAAAGAGGACAATTTAATAAGAAATCTATCCTCCATTTTAAGAAGTTGGTTCAGGTTCCTACCTTTCAGTAGAGGAAGGACAAATCCCCCCCCCGAAAACATCACTTGAGGGAATATATTGTTCCCCACATCCTGCTAGATCCATTACCATTAGTTAGAGCAGGTAAGCAGATGTGCAGGTTGCATAAATGCAGGACAACATTTGTAAAGGAAAACATAGAACAGAATATGCCATTCTTATTAATTTGCACGCATGCGGGACTTGTCCAGACACATTAGGTGTAACAGTCTCCCTTCCCAGAGATCTCTGAAGCATACTGTGGGAGACCATCAGGTCAGGAGAAGGGGTAATTGCCAAAGCAGCTGTCATGGAGCAAATGACTTAGCCGAAAAGTTGTACAAAGGCTCCCTGCTTTTTCTAATAGCCCTGTACAAACTGTAGCATTTCTTAGCTCCACGTTAAAATTGCTGATACAGGGTGAGCTACAAACATCACTCAGTTGTGATTCATTTTTAACATTGAGCAGTGGCTAAAACATAGGGGCCAGCTCCTTGGCTGTTGTATTTCTGTTCAATAAAACCACAATTATTTTGAATAGCTGGTGAGGTAACACCAGGCTTCCCATAGCACAACAATGTAAAAGACCGTTCTTTAAATCTCGGTGACATTGGTTAAATCCAGAACAACTACAGTGCAGTTCTTGGGCTCGGTCTGACTTTGCACTTGTGTCAAAGAAATTAGAATTAGGCCAATTGTCGTGTTTAAAAAGGGATCAAATCGGGACAACCACAATCAGTTTAAACTGCAAGGCAGTTTGCAATCAAGCTAGAGAAAATGTTCTTATATGCCTTTAAGTACTGATCTGAAAGTGGAGCTGTCAGTTTCAATTCCCAGAACGGAATCTTAGAAATACCTTAGAAGGCGACAATAAGGGAATTACTTAGTCAGATGAGGTGGGGTTGACATTAGAAATTTAACCAGTTTTTCTGCATTCAGGACAACCTGCTGCTAATGACATGCAACCGAAAGACTCTCTAAACATTCACTTTGGCTGTCCCTAGCCCTGTTGTCCCTTGATCCACATCAGTCATTTGGATTAGATCTATTCCAGCTGTTTTATAGGCCGAAATTTCAATGTGTCCTAAAGGTCTTGAAATGATCTGGTGCAGAAGTGGAGCCCTCTAGTCTACAGGGATATTGAAAAATGCCTGGGAATGAAAAGCCCCAAGATCAATAATCACAGCCTCCAGTGGGTAGGTCAAGTTCACCAGACCAGTGGGGAACGGGATTGCTTAAGGAGTAACTTCTGCATGATCAGAAAGCCACCTCAACACAAAGCAGCAGCATTAGCTTAAGTTTCAGAGACAAAACTAATCCTATGGGTATGTGGTTAGAACATGTCCCACCCCTTGGTTGTATGGAATAACTGCATTTGTTTAGTGTTTGGCTGTGAGCCTTACTTGAAATTGGTACCCGATAGAATAAAGGCACACCTGTATGTACTGTGTGTTAGGGTGTAACGGGGTTGTAATCTGAAGCAGGATGCCTGCTGAGGTAAAGGCTGGGTAAAGCGTGTGGGGAGGTGATGCTCCCCCGCTGGAATTGGCTGTCATTGAGTGAATACCGAGAGGACCCCTTAAGGCCTTTGGTATATAATTACTTTTTGTCAGAACCTTTATGTTGCTCTTTAGTCTTCTACTCGAGAAAAGTGGAGGATATGGAAAATGTTGTTGTTAATTGTATTTGAATCTGAATCAAAAGCTTTCAAATACGCACTGTTTGGGGGAAGTATGTCATGCTGCTTTCTAACACTTCAGTCCCATTGGTGTAGGAGTGGTGTCTTCTGCTTCCTTCAGCTGGCAGCCAAACTTTCTGTGACCTGTTCCGTCAGTCATTTCAGCCTCTGGGAGCAGAAAAGAATCTGTTTAATGGCAGCAGCTCCTCATGTGTTTGAGCCAAGATCAGACCAAGAGAAACCAACCTTTGCAAACAACTACTAGCTGGGTAAACCTTAGACCTGTAGAGAGTTGAGATACTTACAAACTTCACAAACTAAAGGTATTCAGTAATTTAATATTCTGAGGAGTCATATAATAACGTTTCAATCTTTCTTCTTTTAAGGAATTCCTCTTTTATTTATTTGTTTGTTACATTACCAACCTCAGCAGCATAAATTGTTGTTGAATCTGGTGTAAGTAATTAAGACAGAAGTCCTGAACTGATGTAATTCACTAGACAGGATTATTTTTTCAGTGAGCTGCACTCAGCGTGGAAGGTTCACATGCTGCCAACACCATAGTGTGATTTGTACATTTTTTTTTCCACACTTTTATATTCTCCCCTCAACCCCCAATCCTTTCTTTGCTTGCTGCTGTTTCCCTTTCTTTTGGAGGTCTAGAGGTGGAATAACTTCTGTGTGTGTTTTCACTGAAGACTAGCATGATACAGATGATTACTCACCATGAATGTCTTCGGGGTTTTTTTATTTGTTTCTCATGAATAAAACACGATTATGTATCTGGAGCACAGACTAGTTATTAATTGATGGAAAAATCTCTGTATCAAGAGTATCTCAGACTTTTTAGACATAGCACCTGTTTGACTTCATAAATACACAACTGAGAAAGGCTTCTTTTTAGTCTGGCAACATTCTGTTGTCCTAAAATCAGTAGGGACTTCTGTTTTAAAACACACATAACATACTACTATTTTAGAGTTACTTTCATACTTTTATTAAAAGTTTCACAATATTTGGTATTTTTCCTCAAGTCCCATTTCCTTGGGTAATGTGATTATGTGAGACTCTTGGGCATCATTTTAAAAAATTAATTTCTTTTAGCCGAGAAGAAAAGCGTGAAAATGTAACCCAAGTGCACGCTAAAAGCTTGAAAGCCAAAGGCAAATAAAAAGAACTCAAAGTTTATTATTTAAAAAATAAAGTTCTTTAAATGTGATTGTCATGATTTTTGGAAGGACAAGATCTCTTTTTTCAACACCTGGGACAATCAGTTCTACATAGCTATAACTGCAGTCTTACAGGATATATACGTAGAAATAGATTTTAAATTAACAGAGAGTGTTCTTTCATGTTTGTCTGTTTCCTTAACTTCCTGATTAAGAAATCAGTTATTTCCGTTTGTTCAGGGAAATGATGCAATTGCTTTGCTCTTGCAAAATTTAAACCTTTGTAAGTAATGCTGAGCTTTTTTCACTCGTAGCAAACTCTCTCTAAATGATGAGATACTAAGCTGGCAGGCAATAAGTCAAAATTAGCACTTAAATTAACATATTCTTTTAAACCTTTAAATTCATAGGCAAAATAATTATGAGTACTCACTAGTATTCTCTTCTTGTATTCTTACTTTATCTGCCCTTTCAAGGGTATCTGCCTTGAAATAGGCTTTTCCCCACCTATTCATACCAAAGACAACTCATGAAAGTAGCATGAAAATAGCATTCTCCTGAGTCCTGTGGACTACTTTGGTAACAGGTATTTTGGAGTTAATCTGTAGGCAGCGTCTTCAAATCAATGCAGATATCAGACTGAGATAGCTAGAGCTACACTGAGCTCAGGATGCAATAATTCACTAAAACAAAAACAAAAAACAAAAAAAAAAAAAAGCAGCTCATCTTAATTCCTTTATAAAATGCCAAAACATCAATTCAAATTATTTGTGGTTGAGGTTGTTATCTTTATTTCAGTAATATATGAAAGTAGTCAAATATTCAGTTTCATAAGCATGTCAAAGTGCCGACTTCACTCCTAACTTAAACCATCATGGCCATCTGCAATAAAAATCGTTCTCGCTTTGGTTTCCAGAACCATTGTTGAGCTCGTAGACTAAACATTTAACCGTTGCAAGCAGTCAGCGGCTTTATTACTTCTCCTGCCCTTGTGGAGGCATCCTGGATTCAATTTGTCTAAGTACATCAAAGTATTTTTATTTTGAAGTACCCCAAGCACTTTGGAAAGTTTAAAGACTATTTGTCTTCTGAAATGTTTGAGAGTAAACTAAAATGAAAATTGTCTTGATTATTTTCTTTCCGTTTTAAATGACTGTCACATTTCTGTACCGAAAAAGCCCCTGAAGCTCAAAGGTATGGTTTCCCCCACCTATTTTCCCCCAAGTAATTGTAAGCAAGCCGGTTTCAAGTTTCGTGGGCAGCTTGGCTTCCTTCATTCTGAGAGTCCTCTCTTCCTGTAGATTTCAATGAATTAAACACTTACTAATGCTATCAATTTGTCTCAGCTTCTCTCTAAGCGCTTTTTTTTTTTTTTTTAGCACTAAATTGCAAATCAATGCATGGTCAAATGATTCATCAGGCTAAGACAACACATCGCTAGTCCCAGACGAAAAATGACATGAATGGCTGCACTGGTTAAACATAATCATTTTGTTTGAAAATACATTAATTACTTTGAAATATTTGAAAAATTATGCAATTAAATATTTTTTAATAAATCAGTAATTCACTAACACTTTTAATTGTTTTTTTTTTAAGTTTCAAAACTTATGTGAAATACTTAAATATGCATAACCAAAAGTTTATTTTGGTCTTTATGTATAGGATTAAGTCAAGGCCTGGACAGGCTTCCCGGTAGCACCTTAGTCTGTTCGAAACTCCTCTGAAGTCATAAAATTCTCATGATACAGACACGTATCTTTGCAACCAGGTGCGTGATCTGGATATTATAAATATGTATGCATTAAACCTTACTTACAAAATCAAAGGGCTAGAAAGGCCTTGTGAGGTCAGCTTAGTCGCTTCTCCATGCCCAGGACAGAATCAACTGTTCCCGTGTCCTCCTACCAAATGTTTGTCAAAACTGCCCTTAAAGAGACATTGGCAGCATCAGAAGGGCACCAGCCTGGCTGTCCCAGTGAGTCCCTCTCTCTAACAGTTGCAATTTTTTCTCCTAACATGAATTCTCCTAAATATAAGTCCTGTCATTTTCAGTTCTATTCATTAACAACATATGCAACAAGCTATAAACTTGAGGACCATTCTTGCATTTCCTGTCATCACTTTCTTCTTTATTGCCGATCCCCTTGTCCAGTCATTATTTACAGATCATGTTTTACAGTACTTTGACCTCACTGTTCTCCTTTGGACCTCTTTTTTAGACTCTCTCCACCCGCTCTGTCTTTATCTTAAAGATAGCACCCAGAGCCAAGGCTCACGGGGAAGGGCACAAGGATATGTCTGCAGATTGCACAAACTGACTTCTCCTTGGCTTTTCTCTTTGGCCTCTACGGGATACCTCAGCAGTATGGATAACATATTGCAGCCTACAGTCATTTAAACAAATGGAAATATCTAAATATATCAGTCCTAATTAGAGACAAAGAGCCTGATTCATTAGAAAATCCACCCTGCTTCAGCAATCAGAACAGCCACAGAAGCCTTATAAACTTCTGTTCTGTGTGCCTTAGAATGAAAAGTTCTATACTCACGAAATCCCATTTGTGTAATTATTTTTTTTTTTTTTTAAAGAAGAAAAGGACAGGCTATTTAAAATTGTTGTGCCATATCCCCTTCCAGGCTGGTAACCTGTATGTCTGCATACCGTTTCAGCCCCACAACATTAGTTACCACAAAATTACAGACTTGTGAGAAGAAAAATGTAGCAGAATAAGTTAAAGGATGTTTAAATATAGTCCTCATTTTATAATGCGGGCACTATATTCCCATTTTAAAACTGCCAATGAACCACTGGGAATTTTCTTTTTCTTGCTGATCCTCTTTAAGACCTCTATGAATAGCAGAGAAAACAACTCCGCTGCAGTAAAAACAGGGGTTTGTTTTCCTTTTTTAAAATTGAGGCACTGGGTAAAATAAAGGTCATTGCAAGAACCTTTGAAAGAACAGAAAGAGTAATTTTCCCCCTTTTGCCTTTTTACTGGTTTTCAATGCAACGTGAAAAATCATTTTTAAGTTTGCACATCTGTTTTACATAAAACCTTAGCTGACCTTACACAAAGTGAAACAAATGCACAAAAAGCTTTGCTGTTGGGCTCTTGCCAGTAAGAGAGAGCAAAAAGAAAAGAATATGTAAGCTCAGATCCTGCTCTGGTGTAAATTAGCCTAGCTCCAGTGGGGACTTATGTTGATTTATACTAGCAGAGGCTGAGGCTTGTAGCTCTTATAAAAGCCAGACTTGTTAGACCCGGTCCTGCTACTATTGAAATCACCTGAAGTTTTGCTATTGATTTTTGTGGAAGAAAAGGACACTCACTGAAGGAGCCATGTTTGCTGCAGATGAGCAGTAAGCATCCAGATATGCAGCATGTGTTATTCAGCAAATTGAGGAGATGGAAAGGTTGCAGTGTGAGTAACGGAGATTTGGGGACTTGCAGGTGTGACGTGAGGCTGGAGTTGTACCCTGGCTTTGTACTTCTGGTGTACCAGTATGTGTTTGAGCGCTGTCTAACCAAGCTAAGGAGATGGTTTGACATCAGACTTGAAGCAAAGAGGTTCTCAGCAGACAGAGGTGAGGCTCACGCCCTGCTGCTTTTCTCCCGTTAGCCTAACGTCTCTCATGCAGAGTTATCATATGGACCAAAAGTGAATCCTGAGGAAAGGAGGTTGTGCCATGCATGGAATTAGGTGAGGCATGTGGAAGCAGAGCACACCAGGAGAAAAATATCATCTTTAAATCCTCACACATCTTTCCCTGCACATCAATAAAACTTCCGTTAATGTGTCTGAGGGGTGAACTATGCCCATTATATCAACACTCCAATCTAATATGATTAATGAGTATAAAGTAAGGTTCAAGCTTTTAATTAAAAAGGCAATCATAAGTTACTAAACAGTGAAGGTCTAGCTAAGTTTCTCAGAAGTAGGTTATTTAATAGAATGAGATGCCCCAAAGAGGCAGTGGGCCAAAAATCTCACCTGACTTACATTTTGTAGACAGGCATTGACTTTGATTTATAACAGAGAGCAGAAGTGGATGTATATAGAAATGAGCACATGTATATTTGTATTACAATGTGCACATATGGTGATGTCTACATTTAGAGATTGCCTAAACTTTCTATTAATAGTCAAAGTTTTTCCAGTTGCTTGTTAAGTTGACATACTTCTGAGAACGAAAATTCTTCTTTGTGAGATATCTGACACATTTTTTAAATTTTTCTTGTGTCCAAAAAAAAAAACCCCGTAAGAAATGTTATTTTCACATGGTCAAGAAAAGACTTTAGGAAAGGATCTACATAGACTTCTAAGTGAGTTTCACCATTTGGATTGAAAGCGGTTGCTTTGTACTTATCAGAGATCTGCTTCTTTTCTCCTTTCTAGTGAAAATAGCCCAGATTTGACCGTGTCATGGATTTTTGTTCACCCATGTCCAATAAAGACTTGACAGAGGTTGACGTATTCTGTAATTTTATCACTTTATGTTTCAATTAACTTAAAATGAAATTTACAGTGTAGCTTATTCCATAAGTTTTTCTCTGGCCTCTGAACAGAGGAAAATGTCTATGTTTGCAATGACGGAACAAGATGGAATATTTGCAATGAATGGGCAGTGCTTTTTTTTGGAAAAAAATTATCTGCCTTTAATCATCTACGTTCTTAAAGACAATTAATATACCATGAGGCATATGAATAGAATACAGGCAAGAGTTGTTGTACCTGAATCAATAGTCCATCAAATAGAGTGCCTTGTTGACTAAGGATGGCAAGAAAGGTGATCAAAACACCCAAACAATAGTTTTAAAGTAATCAGACCCCTAGAGAAGCATAATTTGGGGGGCAATTAATAGTTCCCTTCTCCGTGAACCTGGAGGTTTTATATTCTTATCCATTTCTAGTCTACCTAAAATAACTATATTCATCATTAAAAGGGAAAGCAACTGACCTCTAATGCCTTCCACTTAGTTTATTTAGAAAGATAAGATCTGTCTGTAAATGATTCTCAAAATGGAGTAGAGTGTTTAGCTTTCTTTTGCTTTTGTGCTATCATGGTGCTATTTAAAGTGGAGCAAAGTCACTAATTTCCATATTCAAAACATTGAAGCAATCAGGAAACAGTGGGCTGGAGGGGGGCAGAATTCATGGCAAGAGTGAGAGTTGAAATCACTTACTTCCATTCAGGACAGTTTTTCATATATGAACACACTTTTCCAGACAGGTTTCTGTCAAGCAAAATACTTATTCACCTAGGAAAAAAGTCACATATGGTAGAAGTAACGAATATAAGGAGGGAGAAAATGCAAAGGGTTTCTGTCACCTGTCATACTCTAGGAGCTTTATGTGACCATTTCATGTTTGCTCACCTAGTTCAGCAAAGGGCTTTTGGTTCTTTTAGCAAAAGGAATAAAAATTTGAGATAAGAAACAGTTTACAGAACCACAGAATGGCCAGCCTCTCTTTCTAACCTGCCTAAGGCTGCTGATGGCAACCTAGGGAGCCAGGGCTTCTTGAGACACATTTAATGCCATGTGTCAGCAGGCTTCCGAAGGTATTATCCCTTCTCTCCCAAATTAGAGGCTGAGCTTGTAACAGCTACCTGTAACAGTAGCTACAGAGCTGGCAGCAGTAAATGGACCAACCAGGAAATGCTGTTTCTCAAAACAGACAAGCTGTTACAGAGTAGCTGATGTTAGCTGCTGCCCCGCTGCGGGGCAAGGATTGTTGTCTCCTGCTAAATTTGTACCCCAATGTGAGCCGAGGCTTAAAGTTTCATACAGCTTTTTTTGTGAGCTGATACAGCTCTGCCCAGATGATACCCTGGAAGCGACTCCTGCCGGGCCCTTCTGGCTGACTGCCAAGCCCTGCTCCTCTGGGTGTCTGAAATCTTCTGGAGTGGCTCTTCCAACTCTGCTTCAGCAGCTTGTCCTAGATTTTTCGGTTGTGTTCCAGAGCAGTTTTGTGGTGTGGTGCAAAAGAGTTCAAAAAAACCCATGAAAAGCTAACAGTTCTGGCACTGCTTGCTAATAGCCTTTAAGTATTTGATAGCACTTATTTTGATCCGTTCTTTTCTCACTGTTTTGTTTGGGTGGGTTTTTTTCTCCCAGAAAAATAATAAAAAAACAGAGCAATAATTCCTACATTATTACACAGGAATGCCAGGTATATTAAAAGCTTGATTACAGTACTTCAGGAAATACTATTTGGAGGATGTTTGCTCTGCTCTTGGCCCAGTTCAGCTCTCCACAAGGGGCATTTAACCAATCTTTTTGAAAAGCCATTTGGTACTCTATTCTGGAGCTTGGGGGTTTTTTGATGGAAAAAGGGAAAGATCTAAGCAAATAAATTATCTCATTTTAATTAAATGATGCGCAAGCCACTCCATCCCTGCAATGATACAGGGGAAAACACCTATCCAGGGAAAATCTGCTGAACTCCTGCTCTGTCTCTCATCACCTCTGCACTCTGTTTCTTCTTTGTTCTCAACTTCCTAGTGGGCTACAAGAACAACATACTGCAATTTCATAGCCCATCTCAGCTTATTCAGCTGGGGTAGGTAAAGTTCTTCCTTTTTCCTACTCCTTCCTTATCAAACAGCTTGGGAAAACAGCAGAGCACCCCTTGTTTAATACACCGTCGGCCAAGTACCTCCAGGCTGTGTCAGTAGCATCCATGGTCAAGTCACCCTGAGTGACTCGGCTTTCAAAGTTTTTTTGGGCTACATATTGTACCATCGGTTTCATTATTGGTGTCCTAGTTCTAGTGAATCTACTTTGCTAAATCAATTGAATTCTCCTATAAACATGTGAGTGATCAAATTCTTAAGGAAGGATTGTTCCAAGTAGGAAGATCTTGCAGCAGATATCAAAATAAAGACACGTTTCACACCCATGGCAAATACTGCACTAAATCAGAATGTTATGCAGATGTTCTGTCACTGAATGGAGACATTATGTAGTGACAGATATTCCCCGTCAGGTCTCAGGTAAATGTAATTCACAAATCCACTCATTGGCTGAATGTGAGAAAAGTCTTAAAGGGTGATTTGCATATAGAAAAAAGCAATCAGTGGCAATAGAGTTCTCTTTTTATTTTTATCCATCTTCATGATGAAAAGCTGAGAATTCTCACAAACTAACTTTGTCCACAACTGCAGGAATTATTGCTTTCATGTACTAGAAAGTAACGCTAAGGTAGAACTTACCCTTGAAGAAATACATATAGAAGATTCTCTTGACAGGACAAACATACAGAGACTGGGAGGACTGGCCTCGGCCATAGAATTTCTGTATGTTTATTGACAAATTCTGGCCCTTCCAATACATCTGTGGCCATTCAGGGCTGGGATCCTGAATCCAGTAGAATACCTCACCGGTAGTCGGTGCCCTTCTCCCTTCCACTGGAATTAAAGTCTTAATGGTCTTTCTCTCTCACCTTTAATCTTTATTTTTGCCTGTTGGCACTGTAAGATCTTCAGGGAAGAGCCTGTTTTATATTTGGTGTTTGAAGAACTCACAGCCCCAGACAGCCCTGATCTCAGCTATAAAATTTAGGTCTACTGGAATACAGACAATAAAGACAATAAAGGGCTGACTGCTGAAGTATGCAGATGAGTTGAATCCCTGTGGCCTCTACAGGTGAATCTGACTAAAGATAAAATAACAGGAAAATCAGAAATGTAGTGCCTATTTGTTTTGCCAAGATTTGCTTAAATTTTAAATTGCAGTGCTTTGAAAGCACACTGAGATGTAGCAAGGTGCTATTTTTTAAGTGCTGTAGGGCATTCTTCTAATCGTTTGAAGAGAAAGCACTACATATTCTAAAAAAATATTGTATCCATTCTTGTAATGCAGGTTCATTAGGCATCAGATTGATTTATTGTATTGTTTCCTTTATAAATTATTTTCATTATGTTTTATCACAGTACATGACTACTGCCCTAAGGGAATATGCAGGGATGAACTGAATGGCAAGCGTAATAGACTGCTTTAATTAAAATAGTGTAATGCATATTTCAGCGCTATTAACAAAAACAAAATTGATTTTGTTTTCTGGGTAATTGAATATATTAAAGCCCAGGTGCTGTGCTTCTATTGTTTAACCCTCTGAGTTCAGCTTCATTTAATGCTTTGAGTAGGAAACTCACTTGTTATCAAGAATTTCAAAAGGGGAATTTTCTTCTCTGCCAGTGACCTTCCTTTCTTTCTTTCTTTCTTTCTTTCCCTTTCTTTGCCTTTCTTTCTTTCTTTCTTTCTTTGCCTTTCTTTGCCTTTCTTTGCCTTTCTTTCTTTCTTTCTTTCTTTCTTTCTTTCTTTCTTTCTTTCTTTCTTTCTTTCTTTCTTTCTTTCTTTCTTTCTTTCCCTTTCTTTCTTTCTTTCTTTCTTTCTTTCTTTCCCTTTCTTTCTTTCTTTCCCCTCATCTCATCCAGTAGTGCGTGTGCGTACTGTTACTGAGGAACAGAAAAGCACAAACATGAATTTCAATAGTGAAAAACCCCTTGATCCTTTCCAGCGTCTTCAAGTGAGCTCCAGACAGTGAGGACACTGATCCATGATAAAGAAAAGCCCATTATTCCTCTGCACTTTTTAACCTGAGGTTCTGTGGAGACAGCAGTAGTCTGCCACCATAATTCCATTAGTTAATGAACACTTCAGGAATTTGTCCATCACAAGAAAGACCCTTTAAAATTACAGTCAATCAATGACACCTACTCTTCTAAGTGTCTTCCTTTTCTCCTTTTTCTCTTGATTTATATCAGCTATGAGTCTTTTTTATTTCCTTTACCTTCCAGATACCGAAAGTTTACCTTTTATCAAGAAGATGCATTATGCTAGTGACATGACAGACACGGGCAAAATCAGGTTAATGATTTCTGAGTAGAGCAGTCAAATGGAAGCAACCAACCAACCTAGAAAATGAATGGTGCCAGGGAGCTGGGCTACAGGAGCCATCTGTCTGTGAGAAGACCCATTTTGCCTAACAGTTGTCACCTACCATACCCTAAATACCAGAGCCTCCTTCTCTTTCATCAGTGGAGTTTTCACTGGAAACTACTTTGAGATGAATATTATAAAAAGCAGGGTGTTTCTGGTTCAGCTCCCATGATTCCCTGGCTTTTTATCATTTGTTAGGGTAGCATGTTGTGTTAAATACCCAGTCCCTGAGTCTCTCCCACTTTCACCCTTGCTCTCTGTTTGAAGGAAAAGCACACCCATCCTCAGGGCTCTTGCTGGGCAGTCACTACAGGTAGTTGCAGCTGGGAAAAGGAAAAGAGGGATATTATCATAGACGCATCTTTTCTAGTTTCCACATAGCCAGCTGTAAAAGGGTCACGGGAAGTGGACAATGTTGGCAGGACTGACACATCGTTCCATTCCTCTGGGAGGATCCCTGCGGAATAGTTGCTGTTTGTTGCAGCCCAGGGTACTGGGATTCAAAACCGAGAAGAAAGATTCTCCTCTGCAGCTCTCATCAGATCTGAGGTCTGTATTGCTTATAGCAGAGATGCAATGTATATGGAAGATCTTATTTACCATTTTATGGGGTGAAAGACTGTGGTTTTCCAAAAGCAAAATTCCCATTGGCAGCAACAGGAGGTAGTTCACCATTTTATAAAGCCTGTCCTATTTCCCAGGCATATGTGACTTGCTAAAAGGGAATGATTTTGTCAAATTAAGAAATAGTAACTGTAGTTTTAGCTATTTTTTTTAAAGAAAAAAACCCCAAACCACTCCAACCATACTGAAGCAGCATGAACTGTGGTAATGTCTGCCTGGGATATATATATAATTTAGGAATAAATCAAATGGCTGAACTGAAAAAAAAAAAGCCAGAAATTCAAAATAAGGAAAAGCCAGACTGCACAAAATCAGTTTCTGCTGATCCATCCTGTTACTCTGGGATACTCAGACAACACTAATCATCGTGGTAGTCAGAAGACATTCTCTATAAATCCTATACCCCTTAAAATAAAATAAGGGTATCTTCTTTTCCCTATCAAAGATTTTCTGTTCAAACTCATTTACTCAACAAGAGCCTTTTAAAAATGATTGTCCTGCTTTTATAACAGAAGAGTAGGCCATAATTAAACCGGTGAGTCATCAGTCCACTGGGTTTCATAGGAAATCCCTTATTACTTTAAAGCACCTGCTGTAGCTCTTTGACTCATTTCCCATAGAAGAGTTGCAGATACAGATTGATTCCAAATAGTTCCCATAAAAGAATAGACCAGTGAACTGGTTTTACATAAATTTCAGTCTTTCTAGTTTCTATTCCTATGCAATTAATGAGATCTGGCTGAATCCCCAGTTACTTCTGGGTTGTGATTTATAAAGCACAAGTCTAGATTCAGACATTTCAAAAATTATTTCCCACATTTTAATGTTATTAGCTCACTTCTTACAGTGCATCTCTCCATGTTTCTTCTTCTTGGAACTGATCACCTTTAATCAGTTACAAGATGTGTTTAATTATTAACAGGAATGCACTGAGCTGTACTGAAAAGTATTTAAATACTACAACATGACAAATAACATGTATGTTGGCTATTTTCCTATTTGGAGAAATGGTTATTTTCAATATGGAATTTAGTCAATACATTAAAACAATCTAAATCTTAACATTCTAATATCAACATATGATAGACTGTAGATACCAGCATTAGATCGACAAAAATTATTGCTTGCTCATTTGCTGTATAAAATTTTCAGAGAAAAGATTTGTAGGAGCCATGAGAAATGAGAGCAATTAATTTAAATTTAGTGAATAGTTTACAACAGAAAAAAACAGAGAAGGTATTCTGAAATATGCCCAAATATTACAAATATGTCAGCAGTTTTAAAAGCTATTTTTAAGTGCTGCTCTAAATAAGCTATATTGATCAAATAATCCTAAATGAAATGTGATTATTTAAGTAGATTAAAAATATTTCAGAATAATAAAAATTATATTTTCATATGTAAGAATATTATAGAGCCAGGATGAAGACATCATCATCACCTTTGGCAGAAGAAATGGGTCTTCGTTATTCATGACCAAACACAATTTGTACCCTTATTTAGATTGTAGTATTTGTGTTCAACCCAAATACTTTGCAATAAAAGTATAAGACTCAAATTTTAAAGCAATTGCTTAGAAAATACTTGTTCTTACTGTGCAAAAAAGATGCAAGTAAAAACAGAATCAAAAAGTTTGCATGAAAAGAGGTACCAAAAAAATTTAGAATTAATAAAAAAATCTAAACAGTGAGCAACTGCCAGGGGTACCGCACTACATTTACAAAATGCAGGGATAAAGACAGTCTGTTTTTACTTAGAGTTTAACGTTTCACTGCATTTTGGAAGTAAAATAGAAGGGCTTTTTTAAGGAATAACATAAAATAGTTTCACTCAAAGATGTGGTCTGGGAGCTAAAACTTCGGCACTTTTTTTAAGTTACCCATGTTTGAGAAGCGTAAAAGATAATTCAGTTTGTTCAGAAACAAACCTTTCTGGGTCAAATCTTCACCTTTGTCAGGGACCGTTCCCATTGAAGTCAACCTTTAATGCTTTCTCTTCTCAGCTATCCAGCTCTGGTCTATTCTATGAGAAAAAAAGTCCTCAGATGTCTGTCTGCGGTGTGTTCTGTGAACACTTGCCACAAGGAGTAAAAAAGGAAGCAAATATAGTGAGCATCCCAGGCTGCTTTAGCAGGCTCACAGCTTCTATCACCCCTGAAAAGGAATTAGAATTTGCTCAGAAGCAGCAGCCAGCCGTTAATGTTATGCTTCACCAGAAATAAGCCGTCTAACAAAACTGCGTATTTACCTTAGATTTTTTTATTTGAAATGTTACACTCTTGTCATTTATCTTTTGTTTGCATTTTTTTAGGTGCCCATCTTGAAAAATAATGTCTGTTGGCAAAGTTCACATAGGAGTAATCCTGCTAGTCACACAGTCACAAAGGAAGTATGTGGACAGTGGCCAACTGACAATCTATGCTATTAGCTATGTGTTCAAATCTTTGCAGTCTCCTTAGACAGTGAAGTCTTCAAGATTCAGATAATTTTTTTTTTAAAAACTTGTATTTGCACAGGTTGTTCAGTGCCCAGCACAATGGGTACTACTTCTTTTGGAATCATTTCTGTCATCACGATACATTACATTTTCATTACAAAGACGTGTAGTCAAGGATTAATAATGTGATCATTAAAGTTTCTCTTGCTAGGTGAGGTGTATTTTCTACTATTCTGTGCCATTACTGAACCTTGGCCTGCTTTTCCTTCTGTCAGCCAGCCTTGCTTCTCTCAAGTCAAAATGAAATGGCAAAAAGTATCTGCTGCTCTCAGACAAGCTACTAATGTAACTTAATTTTCCATAAATAGCGTCTGCATCATCTAAGTTCAGCTATTTCTGTCTGCTATTAAGTCACGCATACTGGCTTGTTCACGTACAGCTTCTCTGAAGTCAAATCCACTCTAGCTAAATATGATTTTGAAAGTTGAGATTTATGCAGTAGTTTTGGCTCTGAATCAGAGCTGGAGCTGGAGAGGTGGAATGAGAACTGGTCTTGCCATACATTCAGATATAACTTCTGTGAAAACCTATAAGATTTTTCTGTATCAAATGCACACAGAACTGGAAAATAATCACAATAAACCATCTTTCAGAGAACCAAATGAAAAAATACTGATTTTTTTTTAATCAGCCTTTTCAGTCAGTCAAGGATGAAAATTCTTCCCCTTTCCCTCTATTTTTTTAAGGAGAGTGAATTCCAATCTTCTCTATACCATTATGGATCAGTCCCTCATGAAATTAGAGCATTAAAATAAATTTACTTGAAATTTTGGCAATTCAGTGAACCTCTGGTCCTTAGTGTAGTGGTACTTAGGAAGGAAATGAGACACACAGCTAGATCCTACGTCCTTGTGTTACATTTTACGAGTAAGGTCAATTTAAATCTTAGACTACGAGTCTAGAAAAGACTTGGTGGAATTATCTAGTTCATCTCTAGGCTAAAGTCAGGATGAACCCTGTGAATGCCATTTCTGACACATTTGCCTAACCTGTTCTTAAAGTCATGGTGGTCCCAGAACCTTTTTAGTGTAGTTGGATATCTATGAGCCTTTCAGATGAAATATTTTCCCAGGCTACCCTGCATCTTGTATATTGAAGAGTTCACTATTATTTTTTATCTCGTTCCCAGTACAGTATTATCTTCTCCACTGAAGCAAACTGCTATGCATGTATGTGAGCTGTTATGACTGTCCCTTCTTTTAGACAAGCCCAACTCTTTAACTCTTGCATCTGTTCATATTTTATACTTTGCTTTGAAATCTCTTTACTGGCTTCACGTTTCCTTTTAATACTCCCACGAGATAGCTTGTGCTCCCTGTCAAGAAAGCAAAATCAGTCCAGAGCGGTTCTCACAATATCTTTGCAACCATCCATTTCGTGTCTGGAAATACATAAAAAAAAAAGATGCAAAGCTGAATGAAGAGCAGAAGGAATAAGAAATAAAATCCTTCGTTCCTTTCTTCTTCAAACAATTCAAGATACATTACTTATTATTTGGGGTGAAAAATCATTCTGATTATCTCTTAATCTCTTTTTCCCTGCTTTCATATTTTTCATTATTGTTGTGAGACTTTTACCCCTTTTTCAGGGTTTTTAGCAAATAAAATGGCCTGCAGCAGCATAAAGCAGTCATAAATGCCCAGATGAAACCAGGAAACAAAAGTATTTTGGAGAAACAAAATGGGAGACAACCATGTGACCTAGGTGTCGTCACATCAGGAAATCTTATAGATTCAGGCTGCTTTCTGAATGGTCTGAATGGTGGTGTGATAAATATTCCCCTGAAGATCAAAAGCAGTCAGGGAAGAAAGGATATGTAAATCAGTCCACTCTTCTTTATCTTGGCTATTAGCTCTCTTATTGCTCTTAAGAAATACAGTCCAACATTTCAGCTAGGGTATTCTAATATGTAGACAAAAAACGAAATTATTCAGCTTCAGGAACAGGAACCGTAAGGCTGATTCCTCATCCAGTCTAGAAATTCATATGGAAATACATCATTAATTTACTTAATACTTAGTTGATTAAATTAAATTCTTATTAGTATAACATACAGAAAGTATGATTTATTTGTTCATACATTTAGAATAATGTTATCTGTTTTACCTAATTGTGTTCTCACAAAAAGCAATTTGTACTGTCCTTAATTATAAAAGTAAAGAAAATTAGTTGCCTTAACATAATTTCTAAAAGAAGATTTTTTTTTTTTTTGCATGTTTCTTAAGGGTTGGGTTTTTTGTTGTGTTTTGGTTTTAGTTTTTGTAAAACATATATATTTTTTGGAGTGTAGTGGAACAAGCAACTGTTCCACAACTGAAGAAAACACAGGAGGTATTTAAAAATGGAAAGGTACGTCCTAGCAATGTATTATCTAGGGGTTTAGAAAATGGATTAAATTTAAATGAAATGACAGAAAGCAAATCTGTCAACATATCTGCGCTCTAGTGCTCCTCTGAGTCATGAAACTCCCAAGTTATAAAGTTACAAATGAGACACAAAGAAAAGAAAAAAACCCAAACAATTCTTTAGAGACATAAATTCAAATTATGCTTCTTGATAAAATATGATCCACTGCAGGCAAATTACTACCCCTCATGATTATGTATATCGTGACCAATCATAGGGAAGTAGCACAGGGAGAGAGTTGTACTTCAGATTGCACCCACTCCTTCGGTATTTAATGTACAAATATATGAAAACAATTACACACTAATAATGTATAAAATATTAAATTGAACCCAATAATACATAATCCAAGATAAGATACCAGACACGTGAAAGAATTTGATGAACTGGTAAGTAGCTCTATCTACAGCTAATGCCCATTTATCTGTGAGCCCAACATGACGTGACAGGATTCCTAAGACCACTTGCTTTGTTACATCAGTTTTCTCAGCTTGACCTTCAGCAGCACATTAACACTGCATCACTCTAAAAAAGACAAAGGAATGTGAAGAGGGGTTGCATGTGTGCATAAGAGAAAATAATATATTGTAAATGGATTAAAAGCAATAGGTTGTCCTGAAGTGTATATAACATGATATTTTATCACTTCTTGAAGGGCTGGAACATTCACAGATTTTAATCTTTTTGGTTTGGACCACATCATTACAAAGAACATGCATTTCATCTGAGGTTAACCAGGTTTGCACTAATTCACCTTAAGTAATGGGGAAGTTAGGCTGAAGTCATTAGAAGATAAAAGTCACAGTCTTAGACCATCTCACCCACATTCAAAAACAGACGCTTCTTAAAAGGGAGAAAAGTACAGTAGAAATTACTTCCTTGAACTGTGATGTTCCTTCTGGTTTCAGTTGCAAGTTGTTTTGTACTCATACAAGTAAACACAGTCTTTTGTTCCCACCTTACCCCCATCTTTCTGTGACTTCCAGCTATAAATTTTTCTCATATTTATGTATACATATATCATATAAAATACAGTCTTCATAGGAATGGCATTAAACCAAAACCAATCTCTTTCCAACTTTATTTCCCTTCACTGATGTTGTTGTATGCTCAGGGCTGGCTGATTTACTACAGAATATTCCTTAGCATTCATTTTATCTCTTGTGAAGTCGTTCTGAGTACACACAGGTGCTTCACATGTGTAGGATTGTAATGGGATTTTTCTTTTAAAGAAAGCACTCCCTATCAGAGGCAGGATAGAAAAGCTCAAACTATCTGAAAAGCCTGTGTCTTCATGGAGATTTAATAAGTGACCAACATGGACAGATGGTCTGGTAAGGACAGATTCCTTATCTTTGCAAAATGTTTTGCTTTGATTAAGATAGATGTGTAACTTTACCATCAAAAAAATGGATTTTGCCCTATACCCTATCAATATGTGTAACACCCAGTTCTTTAATTAGAGAGGGATGGTTTCCTCTAACAACCCACTGACATCAGTACAGGGTAGACAAGTCTAGAACCGCCTTCCTTACAGCTCAGATGGATAAGTGTCACTGAATAGAATGGTTCTACATGACTAGAAGCAAGCTTACCAGGACTTGGCATTAAAGTGTATTTTTTTCCTCTGGAACAAATTTGTGTCAAATTTTTGTTCAGAGCACAATGAAAACCATCTTAGTATCATTTGCTCTCTCCTTTACATGCTTCCAGACATAGGAAGCTTCCCAAGTGTTTGAGTGTTATTTCTTTTGTTGTGCAGAATTTCCTCATGCATCAAACATTCTTAAGAGACTCAGGATTTATCATGACTGAATGGATTTTTCCTAGTGAAATGTAATATATTGGGGTTGAACCGAGAGGGTCAACCTACAAACAGCGCAAAAGGTTGCATTCATCTAAGTTATTGTTTGAATGATAAAACCAATGAGAAATATTGAAACTCTCACTGACAGCCAACAAGTGTTCATAATAAACAACCACTTGTAGTGATGCCAGGGTTACAAAAGACCCCAAACCTCTGAAAAGATAAATGTGATGATTTCAATATTTATAAATAAATTCTGAATGCTTACACATTCACTAATTTCAGAATAGACTATCAGTCTAGACTTGAAAGGGATCTTTGAGAAACATATTCTCTTTGGGAAGCCTAAGTCACTTACCTGTTTAAGGGAGGAGACAGCGAATTTCAAAAATGCAGATGAGACAGTAGCGAGGGATCAAGTGTTGGGTCAATGTATGTGGCATGATGGGAAACACAAACAAGGGCAACATTTAAAGGAGGAGCACCACATGGCAAATACTTTCTGAAGTGATGAGGAACAGGCTTGGACTTGCAAAATTTCCTCTGTGCTGTAAGATTTGGAGGAAGGTGTAGGCAAAAGACTCTTGGGAAGTCTTGCTGGTAGGCATCTTAAAGCTCTCATTCAAGGTCAACACTGAAATGCTGCTCCCTGAATCAGGGATGCCTCATGACAAGAACCACACAGGACTCTGAAAACCAGAATACAAAGCAAAACAGTGAATGTTTTATAATTGGATCCTATTAAGAAAGCAGACCACAAAAGAGAAACTTCCCATGTGAAGTATGTGTGTTTTGTCACAAGGAGATAAACAGATATTCTGAAAAATTAGTGCAGAGGAACTATGTTGTGAACCAGCCATCATTGCTATATAAAGGTGATCATGTATGTTCTGACCTTGAAAAGTTCTAAATATCCACAACTGATTTCACTACAGTACAGCTGTAATTCCTCTAAAGGCTTTTACTTAAAAAATTTAAATGTAGTTCTCACTTAAAAGTTTCAACATCATCTTTATGTTTGGTTTGCTGTTCCAAATCCCGGGTACACTAAGCTAAATCTGGCACTTTGTTACTGAGGATAAATTTTTTCCAAAGGGTACTGTGGATTTGCCTTCTGATGAAGGTCTTACCATTTTAAAACTATTTAAATAAATCCTTTCATTTAAAGAATAAATAAATATACAAATAAAAGATTATTTAATAAACTGAAAAAAAATAGCAATAAACCCCACTGGTTTTTTGTCTAAGGCTAGCCAGGATACTCTTCCTGAAAAATATAAAAAAATTATATGCAAAAAAATCACTGCCTAAATTCTGAATCTTCTTCAAGAGCACAGTCGGCCAAGCCTCTCTAAAGTCAGTAAAGAGTGGTACATCCAGAGACCTGTTCATCTTGCTGAAGATGACTATCTCTTTCTACAGATTATAGAGACACCCTGATAAATGTACGTGCCTGATAAATGTTTTTCAATTAAGGGTTTGTTTTACTTGCCTAACATAGACATCTAAGCCATTTGATGCTGGAGGGCACCCCATCTGCCCCACTACTGATGATCCAGGTGCCTAGATTTCCTGTATGCCCTGTCTTGGATCTGCCAGCCCCTTGCAGATGTCCTTGATACCCTAACATATCTCAAATGGCATTTGATACCTGTGTTTAGGGAAATGATTCAAAGGCTACTTATCTAAAGTTAGCTGAGGTTAATTTTTGTTTTGGAGCTCATGTTTAGAAAATTCCCCCCTTAATGTGTCTGGCTGACATAAAGAATTTGGTTTCATTTTCACACATCCTTAAACTGTAACTCTGCTTAGGTAAATTGCTAACTCTGCCACCATTACACACATGGACAGACTGTGTCTGCCTGTGTCTTGGCCTCACCCCTGTGCAGTGGAGACAACATCGTAACTACCTCCTCCTTCCTCTCATTTTATGTTCCTTGTTTTGATACTAAGATCTTCGGAGCAAGGATTGTCTTTTACTTTAAATTTCCACATGGTATTTAATAGATGGAGGTACTAGTCTTGCTTAAAATAATGGGTGTAATATTGTTAGATCTATTAATATTAAACTGGAAAAAATGTATTTAAGTAACTTGAACAAAATATAGGATTATTTTTTTTTCTAGGCCAGCCAGACTTTCTTCCACATCTTCATTATGTTTCCATCAGATTGGTGAATGTAAATATTTTATTTACTTCTCAAATTATTAGACCTTCTGCCCCATGTAGTTTTATAAAACTAGCCAGTTGGTGGTTTTGGCAACCATAGTTCTAATTATCCTGGCCTAATCACAGGAAAATATTTACAGGAAAATTGCGTTTAAATACTGTCTATCCTACTATTGTCTGGATGGGAAGAAACTCGTGTTCTTTCTGTTGCTAAGTACATAACACATCTTTAATAATAGTCTGCTCCACAATTTTTGTGATGAACACAGATAAAAAGACTGGTGGGTACCTAACTACTTGAGTTTAAAGTTAAGCAAAACAGATCTTTGTGACGTAGGAAAATACCAGCTCTTTAGAATGCATATTTTACGCTAGGACATACAGAGCATATAGCTGAAATTTGAAAATTCCACAGAAGAAATAAAAGAAAACTTAGAATACTTATTAGAATACTTTTCATATAAAATAGGATAAGAAAATTGTAGGTATTTTCACATTAGCCTGAAATGCCTGGTATCACACACACACACAAATTTATCATTTAGTTTCAATATTAAAATACCTTTTCTATTTACTTTCACACAGCTTCCTGGAGTTTAAGGTCCAGCCCTGATAGCTCTCCTTTTTTTTTTTTTTTTTTTTTTAATAAACACTACCTAAAATAGAGCCTAATTCTGTTAGAGTACAAGGTGAATCTTACCAACTTGTGTTCACAATTATAACAATATCTGTCTACTACAGCAAGACCTTCAGACTACACAGATTCTGCACATGGGCATTCCAAAACAAAGTAAAGCTACCCAATCCACTAGAGGTACCGGTGACAGCAATGATAGCACAATTATACAGTCGCTATGTGTGGAAATGAGCTCAGACAGATAACCAACAAACAATGAAAACACTCAGTGGCAAATGGGAGATTATTTTTCATAAAAGTGATAGTTAATCTCCAAATTCTTAGTCCTGGTCCTCATGGTACACTTAGAAAATATCTTCAGAACAAAACCTAGGAAACAAAAATACATCTTTTTATGGGATACAAAGGGAATAGTTCCATGGATTAAGTAGAGATGTTGAGTTTATGGGACATTTTAATTCTCCACTTGCATTTTAACTAGCTCCCCACTCTTCTTGGCTGACGTTTTTTCTTGACCTTGCTGCAAAGGCAAAGGTCTTAATATAAAAGATAGTACTCTGAAAGAAGGAGAAGAGATGATTAAATTGTGTAACTGCTTAGCTTTCTTATATTAAACTCAGACCGATTGTTACTAATCTTTACTTAGCTGGAGGTTTGCTGCTCCTTTTCGTATTTGAATAGGTATTTGCCAAGTATTTTTCCACCTCTATTTGTCTAATGATAGATACTCTCCACCCTGCTTCTCTTATGTCCTTGGATCATGGTTACAATAAACCTATGGTAAGAGAGAAAGGAAATTCTATGGTAAAGTCCCTATCTAATCACCTGAGGAAAACCAATGACTCATTAAACTTTTGCCTTCTTTATTTACTGTTCTTAAAATCATGAAGACATTGATAATGCTCCTGTGCACGGCTTATGTCCTAGAAGGCCTAAAGCCCTCGGGATGTCTTTGCAATGAGAAGGCATGAACTTCATTCTGATGTTGTTTAGTGCAGGATAGGTTAGAGAAGGTCTCAAATGAGATCTCAGATAGTCTTCTGACTCAGGTGCAGACTGTAAAGAAAGTGTAGTGCTTGTGTTCAGTTGTCTGTCTGCAAACTGAGATGACGCATGACTGGTTTTCACAAATAATATTCAAAACCACTGATACAAAGAAAGGCTTTCCGTTGATTCCAGCAGCCTCTGAACCATGCCCTCAAAGGGACGGAAAGAAAAAGAAAAAAATTTAAATGAAATAACCTGTCTTAAAGTCACTTAAGACCATAACCACAGGTGCACACAGAGGTGCATTTTAGAGTACTGAGACCCCTATCTGAATTTTTATGCATCTTTTACTTTGTTTCAAAAAATCTGGGCCTTTCTGGCCTGAGTGTCATGGGACTTCCTTAAAACTGAAATACCCAAGGAGCGTTGAAATAGGATCTAATCTCCTAAATCACCCAGGCGGTTCTGCAAATGTTCACTTCTTGTTCCTTTCACTGGGGTGAGGGTCAAGCCTGGGTAGGCAACTCAAATGCTTCTGGGTCCCACCTCATTCTGTCAGCACCTGCCTCTTGCTGCCCATCCTGGGTAGTGGTTCAAAGTTGCCCAGATCCTTAGGAATAATTTTACCTGCTGAGCTCAACATCGTTTCCTGGTTTTTCAGTATAGGCCCCTGCATTCTGATCATGCTTGGTTTTTAAAATCTAATTTGCTGTATAGCACAAGCCTCATTGACTATTGTAACACAAGGCTGGTATTTAAGTAAATGAATTGATAATTATTTCTAATGTGCAGCAAAGTATTTACAGGAAATGTGGATTGTTTTCTTTATCATTCCTAAAATGCTATTTGAGAAAATCTAGCAGGCACTAATTTTAATTAGGAGGATATTATTCAGGACTAGTAAAATACATGAATAATAATATTTTTCTGTCATTAATGAAACATATAAACTTTTGCATTTTATCTTTGAAAAGCCTTTTTCCTTTCAGACGCGCTCTTAAGCTACAATTTGGTGCCACCTATTAATTTGATTAATAACTCCGTATGTTCAGTTTTATTTAATACCTCCATTTTTGCATGGAATAGTCAGCCCTCTTATTCAGAAAAATGAGCTAATTTGAAAAAGTAAGAACTAATTTCAGACAAATGCTTCCACAAGATCATTTCATAGACTTGTGCATGCCCTATTTCCAATGACTTAACAATCATATTAACTTTTTGCTGGCTCCACTGCATTGCTGGACAGGCTGATAGGCTGATATAGAGATGTTGTTCATCTAAACCACAGTCCAGCAAAGCCGTTAAGCATATGAATACCTTAAACATATCTATACTTCAGTAAAATCAATTCAACTGCTCACAGGTTCACTTTTATGTACACTTTGTTGGACCGAAGCCACAATTACCAATCTGCTAGAGTGGAGCTTAGCAAAATATATTGAGAGGAACCATCTCTGTGAATAAAACTAACAGTTTGGGAATGTGTTAACTATAAAATGACTAGAGTTTAATTTTCTCTATCATTATAGGAAAGGGTATTAAAAAGTCTTTCCACAATAGGCTGAGTAGTAATTCTTGGCTGACTCTTGAGAAGACTTAACACATAAGTCACCTCCACGGCCTTTCTAGTGATGCCTATTCTCAGGCTTTTGGTCTTTCTTCATTTTAACATCATTCTCTCTGTCTTTCTTGACATCACTCTCTACAATATAGCGTGGCCTCTTTCTGAGACCTCTTAAAAGGTCTGTTGTTATTCACTCTCTCAGAAATGAGCTACAAACCTTCATGCTTTCATTCATGAGAGTCATTCAAGAGAGAACACAGCTTCTTTACTTGCTTACCTTGAGGAGGCACATGGCAAATCAGGATCTGCTAGTGGTGATGGACCTTTTATTATAGCATCTCTTCATTTCCCTAATTTTACAGACCTGCCTTTACTCCTGTTGATATCTCATGCATTATTTAGGGTTCACTGAAGTTTTCCAGGCTACCATGCCTGGATCCCGGTGCACTGAAACAAAGAGCAGGCTTAGCAGTAGCTATCCAATATGCTGCTACTTCATGAACTACAGCGAAGGTAGGAGATCTATGAAGAAGAAGGACAATTAATTTGGGTTGGCAAGTACTAATTCAAAATTGTTTTAATTTGGGTTAAATTCCAGTATTCTGTCTGAGATTCATTTTATATATTCTTAAGTGACCGGCTGATTCTTAGTCCTCAGTATGCACTGAACATGTACTATGTTTTTCTTTTCCTATGCATCTGTTCCTCTCTGAGCTGACTTGTAACTTAAACAGGCCTCTTGGATTTCACACAAGTATGTAGTAATACAAAGTATGCAAGTCCAGCAGCTATAAAATAAATGGGAAAATAGAAATTATTTTCACTACATGGAAGTTGAATGCTGTGGAGCGTCTTCAGTTGTGCTACTTCAGTGGATATAAAGGACAGCACTGAAATCTATACGGAATGATATATTAAATACTGGGTTTAAACAAGAGGGGATGGGAGAGAGCTCACTGAGAAGTACCCATGATATTGCTGCTGTTCTCTAGCACACAAATTGTAATGAAATTCTTTTCTTTGACTTTAATAGATCTTAGGTTTATATACATCTTTTTAACTAGACAATTACTTCCTCCAACCAACTGTACCTGTACTTGAGAAAGCATCATAATGACTCCAAGATTGATAGGATCACCAAATCACTCTCTATTACATTTCTGAACTAATCTATAGCTTAATTTTTGTTTGGTTTAGGTGGTTGGGTAAGCATTAGAAGTAATGTGAGCTGGGAAGCCTCAGAAATAAATATGTACTTTCTTTTGTAAGAAGCGGGTAGCAGGGCCACCCTACCTCTAGAGGTCATCCATTTTCTCTCATCTGCTGATGTTCATTTCTCATTGGGCACGCTCACTTGAGTTAGAATAATATCATCAGTGTAGGCCACCTTTTGTGTCCGGGAAAGTGGAGGAAGTTATGGTCTTGCTTCATGCTACAGTAGTTAGAGAGATGTTGACAAAGTTTAGTGTCTGGGTGACATTGAAACATGTGGTCCCTGTCTTCTGCATGCATGGTCTGACTGCAGCCTCTGGAGGTCTGACTGCAGAGGCAGACCAGAGTTTTGCTCCATAGAGCCCCAAAAGATGTGACACTGTCAAGAAGATGTTATTTACAGACAGGGTAAAATTGTAGAAGTAAAAGGGCCTCTTAGAAACTGAAATCAACTTCTCTCCCTTTCACTACATGTATTGTCATCTATAATAAAGTTGCCAGGTTTACAGATAAACTTTACCTTTGCAGAGAAGCCTGGAAAATTCTGTGACCTCCCTTAGAGTTTATGTGATTGAGAAGTTTTAAATAAACTATACTTCACCATAGCTCATTATATTTCCATTTTATTTAATTTAAAGCAGTGTGGTTTATAATCAATGAAGTTCCTTTGCTGGAGAGAAGGAGGTTTTAGCTTCAGAACAAATACACAACATTTTCTCATTTCCTTAATCTTGTGCTGTAGGTGGTCAGTTCCAACTGCTGCATTTGGCACTGGCGGTTTGTTTAGTTTAAAGCCAAGTAAAACAGACAGAGAACAGCTAAATTGAAAAATTGAATTTAATATGTTAAGTATTATGCTGCAGTTTATATAATATCAGTGTTCCCTAGAGTTATATATTATTGTTGTAATGTTCTTTGACACAGATTGATATGAACAAGAAGTGATTAAAGGGCAGGTAGAAACATTACGTTTGCTCGTGGGGAAAAAAGCCTGAAATATGGTATAAAATCAGTCTGGCTGCGGAAGATGCTACTGCAGAGCTATGGTGATGCAGTGGCTACATGTGGTTTGACATCATCATGGCTGGTAGAATCATAATTCACAGTTTGAGACAATAATGTCTGGGTCACAAATGGCTCCTAGCTTTTTATTTACTACTGACACAAACACTACTTAAATTTCTTTACAGGAAAAAGAGAGGAGAAGTATTTAGATAAGGACAATAGCTTTTAATATCATTACATTATCTCAGGAATTTGGAAGTGCACAGTGACAGGGCCATTTTCAGTGGCATCTAGTTCAACACACGTCAGAGATGGTGTCCCAGACAACCAAGCAGTAAGAGCAAACAGAGCAGTGCAACAGCTGATATTATGACACAGAGTCCCTCTAGGAAAGACACTATTGCCTTTTTTGCAGTAGTGCACTGGCTGCTCTTTATCATCTGAACATGAATCAACTTGGTGTTGTGTGGCAGTCTGTGGCTTTTCTCGCACTTAATGAGTTCTGCAGAACATTGCACAGTTTGTCTTGTGCTGGAAGAACTGCAAAAAGTTCTTTGGCAGGCCAAGCCCTGGGACACACTTTAATGCCTTGGGATGGCCAAGCCCTTGCATGATCTATTGACTCCAATGTAAGCACGGTGCTTCCAGGAGCTGAGAATCCAGCTCAGAGCTTCCACCTTTTATGATCTTTCTTTAACTGCCATGCTAGTACACTGTCTTTTAAGAGATAAGCAGCTAGTTTAATGTACTCTAGCAGGTGAGCTCTCACTGATCAATTCTTCTCAAAACCCATGAACTTTGGAATTGGGTTTTTCGCTGCTACTTATTTGGAGCAGTGACCTTATATTTGAAGCATTTATGTACAACTAGGAAATTATCCTGCTTTCAAGAAACAACCCAAAACTGTCCTAGCCCACTGCAAAGGTCACAGCCTCAAGGGAATTTTCTCCCCTTGAGTCAAGGCAACTTCAAGCTTAACATGGGCTTAATGGGGAAATGGAAAGTTGAGCCTGGCCCTTATTTTAAGGAGAGCCTTGTGTGGTTCATTCCTGGAGTTTGGCTGTCTGTCTCACAGATACGGAACTGTTCAGAAAGTTCATAAACTAGAAGAAAGAACAAAATGAAAATAAGCAAATTTTTTCCACATTTACAATTACTAACAAGTGTTACTTTTACCTCCAGATTTATTCCCCCAGAACAGTAGCACATTATTCTATATTTATATTATCATCTCTCAAATATTGCTTTTCTTTAAAAACAAGGGTCTAAACCCACTTACTTTGAATTTAAAGACAAAAATTCTCATCATGTTCAGTGAGAAGAAGATTAGGCCTAAGTTTGCTATTTCTCCTGAATCATTAAAATGTTAAATGCTATAAAGGTTTTATTTTTTTGACATCTAAGCAGAATAAGTAGATGAGCAAATGATTTTTGCAGTTAGCCTAGAAAAATGCTTGTCTTTTTAATATCTGAAAATGACAGCTTTGCAGTTCTATTCTCATTTTATCCATCATTTTTAATTGCAGAGTAGAGTGCTACTTTCTCAACTGCTTGTAACTTCAGTGGTCATTTATTCCACTGCAAAATGGGTGGAAAAGACACTACTCAATGCTGTTTAATTCTTAAGCTGCCTATATTGAATTTTTGCCTTTTGAAAGCTGATATTTATTTTACTCTATCTGTGACTGATAACTTTTCTAATGGTTATAGTGGCAACAAGAACAGAAAAGAGGAAAGTTATGGTGCTAGGTAAGACATCAAAAAATGTGAAAATTCATCATGCTTTTATTTTTCAGTGCTCCCTGTGCTGAACAAATAGAGTGTTAACCTCTTTTGGTAAAATTCTAACAAGAAGCCTTCACCGGAGTCTGGGAAAATTATTATCCTGAAGAGTAACTTGTATCTCCAGAAATCAGCAGACTCTTGAAACATAGATAGAAACACCAGCTAGCACAGACAGAGCAGCATTTAAAAGTCTCCTCTCTCCCCTGCCCAGAATTAAATGACTTTGGGAATTAAAGCTTGAAAAATGACAAATTGCAATAGTAAGAAAAAAAATCACTACAGCATAGTTCAATGAAATAAATACTTAAAAATACAGAATGATATTCACCATTCAGAATAGTTTTACTGAATCAAATTCACATTCGTTGATGATCTGGTCATAGATAATATTTATTACAGATATACTATTGATACGTAATGCAGGGGCATGGTTATCATGGTCCATAATGGATGAGCATGTTTAGGAGAGACCGAAACAACCGTGGATAGAGTTATAGCATCACTAAAGTCAACTTTTCTCTCTACAGTATTTACTCTTAGAAAATAAATTACTTTGCTTTTTTATATTAGTTTTTTTCATGCTCTACCTAGCATTGACAACCTTGACAATTTCAATGGAGGAAGACAAATCGTCATAATCTTACCAATCTGCAAAATTTGGAGACGTTTTTGCTTATCTCTGTATTTCCCCTAAATCTCCTTCTATTTATGTCACGCTGTCATGGCTGCTCTGTGGAATCCACCAGGCAGTTTGCTGGTATTATCCTGTGGAAGTATTGTATACAGAAATTGGTATACAAAGGTGAATTTTCATTCACTTTTGTTTTGAAAATAGAGAGTACTAAGTACGATTTGTAGATAACAAGAATGTTAGGCTCATTTTAGACTTCTAGCTCTGCATTGGGGGGAAAAGCATATTACAGCCATTGATGGATTTTTTTTACCCATTTGAAAGATGTGACTCTGAGAATTTACATACATTTATCAAGATTAGACACTGTTGTTATTATAATGATATTTTTGCTTGCTTTCCTGCTGCTTATGCTGCTGTCTTGTGGTGTGTTTAAACGCAGCAGCTTGGGCACTTCACATCAGTCTCAGTATAAGGAGTACTCTTAATTCTCAAAATCAATAAAAAGTTGTCTTATTTCCAAGTTACAGTTTATTTTATAATTCTTTAATTATACTCTGCTCTATGATATCAGATATCACTGTCTGCTACCTTGTACTTGTATAATCATAGAATCATAGAATATTCTGAGTTGGAAGGGACCCCCAAGGGTCACCGAATCCAACTTCTGACTCCACACAAGGCACCTAAAAGTTAAACCATCTTTCTAAGAGATCAGCACTCCCTTTCTGGTCTCCCTCATGAGGAAGTTGTAGACAGCAAATGAGGTAACCCCTCAGTCTCCTCTTCTCTAAGCTGAACAAACCTAGTACCTTTAGCCACTCCTCATAAGTCATGCCCACTTGTCATTTCACCACCTTTGTTGCCCTCCTTTGGATGCATTCTAATATTTTTATATCCTTCCTATATTGTAGAGCCCAAAACCGCACACACTCCTTGAGGTGAGGCTGCACCAACACTGAGTATAGTGGGATAATTTCTTTTAACCGGTTAGCTATACCGTGCTTAATGCTCCCAGGATACAGTTGGCCCTTTTGGCCACCAGGGCACATTGATGATTCATATTGAGCTTAGCAACAACTAAAACCTCCCTTTCTGCAGGGCTCCACTCCCACCTCTTGTCCCCCAGTCTATAAGTACATCCAGGATTACACCATCCCAGGTGCAGAATCTGGCATAATTGCTCTCAGTAGAAATAAGCAAAGAGTTTTACTGAATCAGTTATCTTCATTATTTTACAACAAATAAATTATGGTGAAAATGTCTTCCCAAGCTGTGGGACAACAGAGAACGATGCTTACTGTGAGTATTTTGTACCATAATCCCAGCAAGCTGAGCGTACCTGTTGACTGCTGCCTCCAGATATTTATTGACAAACTGGTGTTGTCTCATTGTTATCCTGTCATTTAGAATTCCTTTATTGAGGATAAATAGCATATTTCTTTGTTAAGCATTTCTAAAAAATAAATAAAGCAAAGATCTTTCTAATTTAGTCAATAGATATGTTATGATAATGTGTTTAAAATTCACTGTAAGTAATTTTGTTGATGTCAGTATTATGAGATACCCTATAAATGAAATTGTATTGTATTGTAAACCTGTCCAGTAGATCAATAGATATTATGAAGGACCAAACTAATTTATTTCACCTTCTTCTTAAATGAAAACCTAAGTGGTCTGAGACAGGATTATTTATTTGAAGTAATCTTTAAAGAGAGAATTTCGGGTTTGGGTAAGATTAAAAAAAGGGGGGAATCAAGAAACAGATATGTGAAAGATTAATAATAATTAACTCTTTCTAAAACCTTATAGGATGACAATTTAACTGTAGCAGAAGAAGTACGTAAGGGAAGAAGGGAGAATGATACTATGGCATTTTGTTTATTCTTTGTATCAGGTACTAGATCTCCTTGTGTGTTAGTGCTGAGACACTACTGACTTCTGCTGTAAACGGACCAGACCAGGAACTGAAACTGTAATTAGAATATTGCATTATTGTTTTTTTCTAGCCGTGAAATGTGTGCATATATACACATATTCTCATCATGTCTGAATTACAGCGCAGATTGATCTAACCTAGCTGTTAGTCATTATTCTCCTAACAGTCTATAAAATATTCCAGCCTACTGTTCAGCTATTCAAAAAAGACATTGAGCTAACATGTGGTAAATTAGACAAGTAGCATAAAATACCTGAGCAATATGAAAAGATGTTACTTCTCTTTATATCTTTTTATGTCTGAGAGAATTCAATGAAAAGACCAAGAAACTTTTAACATTTTGTGCCAAAATTTGATGTTCAATTAACTTCCGGGGGGGGGGGGGGGGGGGGGGGGGGGAGGGGGCTTTTCGTAGAATGCATGCAAACTCTTTTGTTGGTTAAATATAGAACACATTTGTCATGTCAGATCAGGCACAGTGACAATCACATAGTCAAACAGCTACCTGCAATCTTTTAAATATCACAGGTATACCTTTCTATGCTGTTAGCACAGTTAACTAGATTAACTAGACAAAATAATTTTAAACATATGAGCTATAGTTACTGCATTAGGCCAAAGGTTACCACTTGATTAGATCTCAGATTGGCATGCTACTGGTACAGCTTGCTGAAATGAAAATTATATTTGGAAGATAATTGTTTTTAAACAGGTCAGTTTTCAGATCTCTGAGATTGGGTATTTGCCCCATAAGTAATTTGAAATTACCTAAACCATTTGCAATTTATCCGTGCTTTGGCAGTACTGTGACAAACATATGTATCTTGGCAAGTCATGGGATACTATGTTTATTCTGAGATGTCTTGGTGCTTTCCATTTCAGAAAATCAGAACATTGTTTGTTGACATTTGAACTGAACACAAAGTACTAATTTGCACCAGGAGAGTATTGAATTTAGTTATTGTGTGAGAGGGCACCTGGCTAGCTCTTATTTATGTGCATACAAGTACAAAGCAAAGTGCATTTGAGGAAAAATTTTCACATTTTGTTTTTTTCCTGAAGTTACGAGTGGGAAAATGAGTAGAGTCTTCACAGTCCTTCCTTAAGTGCACAAGCAATAGTAAAGTGACTGCAGAAAGTCAAGTATTCACGTTATTGTATCCTGTTCTTCCAGCTTATTTTTTATTTCCATGGTTATGAGCTAGGAATTATCTTTGACTGTTCCTTCTCTTATGCATCCATGTTGTTTCTCCAGGCTGTGCGTAATCTGTTCTTCTTCTGTTGAGACATCTATGCTCACATCTGTCATATGCTGTCATGCCTCCATTGTCTCCTTCTTCCATTGCTGTAAGACCCCCATCTCTGTTTTCCCTAAATTTCAAAGTCTTCCCTCCAAATTATTTAAATAAACCTGTACTTAAAATATGTCCCTTAGCAATTTTGACTCGATCAGCCTGACCCCTCTGAACCATCAATTACCCTTGTTTTATCAAATCACATTCAGGTTTCCTGTCTTTATCTTAAGACATCTTAATTCTTTCTTTCTGCAGAATGTCTGTTTCTGTCTCCATCTCCCAGATTGAGATTTATTAAAAGTATTTTGGTATTTTAAGATGAAAGAATGTGTCTGACTGAATATTCAAAAGCACTGACTACCTAATTCCCGCTGAGAGTAACAGTCATTCATTCTCCTCAGGAGGATCCGCAGTCCAGCCTTGCAGACTCTCTCCAGGCTCCTCTACCCTGGGTTCTCCCTTCTCTTCCTCTGTCAGGAACCCAGTTCCTTCCCCTTTGTCCTAAGGGCAACAACATTCAGTGCCAACCAGTCTGTGGAGAAAGTTTGCAGCAATTTGGAACACTGCTCCACCAAATAGTCTCTTCCTTCCATTTCCAACACAAATTTTTAGGGTTTTCCAATTAAACATAGCACAACTGAAGAGCTATAAATTATGAGCAGATTACAAAACCAGAGAGACGACTGCTACAGACCAACAATGGCAATCCCAACAAAGAGCTAGAGCTAAGTGGGGAAGCCTTACATTTTATACATTTTTCTCTGGCTTTGAAAATCTTTTTATGTCACTCTGGAATGAAAGCCAAGTGTGCAAAAGCTTTTGGAATGAAAGCCAAGTGTGCAAAAGCTTTTGGCAAAAATGGGACTTTGGAAAAATGTTTGTGTTTGGCTCAAGAAACTCAGGTTTTCTGTCTTTTACATTCATCTTCCAGGAAGTCTATTCTAGAGTTTAGAAATAATTCTGTCAAAACGTCACCAAAGTCAGTATTTGTTTCCAAAATGTTCCAGTTTTGGCATAATGTCAGTTGGAACAGAAGAAATTGCATTGAAAAAAATCTGACTAGTTCCATAAATGTCATTACATTCATTAAGTACATATGTAACAGTAGCTGAATTAGCTATCTGTTTACACACATCAAGTCATCTGAAATATTATGAAGTCAAACAGGGCTCAAGGGTTGCTTGAGTAACAGTGTCATAAATTTTAGTAACTCTTGATCTTAACTTGATGCTCATTATGACACGTCTGTGAACAAAACCAATTGAAACATCAGGAAATGGTCAGAACGTAAATGAAAAGCATTAGCAAAAAAATTGAAAGCATTTTAATTAACATAGAATAATGCATTAGGGTGATTAGCAAATTAAATTGCTATCCAAGTCCTGACACACTTTTTTTATTTGAAACCATAACACAATTATTTATCAAATGAATTCATTTTCCGTTGATAGTAATATTAGCTTTTAAGTAACACATGAGGACGTCAAAATCGTTTAACACAAGGCTTTAGGGGTCATCATTCCTAACCCGCTAATGTTACTGTAATCAGGAACAGTTTCTCTGAATATGATTATACTGCATTAATGGCAAAATATATATAAATGAAATTAAAATTGGATTTCTTTGAGGTTTTTGTACTTTATCTGATTTTTCTGCTATCTCTTGTAAAAGTAGTCAAGTCTTCTAAATCTTAGTCAGGCCACGTGAAGAAATAATGGATGCTTCACAGACAGTTACCATTGCATTCATATGTAATTTCTTCTATAGCTTCTCTCTGTTTTGCGTGTGTGTGTGCCCACACATATATTCTGTCAGATCCTGTCTCTCAATCTCTCTGAAGACTTACAGACTTTGGTTGATATTTCTGTCCTGCATGACCGGGATGGCACATGATGGTGCTATGAAAAATGCATAGAAATAAGATGGAAGGAGGTGGCAGGAACTTTTTACTCCAAACTCGGTGTATGTCTTTGCTTTCCATGATTTTGAAACTAGTGTCTTGTGAAGTATAACTGTATTTTGAAAGCTATATTGCAATACTGTTCGTCTATGTAGCATACACTATCAAAGAATCATTTCCTACGTAGAGCTGTTCTTTCAAACTTGCCAATCACATTTCTTGTTTCTTAGATATCTTTTAAAACATTAGTTTCTAAAACTACTCACTATGCGGAAAAATATTGCATATAAGGATAATAGATGCCATTTTCTAATAGACTGCAATTCTCTTGGTCTCTTAAGGGACCTTTGGCTTGTTGAAGCCAAAGGAGAGAACCTTTATTTGACCAGCAGAGAAGACCACTCATGACAACTACTCTTTGTCTTGAAGGAATTCTAAAAGGCTGACAGTCCTTCCAAACAGCCACCAGAAAAAAGTAAGCCAAAATCAGACTCCTCAGGTATACGATGAGAAAAGCGGTACCAGAAATAGAAGGCAAATAAAGAGGCTATTGAAAATTTATTCACACAGGGATGCTCAAAGAATTGTTGCTCAGTGACTGAAAAAAAAGTTTTAAAATTGGTTACCTTAAACTGCATACAGCTCTGTATCTTATCCAGAATTAAAGCTGCTTTAAGTTCATTTAGCTTACCTTGTTCCCAAAGCAACATTAAACTACTTATGTTCACTTAAAATGTGAATAAAATTGTTTATCCACAGAGAATTCTAATGCATTTTAACTAATTCACTGCAAAATTTAGTTTAGACTTAGAAAATCTATTGTTTGCTTCCTACATGGAAGAAATTCTGATCTCAAAAAGATTCAGGTTGGGATCATTCCATTTTGTTGCTACTAGAAAGGACCTCAGGATGAGTTAGAGGTGTACAAATGAAAGCAGCTGGTACAGGGATAGAGTGAAAAGAGAAATTATCGTTCTTGTTCAGCAAGCCAGGAAGCAGCCCACCACCAGGAAAGTGCATGTTAATTTGGGTAGTTGAAAGTCTATCTTGAGAGAACAGCCCAGGAAAGCTCTGCTAAAGGACTCTACAAAGAAATGTAAACAGGCCTGCTCTACTCAGACCTGACTGGGGAAAACAGAATGAGTTAGTGTCCACTAGTGATGAGGATCTACAACATGTCAGTGTGGAAAAGAATGGACAGAGAGGTGACACAGTCAGAAGGAGAGCTGAAAAGGTTTCTGATTATTACACAATTCTGGTACAGAATATCTGAAGAGAAGAGCCCTTTATTTAGACAGGAAAAAACCTCCATGTAACTGTGCTAGTCCCTCGAGGGGAGTACTCTGCTATATATATAGTGTAGATTTATACTGTTCTGGAGCTTGACTTTGAGCACCCATGCTACTGTCAGGGCTCATATGAGACACTTTTGAGTGAAAGTTATCACATTGTGTTTGGGAAGATCAGGCCATAATTACAAAGCTGCTTCTCTGAAGAACCACAGAATGACAGAAAGATGAGGTTGGAAGGGGCCTCTGGAGGTCATCTTGTCCAACCATCCTGCTCAAGCAGGGCCACCAAAACCCGGTGGCCCAGGACTATGTCCAGGTGGCGTTTGAATATCTTCAAGGCTGGAGATTCCACAGCCTCTATGGGCAACCTATGCCAGTCACCCTTGGTCACCCTCACAGTACAAAAGCTGGAACAGCTGGAACCTCCTGTGTTTCAGTTTTTGCCCATTGCTTCTTGCCCTGTCACTTCAACAGTACATGAACACCTTTATAAATATTGAAAAAAAAAAGTCACTTTTATATCACTGCTAAATACTGACTCAACTATTTAATTATAAGCACGCAGGGTTGAGAGTTTCAGCTTGGATGTTTATCTGAAATAGATTAATTACTCTCGGTTATGCAAAATAGGCTCAGGTTATACAAAATAGGTGCAAAGATCTCAGAAGAACATTTTCTTTAGTTAGCATGTTGATGTTTGTACTTCAGTTTCAGCCCAGGAGAGGAAAAAAAAGAAAATGAAACAATTTAAAATAAATGTAAAGGATTTCTTTCATGTTGCAAAATTTCTGTTTGGGTTTCAGTTTTGGTGAAACATTGGACTAATTTTCATTGCTTAGGCATACACACGCTGTATACATAAATATATCAAACCGCAGACGTAACCACAATGAGTCCACCAGTGTATAGATCTTAACAGACCTGCCAAGTCTTAAGCACTGCGCATAAAACCTGAGGCACCTTGCCTGACTTTCCCCTGCTTCTGGTGCCTTCAGCTCACTCTGCTGAGAAGATGCTGCCTTCCTCCTGCTCCAAGAGCACACATGCTGGGCACAGCTCCTCACATCAGCTATGGACAGCTGGCTCTTTGGCTGCAGTCATCAGCCAAACTCTTGTGACACTGGGAATCTCATGTGCTGGGATAAAAAGGTACACAGAGAGGGTTAGAGATCTGTGTCATCGACACCACACATCCTGTCTCCAAGGCAATACACCGATAGCCCCAAGAACTCTACAGAATCTAACTTCGCAGAGAAATAACGATTAGCTAGCACAATTGAAAAATCTTTCTGAAGTATATTATAATACATAATATATCCCTCCATCAGTCTAAACTAATCATGCGCTCTTGCAAATTAAATCTAACTGGAGCTAGTGCTCACAACATTTTGCAGAACAGAGTCTAAGGTTGATTTAAATGATATCATAATGTAAATAGAGAAGAGAGCAACAAAAATCTTCAGAAATCTAGCATAGATAAAAGAGAATGTTTGCCTTTTTAATCATTGTTGATATGGTTCCTATGCCAACATTTTCTTTATATATTAAGGATATGACATTCTGTGTCGTGCGACTAGTCATTAAGCATGTTTGTTGGGGGACAATTATGTGGAGGCGTTAATATCAGTGGAGCTCTAGTAGGTGTAGGGCTGGGCTCAGTCCAGGTTTAGGTATTTACTTTGGGTCTGTTGGAGTGTAAAGAGTAACTAAATAAGAAAGATAATTTTTACTTTCCCTAGTCACTTCCCTATTTAGCAGAAGCTTAAGTGAAACTAGGTGAATCAGGCCCTTTGTGTAATATATAATTTACATGATCTCTAGTGAAGGATATTTTCCTGTAGGGACTTAGATCAGCTTAAAACTTATTAACGTAGTTTCTGTTGAGACATGGTAGAATTCCAATTGCCCACCTGAAAAAACATATCACATTATGATTTCTACAGTGTTTCTGTACTGCAAGAGGTTTTCCTATTAGTGAAAGCACAGATACATCTGAGTACCAAATAAATAGGAATAAGCTACCCCACCCTTTTCAAAAGAACTAATTAAGTACTACAGGGAAAATAAATGTAAATAAAATATTGATTAAGAACTAAAAGGATTTTAATTATATTACTTTCAGAAATAATTTAATTTAACCTAAACAGACAACTGGGAACAGATACTTTGCCTTAGCGTTTTTCAAATTGCTAATTAAAATTTCCAGGAGGAAACTCAAGTTTAGTGCCTGGATTTTAAAGATAAATAATGTTTGCTTCTTTTCATTATGAGTTTATGAAGGTTTATGTAGCGCCAAAATGTAATATTGCATGTGCAGTCTTTTTAAAATAATCAGATAACATGGATGCTCTATGTAATACACTGTGGGTATAAAGAAGTTTTTAATTAAGAAAACGAACACTGAAGTGTGATTCTGGTTACATCTGTCACGTGTTCTCATATAGATTTATATCTACATTGTTTGTGGAATTGTTTGGAGACAACCGTTTTTTTGGTAAGATAAAAGCAATTATAGTGATGGAGTACTCTTTGTGTGAGTGCCACTGAGTGGCAATTTTACTATTTATTGGAAAAGAGATGAATCCAGTTCTTTATGCTCTGCCATAAAACTTGATCCAAAACCCAGTGAAGTAAATGGAAATTACTCATCACTCTATAATTTTGTATAGTCCTTGGCTTTCAATGCTGTTTCCTACTTTATACCACATTACATAGTAGACTTCTGATTACTTGCATATACACTACCAAATGGAATAGGACTGCAATAATAAAGATACACGACATTTCAAAGGTTTCTCTGAAGAAACTTACACAACTATAAATTCTTTACAGATTCTTTATGTAATTGAATTAAACTCCTTCCACCCTCTTTGGATGCAGAGGGGAAGAAAAGTACCAAATAAAAACGGAAAGGATGCTATTGAGGTCCTTGTCCAAACACTTAAGACAAAATAGGAGAAGAATGAACAGACCCCCACTGATATCCCTTAACACTATATTTGGGAGCAGTAGCAAGGAGTCCTCTTTATGCCAAGACACAGGGTAGAACACGTGATGGGGAGATGAGAAGATGCAGAACCACCCTGAAGAAAACTGTGGCATAGAGGGCTCATCTGTCCCCTTAGCCAATGCTTCCTCTCTTGGGCTGTTATGAGTAGCCAGGTCATAGAGCACGTGACATACAATTTATATGTATTTTGAAACTGCTTCCCTAAAAATTGTGCAATCCATGTCTATGCTGCAAGTGTCAGTTTGCCTATCCAGTCCTCCTTGCAAATTTTGAATCAGTTCCAAGCAACTTTTCAACCAACTTGACAAGTATGTTGGAAGAACTCAAAATTCAGAAAAATAGACAGAAAGCCTGTTAGAGTCCCTAATAACCTGCAGTACAGTTTCATGAATTGCTAGATACTAGACAGAAAGCACAGCAATGCTGTGACTCCTGCAGCCTGTGGAAAACTTTGGTCTGGGCTCACTTTCCTAGGCACCAGAAACACACATCTGAGGAAACCAGGCTTCACTACTGTGTTGCTTATGCAGCCCTTACAGTCCTCCACACATGGTACTTCTGCAAGAGTAAGCTCTAAAAACGAAACTCTTTTTCCCTGTGTAGGCACAAAAGATGCAAATTTGGTGGGTCAGAATCTGAAGGCTATCTCCTCACCTGTGCTTTCTACAACCTGATGCTTCCTTTGCACTTTGAAGTGGCTGTGTTTAAGCTCCTTTGTGTACATACAGAATGATCTCTCAGGATGAAAGGTAGTATGAAACTAAAGCCTGCAACGGTAATCGTAATGTCTGAAGGAACAAGGGAAGCAGGAGAGATGCACTAATATTCACCGATAATCATTCCAGCTGGTTACGCCTACATGAAAAATGTGTGCTTATGTATTTACACAAATACACAAGTGTGCAAAGACTGTGGAGACAGGGAGAGCGCACTGACGGACTGTTTGTTGTGTACATTGAGCGCGCATGAAGCTACAGTGCAAGTAAATGAGGATGATGTTGAAACATGATGTGTAAGCTAAAGGGAGTGTTTGAACTGCTGGATGTTTGGTGATGTATGGAGAGACAGAGCTTACATTTACAAATGCAAACTATATATTCTGTTTTCATTTCTTGACACTGTCTGTAAAGCAATCCTTTCACCATCCAGGAAAGAGGAAGAAGAGACAGAATGCTGATAGGTAAACTGCACTTGCCTTTCTTTGGTGGGCCTCAGGCTATACTTTTAACCTTCATTTGCCTCCCTTCATCTAAGATTTACATATACAAAACACATAATTTACACACATTTACACATAACAATGTATAAGATATTGCTCATACTTCATTTTACAGAGTTTTATTAAGAAAAGTTTTCTTCCTGTAAGTCATATGCGTTAATACAAAGTGAATATTGCTGTAAACTGATTTTAGCTCAATTCAGTATCTTGCTTTCCATTAGAATCAAAGGCAGTTGGGCACTTAAATATTTCTCTTGATCAGGACAACAGCACAACAGTTTCCACTCTCACATTAAAAGTAATTTGGTCATTTAGAATTTTTTTTTTTAAATACTTTAGTTTCTCAATGGTAAGAACAGGAAAATTATGTCCTATTAGGTACTGTGGGGATGAATCAATCTAAAACTGTGAGATGTTTCAATCCAACAGTTAATCAGGCCACACGAGTAGGTCAGACAGATGGTGACTACCATAACTGCAGACCATAGTACTTCAAGGAGTGCTCAGTAGTAAATGATACAGTGTGCTTCCCATTTTATCCTTTGGACCTGATCAACTACAGCATGAAGACCCTTTGGAGGGACTTGAAACGTACATTCCTTACTCAAACAAATGAACTTCAGACACAAACGTCATACCCCCAGGGACAATCAACAGCTAATACAGTCATACACTTGATTTTTGATATGTCCGAATGGAAAATAAAAGTGAACTAAATCTTGGTATATTTTACTCTAAAGCAAGTGTGCTTGGGATCAAAAATGCGCCTCTAAGGAATAACAAAATAAAAATCACACAGTATTATCAGTCAGTGTGCAAAGTTTGTGGAACATCATAATTTATAAAACCCACTGTATTTATTAGACTTCTCCATTTGTTTTGTAATTTTGAATAAACTCCATTTTTTATTTAATTCCTGATTCTGTCCCTCCATTAACAGAGGTTGATGAATATGTATGTTTGCAATTTCCTTTGAAATCTGCACAGAAAGCAGGAGTGAACCCTAAATTCAAATAAATCACTGCAAAGACTCAGTGGCTGACAGGTATGTCTTGCCTGAATGTGCCTGGTTGCTTGCACATGTGTCTACTCATTCATATGGCTGACAAGGTATCATCTTAAAAGCACAAAAAAAGACAGCCTTTAAACTGTGACCCAGATGTGGACTTTCCGTAGAGGCATTTAATTTCATGAACTTCTTTTTAAGGTGAAGAGAGCATAGCTGACAAAAGAAAAAGGAGGAAAAAAAAATGTGGATGACATCAGTGGGGGAATATATATCCCATATTCCCTGAGGTTTGTCGTAGGATTTTAGTTCTTTGCCGTGAGTTGGATGAATCCTACAACAAAAGTTTTCATCGGGATGAACTTCTTTGTTAAAATCATTTTTCTCCACCATTTCAACTGTTTGGCTGTTTTCTCTTTAGAAGTAGCTTAGTGATTGATTCAGTTGTGTCAAAGCAGCAAAAGCAAATCAGACTCATGAGGGAGAGCATAGGTGAGGTGGATTTTTATCCAAACGTTGCTTTATTTTTCTTTTTCTGTGTAACTTATGCTTTTTTCTTTTACCTCTCAATAGCTTTCTCTCTCTCTCCCAGCTTGGCCTTATGGCTGAGGTGACTTAAGCATAGGAATAGACATTACTATCACATCCAGTAGCCACTTAGCCACAAGCTACCCCACCATGCATTTTGATTCACGATTCTGAGCCAAGGAGGTGAGTTACACCTCTATTAAAGCATCCAGCCTTCAGATTCTTTTAACTGGGACAAGCACAATTGCCAGGTGTACGCCTGGAAATAGCAACAGCAGCATTTCCCAGTCTTTCTGTAGCTGAACAATTCTTGAGAAAATTCTCCTGTTTCCTGCCTCACAGGTAAGATGATAGGTAGGCACCCACAAGCAAGGTATTTGCATACTTGTTACACTGAATAGAGGTTATTTTTCCCTCAGAACAAAGAACCGTGTAGGAATGTGAATCTATATATTCATTAATTATGTCACCCAGTGAGTGAGCTGACTAGATTAAATATAGAGAAAATATTAATCATGCTTTCCTTATTAGTGTGAGGTAATGCTAGCCTTTCTTCACATAGCCCTTCAGAGTGAGAGGGAGGGAGGAGATGACTGTATGGTGTCGTGGGATCATCTACGAGCTGGAACGATACTGGGTTGAGGGAGTGGTTGTGGGATAGTCACTGGGAATGTGTGATGGTAAATATTTAGGTTAGCACATTATTGCAGTGTCTGCAAACTCCTGAGGATAGGATCTGTGCAGAGATGACCTTGAATTTAACTAAAATTACATTGGTTGAAAAAGACATGGCAAGACAGTCAGGGAGGTTATACATGTCACCAGGCCCTCTTGCCTGAAGCAATAATTGCTGAAGGCTTTGGCGACCAGAAGAATGCTGAAGATATTGGGGCTGAAGAGTACAGTAGGTTCAAGGGTGATACCAGGGTGTGATACTATGGTGTCGTAATAAGGAGAAGTACTGGTATGATATTGGTGTTGATGATGGTGGGACGGTTCTGGGGAGGCTAGTGGGGAGGGAAAGTTGGCAGTTCCTGGACAGATGGGATTACAGGGATGTGAAACTTGGTGTAACCCAGCATGGCTGCTGTTGTTCTCTCTCTCACAGAAGAGCAGTGATGATGAAATTATGTCTGGGTCAGACAAAACGAGTGAAAGAAACACAGCCCCTGCATTCATGCTGCAGTTGTCTCTGCTGTTCAGGGGAGACAGGAAGAAAACTGGACTAAGCCTGTTGCTTCACCCAGTAATGAAGGTTCAGAAGCCAGGACAGAATGGAAATGATTAGTCTGGAGCCACAACTTATCTGAAATGTGATATCACATTTATGTTAGTGCCCCAGTAGCCACAGTAACATGCCCTGGTGTCTACAGCCTAAGGTGTCTATCCTGCAGTGCCCTGGCTATGTGATTAATATCTACTAAGTAGGTTAGCAGGTACATTAGTAGGTTATTTAGTAGATTAGTAGGTAGACATTATCTATTAGTAGATAATTATGCTAGTTAACAATAATGACTTATTGTGGTTATTTATTAAAAACAGACAGATATTTTCTGATTGCTTAATCTAACAGAAACTATGTTATGCATTATTTCTTAAAAACATGGAAAACTCAAATACTGGAAGTAACAGAGAAATGCTCGCGAACTAGCAGAGGATTGGAACAGTGTTTGCAAAAAATTATACAGAGCCTACTTTCAAACAGTATATGGACCACAGAAAGCTGGAGTTTATTTGGATGCTATTTCTGAGTACGAAACCCACTGACTTCCAGGGACTAAATTACTCATGAAAAATTATTCACCTAGTCCTGGTGGAATGCATGCTTTGCCATTTCAACTCTTTGTGCTATCCCTTCTGCTGTTGAATTTCCACGCAGCAGCTAGTGATCTGATTTTCCACTGATAGAGGTATAGAGGTGAGGGGGAAAGGAATTTATCAAGCAAGAGGGCTATCTGGACTAGCAAAGTCAAAGTCATGAGTGTCATTGCCCTTTCGTTCTGGACAACTGTGTTGTATTCCTGCATGCAACTATGAACCCTTCCAAATGTCTCTGTGGTTATCCATTTTTCCTGTGTCTTCCTCAAGTTGGAAGATTCATAGCTAAGCAGAAAAAATCCCTGTATTCCATGTACGAAGGCCAAACTAGGGCCTTTCTTACTGAGAGCTGTTCATGAGGCATGTCAATCTCATTTTGTAGCTGTATGGCTTGATTATGATCTTAATATCTAACATTTTGTTTCACCTGCTTTTTGGGTTTTTTGGGTGTAAAATACCTGCTCTACTTTTCTTATTTTAAATGTAGAAGAAAGACTTGCTTGCAGTCTTTATTTTTTTTCTATATGGCACTTGAAAGAATGCCCTTTTCTTTTTTTTTTTTTTTTGGCTTTTGATTGGACTGTTTACCTCCCTACAACATGCACAGTTGTCATTATATTTGTCATTATGTTTTCTCTATGCTCCTATCACTGTATTCTATAGACAATAATTGTCAGCAAATGAATAAGATAAGAAGAAGAAACTGATTTGAAAAATAGCAGAGAAGACAGAGTATTTATGAAATGGAGTATTTCAGGTAGATCTAGCAATACAAACACTTGCATAAGGATCACTTTCTGAACATTTAGACCCATGTCCTCTGTCGGCTGGGGGTCACTGAAGCAATTTTAGCTGTCACATTTCACACTAGAGTATATGATGAAACTGAATTCTCCTCTTATGCCTGAATTGTGAAACATATATTATATCCTACAAGCATTAATAGTATGTAGCATTTGTGTTACTAAAATTTTTCATTTGCCCACAACTTTTGATGTATTTTAGTCTTTATCTTCTATATTTACTAACAGTTGTTACAATCCAAGCCATTCAAACTTCGTAAAGTTTATTTGAGACTAGTGGAGACCATCAAATTAATTTCTTTTATTCTTGTTCCTGTGACATCATAATCTGATGATGAGTCCCTCAATTATGAGTCTTGTTCTTTATCCATAACAATGAAAGGTCAAGATCAACTACAGTGCTACCTTATGTACACTGAATTTAGGATATTAATAGCCCTGCTGCTCGTAATACATAAATAATTCTTAATGTTAAACTCTGAAATCCTGGCTAGGGATTTCAAGTCAGACACAAGAAAGAAGTCAGACACCCAGATAAGAGTCTGAGTCAAAGTTTTTGGAAGATCACAGAAAAGCTTCCAGGGATTTCAGATGGTTCAGTACTCAGTCTCAGAGTCCTTTCAGAGAAGAGTGGTAGGTACTAATTGATGTTTATGTCTACCACCAATGGAAAAGGTAAGATGTGGAGAAAATCATTAAATTATTCTTCTTTTTTAAAAAAACTGAAAATCACATTGTACGTCCATTGATTCTTGTTCTCATTACAATTCTGAAATTATCATAACCATTACAAAAGCAAATGTGTCACATGCTTTTCTAGTTAGAGTTCATCATAAAAGATAGTAACTCAGTGACATGCTCTGGTGTAGCGTAGATTAAAAATGAGCATGAGAATTAAGTCTTAAACTGAATTCTCTAACTTTGAGGAATGTTCATAAGAAAAAACACTAATCCGGAAAAAAACCCATCACAGGCAGGATCATAATGAGGAAAAGGTACAAAATTACTGAGCATCCTAATGACACTACTGCACATTGCATGCAGTAAAATACAAAAAGTATTTTACTACAGGATTTTTTAAAGTTATTTGGCAAAATTAGTCTCAGCAGTTCAGAGGTAGGCATATTCAGTCAGTCATCAGAGAGAAGTGGATCACCCATATAATTTTTTTATTGTTTTTCCTTTTTAAACTTTTCTGAGCCACCTTGAGAGGCTAGCCTCCTACTCCCAAGATCTGGAACGCATTCCTAGGATTTACATTTTAGATATAACCAGAGTTACCCATCTACCCTTGCAGTATTGTAAGATGTAGCAACCAGTAATTCAGAATGTTTTCCCCTGGTATTATTTTTACAATGAAAAAATATAAGGTAATAATTGTAAAAGCCAAAACATGAGATTATCATTTGTCGTGGAGCTCAAGTGTAGACTAGAAGAGTTGTTTGTCTGGGGTGAAAGACAGCAAAGCAGCAAATGAATTATGGAAAGACCTAAGAAAGAATGGTGAAATGCACTTTTGCTCTACTCAGCTGGCTGTTTGCACTGTCTGTACTATTACACGCTGTACTGCACCTCTGGATTTCTGCTGCGTAATGAATTAAAATTGTGGGGAAAAATATGTTTTTTTGTAAAGTATCTGCAGAAAAAAATACTTGGATTACTCTATCACCCCTAAGTGACAAGTATATCCCTATAGTACAGGCTAAATATGATCTCAGAGTCATACCTTTGGACAGCCTAAGTGAAATATCATCTTCTTGAGGGAAGGTATACACCTAAGGTCTAATTTATTTAATAGATTCTTGGTATGGATAAGGCCATATGTGGCCCTTTTTTTTTTTTTTTTTGGTATTTTGTAGGAAACAGGCTTGATTCCAATGGAAACTACGAAACAAAATTAATCAAAATTTACTTTACTGTTCGATGGAGTATATATGACTATTTAAACAAAATGTCTTAGTACCCAAGAATGCATATGAAGTAACAAAATGTGGTCACTCTTGAATGCACAAGCCACCTCATTGTTCACCATCCACCCTGACATTTAGCCTTACCACAGGCATTCCTGTATCTGCTCTATTATGTGACCCTGCTTTTCTTGGAAGTCAAGAATGTTTTGCCAGCGTAAGATCATTGCTAGAATTACATTTTCTCTGCATGTTGTATCAATGCAAATGATACCAAGGAAGCCCATATATATTATTAATGTTTTCTACAACATGTTAGTGGTTAATATTACTTAATTCATTGCAATCATGTAATCTCCTAAATTCTGTATGTTGCTGTTGTGGAACATGAAGCATGAAGCCTCTTCAAGGCTGGATGATTTGCTTGACAGAGGGGGCTGACATTAACAGTGAGTGTCGATTGCTGAAATGAAGGTTCTAGAAGCCTTTTAGCAGATTTCAGACCTGGCTCCTATCTGAATAATTCATTCAAAGAGTCACCCTGTGGGGAAAAAAAAAAAAATCTAACTTGCATCTCTGGCATAAAACCACAAAAAAGGATAACTTCTGCGTAATCTGCAGAAATAGGAATGTTATATGGGTCTTGTGGGGCCCTGACTGCAGTATAATTGAAATTGGATTATTCTGCAATAGGACACTACAGCCGATTTGATAGTATTAATTAAATGAAAACCGCAGGTGGAAGGGGTAATTCTGAGTTTTTTCAATACATCTGAGGAGCTCAATAATTCACCACTTCAACACAGTCTGGAGAGTCTAATAGTGATGGTTTAGAACACAGATAGAACTTCTGATACATTTCTATCCTTAGTGGGCTTCAACGTTTCACTCTGAAGTCCAGGACTAGCTGCACACAGATACAGAGTTCATGACTTGTCCATCCTGTTTAGAATTCAGAAACAGAGAGCTTGGAAATGAAGCCCTGAATGCTGGGCTTGTGTGGAGCTTGTGTGCTTTCATGGGGAGATCCTGCTCTCTGGGAACACTGGTGGAACCATGCAGAGCCTCAAAGAATATTCTGAAACTAGAGTTGCATTACAGAATTAAGTAGTGGCTCTAATTTTACAAGGCGATTATATTGTGGAAAACAGAGAATGGATATTAACAAGTTGCAATTACGGATCTCTGCAGCATGGCTAAGTGCACATGGGCTCATGACAAGAATATAAGAGAGGCCTGTAATTGGAAATGGTAAAGAAAGAAAATGGACACTTCAAATGTGTGACTTGTATGGAAACCCCAATTCACAAAGGATGACACGCTACAGTGATGCAGCCGCGAAAAAAGACTATGTGGTAGTAGCTATCAGAAGTACTATTGACCATGACATAATGACTAGAGAGATCTGGCATATGAGCCAGATCGGTTCGGTTCAACACAGTGAGATCCGAAAGGAGACACAATGGATAAATCTGCCTTGATGCTTTAGTTTGGAAAAGGAGCATTCTTTAAAGAGAAGCTTCCAATTATCTTCACGTACCACTCTGTGGTTTACTCTTGGGAGTACACAAACGGATTCCTTTCAGGTTAAACTAAACCTGGAGATGTGGTTCAGGAACGCACCAATGCATTCCAGTTACTAATGGGTATTCAATCCATAGGACTAGACTATAATTAGTACAAGTCAAACCACCGAAATATGAAATACATAAGTGTGGGTGTTGGGTCTTTAGCACCGTTATCATGTGCATAGTACTGGCATGAAAAGGCTTTGGAAACTGTTAGAGCCATGTGGAATTGGCTGCTACCCCTAAATATTCTCACTGGTTTTGGCCAAGAGTGCTGGGCTCAGACCCCTTTCTGAATTTTATATTAAACTGATCACTTCAGCTCTCACCTACAATATGCTAAACAGTGGAAATATATTTGACTTTCAAAAGCAAAAGAATGGAAAGTCACACCAGAAAAAAGACATTATCTAATTGATTTAAATAACTGAGCTGGAACTAAGACCATTAGAGACGGTTTAGCTCCAAGCAGAGGATACTAAACATTCTAACAAGTCCAGGTTTGTGACTGTGGTGCAGGACTCTTTTTTTGTTGTCGTCTTTTAGAGTAGCATGTTTCCAGATCTTTTTCCACAGTTAACTGATTTTTCAACAACTTTGTTCTGATTTTCCATTTGGGCTTCACAACTACTTTTAAATCAATCTTATTAATTAGAAAAATTAATGAACCTAAATTGTAATAACATTTAACCAAGCTCTATGAGTACAGTGCTACCCAGACCTAAATGACTGTTTTGTACAAAGGTCACAGTCCACTGAGTATCATTTAATAATGAACTATAGACAGTGGAAGTTTGTTAGCTCTGCTAACCATGCACACTAAGCACATATCAAAATCTCTTTTTAATAAATAAAAACAAAAAGCCACGTGACTGTAGACAGTCTATAACTATCACATAGGCTGAAGCATTAGGCTTTAAAATATACTTTTAGAGATGAGTGCAATTTACATGTTCCATGCTATCACGCAAGAGACATCCAATTACTGCTTCTTTCAAAATGTTAAATGAATATCTGTTCAAGCTTTAGACATATTGGTGAACATCCGATTTATAGAACTTTTAATTCGAAGTAAAATATATACATGCGGTACACACGCAACAGTTAAAATGCTTATATGCATAGGTATACTTATAGATGTGGGGAGTGAGAAAAGGAAAACTGATAAATTCTGAAAGCACAGAACCAAATTACTCTCTGGCACATTAAGAACAGCTTCTCAGTTAGGAAAAAAGGTATCACATTTAAATGCCTTCAGAATAAACATTTGATTAAAATCTTTTGAAGTCTATGTGTGATAGAAGCATTTTCAAATTATTTACAGATCACAGAAAAGAATTCAGTGCAGGCGTAACCAAGTCACAGGACAAGGTTCACTCCTGAGCTCAGGTCCCTGCGCTCCAGTGCAATAGCTTCCTTTGAAGGCCACAGTTTCCATAACAATGCTACTCCGAGAAGCCTAATTTACACATTGCCACTGTGACACATTGCGTTATTCCTTGGAACACCAGGGTGCATTGTTCGTGTCACAGTATATTTGTGATACAATTAAAGTCATTGGCTGAGTCTGACACAGTTTCATATGATTGTCACACGGTAGATTGTGTACTGAATGATCTTAAAAAGTGATCATAAAAAAATAATCCCAAAGCTGCCCTGGGAGTGGAATAGGTGTTAAAGATTAACTTTGTAACTATTATGTACCTGTATACTGTATGTATGTCTCTATATATTAAACAAATAGACATGTGTATGTATATGGTTTGTTACAAAGGGCTTTTTAAGTCTTCACCATTTACCACTCATGTTCACCCTCACCGTACACTTGCCTTAGAGCTTGTGAAAGACATAAATTAACAAACCTTCACAGGCAAGTGTAATCTGAGAGAAGAGAGAAAGTGAATTATCATTAAATATCAGCCAAAACTGTCCATCCCATGATAAAGTGGCTGTGGAAATACATCCCCAACAAAATTATCAAGTCTGCTGTTCAGAGCATTTAAAGCCACACTGGCCACAATAGGATGTTTTCACACTGTCAAACTTTAAGCCTCTAATTTACATGATTTAATTAGGAGGAAAGCTCCCTATGCAGTTAACATCCCCCAAGGAGTGAAGTAAAACACCTATGCAGAAGCCTATTTCTAACCAATGATTACACAGGGAATAAAAGTTCTATATTAGGCACTTTGGTTAAATGCCTTAAAGAAAACAGTGTGAACATGCGCAATACCAGAAAATGAACAATTAAGAAAACCTCTTCTCATTTAGAATGACTTTTTAAATCACCTTCTGCAGTGCAAAAGATTTTTACCAAACTTCAAGGTGTAAACCAGACATGGTAAAAAATATCTCTGAGGCAATATGATGCCAAGTTCAAGCAAATATGGATTTAAGGAATAATACCTAATTAATAATAACTAATACCTAATTAATAATTATGTCAATGGCAAGGATTGCTTTCATCCAGCCAGATAGCTAGTACCTTTGACAAAAACCAGAAACTATCTTGGTGCTTTACAGAACACGTGATTTAGATGGAGAAGTTGTTATCTGGCATATAATAAACTTCTGAAATTTAATACTAGCTCAACTGAAGCTGCTCAGAATTTACCACGGATGTCAACAGGAGTAAAATTTTATTTCTAATGCATATGTGATAAAGAATTCTTTGGTTTTTCTCTGTGTGCAAAGTAAACTAAACAGAGACTTTACCAGTTTTTACTTTGCAGACATATTTCATGCCATTTGTATCATACTGTAGTCACCTGAAGGAATTACACACATTTTCACAGGGGACAAACAAAAAGAATACAAGTTACTAAGATTTTTATTTTTGGCATTACTAGGACTATTTAGAATGTTTTTGTTTGTTTCTGTAATACGGGGATCAGTACATAACGATATCCTGCTACTACTGGATCTTAAAATAGCATCAATATTTAATTTTTGACAGTGAGAAAGTTAAGGTTTAAGAATGCTGACTGATGAATACGCTTAATTGATAATGAGCACTTGATTAAAACCTTTGGAAGCCCAACATGAAACATTTAATTTATGCATTTCAAACCTATGAAGGGTAAAACTCTTCAAGCTAAATATAATCAAAAATGTGTATACGAGTTGAGGATTTGGACAGAAGTTTTACAATGCTGATGCAGAACCAAGCTTGGAAGCATACCGTTAATTCCCTTTTCTGCATGAAAACAGCACTTTATATCCTTATATTTCTCCTGAAATTGATACCACATGTCTCCCTATGTGCTTTGTGAGAAACGACTTTTTAGGTGTTTTAAAGAGTTTGCATTTTTAGGACTGATCAAAAGAGATCCCTCGTCGAAGTGGGTTTGGCTTGAAATCAACCAGAAGAAGCTGTCTGAACTGAGAACAGCGATATGTGTGTATCCATGTGTTGCTTGTGTTCTGTATACCTTCAAATTCTCCCAGTCACACCCACTGCCTGTGTGTCAAGAGTCATCTTCGCTTCCCCTAACCATCAGTATGACATAGAGATCCCTGAGTTAGTGCTAAACCAAGCCACTTTCATGCACACCGTACAGTCTCCTGTAGATGGCTCAGTTGGAAGCAATAGATCTTCTATACTCAAGAAAAAGTATTGGAAGGAATTCAAATATTGGAAGCAATAGATCTTCTTGCACTCAAGCTGTGCTTGAGCTATAGCTATAGGCAGAGCTTAGTAGATTGGAGGAAGCGGTCGGAGAAAGGCAATCTGCTTCAGGAAAAAATACATATGAATGAAGCATGTATGTATGAATGTGTGAGTGCCTCTGTATTACATTCCCCAGCACTGCCCATTCCAGGTGAGGCTACATAAAGCCCCCCTGGATCTGCACACTTGATATTCAGCCATTAAAATCAACACTCAAATTAGTTCCATAGGGAAATCATAGGTGATAGAGGAACCTTATGAGAACCACTGAGTTCAGTGAAGTTTAGCAGGTTTTGTGATGCTTCCATTTTTAGATATAATACTTGCCAAGAAATCCCAAGCCATTAAACTTGAGCTGTATCTCAGATATTAAGCAATATGGAAAATAAGGTAAATAGCCCACAGCTTGGCAGTACCTCAGTTGTTGGAGGTAGCAGGTTGTGGGATCAGCTATTTGGCCTCTCCCTTTTTCAAAAGTAGCAAAAGATGCTGTCATATTAGAAATGATGAATCAGCTGATCATAGCTGATCAAATACTAAGCAGAATTAACCATACTTTCTATTACAGTACTGTATTTCCAACACAGACCTTTGTTTTTAAAAGGATCTCAATCAACGTTATTCTTTCTGAAATGAGTTTCAAACAGCAAATGCTCTTACTATTCTTTTTTAATGAATAAATATATTTTGTTTGCAGGAATCAGAATTAAATGCCTAGTTTCTAGAATGTAATAGAGCTTGTGCAGGGAAAGAATTTTAACAACTTGTGTTATTTTAATATGCATGCAAATCCGTAAATCTACTGTGCTTGCTAGCCTTATAAAAGAAGATAGACTTTACAGATATTTCAACCAATTAGTACAGATACAGGTCAAACATGCAAACCTGCAAGACAGATGTAGGAAAAATCAGGGTTACACATACTGTAAGTCTTATCCAAGTTAATGGCTTTGTCAGAGGGAGAGTGAGTTAAGGCTGGGTTAGACATAAAACAGATCAACTCTATTAATCTAATTTAAGGTTTCAGAGGAAATAGAAAAACACTGACGGATTTGTTAGTAGGATACCAAATCTAAATCCCTTCCAATCCACCCGTTATCTTAGGCTCAGTCTTTAAAATTATTCATCTGACTTTGGGTGGTTTGATCGCTTTGTCTTATCTTCAAAGTAGCTACATTTTTACAAAATTCCTGAAGTCTGCTTCCATAAATAGACAAACTGGTGATGTTCCCTAAAGGCAATATCCACTGACCTATTGTTAAAACTCTCCATGTTTTTAATGAAACTATATAAATTGGCATTCTCCAACAGCTGACAATTTCCTAGACTTGATACGGAAAGGAGGCAAACAACTTTTGCAAAGCTGTGTGGTGTAAAAAGAAAAGCATTTTCCCTCCTTTTATTCCACAAAAATACCTTATACAAAGAATTTCAGTTTCCTTACCTGCTAGATAAGAATAACAACAGTGCAGATACATTCTCAAAATGAGATTCTTGGTAGCATGGGTTTACTGAGGGCAAACTACCGTTACTGTTACAATGCTTGGTTTCTTTCCAAATGTGTGTTTTTATGTGGAGGTGGTGAAGGCAACCAGCCTATGCTGTTTGCAGTTTCCAATGATGATTTACCGGGGTTTCCTTCAGATTAATGCTTTATTTTCTCCTTTGTTTGTTTCAGGGATAAATAGCTGACTATTTTTGGGCCAGTCTAAAGGAAGCGACTAACCTCACTTCCATGAAGACTGAAGTACTGATGCGTGTGAGATTTCGAGACATGACAGTGCAGGAGGGTGGGAGATCCTACAGAGTGATGAAGAGCATACCAGAAGCCCAAACTCAAAAATATCCTTGCTCTACCCTTGTCATACCTAAGTCAATATTCAGGTCTGCCTTGAAATGTCTTGTCCAGCCAAACCACTAGCCATAGATAGTTTGGCTTACCTCTTGCCAGCTTGTTCAGATATTTAGGATTCATTAAACTGTAAATTATATAAGCAATGTTTTCTGGTTCCCTACTTTAAGGAATAGTTTTCTAAAGCAAATTAATACCTCTATTTGCAAGGGATGAGGTTCGACTGATACAGTACAAAGAACTGTGCTTTCAAGAGCACTTTAGTTCCATTAAGTGAGACACAGTAATAGAGCAGGAAAAGCTTATGAATGATTTTCCAGTTGCATTCTTCTCACTGCACATTTTCTCTGTCAAACCTGTGATTCAGAGAAAAGGTTTTTACTGAAAGAATCAAGTCCCGCTGCAAAGGACAACTGCATTTTCTCGATTTCATTAGTGTCTCCAGCCAGCTAGCGAAACTGGCCACTTTGTAGTTTGTCATCGTCTTGGAAACTAATTTAATACTGCCCTGAAATGACCCCATACTACAATATACTGTATAACTGGCACGGCACATGGATTTTCCATCCCAGATATGGCAGAGATCACATAATCATAGAGGAAATAGTGAGAGTACTGTCATGTCAGTCATGGAGGAGGTTATTTTAACTCACGCCAAAAACGCTTTGTGTCTCAAATAGAGAAGAGCATTTTCTTTCTCCTTGGACATAAAAGAGTCATTGGTTTAAAAAGAAATCAGTTATACACACCCACCGTTCATCAGTTGTCACCTCATCACAGGGCGAAAATTAGTTTTAGCAGTTCACCCAGACTGGGTGGAGGGCTGACTGCAAGGGTTTAAAAAAGCCGAAGGAAAGTAAAACAGATATGGCATTATGAGAAGATATATGGGACACAATTACTCTGCTTTTTGCTTGCGAAACATGGGAAAGATTGTGCTGCCATTTGAGGGAAGCATGTTTGTAATGGTTGTAAATGGCAAACTGGGAAGGGAAACGGATGCTTGATTCATCCTTACATTTTCAGAGAAATCTCTTCTTCCTGGTACTAGTTTGAAATTTTTTTTTAATTTCATTTTATTTTCCTGAGTACAGTGTTGAAATGCTACATTCATCTAAAAAGTTATGCAGTTATTTCATGACATCAATGAGATACCAGAAGACAGAAGAAGGAAAGAACTGGAATTATGGAGACTGAAAAAAAAAAATGATAATACACCAGTGGCCTGAAAATTTAAAAAACTTCTTGAGATTTGTCATGTATGTGAAAATAAAGGGGTTTTTAGACATGCTAGAGACAGATTATTTGAGTATTTCATGACACTGTGTCATCAATACATATATTATTCATATTATTACATAAAACAGAATATAAAATATGCTCCTATTTAACTTTCTGGACAAGTGTTCAATAGAATCTTGGAAACCTATGAAGTGAGCATCTATCTTTGTCTTGCTTTCCTTCTTTTTTATTTATTGTGAAGGAGACAGAGAGGCAATATTCTATGCCTACTATCCCTTTTCCTGGTGGAGAGGAAAAGGTTCATATCAGGGTTACTATGCTGGGCAAAATAGGTGACTGCATATCTAAGGTCCTGTAATAATAACCCTGTATCATTCCCAAATAAATCCTAAACAAAAATATCAATATGTACTTTCATACATATATAGAGAGTTATAAGGTTGTCAGTTTAGACTAAAACCAACCAGGTTTTGTACCCTATAAAGGACAGCAGTTATTCCAATCAAAGGGAGATCTGCTACACCTTTTCCATTCACTGCTCCTTCATGGATACTACAACAGGTGTTACGTTGTTGTAAAACCATGTATTTTATTAAATAAGCATTCCACATGGGATGCGTTGTACTTTCTGAAAGGTCAAAATGGGGAAGATACAGGTCTAATAATCATTTATGTGAAAGCTTTGCTGATGTACATGTGTGCATGAGTGTATACTTACCATTAAAGGAGAAAAAGCTGGTAAATGGGATCAAATTTCAAAATATTCTGATTTTTAAGAAGCAGAAACGTAAAGCCTGTCCTAATCATATAATTTGTACTGGAAAAGAGAGTGAGGTAAATAATAATAATTATTTCCTCTCCACCTGCAAAATGAGAAGATCTTAATGATGGTGAAATAAATGCTAAGTGATGAAGCCAAGATTGTAAGTATTTTGATAGATTAATAATAGAAACTCAAAACCACTTTAGAATGTTTACCACTAATGCAGATAGCAGCAAGGCAATATTAGGAACTATTTAGCAATTCTTTCCTATAAGCATTTAAAAGAGTATTGATCAGCTGTCCAGGTATTATCTGCGATTTTACATTAGCTTGTCTGATACTATGTTTCATTACAGCAAATTTTAACCTCACGGCACTGGGGTATTTGGGACTACTGATACTTAATAGGGAAGGGGAGGATGAGGAAAGAAATCTCAAATGTTTTGTGTGAGCTTTGGGAAGTAGAAAATTCCAATTGCAGACTTCAAAGCAGCAATACAATTGCATTTTAAGAAAAAAAAAAAGGCCTGAAAATTGTTCAAAATATTCTGTTCCCTTCAAATAGAGTTACAAGGCTAATGGAATCCAAAAGAGTCTGATTCTCACTGAAAGCCAATAGACCTGCGCTCCTAAATCACCTACGTTCTGAGTGCTTCCACTCATGTGATTCCTAATTTCCCAATGATCTGCATGAGGCTCCACAAGAACTTCTTTAACTTTTTGAGCATAGGGCGAGTCAAGTCACCAGGACTAAGAAAAAAGTAAACCCCCTTTACACAAGATCAGCTCTTGGCAGCAAAACATTCTAAAGTAGTGAGATATCCCACCCACACCTACCTTTTGTTATGTGCTGTTGTATCTGCCAGGAGGTACAGAACAAGGAAGTAACTACTGAGGGAATCAGCAACAAGTACTGGCACAAACAGAACTGCAGTTTCAGGCTTTTTTGTGTTGCTTACCACACGTGGAATTCGGTAAAGCAGAGACATTCACTGACTGAACAAGACAATGGAAACAATTCACTTTCACAGCATGCAGGAATCTGAACTGCGTGGAACCGACAACTATCTAAATGTTTACCTTGTTGGTCTGACAAAAAGGAGAGACTTTTGTACGGGAATAAAGGAGACTAAGTTGGAAACAACTGTTGAGAATGTCTGAAAAATATTAGAAATACCTACCTGGCGAATTTCTGGAGAGAGTTGCTTTATCACTGAATTAGGTTTCCTGATGACTCTCTTGCATTTCTAAGCACAAGCAGATGCTGAGGAAGACAGAATAGAAAACGTATACACAAGAGAGCCTTGTGGAAGTTTCATAAATGTTGAGACCGGTTATATAAAAGCAAAAGGTTTTGGCACACCCATAAAGTACTCAAAATCTTTATATTTGTCATGTTCTGCTCATCTCTACTGTTACTCCAAAAAAGAGCTGTGATATTGCAGGAGCACATACAAAAGTCATTTACGTGAGTAAGGAGATCATTGAGGGCAAGAGATTTAGGGGTTATTTTCTTTAGTTTTGATAAAAGCACAAATGGGCTACGTAAAATATTTCAGCTGACAGGAACATATCACAGATGCTGTGTACAGTTTACAGAGAATCTTAAAAATAGTATGGGGAAATGGGAATTTTCGTCTTTTTTTGCTTTTTTTCCCCATAAAATACGAACTCAGAGACTGATTAAGGTCTAGATATCCCTACTTTCTTGCTGGAAAGGCCCTTTGGCAACTGGTAGCTATTGCCTTCCAGTTCTGCAAGACTCTAACATTACTAAGTGTGTTGTACTTTGAAAAACTTCTTAAAATAAAGCACACACACTTGATCCTTAAAAAAAAGGTTATACTAAAGGTATAAATATAATAATGACTGCTAGACCACACTAAATTTTTTCATGGCATTTGCTGTACCTTGTACAGTTTAGATAACCTTTCCTTTTTTCAGAAAAAAACTTTCATTTGGATTTAGCATCATTTAACTAGCCTTTACTAAAGATTCTGTGTTACCAATTTTTTTTTTATCCACAGAGAATGCAAAGGTAAATGTTATCAGAGTGCATTTGGACAGAGCATGTAAGAATGTGTGTAAGAAGGGTTTGTGATACTACATAGCCCTGCATATATGCTGGCTATTGCTTCAAGACTCTTGCTTCCTTTAATGCTGGGTCGGGGAGCAAAACTATATGCCTCACCTAGTGTATAGAACACGCTAATTCTACTGGGGACTGGACCTTCTTGTGGACACCCAGAAAGGCAGGGTGGTGTTCATTCTTCAGTTGCTATTAGCGCCTTTTTTTTTTTTTTTTTTTTTTTTTGGAGAGCCCTTAATAAATTATCGAGTCAGTTTTGGCAAGAGTAAGAATTTGGTGTACCAGATGTTTTTCTGACATCTTGATCCTAACTGCCTTGCTAAGTTACATGGGTGTGCAAGACTGCTAAGAGTGTCAGCATTGTTCTGGAACTGTGAGGACAGTTTTCTTGCAAAGCAGAACTGATGCTTTAAGTTCTTCATCACGTTTAGGAAAATTTAGGAGGAAAAAAAGAGTATATCAGCTTTTGTTACCACACTTTTACATAATCAACTGGCACCCAAAGAGTAAATTACTGTAACTTCAGCTTGTTGTGGGCTGAGTTCTTTATACAGTGCAGCAAAACAGCTAGAAGGGAAGCAACATTCATTCCAAAGTTTCATTATAAATACTGTACAAATATGGAATAGGATAATCCTCATCCCCTTTACCCCCTTCTCCAATTTCCTGCAGCTTGCATGGTGATGGGGGATGATTTATGAAGGGAGAGAGAAACAAAATCTTTCCTACTTTAATCAGCCCTTGAAAACACAAATATTCTTTACTGCAAGAGAACAACAGGCAACTCAGGCAGTAGCTGCTTACATTACTGAAAGGTAAAAGGCAACAAAAAGCTTGGAAACAACTTGCCTTTGCAATAAATAATTGATTCAAAAGGTGAAATGAACAGGTTTTTTTAAACATGACAGCCTTGAAGCTGCTAAAAGAATGGCACTGAGACCTTGAATTCTTCATGTGCTTGGCTTCTCACAGCAAAAGGTAGAAGATCATTGGGTTTGGGATATAGGGATGCTTGCTAAAGGGGGAAACTAGGTCAGAAGTGTCATAATTCTGAGGTCTGGATATGGGTCAGCTGGCTAAGTGCAGTCATCTTAACTGACACTACCTGGGCTGTCCTATATGTTATCTGTTCTCTAAATGTAAGATCTGGACCAAGCCTGATTTAGAGCACCTTATTTTAAGAAGCAAGTCTTTTCACTATTGCCTACACACTGCTGTCACCTAGAGTTCAGGAACATCTGCTTTTCTCCCCAGGGGCCTGACTCAGCAGGCCTAGTGTGTCTTAATACATTGAATTCAACAGAAAACACAGAAGTCAGCAGAGTTCCATTCTAAAATGCTAACAGAGGAATTACTGGTACCCTTCTATGGTATAATTAGCCAACAAGGTGGTGGATATGTTTATTAGTCTCAGAGAGCTTAACCCACAGTTTCCATTTCTCAAGAGAGCGTCCTAACCACTGGCCTAAGGACAACTCAGGGATCTAGTGATTAGTGGCCTTACTTTTGGTAGAAGAAAAGGCGTTTGTTTCTGTTAACAAACTTGAAGAACCATCTTTGCAAGGATCAGGCACTTGTAGTCTTCACATGAAGATGGAATTCAGACTCTGATAACATCTAGACTTTACCTCAACCTGCTAACGTATGTGAAAATCATAGACACAGGTTTACCTTGAGTGACCTGATTCAGATTGCTCTCCAAGGCACAGTTTTGTGGTATTGTAACTATAACACTGCCAAGGCCAAAGTTAGTATCTCTACAATGTTTGATGCACCTGTTGAGGCCGGTGTGGGTTCAGAGATTGCCGCACTGTGCTCTAATTAGCTTCAATGAGAACCTAATTTGGTGATAATTATCAAAGCGTTGTCTTCTCTACTCTAAAAGCAGGGCATGTTTATGGGAAGCTTCCATATGAACTTCCAAATTTGATCATCTCCTACTCACACGGGGGCCTCACTTTGACAGTCTATCAGGAAATGCAGTAAACTAGCTAATATTTGGTAAATTGTATTCAACTGTTTATTATGCTCAGGTGTGTCTTCAGGATAGTCCAGAGGACTATACTTGCAAATTCGTGATCTCTACTCCCTGCGAGTACCTCAAGGTGAAGGTGTCATTCAAGTTTTACCGTAAATATGCCCTTGTCCCTGAGGCCTAATATGGTTATCAAAATCTGTGGGTGCTGAACCAGAATTAAAAACCAAACCAAAACCCAACAAGATGGTTCTCAGATTACAAACTTAATTTGCAGAGCTGGAGATTGGATACAGTCCCAAGTAACCCATAGGTCTCATAAGTGACCCTGCTTTCACACAGAGGTGGACAGAGATCTCCTGAGAAGTCCTTTCCCACTTAAATTAATCTTGTGAGTCTAAATAGGTTTACCATGGGATCCCTGAGAAATGGTAAATATTCACTTACCAGTAATATTTTCAGGTTTACTTTGTGGAGTAGAGTTGCACTTCAAGAAGGTGCTGTCCTTTCCATAAACATAGTTTCCCTGTGCCTGCACCCCTTATGGGAAGCAGATCATTAGGCAATTTAAATAATTATATTCTACTTTCAATAAAATCCTAATCTCTTCAGTACTCTTCTCTGTAAAACAACTTAGTCACAAACTGAAATGAAAAGAAAATACGGGGAACACCATTCACTTGTGGCACTGAAGAGCAACGTACTGAGCCCACTAACCCCCCCCCTTCTCCAGAGAGCTGTTAAAAGACCAAGGCATAAAACCATTACAAAATAAACAAGCACTACAGATTTTGCAGTAGGTGGGACCATCTGGACCCAGATAATGTCACCCTAAACAATCTGCCATCCAGTTGCAGGGAAGGAGAAAGAAGTCTTTTGTGACTCAGAGCTAAAACGCTGAGATGGCAACGTGGCTTATGGCTCCCTGATCCTATTATAGAAAATAATTGTTATTTATTATTCCAGATAATGCCAGTGGATGTGGCCAAGCACCATCCTCTTTGTTCACACTATCTGAATTGTGCCACGTATCTGAAAAACACCAACTGAACTAACAGATGTGTGCTGGTATTCACATCTCTGCTACATTTCTGCAGATCAATCAGACTGCAATCCACATTTTTCCTTGGTGTTCACATATACTGCTACAATCAGCATACACTGTTCTGTGCCTCATGATTTGCTCTAAACTTAGAGCAACAGTGCAAACCCTGTGAAAGGCATTATCTGTTTATGGCAGAATTAAACACATAACACTGGATAAGCGTGAGACTGGATTGTTGGCTATGTAGAGTGAAGCAAAGCAGAGTAGTTCTCAGCAACCAACCGTGAGTTATCCAGGCCTATACAACCGGTAGCATCTTATTTTCCATTCTTATGAAGTGCTGAAGTCAGGGGGATGCTTTTGAAGGGCAGACAGAGTCACTGATGAAAAATTTAAGCAGGAAGCCATAAGAGTATTACCAGGAGAGGGTTGCTCACACCCCGGAATTTTAAGAGCAATTTTGAAAATGTTCTGAGCAACGTGAGTAACTAACACTTAACTTCCTGCGCAAGAACTGTCTTGTTGCAGTCATTAAGTTTTACCACACATAAATTATTACCAATTAGGGGTTAAAGCTGCTTGAAACCCCAGAATCCTGACTGAGTTGTGAGAAGGCAAGCAATTAATTTGCAGCAACAATAGAAATACTGTAGGGTTCATGTGATACCTTGCAGTACTATCCTTGAAATTGTGGGATTCATATTGACAATTAGAAATCACTAAAGAATACAAAAAGACAGAGAACAGAGCCAAATATTCATCTGATGTCAACTGATGTCAATGCATTGTGCTTCCTGCTGTGGGGTAGTGCTACATGAAGATAGGAATGTTTGCAGCAGACCAACAAAATCATGGTATTATGTCGAGCTGGACAATTTCAGGTTACAGGTCACTTGTTTCTCTGATTTTATGTGGGTATTCTGGAGCACAAATTAGAGATTCCAAGGCTTACTGGTATAAAGTATTCTGAAAGAAACAGGGAAGCGTGAGAGCCTTTGCAAGATCTCCCTGGTTATTGTTTAGATTATATTGTTTTGATAAAAAATACTTAAGCCATAACTGAGAAAGCAATTCCAAAGGTATTATTATAAAAAGATAACACTTTTACCCTGAGAGAAATGTTGATATTAGATGAAGGCATGAGTTAAAAACAGCAGGTGTCAAATCTATTTCAAACAAAAAGACAAAACAATAAATGAAAGAACTTAAATAAGAATTTCATTATATTCAGATTACATGAAGTGAAAATTTCCTTTTCTTGTACAATCTCATGAAAATGTCCAATCTAATATCTTCCCAGCTAATCGCCAAAGCACATTTCACTCCCTGCCTCTACCTGCTCTTTTTACTTTTACAGTTTTCCAGTCCAATGGTTGTTAAAAATGTATGCAATTATCTCTGGTTATCTGCTCTAATACATTGGATACAGTCAATCAATTTTGACTGTACTTACGGTTAAGAAAGCTTCAAATGCCTTCATGCCTTAGCTGCTCACATTCCATTTGTATGCTGGCATACAAAAGGTGCAAATAAGAAAAAGCCGAGTGATACTTTGGAATGGAACAGAGATCACAGCATAGTCATGTGCATATCCCGTCTCCATTATACCGCCAACTTCCTCTTTGCGTTCAGGGATCTATGTTCCCCTTGATTATCATTTTAATCTGATAAACATAATTGGGCAAGCTTTTGTTTTGACTTGAACCTATTATTTCTACAGTGCCCCCCCCCCCCGCAAGTATAAACCCATTATTATTTTTACTTTAAAGATATGCTAATGTATTTTTAACAAAGGAAAGTTAAAAAGCAAAATAGTCTTTCATCTTAGACTAGTTAGAACTTGCATTACATATTTTATATATATATATATATATGTATAAAAGGAGGTTCCCTTTTTTCATTGCATATATCACAAGTGCTAGAAGGTGCACTACCTCTATTTTCAGTTCCCCGTTTGTCACTGGGAAAGAAACTACCTCCAGGTTCCTCTGGCAGATGCACTAACTAAAGGATTACAGAATCATACCTCGGGTCTCTTTTCCCTGTGAACGCTAATGGCTTCAGAAGAAGGAAGAGACACAGACTGTTCAAGATCCTACAGGAGTTCAATGGGAGTGCTGTCTGGGGAAGTGGGAGATCAGGTTTACATTGTTATCTTAAATCAAAGAGATACGATATTTTACAACTACTTAAGAAGTTGATTGTCAGGTTAGGACAGTGGCTATACCTTTAGCATCTTCTTGCTGTGCTATCTTTTTCATGAATTTCTGAAGTGGGCAGTCTGTAATGAAGGCTGCTTAGGATTTAATGACTGGATATTTGAGCCCAGAGGCAAAAATATACATTCTTGGAAAGCTTTCCTGGTGCTAACTGGGTGGGAAGCAATTTTAGTTGGCAGCTGAGCATCAGTTGGACAGACTGAAACCCTAAGGCCTCAAAGTTTTAGGAACTCTTAGATGCCCAAGTTTCTTGAAAGATCTGTGCTTTAAGAAAAGCTTGTCATTAGTCTATTTGCTTCCTTAAGCACCTATATTGAAAATATGTCTCAGCTTACTCTGAAGCTTCTTTCAGGTGTTGCCTGCAGCTATTGCTGGTAAGGGCTAGTCCAGACCATAATGGCTATTCCTTCTTCTTCCCATCACAAATATTCCCAGTTAATTAACCTTATATTAGAGGATAACTTCCTGGAATTTAAACCAATGAAAACAATAATTTTGTTTGCTTATTTAATCCTAGTATTTCTGCTGGATTTTAGCCAAGTTGATCTGTAGTTTAATCACTTGTTATCTGCTTTCTGCTCCTGTCACTTAAATGCTTATTTTTTGTGTTCTGATGCATTTCTCAGAAACATCAAAACATTTTGATTTGAAATTCTGAAGGCAGATTTTTTTCACTTGGAATTTTGAGATTGCATTTCGTATCAAAAATCTTTCTTGATGGGAAAAATAACAAGAAAAACCTGCACAGAAAAGATTAAATAAGCCCCACTCAAAAATCAAACACCAGGCTGGAAGAAAACATTATCTTTTCAGTGGAACCCTAACAATTTTTTTTTCTGCTTTTTCAGTTCAGGCACAAACACAACATATCCATCATTCTCCCAGTTCTAATCTAAAACCGTACACTGCCCACCTGCTGAACCACTAGCACCACTCTGCCCATCACCACAGGAGCACCAGGGAGGTCTTGCATCCAAGTACTAACTGCATTTAGTTTGTGTGAACTGACAAGATCACAGCAGATGGTAATAAATAAAGTTTCAGACAGCCATCATACGATTTCCTCTGGAACTCATTCTTGTAGGATTTAGATTACGGTAACATCAGCTACTACTACAGCTACCAGTTACTACACTAGCTCTGAGATACTGAAATGGTCAAAGCTCCACTGTTTGTGTGTGAGTCAAGATGTAAGACACACAAACGTGGCCTGTGAAATATCTGAAAAACACGTGAACCCACCATTTGGATCTGCACATTCAGGGTTGCCTACTTGTTGTTTTTCTGCTGTTTTTCCTCAGCCACAGCTCACCTCTAAGCAAAAATCTAGAATGTTTCATTATATTTGATATAAGTAATTGAAGTGAAAAATCCTTTTAATTTCCAAAAATAAGATATAAGTAAGTAAGAATGCAAGTATATGGGCTGATGTGCTGGTTTTTGGTTTTCCTTTTGTTTTAAAGTCAGGTACAAGAAAGCTAATGCAACTGCTTCCAACACTTCAGGGGCTGGATTTAGTCCAAATTTACGAAAGATGCAGAGCATCATCTCAGCCAAAACACTTCCTAAATTTGTCTTTTCACAAAAATGAGGCCACCTAGAAGATTAAAAGCTTTCTTCATTTTCTGCCTTAAAAACATAATCACACTCTAATTTAAAACTCTAATTGAGTGCACTTGTGTTGGTAAGATGTTCTTTTTCCCTTTAGGGACAGTATTCCTATTAGTCACACAAGCTGTCTAATCATTTCATGGTCCTTCTTTTCCCCCACCCTACACCTCCATTATAAATGAGAAAATTAAAGCATCTTTTTTTTTTTTTAAGAGTATCTCAATTATATCCTCATAAATTCAGCAACTGAACATTTTACTTCAAACCGTAAGCCCCATCTTTAGCCAGTGTAAATTATCATTACTCTGCTGATTTCAATGAACAAAAGATAACTTGCATCAGCTGAGAATCTGACCCATGAAGACAAAGTCACTGAAAAAGTATAAAAGTACATTATTTTTTCAAACTTGAGAATTGGTGTCCTGGCCATAAAAACACACCAGGTGTGCTATTATCTTGACTTTTATTAATATTATAAGTTTGTTTATGTTTATCAATGATTGATCAAGTTGCACAAAATAATACCACTCAAAATATGATGACTGCATCCTTCTGATTAAGGTGATCATAAATTTTCTTAAACTAGTGAGTCATAAGTGATTTTATTTGAACCTTCAGATCAAGGGGAACACTTGATGTTATCTCTTTGCCCATAAGCCCACCTTTGCTGTCTTTAACTTAGCTTTCTAGATCTGCCATCTAACCAACTCCTTAAGATCAGTCAGATTTTAAGATCAGTCAGATCTTACATTTTACTGAGTACTTTTAAGGTGGCAATTTCACCTGCACTGGCAGAGCATTTTAATGCTAGGTTATTAGGAGACAACATTGCTTTTCTTCCACCAAATCACTCGGAGCACTGGTAAGTCTTGGGGAAAACAAGTATATGAACTTTTAACTGATTTTCTAAAGCTAAAGGATTAGTTCTGGCTTCTATAGCCATTGCATAGTCTTTGTAAAACAAAAGACATTTTTAGCATTTAAGAATTATCTTTTATTATTTTCCACGCTATGCCTTCAGGCCTTAATTCATAAGCATTATCTTTGTTCTAGGTTTAAAGATTTTAAGGAGAAACAAACTTAATTACATACAGTGTATGGAAAACTTGGGTTTTAACCACTAATCTGTGGTGTAATGAATTTGGATGGAAGGAATTCAAGGCTCTCAAGTATCATGTTTCTCATGCTCGTCTTCATTGACTGCAAGAGTTCTAGGATTTTTCAGTGAAAAATCATCATTTGCTTAAATAAAGGACAAATAAGCCACCATGAATCTTTAAAGTTTTTGAAATCTTTAATTTTTCTGTGGTTTTCTTTTGCAAATGTTTATCTATAAATACTTGAAAGAAAATATAAAGAAGACAAATAGTTCTTGAAATAATAAAAGCTACCATGGAAGATTTATTGAAATTCATTGCTGATAAGCATTCATCTCAGTTTTTTCTGCACTGGATACAAAAAAAAAAAAAAGGCAGATCATTGTTACTTCTATTCTTCCTGCTTTCGTTGTTTTTTAGGTATAAAAACAAAAGATAAACAGAAATACCCTTCAGAGCAGAAGACCAGATATGCTGGTGAATGTACATAACTTGACTAACATCAGACTGCTATCTCAGTTTCCACTACCTGAGGATCTAGCTCAGGGAATGTCACTTTTCCTGTGCCAGTAATTATTATCCCTCTTTCTGCTTGGTCAAATTTGGATGTATTTGGTCTTATCTTAAACAAACACATCTGGTGGTGAATCTGAAAAGATGGCCTGTTTCAGACCCTGAACCTCCCTTCCTCACATACACGGACCCTGAGGATGTTCAATACGATTAAGGAAAAATTCCAAGGCTATAAGAAAGACTCAAAATGAATATTATTTTAGAATGCTAGCCCCAGGCTACAGTATTTAACTGAATTCATTGAATTTCAGCTAAGCAGGCAGCTATCTTTCTGACCTGAGGGAGGCCTGTATGTATTAATAACATCAATATTATTATTAACAAAGCAGCTAACACGGCACTAGAGACACGATAGGAACTTTCATATTTGTAGTGAAAAAAATACCTCTGATTGGTATGATTCCTGATCAGTCATTTACAACTTACTGTTGTGACCTCACTGACCCTCACAGTTCTGTTGTATGAGATTTAATTGCCACAGTCTGTAATTGCTATGTGCCAATTTATCACACCCGTGGTACACGGGCTATTTGTCATCTGACTGTGCTTAATTAACAATACAAAATCCTAACCCTATATCCACTTTTGACTGCCTGAGTTCATGATGAATTTGCTATTATATTATGATACTGTGCAAATGACTAGCTGTCAGCTCGGAAGGAACTGGCTAAAGCACATTGGATGTTTGTGGTATGCCCCATGAACAAACTTAGCAGAATCGTTAGGAATTAAAAATGCTGAAATGTCATCAATCAGCTATCATTTGGGCATCCAATGGCTCCATAAAAGCCATTTAGAGGAACAGTTTAATTTTCATGTGTGAACATGCTCATTTTGGAATTCCCTTGAAACTCACAGGAAGTATTGTTAGATTAAGTTTGATAGAGGATGAAATACCAGCTGAGCTTGTGTGAGAAGCAGCACTGGGTAGGGTATTCACAGAAAAACTGACATGTTCTAATACTCCAGAATATTATGTTCTTTTCCAGTAGTTTTCCATAGGAATAAAGTTCAGCTAACTGCTATATCCAGTAAGAGTAGGAAAGATGGAGTCTGGGTCTCCTTTTAAAAATATCTTGAAAACTTGCAGCTGCTCTATCCCTGTGTAGAAAAACCGCAGTGTAATTTGTGTGGCCTTGAAAAACCACTGTGAAGAAAAACAACATTATGAAACAAGAAATAGTAAATGAAAGCAAAAAACATTAGGGAGAAAGTGGGCACTTGCCTACTTATATCTCAAGCACACATTTATTTACTCACGAAACTGGCTCAATCAATGATGGATTCTATGTCACATATCAGCAACATCTGTCTTTGCAGGTTTTCTTGAGAGCTCCAAATGAGTAATGCTCACAGCTAAAAATTAAACCCATTGTACTGATACCCACTGTGCAGACATCACAGATAGCAATGCATGTCAATGATTCTCAACTGCAGTGTGTTTCTAAAACTGAAACTTATGATTCTTAATAACACCTATGTATCTCCTTCCCATGCACATTTACTACCAAGAAAGAGGTGACGCTTCCAATAGTCTGCTTGGATACAACAGTGAAAAACTTGGTTTCTCTTTCATGTCTGGGAATGTGTAAGACACAACAGTTTGGAAACATTAAGAAGCATCTGCAAGAGGGGTTTTGGCACCGCCAGTTCCTGTGTGTTGTGACATTAGCAATCCTTTAGAACAACCACAAAGGGACTTTCATGCCTGAGCTCCGTATAAAGAGGTGGCATCATCAGTAAAGTCAAAGAGGTGGCAGTTCTGTCATTTTTTTCATAATGAACTGGAATGTTTAAGGCAAATGAAGTTCCTATAAGCTGAGTAATGGCAGCAGTAGCATATGGAGGGGCACTGTTTCCCACTGTATCAGTTTCAACAGACACATCACAAATCATGTGGCATTGTGTGTTTGGTTTTTGGCATTATCTTCTCACCTAGCCAACTCTCAGATGGACTCAACGCACCTGGTTAGCTTCTATTTATCACTGTGACAGTATAGAAAATACTCTATCTCTTGTTCAGCAGTGAATGCTTTTTAAAGCCTTAAAATCTATCGAAGATCTTAAGCTGTTATAGATATGCCACAGAATGCAGTTAAATGTATTCTGTGTATTTCATCTGCAAAGCAGACAATGATGTCATCAAGCAGAATATAACATTTGATTTTAATATAACAAGGTTTCATAGGCAGAGATCATACCACTGAAATCCTAAACGTTTATGCTGTGTGTCAAGCTGCATTCCCACATATATGCAACACGACAGAACCCTTCAAATACATGGTATAAAATATCAGCATATAGTAACAGTAATGGAAAATGTGAAAACTGTGGCAACGCCTTCTTCTTGTAACTTCTGTGTGTGTAAACTGCACCAAACAATAAGGGATTATTGTGTCAAGCTACTTTTGTAACGTGCTTGAAATCTTCAGATAAAAAGGGGTTTTTCTACTGATTATTTGCTGTTCACTGTTTATGAACGATCATCTTATCTATAACTTAGAGCGGTGTTTTCCTGTCTTTCCTGCTGGACAGAATATGCAGGTTTTTGCCACAAGGCCAAATGCCACAAAGCAAATATAAATTCCTGCCCCATTGGTATGATGCTCAGTAGAAATACTGGCGTTACTGTGCCTGCTCAAATTAACTGTACTGTGAATGCATTCAACTGATGGTCAAATGAACGTCTCACCTAAAACTTAGGAAGAACTGGGAAAGAGGGTGGCCAGGGATAGGCTGTCTTTTGCGACAACCCACTCCCAGCTACTCTCTTTTATTCTGCAAAATGCAGCTGCCCTTTGGAATAGTAACACTAATGCAAAGTAGGAAAGACATATTGTAATTTTGGTTTTGTAATTTTTGATGAACCAGTCCAACTTTTAGGTTAGATATAATTATCTGTGAGGCTATTCTCTAATATTTATGGCAACAATGTCCAAACTCTATTACTTTGAATGTTTGTTCTTCATGATGATCAGCTAAATCACATGTCATGGCCTTACTTTCTCACCATGTTGGACTGGAGCAGGAATGAATCTAGGTGCAGCAGCAAATGACACACACTGTACTTTCAAGATGGATTTGAGCCAGAATGATTCACAGCTACATTTATGAAGCTTTGGGGACTCAAAACACTTCATAAACCTGCATCCGTCACTAATTTACTAGCTAACAACAAATAAGAAAACATATAACTGCAAAGACAGTATTTGGATATCAATCCTGAAATATTTGTGAATGTTCTTTGACTGATTTAGCCAGTCCTATCTACATTAAGTTCTTTACGAATATTAATTCTCCAAAAATTAAAGACCCATCTTACTATACAGCCACAACTTTTTCATTATTTTAGCAGCTTAATAACTGTTGCCTGGTGCTCACATATTTGGTAGTATTTCTCCTCACCTGCATATAAATATTTCCCCTGATTTATCAGTCTAAAGTGATCTGGCTCGTCAGATAATTGAAATTACTTATCTCAGTATTTCTAATTCAGTTGATATGCTATTTTTTTGTTTTTATTGACACTTTCATGCCTTTTGAAATGAAACCAGGCTAATGAAGTTATTAACTTTCCTGAGATAATTAGTAGCTTGTCATTTTCTTTTTAATTTGTTTGCAGGAGCAATATTTCTTATAAAGATCCAATTCAGCAGTTGTCTGATTTCTTCCCTTGATCTCAAGCTAGTCTATAACACTGCCAAAACAGCATGACTGGGATTACTAATTCAAAGTTTTCCTCTTCCAGTATCAACCCAACCAGACAATCTACTTTCTGTAGAACAGCCTTGTTTCTAAACTGCTTGATACACTAATGTATTTTCATTTAGTCCACATTCATGCAAAACACTGAGCCACATGCCAGGCCACATAGTCAAAACTGTATGAATTTAAATAAGAGTAGAGAATAATGTTTCTGAGAGGCAGGGTTTAATAACTGTTCTTTCTATGAGTACGCATTTCTTCAGAAAAAGACCCATTCTGTTGTAAAAACACTTGTACATCTCTCAGGAACCTTGAGCTAAATTCTGAAGTTTGGACTAATTGCTAATTCCTCTTCATTTTAGAGGGTTTTTCCAAAGGTGGCAGTGGTCAGAATTTGGTCCTGATTTTTTTCAGCATGAAAAATAACTTGCTTGATTAGCAAATCGTTTACCTCTTTTGCCTCTCCTTTTTATGATGAGAAGTAATTACAGTCTTCCCTATTTCACTTATTTTAGTGAAAAAATTCACAGTAGTGCAAGCTCATCAACAGCTTTCAATGTCTAAGTAAGAAATAACAATCCCATTATTATTATAAGTCAACTTTTTTTCCATTTTACAGGTTTAAGAAATAACAAATAATTACAAAGCTACAAAAACGCAGGTATAATAGTGCTCTACTCAGAATGACTCCAAACAAACTTCTAACCCCTACTTATGTATCGACATCTCAGGTAAAAGAACACACTTACTGATTGTTCTCCTACATACAGTAGACTTTGTTGTGTTAATTAAAGGAGTTCCCTGAAAAACTGAAAGCAGGTAGTAAACCTACCATTAAATATGACAGTGTTGAGATATCTGAATGTCTTTACAGATTATCAATACATAGCATGACTGAGGGTCAAAGCAGCACAGGACTGGAAAATTGCACAAGTGGATGAAAAGAGATTGTTTAGACATAAAATAAACATAGTGGATTTGTCACATCTTAACTCTCTAACGAGAAATGTGGCATTATCTGTTGTAAACTCAGCTAGGGTATAAAAATGCCTTGATGGATGTTACTCTTGTGTTTTATTCAATCATCTTTTGCCTATATCAGAGAGTTCAAAATATTGAATGAGAAAATTTGCACCAACCAAATTACCTGCTCTTGATTTATTGGATAAGCACTTCTTTTTTATGTATATTTTGGCCATATTTCTTAGCTTTCCTGAGACCTGGGCTAGTACCAGTCAAAATTAATAAGGCCACAGCTTAAGCCTGTATATTATCTTACTAGGTTTGCACCTAATAAAAAAATATTATACAATGTCTTGTTTAGGATGTACACACATTCTTAGGCAATTATTAATATATGCTTCATATTGAAACTCTGCCTGTGTTTTGTTTTGTTTCTCTTCTGAGTTCAGAAATTTGAGGTAGACTTCTAGAGCTAATCGGATACCTACAGCTAATTGGACACACAAAACTAACTATATCATATTGAATCAAACATTGCACATTGTTGTTCTTTTTTTATTTGTTGTCCTTACTTGTTGTTGTCTGGAAAGATGCTGCTATGTTAATACATTTCTAATAACTGCACTTCTAACACTAGGCAGACTGTTTGTTTTAAAAACAAACTACCAACACTGAGTAGACTTCCTTGTTTTATGAAAGTTCTAGAATCATCCACTTGTAGTTTTGTCTTATGCAAGGTATCACAGAGTGCTCTGATCCAGCTATACAAGTTCCTGCAAGTTTCCTCTGTTAACTCAAGCATCAGTTACAAGTGTGCAAAAATAAAAAAATCCCCCAAAACAAAAAAAACCTAAACCAATCCAGATGTATTCAGTGGAATGCTTTTGTGACTGTCCCTATCTCCTAGCTCTGTCAGCCTCACCAAAAACCTGCTGCGCACTTATTTTAGCTACACTCAATTTCAGTGATCCCTAAGGGAATGGACTTTGGGTAATGACCAAGATTACAATTGGGATCACAGCATGATTATTTTCAACTGATAGAGTCCCTCCCAATCCATATAGCAGCCAAGTTGCTATTAAGCTAAAACCACTGCTTCAGCTTTCAACCTGATGTAAACTGACTTAATTCTATTAAAGCTAATGCAAACTTAAATTTGTTTAGGATTTATTTTTGGGACCACTATGAATACTGCTGAGGAAGAACACTATCATGACTGAAGTCCAAGTTATTGCAATAAAAGTATTGTGATTTATGATATTTTATAAATAACTAAAGTTTGAAATGTATTGCTTTATAGCATAAACATACTTAAAACATGTATGGGGTGGGGGTGGTTCTTTGCTTTTTACACATCTAGTAATCACAAACACAACTAATAACTGCTTGAGAAATTTTTAAAATATAGCTGCACGCACACAACAGCAAATGCAGTACTGATATGTTTGTCTTAGGCCAGGTTAAATTCAAGTCACTTCAGATTTCCAAATCAATTCCTTACCTTAACCAGACGCGAGTATGCAACAGATTAATTCTATATTAAATTGTTATGCTTATGAATCAGAAATGAAATACAGAGGTATGAAATTGGGGTGTGAGGCATAAATCCTTTTAAATTACATATATTTCTTTTTGAGAGTAGTGTTTTATACCACCTGGCTGTGACTACTGAAACCACAAGCTGCCTTGTCAGAACCAATGGACTACTCCCACACAACAGGGAGCACAAATCACCCACATTCTACTTGCATAGGATTTCATATTTTGTACCATAAAATAAACCCTGGGAAACAGTAAAACCTCAATCCCTTTACTAGCATATTTACTTATAGAAGAGTTCAAAGAGCAACTCTGTCCTTGTGAGGCTCTTGAGATTTCAGCTGTATATTTTCTGTAAGGAATAAGAGAAATTATTTATGGAACAGATGCATTAGTATTCTATGCAACTATTTCTTTAAGTCCTATTTGTTTTTCTGTTGATACTGTAGAGCTATCACTCATAAACAAACTCCTGCCAAAATATATTTCTCCAGATACAGAAATGATGAAGAGGCAAGTGATTTGAGAAGGCAGAGGACAGTTGCTGAATTGCTGTACTGTATCTGCATTTGTAAACTCCTGCATACTGTGAACCTCTTTAGGCAGTTGAAGGGATCAGTGAACTGAGAGAGAGTTGTGCAGGATCAAAGCAAAAACCAAAGAGAAGAAAGAAATTCATATCTATATGGAGATGCTTTGGTAGCAGCATATTGAATGCAGCCATTTAATGGAGATTTTGTAGCAGAAAAGCCATTTGTATGAGTGAAAAGTTAATTCCGCCAGAAAAAATGGAGAAAAAGTCTTCATTACGAAGTGCGGATGTCCTTTTGGTCTTTGTTACTCCAATGGATTCTAAAACAAATATTAGTCTCCTTCAGGATTATGTGTAATTCTTTTACTGGTGAGTGTGTGCACACATGTATGTGTGTTTGTGCATACACGCACTTCTGAAAATAGATGTACTGGGTTATACAATTATAATTTTTTCTTTTATTAGTTCATGCCAGCAGATATTTACGCTTGAAGGTCAAGCTAGTAGAAGATATAAAGCTAACAACTGCAACAGAAACTGCTGAGGTAGCAGAACTTAGTGAATATTTCTCAAATGCTTGTATTCAGTACTCTGCTCTAATACATAAGAGGCTCAAGAAAGTCTCAGAGGAGACAGGAGTGTCCCAAATTATTAGATGAAAGCTGGTGTGCTAAGATTGGAGCATGGGAGTTTGTAGCTCTTCTGGATACAAGGCTGCAATGGCTGCAGAGACAGGCAGCAGAACACAGATCGGGGAGGACTGATCCAGCCTTACTACACTTGCACCCACTAGAGATTTTTTGCCAGCATCTCTTCCCATCTTCAGGATGCATTTTCTTTTCCCCAGGACAATTCCTATTCCTATCTGGTCCATACCTGAGCTCTAAAGCCAGTTTAAGAGTACTTAAGTTCATGTTTATTTCTCCTCTTAAAGAATCCAGTTTAATTCTAGAAGTATAGATGATCTACAAGCCATCAATATTTGATGTCATATGCGAGGATCCTCAGAATGTCTTCCATATCTTTCAGTGACCTCTATACTGATATTTTGATGTGTTTCACCACACAAAATAATCCCAGCCTCAGATCTGAATGCAGAATAAAAGGTTACAGTTGTGAGAAAATATGATGTTTAATGAAGTCAATCATGCCAGGCTGAGTACTCTAAAAGCCTTCTTTTTTTTTTTTTTAAAAAAAGAGGAAACTGTACTTCATATTTACAGATCTCACCTGAAGGTGACATATTACTGCAAGACAATTCTCCTATTTTAACAGAAGTTTTCTGAATATATTAAAAAAAATAATCCTAAAGGTCTATTTTGTTGTCAATTGTCCTGACTTTTCCTTAAGACTTTTTCTTCCATCCTTCCTTCCTAATACAACATTATTTAGACACTAACCTGAAAAAAATGGCATTATTTAGAGCACAGGGCACATAGACCCCTTTTCATTGCCTTTGCCCACTCTTCCTATTTTGTAGCAGTACATTAAAGCCTTATTTCATAGTCATTGGTCATAATGACATTCAGAACTTTCTAGAATTGATATAGGAATAGATACATGCCTACATAAATACTCACATAGCTATTATTGTTCTAAATATCTATTGTTCTTCTAAGACAAACAAATCTAAGAAAATAGTCCTGATTATTATAGAAATACTACATTGAAGACTAATAAATATACAAGCCTGAAAAGTAAGTCATGGTCATCTCTTTCAGATTTCGCATTTTTAAAATTATTTAGTATTTCCAGGTTTAGACTTAGTAAAGAAAAAGTCCCTTTTTCTCTTTGTTCTTCTACACTATGGCAAATACTGGTAGCACCACAAATTTTTACTACCAGTAACTGCTCTAAAACCCATGATCTTTATAATCCTCTTTCTGACCTTTAAATGAATGAAGGATTCATGATACTTCCTAGAAAATCTGGTTTAGGTGTCAGATAAGCTGGTAAAGATTACAATGCAGTAACTGATCAGATAGTGAATTACAGAAAAACATGTTATGAAACTGTTAAGACTTCCTGGAGCTCAACAGAAGCTTTTCCATCTGCAGAAGCTATTCTAGTTTTCTTTTTAACTTGCCCAGTTTCCACACCCTACTTTTGCTCATAGCCCCCTTTAGAAAGCCTTTCCATTTTTTTAAAGTTCTGTGAAAAACTGTTCTATTGGAGATCTTTTTTAAATGAACACAGAAGACATCTTAAAATGAAAGTAACAGCCAATAGAAATTTTAATATATAACTGAAGGGATCAAATAAGATACCTGATATGAACCTAAATGATCTAAGCATTGTTTTCTGGAAAAGGAAAAACCCCTGTGTTTACTGTTAATCTGGAACTGGAAACAGTATGTCCCATGCAATTCCTACATATCTATCAGATGGATATAATATTAAAAAGGACACATCACAAGTTAGAGCCTCTAACACCTATTTTGAGTAGTTCACTCCAGTCACCTGAAGAGCAACATATTTAGTACTAGTGAAATATGCCAAATCTGTTGGCATGAATGCTACTAGTACAACCTAGTGGCATTTTAAAGCTCACCCACATTTGAGGACAAACTACTTGTAGGACAGAAGTAGTAGTTTAATCATCACACTCATTCCCTATCTAACCTTGTGCCTTATATTGTCAAAAGCAGGATGACTACACATGCAGTCACTGCTGGTTGTAAACCATTTGAAAGTCACCAGTTAATTTTGTATAGGTGGCTACATTAATTGCCAGATGCCATCTTCTGGACACTAGCACAGCGGATATCCTAAAAAGGTGATGAAAAACTGAGCCCATTTTTTCCAGTTCTAACCCAGAATGAGATATGATTCAATTTCTAAGCCATGCAATTTTCTTTGTAAGGATGGGCGTATCTGTAGAATTGGCCAAAGGTTTACAAGTTACAACTGGAACTAAGAGACTCAAAGTTACAGCTTTAGTGTGAGGTCTCTGCCACCATTGCAGAATGCAAATGAAATTGTTTTCCAATGTTGAAATACAACCTATGATTCTGTATGCATGAATATTTATAAACTAGTCTTAATAATATTGCTGGACTGGGTAACTGATTTATTTGAAGGAGGAAACAATTGTTTAATTAAAATGAAGGTTTAAATGGAAAAAGCTCATTATTTAATTCATAGCTGCTATAGCACAACTTTGTTGACTACACATTTTTAACTTAATATTGTCAGTTTCTCCTGGAGAATGTTACAGAATTTATTTTATTAAACTCCATTTAACTGATCAATATGTAATCAAGAAAACTTTTACTCTGTGAAGCTTGAAACAAAAGGTACCGCCCCATATTCTACAGTGCTGTGAATTTGAAATAGAAATTGCTCGGTCTGACTTCAATTCTTTTGCAGACAAAAACTGGTCTATTAAATAATGAAAGGTATTGGTACAAACAAAGTGGAAATTAATGTTTTAAAATGCTATATTTACTGAGATGAAACAGATTGTATTTAATGTACATTAAAAATTTATTCCATAAACAAAGCATGATAAGTTTGTATGTTTAATTATTGTGAAAAGTATGAATATAATCTTAAATCTGAGTGCTAGAATTTGTTTTGAATTATTTACACTCTCCTTGAAACATCAGTATTATGGGTTTCAAGGAGGAACACAAAAAAATGACTGTCCTTTCAAGGTACCTTTACAGTTTTGGAAAAATACTACAAAAATAAAATTAGCTATTCCCTAGTCATCTGACATAAAATATGCATGCACACATTGATGCAAATTCTCTATACATCACATGAAGGCTGTTATAACACAAAGGACTGCGCTTTTCATTTGTACTGTGAAACAATACATTCATTAGGACAGGAATTAAGCAGCTCAGAAAGACAAGATGTCAGCTACCTTTCTCTGAATGATTTTTCTAAAAAGTATTTGTGAAGTCAGACACAACTACCATCTCTTACTAGTAACCGTATGTTTTAGGAGACATCCTGTCCATATGCTCACTTACACTGCTGGAGCACATGTGCTGAAAACGAGGAGATTACTGTTATTGTTGGGGGGGGGGTTGACACTTGTTCCAAGCTTTGCCACATCTACATGCACAACAGATTTCTCAGTTTTTACCAAGGGTGCCTTATTGTTAATAAGGCAGTAACTCCAAGAGAAAGGACAATACTGAAGGTGCATAGGACTGCATATGGGCTACATATTTCTAAGCATCTAGTTTAAAAAGGCTTTGGCCTGTGTAAACAAAAGAACAGCTTTTTCCTGACATTAGGTGTGCCCAGTGACACTTTACCAGTATCATGCTATGTATATAGTTATACGTATCAGGGTCAACTTGCCACATTAGCATAGCTCCTTCAAAAGCAGAAGAAACAAGACAGGGAGGAAGCACTTGGGCAAGTCAACAACCTCAGCAAGCCCATCCTGATAAACACACGGACTTAACAGGCACTGTGCAGAAAATCCACTGAATCCCATCAGCACAGTTGGTGAAGCTGTATTAATGCTGTGCCTACCAAGGGTGGGAGATTTCCCTCTTACTATGCCTGTGTCCTGTGTGCCCATTCCTGTTTGTAATGGTAAATTTTGGGAAAGCCATGACTTGTTATGAATCTGTTTGTTTTGCAGTCACAGGGCTGGTGTACGTACGCGAAGTCACTTAAGCCTGATCCATTATGTGACTTCCCAACCCAGACTACAGGGAAACTGGCAGTTTTGCTGTCCTTTGCGGCCTGCTTTTTTCATTGCAACTCCCTTAGTGTTACAGAAACGCGGACTGCTTCCCAGCTTCCACGTCGATGGATACAGCTCTGCAGAAGCATCTGCTGAACTCAACCTGGGGAAATAACCTGAGCACACACTGCTCTTGCCCCACAGGGCAGGCATCGCAGGCACACAGCCCTGTCACAGGCTGACCAGGGGCTCATCTGTGTGACAGATCACCGCACTCTTTTCTTTCTCAATATCTAAGTGCAGATACAGCCTGCAAACCCCTGATGCCCACCAACAAAACCCCTGGTCTTGCAAGCTTTTCCTGATTAATTTCCTAGTCAGTAAGAGGTTGCAGGGATCATAAATCAAAGTGCTTTACACTTGATATTTGCCTCAAAAGATCGTGCTCTCCACAGAGATAATATAAGTACGAAATATCTATGATACCCGGCATCATAGCATGACTGCAAACAGTAATTTCAGTAACTCTGTAAAATCCCTGACACTTTAACATGTTAGAAAACCCTTGTTAAGGATACAAAATGGGTCAGTAAAAGTCAGGAAACTGAATTCTGCCTTCCTGTGCAGACATAATATGAAATATTCTTAGATTTCATGATCACTGCCTGTCTTTTCTTGCACTACTTCAGTCAATTCACAGGATAGACTCAATATTCAACAGATAGTGTCAACACTAATTTCTTTTCCTCCCCCTCTCATCCTCATTATTTAATGGTTTGATACTTCTTATAAGAGAAATCCACTATAGGTCATCTGGTTTTCTTGCATCGACTTTTAGTATTGTAAAGTCTACTGAATAATGTAACAAAGCATATATCTATATAACTGTAAGCATCAGAGCATGATATTACACACATTTTAAATGGAATGTAGTTCTTTGACGAGCAAAAAAAGATTGCACTCACTTTTCATTACCCACTAAAGCATTGTTGTTTCTCATTAAAAACAAAATAGTTTTTAACAAAGGGATATTTTAAATTATTGAGATCGTCTATGGAAGAGCTCTTTGGTCAGTGTAAACGTGACAGTCAACACAGTTTAGAAAAGTTTTATTGGTGGCTCTTTGGAATGAAATATTCTGAGTCTACACTGCTTCCTAAAGAATAGACTTTTTCCCATTTGACACTGACACAGCTGGAGGTGGATGGAAGAGAACTGCAAGCATTCTAAAACTTACTGAACGACATGGTTGGCTTTGCAATCACAAAATTTACCAAAAGGAAAAAAAAAAAACCTTCAGGAACACAGTTCGCTTTCAGGAAGCAAAGACTATCATTAATAACGCTTCCCCCCTTCCTCACTTTCTTCCTTCCTCGCTTTCTTGCTTCCTTCCTTCCTTTCTTTCTTTCTTTCTCTTTCTTTTCTACCCTTTTAGAAGAAATCCTGAGAGGGTTTCTTCTCTGTAGTAATTTCTTTAGAGAATGAGGAAGGCACAGAACATTGCCAAGCCGTACCTTGGAAATGCCTAGATTTCCTCTTCTGTATAGTCCCCCACTGGCATATTAACTCCCTAAAAGAACTACACTTCCTTCTTAATGTGAATAACCTTAATCTACAAATAAGAATGAAAGTGGGAGTGGGTTCTGGGATTCTGTCAGGAAGTCATTTATTTCTCTCCAGACTATGTCTCCTGCCCATTTCTTACAATGAGGGGGAGGGAACAGGCAAGGCAAAGGACAGTCCTACACACACACACACACGCCCCCCCAAAAAGTGTAGCTTTTCATAAACAGTTACATGTTTTTTCCAGTCTTACTTTTCATTTACTATTTTACCATTTACTACTATCTCTACCTTGTGGAGAGATTCCTGGCCTAGACAAATATTAAAATACCGAAATGTCATTAGTTGTAGCTGAGAAGTTGTAAACCCATATTGTACATCATCAAGTGAGTTAGAGAAACTAATTTTGAAGACTAACTACTGGCAAGACTAACGGGAGTAAACTGCAAGCACATTCACAATACTTAACAAGACCACATTGATTTTACTTGCAAACACTTTCTGCTGTGTAGTTTTAACCCAGTCCTAGTCTAATCCGAATTACTGAAGTTAATGGGAGTCTCTCCACTGACTATCATGCTTTGCTTTAAGGCATTCATACAGCCCACTAATTTGCTATATCTGGCCCTAAAGTTTTAATATTCCTACTCTTCTTTTAAAGAACTTAACAAAATAAAAGTAGATATAAATTGGTGAAACTTATGCTAAGAGCTGTAATTAGGATGTTCACTTAATTTCCATATTCTTATTTACACAAGGCTCTGCCATTTCATTTGTATCTACAAATGTAAATTTAATAAATACATTATCTTCTCACTCTTTAAATTTAATTTCTGTTGAATCAATGGAGGCCGATTAAGAGAAAGCATCATTTTAATTGTTCATTAGTATTGATTCAAAAGCCAGGACTATGTTTACTGGACCAGATTTTAGGATATTTTATGTTACTGCAAGTGGATTACTGACTTAAGCACAGATGTATCAGTTTAGACCAGCTAAGGTGTCTCTCATCAGTCTGGCCATTGACTTCCATACATCTGTCAAAAAAAAAAAAAAAAAAGGATTGCATTCCAAAATGTGTGCATGTTTCAGTTTTTTTAACTTCTCAGAGGAGGCTCTTTCTGATAACTGGTCCATAATGTCTTTTATCTTTATCACATGGAAGGATGAAGATAGAACAATGCCAATACTCTTTGGCATTCACCTCTCATAAACAAAATACTTCCAAAAATGTCAATTTACATGTAGTTAACAGTTACAGGCTTCTGACCTGCACTTAGACCTGGAAGTGGCAGATACCTTGTGCCTTCTTCAAGCATTCTGCTCACTGATACATAGCAAGTAAGAATTTCCCTCTCAGCAGGTCACCCATCTATGATTCATATTCTTTCATTAAGTTAGAAAAAGTATAAATTTTTAATTTTCACACATATATTCTAAATTCAGGAATCAGGGAGCTTAATAAACAGGAATAGAAACTAAATTTTAATTCTATGAGCATTAAAATTTTTGGAAACACTCTTCTTATAGTGCGAATGAAAATGGATAAAATCAACCAAATTCCTGCTTAGGGAATGATGTAGTGATAATGATCATACCTTTTCAACAAATGTAAACAAACTGAACTTATTTGACATCTGATGAGAAAAATCAGATTATGGCTCACTCAATACATTTCAATCAGGAGTGTGAGGACAGAACCTAGGCTTGTGCTGGCACCAAGACGACTGAGGCTAAGAGCAACCAAAAAAGTGAAAACAGAAGAGCTAGATATTAGGGAAGAATACAAGTAAATTGCATGGAAAACTAAGATATCTCTGAAAAGAAGAATGAACTATGAAATGAAATTAAACAGCCTATAGACTGGGATCAAAAGACTCACCAGACCAGACCAGCGCTGTCCTGAAAGGCCAAAGAAAAAGGCAGCTGATGCATATAGTTGATGGATGAAGCCCTGCAATGGAGTGGCAAGTGCAAGATGAAGGAGAGCAAAAAGGAGATGTAACTCAGATGTAACTCAGAAAGCTGAGTACAATAAAAGAGATAAAGAGATAAAGATCAAAGAAAGGGACAAGGAGAAAGCATATCTTGAGAGACTAGGATCAAAGAACGAGGCATTAAAAGGAAGACATTTAAAGGAAATGTATTAGCCACAGCTCAATTGGAAAATTTAGCGACATCTAGAGGTAAAGACATTTCAAGAGGAAATTTATCTGAGTAACTTCCATGCTAATATTAAAATATGGAGTGGAACAGTAGATTGAGGATAGTCAGTGAATTAAAGACACTTCAGTTGGGTTGTCTGAGTAGGAAACAATTTCAAAACTGAAAAATTAAACTTTAAAAAATGATAGGGAACCTGTTGTAATAAAACGTATACTGTTGAAAAATACTCAAGAAAGATGGTTTTAGTGCATAAAGAATGGGTCTGTAAAGCATGTCATACTAAAGGAAAGAAAGGGAAAGTTTCAAAAAACAGTAAGGACTAAATATGGTTGAGCAGATGCAGAAAAAATGATATGGTATAAAAATATGTACAGATATAACATCTATGAAACTTGTGCAAAACTGAAAGCAGCAAAAAGCGTACAATTTGGGTCTATAAACACTTTTGGATTGAGAGATTAAAATAAGAAAATAATCCCTTGCAGGGATTGCAATTCCTTGCAACACCCTTGGGTTACATGGGAAGCAAGGAAAGTTCCTGTCTTGTCCAAACTTTATATTTCATTCATACTTTAGTAAGCATCTTCACCAAGATCCCCTACTAACATCACTCATTCTTTACATTGTTACGGTTTCAGAAACACGTTAAAAGCAAAGAAAAAAGGAAAAGTATTTTAAAAAATCTGAAAAGTTCACATCTAATATGTCTATATCATTCAGTGATTTCCCTAGTGGTCTTTACATTCACTCTGGGTGGCATATTTTAAGTTTAGGGCAAGTCTTCTGCTGGAGGTCAGGTTTTTAATTTCGTATTGTGGCTCAACTCAATGTTCAGTTTGGCTGCTTTGCTGAGTAAACTTCTGCTAAGAGCAGAACTATATGTTGTTACTGTTATAAAAATATGTGCTCATGGATATATAAGGCATAGAATTCCTCTATAAATGTCTCTTTTGCTAGAGGTGTTGAAAATGTGCCCCAGTTTGTCAGAAACACAGCTGCTTTCCTTGGGGTTTCAGAATGCTTATAACAAATAGATTTTTTATGAATTTGTGAGAACACCCTGAGGAAAACAGCTGCATTATTACAGAACTCATGAAATCTCAGATGAGTCTGAACTATTGTATTTTAAAGGACTGCTACTTTAAAACCTTTCTAGTTTCAAGTAATATCATGATTTTATTTGATTTCTAAAAAGATATTTTAGAGGAATATATGATGGTGATTATTTCTAGTTGACTGGGATAAAACTGCTAACACCAAAAGACCTTGACTGTTGATCTCACCTGTTCAAATGGAGACAAATCAATATGCTACACACAAAAAATAGCATTGGTTTGTGCTGCCAGGTATATTTTCTGCCAAACACTCTGCAATTGGAGTGGGAATGAACTGCTCCAAGAGGCTGTACAGATAGGTACTGCTCAACTGTTTCGCTAACGTTTATATATACAACTAAGTCAACAGATTCAAGGCTCACTTCATGGCTGAAGTCCCATATAGCAAACTCCTTACTGAGAGTTCTCTGTGTGGAATACTTATATACTTTCCTTCTGTAGCCCCTACGTAAAGCTTTACTAAAATAATTGGGGAAATCAGACTTCCGTCTTTCTAAATGCCTATTTATTCACAGAGTGATGAAACTAAGATCTAGGACATTTCTATTTCTGTTGTGCTCTGTTTTATGTGACCTTTTCAGATTCACTAGCACTTCCTCAGTGCCTAGATAATTGTGCCTAGAGGCACAAGAGAAGGTTTCTAAGCCTCCTCACAAGAGACGAGCACACCTCAGAGGGAGAGACATTGAGATGAGATGTCATTGAGCACACTCAGTCCTTGGAGGTGCTGCATCTCCACTACAAGATAGGAATTGGGATTGGATCCTACATGAGCATGGTTGCTTGCGTTTACACAGCTACATAAAAAACTCACTGAAGGAGGAAGCGTGGGGCGATATCGCAGAGACGTTCAATACTTTGGATTCTCAAAGCCATTATTTATAAAGAACTTGCAGATTCTGTAGGTAAAGAATGCTCTGGAAATGCAAAGTAGTCTTTGCAGCAAGGAATTATTCCTGCTAAGTTTTGAAAGGAATGGTAGACTATTACTTGACAAAGTTTATGCCTCTGTCTATAAACCCAGAAACTCTCTATGGGCACAAGGCAAAGGATGAAAAGATGGTGAAATCACTTCTTCCTAAATACGTCCTAAAATATATCTGACAGGACCCTATTATGGTAATTATAGGCTATGAACAACATAAAAAATAGCCAGGAAATAAATTAATGTTATTTTATTTATATATAGCCTATTTAATTAATTTACAGCCAGCAGGAGAATTAAATGGCTGTAGGTCTCTGCCATGGAAGACATGAAACTTATTGAAGAACAGTGATCCTAAGTCTGATCATTAAAATGGAATCAACTATAAATTATCTTGCACTGTTACAAGGTCTGGCATCATATGTCCCTGTTGTGCTGAGGTATTAGTTTAATCAGTCTGATACCGAAACTTGGCTCCAAGCAGTATGTATTTGGCAGGGACATTTTATAACTAGCATAGGTGAAAGTTCCATGACCTAAATTGCTACTGTAAGCTATTGTAATTCACAGCCTCTTTTTAAGCATGGTTCTTTCTACCCAGTCACACATTATTTTGTAAATATAACAGTGCAGACCATTTTTCAGTTCCTTATGCCTTTACACTGAGAAATCCTAGAATGATTCTAGATTGCAAAATTCCTAGAAAGATTCCAAACAGAAGAATCCCTGTAAGGTAATGTGATGGGCAAATACCTAGAAAACACTGGAATTTTCCTGGAAAGGCCAAGGAATTCTCGGAGAACATAAAAAAAATAAATAAATCTTAGAAAGCATTAGAGAACTCTTAATATGGTTCTGAACAGAAAAAAATCCTGGAAAGCAGTTTTAAAATCCTCAAATTCAATGGGAAATTCCTCAAATGTGCACTGAAATTCCTAGAATGGTCATTGAACGTCCTGTAAAATTTCTAGATTAGTGAAATTTCAGAAAGCACAGTGAACTTCCTAGAAACCATTCAAAGATTTTTAGAAATGTTCGAGAATTCGGAATTTCTAGAAAGCAGCAGGAAATTTCTAGAAAGGTTATGAACAGAAAAATTACTCAAAAGTACCTGGAAATTCAAAGAAAGCAGGGCACATTTCCTAGAAATGTTCTGGAATGACAAATTTCTGAAAAGGACTAGGAAATACCTAGAAAAATACTAGATAGAATTCCTAGAAAACAGAGATAAATTCTTGGAAATCACAAATACCTAGAAAGGTTCTAGGTTGAGGAATTCCTAGAAAACACTCATAAATTCCCAGAAAGGTTCTGGATAGCCAAATGTACCTTAAGCCTCCTGAGTTCTAGCCTAGTACAGCAGAAAACAGTGGCATTTCCTGGTTCTCGGGCATCCTGGTCAAGTACTTAGGAATATAGGCAACTTTGAACAGTTTATGGGTTTAAGAACAGATTTGTTTCACTTAATTGAAAACACAGTCTTTTTCTGTCCTTTAAAATAAGGTTGTTCAGCAACTTTAATTTCTAACAACAATCAAATGCACCTTTATTGCTATCTATATCATATTTCTTTTGCAGGCAGCCTACAAACATGAATTTAGACCCCTGATCTTTGGCACAAAGATACAGTGAGAAATAAAGCATTTATTAGTTTTAACGAATTCAAGTGCAGAGAGGTCAAATGATTTATTTAAAGTAGCATATTCCCTGGCCTGGATGGTGAACAGCAGCTAGTAACCTAGAAAAAAAGCCACTTATAGAGAGTTAAAATCAAAACCCAATGAAATTTCATCATTGCTAATCTTTGGAAAAAAAAAATTGTTTAATTTAGGGTATAGGCGGAGATGGATTCATGGTTCTGGTAGGAGTTTCACTTTTCACACACACATCTGCAGGCATTATGTGCCTCCCCCTCCTTTTTAATGTTAAGTATAAGCAATGCCAGGCAGGCAATATAGATTAGCCCTCGCTCACCAGAGACAGTAATTCTGTTGCTGCAATTAGCATGAACAGTATAATCTATTCATTTTAAAGCTCACTGTATTTTCTCACATTTCAAAAGGAAAGAATAAAAAAGCCTAAAAGCCTACGTGCTGAAGAAGTCAGCCAACTTGCTAGACTAAGAATTTAAGACAAGAATGCACTTCAGAAGATGCTCAGTTTCCAATTTGTGTATCTTCTAAGGTTTTAGCATAGCCCATGGAATTAGACAACTCTGACGTTTCAGGATTCCCTAGATGTTTTTTAAGGTCTGGCTCTATCATTTTCTGTCTTTCTTATAGACCCTTGATTTTAAAACCCTCCATTTATTACCAAAATCCAAGGTGAAGATATTTCTGGATCAGCCAGCATTCAAACATGTAAGTCTACAACAAATTTACAACTGCATAGCACTGAGAGCGGTGTCATAAATCTTCAGTGCTTTTATATCTTCCCACTCTGGTACGGACGTGGAGTTCAGCTTTAAATCCTTGCAACAAGTTATACTTTATTTCATTTAAACTAATACCCTTTTATGCCTGAGTAATTTTAAATCTGATCAATTGTATGCATAACACCAAAAATTCTCACTGTATTTAGAGCCCTGTATGCTTTGTAAAGATATAGTTAGAATTCATTTCTGGATAGGGTGTGTACAGAAGGAAGAACAGATATGAAAACACATGCAAATAAATTAATTATAGCCATTTTGCAAAGCATTTTTGTGGAGAAGCTGTGCACTGATAGACCTGTGTGCCATGCATGCTGATCTATTATTGGACTTTTCAGAACCTGGAAATATCATTTTTCAGGCACAATCAGTTCAACTATGTTTCTAGCGGTAAATTGTTTCCATTTAACTTTATCAAGTTGGACTTTAAGGTTTTAATTACATTATATGATTTAGTTTTCAATTTTGTAATTATAAGACTATATTTTCAGTCTTTTCATTTTTATTTTTTTGTATCCGTTATTTGCTGTATGTTTCTGAATTTCATATTCTAATCAGTAAATTGTATTCTTATTGCTCACTGTTAGCGTAACAACTGGCATTCAATTTAGTTTTGTACCTATGATGAAACAGTCAATTAGGTGACCTACCTAGTAATTGGAATTTCTAGTTTTGGCAATTTATCTATAAATTATAGATGTTTATATACATAAACATAGAATTTATATACATAAAATTATATTAGCATAATGTCTATATATACACACAGTACATATATGTACACTGTACATAACAAAAAGATTCCTGCTTCCTTTACATATACTTCTATAGGGATTTCATAATATAAAACTTTATATACTCATGTAGAGTTTTACAATAATAGACTTTGCCCATTATTCGTCATATTCCAAGTAACCAGTAAGAATATCAATTATCAGACTGGAATAAAACACAGGCAGAAGCCTGAAGTTGAGGCATTTAGGATGGGAAACTTGTAGAGCTCTCCAGTCTTGGATCAAAGTGCTCTGTGCATGGCTAGCTGGGCTGGGCAGTTTGCCCACTGTAAATATCTGGAAGGTAACCAAATGGCCTGCCTTCCTGGTTTCCACCATAAACGTTAATTGATTCAACACATTCCAGTAGAAAAATTGCTCTTTGACTTTTCTATATGTATGAATCAAATGGAAGGATTTGGTAGATGCTCTATTACTCATTGTCTGCACAGTTTCACCACAGCACTGAATATCCTCAGCCTTGTTTCTTTTTGTGTGTGCGTTCTTAGATTCTGTCCCTATACATAAATTCAGACAGTCACTGAGCCTGTTAAAGTTGGTATAGCAATTGAAAACAGGTTGTTCAAAAATGATAGATGAATAAGAGTAAGAGGAACTCTTTTTCTCTGCTTTCATACCATTTTCCCTCTAACAATTTCCCCCAAAAGCACTCTTGAGACAAAATCCCTCCTAAATAACAGTACTGTAAATTTATGTTCATATAAAGCTTCTTACCTCCATACTAGGTCAAATCAAAACTTAAACATCCCTTTAGAGAAATTCAGAAATAATGGATAAAGGCAGTAACAAATTAATTGTTTTATGTGTTATCATTCAAATTGCCATAAAGCTTCTAAATTAAGAGCTGATTAATATGAAGAGGGCTACACTGTTGCTATGGGAATAGAAATGGCATAAATCTATACAAAAAAGTACACTCACACCTCCCAATGCCATTCTACCAGTCTGTCTAGCCCAGCTACAGACAAAACAAGACTGTAGAATTAATTCACACATGAAAGTTATCTTTGGAACTAAGGTCACATTTAATTTGTAGTGAAGTTAGAGGACTGTTTATAGACTTCAGTGGGATCCCCACTGTACAGACACATGTAACTGATTTAGGAGCACAGGCCCCTTTGGCTTTCAAAGCCAAGTCATGCTCTAAGTCATCTAGATATTTTTGTGCTGATCTTCAATCACACTTAGATCAGGCCCAAGAAAAGATGAAAAGCAAAAAAATCCTCCACCCAACAAAATTGCACAAGTGACCGAAATCAGTCGGAATCTACTACCTGCTTTCCTGTTTAGTTACAGATTATCATTTACACTTTCAAACACAAAAAGTAAATTGACAGACCTGTAAGCTGAGAATTGCTGACATACCTATGAGCCAATCACTGGTTTCAAGCAGATCTCATGCTCCCTAAAGGCTCTTATTCACATGCCTTGGATGAGATGAGAAAAAGGACCTTGCCATTTTTGAGGAATATCTTATGCTTAGGTTACAAATTCTATGGTTTTTAACTTCGATTATTCATTATGAATATAATGTCACATTCTGTTAAGGCTACTGTGGTAGAAGAGTCAGGGAGAACCTTCCATTGCTCCCCACCAAAGTGACACCTGATATTTTGAAGAAAAAACTCTTTAGGATGCTGCGGTTAAAGAAACCTCAAGTCCACCAACCAAGCAAATGAAATCTTGACAAGTACCTAGTCAACACATGCTTTATAAAAGACAGGAACAAAGTAATAAGCTAATTAGTAAAGTGCAGCTTGCTTGATCCAGTAATAGAGAGGAGAAGAAGCTTCAGGAAACTCGTAAGAAGAATGAGGAGACAAATGGGATAGAAGCCCAAAATTGAAATGCTTCAATCTTTGTTTTAGAAGAATGAGAGGATCCAAAGGCAACTACTCTGCTTCCAAGGGTCTGTGTTAAGACAGGAGGGGAAGCCTGCCACTCCCTGAAACAATATTTCATTGTAATTCTTTTCAGTCTGTCATAATTTATGTGAAAGACTGTAAGGCAAGTTCAGGGTCAGTGATCAGAAGCACACGTGAGTTATGGTCCCTGCTTGTGCCCTTGCTAGCCTTAATTTAACTTGGCCTCACAGTCACATTCTCCCAAGCACTTAACTTTTAACCATCCACCTTAAAAAATAGAGCAATTAGTGATATAAAAAAAAAAAAAAGAAGAAGAGAGCATGACTACATTCCTGAAACATCTGGAGGAGAGGCCTCTACTTAAGGATATTTGCAGACAGTGGGATGTCTCAAAGAAAGAAAGAAAAAATATGGCTTTGATTTATATGAAAACAAAATTTTTAACAAAACAGATTTTATGACTTGAACAAAGTCCTTCATATGAAGAATCATAATACAAAATGTGTTTACAAAGTTCTACATTTAAAGAGGAGTTATGACTTTTGATATGTATTTTCCGAAACTTGTGAAACAAAATTACTGAACAGAGTCATATCTAAGAACAGAAAAACCTAGTTAGTTCATTAAAATTCTCTCCACATGCAGAATTTATTTTTCACTGACATATACTCGTCTAAGCTAAATTTAGAATTTAGGACTTCCATTACTTTTCTGGGGAAATATTATTCCATGCTCTGCATTCTACAGTTATATTTTGTGATTTTTTTTTTTATAGCATACTTATAATTTTCCATTATGAGTTTCCATCAGGTTTTCTTCCTCTGTGTCACTCTTTCTTGGTGCTTCTCTGAATTCCATCCAAATTTTTATTATCTTTTTGGCAGGAAAGTGCAAAAACAGTCTGAATCAGTCCACATACGGTGGCATGCAAAGGAAGCTACATGGTGCTATCCCATGCTGTGATTCTTCCTGACCATGGATCTCTGGGAAACTCACTGGCCATCTGAAACTTTCTGTTCCATTTGAAATGTGCCTCTTTGTCAGTGTTGATAATTTTGACATGAGCTTGCAATAAACAAGAAGATTATGGCATTACATGTTTCACTGTTGCTTACTTTTATATTTCCAGGTGCTCCATCAAGTGACACCAATTAATACTAAAAAAACCCAATCACTGAATGATTCCACATGATTTCCTTTCTGGACAATGAACAGACTCATATAATATATGCTGACATGATTCCCCTGAGTTTATGCACAGTGCAAAAAACCTCCACAGTTTAGCCTTGACTATGTTCACTAATGAAGAAAATTATGTTTGTATTGTTATGGAAATTCAGAAATTCTTAAATAAATTGGTTTTGTTCTTTTGGTCAACTAGCATCTAGAAAGAGAGAAATTCTAAAGGCATTGTTTCTAGATTGTGTTTTGCATTAAAATTATGATACTAAATATCTAATCCTAATAGATTTTTCATTAATAGAAATACCTGGACTGGAAAAGACTAAACTGATTTAATTTAGAATCTTCATTTTCAGTGAATGCAAGTAACTGCATTTTTATAGCAGATTTTTGTTTGATAATTGGAATATTTTCTACACTTTGCCCACATAAAGCTTGGCTCTAGAGATAGAAAAAAATATACACAACTTTATTTATTTATGTGTATGCTGAATCTCAATATCAATTTTTCAGAACGCTAGAAATGTAGGGTTTTATTGTAGCTGTCTTTTGGGGTTGCAAATTGTTAACATCTGCCTTTTAGTATCATTTTTTACAATAGTCTGCTCTCTAGATATCCTGTTAATGACTGTAATTTTCTAGTCAGCTGCTATCTGTCAAGGTAGTTTAAAGGTCACTTCTTGCTATGTATGAGAGAACCTCATGTAGAAAGTGGGCATGGGTTCGTTACGGCAAACAGAGCTTATGCTTGGATTTGCTTTGTGTTTGAAAACAGGGAGTTCAGCAGCTCCAGGTTACACCGATCTTTCAATTTCACTCTCCTTTGTTGCTTGATCTTTGGTCATACACTTTTCTATATGTGTTTTTTCCAGCAACAGCTGGCTACTTCTTTTGTTATCCCTGCTGTATTCATAAGATATTCCTTGCTCATCTGTAACTCGTAACACTTTTAAACCAGAGATGTACATTTCTCACACCCTCCCTTAGTGATCTCATTTTCTTGAGTTTTTAATTCAGTTACAAATGTCATTGGACACATGCAGTCTTTTCAGTGATATTTACAAATGTTATGTCGTAAAGAAAATGAAGGAGTTGGTGTCTTATAGCTTTGTTTATACATATTGAATTAAACTTTTCAGTGGTGACTAAAAGAATGATTGCATATTTGTCATGGGAACACCTGCCATTCCCCCTGTCCCAGGTATTCACTAGTATGACTTAAAACTGAGAGAGTGCATTTCCCCCCTGGCTAAAATTACACAAAGATAATGAGAACATGTTTAATTTCTTTTAGTGCAAAGGCAGCCTTACGTGAGGGACCTGATTCACATTTGAGGCACACTTAGCTGAAGGAATCATGATGCTATGCTATCTCTCTTTTGGAAGCTGAAAACATCTCGCTGAATCACGGAATTGCTGAGGTTGGAAGGGACATCTGGAGATCATCAGATCCAACCCCCTGCTGAAGCAAGGTCACCTAGGTTGCTCAGCATCTTGTCCAGTTGGGTTTTGAGTATCTCCAAGGGTGGGGACTCCACAACCTCCCTAGTGTTCAATCTCCTTTCAGTAAAAAGTTTTTCTTATGTTTAAACAGAATTTCCTGTGTTTCAATGTTGTATAGAGATTCCCGACAATTTACAGTTGTGCATTAATCTAAACTGTAGTCATTAACAAACTAGGTTGTAAAATACAGAAACTGAGAGCTGAATGAAGTTTATTCAGCACAATTTAGTTCCTTAAGCCTTATCAGCAGGCTTTGTTCTTCAGTGGAACAGAAGAACTCACCTGATCCCTTTGTGCAGGGACCCAGCTGTGAGAAGATTGCATCCTATCGATGAAGGACATGACAAATAAGTGAAGGTACTGCTGTGTTTTGTTTTGTTTTTCTTAAAAAAAAACAAAACCAAAACACCCAACAACTTAAAAACTACATTAGACTTCTAAAAATTTGAGTACCTGTTTCACAGCTGAAAATCAAGAGTAAGCTCTATAGGTACATATTTGACTGCAGGGCTCATATAGCAAGCTGAATCCCATACACCGCAGCAAAAGGAAGTAGAGAGAGGCCTTGAGTATATTCAAAGCCTCAATAGGAATTCTCAGAAAAGTAGGCTGAAATTGGACTTGGTCTAAAAGAAGATGGTGTTGGAACCATCATATTTCCTTTAGGTTAAAATCCTTACAGTGGGACTATATCTCTGCTCTCAAGAAAATAGTGTAAAAGATTTAATCCAGGCTTCTTTATTCTGTTGCATCTAGCTATTGCATTAACTTGTATTTTAAGGTCTTAATCATCACAGCCACCTGCCTATGGGATTTTATAGCTTTAAATTCTGTCTGCAAGTGTTGAGGCCTTGTAACTTGCCTTGCCCTCAGCACTTCATCTTGTCATCTGCGTCAGTCCCTCTAATTTAGGTGATGAAGCCAACCAGTTGGTCTGTCTAGGCCCCCTTTTAACAGGCAAAGGAGTGACCTAGTCCATGGTACTTATTTGTATAAACTCGTGTTCTGATCTGCTCTCTGAAGGAGCTCTCTTTTTCTCTCTCCATTGCTTACAAAAGGAACGTAAGAAGATTAGCAAATTAAATTTTGTTAATAAACTGTGTAAGTAGTTTCTTCCTGCTCCTTGTCCTTAACTCAGGCCTGCAGATCCCACTAAGATTAGTGTATAAGTAAAATGTTGCAATGTTGAGATTTACATTCCATTTTTGATATTAGCTCTGACCCTCAGAGCAGTATTTCCCTTCAGTATGCAAACTGTACAGTAAGTGTGTTTGCAGCCATGCAAAGCAGGAGGCTGGCAAACCTGTATGTGCAGGGCTCCACAAACCGCCAGTCTAATAAATTCCAGAGTCTACAAAGACATAAACTCTTCATGAGTTGCATGACGGAATAGTAGGAGAGACATCTTTAACTTTTGAGAGAATACTTAAGGACTTCTGTGTTTAAAAAACTCATAGAAAAAGTCTACATAGAGGTAGACATAAAAATATTTCGCAACTCAAAAAGAAATATACTTCTTTTATAGAAATGCTTCTATTGGAATGAAAGTTGTTTGCACAGAAAATTTCTGAAGAAAAATAAGACATTGTTGAAGACGTTCACCATGGTAATCTAAGGCAAGTTACCATCTAAAAGCAGAATCGCCATAGAAGAAACATGGCTGTGATATCTTTCTGGAAACTTATTCACATTAAGCCACTGACCAAATCTTTCAGCGTAACCGACAGGAGCAGCATGTAGAATTATTTTCCTAGCAGTTGATTGGAAATGATGAACAATAATAGATTTGCGTATTGAAACTAATATATGCAGGAGTTGGTACTCTGGGACTAAAATGAATTCCATAGAATCGCTCACTTGTTAGCTGAATGGCATTAATGACTGACCTTCTTAATCCATGTTCAGAAACTCACAGATTAGAAAGGTCATGTCTACCTACCACCACCTATTCATATGTATATTCTACATCACACTTACAAATGGGGTTGTTGTCTTCAGATTAATAGAAAACCAGCAACAATGACATCATTATTTGTGGGAATACACTGTCTTGAGAATGATACAAAGCTTTGCATATAATAAGCATTTGAATATTCCTTGCAATAACAATCTGTAAAACCCACTCAATGGAAAGTAGGAGAGTTTTGTATCACATAATGTTCCCAGTAAAAATAACAGCTTCCAAATGCAGTGTTTTGTTAGCTATTTAGGGGAAGAGATAACCATTAAAATGCATCATTTGGATATACAGTATTAACCAACTCTTAGTAAAACTGAGCTTTTGGCTTTAATGTAGCCTTCAGTTTAGTGAGTCATAGAATTTAAAGAATAACAAACAAACATATCCTGAACTTCACTATATTACTTGGTACCATTGATTATTTCACAGGTAAACTAAAACAAGTTGCAAAAATGAGGCAATAAAAATAGAGATTTAAGTTATTTCATTAAGTGTTCTATAACACTGCTCTAAATTACCATTTATTCTTAGTAGCAGAAAGAAAAGCGGCGCAATATTAACAATTTTGATAAAATCTGAACAGCTCCAGTACATACAGTAAGTAAAAAAATGATGGTATCTTTTAAACAGTTGTACTGCAAAGGCAGATTAAAAGCACATGTTTATAGGTGAAATAACCTTTCATAACAAGTAGCTATTAGGTTACCAAATAAAATTGAATTTACCATGGCTGTGAACTTGGCAGAAGTTTTTTTAGCATAGGAATGGGCTGTTGTTTATTGATATTTAACCTGAGAATGATATACACTTTGTAAGGCATTAACCCAAATTCTATAGTCGATGTATTAGGACAGTGACTAATGGAACTGGCTAGCAACAAATATAGTTCAGACAGAAGACAAGATTTCAGACCTAGAAAATATTCTTCTATTGAAGGAAGGAGTGGTCTTCAGCCTCCTGCATTTAGTCACATGAAACAGCCTCCTAAATCTGAGAGTTTTTTGAGCGCCAGCTTTGCTCACCAAGCACACAATGGTATTCGTCATAAGAAATATCATAGAAACTAGGATACCGAGTTTGGTGGACAGGATTTGCTCTCCAAACATTGAACTTAAGCTTTAACAGCTCTGCTATTTTTTCTTGGGAATTCAATGATTCTGTACAAAAATTACATATTAAACCTAGAGTAAAACAAGAATACATTTAAAACCAAGTCTGAGAACGCAGTTTCTTCACTTCTTTATCAGGGTTTCAGTGTAGCGGGTGGTTAATAACTATAGTAAAATAATCTGTTGGAGATCATACTACAAATATAGAATAATTTGCACTCTGCCACTGTTTGAATCATTTTCAGCATATCACAGCACCTCCTTCCACATAGAGTTAGTGATATTTAACTGGGTACATAGTGCTCTATTGATGAAGAATTATATAAATCGTAATTTCTGGATGTAATTCTTAGCTGTGCCTTCAATTTAGTTTTATATTATGCAGTTATGATACAGGTTCTTATCATGGACCGAGCCATCTGTTGATATGTACGACATAAGCACAGGATGAAAAGTCCTTTTGCATCAAAGACAACACTTACTGAGTTCTAGAATTGTTCTTACCAGTCTTCCAGTCTCTATGCCCAGGTGTCTTCCAATGATATTTGTCTCATTATTATTTTTCTTTTCCTCCTGGTGCTCCTCCAATAACCACATTGTGCACCCTGGAAGTACAAAAATGACATTTGCCTTAGAAGGTGGACTGAGTCACCATGCCTGGAGGTATTAAAAGACGGGTAGACATAGTGCTTAGAGATATAGTTTAGTGATGGTTTTTGTCAGAGTTATGTTGATGGTTGGACTAGATGATCTGAAAGGTCCATTCCAACCTTGGCAATTCTATGGTTCTATAAAGCAGCTGAAAGTTTTCTGCTTGCTGAAAATGCTGTACAGCTTGTATGTGCAGAAAAGAACTTCAGCCAGTCCCTGTAACTTCTAGTTATTTTGGAATCACTGGATGATATTTGAGGTAGCTTAGAAACCACTTAGGTACAGTCTGTAGACTTAACGTTAGCCTTTAATTCAGTGGAGAAAAAGGCAGGCAATCAATACAGTTCATGGAGCACTTAAGTTGAAAGAAACTGTAGTTTTACTTTTTCCTAAACTTTCCTTCTAACTAATTACCCCTAATTTTGACAGAAAATAGATGAACATTGAATTAAAAGTATCCAACTTCTCTGATATTACTCTTTGTTTAAGCAGTACCACATGATCTACCATACATTTTTAAGCCATTTTATGCACAATACAAATAGTTGCCTTGGGGCTTTTCAACCAAATATTAACTAGTACTGAAAGATCTTCCTTTAAATTTTCACCCTTCAACTGGTAACAGAGGGTGGATATTTTCCTGTGCCACAATCCTTAAGATGAAGCTTAACTCTGTTCTTCTTATAGCAGATGTGACAATCACAATCATCATTTACAAGTTAATTGTTTAGTTAAGAGTTGACTTCCAATTACTTTCTTTGAATGTCTAAGTGACTCTGCTGAAACTACTATATATTGACAACCAGTGACAAAACCAGAAAAATATATTGCAGCATGGAATCTGCAATTTCAGGTTTGCAGCACTTTGCCACAAATGAGAAAAGGGACAGAAAAACAGCAAGCAGGCACTCACACTCTGACATTAATACCTGTGAATTTCTCTGTTAATTTTTTCTGAAGTCTTATTTTAGTTTTTAAAAAAATACCTGTTTATTCTTAGGCAAATAGTTGCTATTTTCCTTTGGCTAAAATAGTGGGTAACAGTCTGCTTCCCTAACAGAAGTTTCTCATAGAAAGGACTCTGTCCTGAGGCTATGAGCACAAGACAGACTTCCTTCCTTACATGAGGATAGGGACATTCTGGTTTTGATAGTGTAAATAACACAAAAGACAACGGTCTCTGGTATTGACATTGGTGTTGGACAAAGACCAACAGCCTCCTTAGACATGGACAGCTTATATTTGCAATTACTGTCATAGTGCTTCAGCTATGTCCTCCTGTTCACAGTCAATTATTAAGATTTGCATTCAATGTCCTTTGCATATGTATGCAGAAGACATCTCAATTGCCAGTCTGTGATTAAAACGAGGTACAATTTTTCCTAGGTTGGTCATCACTTCAAGATATCTCACAGTAGTTGGGAAAAGAATGTTGTTGATAGCCCTGATGTGACCTACCTTTTCACAGTATATACTAACATATTTCCCAGATAGATATTTCTGTTGCGCAGAATTTACATATTTGTTCTGTTTTATCCCAGCAACTTCAACTTTGTCCAAACCTGCTCACAGTCCTGGGTCAGTTTTATTATTAAGTACTTTTGTCTCCCCAGAGCAAAACATGATCTGGTTGAAGCATGAAACGTTTGTTCTATGTTCCTGTGAAATTGTTTGGGTGCCAAGCACAATCCAAACTGCAGCCTTAAGAGAGACTGTCTCACAAATGGGATGCTGACCGTACTTAAAAATATGCTGTTTTCCAACAGAACCTGCCAGATCCTTGCTGATCTATCAAGCTTAGGAAAATACTGGGCATCAGTCACCTCTCCTAGAAATTATTCTGTAGTGTATGGTAGAAAAAGTTATCTCCCTTCTATTCATAAGCAAAGTTATTCTCCTTAATTCTCCTACATTTTTCTATCAGAGAACTTTCCCTTTCAGCCTCTGTTTGTATGAGAAAAATTTTCCTAAGGAAATTAGTTGTGGGATAGCTGTATTGTAGAGCTCTATAAGCTCTATTTGGTGTCTGATTGACAGCTTTCCTCAAGAAGACACTCCCAAACACTCTCTAGATGTTTTTTCCCCCACCTGCAGCTCTTCGAATAAGATTATTTTAACCTAATGCTTTTTTTTCCCCTCCTCTGGAAGAGTCACAAACTCATCTTCTTCCACTTGTTTTTCACTCACGTACTTTAGAGACAAATTTGGCTAATGGAGAGAAGATCATGACACTAAGCTTGATACTTCACTTGTACTGCAACCTGTGGTTTAAACTTCAGCATTCATACTGCTGGTTATGGCACAATACTGTTCTACACACGGTCTCCAAGTAAAAGTCAGCTTTCTATTTGCTTTCAGCCTGATTGTTTCTGTGGAATGGCAAAAAGTTTTCCAGAGAACAGAGACTAGAAAGTGCTTGTAGTATTTTTTCTTAATGCAATGTGACCTCAACATTTTATAAATGTTTCAAGCGTAATACCTAAACATTACAGGCACAGGTCTAATAAACAGACACTCTCAATAATCTTACTGCATTCAGTGATACTATTTATACTTTGCTAGATTGCTTCTAGAAAATTTCTATATATCCTCCAGTAAAAGTTAAGGAAAAGAAGAATTCTTGTAGTTCATTTTTATGTTAAAATGACTCTAACTCAAGAACTGAATTTGATTCAGCGTTACAATAAATTGCCTGAATATTCCTATACCAATAGTAAATTAAGCCAGAAACTATCTCAACAGCATATGGATTTACCAGCCTATTTGACTATCGCATATTTGGGAAAAGAAGGAATTTGTTAAATCTCCCCCGAACACCCTACCAGGTCTTTATTTTAACTCTTTCATTGCGCAATTTATTTTTGTAACTGTGTTCCATTATGGAGTCAAAAATGTTATTTATAGCACAATCTCAAAGAATAGTAAATATGCTGAGCTAACTATTATTATTATTACAAAGGATGGTGGCAACAAGGCTCATATATATATATAAGGTCAAGTGATTTTACCTCTGCAGAAATATTTGTGATGTTTTTTAAACTGCCCTGCCAAGTATGGGTAGCCCAAATGTTTAAAAAAAAAAAAAAAAAAAAAAGAAACAAAAAAAAACCCCAGAGTCTGGTCTGGTGGTCATAGCCATAGACTTAGTCATGTTTCAGCAGTTTCTTCTGGAATTATGATCTCATGAAACTACAAAAAGCAAGATAAAAATACAACTGATATTTTCACCATCACTTAACTGAATTATCATGAGAATCACAATAATAACCAGTTAACAATAATAATAATTATCAAATACATAAGTTATTAGAAGTTGTTTTCTCCACAAACTTTTGTTATTTTACAACTAGAAAAGAAACTCAAACTGTGAATATACATCACCTAACACTACGTAACAGGTTGCTGGAAGACAGGGCAAAATACTTGCTACAAGCTGCTGGATATTTTCAGTGTTAAACTAGTATACCACAAAACTATGGAATGTGAGCGTAATTTCAATAATATTCAACCAGGTAAATAAATAAAATCACATAAGCACATATTTTAAAGTATTATGGCCATGGTAAAGAGCATAAAAGAGTACTATTTGTAGGAACTGTGAAACAGCACAGAACTAGCACATTGCTAGAGAACTGTGCCTAGCAGAACGGGAGATACATGAACATTTGAGTCAAATACTGACTCAAATACTGACTCACCGAGCAAATAAGAATTAGAAGAAATGGAACTGCTTTGTTTGGGAAACAAAAGGAATGGTTTTTATATTCTTAAAGCAAAAAAAAAAAAAAAAAAAAAAAAAAACAAACAAACCAACACCCCCAAGAAATCACATTTCAATTGCCAAAAACAGTTGAGATTTATACTCAATTTAAAAGGGATTTAAGGGATTCTAATTTGTCGAGATCCAACTAGTGGACTTTCCAACCTAAGTTTAACCCTGTCGATTTCCTCTTTTTAGGGTAGCCAATAAAAACTCATCAGGCAAATTAGATTGTTTCTTCCTCTGGATATGATCATCTCCAGGAGACTGCAATTGTTCTGTACCAGCCCTTTTGTCTGCATTCAGTAACAGCAGCCATCAGGCACAGATTGCCCCTGTAAAAGATTTGCCTTTAGGTCTAAAAAGAGAATAACAATCTGTAGTGTCATAATATGTTTGGCAGATCCTCATTGTTCCAGGCTCTCCTCCTTCCTATGAGAGAAATGAAGCAAGTGCAAGGGAGCATGACTATATTTTGCAGTGCTGAACAAATGATTCAGATATCAAATCACTGTCAAACACTTCTACTTTTTTCAGCCCTGAGCATCACTACACAGCCTTCAAAAACCAAGAGGTTTTCAAAATTATGAAACTGTGTACATTTTATTTTAGAATTTACTTTACTCGTTGCCTCCCTTGCTATTTTATGTTTGGAGCTCAAATGTACTGAATGTATGCACTGGTTTCTTCACTGCTTTTGCAAATACACTGTTCAGGAACAGTTGCCAGCATTTATTGGAAGTTAAGGAGTAAGTCTTAAAAGTGTGTTGCGTCAATGGGAATTTAACAGAAATCCAGACGCCTTTGAATAAATCTTAACGAAAGTTTGAGATTACTTATTTTAAAAATTTTAAACTTTTAAAAAGCATCTAATCAATCTGTGTTAACTGTAATTTTCTGTAAATATTTAGGCAATTAGCACTGCATAGCCCATTGGAATAAAGCGATAAACAAGAAAATAGGAATCCTGCGTTCTACTATAATCTATCACTGAGGCAGGTAATTGCAGTTCCCTACACCTCTGCTGTTTGTTATTTATATTGCTTATTTAAACTGAGATCATCTGGACAAGAGCTGCCTTTCATCAGATGTATATGGTATCTAGCACAGCAAGGTGAGAGTCTTTGGTAGAGTTAGGAGCCCTTCTGATATAAGCCTTCAATACAAAGAGAAATATAAAAGGGATAGGGATTTCTCCAAACTGTTAATTTACCCAAGAACTACATATGCAAATAAAGATAGAACCTAATTTCTTCCCATTTGAGTACAGATATACGTACATAGCATTACAACTTAAGAATTTAAAGTATACTCTGAGGATGAACTTCCTGTAGAAAAATAATATAGCCAGTCTTACAGCTAACTGAATTATTTGCTGTAACTGCTTTTTTCAAACATTTTTTCTTCCATATATTTTATTTCATTACAATATACCTATATAGTCTAATATTTTCCAGTGAAAAATGTATTCAGCTATTTCACTCATTACCCACTCAATTGTTGAATAAATTATTCATAAAGAGAATTAGTATCTTTGACCTTTGGAAGAAGGAAGGTACATAATGACCCCAAATAATTAGGAACCAGAATTATGAATATGGAGGAAATAGGGAACAGTGTGACTGCACTTCGAATAAAAAGTCTAACAGGCAAAAAGCTGTTCAGAAAAAGTTTGCATCTTATTTCCTTTCTGTAACAGAGCCATTAATATTTACAGGACAGTAATGTTTTACTCTTTGCAGACAATTTCTAATTCCAGTACACCCTTAATTCAGAGAAACAAATCAATAATCAGATATAATTTTTTACTTTACCAGTCAGAGTTCAAACAAAACAGCTAGCCAGCTCTTCAGGAGGCTGCTCTCAGGAAAGCTATTCTGAGAGCATGGGCAGAAATTCACGTGATTCATGACATAAATATGTGATCAGTGTCTCTTAGTATAAAATATCTATGCATCTCAGTAGATGACCAGCACATATTATATGTGAATCTTGTCACTGGTATACTTTCTTTCTAGTAGATTATTTACCAAAAGTAACATCAATTTTCTCATTTTGATTTTGAATTTTATACTTAATAAACATTCCTTATTTCCCAACTAGTTCTTGTATGACTTTTTGCTACTGTAGAAATACTTGAATGTACAAAGAAGTGCATTTATTAAATCTGAATATGAAACCCCTCCTTTCTGTAGTCAGGTAATCACTGACCTAATATTCCATTTTAACATTCTCCTTTCAGATTCCATGAAAACTGTTTCACCTGTACTCTGCTTAGTAGATAGAAGCTCAGCTTCCATACTTGGAGGCTTCTGAAGCTTTTGAATTCTTTCCTGTAGAACTGTTAACTGGAGAGTCATATTCTTGTACCTAATTATAGAAGAATTTTACTGCTGGATGTGGTAAGATTATTTTCCTTACTGCAGAGGTACTGAGAATTTTATCCAGGGCATGGTATGTAGAATCCTTGTTCAAATAGCACATAAGCACTTATGAAAGGTCCTCCAAAACATAGTAGAAAATGACAAAAATTTTCATCCAACTTCTAAACCCACCTGTAGAATATTAAGTGGGACTATAACTCTTTATATTTTAAAAGTAGCTTTAGAAATGCTAGAGAAAAAAGTTACTCCATTGACACAATAGTTTTGGGGGTTTATCTTTGTTTTTTTTAAGTAATCACTCTTGCACTACTTCAGTTCTCTTAAATTTTACAGAAATTATGGGAACACATACGGGAAATTATTAACATGCAAGTTAAACTTAAACTTTACGACCCAGATAATTTCCTGTGATGCTACTGCAGTGGTCACCAACAGCAGAATTTCTGTATACTCTCTGCCAAAAGACCACTCAAAATCTATAATGGAACAGGAATTACACAGCTTCTAACAAATAGCTCTAATTCTCTTTCAAAGTTAATTCTGGAAAGAGATGAGACTAAGGTGAAGAAGGGCAGACTGCCAAAAGTCAAACAGATATTTGCACTCTATAGCTTTGTATATAGTTCTCTTTTCTTATTCTTTATAAGTCTACCTCTGAAAGAACAAAGACCCTGAAATGGTGACTTTCCCATTTCAACACTAATTACATCGCAAATTTTACCAAACCTGTGTATGATGTAAAAGGTAATGGACTTTCTTGGGGGTCACCTGTAACAAGTATGTTTACAGAAGAAAAATTCACGTTGCTGGTTTGTTCTCCTTTTTGCTAACTGCATGAAATTGTAACCGTACTCAGCTTCTTTTGCAAAGCTCTCTGAAGTATTACAATACTAAAATCATAAACCCATCGTGGCTTGTGGGACTGGATGGCAAATGGAAGTTAAAAATCTGCCAGTCCAAAGGTGCTGAACCATGAATGCCAATGAAAGCCTCTTTCTTTCTGAATGTCATCAGCATTAGAAGTTAATTTATGGACTCCTTTTCTTGAAGTGCAGACACTTAATCTGAATTCACTGACAGGCTGGCAGTTTTAACAGAGTTGGGTATCAAAGTTCCTCTAGACTGAGGCAGGAGAGCCGCTTCCTTGATTGCCTGATCAATATTCTACTTGAGCAGAAATACTTGCTACTGGTTATTGTACCTCCTCACTACATTTTGCTGCTTCCTGCTTAACATTTAAACTGCGTACCTACCTAATGCAAAACCAGATGCAGTAAGATATGGACACACTTTTATTCGTAGATTCTAAAGCATTTTTGGCTGCTGTGTCTCTGAAAAGGTTTGCCTTATAAAAAAAGTAAAAAGGACTCAATTCATCCATTGAGTCTCTAATTCAGAAAGAAAAAGAACAAGTAAATTCACCTCAGGTCAGGGTTTTCAGGTTTTCTTTCTTTTAATGATTTGGAAAATAGAAAGATGAACTCAAAGCCCACAGCTGGGTTTCAAGGGGTCAGGAGCTAATCTGGCCCTTATTTGGAGTAATTCTGTTAATGGTCTATTGAGGGACTAAACAGACAACAACTGAACTGATGGGTTCCAGTTTTTGTCTGGGCTTTAATTTTCCAGTGTCGCTTTGGGCACTTTTTAAAAAATGTCTTTTGCCTCCAACTGCCATTCTCTTAAATGGAGATCAGCTCAAGATATGGTACGGTGTTTACTTCACTAAAGACTCCCTGATCTGAGAGCAGAAAACCCTTAATCTATGGTTAAGACAAGGTCCTTCTTCAGGATCAGCAAACAGCAGAAATGTTGGCGTATCATGTTTTCACTTGCTTTCTTAAAAAATAAACCCCCTTTGCAGAATCAGAATTTAATGAACGAAATCATACCAGCATCATGGAGAGCAGCATGTTCCTACTTTTCACTGTGTGAGCTGAAATATGGGATTGCTTGACGATGAGAGCTGAACCAGGAAATTAGACTGGGAGATACTTGAGTAAGCAACCTTGTTTTGTAGTAAATTATGTGAGATATTAGATTTAACAGTAGAATTTTGTAATGCTGTTAAAGCAAACAGGAAACCTACGGTTATGTCGTTGCTCTGCTGACACCAATGACTCTCACTGTGAGTAGCCTGCAGGAGAGCAGGAGACAAACAAAAATGTAAAGAGTAGAATAATGAGTGGAAAAGAGAAACATTACGAGCAACTGGCTGCTGGGGTTAGGGGGATATTCACAAGCATTGAGAAAACCAGCATTCCTAACAAAGATAGCTTTGTCAGGAAGGCTAACCAATTCCAAAATGATTTTTTTTTGCTCAAAGCCTGCCACATGTCCAGCTAACAAATTCCAAAATGCTTTTTGCTACAAGTCTGCCACATTTCCAAATTAATTGATACATACTGGAACTCCATTGGTCTAGATCATTTGTCTGCTGTAATAAGCATGCTTGATTGCCAGGGCCTGCCATCCCAGAGGCCAAATCAAAGATACGATATTAACTTCTTTCAAAGATGCAGCAACCAAGGCAACAGAAGAATGCAAATAAATCAATTTTGCATGCTTAAGCCCATCTCCCTTTCATGCACGCGTGGTGATGGAAAATGATTTTTTTTTTTTCCCACCCTGTCTTATCATTCTGAGGTATGAAAAAAGATATTTTGTCACAGTAATGAAGAACAGGAAAAGAGAGCTTGTTATAAACTGATTATGGTTTAGATTGAAGGGCAGGTTTTCATTAGCTTTGTTAGATTGGGCATCATCTTTAGACTGGAGTAATTACCACAAAAAACTTCTGAAAGAGAAGGTGGGTCCAATGTACAACGCATGAAAGCAAAGATGAGTACAAAAAAAAAAAAAGGTCTTCCCTTATGCAAAGCTAAAGCTATACCAATGAAAAATGTTAAACTTCTTTATAAGACACTCAACGAAGAAGGTAAATGTCCTATTTGAGAACCAAAGAATTTCTTTCTGTGTTTCTTGCTGCAGTTATCTATTCAATCTTTGTTTCTCCAAAATGTCCAGGGATAAATCTATTTTTCCATCTGCAATTATTCAGGCATTAGTAGTAGGGATACAAGTTAGACTGGTGACCATGTGGTTTGCTTAAAGTCAGAAGCACAGTGCATATAGCTAAACCTGGCCTTAGTGAAATTTCATGTTTGCTTCCACAGAGATTAACCCATTGCAATCTGCATAAAACTAAAGAAACTGTTACAGAATTCATTCCTTTCCTCAGGAAGAGACCAAACAAAAGATCTTTGTTTCAAACACTCAGAAGAAAACTTAAAAAAAAAAAAATTGCTTACTCAGAAATACTACAGAATTCTCTAAAGGACAAATTGTTCATAAAAGGAGAGCAGTTCTCTATAAAATAGATTAAAGGCTGTAATGATGGTATCATTAATTCTCTTACAATTCAATCTCATCTTATAGAAAGCACTGACCCTCTCCACTCTATTATGTTTTAGGGCCTGATTTATGAAATAATCCCAGGACATTAATGATGCCACAGGTAACAGTTGTAATATTTCAGGTGGTTTACAGCACTGCTGTAACAATGGAGAACATTTTGTTTGAACTCCATTGCACTTTATTCTTCATTGTGTAATACTTGCTTTGGGGAGCACTGAGAAATACATGCATGGTTTCAGTCACAATACTTCATAAATTCCTTTCCTCCACACTTTATCCTTTTGCCCCACTCTCCAGTGATCAGCCTTTAGTTTCCCTTGGTCTGCTTTCTACACACACACCTTTTGTCTTGCTGCATATCTGGAACAGCTTCCATATTCACATACACCAGATGCCTTTCTCCACATTCTTTAGCACATCTTCCCATCTTCTCTCTCTCGTCATTAATAATCCTCCTCAGCTCCTTTTCAAGTGTGGTCCTGTGTATATACACACAGACAATATTTTTCCTCTCATATTTAGATTGTAGTTTCTTGCAGGCATGGCCTCCTGAGAGGAGAAATAGTTTAATGGATACATCATTTGAGAGGGGCCAGATCACATGGGTTCTGAGTCTCACTCAGCTTTATTATTCCCTCTTCCCTCCTCCGTGATGCTTAGCTTCTGTCTCAGCTTGAATAATCTCAATGGCTCTTCACAGGGCTTTTTTTCACATGCCAATAGCAGTGTTGATACTACAGCACCTTGTCCAAGAGAGTCCTGATCTCAATTTGGGCCTTTACAGACGAAGATGACCTAAACAAGTATTGGATTTAACTGCAGACTTCAAAGGAAGGAGGAGTGGCAAGAAATTTTCTACTTCACAAAAATAATTGAATTTCTAAATAACATTTTACCCTGACTCATCTTGAAAAGCTGAAATCTTAAAGTGCAGTACAGATAAATCCGGAACAGCTATGGGATGCTCTCAATTATGCCTTGCACTACTAATGCCCTTAGTATGCCCTAAATATTCTTTCCCATGTTCTTTCTTCCCACCTCTCTTTCCCTGTCTTTTAGCCTGTATCTATCTTACACAAACAGTGTCACAATGTACTGAGCTGCACCAAAGTTCTCCTGAACATAGCTATAGCTATGTTGGGATCCCTTTGTGGTAAGATAGCTGGTGTCATTTAGCCACAGTAGCGGGTCCTTTCCCACTTTCCTCCCAAAAGTCTTTCCTTGTGGAAAGAAAACAGGTTACAATCTAATCCTACTCTGAGTAAGAGACATTAATTGAGCCACAATTCTGTTTGTTCACTAAAGAGGCTACTGAATAAAATTATATCCATTTTTCTCATTATGCAGGTCTGGCATACATGCATGTACCTGAAGGAGCTGTATGCTGGATACTGGACTTAGATTAGGCTGCAGTCTGAGACCTTTATAAGATACGGTCATTAAGAAATCCAGCAACTTTATGACTTGATAAGAAATCTTCTCTTCATTTTTTTTTTAAGTATACTTGCCAAAGCAAATTTTTCTACTTTTACCTCAAGACCTCCTCCAAATACATGTATTCTTGTGTGACTCGTAACAGGTCACAACGTTCAAAAATCTATTCACTTTTTCCAGGAAGAGCATGAATTTTCCCTAACAACTACATTTTTGTTCAATACAATGCCTTTTGCCTCATGAGCTAAGAGCTTTATAAGACTTAATGAAGTCTCAAATCACTCCTATAGATTAGAGAAACAATATTATATTCAAGATTTGTAATTTGGATCACCTAAGCTCAAGTTAGTGAAAGAAAGGATCTTGTTCCTGAATTTCTCAAGCAAGACTTTGGGTAATGACTGCTCAGCAGAGAGTAATTTCTATTAGGTTTTGCATTCATTGAGGACTAAATAGGACAGAATAGTGCCTGTTGTGGAGTGCAGTCAAGCATTTGTGTATTCGCATCTGTTTCCACTCGATTAACATCACAGTATTTGTAAGGCAAAAACTTGAACTAGTGTTGGAAAGGAGATATATCAGTAACAGACTAAGATCCTGTTTCTCATTAATATTAACCTTTGCATCAAAGTCTTTTCAAAAGACATTCTAAAATAGTCAGTGCAAATTATCACACACAGTGTCTCTCTCCATTTCCCTGAAACAAAATTGAGAGCAAAAGTGTTACCTATTCTTCTATGGCAAGTTTGTATGACACAATCACTGTACTGATTGCCACGGACATCCTGCTTCTTCCTACTACTGCAGAATCAAGTTTTCAAAGGTTGCTGGAAGAATTTAACCCCAATAGATCCTGCCATCAAACTTCACTTTTTCATGGTTTGTTATTTCTACTGTGCTTGACACTGTGAAAGCAGAGGTCAGGGCCCTATTAAAACAGGTTACCAAAAGCTGGAGGAAAGTGAATTCATACCACCACCATTAGATGCAGTGGCTGCACTTGCCTCTCACTCCTTATTGTTTAAGTCAAACCTTGACCCGGCAACACAAAAAAAGAAACTTTACTGCCTTCTTTATTCCCTACTGATGAAAAAGAAAGCCCTGCCCTCTATTTACAATGTCATAAATCTAATATCCATTACAAAGACTATTTTGCAAAACATAGGCCTTAAAATTTAGGCCAGGATTTATCATATTGGGCAGAACTACGCACAGCCATGAACACAGTGTCTGAGAAACAGACTCAGCGTCCACTTGAATATTAAAAAGAACAGGAAAAAGGCCTGAATCTCTACATCAAGGTGTCTACACCTGCAGAACTTGGCATAGAGTGTGAAGAATAGGGACACAGTTCCATAAAAGGTTTTCACTTCACTTCAGTGAATAAATATCCTATTATCCAGTCGGATGACTGTCTACTGCTCCTTATTCATAGCACTGATGCCTGCATCAGAGAAGGCATATTATCTGGGCACTCACCTTTCTTAAGCAAAAGAAAGGTTAGAAAGTGACAGGGAATAGGCAAACTAAGACACCTGAGCAAATAGGTAGGCTGAGGAGCTCAGCTGCTGGACCAGCGTTAGGGCAGAAGAGTAATACCCATCCTCACATGGATAAGGAGCATGGGTGGAGGAGTGGAAGAACAGGAGACACGATATAACAAGATCAACTGGTAACAGCATAAAAGATATAAAAAAAAAAAATATTTTGGTAACCTTCACAACCCCAGTTTCAGGGAATGAAATATATAAAGAATTCACTCTGGACTCCGAGAAAAAGAAAATAGAACAGATTACACAGTGGAGGCAGACTGCAAGAAGCTTAGTTGAGGAGTGAGAGGAATTAGCTGGAAAGACAGATGGGAGGCTAGAAGTTGTCCTTCTGCTTCCTTTGCCTAAGATCTTCTCATTGAGACCCTTGTACAATGCTTTCCTCTGTAAAGCTTGAGAAACCCAGACTGTGCTTCGATTCTGAGGAACAGGTATGCATTGGAGGAAGAGAAATGGAAGAAAAACAGGAGTGGTCAAGACAGAATTGAGGGAGGGAAAGGTCAAAGGAGACAGCATGTTTGCTTGTTCTCCTGTTTCACTTGACAAAAATCAGCCTTTTTCTTTTTTCAGCTGTGTAACCTATCTCACAGAGATGCAAAATTTGGATGCAAATTTGACAAAACTGAAGATGGATGTCTTCTATTTACAGAACTACCATTCCAATTAAGCAACAGTTATTGCTTTTAGTTTGAAATTAGTTCTCTAAGATTAAACAGATTCCTGATTAAGCATGTCTCGATCAAGTGGAATGCACCGGTGTATGTTTTTAATTGCTCAATTAAACAATTCCTAAATTTAAAAAAGAAAAAAAAAAAGGAAGAAAGAAAACTCCTCTACGAGGAACAATGGAAAGGTTATTACAACTTGATGTCATTCCTTTGAGGAAAAGGGCATTGAAAAAGCTTAGCTGATCAAGACGTACATCTGTGCAAGATTTACAATACAAAAATAATGTCCTGACTGTGGTAGTATTGGCAGATAGTACTAACAAATCAGTGCTTAACATGCTGATCTATTAGATATATTACTTACAACTCTCAACATTTTTCAAGCATGAAAAATTTGAAAAGGCTCCGGACAAGAAAATCTCCATCATTTTATAAAGATATTATGATTTTATTATTATGTCAATGCAAGATATCTTGTCTCTCACTTTCATATGCTTCATCATAGTATTTTCCTCTTGTTTTCTCTGCTGATATTGATTATTTTAATTTACTGTCACAGCCAGAGCACTTGGAAGAGCAATTTTTGTTCCTTATTACAGTACAGAGATAAACTTATTTGAACCCATCCCCTCTGACAATCACTGGATGAGGAAAATAGATTTTTTTCACCTGATGCACTGAATATAGCTTAGGTTTCATAAAACAGCAAGAAATGTAATGACCTTTCAGCTATCTTTCATTGCAGGAGAAAGCATCAAGTTCCTAAGACTCCAGCAGAGCATTCATAAACAGTAATACTAATTTAAGATAAATCAGCATGCAATAAAAGGTAATACAGAGAAGAATCCTTATTATATGAATAAATGGAAAGGTATAAACTCATGCTGTGTTCACTTTCATTTGTAAATAATTATTTAAGACAACTTATGTAAGAATTTGGGCTATGTCTCAATTCTCTACTGCAATATAAAATACATTGCTATAGCATTACAGATATTGCTATTTTAAAACCAACATTCATATTTAATTAGGGTAATCATCCTTTAGTCATCCCCAACCTTATTAAATATTCTTCAGTACTCCAGCCATCCCCACCAATTAATTGGCGTGGATCATGTGCCATTGCTGTTTCATCATTATGCTGTATTTCACCACTGCACCAAGTAAACAATTTGACATCCAGTCAACAATTCCACTAAAAGAGATTTGCTCATGTCTCTGACCTCACCGTGAGACAGAAGTGCTATTAGGAATGCCTATTTTCATTCTTAAATTTAACTACCTTAATGAGCTGTTGAACTGGACTCTACAGAAGTAAAATTCCCCATGCCATGCCCTGGATCCTGTATCTCACGGGACTTTCCTCCACTTACTTCCAGCCTTTCCCAGCACAGTTGCAGACTTTATTGCACTTATACTGGTGTAGATCAAATAAGTAGGGACAGACTCAAAGATATTTAGAATAGAAATTTATGCCTTTGCCAAAAGAATAAAAAGTACTTTAACTGCAGCTCTGAATCCCACTTCTCAAAACAAGAGAATGTTTTCAGTTCCTCTGATAGCAAAAGAAGAGAATGCTAACTAAACCTATTATCTTTTCTGTGTGCTTATTTTCACTTTGATGTACAATAAATAAAAAATGAACTGACAATTCTAAAATATGAAGATACCATATCGTTGCCACTGTGTTCTTACAAATCTGATCCACTCATGCTGTTTAAGCTGCTGAAACCTTTGAAGTTGGAAAATACTACCATGAACTTCTAGCACTGGTAATTAAGACATAGTGTGGCAAATCAAAGAAGACATGCTACCTAGCATCTACAGTTCCTTCCTAAAAAAATGCAAGCTGGGAGTCATGATAATAAATCAATTGGTTCTGCCTTTCAGTAGGAAAGGACCTGTAACTTGTTATATTATAACTCAATCCCATCTTGTATCCAAGATCAATTCCTCTTTCTCTTCATGCTTTATGATCTTTGAATTTCTTTTTCTTAAGACTAATTTTTCTTATGGAAAGGGAAGGCAATGCTGTGGGTTTTGGAAAAAAAAGAAAAAAAAAAGAAAAAATCTCTCATCATTTGTCTTCTCAGGGGAGAACAGGAACATTTCCTTTCCCCTCTCCCCTTACTGTCACATTTTTCTTCTTCAAGCTGTTGTTGTTTTCCCATAAATTTAAGCAGGTTGAGCTTCTGAGGCTGTGCTAAGAGCTGAGCTGGCAAAACATAGTATATAAAGGTTTATTAGCACAACTGGGTTAAGTAATGTGTGTGAGCCTCAGGGAGCCTTATGTTCCGGGTAGAAGACTCCCTTCACATTTCGTAATGTATTAAAAAATAAACTATACAACATTTCCATAATAATAAATTGATAAGTGCCCTAATTGGAAAGCTCACTGCCATAATTTGTTTACTATAATAAACAATCTTATGATGTACATATTTTGGCTGAGGTTAAGTCATGCATTTCATTAAAACATTTCTTTTTTCCCACCTCTATTATATATTAGCTTTTGCTTCAAAATGGGTAACGGGATAGGCATTATTAAAAAGACATATATACCTAGAGGCACTGAGCAGTTACTTTGATTCTAAGAAGAAAAAAAAGAAAACCTTGTGCACAGTGATAACATTATTCAACATTTTCAGATCTGTGGGCTTTTACTTGGCCTTTCCTGTCTAAGTTTCCATCACTGAACTAAAACTTTGGATTCCTTCTCAGAACTGTGAGCATCTCCAGCTACTCTAGATCTGTGCTGGACTTGCGAGTGTCCAGCCCAGCCCACAAATCCAGACAAATTTTACAAACCTAACTGCATGTGTGCAGATTAGCACATGCTGGTCATTTCCCTCCTCTCCACCTATTTGTGTCACAGTGGCAAACCCTCCGAGAGCAGATCTAAAAGGAATTAGACAAACTTTGACCATCTATAGTGTACATGTGAAGATCATAAGACACTAAGGGACACAGCATTTTCTCATTCATACAGTTGTACAGTGTCTTTGTATAGGACCATTACAAGTGTTAAAAACTAAGTATTAAACCTCTGTCTCAAAATGCTGTGCATTTTGTTAGTCTTCTACCACAAAATTTGCTTGCCTTAAGTACCATCATCTTCCTTATTTTTAAGTTATTTTTCCACGATATCTGAATTTAAATGCTTCCAAAATGGCAAAACAGCACCATTTTCTTGACATCTGAACTGTGATAATAAGTACACAAGGCTACATAACTTTCAGCATCCAAACATTTACTTATATTTTGCATCGAAGATGCACAGAGGAGCTACTACAGAATTCTGCCACTAGAAATCCTAAGGCACAATAACTGACATCTATGTTTTAAAACATAAACATAATATTGAACACTAATAGTATTTAAAAAAAAAGAAAAAAAGGAACTACCTTATGATAAATGACACTACTTTTATATGTATCTATATATAATAGATTATGTAAACTAAACAAACAAACCAAATAAAAAAAAAAACACTCTTGTTTTTTCCTTAAACCTATTCAATTTCTGGAGGGACTTTGCTAAGACAGTAAGATACTGCAATGAACTGAAACACACAAATAACATCCAGTGCACAGAAAGAGTCATAGTATTCATCCAAGCGAGTATGCCTATAATAACACAGACTCGCTTTGCTGGTCTAGACACCTCTTTCTACCCAACGGATTATCCCTGCTGCTGGCAGGGAGGGACACAAGGAACTCATTGCTTGAAAGCCATGATCATCCTCCACAGCTTCTCTTATGCATTGCCTTTTGGACAAATTTGGAATGATATTTCTGAACATAAACAAGACCATTTTCCTCCTAATTCAACCAGAAATAAAAAAAAAAAAAAATAATAAATTTTTTTAAAAGTCAGATAAACTTGAAAAGACATTTTGAATTGATGTTTTGAGCTGACAAATTCATCCCTTATGCTTTTCAGGCGGCTTCCCAGCCCAGAATTAAAAACATTTATTTAGCAGTGACCCTTATTCAAATCAAAACAAACTATGATTCATAGCTAATCAGGGAAATTCACAAACCAAATGTAAGAACGGATTTAAAATGCAGCAGAGAGACTGTACTGAGAGTGAACGTCCCACGTGACTGACTGAAGAGTGGTATCAGCAGGCTGGTCATTAAGCTTTCTAAGTTACATCCTATTTTCCTTTAAACCTTAAAACACATTAAAATAAACTTGTAAGAGAAATGACAGAAACACTCTTCTGTAAATACAAATTATTTTCAGTTAAAAATCAGAAGTAAATCCAGTATGGCCTTGTGACACTTATTCAACTAAACCAGTATTTAATAAATAAATATAGTAGACATATGTCTTTTAGCTTGAGAATGCCTTCTTTCAGGTAAATTTAATCCTTTAAAAAACCCAAACCAAAGAGATCATGTTTCTGAAGGTGAGTATATGCACACAATCATACATATGTAATTGAGTGCATATCATTGCCATTCATTCACCCAGTCCTGTGATTTTGTGAGTCACAGATTAAAACCTATAGCTAATAATAACAATACAATATCTTAAGTTTATTTTTCCACAATAATGCCATAAACTAAGGCATACATATGTGGGATACACTTGAATTCTGTTGGAGTAACAGAATTAAAAATATTTAAGGTTTCGAAGACTGAAATGGGTCATAACTTTCCAAGAGGAAAAGGTTAGAAAGCAGTCTTTATCTCATAGCCGCCAATTGGTACAATCTTACACCTATTTTAGGTAATGATAAGATAATTTTAGTCATATCTAATTGCCACACATAATATTCTATTTGTCATTAAGATATTTTAAAAAGTGCTCTGCACAGTGGTACTCCAGCACGGAACTGCTCTCACACAGAAGTTCCCACTTGCAATGCTCCAAAACCTTCTTGCAAACTTAGTGTTGAAATGAGGCATTCAGATAAGATTTTCTTTCCTAAATTATTACTTCCTTAGTATCCACGTGCAGCACCATTCAGTTTTGGATTTAAATATCTCTTCTTTCTTCTACCAGCTATTTTATTTTATTTAGTATCCATATAATCTCTAACTACATACAACTCGTAGCATTGTATTCCATGAATTTCCTGTGTTGTATCTGTACTCCATTATCCACAACTCATTGGGTTGTGTGTTAAAATAAGGTTTTCTTCACTGGTGACTCTGACAGCCTAGTCTCTTTGGCTGAATGCCTCTTACGCAGAGCTTGTGGCGAGGAAGTAAATCAGATAAATCCAACGTTGAATTTGAAGTTTCTCTACATGAGATGCATTGATACAGGAATATGCATGCTACATAATCCTACCACGACTATGAAATGCCCATGTTCAAAGCAGTTTCAGCATTGACACTTAAATTGGTAAAGTAAAGAACTTAGATACCACTTAAAAATACTTTATACTGCCATTTTTTCCCATACTCCACAGAAAGGACACTTAGGTGGATTTCAATACCTTGAAAATGTTTCTTTTTGGATAAGAGAAATGCTTTCTAATACAAATATTATTAGGGTCAATTTGGGTTAAAATGAGAGCTTTGGTCAGATGCCTTGCTTTCTGATTTCAGCCATGGTGGAATAAATCCAAACCTAAAATCACCATGACATAATTCTATGCCATGTTTGAGTGAATTGCTCTGGCTACCAGCCTGATTTACTCATTGCTTGGTTACAGCTGAGTGATTGTTGTTCTTCATACTCCCTTGTAAGATTTCCGAAAATGAAATGTCATTTACCTGATTTTCAGGAATGCATTTTAAGGCACAAGCATTATATATGTAATAAGATATCAAATTGCTGAAAAGAGCTGCCTGTTTTTTTCAAGTAATCTATTTCCCTCCCACTTCTAGAGAAGTATTTTTCTTTCCTTTCAAAGATATTGCTATAGAATACACATATAAACAGTATGTTTATGTCTCACAGGTAATGGAGCCTTAGCGTACTGAAACAGTATTCAGCACAGGAAGAGAAAAATCCATAGAGAAATGACTCACTATAAGGAAAAGTCCAGTGAAAGCCATATAAGGCCCCTGGAAGATAATATTCAGTCACAGCATGCCTTGACAGTTGATAGCATTTATAATTAAAAAAAATAAATAATCAAGGCTACAAACAGAGGAGGAAAAGGACAAGAAAGGCTAAGTCAGTTTTATATGCATTTTAAAAGTCCCCTAAATGAGGTAAGGGTCCTTATGAAATTAAGTTTAACATAATATGGAAAAAATATCATTCTTTACAGAAAGATTTTCCGCAACCTCAAACAAAAAAGGAACTTTATCTTTGAAAAAAAAAACCAAAAAAACAACCCCCCCAAAAAATAAACCAAACCAAACACAAAGTTGAGCTGTTTAATTGTTACCATCAATATATCAGGACTTGTGGAAAAAAACCATTCACAGATTGCACAAAAGGTCTTGCAGGAACATGTGCATGTGCTTAAACTTTATGCTTCCTTCCTCTCTGGTTGTGAGTAGAGTTATGTATATGCTGAAGCATTTGCAAAATCAGATTCTAAAATTAGAAACTTTAGCTGCACCTAACTAAATTCCTGTTCCGTGCCTAGTCAGCTAATATCCTCCCAAACAGTCACCATTTCACCTTTACATATGTTATGGAGCTTTTTTTACTAAAGACACTCTGTCTAAAATGAAAAAGAAAAAGACCATCCTCAAGATTCTCTGATCCCCTGAAGGATTTATATCTCTCTTACCTTTTTATAAGCAAGGAAATTGCTTTAACAAATATCCGCATTTTACAATTAACCTACCAAGATTCTCCCAAAATCACAAGTAAGGATGTGCATCTCTTTCAAGGAAGTGACATGACAGGTGTTAAATCTGACAACACTCTCTTTTCCCCCAAGGAAATATTCATAAACGTTTCCTGCCCCAGTGATTCATTTCAATTTCAGTTTCAAATAGATTTTGCTTCACACCTAAGGCTGTCAGATACACACTATGGTCTTGGGTTTAAATTTAAAATGCATCAAGGGAATGAAGGAGATAACACGTCTTTTATTACAGTTTAGGGAAAACAATAATAAAAAAAAAAATCACTTTCAATATCAAAGTAGGCCACTGACTACCTGTACAGGCTTCACTTTGTGCTTGAAAGGCTGAAAAAGACCCACACATCAACAAAATACAGTAAAGGTACGCCACTAACTCCCAAAATATCAAGTACATGGATATGTAAAAAAACCCAAGCCTTGACATACGCAAAACTGAAAGAAAAGAACTACTGTATGGAAAGCATCTCCTCCTCCTCCACAGCTCCACCCAGGATCTCTCACCCCTGCCACCAGGAGCATTGGCAGCTACGCAAATTCTTGAGAGCCATCTCCAGAGTTACAGACAGTCCCTAAGTTTTGTCTGTGTCCAGGAGTTCAACACTGCTAAGCTCAGTATCATAAAAATATTCTATTACATTCTATTCTTAAATCATACAATCTTTCTAAAATGCCAGTGGTTTTGTGATGGGTTTTGTCTAAATTCCAAAGGATGCTTACATATGAAAGAAAATAGGGCTTAAGTGTGCTGAGCTGCTTTCCTAAATGAAGTTAAAAAAGAAAGTGCTTTATATGCTTCCCAAATCTGGAGACCAATCCGAAGCATGATGTAGGAGGAAATCCTGCTCAACAGAAACAACAGAACAGATTTTTTAAAATCTTCTTTTCCTGCACTGGATTGATGATATGGCCATGTTCAAGACATACAAACATGAGCAAGATCCTTTAAATTGCTTTCTAGAAGAAACTAGTAGCCAGTGAAATGAAGGAAAAGTAGGTAAATCAGACAAAAAAGATAAGGAACAGTGAGTATTTCTTTAAGTCTTTGGAAGATATAAAAGAACCAGGGGGGAGAAAACGTAATAAAATAGCCTGTGGGGACTTAGAGAGGAGGTTTCCTGGTAAGGACAGCTCAAAGAGCTTGGGTTTTTTATTTCAGAAAAGGGAGTTTGTTTGTAAGATGAGGCTGTGAAGATCCCATAGCTCTAGTAATTGTGCTAATTAAATTGCCATATTAGTGAGGCAAACATTGTATGTGTTAACAGGATTAAAAGACACCTATACCAGTGGGCTCCTTTTTGCAGTTTGCTAAGGTTGGAGCATCTATTGATTAAATGCTGCAAACATCTCTGGTAAATATGTCACTCTAGTGGACTATCACTTTCTCTTAATGTCACAAAGGCAATAAGCAGAAGCTCATGTCTGAAAAAAACCTACATGGTTTGGTAAAAATCTAATACTGTAAGGTTACATACATTATGTTACTGAAAATGACTGTCTTCACCCAAAAGTAACTATACTGTGTCAGTGCCTTCAGGATGTGTTACATCCTCCTTGGAAGAAACAGCAGCAACAAAAAAACCCCCTGGATTATGCTTGCAGGAAAATACCCATATTCCTGATTCAGCCACATTCAGACTCAGTTACTAATAAGAACATCCCTGCTGTAGTTGACAGGAGCTCCAAGCACTCCCCAACTCCTGGGACCTTTCCTTACATCAATAGATATTTAAATTTTAGTGATATCTAATTAGTAGTATGTAATCTTTCAGTTCTTTGGGTTATCTAAATAAAGAACACATTTTAAATTCTGACCCTCATCTTCCAAGTCCTCTGTTGATACCAGCTTAGAAGACCTCTGAAGTTCACTTTTCTTCCAGTATTAAGGTGGTGTCACAAAGAACAGTCAAAGTTTTTGTGACTACAGTGACTTTTTATTAATTTCAGAGATTAAGCACTGATACAGAATTCTGTAAGATTATTTTATGGGCTTTGATACTTCTAGAACCAAATGCAAAATTATAATTTTCATCTCTTATTTTCATATGATACAATAAAATGCAAGAGCATGCAAGAGAGAAAAGCAAGAGTGTGAGAGCATGTGTGAGAGAGCATGAGCAAGAGAAAAGAGCAAGAGAAACAGGGAGGGCAGAGAGATGGATGAGGGAGAGAGACACTGATAAAACAATTATCTTTTGGCTGAATCCTGAAATATGGCCAAATAAAAAGCCAGTAAATGGACTCCATGAAACAAACACATGCTTATAATTTATGAAGTAGGGATTCTTATATACTTAGTTTCTTGTGTCAGAATTGTTAGTAAGACATTCTAGTTAAGAACAGACCAAAAGTGAGGGGTGCTGATTTCCTCCAGTCTCCCTCCAAAGGATTATGTATTTTAAAAAGACTTTAATAGTCCTAAGATAAACATGTCAGAAATGCTTAGTTCTAAAGAGGTCTTAGAGTTTCTCCATGTGGTTATGGCAGGAGGAGCTCCACTGAGCGTTGCTGCAGCTGGAGAGCTGTGCACACCCAACCCCTCACTTTTCCATCCAAGATCTGATCTCCTGTACCAGAATTGCCAGCTGAGGTGTGTGCCCACGTGTCAGACTTCTCAGTTATCTGTTCAGATAACTAGCTCAAAATTAACTTCACTTCGAGAGGGTCATCCACAACTCTCCATAAATGGTATTTTTTCCCCTCATCTCTTTATATAGAACCAAAATCAAAGCTCTGTTTGCTAAAACACAGTTTGACACATTTAGAAGAATACACAACATGATTTTGTTAAGTCTTTACCAGGGGAAAGCAGGTACTCTGATACACTCCTATCTCTGGCAGGGATCTTGGGTTACCCCAGGTGGAAGGAGACGTTTAGCTCTCTGAACGACCCCCAGGGGCTCCCATTTACATAATGAGACTAACACACTGCAACACACTTCAGCAATTCTTCTGGATCAGATACTTTGCATTTAATATGGTATTTTGGTGTACTTTTAGCAGGGCAATTTAATTAGAATTATCCATGGATAGTTTAAAACTGAATCTGCAGATCATTTATTACTGGCCTGTATTTACTGATGCAGCAACAAACCCATCTGGTTTGGGCTTATTCCTTAATTAGTTCACTTAACATTTTGTCTAAAGTGAAATTGACTACAACTCTATGTACTGCATAGGGCATAAATCAGCCTCTATATTCTATAATCAAGTAGCTTAATGGGGAGTATTTCTTGTTGAGGCCAACTTTTATATTTCGTTCATTGTGCCAGAATTGTCAGTGTGAAATTGTGAAAACAGCTGGCTAAAAGTGAAGGACTATGACCTCCTCACAGCGATTACACGCTAAAAATTAATTGCGTTACCCCCCCAGCACTGTAGCATTGTGATTACTTGAAGCAGAGAGTGGGTGGGTGTGGGCGAGATGCATGTAAGAACAAATAGATTACAAGGCATACAAATCAATGCTTGTTATTGCTAAGTCATAAAGAATGGTTTCTAGCTAACAAATACTGAAAGAAAGAAACAAACAAGTTTAATTTAATTACCAGTATATCTATTTTGTACTCTGGAGTAACTGAACTAAGATAAATTGTGAGACTAACAGTCATTTGTATGTTATATTAAGATGCTGGTGCAGCCACATCTTTCAAAGCCCTGGGTTTACCCCACCAATCATTTAAAAAAAATATCTCAGTTTCTATGCCATAAGTAATATAGTAAATCTTTTAATGTTACAGCATCTTCTTCTTGATGTTACTTTTTGCCAGCATTTGCTGTACTGCTGTAGGAAATATTGATCTCTGCTTCTTCAGAATGAGTTTTCCTTGTACCCTTTCCTACTCAGTGGACCCTACAGTTTGTATGTTTGATATTGCAGATTCTCTCTCTGGGGAAAGCTCTGTTCTGCCACTTTACAGTTTCTTTCAGCAGAATTCTTTTCACACTTTAAATAGCATTGCACTGTGCCAATTGTGAAAAGAAAAAAATCAACAAAATCAACCAAAAGCAAAACCCCAACACAACAAAACCAACCCTGTTGTTTTGTTGTATACATTTAGTTACACTCAAAACCATTAACTGGAAGCCTGAAGGCCAGATCAAGCATTAAACTATCTATGACTTAGTCATATCCTCTCCCAGAGTTTTACAGCATGGTAAGCTAACACAGGAGCTTCAAAGAAGCTTCAAATATTTGTGCGATGATCAAAAGCCTATGAAACATCTTAATTTACCAACTCCCTCACTTGTCATAATGTACTGTAGTTAATACAGGAAAAAAATAACTCTTGGGCCACAATTCAAAACAGTATATAAGTGCATTCCTAACAAAACTATGTAGATATTGCTCTGTACTTTTCACACTATTTTGTACTACTTCAGGGACATGCTTCAATAACCCTTCATTTTTGGATTTAGGTGTCTAAGAGACATGAGTGGTTTCCATCTTCTTATTGACAGATGGTAAAGCTCAGCAACACTGCTGCTTCCCACAGGTTGAAACTGTGTCTTTCTGCTCAGTACAGGAACAGCAAATCAAACGCTCTGCAAATAATACACAAAACATTTTTTCATCTGACCACTTATGTTGGTGGTTGGAAATACGGCTGTGAACACTGGTAGGGGTTTGGTTGGGGAGAGAGAAATTCTCTTGTGTTGCCATATCCTTTTAAACTATTGTTTATTTTCCAATGCCTACATATTTATTTTCCTTTGCTCTTAGCATTACATGAACTGCTTTCCAATATGTGACTTACTTTTCAAAAATGCTTAGTCAACACATCTTCCATGACATCAGTGAGAACCGCTGGCCTATGAACTTTTTATTTATTTACTCTTCTTTAATCAAATTAATTAAAAATGTCTTTAAAGAGTATCTTTAGGTCCCCATTTAAAGAATGTTACTAATAGTAGTATCTGTAGGATCTTTGTCCAGCAGGACAAAACAATAACAACATCTAGTGCTCCTTTGAAGGAGTATAGCCTCCTCGATTCATCCAGCTGTATTTCCACTGGCAGCAGGTGCTTTCAGTATGTCCACGTAGACCAGAAACAGATTATTTCTTTCTTAACAACACTGAGAACTCTTTATTTTGCACTTTCATGATAATTTAAGTTAAAAAGTCCAGTTAGACAAAAAGTTTTTATAAAAGTAATTACCTTTTTTTTTTCCCCCAGGCATTGGGGGGAGGGAGTAGGGAGCCTGAGTTTATTTCCCTATGAAAAAACCCATTTGTTTTACTGTCATTGAAAATAAACCAGAAAAAAAAAGCTTTCTTCTCTATGAAATATTGAAACTCACTCACATTGGACTTTTCTTGAATTTTCTATTTGGAACAAGAGCCATTTTAATAGAAAATTTTAATCAGATTATTCTAACACAATGGAATACAAACAGCTTTACTAGCAAGCTGTGCAATGGCAAAGATTACCCACAAGGGTAATTTTTTCCACTTTAAAAAAGGTTGTGTACTTTACACAACCATTCACTGCCATTTTCAAACTAGATTTTTAGCAAAAAGTAACTTCAATTGCCGTCTGGCAAGCTAATTCTACATGTGAGATAATACCCTACAATGATTATTTAAGGTGGCATATTTGTACTTATCTTTATCTCAGTTTTTTATTGCATTGGTTACATGTTTTTCCTTTAAAAAAATATAATTTGTTGAATGGAAATTATCAATTTGAAATCTTGTCAGGTTTTGGTGGTGGTTTTTTTTTTGGTTTTTTTTTTTTTGTTTTTTGTTTTTTTTTAATAAACTTAAATAGTTTCAGATGCACACCTATACCTGTATTTAATGTCTGCTTTTGTAGTTCTATAGCAATTTTTTTTTATCTCTACTTATGACATTTTGAGATTATTCTGTGTTTAATCCTTGCTGGATTTTCCTGAGCTACGTAGATAACGGCATATCTTACATTCCATTGTACATTAGGAAGTAATTCAGGGCTACACGGAGAAGAAATGAAAATACAAGATCCACAACACAGATATCAAGAAGTCATGTGCTTTAAATAATATACTTCCCAGTCTGTTATTGGGAAGTTAGTGTCCATCTAAAAGTGACTTGTTTCCCAGTCCGAGAACGTAATGAGCTTAAATATTAACTCTTGGGGAGAAAAAGAAAGAAAATATTTCCTGCAAAAACTGACTGGTTTTCATTTATATAGAATTGCAAACAATGCCTTGCAATTACAGTTATATAACACACATGCACATAATTATATATTTGTGATATAGAGACAAGAAATACGTCCGTGCCATTTGTTTTTGTAAATGCATGCAGGTGTCCATAAGCATCTTCCCTACAGATTCAGTAACCAGACTGAGTTTCCTCTGGGTTAGGATATGCATGGGGCAAGGTAGCAAGGTTATCACTTTTCCTGATAGGATTGCTCCCGGAGCCTGTCTCTGTGGCCATGGCTGTGGCCCTGGCCAGCTCCTGCAGACTGATACCGACTCCCATCGGGCCACGGGGACGATCTGCAACCGTCACCTTATAGCAAAGCTGCCAATCATTGCCTGCACTCGTGTCTACTTTATCTACAATCTCTTTGAGTATAAATGGATGTTTGCTGGGCTCTAAGACCCACAAATCACCTCAGGCGGAATAATAATTGTACTTGTAGCAGCAGCCGCCAAGCTATTTCATGGACATGTTGGGTTGGCAGAAAAGTGAATCAATTTATAAAAGAGTGTGCAGCATTAGATAAAGCCCAACCCTGACGGCTTTATATGCTGGGTTCAGTTTGTTTTTTGGAAGTGAGTTGCCCTGAAGCATTTTGCTCAGTTTTATTGAATAGTCACTTTATTTTAAGCAACAACAGAGGCTTAATAGGAAGGGGGAACTTGCTGAAAGGTCACCCTTAGCCAGGAATTATCATCTGAACTAAATGCAAACTTTGCATCATGCAAATCTCTCTACAAACTGACAATAAGCATTGATCTCCTATGAGCTGTTTCATCCCTATGCTCAGACTTAAAACACTGCTGAATTGTCTGAGCTATTTAAATATAATTTCATATAACCAACATGGACAGAGTAAGAAGCTATATTGTAATCAAAAAGAGAGAATAAATGAGTGGAATTTAGTTCATTCAGTTAAGTTCTTTTGTAATGTAATACATTTTAAGATAATTTCCCAAACAGTAAAAACAGACACAGATATAAACTTCTATACATCTTGGAAGTATTATGATCACAAGGTAATTACCACTAGTCGCTAATTTCAGTTACTGCCAGCAAAGCCATAATTAAATACTGGAGATGGTAGAAAAAGAAATGAGAAAATGAAGGAAATCTCAGGAGTTTTAGAGACTGTTTTCTCCAGTTTTTCTTTTCATGCAAAAAGTAAAAGTTCAGAGTTAAAGCAACGTATTTTGCAAATAATTAATCAAGCACAGAAGCAGAGATGCTTGGTCCATTGAACCAACCCACAAATTACATGAGAAAAACTTGCAGGACAAACCACTGCAAGAGCATTCAAAGTCTCTTTCATTGCTGTTATTTTCAGTTACCCATTTCATTACAACAAACGTAAGGAAAAATACTATACAGAGATGGTATCATGGGGAACACACATTTCAAGAACAAGACTGATTTTTTCTGAATGCCTTCACAGCACTGCCTGCTCTATTTCTTGCATAAATAAGCCAATCAGTACTTACAAGATACTCAAAGACAGTATGTTTACAAGCTTTAAGTTGGTAAACCCGTCTCTTAAGCCAGAAAAAAATCCTAGCACACAAAAATGTCATGTTAATTACAGCTGAAGACCAATATTTCAAACTTTAAACACTGGGGCTTGCATCTCAAATCCATTCATGAATCAACATGAAAAATAACTTACATTAAGAGGTCACAAAAATTCTAAGTAACTCACTGGAAATTTATAAATTTTAAGATTGAAGAAAAATAGCGATCAGTATTCAGGGCACTAGATTTTTAGGAGTGGGTACCAAGAATTGTTAAATTTGTCATATTGTTCTTTAGAAAGTCTGAGGTTCTAATGGGCAAATATTCAAAAGAAATAAGTTGCTTCTCTTTAGTTCTAAAGATCCCTAGGATCGCAAGACATCACTCAGTGACAAATCCCTCTGATATGTCTCATTATATATCTTTTTTTAAAAACTGTGAGTTTGGTGGAAGAGTCCAGATTTTTATTTGTCCAGGCAGCATCCAGATCTCGTCCATATGAGGACCATATCCCCACTTAAGCGAATTAATAAAACTCTTACTATTAAGTATTGGTTCAGACCCTACCGGAACACAGGCACCCGCCAGGTAGTCAATAAACACTTCAGCTTTTATACAACTTTCGTCCAAAGATTTAAAACATTTCAAAAATGAAAGTGGGTTGTGCTTTCTCTCCCACAGACAGTATTACTGCATTCTACAGATAGAGAAACTAAGAAACAGAGCAGATGGAGAACATGTCAGCAATGCTAGCAGAGCAGAAAGCCCTGGTCTCCTCATTCTAAAGATGGAGCCTTCATACCCCCAGGTATCATTAAACTTGAAATTGAGCTTTGCAGTCCTCTGGGTATTATTGCCTGTACTGAAGAATTTTGAGCTGTGCTGTCAGCGGCGACATGCAGGATCTGTACCACAGACACATGCAAAGCAGCAGGAAAAAGCGTTTTCAGTCAGAGTCACTTCTGTCATTCATAACACAATGAGCTTGGAATATTTTGTTTTGTTTACTTGATATCATTGTGCACTGGATTGTATTGTTTGCAAAGTGACAGATACATTTTATTTTATTCATAGACAACCATACATTAAGGCATCTTAATAGAACTTCAAAGTATGAAGTCCAGGTTGATTACTATAGTCAAGAACCTAAAGAGGATATGGGAGAGTTGGGATTTTCCTAATTTGATTTTTTTTTTTTTTTAATACACCATTTATTCAGTCAAAACCCAGCTTGGCAATATTTTTATTTCTCCACAACAAATATGTCAAGTCCCATGCATTGTTTAGGATATACTTTTGTCTCCCACATCACACTTTCTCTTAGTTGCATATGTTAGTTACTCATTAGCCGTGAAACAGCGCAGCACCTCACCCTCTCCAAGACCTGCAAGCTACCTCCACCTGGCCCTGGTCTCTGAGAGAAAGGGAATCTTAGCTGCCCTGTCTGAGCCCTGCATTCAAACAATCCCCCGTATGAGCTCACTTGTTTCAATCGCCAGCAACTGTTATTTGTCATTACATGATTTGCCTTGACATGACTGATGCACAAACACGATGTTAGTGTATGTCCTAACATGTAACTGAAAATGGCAAGAAGTGCCAGTACTCAAGGGATCTGCGAATGTGCGTGTGCTTGTGAACCCAGAGAGTGTCATGTGTGGTTTTCACTAGTGACTTTATGTCTCTTGACTGTCTGTGTTTGTGTTTTGCCTAAGTCCTATATGTAGGTGCTGTTGAATGCAGCACCTTGTCCACGGCACTCTGCACGCCTGGCCCTGTCACCATCATGTGGTGTGTGTGTCTCCGGAATACATGCTCAGCTTTGCTACTCATTGAACTGGCAACTGGGAAAGTGGCAGCTGCACCCCTCAGCCTGGGCAGAGACCCTGAGTCCCTGAGCTGAGCTCCATGCAGGAGCAGCCATGCAGGAGGGAGTCCTGGGCTGAAGCAGGCAGCCACGCTCTTAACATCACTTAACGTGAGCCACAATCATAGGCCAGTGATGGCCTTTGAGAAATTCTCCGGTCATTTACAGCCTCAGTGGATTCAGTGGAAGAGATGGTGCTGTAAAGAAAATATCCAGTGAATGAGGTCATCAAATTTGACTCAAAACATGTTTGATCCATTAATTGCCCAGATCTAACTCAGTAAGCTGACTGCATTATATATGTATTTAGATGACTAAGTGGCCCTGTTCGTTTGCAGTAGAGCACTGGATTTTGTGACATGCCAGTGCAGTAGAGTGGAAAACCTATGGCATCTTCAACTACTGAATAATTAATTCTTTTACTGAATTAAATATGAAAATGTTACAGGTCATATAGAACTTCTTATCCTATTTAATAATAGTCTCTTCAAAACCCATCACATTACTTAACTTCATATCAACATCTATTTTATTTACTCTCCATTTTTAATATGCAGCATTCTGCAGTATTTTGTACTAACAGCCACATAAAAACATCAGATACTGTCAAGTGGGAGGAAGTGAAGGTTTTGACAGCAGACTACTAGGGTGTTGTCAGCTTTGAGGCAGTGGTTTGGGATTGTGGGTTAGGCGCCTTAGCTCAATGTCTAAAAATGGAGGCAGTAAAATAGTTTATAATAAGGATATTTAAGTAGTAAAAACTGGTTTCCTGGGGCAAAAATTGTTTAAGCATATGCATCTGTCCATACTTCTCAGCACTAACTAGCCTCCTACTGCCTGTATATGAGGAAGGGGAAATAACATCATGACAACCCCCATCACAACCAAGAGCGCTAGAAAAATGTAGAATTAAAAAAAAAAAAGAAAAGTATATTTAAGTCTGAGTTTATTCTATACATATCCTCATTAGCACATATCGCAAAAATCACTTTCCCAGAATAATGAAGTCTGACCTGCCCCTTCTCCTAAGCTTTGCTATGGGAGGAGCTCCTTTATCCATTATGTGGCAGCCTTGCCAGTGGTGGGAAGTCCAGCGTCGAGTACCACAACTACTGCAGACAAAACCACCGGGCCTCACAAAGTGGTTGCTACACTGGCTCTAGCAATCTGGGCTCTGTAATTTCCTGCCCCCCCCCCCCCCCCCCCCCCCCCCCCCCCCCCCCCCCCCCCCCCCCCCCCCCCCCCCCCCCCCCCCCCCCCCCCCCCCCCCCCCCCCCCCCCCCCCCCCCCCCCCCCCCCCCCCCCCCCCCCCCCCCCCCCCCCCCCCCCCCCCCCCCCCCCCCCCCCCCCCCCCCCCCCCCCCCCTAATTTATGCCTTTTGCCAGTATCCAGTATTCAACACCACACCTCCCTATACCTGCACCAACCAGGACCATGGAGGAGTCTGCTGGAGAAGCTCTAGTTAACAGTAGTTTGCCAGAAAATCTGAGATGAGATAAAATCTTCTCTCATCACTGGGAATATTATGGTGACTAATGCCAAAACATAACAAAATGCTGAGATTTGACAACATGACAGGACAGCTATAGTTGTGTAATTGCCAATTTAGGATTTGTACAATAGCACTGTTTCATTTGTGAGAAACACTCATGTAACATTTGTATTGGGGGCAGAGACATAAAACATCTGGATAGAATCTGTTACAGGCAGAAAAGTGAAAAATACCTTCCTAGAATTTAAAACGAGTCTCTTTATTAAAAGTTGAACACTGTTAGAAGTTTGGAACTTCTAACACTCATTTCTGAACTTGCTGGGCCTATTCATGGAAGCATTAGGATAAAATAAACCAGACACAGATAACCACATTCGGAGAGAGAACAAAGAGTTTTACCCACTGCTGAGGTCCACAAAACAACATCACGTACCATAGAGCTATACCAATCCCTGCTGTAAACTGTCTTCAAGCACCTTCCAATTTCATCTACCCATACTTCAGCTGTGAGGTTCAAGCTTTTTGCCATGATGGACAATTAAACAACTATTATACTACAGTTCTTTATATAATAACAAACAACAAGCAGCATATCTTTGATGGAACGAATATTGTTTTCCTTTATGATCAAAACCACTTTGTCCTTAAAACAAACAAAATACCTGGAAAACAAACCAGATGATGTTCAAGTGATCTTTAAAGGTTGAATGTTATACTTAACAAAAAAAAACAACAACCAAACCAATCCTGCTACAATTTTTACAATTAAATTGAAAACAACAAAAATGTTAGCATTAAAATCCAGTCAGTTTGGGCTCTCTCTGCTTGAAGTTGAGAATTCGCCTACTCATATGAAAAATTTGCATTTCAAAATGAAACATGAAATCCCTCTCTACCTGTTTGAAATTAAAAGAAATCCCAGCCGAGCTTGCAAAATATATGCCCATTGTTTAATGACCTTCTAATACTAGTGAAAGAACATCCAAGAACATTGCAGATAATTCTGGTCTAATCAGGTTAATGATGGAAGCCAAATCCAGGACTACAGCAAGCTGTTCGTTAGCATTTGATATTTCTGGCAAATAAACTCACTGCTGTTCATCCATTAAGTTCACATCCAACAAATAATAACAACTGCTACTGACATTCAGCACACAATATTCTGCTCCCATATAGGATCCTGCTGCTGCAAAGAAGTTCCCATTGGCTTGAAAGAGGAAGATGAGCTTCTTTCAATGGCTTCTGTTAAACCAGTACAGCAGTAAAGCTCCAGCTGAACAGGGCAAAAGCTGATCGTAATTTTTTACCTTTTCTCAGTGTGTAAGGAAGAATCTGGGGATATTTTATTCATCACTGAGAGGCAGGACAGGTTAAAATAAAAAAAGAACCACAAATCATTAGGTTCTTAGCCTTTGTACTGAGATCATGGTTCAGTGATCATGTTCTGAACACGACATTTATTTTCATGAGTACTGTTCAATCCATCATGTGCAAGAGTTCCACATTTCTGCTGGCCTTTAAGTCACAGTTTTATGTCCCTCTCACAATCAGTATGCCTGGTGAGCTAAATGGACATAATCAAGCTTGCTAGAGCTGATCACTGACCAGCTTTAAAGGCCCGGAAGAGTTGTTTTCTCCATCTGGATTGTCGATTAAAGCTATCTCGGCAAAAATAGTAAATATGAGCGCTCAATTTCTAGCCATTCAGCTAGCCAGTATAGAGAAATGACAAGGATTTGCTGAGTTTAGACTGAGATGTGTATAAAACCAATAGCTCTGTTGGCCAAAAGGCATTATTTCCCTGTTCACTAAAGCGTTCCTGCTCTACATGCCAGCAGCCCTTATTACAGTTTGGAGTTGCGAAACGCCTCAGATTCCTTCAGAATCCTAATTCCCTCTGCAGCCCATAGAGTCCTGAATGACATCTGTCCCTGGCAGACTTGAGTAGTTTCTCAGGTAACTCCTGATTCCACAGGCAGTGATGGACTCTTCCCCTTGGATGGGGATGTCATGCAGAGACCCGAATTACTTTCTTAACTCCACCAGAGGACACCACTATGCCAGTGCCTGGAGAAGCTATCTGAAGGAATTACTTCCACCTTGGAATTACTCCCCACTGTAGTAGTCATTCTACTGATCTGTCCTCACACAATTCTCTGCTACCTGAAAAATATACTGAAGGTAAGCACAGCAATACACACATTCAGAAAGTCAGATAAATGAATGTTCTAAGAATCTTAAATATTACTCAAGTGTCTGCTTATTTTTTTCAGAAGAACCTGAATTCTATGTCCAACCAAGATGCAGACTGGACATGGAGTTCAGCTATGCATGTCAAGCAATATCTGAAGTTCAATGGAAGTCAACAAGACTCAGGCAAAAAAGATCAAGACTTTCAGTTCAACTAAATTATTAGCAAAAACTATAAAAACAAAACAAAAGACAAAGACACAGCCATCCAGCCATTCAGCAATAGATATCAAAAGCAGCAGTTCCTGTGGTAGGAAAGGAATCCATTTCCTCACAGTTGGCTTCTCATCTTTTTCTTTGGTCCTCGCCAAAGATACAGGATCTCTATTTGGAAGCCTCAATGTTCCTAGGGATGATCAATGACTTCTCATTCTGATAATCTAATCTGTTACAAATCAATTAAATGTTCCATCTCTCTCTTGCAATTGTCTTCCAAACTGTTTGACAATTATTAACTCAAGCTAGTCTACCAAAGCAGGTGTTCAGCTTTTTGCTCTTCAGTTTCAGTGATCCATATAAAGTCTGCATATGACTTGGACTATGTGCAGGGAAGCACTTTACAGAGAGATCCACTATGTTCCCCTAGAGGACTACACTGAAACTGCTTTGGGATCCAAGCTACTAACCTCCCTGGCACCAAACACTACCTTGGTATCACTGATACGTTCATTCCTTCTATTGCCACTTTGTTTAGGAAAACAAAGTATAGTCCTTTACAAAGCATGAGTACATCTAATGGCTGAGAACTCAGAAAAAAAAAAATGAAAACAAGAGGTATCCTTATAATAATATCCCTGTAATTTTGGAATTTCATTTTTTGTAATTTTGGAATTGTCAATACTACATAAATATACTCCCTTTACACACTTCTTCCAGCGTTGACTCTGTATTCAATGGATATACAGAACTGAGTCTGTTTGAGAAGAAGCAAACCAGAGGTTTGCCAACTGAATCAGAAGACCTAAAAGGCCAGGGATAAACACCCTAATAAGGTTTATAGTCTATTTCTTGCAACTGCGCTATACAATTTTAACTAGCTAAAGAGATGCCTTCACTTTTTTACTGACAGTTACTTATCGTAGAGTCATATAGTTTCCTTTGAGGAATAGTCATTACTATATATATGGGGGTGGTGTGTGTATATATGTATATTTATATATATATAAAAAATATGGTTACAAAATATGGACTTCCCCAAAACTGCAATCATTATGCAGTCAAACATACCATAGGTGTGTAACACAAGCAGGTGAAAATGTGGTAGTGAGGGCAGACCTGAGAATTAAGTACATTTAGTTACATTCATTCTAGGTATAGTGGTTTGTTACATATTTTAATAGGGGGTTGGACTGTCATGTCGTTAACAAGCTGAATAAAACTTAAGTGAAACTAAACATATAGATACCACTAAATATATATATATATATATAAATAAATCGAACAGCCAGCATGCACAACACTGACCAAGAATCCAACAGAAGATAAAACACCATAGCAGCTCTGACTTTCTCCATGACAGCTGGAAAAAAGTTTAGGAAGTATTTCATAGCTACTTATAGCATGCTTAGAGATACTGCCAAAGGTCAGCTGATAGCTACAGCTACAGCTCGCAGCAGGTAAGACCAACCTCTGGCTGCTCTACATTCAACAGTCTAGCTTTGATCCTCAGGGAAATATGGCCTAGCCATCTCCCGTTCCACTCCAAAATGATTGATAGGTGTATTCAGCAATTGCTGATGGGGAGAAATGAAAAAACTTACCAACCTACCTAGAAGAACCCATCAAGGGGCCTTTTATGTGTAAACATTTCCTGATTTGAAGACAGCTTAAAGGATAAATAATTTGTCTCACTATGTTTTTAATTACTCAGTCTAGACAAGCTTAACTGCAATTTATTTCAGCTGAGGTGAACAAGAGTATCAGCAGCATACATCTCTCCTCTTGAGACAAGTCTGTATTCCCCTTGTCTTTGCTCCAAACACAGTGGAGATAAATTGTCTTCTGCTTAAGGTAGTCCTTGCTTGCAACTACAGAGCTTATCATCCGCCAATGGCTTCTTCTAACCAAGTCCCAGCAGGTTTCTAAAACCCCTGAGGCCTAAGAGCTCAGTCCCTGCGGGGCTCCATTTCCAACTTTTCCAGCTTTGCCACCATGTCTGCACTTTGATGAAGGAGGTGCTTCAGAATTCAAAGATCAGAAACTGCCTGTAGCTCTGAAAGACTGCTGTGCTTACCCAAATACTGTGCCAAAATACTCAGTGCAGGTGGAAAGGGAGCAGCACAGAAAGCAAAGCGTAGCAAGGAAGAAAGCAGAAACCGATGGAGCTGGTGGTAGGTGAGAGTTGCAAGGCACAAGATCATAAGCTGTTGCCATTTTACAGTAAGAGGAAGGAATTGTGACTGGACTGTAGATTAACTGGTAGCAGTAAATAAAATAAGGTAGAAAAAGCAGATGGAAGTAGCAACATACTTTGGTACATTATAAGACATTCATTACAAGACTGCCTGCAGCAGAGACTGAAACCTCATTACTCATATGTACTTCTCTGCACCAAATGTGTGATATTTACAGTTCTGATTAGTTTATATACTAGCTGAAGCTTGGACCAATGCCTGTTTTTGTTCTTTCGGAAGCACTTGAACCATCTTTGGGGTAAACAGATATGACTAAAATAAAATGTATAATGTAGAGCGGCTAAGAAGTAGCTCAAAGAGCAAAGCCAGCAAGAATGGCATCTAAAGATAGAAAAGCATTAGAAAATAAGAGATGAAGCAGACTGACAGCAAACACTGCAGGTGTATGGTACACATTCATATCCTGTGGGGCAGCTAATGAAATAACCTATACAAATGAGACTGCCTTTTAAAAACAAAAACTACTGCCTGATATCAGTTGAATCATTCCTCCAGTTTGCTGGGCTTTAAGTAATGCTGAAGCCTACATAGATAATCAGTTTCTTTCTTTTACTGTGAATATTATGCATTAGCCATGAACAAAATGGGAAATAGCAGGCCACATTGAGCCCTAATCTGAATTTTAGTGTTAGGGAAAAACCCATATTTTTAATAACGTTTTCTTAACGTAGCTCAGAGCATTTGTTCAGTGCAGCCTGGTTCTGAATTAGGGCAGAATCTTAGCTGCTAGTAGCATTTTAGGATGCATCTCACACCAAACAATATATACATGAGCCAGCTGAGGGCTTTTCAGTTGCAAAGGAAAAAAAAAATCAAGGTTGTAACTATGACAGGGAGTGTGTGCACGGAAGGGGAGATGGAAGTGTAGCTGAGTAGAAGGACCAGAAGGGATCAGCTGGGTCCTCATGGGGAGGAGTGAGAATGAACCTAAGAAGAGTGAAGAGTGATGAGTTTTGAGCAGGATGATACCAGTCTCTCTCTCCCTCTCTCCCCTTTCCTGCCTATCCCAGCTTGTCTCCTTTTGGGGGTCTCTTGACTACTTAGGGGACAAAAACTGCAATTCAAAACTCAGGCCTCCTGCTTACTTCTTTCATTCAGCTTTCCTCACTCCTCTGTACCCTACTGTGCAAGAAGAAACCAAGTGGTAGCCAGTCCCTGCCTTAACAATGCAAAAGGGAGATACACGAAAAATGGAGGCAGGGATTAGCAACTGAAGAACATCTCAGGGAGGGCTTTCTATTCTTCTTTCAAAGGAAGCAGAAACAGACTGTTGCTTGCTGGAAGAACCCGACCCCTTGTAATACAGTTAATAATTTGTTTTTACTGCTGATTTAGTGGGTTGAAGCAACTCACTGTGAGGCCACATAAGTGCCAGAGCTGGCACTGTCAGTGGGACCATATTAAAATCAGGAATGAGCCTAACCTACCCTTCTCAGCAGCAGTGAGTTTTTGGATCAGATCATACTGGATCATATGCTGTCTAGCTGCACCTTAAAACTCCCTATCATTGCATGCTTCTCCCTTTCCAAAGCTGGTAAAAGTGCAGATCTGACACAGAAGGCTAACACTATTTGGGTAAGAGCTGCCTGTGCTGAAAATGAGTTCTCTTTTGACTTTCTCATTCAATGCATTCAGCTCTTTGATTGACTACTTTTTAGGAGCAATTGTCCCAATGATTATTAACTAGAACTTCCCCTAAGTCCCAGTGAGGAATTAATTAGTTTCTGTCTAAAAAAATTAGTGTCATGCTATGTTAGAATCTTACAACCCAATGCAGAGCCCAGTGTGACAGGCATTGATTCAGCTGGTTTTGAAAAAGACACTGTCTGCATGACCCCAGGTTATCGGAGTTCACATTTTATTTTTTCAGATTTATAGCTGACCATTATTCCCATGCTTTGTTTTATAACAGCATGTGGCAAAAATGGATAGGTTTGTACTTTCTTTCTCTTCTTGTATTTTCCTTGGAATGCTTTATACAGCAAATCTAGTATGATGTTTAGAAAGTCAACTGACATGTAAAGACCTTAACAATCTGAGGAATATCAAATTGCTTGGAAAGTGGAGAGCAAAACAAAAAGAGGACAATTACTTGGGAAGGGATGAGCACAGAGGAAAACATATAGTTTGCAGAGCTCTACATCAAATTACTTTAGCATATGTGTGCACATTTATTCTACTTCCACAGAAAATGCCAAAGGACTTTTCTGCAGCCTCTGCTAAATGAAGACAGACTTTTCTACAGGTGAATACTTTTAAGAGTTAGGGAGTTTTAAACAGTATTAAATTATCTGCCCTATTAAAACAGATAACACACACTCATGCAACCTGGCAGCTCTTAAGAGAACCATTTAAAAGTTTGTTATCCTTTTAGGTTAGACTTGGTTTATTTGTATAGGATGTATTCTGGATTTAGTCTCTTTAACAATAGACAAAGGGGCTCTGCTTGATACAGTAAAAGAACAAATAATTTTAAAAGTTCAAGCAAAAGTAAATCAGTGGTTTTTTTGTGTATAACAACAAAAGTACACTTGAAAGAATTGACAAAATGGACACTGACAAACAAAGTTGAACTACAAAATCTACTGCAGTCTACAGGAAGCTACTGCAGACAAAGCTCAGATTCAAACTGTTATGAGTGTATAAGGTTGCTATACTAATGGCAATCTATATATTTCTGGGAGGAAAACTGAAACTGATTAAGCCCTGAAGCACAATCTCTAGAAAGATCAGGATTAGACAGGTGTGAAGATGTGCCATAGTACATCTGCCTGCCCTTCTAAAGAATATGGGTTTGGCCACTTCCAGAGACAGGATATTGGACTGCTTGATTTTTTCTTGATTTCTGTGTTCCTATCAATTCCTTAACTAAATCAGAATGTGTTTCCAACTTTTCATTGAGGGCAAATCTTTATGAAATTACTTACTTACTTTCTTCCCACCCCCTCCTAAGGTTTAAACATTATTAAACAACACTTGGTACATGCTAATTTTACCAGGAATACCTTTCAAACTCAGCTAAATGTGATTCATGCCAAATATTTCTTATTTTATTCATTGAACTCAATGGGTTTGAACTGCGCAAGTGCCTCAGCAGGATTTTCATCTGCAACTCTTCAGGAGTTTCTGATGGTCATTAATGCAATTAAAAAAAGGTCATAGTTTCCTTATATTATATGGTTGCTGTATTCAATCTCTAATGTTCAGAAATAAAGGAACAAAAACCCCCAAAATATACTAGAATAAGTTAAGAGTATGATGTCTCCGTAGAAAATGTAGTTACCATATTGAAGAATGTTCCAGTATTGAGCACTGGCCTTTGCACAGAACAGGTATTGTCTCAATCATATCTACAGGTACTCATTTTGGTTCAGCCTGTTCAGCCTATTCAGTTTAAATCCGAGAATAATTAACTGAGCCAGTTAGATCAGCCCATCCATTATCTCTAAAGATAAAGAGATAGGGCTTTAGAAGAATTGTTTAAGCCTGTAAATGGAGTCACCGTCTCTCAGCCCTGAAGAATGAAGGGAACACCAAGGTTTGCCACTTTGCCTCTTCTTCTTTAACCTCCAAAATCCTAATTTTCCCTTTGCAAGTATTGGTGTACCTGAATTTCCCCAGTATTTGTGAATATATTGATGAAGAAATTACACTGCTTTAATGGCTCAGAATAACAATGCATCTCAACATGGTAAATATTTTGGCACAGCATCAAGAATTTCTGCCTCTTTAGCCTCTGTTTCCTGCATTCCTCCTCTTCTAGTTTTCTTTACCGGCGCCCAGTTTCAGCAACTGCAAAGTCCTGGAGATCAGTTTGTTTCTGACTTTTAGAATTTTATTTAAAGTCTTGCATTGTTTTTTCTCCTGAAATTCATGTGTGAATAAACTACATCAGGTTCTACTTCTTTAAAGACAGAAAAGCAAACAATGTTTGCCCTTATCTACAAGATGCACCTTAAAATGCATTTCAAATGCATTTCAAATGCAATTAAAAAAAAAAAAAAACAACCAGAAAACAAAGGAAAAAGCAACTAACCCAAAATCTAATCTTGCTCTTTTAGGGACAGCTAATTATATTTCAAAATCTTGGTCTTTAGCAACTTGAGCAATACAGGCTGTAATACTGTAAAACCACCTGACCTTTCCACTTACATTTGATTATTTCCCCAAACCTCTGTTTCAGTCATTCCCAGCAGATATTTACCAGAAAAATAAAGAAAACTTAATATCTTCTGGCATCAATCTATGTCAACCTATGCTACCTGTTCTCTGCTGCATGTGCTCTCTTCCAGTGTAATTATTCCATTCTAGTTCACTAGTGAACAATGCCTCTCACTGTGGAGCACAGATTTTAAAATCAGTTTTAGAAGTTCTTACACAGAGCTTTTCTTTGCCTACTTGTTATTTAAAATTAAAATCATTACACTACCACAATTAGAAGGAAGAACAGTCTGATTTACACTACAATCAAGTTGTCTTTTTTGAGCCAGACTAAAACAAGGAGGCCAGAGCAATAGAACACTGCTGTCATCACATTCCGCTGTCATACAAAACCTGACAATTTACAGGCTTTGAAGGAAAAAAAACTACACCACTCTATGGAAAGTCCACTATTTCATTAATCTTTCTTATCATCATATTGTGATAGCTGTAATTATAATAATCAAGAATACTACAGAATTACTAAGTATATTTTGTATTATTTAGTGCCCAGACACTTTCTAAGAGATCTACAAGCTCAGAACAAAAATGAATCCTTACTTCCAAAAATTTTACAATCCTGATTTAATCTTAGCAGATTAATGAATGCAGAATCATCTGCTATCTAGCCCTAGGCTCCAGGACTGGAGTGGAAACCATTCAGATTAGCATGGGGCAACGCTCTCAGTTTACTAGTAGTTTAATGTTTGCCAAATATTTCTGAGGGCAGATGGAAGTTTAAAGAACAGTTTGCAGAACTTCTTGGAAAGTTCTTGCCTCCCAGGTATGGAGTCCCAGTGAGACAAAGCCCAAAAGCACTTATTAAGTTTTAAGTCAAATTGGCAAAAAAGGAGGATCAGATTCAAGAATAAAATTCTCTGGTGTGAACAAATGAGGATAAGTTGGGCAGGGTGACAGCCTTGAAAATAAGGACAAGTGCTTTCTCTTTGATGCAATGGAAAATCAGGGGAGAGATGCAAAAACTGAATGATGAGCTAGAAAAAATGATTCTGTCTGCAATCTTCTGTACGGCTATGTTGGGAGCAAGTTCGCATTTCTACAGGCAAGAGAAAAGGAATTATGCAGTAACCAAGATGTGACCTGATGAATCTAGACAGAAATTTTAGCTGTGTGAAAAGACTAAGAAGGTACTGACTTAGAGCTGCAGGGCAGAATGAGACAGCATAATCAAGACATAGAGAGGATGTGAGGATCTGCAGAGATACCTAAAGACAGTGACTGCGTTTTTTTTTGAACTACAAAGATTGAGAATCCTGCTTTAAACTGAATGAGTCTTAAAAAGAAAAAAAAAAAAAAAAACCACAAACCAAACCAAACGAACAACATATTAGATATCAAACGGGATTGTTTAGTTCTGTCTTGGCATTGACAATTCATTGATATATTCATTCACCAGTATTTCAAGTCATTTTGTGTACAAATGGAAACTTCTCTCTTCCTCCTTGAAAAGATCCAAGAAGATTTAAAATAAACATAATTATTTTTAAAACAACAAATCATATTTAGTATATGCTGATGATTTGCTCCTTTTTTTTGTACACATGTTTTTGCTATGACAAGACCATGTTTTTTAATTAATTTGACGGTGTGATTCAATGTAATCCAATCCAGGTATATAAAGAGAACTGTGTATAATGCAGAAAAGTGTTATAACAGAACTCCTCTGAAATGACATTTGGTGTGATGGTGAAACTTCAGGAAACTGAATCAGAAATCTGAAGCAGGAAACAGAAATCTAAAACAGTGCTACAAATCCCAGTGGGACTGCCATTTGTAGATGTGAAGTATTCCCACCACAAATCTTGGTATTCATGCATTATATAAAACTAAGTGTTCTTCTGGGAACAAATAGAGGAGAAAAAAGAACCTTAGATTGTCCTGAACATTAGAGCATTATTGTTCATTCTCATGTAGTTTAAATTCTCAGAGCATTCCCATTTTAAACCTCTATTTTTAGGGATACCAGCATCAGGCTTTACTATGCACGTTTAGTTGCAATTTGGCATGCAAGGTATAAGCCCAGAAGTGAAATTATTTTAGTTAATTGAAGGAGAGAATGTAATCAGTCAGATTCTTTTCCTAATTAAAACTGCAAAAAATAATTAATTCCAAATGCTTTCTTGCACAAAATAGCTCCAAATCAGATAGGGATTTAGGATGCATAATTCAAGCTTGAATACAGAGCTGAAGTCCTCTCCAGAAAATTCCAGGGTATTGCATCCAGATTTGGGCTGGGAACAGTTTCTGTTCAGTCATTTTAAAAGATGCAAAACAAAACAGTTATACGTACTATAAATATGTTTTAAGCCCTTTAGGGAATTTGAAATTACAGTAGGAATAAGAGACCCAAGGACTTGGTTTGGATTTGCAAGACCAACAAAACTATGAACATATTAATGTATAACTACTTCATCCACATAACACAAATACAGACTGTAGGTATAGCACAGCTTTGAGGGGTAAAAGAGTTTAATCAATGCTTCATGATGTTTGTCTCTAGGAAGTTTCCTCTGTCTTACTGTATTTTAAGATCCTGTTTGCTTATTTTACCCATCTAGACAGGGAGAATACATTCCCTACTTCTTTACATACTAGAAAAGATTTTTCACATCACCCCCTTGATGCTAAACATTCCCATTTCCTTTCTTCTTTCTCCTTCTGAAGGTTATGCTATTTCCTTTTCCGTTTGTCCAGCAATTTATATTTTCCTACAGTGTGGTGCCCAGAGCTGGACACAACAGGCAGTCTTTCTCAATGCTAAGTACACAGAGAATGATTTCATGAATTTTGCCACATGTATCGCGCGTCTAGGCACTGCATATATAACATTATTGCGTTATACGTGTGGGTCCTTATTCTCTTGTGACAATGTCACTCATGATTTATAGGCGATTTCCTATAATCACCAGGTCTTTTTCCAAAGGATTTCCGATTTTATCTCATTTTGTGAATGTGCAGCTTATTCTTATCAAAACATAGTAGATTGTTTTGCAATGAGGACAAATGCAATATATTTTTAAGCAGGATCTTGAATTTGTCATTTTGAATTCTTCTGCTGTTTTTTGGCATATTCTCAGCTCCTTTCCCATTGCTGTCATCTACAACTTTAATAAGCATTTATAAAAATATTGAATATCACCAAAATTCACAATGGAGCATTTTAGACCCCTGTCAGAAGAATGAACTGAGAATGAACTGAAGATTTTTAAAACATTGCCTCATCCACTTGAAAGCTAGACCCTGTACCCCAAGGTTATGAGGATGTTGCAAGTGTGCCAGGACGAGAGTCAAGCTAGAACCCTTCTGCTGTTGCTTCATCCAAACAGCCTGCTACAACAACAGACAAAATTAGATTAGTTGTACATGATTTGCTCTTTACAGATCTATGCTGGCTGTTACTCATCGCTGTTGTTTTCTAAAGAGCTCAAAAATAGGCTGATACTTCCAGTACTTTTACAGCAACTGAAGTTAAGCTGGCTGGTCTATAGTTTTTCTCTCTCCACACTTTTTTTTTTAACTGACAAATCTTTCCTAACCTTCCCATGTATAACCTACACTCTATACATTCTCAGATAGTAGGTGTTCATCTACAAAGTTTAATGGTTTAAAAGTCAGTAACCAACTGACTAAGAAAAACCCCAAACAACAAACAAAACCAAATAAAATCATATTCTGTGGAGACAGTTTGTTAATGCTATTATGGGATTAGCTTGTTCTTCTGAATCTGCTCATAGCAACAGATTCTGATGTCTTAAGCTGATTTCCTTTCAGCTTATTGTTGATCAAGAAGTGACTTTACAGGCACAAAGTCAGAGATACTGCAATAACCAAACCAGGAGTAGCGCTTGTCATCATTTGGTTTTACATAACAGCACAGTGGATGTGAGTAGATCAGTATGAGGACATCCTCCCAGAAATTTCCTGGTTGTCTGTCCCTGAAGAAAGCAGGACATTGTTTACTATTACTTGCTTTGTGGCAGACTTTAAAAGTCCCTAATACCAACAGATGTGCTTGGTGCTGTATTGCCATACATTTAAGGCAAGATACAGCAGACATTCTTTGCAGGTTTTTTGATGTATTTGTTTCAAAAGATGACGGTTAATACCAGCTTGTTTTGACAAAGTTATAGTCTGACACAGTCTTTACAAGACTTTCAACTGATGTTTATTTTCTTCCAATCTTTCCACTATTACTTTAAACTGTACTAGTTCCATAGAGATGCCTACAAAGCTTCCATAAGTAGGTAGGCTAAGATTTTTATTTTCATTACTCCAGTACTTTTAAAGGTTACCATTTCACAGTTGGGTAGCAGCTGTCACATGAAGATCTGTCCAAGTGGCAATGTTTCTGCATAATTAAAGCACTGCTCAGAGCTCTGCTTTTGAGGCAGGCAAAACTATTCTGGCCACGAAATAGTATTCCTAAGCAACCCAAGGTAACAACCGTGACGTAAATCAATGCACTTATGTACCTACGGCACTCTCCAATTGCTTTACTACTTCACTCCAGACTAGATTTGGTGGTATCATATTGGCAACCTTTCCCTAGATGATCCAGAATCTGTATGAAGAATATTGACTCCAAATATGACCTAGCAATGCTTGAAAGGAGTAATAACTAAAAGCCCACCTTGTTACTCACCCTGTTACCCCAGAGATGGCAGCCCTGAGTAGGGGCCACCCTGTGAAGCCTGTTAATTAAATAATGAACTAGACACAGTTCTCCAGCAAGATATAAATCTGCCAATCCCAGAATACAAGAAACATTGAATGGAAAGCATTCAATCTTGAATGTCTGAACATTGAATTTTTTTGAATTCTGAACAAAGTCCAGCAAAGGGATCTGCAAATGACCAGTTACTGTTTGAATCACAACCTTCAGAAGTGTCTGCCGAGCTTAAGGAGTCTCTTTGTTTCAAACACTCTGTGTTTCAAACACAAATACGTACTTCAGCATTATAGGTCCCCTTCGATACAGCCCTGAACAACAGTGTTCCAGGGAAATGTGCACCTCCCTAGAAAATTACCTCTGTAATTCTCTAGCAAGTAAGTCCTAGGGAAGAGAAGCAGCTAGAGATCAATTTCTGAAATAGTGTGATATGTTTGAACATGGTGGTTTTTTCTGCTGTGCAAAGTAAAACTTTACCTCATGTTTTACTTTTAAAGCTATTTGGAGTTTGAAGTCTTAAGCAGTTTGTGACTAAGGAAGTGTGCCATCTTGACAGAAAATTGCTTTCTCACTGTTGAAAATTAATTGCAGGGTTATCACAGACAGAAATTTAACTATTTGAGATCAGGGAGAAAGAGAAGGATATGGTTTGAGCTGGCTTTCAATTAAATCATACATTGATATGTTAAGTAAATTCAATACTTTGTTAACTTAAAAAAATCTCCAGGACTTTCCTAAAGCTCTTATTTACTTCTAGCTGAGGCAGAGGATTTTATTCTATTTTCAAATCCAGAAGACTCAGGCACATTTTCCATTTGTTCAAGATTTTACAGATAAATAATATAACATCCCTGACAGGTTATAATGAATTGCTGTTGAAGGTACATACACACTATGAGGTGATAACAGTTCAGTGACTGAAGTATAAGACAGGATGTCTTTTAAACAGGTAGATCATGAATGAGTATTAGCATAGGGTAATTTTTCCAGTACAGGCAACAATCCCACAGACTTCAAAAATCAGAGATTTTATAATATAGTAAGTCTTTTGTTCTATAGCCCTTTGTGCCTCCTCAGAAGGTCCCTATCAGGTTTGTGTGTCAACTTGACCTTTAGAAGAAAAAAATTAAAAATAATTCGGTTCTGCAATTGGTATGAAAATCTTCTGTCCTCCCACAGTTACCATGTTAAGTTTATAATAAGATTAAAATACTGCTCAGGACTTGTAAAATTACTTCTTGAGGTGGTGCACAGAGAAAAAAAAATAGGAACCATCATAGTTACTGTGAGGCCAGCAGTTGGTTCAGTCCCATATCAAGAGGAACCCAGAGCCAGGCAGATGGCAAAGTGATTTTCACCCAACATAAAGAGTCTTCTGTTCTCTAGCCCTGAAGTATAAAGCTTAATCTCCCTTCCAGAATACATATGATCATTGATTCCAATGACATATAATTTAGACGGGATGAATTCATAGGCCTAATCCAGAATGCTCAAGTTAAAGAAAGTCTCCCCAGTGGACCTTCAGTCAAATTCTGCAGATGCATAATAGAAAAGTTAGTTTGAATAAAAGTGTCAAGCCTATGTAGTATGTAGCTTGCTGTCTTCAGAAAACACAGGCTGTCCCCTGGGGTGTTCTGAGGAGCTGGAAGAGACTCATCTCTTGTGCTTGCACTGAGTCACCATTTCACAAAGCCTTGCTTGGGAGATGAAGTACAGCCACAAGCCTTTTTGAAGTGGGATCTCAGCAGCTCCTGTGAACATGAGGAGAGCAGCTCTAGTCCTCCCTTTGTTTGACCTTCCTCAACTATATTCTTACATTCTTTGAAAGGAGAAGCTTATTAGAAGAATAGATTCATCCACCACATGGGATAATGCAAAGTTGAGGGGGGGGTGGGGGGGGTGGGGTGTCTTTTTTGTCCTGTTTCCCACTCCCGACCTTTTCTTATATTTTTTTCTCTCTCCTCCATGAAGTATATTTATGAATTATGCATGCAAGCATAATTAAGAGTAACAATTGGTGAATTTTACTCTAGTGACATTGCTCTGTGTTTCAGTATCTTGCACAACTGTAACTGTACCAAGTTTATGCAAGTGGCAAAGGTTCTCTTATAAAGTCATCACTACTCTGTCTAAAATTTCTTAGTACACCAATAGCACTGTGTGTGAGAGACTAGTTTTGCTACCTGATACTTGCTATTTCTGATTAACAGACTATCTTCTGAACTGGAGAAATACCAACCAGGTATATAATTGAGTTAAATTCTTGTGGGGGGGGTGGAGGTGGGTGTTAGAAAAAAGCGCTACTTAAGTTTTAAATGTTTGATCAACATATCACAAACAGCCTGCATTATGAACTCTCCTAACTTAAACTGTATTATTCACAGTCCTTCTATTTAATACAGTTAGTAGTTGCATTTTGAGTATTCTGAATACAATGTATTTGTCTTTTGTCTTCTTTTGAAATAAATTTCTTTACTCACACAGAGCCCAAGAAAATAGTTTTACGGACATCTGTTCTGAGATCATCCTGCTGCAGTTTATCAGAAATTATTCTGAAAATGTCAGATCTGAATTAGTCTTCCAAGCACTCTTACAGTTCAACTGTAATCAGATCTATGGTTTTGTTCAAGTCCTTTTATTATCCGAAGGTTGAGATCTTTCAAATGAATCACTCCAGACAAAGGCACAGAAACCATGAACGCTTTTTGTCAGCAAGCATGCATCATTCACTAATAAAGAGTTACCACCTATGCAAGACAGGCCACTAAGATAAACAGCTCGTTTTCCCACTCTATGTATGAATGAGTTCTAGTATCTTGCCCTTATTTCCTCTTATTTTTAGTATAAAGTAGTGGCTTATACTATATAAAATACAAAGTGTTTTTTAGGCACTTTATAAAATAAACATATTTGCTTGCAATGAATATGATGGACAAAACCTGACAGTGTGTTTTAATCTAGTGCACGAAAGCGTTGCTAAGTGTAGAAACTGTGGGCTTTACTTCTGAAAAAGCATCTGCCTACGTGCTCTACTTAAGTCTATGGGAGTAACAGCTCAGGGCAGAACTGAAACTTTGTTTTGAACAGGAAACAGTGACCCAAACAAGGCTGGGGTGAGTGGTCCTTACTGAAATAGTCTTAGAAATAATCCAACGCATAAAAACACACTGTCTTTGATGATGTGGATACAAGGGGAGCCGTATTGATCAGACCTGTATAAATCACAAGCCACCTTAAATCAATGCAGAAATTGCAAATTGTCAGAATTTAATGGCTAAGTGATGTTTTGTTTCATCATTGCATTAATCCAGCACTTCATTACCTGTGCTTTTTTGCCCAACTCATTCAAGTTTGACTTTTATGATTCTTAGTTTGACTCATAAGGCCTTAAATAGAAATACAGAATCTCTACCACACCCCACAAATTCATATATTCTTTATAGTATATTGCCATTGCTCTGACCAATAGTGGTTCAATAGTGAAACTGAAGATAAAATGCTATTAATTAGGAGTGTAGATCATACTTTCTTCCCTAGTTCCTTTATGGTCTTCATAAATTCAGGATGTGTCAGAGATTTGTTTTCCTCAGCCAGTTCCACGTTCTATTAAAATTATGCTTTAAAAGATGGTTTAAGAATTCACAGAAGCATAGGAGAAAAGTAAATAGCATGAATTATGGGTGTAAATGCAGTTAGAATATATTAGGTAGTTCTGTGCTGTGTAGTAATCAATCTATTGACTCCAACCACAAAGCAGTCTATTCAAATTGACCAAACATTTATGAAAACATGTCCTAATTTCTTAATCTTTCAAAAGAGTTTCTAAAGAAAAGCTTAGTATAAAGTTTGGAAGGAGAACACTTCAGAAGAGTCCTGGATGGAAAGAGTCTCTGATGAAATAATTGTTAATGTAGTTTATTCTGTTACATTTACTTTACTAGATAGCAACTTTTATTTTATTAGATATATGTCTCTCTTGTTTCCTGCTTTCCACACTTATTTTGTGCCACTGACACCCACCAGAATTACTCAATAGTGAGAATAAGACAAGCAACTTTGAACCTGAATCCCCTTGAATCCTCTCATCCCTGCCTAACTTGAACGAGTTAATTGATTTTTCCTTCCGTGACGATGCCAGATTTATATTTCCTCACTTTCAGTCTCCTGCTACACCTAACATCATTCTCGTATCATTCTGCTTTACTTGTAAGGATTCCCTATTTTTTTTTAAGGAAGGAAGAAAGCCTGTCTTTCTATCTCTCCCTCCAATTTCAAGACAGGTTGTTTTATAGTGCTTCAATGCCTTTTATATAAAGTGTACTGAACAAAAAAGCAAAATGACCTTATATGATTTGAGGGTTACCGGAAAGTTAGATCAAAAGTGAAAACAATTACTTGTAAATGATCTTTTAAACATACACACACACATATATAAGTAATCTAGAATTAACAATTTATACCATCTCCACATTAAGGAGAATACTATATTACTATGCTTCAGAGGCATTAACTACTGTCTTACAGACCAAGAAGAAAGGTAAGGAAAGAAGGCAGAAGAGAGATTATTGCTTATCTGGGTTTGAGTTTTTTGTTTTCTTTGCTTTTTTATTTTTGTACAGGAAACGTTGGAGCATCAAGAGTTCTTGACCGGGAATGAGAATTATTTGCAATCTCCCCTTTCGTGGTTTGAAAAATAACATTTTTAAGAGACTTTAGACTGGGTGGCTCCACCAACTTGCCATCTGTCTTCCCCCTGCTTGGCCCTAGTTCTTTTTCTGTATTAAAAATAAGAGATATTTTAATTATTTTTTTTTAGTGAAATATAGACAATTTTCATCTGATTGATGGCTTCCTGTTGTCGTTAGGAGTCATAAGACTCCTATCAGAAAGAATTTTCTGAAAATGTAGTGCTATTCTGTCATAAACCACCAGCAAGACGCTCTCACTTACAGAATTGTAAGGTTTATTTTAAAGAATTTAAATCTATTAATTGATACACACAATTAATATGAGGAGGAAATCAGGCACTACTTAAACTTTTGATATCACTGAATGATTGCATTGAGTTGGGAATCATGAAGAAGTTCTGCGGAAGGGAAGGCAAGATGACCATTCTCCTTCAAAACCAGAGGATTTTGCATACATTTATATAAGTGTCGGGAAAGCATAAATAACCATACATATTTATATATAAACTTTCTCATATAACACTGCACATATTATGTACTTATACACAATACATATTTCATATCCATAGGTAATATATAAAATTAGTTTCAAACATAATTTGACAACCTTTATAAAGCATAAACCTCATTGCATGCTTACCGGCAAAACAATATGCACAGCTAGATTTGGTATGGAAAAAGTATTTCAATGAACACTCTGAGGTTTATTACATATTGCTCAAGAAAGATAGTCCTAATATTAAGATAAGAGGTATGAGCCTGTTGCCTTTTCTGATTTACACTAGCAGAGGATACAGTTCACATAGCACTTCTTTCAGTGCATCACGTTGCCAAACAAAATCTGTTATAAAAAAACAGGTACATATTTACACTTCAGAAGGATCTCAGACAGTCTAAAAGCACGCACTTCCAAAGGTAAAAACGTATATGTAGTTGTAATAGAATGAAGAGTTTACTGATAGAAGTTAGAACCCAAATGTTTCTATATTTTCATATAATGCTTCACCAACATCAACCCACAAATCATATGCCAAGCTTAACGTTCATCTTTTAGGTGTACAGGAATACTATGTTGGAAGCATATAAAGATTATTTCATTTAAATGCCCGGGTACAAGGGGAAAACTCAAGAACAAGGCATCCTGAAGATTCTCTTCAGCAGTCAAAGAGGAAAAAAGAAGTGCATGAAAGTGCCCTAGCTGTGTTTCCTCATGATGTAGTCAACAGTGCTCTCGGGAAAAGCACATAAACCCAATCCCAAACAAGAGGAGTAGAGGAAAGATCCTCTCTTGGCCAGGAATGCATCCAGGTCCCTAATATCACATGGCTAATATGATGCCACCATTTTTAAGGTTACACTTGAAACAAAACATTTATATCAATAGTACGTCCCTCCACAGAGTTTATTATTCGAGGAATAGATGATTATCAACGCTATGGCTGATGATGTGCTCCATGAAATGTCTTGTGTGTTTCTCTAATCTATCCAGTTCCATTGTTGAATAGCATACCAAATCTGTAAGTTATATGTCATTGAATTTCCATTAAATGTTTTTATTTCTACTAAATAGAGCATGAACTGATGACTGTAACAATAATTGTTTAGCAGAGTGTAAGTGTAACCCACTAGTTCCAGAATTATGTTAACAAATCCTTTAGATAGAAATGGCAGACCTCTAGTGGGTAGCACTACAGCAGGAATTAACCCCATCTTTCAAACCTTCAGTTTTGAAAGAGTTCTGGACACATCTGGATACCTATCTTCTATTTTATATATTCTATTTATAACTCAGTGTAAAAGCAGAATATCAAATGCATGAAACAGATTTTTTCAAAGATGGATACGCAAGCCTCAGAAACTCTGTAGTTCAAATTCAATAAATCCTATGGAGATCTTCTACAACCCAGATGAACTTTCCAAGGTTCATCTAACACAGAGAAATCCACTACACCATTCATTTAAAAAACTGCAGTATTATGAAGCACAATTACTAGGTAAGAAAGGTAAGGTAAGGTAATGTCAAGTTAAGAAAGATCCCTAATAATTATTTTCTCCCCATATGTGTGGTTTGAGTAGACTGCTTTGAGTCCATAAGGAATCACGAGTGAGAAAACAACACAAAAATTTTACATTCTAGATCTGTTATGTATGAAATAATCCATCAGGGAAAAAAAAATAATTATTAAAATCTTCAAAAGACTCCTTAAAACATCACTTTGACAACTCCAAAATGAATGACATGGCTTGAGCACAAGATACATTGCAAAGATGTCTGGGCTGGAATCATAACTTAAAATATTAGTATTCTTTTACACAAAACTTTGAGACAAAACTTGATATAGGCTGTTCTAAATAAGTTTAAGAAATTCTATAACGAATAGTATTTATTATAATTTAGAAACAATTATTAAGTAGTATTTATTATAATTTAGAAATTGCACTATTGATAATTTTTAAAATGCAAATCTTTTGGTACAACTTACAAATGAAAAACACATACAGTAAAGCTAGTTTGACATTAATATTTTTAAAAGTTATTTTCCCTTTTCCTCTCCAGTTTTCTCTAAACACAAAACTTGAGAGAATTATTTAATTTCTCCCCTTTACTACACATCAAATTATGCATCCTAAGTACTTGTCTTGCTCCAAAGAAATCAATATTTTTTCAATGTGCTGCCTCAGCAGCAGGCTGAGGAAACTATTGAGTGTCTTCTAATATACAGGAAAGTCAGCAAACCTTGGTTATTTCAGATAAGAAGGAAATAGCTTCTCAGCACCCTCTAACATGACTGAATGCTCTACCAACTAAATGTGAGCAGAAAAAGAGAGGGAGTAGAAGTTTCTCAGACAGAAAGGATACTAGAGTCATTTAGGGCTCCATAATTCATTATGGCTCTGTAACTCCAAGTTCAGATAAATTGGATTCCTCATTACGTTTTCTAGGTCTCACAAACTTACACCTACCAATTTTATGCCCCAATCAACATGAAACCTGATCATCCGACAGTTTTCAGCGTGTTCATCCCTCCAAAACCTTACTTTTACTCCCAATTATTGGTGGGGACTGAAGCACAGATGTAGCAAATTACATGCTTGGCTCTGTAGCAGAACAAAGATTTCAGCACAAGTTTCTCAAGCCTTAAACTTCATCTAGTCCTAACTAGATCTAAGAAAAAGGCATTCTCCAACCTCAAAATCTTAAGATTTTTAGAGATGCCATTATTCCCAGTACAGAAAAAGCAAAACTTTATTTTTTTTTAAATTAGTAAAAAAAAAAAAAAGAAAAAGAAAAAGAAATAGAGGCAGAAAATACACTATATTCGCTACTGCTATGTTAACAGCTTTGCCTGCACAGTTGGAGGACATTCAGATCATACAAGTTTTTAAGGCTACCTTCAACAGAAGACAATCTTTTGTCTCATTCTATGGAGACACACAGGACACAAACCTGTTCACTCTACTGCACAAAAGTGTACAGTTCCCGATATCAGCACTGAGAAAACCAACATGAAGGCATCTTCTATGGGTATCTGTGAAAGCATGTTTCAACAGCATTAACGTGTACATAAAGTGCACCCAGAAAGGTCAAGGATGAAGCTAGCATATGAGATTTAAAAAAACCTTGAACACAACAAAACAAAAACAAGTCAGAACTTTTGGTTATGATTTCTTTACTATCTACAAAATGTTTGCCCAGTGAATTAAACAGACTACGTACTGGATCAGTTCTACAGACCAATGACGGAAGCTTTTTGCTTCCATGCATAAAAATCTGAATATTTTCCATCTTGAACTTTAAAAAGTCAAGTCCGATAAAATCACAAGTATGAGTTTTTAACTCTCTTATCTCAAGTCAAGACTCTCTAGTTGCCTCATGTACTCTGAACTTAGACCAGGTAGAAGGTTGAGCATGTTAAAACCAAACAAATCAGTATTATCCCAACTCTGACAAATCCTGTAGTTACAGCACAGCTCTCAGACAAATGAATATTCTAGAAGTAAATACATCACATAATAAAAATGTACATACCAAATGGTGAAAGATGTATCTAGACCCCTTAATAAATCCATTCTGCCCCAATTTATGCCAATGATTTGCATATAATAAAATTGTCCTTGAGCAAATAACTGATAAAGTAATAAAACTGTCAACTGCATAAATTGACTGCTTGCTAAGGCTATCTGGCAGTTTGTTCATACAGAGGCAGATGCTCTGGTATAACACACTAGCTGCAGGAAACATTTGTCTGTTATGTGAGAAGAGAGGAAAACAGAGTAAAGATTAGCTTTGATTTTACAGCAGGCTAAATATTCATCGCAGAAGAAAAGAAAATGCTCTTTAAATAATTGATGTATTTGATGCTAAAAAAAAAAATCTGTGTATGTTATGTTACTTGAATTAGGCTACTTTTTCAATTAGTCTAAAAAGGTTAAAGGTTCTTTTCTGAATACAGGAGGAGATTAATAAACTGAATATTTGCACTAAGCACTGATGTAGAGAACACTTCATGTTGGTCATATTACTTAATGAACAACTAGCAAGTAACAAAGAGTAGAATAGTAATCCACACAAACAATAAGTTAGACTATAAAAATCTGAATTTAAAATGTTAGCACTCTTAGGTCATAAAATACTCCTATTCTCAGAACACCCATCTTATAGATGATTAAACTGACACATTTACCCTAAATCTCATGTTAAAACTTTGTTGCTGTAAGACATTCGGCAGTCCTTTCCCTCAGCCAATGGCATATGTACATGAAGGATTTATTGCTCAAAGTATTACATGAGACCTACTTTTTAAGGAAAAAATGGAAAAATATTGAGGAAACACAGGTGTCAATTGCAAACTACTATTCCTGCCTCTTTTATTCCCCTCTCCTGTGTCCGCACACAAGTTTGGAAGGCTGTTCATACAAAGGTGACAAGGTATGAGTATCTACAGGTTTAAATTATTCAGACAAAAATGGTACTCTTTTTGATATTTAGTTTACAGTGATGACATTCTCCTTGAAATATGCTCTCTATTAAATCATACAGAGTGAAACTGATTTGAGGGATGATAGTAAAAATGTAGCGTTTCTGAGATTTGATCAAATAAGAAGAGTTGCAAATTTGTGGATGTGCCTGCCTTCTTTTCTGCTAAAAATGATTTCCCCTTAAAAAAAACAAACAAACAATAAAAACCACCAAAAAACTCCACCCCACAAAAAAAAAAAAAACCAAACCAAAACAACCAAAACCAACCTAAACCCCCAAAAGACCCAAACCACACCCACAAAAAAAACCCAACCTAACTTTTTCTTTAAGCTACTGTTGAATTACAGACAAAGTTCCTGAAAGCACATGGATTTCTTGCAGTTAAATACAGAGCACATTGGGAGAATGGCAGACCTTCACTTTTCAAACTCCTGGGAAGTGACATTTTTCAAGGATTTTGAAGTAATAATTGCCATGGATGATGTCAACTATTTATATGGTTTTGTCCAGTCGGAAAAGCCAATTTTCAGCATGCCTTCTCCTGATATACTATGGGAAAATATGCCTCACAAGCAGAAAAAAAAAAGTCAAAGCTATATGAGAATCTCCTCCTGGTAGAAGTGAGGAGGGGGTGCGTGTATATATAAGGAGCTGTCAAAGTCAACTGAAAAAAGTCACCCTATCAGCAACAAAATGACAGAGTCAAAACTCATCCTGTTACAGGTATATTACAAGCCTCAAATTCTCCCACTCAGAGCTTAAGGGAGCATTTATATGTATATATAAGATACATATTTTTAAAAAACAAAACCAAACCCTAAAATAACAAACTGCACTTTGCAAGAAATAATTATTGCAGAAGAAAACTGATAGTTATTGACCTCATGGTTATAGCAGGATGTATCTTTCATATCACCTGTACTGTATAATAGTTGTATTATTGAAAGTTAAACCCAAAGCAGTTAGGTTAACATGTGTTATTGTAATTTATCACTTCTGGTTATAATATAAATATTGCTCTCTGTTCTCCAGAGCGTCTCAACTTAGAATCATAGAATAGTTTGTGTTGGAGGGGACCTTTAACGGTCACCTAGTCCAAACCCCCGTAATGAGCAGGGACATCTTCAACTAGATCAGGTCACTCAGAGCCCCGTCCAACCTGACTTTGAATGTTTCCAGGGACGGGGCACCTACCACCTCTCTGGGCAATCTGTGCCAGTGTTTCACCACCCTTATTGTAAAAAATTTCTTCCTTGTATCTAATCTAAATCTACACTTTTTCAGTTTAAAACCGTTACCCCTTGTCCTATCACAACAAGCCCTGCTAAAAAGTTTGTCCTTTAAGTACTGAAAGGCTGCAATAAGGTCTCCCCAGAGCCTTCTCTTCTCCTAGCTGAACAACCCCAATTCTCTCAGCCTGCCTTCATGGAGAGGTGCTCCAGCCCTCTGGTCATCTTCATGGCCCTCCTCTGGACCCACTCCAACAGGTCCATGTTTTTCCTGTGCTGAGAGCTCCAGAGCTGGATGCAGTACTCGAGGTGGGGTCTCACGAGAACAGAGCAGAGGGGCAGAATCACCTCCCTCAACCTGCTGGCCACACTTTTTCTGATGCGGCCCAGGATATGTTTGGCTTTCTGGGCTGCGAGGGTACATTGTCAGCTCATGTCCAGCTTCTCATCCACCACTACCTTTGAGTCCTCCTCAGCAGGGCTGCTCTCAATCCCTTCATCCCCCAGCCTGTACTGATAGCAGGGGTTGCCCTGACCCAGGTGCAGAACCCTGCACTTGGCCTTGTTGAACCTCACGAGGTTCACACAGGCCCACTTCTCGAGCTTGTCGAGGTCCCTCTGGATGACATCTCATCCCTCAGGCATGTCAACCCCACCACTCAATTTGTGCTGTTGTACACCATTGCAGAGTTTAAACATCCCTGTTTCAACATAGCCCTGAGAAGTAACAACATCGTTGATATTGTCTCTTCTAGTCGTTTTGCCCTGAATGGCTGCTATACTTTCAAAGCAGCCACACTAAAGCTCTTTCCCTGAGTGACAGAAATCAAGTAATTTCGGGGAAGAAACAAGTACCAAGCTCCAGCACATTGGGGCACACATTAGTATTCTCTTCTCACAAGAACACCAGCTCAGACATTGCCAGTGAAGAGAAAACACCAAAGGCTCAAGCAGGCCCCTGAAGAAGACGACACCGTCAGTATGTTTAGGCTTTATTCAGAAAACACCTTTGTTTGCATCAGTCTCTATGATCACCCTCCACCAGGGTTTGAATAGTGAAATTCTCTTCAATATTGTATGATGTGCTGCATTTTTAAAAAAAAAAAAAAAAAAAAAGACCTAAAAGCACACAGTATGGACCTTGACATAAAGGTATTTGAGCATCCATTTCACATTGCACTTACACATCTTTGAGGATCCGGCCTTCATATTATGCTTATGCTAGTTATTGAGATGGGATACCCCACAGGAGGCTGGTTACTGCTCCTTAATTCCTTGCCAGACCCAAGAGGCAAATTACAAGTCTGCTTGAAACTGCAACAGCTGGCTGCAGCGCCTCTGGAGTCATGCAGAAAATAGAGACTGCAGCATCTATTCTATTTCCCTGCTTAACCCTTCCGTTTCCCACTATCCCTCAAGGGATCCTTGTGTCTAAAAAGTCAGCATAGTAACTGGAGAGGTTTTTTGGTTAGGTTTTTTGTTTTTATTTTTTTTTCCCTCTGCAGAATCTATATATGGTCAGCACATTCTTTCACTGTGATTCCCACTATCCTTAGGCAGAGTTTCAGTTTGCAATTTTACTCTCTCTGTGCTGTCAGGGGAAGTGGGGTGAAACAGGGAGCCCACCTGAAATTCCTAAGGTATGTTTGAACAAATCTGCACTGTAGTGAGCTTCACTTATGCAGCAGCAACAAAGATTTAGCCAAATAAAAGGGGACTGGGTCATTTAAAAAATCTTGCTAATAAAGGTGGAACTAGAGGCATTTTATCTAATAAAAACAATATATGATATAGCTACAGACTTCAGGGCATTTTCTGAACAGAATGACAGAGAGTAGTTTCTCATTCCCCACTAGTACAAGAAAGTAAAAATTTTATTCAATTTAATGGAATTACATAGGTATGTGAAAAATTAGATCACAGTCTATTTCCTGAGGTGCTTAAAACCCTACACTGAAAATCCTCCTTATGCGATTAAGTAGTTCCTATGTGAGCAAGTCTATATTTGTGAGTGATTCCCTAGGTATTGCAGTAGCTGGAAGAGAGCAGCTTATACCAAGATTGGCTATTAGAGCACATATGTGAGGAGAGACTCAAAAGTAGATATGAAGAAAATCAGGATAGGTGGGAGTGGGGGATGCCTAAAAGTTATACCATTGTGCTTAGGCTATATTCCTCTCTGTAATAAATTACTTAGAAGAAAAAATGAATTCCTTAGATTGAGTTCCTGTTTAACTGAAATGTCATGCTTTCAGAGACCTGTCACAATGCTTAACCTGACAAATAAAATTCCCTCTACCCTCTGGTAGTGAGGAGCATCTCTACCTCAAAACTTAGGAGTTCCACATATGCTTGCAATACTGCAATAGACAGCCATAAGTGATTAAGTATAAGTGCTAAGCAATCCTACTCATCTTTCTCAAAAAATAACAAAGCAAATATTTGACCATTCTAAGTCTCCTTTCACATATCCCTTTATTTAAGTGGTGTCATTCCATCTCTGACAGTTAAGTCAAAATTCAGCATCAGATTATAAAGTAGGAGCTTCTACAGAAAATGCAGGGAATTCTGAATTATCTTTCTCTCGGAGTTTTCACTTTTTCTCACTTATTGTTCTGTCATCTGACATACAACGGCAAGCCACACTGATCAACACAGAAATCCTTGTATGCTGTGTCTCCCTGGGCTGCTAGAACACACTGGAGCTGGACAAAGGGCAGGGGAAGCAGTCTCCAGGTGTCTTCCACTTTGTGATGGGAGGGGAGTTTCTTCCTGCTGGATTTTAACATTCTCAGGCTCTCTGTCACGGCAAGTATAAGTTTGTAGATAAGTAATTACAGTGCCTAAAACTAAAACGCCTTTTCCTTCAGAGATTTTAGGTTGAACTATTTACTTAATCTTCAATGAATATAAAGGGAAGAGCTGCTCTTTACAGGTTATTCTATAGGTTTGGAGCTCAGAAGGGTCAAGTCCTGATCTTTAAATCCCTAGTCTAGCAGTACAGTATGTCTCCTAACTACATTGAAACTACTCACACGAATTAGGTTAAGTGAAGTGTTCATGGCAGATGCCAATCCTGACAACATGTTGAAAAGGCAGGAGAGGCAAAAGGATTAACGCCATTATGGGAATGTTTTATATACATGATAATGTTATGTGACCCTTTATTAGGAACCATTCAGATGCCTGGTAGTGAAAGCATAATAAAGTGGGGATGTTCACAGGGCCTAAAGAATAAGAAGCATAAAGCATGAATCACTCAGACTTTCAGCAATTGTAGTTTCTTTTGCTAAAGGTATGAATTATGATTCCAGCTTCACAGTGCTCAGTGCAAGTTTTGCACCAATTACAGAGTCCCGGTTTATACATTCTCAAAAGGAAACGAAAGGGAGAATGAATCCCTCCTTCCTGTCCACAGCCCCTGAACTACAGCCATTGCACTTGAGAAAAGGAGGGGAGGGTGGGAAGGTACATGGCATGCAAACTGCATATATTCCAGCTCCTTGAAAGGCAAACTTTACTGGATCTCTGGGCCAGTCAAAAGGTTTCAGTATCACAAGGTTTGTAACCCTGAAGTGAGAACAAGGGTTCACGTTGCTAAACTCTCACCAATCTCCTACCGTCTCTTTCATCTGCCTAGGAAAATTGTACTTTAACCTCTGGCATTTCAGCAATGCTTCTCCACAGGATCTTTCAAGAAACAAGTAGAAGTCACATGGACTACCACTGAGATAATAGCTCTTGATTTACCTCCATGTTTCGATTGTTCTCTGAATCAGGGGTATCACTCATCCTATCAAGCAGGTCTCATAAACCAGTACAGCTCAATCAGACAGTCCAAATTCTACGTCAGGTTTTATGTTAAGCTGTCCTACATATCAGCTGGCTCTGCACAGGCCCCTACTCAGCACCATATATAGGTCCTCTGGACTAAGCCTAGGTAAGAGATTTAAGCTATCCGAGTATGCTCGCAGCAGGTGATCACTTAATGCTTTCAGAAAGGTTTACCATATGAGAGTGGAGAGAAAAAAAAACCACCCAGAACAACAACCACCACCTCAACCAGTCCATGACCAGAAAATCCTTGAACTGCAAACTATTGGTGGCTTGTAGAGTACGGCTGGCAAATGCCAATCTCTGCCCTGTCGCTACATCTTCCCTCAGGTACCCTCCACCGACCACTGCGAGTGACAGGGCAGAGGGCTGGGATGTTTAGTCTGACCTGATGTGGCTGTTGCTGCGATGGGAAAAAACAGTGAGCCAGTCAAAATTTTATGGCTGAACAATAACCAATAAAGCACATAGACCTCAACTGGGGGGAAAATAAAGCTGCAGTGACTTACACCAGTCAAGTCTGGCTCTCGCACGTTAATGGCTTTTAATCAGTTCATCAAAATAGATGGCTTAATGTAAAACTAGGTTTCATCAACAGAAAAGAGCTGCTTCAGAAACAATGAGCACTTTTTCCTAATCAATATTCTGCATATTCTATCAGCTCTCACAAAGAATCAGTATTACGCTTCTTTGTTCTTTATAACCCCTCAAGTATCCTGAGATACAATTCTAAAAATGTTGGAATCAAGTAAGGACGGAACTGTGTATACAGACTCTAGTCCAGCATCTGTCAGATCTGCAGGATGTATTTCTTACTCTGGATAGAATGTTTTAATGCTTATTCTGATATCTATACATTTCTAATGATGCCATTGGTAAATAACTGTATAAATAGTATTGTGTCAATACATTTCCTCATCTGCTATTTTTAAGGATGACTGAATTAATTGGGGGGGTGGTGGAATTTCTGTAAAGGAAATAGGATATATGGCGAATATATTCTCCCATAACTTCTCCCATAACCTCTTTGACTCTAAATTTAATACACAGATGTAAGCACACCTGGTTTCTGCTGGGAATAAAACTATAACCATCTCACGGAGAGGCACGGGGCCAGGTCCAATAAAGGACTTCACTGCCTACAATTTAGGCACTGCAAAGTCTGGAATTAAGGAAGTTGGCCCCAAAGTGAAATGAAAAACTGTAAGAGGCTTCTAGGCTTTCTACACATTTGGTAAAGCATCTAAATCTCCCCACACTGATGCTGGTTAGAACTATCCATATGAAATGCTGAGCACAGAGGTACCTCTGGATTCCAGACCATGAATTCAGGATTTTTTCCCATTTTTCTCCAAGAACCATATAATGTAAAATGCAGAAATCAGTCTTGCTGGCAGGGCTTGCCAGCAAGGACTTGCTGCTTTCACTTGGGTACTTTAAACTCCGCGATGTCCCTGCTGGTTGTTCCCCTTTTAAATATTGCATTGCTTGTTGCATCGTGACCTAGATTCAACAAGATAGAGGCAGAATTGTTTTGGATGCCAGAAGTGCCTTAAAAGAATGCCCTACTTGGACCCAAATAGCTGTTAACTCTAAGGGGTTTCCCCTGAGAGATAACAGTGTGAATTTAAATGTCTCCAGCCTGAGGGCAACAGTGAACTGTACTGCTCAGTTTCTTGGGCAACCAATTTTACCTACCAGATGGTGCCTAAAAGAAGGCTAATGCTTTCTCTTCAGTTTAAAGAAAGCAGTTATAACTGCTTTGAGTGAGACAAATGTTTCTAACAGTGGCATTACTAAGCTCAGAACCTCCTGTTAAATCAGACCTTTCACTAGAAAGCCAGTGGGGTTTAAGCAGGAGCCAGATATTGGTCCAAGGCAGTTTTGGGCATATGAACAACATACATGGACACCTAATAATTTTCCTATCAAATGAGGCATAGGGGAGAGTTGTCTTCTGGATAGTGATGCTTTGACTACCAGTTTTGGTCAGGGACACTTGAGGCCTCAATAAAAGCCATGGTTTAAATACTGTGGGGTGGGGTGTGGGTTTGTGGGGAGGGTGGTTTTTCTCCTCCTTTTTTTATATGCAGTCTTTGACATATTAATAATAAATAATACTGAAACTAAAATTTCCTTCTCTGCAGCTGTTTATAGGCAGAGCCCATTGTCAACATCTTAGTCAGGAGTTCATCTCTTGGAATTCTGTCTCTTCATCTGAATGCTTCGATCAGAGATTTTATTGTTTGAGAAAAAAAATTACCTGCCAATCTTCCAAATCAACTGCTCTATTTTATGTTCATCATCCATCATTATTTAACAGTGTATGTGATGTTAATATGTACAAATGTGAGGCCCTTCACATTTTAAGATTAAGTGCAGACCTATGCAAACAATGAAAAAAACGTGATATGCTTACCTACTTCTCAGTCAATCGATTGCTGTGATAGGATGCTGCCTACCTGACAACACCGAACAGATGCAGGACTAACATTATTGATCTGATGTATTTTATTATAGGATTGTGACTCAAAATTTGCTCATTCTTCCAATAAACTGATAGGACTGTTTTAGTTGTCTATTTAATCGTCTGACTGAAATACATCGTTTTCCAAACCAAATTGCAATGAGAAATCACATTAAGAATGGGTCCTTTAGAAATTTTCTATTTATGGCACTGGAAAGCTGTAATATGAAACTACGTACCACAAGACATTAATGTCAAATATATTTGCGAAAATTATTTAGGATTTTGGTCTCTTGATTGCAAGAAGGTAAATACTAAACACCCTGATAACCACAGCCTTCTTTGGGTACCAGGATCATATAGGCTAAATTACTATATTTCCCTTAAAGAATGCACGTTTTGGTCCATTTTTCCGTTACAATGACCATGATTCTGCTCTTCCAATGGATGCTGGAGCAGAATAATAGTGGGATCCTGTAGGGACAAGAATGTATTCAGAACTTATTAATGGATTGGAATATTTTTGTAAAAAATGATCCTCAAACAGCTATAAAATGTATTGCTCTTAAGGATTTATCAGACGTAATGAATGGCTTTTGTTATCTTTCAAATGAATACCACCAACTGTGTAAATACAAACTTTTGTGAAATACACAGAAACACCAAGCGCTTATGGGTCATAATAAAAAATATTCAAGAAACTCAAAGACCAGTATCACGCGTAACAGAACTGCCTCGATTAGACAGATCAGACACAGGTAGTATCTGGCTGTTTAAAACCATACAACAACTTTATAGATAACTGCTGATTGTACAACAACTGTACAGACAACTTGAGCTAATTAGACACCTCAAATTCAGTATTGTAATCGTTTTAATTACAATTGTTTCAATTATATCTTGTGATGGCCTTTGACTAAGGCCACCTTTGGATTAGGAACCTGAGACAGCTGAAAGTGATCCTTCTAATGGTCGGCTTTGCCACCCTTTAAATTACTGCGTTCAGAGAAATAGCCTTAAGACATTGGATGCTCATGGATATGGAAAAGGGTGAAAGCCCTCTCACAATCATTCCAGCCCTGCACCATTCAGTAGTTCTTCACCTTTGTTAATGGTAAAGATGTGTAACAAAGTAGTAGAGTTTGACAGGCAGAGAGAGGTCAGACAGAATGGCTGGCTGTTCAAGAGTTTTATTTACCAGCTGAGCAACTTCAATATGGACATCAGTGAGGCACAGTGCCTAAGGAATCCCTGCAGTGCGAGTTTTTTTCTAAGTCATTTTTTAGAGGTATTCATGAGGGTATTTTGGGCATAGATATAACTAGATTATCAACTCCAGGGTGTCTGATAAAAGGGCATAGCAATTAATCTGCAAAGGAGTCCACCCTATGTTTTAAAACTTATCTGTCTGTGGTTGCCATAGTTACTAAACATACTATAAACATTGCTTGCTATTTGCTATATGTTGCCCTTTAAGAGAAACAGAGCAATATATGTAGCACAGCTACATAGAAAACCCACACAATGTTTGCAATTGGAATTGATAATTAGCGTTGGCAACTTCCACTGCCAACTTGCCTTTCCAGATGAGGGAACAGGGCTTCTTGCTCTGGAAGCAGTGTTCAAACACTGAAGGAGAAAGAGGGAAGCAGGCCAGCCCACACATGTCAAATGGTATTGTGATATGAACTAAACAGGGAGCGTTCCAACAAAAGTTGTCAGCCCAGGACATTAAATTAATAAAGCAGCATTACATAAGTAAACTAATCGAATTGGTATAAAGGACTCAGATATCCCCTGTTCTTTATCATTGAAAGACTGTGAATATCTCTGTGTACCTAAGCATTAGTTAGTACTCAAACACCAAAGTGACTTGGCATCTTGATTGAACAGATGATTAATTCTGTTCTCCACTCTTGCAAATTTGAACCAAAGTCAGATATATTAGTTTGGTAAATGTGGAAGACTCATATTTACAACTGAGGACTGTACACAAATTGCAGCCAGCATTTTTGGCTTGCAACCATCATTATGTGAAAGTGTCATAGTAGCTAGAAACAGGTTTCTCAGGGTTCTTTCCTGTTCTTTCAAAATCCCAATTTGCATGTCTCTCAACCAGAGTCTACAGATTAAATTATTTATCCCATAATTCTTGGCTAGTCCCACCACTTTACATTTTGCCATCTTGATGATCATGCAAGCCGATGTGGTCAGCCTTTGAAATTTTTGTTGGCTGATGATACAAGCCACAAATGGACTAACTCAGTTAAGCTGTTGGAAATCAGAGGAGTTCACTGAGCTGGCAGAACAGACAAAATGTCTGTTTATTTGCAAGCCACAGTTAGAAATCAGTGCCTCAACAGATTAAAGAAATACCAAACCAAATTTTACTCAAGCTTCCAGTGCAATACTACTGTCTGCTCCTATTTGGTTCTTCACTGATTCAATGGTTATAGCATGGGGTTTACCTCTTCCTGGGTATAGCATGATCCACACAGAAGAGCACTGTTATGAATATCACAGCTATAGGAAATGATTCAGAGCCTGACCCTTAACAGAAATCAAAGAATAACTAAAAGGGCAAAAAGGATAGAGAGTTTCCATTGGTTTCAGTCCTGTTAAACCTGCTTCTTGACAGAGGCATTATTCAGGACAGAATCATCCTTGAGATTCAAGACATTTTCTGGAAGTATATTTTATTTGACAAAGAATTTATAACTACTCAGATATACTGTTCACCCTTGGCCTTGAGGAAGCATGTGAAAAAACCCACTTTGGGCAAAGCTGATATATTTCAGAGTCTTCCAGCAAGGAGAGCCTGCTCCAGGGCTATAAGCCAACATATCCTGATAGGAAAGCCTTGCAGAACTAAAAACACTTGTCTCTGAAGACTTTGATACCAGATGACATGTAACCTGAGAATGAACTCCTCCTTGGAGTCTTAAAATAATTGAAAACGTAGAACAAACCTGTACAACCTCTGAATTCAAATGAAATAGTTTCTTATTCAGCACTAAAGACAACAATGAAGGTGTTGCTTCTGTGATGAATTTGTGTTATGATTCTGAAAAAAAAAAAAAAAAGTGGAGTATAAATATTGTTAAGTCTCATTTTCCACTCAGTGCTAGTGCATTTATGCTATTCATGCGTGATATGCATGCTATATGAAGGGCAACATGTTGACAAGGCCATTTGATACACATTACTTTCTTCCACGTGTTGCCTGATTACTTCAGCTGAGTATTCAACAGGCTTAACCTACACTATAACATCCACAAGAAGTTGGAAGTATCCCTGCTCCTTCTACAGCAGTCAACCTTGAATGAATGAAAGTATTCTGTGGAGGACTTTGCAAGATCATTTAGAAGGACTTTTTTCTTTAACATACTTTTTAATCACTGCTGAAATTGTGGTCTCCTCATGAGGACCATTCTGTCTAACCCTTGTCAAGTCGGGGCAGCACCTATACTTAGAGCTGACATAGGCAAGCTCTTCAGAACTCGACCTTTACCAAAAGAAAAGTGCAACGAAGCCAGGCTTGTATTGTCAAGATGTGTCCAGGGCAATACTGCTTGTCAAAGGCCAGTCACTTGGTACATCATCAGGGCCAGTGCTTACAACATGGCAACAAACAAATCCATTGAGACTAGAAATTAGAGGAGCATTTCTCATATGGGGGAGCCTACTGCTGAAGCTGCCTTAATGGGAGAAAAAAATAAAAAATAAAAATCAGGCAACCCCCTCTGCTCTTTTCTTTCCAAAATTCTTTTTAGGTAGAACTTTCTAAATTTCTGAATGGGGACTATACAGTATAGTTATCTGTCCTAACAGGAAGAAGAACACCATGACTTAGTGAATGTAGTTTCAAAAATACACCTTGTATTCCATTTTCACTCGTGCATTTCTCTCTTTCTGTCCCTTATGCCTGCTCGGTGCCTTCCTATGGCTAAGATTAGTTCTTTGGGCCAAGGAGAGTCCCTTATAAGCTAAGGGCTGTGTAGGTACCACAGGGTCCCAAACCTCTGATGGAGTTCACTCGATACTACTGCTAGACAAAGACACCAAAATGAGAACAACAGATTTTTCATGATCTTTACTCCCACTCTAATGCTGGGCATTTCTCATTTCAGTCAAAATTAGTATTTGACCAGCCCTACTCATAAATAAATACTTGTCTTCAAAATGTTTAAGTTAAAGAATAAAAAAAAAAATAAAAAAAAATTAAAAAAGGAGCACAGTTATGTCATGTGAAAGTCTTCTGATTATAAGGGAACAGTTGTATCTATCCTTTTGGACTACATAATCTCACCAAGCACAGACCAGACAAACTCAGTCCTGGCACAGAGGAGTTAACAAACAATTATTTTATGTGTTAATGACTAGAGTTTCAAAGCCAAAATCCAAAGTCATCATAGCATATTGCAGTCTCCTGGCATTTGAAACTAAACTTTTGGCACTGAACATTTCAAGTGCCATGTTTCAATTAAACACAATTGTAACATCTCATGAAGAGCGAAGGCTAAGAGGCACTGTAGTACTGTGGAATAAAATAAAGATACTGACTCTGCTCTCTAGGCCAAACTGCGATACGGATGCTATCTCCTCCTTGTAAAAATATGCCTGAAATTTCAGGTGGAAAAAAGTATTTACTGAATTAAATTGCTAAGGATAGATCATCCCTGAAGCAGTTTTCTGATATGTAAATGAAAGCACTGTCTACCAGGGGATTCAGACAGATTTTGATCATCAAATAAAGCCCACTGTAGTTCAGATTATCTACTATAAACTTTATAAGTCAAAAAGAACTTTTTGAGTAGGTATGAGAGACTAAACACTTTTTTTCTGTTTACAAGTAAAAAAGTGAAACAAGCATGAATAAAAATAGTAAGTAAACTAGCAATGCAAGCAGTCTCCTGAAGCAAAACCGCTTTCTGAAGTATTTACTATCTGAGATTTTAAAGTGTAATCTATATCAGATTTATTTGTCAATAATCCAAAGGCAGGAGAAGAGCAGTATTTTAAAGCTTCAAACAATAAAATTAAAAATTCAACTTAAAATCATTTTCCTGTACTGGATTTGAAGTGTAAATAATCAAAATCAGTAGCAACTACCAAAACAGTTTTGTGAAAAGCTGTAATCAAGAGTTTGGTCCAGTGCAATACTCTCAAGTTAACCACTGCATTTTTGAAATTATCAGCTCTTCATACTATTTGCTTTTTTATACGACTAGTCAGACTAAAATATGTCAAGATTTGTCTTCACTTCTGACAGTGCTGGGCTAATTTAACCCCAGACAGACTTTCACTAATTTAACCCAGTGGCTGACAAGTTTCTATGCATGCAACATAAAAGGAAGGTGGCAGAAGTGGGAATAGAGTCAATTTCAGTCACTGGCTCCTGAGGAGAGGGAATAATAGAAGCCAAAAGATCAATTAAATTATTTCTTGAATGAGTGTTTAAAAATATTTCACCTCTAGAGAGGAGCAGCTTCAAAAATTGGTGTGGGATATGGAGCTTTTTGGTACTTGGTTATTGGCTAGAATCCCAAGCGGGTCAATAGTAAATGCAAGTCACTTCCACTTAGCACTGTAATATATGTGAAATGAGCAGGTAATCTGGCCAGCTTCTAGAAGACAAGCATCCATTTCAAAAAACACATGAGACTTAATGAAAGAGTTGGCATCCTTCTGGTAACAGGACTGAGTAATTGTGGAAACTGAACAGATACCACATAAATGGCCTAGCTCAATCAGAATAGATTAAATCACAAAATGGGAATAATACCCTTTTGGACTTAGAAATTTTATTCTCTAATTCTACCAGTATGGCACCTTTGCACAAACCCTTTATGATGCAAATCTCTAAAGAAATTATAAAGGTACCAAAATCTCTAGAAGATCCAATTTTTTATGTTTTTATTTTGTATGTTTGATAAAACGTAATCAATATCTTGCTTCCCTAATACATTTCCAGTTACTTGTCTCAAAAAACAAAATGCTTTGAAGGCAGGAACTTCTGCAGAGAACCTCTTTATCTGTCACAAGTTTCATGTGTCAGTACATTACAATGAAGAAACAAGATTCTTTTCTCTTGCATGAGTAAAACGTCAGTCATCTGAAATAGGGTTACGTCCCTTGGCATTTATTAATTACACTGAAAATTCCTTCCATTATTTGAGCACACCATGATCACTGTTTCTTATGACATTCAGATAATTGAGGCTGTGCTGTATTTTATATTAGAAAAATTGGATTTTTTTTTTTTATTTGAACTACCTAAAAACTGTTTCTGTCTGGCTAAATACCTTAGGCCACATTATACTGTTTCAGGGCAGAAGTCATTTAAGATTTTGATAAATACACTCAATCTCGGGCAAAGAACAATGAAACTAGACAAAGATAGAGAGTATTTTTAGGAAAAACGTCTTCTCTAGGATGCTAGTGCCAGCACTGCAACAAATTACCTAGATTGGCCAGGGAATCTCCATCCTCCTTCCAGACTTAGGTAGGCAAAGCTATAACTGACCTCATCTAGCGTTAGAGACTATCTTGCTTTGAGTGGGAGTCTGGACTAGATGACTTCTCCGAAGGTCTCTCATGAATGATATTTCTGTCATCTTTCCTTCAATGAGCTATTGCTACAATTGTTCTGATTCAATTAGTGCACAGAATCTCCAATTCAAAGAATCACCTAAGAACAGGAAAGGGGACATGAGCATTAACAGGATGGATTAAAACACTTGCTTAAGTGATCTCCTGAAAGAGGACCCCTGTACCGAGACAGTAACAGCTTTGGTATCACCTGTGGGCAAAACCAAAAACCAGAAGAGTTTTATTTGGTTTGGTTTGAAAGTAGGAGACCAAATACTGAAGTAGAAGTTCACAAGCTAAAGTAAAGTGAAAAAATAATTAATGATTTAAATGATCTGAATAAACCATCAATGAAGGGGCGGGGGAGGGAAGGAGGTGGCAGATGGAGATGGACAGAAGACAAACAAGGGATGGGACATCAGCCCAAGCTGCATTGCATAAACAAACTACAAATATGAGAGGGAAAGGGAGACAGAAATGTGTAGGAGAGGATATAGAAGTAGCCTCCATCAACAACAGATACCCTCGCTACAGGCAAAAAAAAAAAAATTCTAGAAAAGTTTATAAAGGATATGTTTGAACTACAAATGTAGGCAGCAGAGGCAGAGTTCACAGAGGGGAATTTTTCACTGCTATTGCTACACTGGTAGCAGTGTACTACCTAAGTAGTTTAAGACTAATTCAGATATGTCTGCACAAACCTACTATGAAAAAAAAAACAAAAGAAACAACCCTCAGAGCTGGAAACAGTAATGAACTGAAGCTGCCATTTACTTCTTGACTGCACAGTAAATAAAGCACAAAAAAACCCAAAAGGAAAGACAAAAAGGGAAAAGCCATTTCATTTACCATTAAAACAGTCCAGTTTTCCATTTCTAACAGAAAGGTTGTAATGGGGAAAATTCTGGTCTGCTGCATTTCTATCCATGAGTGGATGCCTCACTTTTGAGGGGCAACAACTTCAGGTGCAAACATTTTAGCTCTTTTCTCATTCTCAGCTGTAGAGGTAATACCCAATTTTTGCCTACCAGGAGCTTTACTACTAGAGCACTCGGAAGGCTTCTGCTTGCTTTTCCTGAGTAAGGCCTTTTTTGGCAATACTCCACCACTAGATTTCAGCCTCCATATGCTGTTGCCTTTTCATAGCAGCGAAAGAAACTTAACTCTGATTTCTGTGAACCAAGTCCAGATTTACAGCTACACATTTGTAGCTAGAAAGCAAAGACTTGGTTGTCTTTCAGAGCTTCTGTGCAGTCCACACTGGAATCAGTACAGTGCATTGTTTCCAAGTTCTTCTCTTTACGTGCCAGTCACAAAGCAATTCTATTGAATCTTTTGAGGATGGTATAGAGAGAACAAAATATGAAGAACAGAAAATTCTCTTAGGATAAAAAGTCATAAACTGACTGCTGTTCTCAGGCTTACAAAGTAGACTTCAGCCAGGTGGCTTCAAATTTTTATGGTTTAGTCAGTAGGGAACTCTGTTTAGTATATACTGTTAAGTATTACAGAGTTACCAGGTGTGGCTCACTGAACTTAGCCAGTGATGTTCTTTTGTTTGGACCCTTTTCTCAATAATTGTCCCATGTTGCCTAGATGCATGCCCACTGTTTTTTGTTGCTCTGTTCTATAGGCATAATGCTGCACATTTAAAAAAAAAAAAAAGAGAAAAAAGCTGCTAAAATAATTACTGTTCCCCTGAAATTACCCAAGGACCATTTTCTGGATGGAGAAACATAGACATTCTAAGTCCCAAGACTGCTTTGACCCTTGCTTGATTGAAAGCAACATCTGTTTTCCAGGTTCCCAGCTGTGCTTGGCTAGCCAGAGGTAGCCAATTGCAGACAAGTGTGACATTTCCTCAGCACATTATGTTGACATCACTGACATGCACCTTATTAGAACAATGGGCAGCAAAAGTTCTCAACACCTTTCAAGTCTCAAGTAGCTCCATCCCAGGAAAGTCAAATACTTGTCAGTGGCCTTTTTTTTTTCGGTCCCTCTCCCTCTGGGGATGTTCTGAGCCGCTATAAACAATCCTTCACTATTCAGTATTTCAGAACTGTAGATCCAGAGACCTACATTCAATAAAGCTGGCATAAACTAACCCCCCCACACACCGTAAGAATGAGGGAAACCCTATATGACTGGGCTTAGTAGAGAACAATGCATTATCAATCCACTGCAATCAGATTTTATTTTTTTTTCCCCTCTGTAGACTGACATGATATCCAGTACAACAGGAAGCCAGGAGTACATAAGATAGAATGTTTATTCTGTAGCTGCAGAGAAACTACACAAACAAAAGCAGTTTAGGATTTCAAACATGCAATTCTGTGGAATTTGAAGGTAGATCAGGAAAATAAAGATTAAAATATCAATAAGATAAGACAGTTCTGAGGCTCCTAATAATAAGTGATTTTAAGATCAATACACTACTTTGTTTAACAGGCTGCTGAAACAGAGGTGTCTGAATATAACAAATGTGTAAACGGCATCCTTTTCAGGAGCAGCTATTTGATAGTCCCACCTGGGACATGAGATACTATCAGGCAAGTCACAAAATGTGTAGTGACAATAGCTTAATTCAGTAGTGAAAGAAAAATAAATGTATGACTACTTTAAAATTAATGACAGATGAAACCCTATTCCCCATACTCTGTCTCTCCATAGCTGCAGCTCTTGAGAAGGTAGGAGGAGGTAACACCCTCTCATGGCTGTGACAGCTGGATACTCAGATCCATCACCGAGAATGTAATTCTGATTTAGCTTACCCTGGAGTCAGTAGCGTAACTTCAGTTTATGCTGCCTGAAGTTCATTGTCAGACACAAAGCCCAGTAACTTTAGTTCTGCATCAGGCACTGCTCTGCTCTTTATTCTGGAATACCAATTTCTGCCACTATTTATCCTCTGTCTTCAGTAGTAAAGCTGGTGGCCCTTTTCCCTGTTTTAGTCCTGTCTACCTCAATAATCTGGTTCCCTTGGCTAACATTATCCTGAACAACCTACTCCTTCCAGCACCTGTAAACTGAAAGGCAAAACAATTTCATGACCAACTTTCACATACAGCCAGACTAAGAAAGGATCTATGTTCTTTGTGCCTAGAATTGTATGCCCACATGGCAAACACATTTGCAGAATTTGAAGACTTTCTTTTTTCTTGACAGTGCTACTAAGGAGGAATGATAAACAAGTAAAACTCTCAGTTGCACTAATTCAAGGAAAAAGAGCCAACACAGGTAAATGACATCTGCTTATTTAGATAACATCACAGAATGGTTAGAGTTAGAAGGGACCTTAAAGGTTCCAAACCTCCCTGCCCTGGGCAGGGACACCTCCCACTAGACCAGGTTGCTCAAAGCCCCATCCAGCCTGGCCTTCAACAGTTCCAGGGATGGGGCATCCACAACTTCTCTGGGCAACCTGTTCCAGTGCCTCACCACCTTCACAGTAAAGAATTTCTTCCTAGTATCTAATCTAAATCTCCCCTCTTTCAGTTTGAAACCGTTACCCCTCATCCTATCATTACATTCCCTGATAAAAGAGTCCCTCCCCATCCTTCCTGTGGGCCCCCTTTATGTACTGGAAGGATGCTATAAGGTCTCCCCAGAGCCTTCTCTTCTCTCTCTGTTTAAAACTAGCCCACCTCTTGTGATAGTTGATTGGGGTTTTTCTCTATTTGCTTCCAATTTTTTCACTTTTTTTATAACTGAAGTCTTGGTATTTGTCACAAAGAAAAACTGCTTAGTAGTATTTTTTTAAAGATACTTTAATAATGAGGGGGGGGGGGGGGGGGCGGAAATCATTAAAAGTGTTGACCATGCTGTTGAGGAATGCAATGGAATTTATACTGGCCAAAAGGTGTCAACTTGATACCTCTCATGGGTTCCTCTATTTGAGGCAGTGGAATCAAGGAAAGGGAGAAAAGTTGGCATGTCCTCCATCCTGTCACTGAGACTGCAAGACAGAGCACAAAGCAGACAATATCTTTGGAAAATACGTAAACCCACGGTAATCTTTTCAGGAGAAAGGCTGAACAATCCCAACTTTCTCATGTATATGACAGAGAATATATATTTGTGTCATTGTAGTGACTGACTGATGTGAATACTGCTTTTAAACATTCACTGGTACCCAAGCACAAGATAATATGTAAAATGGAACTAAATAGAAACAATTCTTGTAACTAAACTGTATGCAGATCTAGTTGGGTCAGTTAAAGACAACCCTGAAGTTAACAAGCAGACAAAGAAAGGCTTAGGCAGACTTCATAAAGTTTGGGCCTGAAACTAAATCAGTATTCTAAGCATTATCAACACGTATAGCATCACTAGATATTCATCGTAATTACTTCGGTAATTACTCAAAAAAAAAAAAAAAGACTGAATTTTCTTGTAATTCTCAAAAATAAGCACATTCAGGTTTTTACATTTCCAAATTTTGTGTATCTATAGACTTCACCTTACAGGAAATATGCCAGGTTTCAAAATCATACCAAGAAAAAAAAAATCTGTCTTTGCTTGTATTACATACATCACCTTTGATTACTGAACTTAAAAGAATGTTTTAAATTGACCTTCCATTTGACCAATAATTCTGCTTGTTTACTTTTCTCATTTACTTCAGAAGTGAAAACAAACTATCCATTTATACATTTGTTTAGACTTTTGAATGAGTTTCACTTTCTGGTTCTGATACAGTGTTTGGGTTATATGCACCACCAGGGAACGTTTGTTTAAAAATTCATTTCAATTGGAAATTTTATATTATGGAAGTTGTATAAGGAAAATCTGTGTTGGTCTTCATTTAAACAAAACTGCAAGTCTAGCCTGATACTGTTCATTTAAATTCCACTTTCTAAAATTTGTCTTATTGTTTACAAAGCATTATGCAGCTAATGAACAGAAGAACCTGCTCAATTTGTCTTCATTACTGAGCACATCAGCAGCGGACCCAATGGACATCAGCTGGTGGATTGGAGGGGTAGGAACAATTGTCTTACGTTCTTGTGCTCATCAGCATTCAAGAAACCCTACACTATTCATAAGCGGAGCTGGCTTATGTTGTAAAACTTTCCCTCTTTGCAGTAGGGTCCAAAAATAAACAAACTTAGGGGGTAAAGGCACAGGATATGAGTAAGGATATTTGTGACCCAGTCAGGGACTTCTTTATTGACCCTTAAGCCAAATCAGTAATGTGCTTTTATTATTTATTTGCGTACGTGAGTAGCAATGCTATGCATGTGTTCAAAATCATTATTGAGGCATGCTCCAGTTAGAGATGAAATCTGCATTTCATTCTGAAAGAGACGTTTGTTTAATAACATTTTCTTTCTGATAATACAGTAATGCACAGGGGCTTCAGTCTCGAAACAGTGCTACTTAAAGATAGGCATCATGTTGCTTCAAAATAGTAAGAAAAAAGCTAACACCCTGTGCTAAGGAGCAGTAAATGAGCACTGCTGACAGAGAGAGCAATGAAAAATCCAAGGGAATGGTAGTAATTGCAACAGGCAGTGATCTTGGCAATGGTTAGAGGGCGAACATGCTAAGTTATTTACGAGCATCAATTTATTTACAGGCAGCTGTGGGAGAGGCAGCCTAGGATAAAGCTGTGAGTTCTGAAAATGGTACATGGGTGATAAAGCCTAGCAGGATGTACCAGCAGAAGGTTACATCATCAGAATCTGAAATACGACCAAACCTTATTCATGTTTAGTATGAAACAGTGAGACTATGGATTGGGCACCAAGATTTAAAGCTGGGAAAATACTGTGGGGGTCTTTTTCACATGTATTCCCACAAGGTTTTCCTACTAATACATTCTCTTCAGGCCCATTATTTCTGTTGGAATTGTTTTAAAAACAGAACAAACAACTGAAGCAAGTTTCACAAACATAGGTGCAAAGAGAAAGCACATTCCAAAAGTTGTGATCTGTGGTCTCTACAGATTACTTCATGTTCACACAGACACATCTGTACTTACAGCACAATAGCCACTATACAGCTGACACACAGCAAACAATCTCCAGGACTAAAAGCATGAGTTAAAGTTATTGTTTGCTGTCCCTGGTTATAACAGGCCCTTATATTATGAACATGCACAGAAAAGACCTTCTGAGACACATTGATCAGATGTTGTCATCAGTCAAGTAGGAACCAGAAACAGCACGACACAGTTCTTCTGAACAATAATTATTCCCCAAACTGTTCAAATTATGACTATAAAGTATTCAAAACTGCTTTCTGTTAGTCTAAGGAATTTATAAGATTCTTGAAATACATACAATCTCAACAGAGTTCAGGTTAAAAGAACAAGAATGAAAATCATTGAGCTATCTGCTGAGTAATAACACAGTTGAAGACTTGCATCTACTTTGTGATGTGAGAAACAAACACCATTTGCCAGTCAAAGCTTGGCAGTGTTTGTTGGATTAACCAATCTTTCCCTTAAAATGCTGCATATTTCCTGCCTCTCATCAAACATGTTGTTGTTGTTCTGACACCTTTGCACACTGGGTCATGGAACAGGTATTTTTCCAGACTGCACATCAGTTTCAATTCTTAATGCATTATATGAACAAATTACTCACAGATAAGAGCTGAAAATGCTCAAAAGAAGTGTCAAAATCAGAGTGGAAATGCTGTAACAGATTTGAACAAATCAAAGGATTGTGTGGTCTAATTACACTAATGCAAACACTGAAAAATTATTAAAACAATTTAACAAGTGGCTAAAATTCTTCGACAGCTAAACAAGAGTTCTGTCTAAAAATAAGCCCACAGGGTAGAATTTATTATAGAAATGCTTAACAGAGGTAGGTCTTTCCATAAAGTCCTTTTAAAAATCTCAGCCTAAACACAGAATTGTCGTCACTTTAATGTATTGCAGCTTATTTGCCCAAGTGTAAAGTCAATGAAGTTAGACTGTGTTAAAACTGTGAGAAGAGAAATGATCCCACAATAGCCCATTAACTTGGCCATTTCACCTGAAAATTTAAACCAGGAAACATTTCCCCAAAAACGTCAAGTTGGCACTGTACTGTTAAGACTTTGACACCTGCCCAAGAGACTAACCCTTCAGTTCCAAATATCACATTTCTACTATGCTTAAAGGGAATTCTGTCTTCCACTAACCTATTCAGTACAAATTCTATAGCAATTTGCAGAGTCTACAGCCATCTGGAGACAAGTGGGTTCTCTCAATTATCGAGCCACAATGACTTGCATCACTCCTAAGAATGACAGCTTCAGTTCATAATCACTTCTTTCGTGATACATGCCTGCACAAATCCCAATATTCTGAAATGTCCAAGCTGAAGTGGGACAAAAGTGATAGAGCATCTATAGAAATCCACACCCTTTGGTACTCTCCAAAATGAGGCAAAACTTGATCACCAAGATCAAGTAAATGCAGATGGTTCTTTATGAAAAGTATCTGTCAATCCACAAATCTTTAACTATTTTTTGTCATACAAAACAACGGTTCAAAAAATGCCCTTCTGACTTATTTATGCATGATAAGCAAAGAATAACAATTTCCTGTGACAAGGCAAAGCCAGTGCCCATATTCACAAAGTTTTTAGCCAGGACCAGTGCCCTAAAGAAATAGGTTCCAAAGATGAAGAATGTTTTCTGAAATCAGCCCATCCAGTGGATGAGAAAAGGGGAAGACAATTAAAAAAAAAACAACACCCTTCTTAATCTTGGAATAAAATTCTCCTCCAATGAAATATCAGTTAGACTTGCTGCTATCTCCCCAAAACAGTCACAGTATACGGCAAGTTACAGCTGAGCATTCGTACGCTATACTGACTGCTCACCTCTTTGAAGGTTCTGCTGCAAGAATCGGGTAGCTGCTCCAAGAAAACAGCTAGCTACTCTCATATAGTTTACTCCAAGGAGTCATCATCCAAGAGCAGTCTCTCATGTACTTCATTGCTGAAGTAATTTGCCAGAAATCCTAACGTATTGCAGTTTCCAACGGTCACCATCCCAATCCCTTACTTCCTTGATAACAATTATAACAGAGAAAGGCATTTCCTTGCAGCTCAATAGTTTCTGGTGAGCAGTTCCAGAGACATCTGGCATAAACAGGATCCTACACATCATAACCTCCAAAATTTTATGTAAATGCTACAGTATGCAAGAGCAGACAAAAACCTGAGCAGTTACCTGAACAGTCTGAGAGATAACATTACTGTGGCACTTTATAGCTGCTGGTCTTTTCAAAGGCCAGCTAGAACTGAGGAACATTTCCAGATCAAAAAATAAGCAAATACTATTTACAGAGAACCTGCCCTCTTAGAGTACATGAATAAACCAAACACAGCGAAACTCACACTCAGCAGATAGGGAAGCGAATAAGCTAGTTTATTCTCTTACAATCATCCTACACCAGAGTTCCATGAAATGGTTCAGTTAAAAGTCAGCTCATTGACATTTTCCAAAAAGACCTTATTACAGGACTCATACAAATGCCAAATTTACGTTCCTCAATAAGATACATTTTCTGACCTATTCCATAACAGAATTAGCATACACACCACTTATTCTATTGTTAATCACTATAATAAAGAACCAGCTTTAGCCATTACTGCTAATAGGGGTTTGGCCATTCATTGTGTTATTGATAATAAGTCTCAGTATTACAGTTGCATACACTCTATGGACAAAATTTCAGTCAAGAGTTGGGTTCACTGAACTGATAAAAACAAATATTTTTCAAGCAATAGAGTTAAATCATAAACTAAGTATCATACTACATGTCAGTAACAGTCATTTGGAGCTCAAAACACTGTGAAGACTATTTCCATGTGCACAGAAGAAACATAGTAGGACTGTGGGAGCCTGTTAGGTAGGAGATTAATTAAAAGAGTTGCTGAAATGGAAATAAGAATTTTCCCCTTCTTTCAAAGGAAAGAAAAAGTAAACTTTTTTGGAACGTACAAATTTAAGGAAGATGCTTGCATCACAACATTGCTCCATTCTATCTGCCAAGAGGGAAGCTGGAACCACTTTACTTATGTGATTTTGTTCAAGTGCCAAAGTATTTGGATATAGCTAGCCTAGAAATGAATAAATAAGCTGTAGGATCAACTTTCCAAATTATTCCACAACGTCTACTAGAAAAAAGAAGGGAAACAAATCTCCATGCTTTCTTGGAATAGAAGTTCTTAAATATTTTATTTCAGAGAAAAATCACTGTTATCCAGCTTCTAACTACCTAAACCAGTGGACTGATATGCTATGTCAGCACCAGCCTTTTTACATGCTGAAGCCCAGTTTAACTGGACAGGAAAGCTGTCTGCAGAACTTGACAGACATAACATGTAAAAACTGTTACGGAGCCAGGAGATCTGATTCATGTGAATCCCTGCAAGAAAAAAAAGAGTTGAATTTATTAATATCATTTTATCATCTTCAATCCAATACTGATTGGACTGAAGCTTGAAACATTAGTTTGAATATTTGGTAGCTATGAGAATAGAGGAAAAGAAATAGCACAAGTAAAAATAAAAATGCCAACATTTTGATCAAACTGCTGAATAAACACTGCAGAAGATATTTGCATTTATTATGACAATTTAACAGTTCCTACCAGCTAAGAGGCACAATATTTATGTGAAGACAGATGTATTTATATTTTATATTGAACAAATGCACACCTTTTTATCAGTTTAGATTTTCCTCAGGTGCAAATATACATATAAATAATAATTGCCCTCTTTACAAAGACTGTCAGCCGACTGAACAACATTGTTACTGGCAATGATCCCATTTCAGAGGATACATTTAATACCCCAGCACACAGTTTACATTAATTTCATTTTCTGTTTTCCTACCCCTTTATAATTTTATGGAATTCTCACAGGAGAGGTTCCAGCCCTATTGTGTGCTGCTGCACTCCAGCTGCAAAAGGGCTGGGATTGAGGCCAGCGTATGTGAATACTTGAAGGGTCGCAGGGTCAGGAGAAATTGGCTGCTTCTGCTCTTTCACTCTCCTCCAAGAAACTGCTCCACACCTCATCACTGAGAAATACACCTCCCACGACCGCTTTTGCCTAATGCAACCAAAACACACCAGGAGAGAGCATGAGGTACTGGAAGGCTGAGGTCACATTCCAATCAAGCAGATGTTGAAAAGGAAAAAAGTGCCTTTAGCAAATCCTTGGGAAAGTAAAAGCGTTTCTATTCATATTGTTTGTAAAGATGCTGTTTACTAACCAGTGGAGCAAAGCCAAGGCAGCAGAGCTATCTGACTGTGCTCAAAACATGATGAAGTACTTTCTGTGTGTTAATGCCTAATAGTGGTAGTTTTCCCTGTTTGTTTGCTTTTAACAGTTTGGAAATAACGACCCCAGAAACTGAATTCCTTGACTCACTCATACAAGATGAACAACAGTAGTGAAAGCAATGATTGTTTACTCACATTCTCCTGTCTCTTTCTCCATTTCAGTTCTCTGCCTTCACTGTGGATATTTCCTTAGACATGATCCACTAGTATTTATGCTGGTAGTTTCTCCCTTGGGGAACAGAACAGAATCCCCCTATTTATTCATGTGATTTCATAAAAGCAGCACCAATTAAGCTCAGCAGTAATCTGAGTAGATTTATATCCAGTGATCAAGTGCATGTGGGTCTATTTATTTTTCTATTTAGTGAAAGATAAATTAATCTGTACTAGATTAAGGAACGTGGCACCCTTCATCTGGAAACCTTAGAGGAGTATTTATATTATATCCACTGGCTCATTCTGTTGGCTTTTGCCTACAGCATTTAAATGGATGCATTTTAATCCTACTGCCAAAATACATTTTTATTACATCTTGGATCTCATCAACACTGGAGCACGTATAATCCTCTCAGGCAAGTTCACTGGCTTTTTAATTCTAGAAAGCTCTCCATATAAAGTCATTAGAAACTTAGATACTTCAATAATACTTAACAATCAATATAAAACCAATGTTTTCCTGGACTTCCATCCAGGAGGCACAAGATAACATTCGCAAAAGTTTAGTAGTATTTTTTAGCTTTTTTTGCCCAGTTTTATTTCTATTTTTTTACTAATTTGGCTTTTTGAAGACTAAAGTTGCTAGGTTTGGGTGAATGTTTCTTAACAGTGTCAAATGCAGCTAGCTCTTAATTTTTTAAATGGATGGAGGGAAATATTTAACACTCTTTTACTGCATACCAGCATATACTTGCAACCACAGACAGAAAGAGACAGTTCCTTAGTGGGAAAGCACAGCTATCTGGTAGACTAAACGTTCACAAATGGTCAAAATTGAGTAGAAATTCCCCTGCTCACAGCTGCCAGAAAGAAGTTGGATACAACAACATAATTGCATGTGCGAGTGCAGAGACAATGAGGCAGGATTTGTTCTTAAAACGGCATAACAAAAGACAGACCTTTTCCCCCAGATTGTGCACTTAATTATGAGGATGCAAAAGGAAAATATGTATATACAAATGAAAAGAATACTACAGTAATGAAAATGCATGCATTAGCTTGTTAATAATGTAATCCACAAGCAAGGCAACATGCCAAATCCATTTCCATGGCTCAAAGGGCAAATGCTCTTGGAGGGCTGATTGCCTCCTCAACCTCAATCCAGATTAATTCTGCTACTTCTGAGCTACCTCGCTCCGGCCACCATCCGGGCTCGCTGTCACAACCATTGCAGAAATATCTGCATTGACTTCAGACTGTAGCATTTCTCAGTTGGTTATCCCATTTTCGACTAGAAGTTACCAATGCCCAGATGCGCCACTGGCAATCCTTATTGCCAGGAATACTCATGACATTAACTACACCAGTTCAGACATTAGAACAGCAATTTCTGGTTGTGACACAAAGACAAAGTTCATTGGAAAGTAGCATCTTAAAACTGTAATAGCTGTTTTCACCTGAACATATGATCTCGCTGTCGGTGACAGGATAGTGTCCCTACTGAGACCATTAGACTTTTCTACTACGCTAATGCAAAATTTTAATCCCTAAAAGATAGATCAAGAAAGGAATTTGATACAGTTTCTGTTGGCTTAAAGATATTCTTTTGAAAGTGTGTTACAGAAATAGCATACATATCCAGATCCAGGTACATGATCCAAAATTAAAGCCCATTTAAATAAATCATGAAAAATAAAGTCCTGCACTGCTATGGTCAAAATATATTAGCAACGGCTTGCTGATAGTAGATGCTTTAAGTTCACTCAAATCAGGTCTCTATACAGGAGTTTCAGAGCTTCATAATTACCTTTTTCCTCCTATCAGCTTTTAAAGATATTTTCTGAAAAGACAATTTCCAGTTTACACCAGTTCAGTTTAACTATTCCCTATCATTTTGAAGTAATTCAGCAAAGCTATGATATAAAACCCAGTGGAAAATATACATTTTTTGAGCAGCTTAATTTTTTGTCACTTGAAAAGAGGGTTATATAAGTTACTGTATGAAAAAAAGCTAATTAGAAAAGCAGACACGTCCTGTCCTGCTCCCTATATTTCTGGCAAGTTGGCAACTGCTGAAGAGTGATCAGAGACTGGCCTATTTCTCAAGGACCTCAGGAGATTATAAGACTTTAAATCATAATCTTAGGAAAATGCCTAAAGCAATTTTTTTAAATGATCTTCTACTACAGGAGGGGAGGAGGAGGGAAGAAAGGAAAAGAAAAAATAAAAAAAGGTTCTGCTCTCCAAACTGGCAGAGAGACTATAAACAATGGTTCAGGAAAGCTTGAGACACCCTACGGTGACATGGACTCAGGCAAGTCTGAACTTCTGCCAGAATAAACATACCTTATCTAGGAGGGTAGAGAAAGAAAAAAAAAAAAGTAAAAAAAAAAGTTGAAACAATGTTATTCATGAGCAAAAGTACAGCAGTTCAATTGGACAATGGTACAAACCAGTCCTGGTCAGTAAGAACGGTCTGGAATTGAGCGACTGAGGGGGAGAACAGATTAAGAGCTTTCCAAATCGCACATAAAACTATGAACACTAGAGAAAGCCCTTAAGACTGAAGAGATAACTTCACAATGCTACAATCCATACTCTGTCCATACTACGATCATAATTTCCTCTTCACAGGGGCAGAAGCTGAGGCAGTGGGCAGGCTGAGCACATGGACTCCAGATGATTCAGCTGTTTAGAGACTGGCCCTAAATTTAAGCACTGTCTTTAAGGATCTGCCCTCTTTAATTCAGTCCTTGCACTCAGTAGGAAGTTTAAGGGCCAAACTTTTTTTACAACTCTGTGGCAGAAAGATTTTATGTCCTATCATGCACTTTCATGCAAAATAGCATCCTTTAAACATCGTTTGCAGGACCTGCACTACTGCAGTGTTTGGGAAGCAAGTAATTTATGAAATCTGGATCTTAATTCCTCTGCGTGTTAGTGCCCCCTCTGGAAAAAAACAACCTATAACAAACAATAGCTTTGTGAGCTTAAATAAATTAAAGACCCATTCTTGGTCACCATATAAGGCTTGAACATGGAGTCTTAAAATGTTCTTCTTTTGGGACATTTTACATTAATTTCCTTTGGTTTTGTTGTTATACTTCTTTTAGCACACAAGTTCTCAGCATGAGACACCCACATAATCCGTGGAATGTTAAAACAATTTATTTTAACAGCTAGAAAGAGCTAGTTTGGCTTTTCACGTCTATGTCTAACACTAAGTAGTTTTAATTAGAACATGACTGATAAACATGAATATTCATTACTAGTTCTGTTAATGTTAAAATCATAATATATATACTTCATGGTATGGGATATAAATACACAGATTTCTCCATATCTAGTTTCCACTATGTTTGGCAATCAAGTATTTTGAAGCAGATAAATACAATTTTGGTATCTCTTCTGGGCTTCAGTGTAGATTTGCATAGTACAAGCAGACACAAGCAAGTAGTAGGGGAGGAGTAAACTTCCCTATAATGTTACCTTTCAATGGTCTTTACTGATGCTAATATATTTCAGATTATCCATTGGGTTAAAAGTACAAAAAGAAAACAGGAACAGGTATCCTTACATTATTTCAAAATTACTTAGTCTGTCCAAATCACTGCTTCCACTCAGGAAACTTCAGATTTCAGGGTGGAGGAAAGTGCAATATTGAAGGGAGAAAGTACCTATATTATAGTAAACATTACAGTGTCTGTACTGAAAGGAGGGAGAATAGGATGAATTTTACTCTTATTAACACCACTTGCAAACAACTTGTTTTATAACTTCAGTCTGAATTAGAGTTATCAAAGGATCCAAGGTAGCCTGCAAAATAATCAATTACATTTATATACAGCTGCTCAATTATATATCATTTTAACTTCTGAATTTTTTTTTAAACAGTAAAATAGCATCATCACATCAGTTTGTAAGAGCTCATTAAAAAACCTGATGGATGCAGCATTAGACTAAGACTATTATTTTCCAGGGCAGACTTCTTACATAATTTGATGAGACGCTGGAAATAAAATAGTAAAGATGTTTCCCTTCTTTTGCAATTAGTGTGAATGATATGTAAAGTTCTTAGGAAACATTAGTAATAATAATTAAAAAAAAACTTGCAAAGGAGTTTATTTCAGTCCTTTCTTTGCTGAAACAAAGAAAGTTTATTATGTTTATTTCTGACTGTTATTGTCCAAGCTGAAAAACCAAGTGAGTGTTGTTTTTCCTTGGTAAGCCCTTATTTATTTTATGTTCACATTTCATGGATTAGTATCAGTATAGGTTAAGTAATAACAATCTGAATTTATGATAATAAATATTTTGCCAAGCAGTTGAAGATGAAGGTCTGAGAAGGTTAAAAAGCTGGGAAAAAAAACCAAACCAACTTCTTCGCAAAGATTCTGCCCTTCCCATCCTTGCTTCACAGAACATCACTAGATCTGACTGACGTTAATAGTTTCAATACTATTTAGTCTTAACATCCATATTTGCTTTTTGCTATCCCTGTGACACTAAACACCGCAACTTCCTATACATCTGTGCACATAGTCCAGTTAAACAAGACTCTTCAGTCCTCCTGCAAAAAATGGAAACGGTGTACCTCTCCTAGAACAGGGAGAAGCCTCATTCAAATATGTTAAACTATTGATGACTAATGACAATCCTGTTGCCTTCAGTCAGACACAGATCTTTATAAGCTTTTGAAAAACTACTTCAAATTCATGTTATGCCCCCAGTTCTGACAGTTCTGGTCATGAGCGATACGGTGTAATATGAGGCCATGAAGCCAGATACATAGAGCATGTTTTCCATGGTCAGTCTCCACATATAACAACAAACAGTTGTTTTCATGCTGCTTTCAAGGAAATATTGAACATACTCTTCAACTAAAAGATTAGCACACGTCCAAGTATTCTATGTAATCTCAAAACTTTCTTGTCAAAACAACACATTATGTTTTGGAGTATTAAAACATGATAAAAGTGGAAAAGACATCAGAGAGATGCCGATTATAACCAACTCTAGTTTTTTTGTCAGATAGAATTCTGGTTAAATTAACTACATGCAAAATTTAGTTACTGTATCTAGCAGAGTGAGGTTTAATACAACAGGCTTGTATTATAAATGTGCATTACAATGAAAAAAATGCAGAAATTTATTAAAAACCTCTGCATCGTTACTTTTGGGATCTATAGGTCTATAAATATATAGGTTTCTTCACTAACTTAGGGAGCAGCTGAATTTAAATTTGGCTTGTTCTTCTGCAAGCATCTTTTTCATCACTGATGTTTCAGATAAACTACAAGAAAACAGAAGTGGTATTTGCATTTATTTCTCAAATACATGGCATATATGCAACCACAGCTGTCTCTCAAATACACCTTCCTTTACAACTTCACAGAACTGGAGTTGGATGGAACTGTTCTATACTTCCACTAGTTCTTCAGACGATACATAGAATCATAGAATATCTCAAGTTAGAAGTGGCCCATAAGGATCATAGAGTCCAACCCCCTGCTCCTCGCAGGACTACCTAAAACTAAACCACATCACTAAAAGCATTGCCCAGACTCTCCTTGAACTCTGACAGGCTTGGTGCCATGACCACTTCCCTGGGGAGCCCGTTCCAGTGACCAGCCACCTTCCTGATGTATAATCTGAACTTCCCCCAACACACCTTCATTCCATTTCATTGTATTCTACCGCTGGTCATGAGAGAGAGTAGATCAGCACCTCCCCCACTGCTGCCCCCCCTTGAGGAAGTTGTAGATGGGATGAGGTCACCCTTCAGCCTTCTCTTCTCCAAGCTGAACGAACTGAGCTACCTCAGCCACTCCTTGCTAAGTCTTACCCTCGAGACCTTACACCATCTTGGTCGCCCTCCTCCGGACACACTCTAATAGTTCGATGTCCTTCTTATATTGAGGCACCTAGAACTGCACACAGTACTTGAGGTGGGGCTGCACCAGTGCAGTGTAGAGTGGAACAGTTGCCTCCCTTGACCAGCTAGCTATGCTGTGCTTGATGCACCCCAGGACACGTGTGGCCCTTTTGGCTGCCAAGGCACACCATTGACTTATATTCAACTTGCCATCAACCCAAACCCATAGATCTCTTTCTGCAGGGTTGTTCTCACCTCCCAATTTGTATGTATAAACAGGATTATCCCATCCCAGGTGGAGAATCCGGCACTTGCTCTTGTTAAATTTCATATGCTTGGTGATTGCCCAGGTCTCTAGTCTATCCAGACCTCTATGTAAGGCCTCTTTACCCTCAAAGAAGTCCACAACTCCTCCTAGTTTAGTATCATTGGCAAACAATGTACATTCAACTCCTGTGCCCAGATTGTTTATAAAAACATTAAAGAGCACTGGCCCTGAAATTGAGCCCTGGGTAACCCCACTTGTGACTGGCCACCAGCCTGATGTAACCCCATTTACTGTAACTCTTTGAACCCAACCTGTCAGCCAATTGCTCACCCAACATACCATAGACTTGTCTACCTATGTGCTGGACATTTTATCCAGTATACTGTGAGAGACAGTATCAAAAGCTTTGCTGAAAAAAAAATCCAAACCCACCACATCTAGTGGCTTCCCTTGGTCAACTAGATGGGTGTCAAACCAGGACACCTTGTCATAAAAGGAAATTAAGTTTGTTAAGCAGGACTTTCTCCCCTCATCAACCTGTGCTGGCTGTGATCAATGCCTGCATTGTCTCTCAAGTGTTTTTCAGTAACTCCCAGAATACCCTTCTTGCTAATTTTCCCAGGCACTGAAGAAAGACAGACAGACCTGTAATTACCAGGGTCTTCCTTCTTTCCCTTCTTGAAAGTTGCACATTTGCCAGCTTCCAGTCAACTGGGACCTCTCCAGACTCCCAAGACCATTGAAAAAAATAACAAAGGGAGATCCCTCAATGACATTGGACAGTTCTTTCAGTATCCTGTGATGAATCCCATAGGCCCCCATAGATTTATGTGCATCCAGCTGCAGCAGCAAGTCCCATCTGTTCATCTGTATTTGTAAAAATGGAAGGTAATATCTCCCTTTTCAGAATAAGTTGTACTGCACTTTTTCCTCTATGTATTGTTATGTTGGAACCCATCACAAGATAGAAAAATTATATAAATTCCAAGGACTTTATTTTTTAATTATAATAATAAATTCAAAATTTGAGCTACACTTCATATTGAGCTACATGAATAGGGGGGCTTGCCAACGCCCAAAATATATCTAATGTAATCCAGGGAAATAGTTTCAAACTTTTTTGATTCCCCCAAATCACTAAAAGTTTTGATCCACACATCTAATGGATGCTTAGCAAGATCCACAGCAGCTTCATTACTGTGTCTTGAAATCCATATAAGCCATCTATCTCAGTTAGCAAGGTAGATGGTATCACACTACTAGCTGCCACATGACAAAGCAGCCTTCATCACTAACTACAGCTGATCAAATAATCTACTGCAAACTACTTATTGGATCTAGCATTAGGTATCTATGAACAAATAACAATTTGATTGAAGTGCTGACACCACAGTAAGAGTGGATTTATTGGTTCCTAGCCGATTCATTCAAGCAGTAGAATGTTCAGCCAATTTGGATGACGAAGTCAGGCAGGCCTATAGAGGCTTTTCAGTTGTGTGTTTGTGTGCAGCTGGGGTATCACGTTATGTGCACTGTCTGTTAATGCTCTCCAATATTAACCCTGATACTGCACCTTGATTTCAGTATGTAGAGTTAGTATATGAATACAAACAAGGAGAGAATAATTCAAATAAGAACATCATTTATATATTATCGTCTACAAAGTGTAAAAGAAAGGCAAGCGTCCTAAAGTTTGTACAATTATTTACAAATATTCCTCAGGAGAAAGAAAAGCCCCCAAAGGGAGAATTCTATGTGAATGAAAATCACTGAGCTAAACTATCAATAGGTGGCCAGCTCAGGACCTAGCTAGATCTAATATGCCACAATAAGTCATATAATCCCCTGGATCTTTATCTGCTTCCAGACAATTAGGCAACGATACCCCTGGGAGACTCTTGCCCAACACATATGATGTTGACACAAACTTACTTATAATTCAGGTAGGCAATATACTTTGAGATTCTTAATTGCTGACACACAAAGCATAGCTTCTTGAATACAGTAGGTTTAAGGAAATAACACATGCCCTCTGCCTTTAATTTGATTACATTCTGTATGCAGCACAGACTATAGATAAAGACACAGCAAGCACAGACAAACGCGCATGGTTTTACAAGTATGATTTAGCCTTCTTACAAATATAAGAAAAAACTTAACAACTGGGGAGAAGGAAGCAGCAGCCACAGTACAGTGATCTTTCAACCATAATAGCATTGAAAACTATGTGCATATAAGAACATATAGTACTTTTCATTACTTCAGTTGTTATCCATCAGGAGATCAGAGCGCCAAACACCAGTTATTGTGATACCAAATATATGATCCCACAATCATATGGAAGTAGTAGTTAAATGAATATTTATCCACACTTAGTAAATGGTAAATCTACTAAGGGTTGAATTGGCTCACTTAGCATAGACACTCCCAGAAACGTCTGTATTTGTGTCATGGCCCTAGTGACACAGGGGTTTAACAAATAATCAAGTATCTACTTTACTGTGGAAATGTAGCTCATCTCAGCTTCTATCTGATCAGCTCTGGTGACTGAATCCCGAAATCAGTCAGTGAAACAGCCACTGAGGAAATGGGATACCTTAGGAGAAACTCAGTTATGCACTTCATCAGTAAAGATGCACAGAACATTATTGCAGTGCTGCCAGCCCACACAACTTAACAGGATGCATTTGTTCCTGTCTCATTTCTTGACTGTAGCAAAACCACCTCAAAGTAAAATCCCGCTGATTAACACAACTTAAATCTTGGAAATTATTAAACATTGTAAAAAAAATAGACCACATTCTCCCTCAGTGGTACTGGAGGTCAGTAGGACTATGCTGAGAACATGATTTGAGAGTTCAACTTAAGCATTCACAGTCCTTTACAAACTTAGCAAATGAGTTTATATCAGCTTTACTGTAGCGGCTGTGACAGTGGCAATCATTGCCTGGCACATCTATTGTATATCACAAGTGTTTTTCTCAAGGCATAAATTCACAGAGTACTTGTTCTTGAAAATTTGCTTATTAATTTTACAGCTTAAATTTAGAAAGCAATTGATAGTGAAACATTTTTTAAGGTTCTTCCAATTTTGCCATCTTGGAAGAATAGAAAGACAGGTGGACAGTTCTACTTGGACATGCTAATTTGTTGATGAAACCACAGGTATGTCCTTTATGAAATGAACGGTATTTTCTCTTGAAATGATAGAAAGATATACAGTACCGTCATATAATCAGTATCATTTATGAAAAAGATTGATAACACACCAGGCAGAAATAGGCCATAGTCTTAAAGCCAAAAAAAATGAGGAATAAATGTAAAGTGCTTAAATAGTAAGCTAAATGTACTATAGATCTTATTCAAGAACCATGACATTAAATTGAAAAATAATCCGTATTGATTTTAATAATTTTTCTCTGTTTTTCCACCTTTTTATAACAGAAGTGAACTGCAGAAAGGGGAAGAGCTGAAGGACAGGGACACATTTTTTTTTCCTCAGTATTCTTGCAAATATTTTATCCTTTTCATTCTGTAGTAGAATTTATAAAATTGCTTATAATGAAGAACAGCAAAAAAGAAAAAAATAGAAATTGCTCTTTGTCAATATCGTTCTTTTTTGTGTTCCAAAAGCTTTCATTACATGTCTTTTCTGATTTTAGCTAGCATTAAAAGTGACACAATAGAGAATAACTAAAGAGGGCCACCTCACCCACTCACAGGGATCGCATAGGAAAGAGCAGTAGCAATTCACAGGTCCTCGAAGCCATGAGAATTTCTACTATTATACCCTCCAGAAGCCTGAGCAACTACTGATGTGTGCAAGGTGAGGTATCAGTGAGGTAATCAAGACTAAATACAGGAAAACAAGACTTGTAATTTCGATGATATAAACCTCACTATTTTAATTTCAAGTGCATTTATGACTACCTTTTTTCATTTACCGTTGCTGAAGTTTCGGGATTGCTGTTACACGAACATTTTTCACTCATGAATCTCAAAAGAGGCTAAAAGCAACACTGTGTTCATTTTGAAAAGGTGGATTCAGATAATTTACCACTAGGCCTAGAATTGTCACTAGTTCTGAAGTTTTTAGCTTGGCTCCATTTGTTGATTTCAACTTAAGCAACAGCTTCCTTTCATCAGGGAGACCACTTTCCTCCACACTTCTGCATACCACTGTGGATGAAAGCCACGCGTTTAACTGACACTCCCTTATTTTTAGACAACAATGTATGTTCGGTTTCTCCATATGAACTTGGAAATTGGAAATGCATTCCTCTCCCTGCTTTATCAAGTTGATCTTCCTATTCTTGGTGTGTGCTGACAGACAAGCCCTTCTCACAGATACCTGGGAAGAGGAAGAGATATTTGCTTGTGGGATATGTTGGTATTTGCAGATATTCTTATTTTGCCACTACATTTGCAAATCTTTTGCTGGAATTAAGTTATGCCAACCCCCTTCTGAGTGCTGTTTACTTACATTCTTATTAACAGCACTTCTAGCACCTTCTCTAAGCAGAAAATTTAGGATTTAATTTTTCTTAATATTGCCTAAAGTACAGTCTTTCCCCATTATCTTTTGGGCAGACAGTTTCCTTGCACCATGCTACTGCACCTACGGAACAGCTGTTTATATGGGGGTGGCAGAATAAACCCAGATGCCCTTCTTCAAAAGAAATCAGTGTTGCCAGGTTTCTCTCGTTAGTCTCAGGGAAGAGGTAATCAAGATATAAATACCTTGTACAAAGCAGGAAAAAATATTTTCTGAGCTTTCTTCACACTAGGAAACCCATACTAGAGAAGGCACATCTCAGCTCAGATGATCACTGCTAGAAGCTATTGTGAGTATATTTTAAAAGTTGTTCATAAAGCCTACCAATACTGTATCATTTTGGCTGACATTTCCTAACAGATGAATTGACAAAATTTAAGAAGGGTGGGAAAAGACAACTCAGAAGTCTGATGCAACTGTAGCAGTAAAGTAATTCCAGAGCTCACACCAAGATTTTATTAATAACTGTACATTTTGCTGGAGTGGACTGCAGGGTTAATTAATAATGCCGTATAACTAATAATTAATCTCTCTCAGATTTGGCATTGTATTACTCAAAAGATAAAGATTACTTTTGGGACTGAAAATGTAGGTCACAGAAGTATGCTAAGGACGTACTTTAGGGAATTCTTGTAGGATTTCCATCCTCTGAAATGAATAGTTCTATCAATTCATTGAATAATATTTTTTTCTTTATAAAGATGTAGACTACACTAGCTGGAATAACCTTTTGCTTATGACTCCCCCTCACCCCTTTTATATCTATTGGGTATCCTCAGAAAGATATAACACAATTTGCTCCTTCTTTTTGGCCTTGAATTTTTTTCCACTGAAGCTATAGGCAAAATTCCCACTGAAAGAATATGAAGGACCAAGCTTAAAGTCCTTATTATTAGACTGTCACATTTAAGACCACCTTCCTTGTCTCTCATGTGCTTCTGATTATCTGGGCCAACAAGTGTTCTTTTGCGTAAAGAAAGGTGCTGCTTATATGTTTCCATCTTTGGTGACACAGAAAATGAAATAAACTACATGCAAGCATCAGAGGCATTTTGTCCAAATAGATCACTACAACATAAAAGCTGAACTGGGAAGTTTTCATTACATTTTGTCACTGTTCACTATCCTTCAATAATATTAATCTCCAAACTAAGAATCAGGTAATAATCCTCAAGAAATCATCCCATTATAAGTTAATGGCTGGATTTTCAGTTAATGGACCAAGCTGAAGACAAGGGCAGTTAACACTATAACAAACTACAGTAATATAACCAATTTCAAGGGTATTATTGCTATCATAAACCGTATTAAATGGTTTATAAAAGCAATGGCTTGGGCTCTTTTTTTTTTTTTTGGAAGTTACATGAAGTAGAGTAAATGAGAGACTGCTTTGTTAGGCAGGTTGTTTCCAACCGATTTTCTAAGCATTTAGGACACAGGGAATGCTCTGATAGTTGTATAATGAATATTTTAAATGCACCAGAGGTTGTTCTTTGCTCTAATAGGTGAGGGAAATCATTAACTCCTTTATGTGATCAGATTTGAATGAAGCTGGTCTATAATTCAGTGTAGAAAAAAAGCACCAGATTCAGACTATGCTCAGTTCCATTGCCAGAACCCATCACTTGACTATTTAAAAATCTCACAATCTGCCAGCCAATTACATTACAAGGCCAGAGGAGGATGTAAATAAATATATCGAGAGCCCTGTTCTGCACTTATTTCTACAAGTAAACTGGATCAGTAACTGCCAGGGAAAAGCCAAGCTATAGGTATTTCTGCACTTGGACTACACAGTGGAAATAGATTTTACCTCATTTACTTTCAGATATGACGCATGGTTTCTTCAAGTTCTTGCTTAGAACAATACAAGATGGAAGTCATTTATTCAGATAACACATTGATAGACTGTTCAATAATTCTGCTTCTGCTTCTAACTTCAACGACCAGACAGAGATTCTCAACTTATTCCATCCAAACATAAGAACAGACAAGCTGACACTAACAAGAGAGGATGGGGGGAAAGGGAAGAGATCTTTAAGGGGTGGGGGGGAAGAAAACAAAAAAAAAAAATCACACCAGCAGAGAACACAAACAGCACACTGAGTCTGTACTACCCACTGATGCTTGAGCCTCTCAGATAAACATTGCTATATATATCACAAATAGAACATTAGTCTTTGGTTAGAACATGTCAGTTCTACACACCTGCAGAGCACTAGCTTCAGACTTCAACCCTTACATTAGCACAGGCAGTATGGAATTTTGCATTAGTTCCGTAATTTCACAGTAGCAACAAAATGCTAATTTTTTTTTCTTTAATCTCAACCCCTCCCCAACTCCAGAAGCAATGAGGGATGATATTGCACAGTCTGTAGTAGTACTCAATGGTTTCCTGAAACATATGTCCTTTCTCCAGACAATGGCTTGAGTTTACCATGGATCTGCCCCTTTTCATTCCTCTACTCTATATTGTAAGATTATTCTAGTTTAAATAAACATCCTTAATATTATCAATTATGCATCATGATTTAGGCTAATACAGATTTAAATCTGTTTCCAGTAAATAAATCTGAAATAGCATCCGCCATACAAAACTACTTGTTCATTAAAAGGGAATAAATAAGACGGTGGAATGATAATGTCTCAAGTTATGTGAATAACAACTTTTACATAAAAAACCCCTGACCATGGACACTGTAAATGGAGTGCAGCTAATCACGTTATTTTATGTTATCTGCGACCCAATTCTTGGAGCATCAATTTGAATAGCTGCATCAGCGAATAGAAGAAAATGTCATGCTGTTGCAAAAGGGCAGTCATTGTAGTGGGATATATAAACATGAGTATAGCCTGCCAGATGCACAATGTCTTTTTGCTCTCCTCAGCACTGATAAGGCCTCCACTGGAATATTGTCTGTCATGGGAGATGTAGCCCAGCGTACAGCAACACTAGTTGTCACTGTTCAGAAGATGTGACAAATACAAAAAAAAAAAATAAAAATCAATCACACTTATTTAACCTAAAAAAGGAAGGGCTGATGAAGAAAAATCTTCAAATACAAGTTTCTTTTGCAGAATAAAAGAAACAGAATAGACTATTTCAGTTGGAGGGGACCTACAATGGTCACCTAGTCCAAGTACCTGACCACTTTAGCCTGACCTTTTGGCATTTGGCATTTTCCAAAGAGGCATTTTCCAAATGCCTCAAACACTGACAGGCTTGGGGCATCAACCACCTCTCTAGGAAGCCTGTTCCAGTGTTTGAACTCCCTTTCAGTAAAAAAATGCTTCTTAATGTCCAGTCTAAACCTCCCCTGCACAGCTTCAAACCATTCCCCTGTGTCCTCTCACTGGACACCAGGGAGAAGATATCAGAACCTCTCTCTCCACTTCCCCTCATCAGGAAGCTCCTTTTTGCCAAACTAGACAAGCCCAAAGTCCTCAGTCGCTCCTCATAGAGCATTGCTTCCAGTCCTTTCACCAGCTTTGTTCCCCTCCTCTGGATGCATTCAAGGATCTCCACATCCTTCTTAAATTGTGGCACCAGAAGTACACACAATATTCAAGGTGAGGCTGCAGCAATGCTGAATACAGCAGGATAATCACCTCTTTTGACTGACTGGCTATACTGTGTTTGATGCACCCCAGGATGTGGTTTGCCCTCTTGGCTGTCAGGGCACACTGCTGACTCATATTGAGCCTGCTGTCAACTAGCACCCCCCGAACCCTTTCTGCAGGGCTGTTCTCTAGCCCCTCCTCTCCCAGTTTATGCTTGTGGCCTGCGTTCCTCTGTCCTAGGTGCAAAATCTGGTATTTGGACTTGTTGAATTTCATCCCATTAATCATTGCCCATAGTTCTCCATATCCATGATCAAAAGGTCAAGTCATAAGGTTAATCTATATCTTCCTCAAAGTTCACACATTAGGAAAACTATCTACCAACAATTGAATGCTAGAATAGGTTTTCTAGTAACATCATGGTGTTTCTATTGTAAATCTTTTAAGTTCTACTAAAAATTTCTATCACTGTATTCCATATAGTATCAAAGCTATTTATGGAATTTCAACTCAAGAAGAGTTTGGATTACTAAGCCAATTATACCAGGCTCTCCAAGTCATAGGTTAGCAGGATCGATGCAAAGGAGAATAAATACATTGCCTAAAGGTTTTGGGGGCTCATCAATAAAATACTTCCCATATGAGGGAAAAGCCTTTTGGCAGATCATGAATAGAATGGAAACTGGAAGCCTAGGACCCTTTCTCACTTTTACTATGACCTGTCACAGGACCTTAGACAAGTTTGAGGCCGTGTTTAATCAGTCAAAAAATCCCCCAAATTGGCCATAAGATCTTTTATTTAAGATACAACTTACAAAGAGCAACACTAAACATTGGAAACTAATTCTTGTTTCAAGTAACAGCCACTTTCTTATAGTGCTAATAATGCTGAGCACTCAGCTATTGCTTAATCAACCAGCTTTCTCCACACCTGGTTTACTTGACATAAGCCTATTATCAAAGCATCAACAATTTGTGAATTTGCTGATTGGATGTATCCTCAGCCACTGCAGGAGAGAAACATATTTTCCTTCTTTTCACATGGTAAAGAAAGATATTTGAATGGAAGAATATGTGCCTTGAATTCTACCTTTTCATACTCAGTAATAGATCAGAGGAAAAATAAATGTTTGCAGTATTTCATCCTGTGAGAAGTATTTGATTTCTTTATCAGATGGTAGTTTCTCATCTTTATAGTGAAGATAAACATTATCAGATTCATTTAAAGGACTAATTTCAAAATTAGGATGTCAGAATTCTCTACATACACCATAGAGGTTAAACATCATCATTATTAAAGATTTTTAATCCATTTATTGTCTTCTTCACACACTCGTGTACATAGAATTAGTTTTTGTGCCAGTGTTAATTCATTTTAAAATTCTTTCATCCTGTTTCTTAAGCAGCTGTTCCATATCCTTAATAGATTTTAGAAATTAATCTTCTTCTGGTATCCATTTCAGATTTCCTTTTATCTTCAATTTCTGTCCCTTTGTGGTTCTTTAAACTTTATACCTTCCAAATAGTTGGTATAAAACTCATGTCCTTTCATATCTACAGTATAAGTAACAGTTTTGAAAAGATTAAACTAATCTGTTCTAATTTCTTTATCATCTTAATTAAGAGCTACAGTTTTCAGCCTATTAAAATCTAGGTCCCATGATGTCTCATTTTATTCTGGGCTAAGCAGGACACACGGCAAGCATTCCCCTTTCCAGGATATGAGAAGGATGAGGAATGGTATTCACCACCAGTATTCTTCCTCTCAAAGAAAGGAGAGCCACAATGATACCATGCTCTTCCATCTTTAGCGCACTCAGACACAGACTGGCATGCTGCAAAATGAAATGGAAGGAAACTGCTCACATTCTTGATGATACTTCCTACTGTCATAAGGTCTAGCACATATCACACAATTATCCACTAGCAGCCCTCGCTTTTGGCTTTATTAGTAGTCATCTTCCTTCCTCCAGTGGAGTATCCATGCAAAAGCTATTTTTCCCTCAAATACATGCCATCTTTCTCACAAATCTCATTTTGTTATTTTGTGCTCATGTTTGTAATTTTACTCAGTCCTTCTGTATTAGTTTGCTCTGTCCAAAGGACTATTTGCAATTTCTTCAACTGAAAGTGTCATTAGTATGCTGGTTACTGCCTCTTTTTAATCACAAAAATGGATTTAAACCCAGTACCAGCAGTACCCCTCTGGAATACCTCATCCTTGATGGAGGTCCCTTTCAATTACAGACTGTGAACAGGCACATCAAATTCCCTTTTTGTACCAAGATAGGTCATTCACAGTTAGAAAGCTCCTTTGACTTTCCCAGTACTGATTAGAGGAGATTTGGACTGTTTCCATGCTGCATTACATCCTGTATATCTAACAGGCTCACAGGCAGTGCACCTATATTTCACTGCAATCTGATTACAATAGACAACTGGCTTTTGATTTTCATGTCTATGATTTCAAGGCAACAAGCAGCGAGGAACATATGGCACCATTGCTACAGGACTAGGATATTTAAGTCTTCTAGAGAAACAGCTGACCTCTGACTTGCAAATGGTAATTTTCTGATTTTTAAAATCTCAGCAGTCTATGCTGCATAAAAACTGTCAGTTAGCTTAACAACCTGTACACACACAGCATAATGTCTTCCAATAACACTGCCTGCCAGGAGTCACCATCTGTACTTCCTCTGTCAAGAACAGCCAAACTGTTATGCAAAGTTGGGCTAACATAGGAATAACATACAAGATTTCTCACTACAAATGTTGGGATGCATATGAAGGCTTCACCTTCATCATTTTGTAGGTGCATAGAGATTCCCATTTTTATATGGTTTCCATCAGGTTCCTAAACAGCAAGAGCAAGGAGAGCAAGTTACTGGAACAGAGCAAGGTCTTTGGGAGTGCAAAGCTTTTCAAGGCTGTGACAGCTGGCTATGTCTTCATATGACGTGTTCTGGGGGAGTGAAAAAACAAACCTACCCCAGTCATCAGCCACTAGAAACAGAGGAGTGACAGAGCCATTTAGATGGTGGGGCAAGCATATGGGAATCTGTCTTGCTTTGACTAATGCAGGGGCAGCTGCTTAGCTGGTATAAACTCATTGGGTAGTGACAAAATACACAGTTGAGGATCTGCCTGCATTCCATTGTCTTCTCTTCTGCAAGAGAAAATGTCAATGTTCCATACACATATGCTCCTCCACAGGAGTTACACAAGAGTAAGAGTAACTAATAACAAAAATTACTCTCCCAAAGCTGTTATTGATCCTGCCCTGCCACAACTGGATTTGTTCCTTTTTTTTTTTGTACATGATTCCCACATATAGCACACAGCTCTCTTTCTGGGTCTCAAATTCTCAGCATTCTGAGAATTTTCTAAGAACACAAGCTGACAAAACCAGTATTATAAAGCTTCAGATTGAACCCTAGAAGGAACAGAGTTAAAAAAAAAATTCCGTTCCTTCCTGAGCCTTCCTACTGCCATCCTAAAGAACCATGGCAATCAAAAGGAGAAGAGAAGAATGCAAGAGTGATTGCTAAACTCACATGTAAATGTGCTATTCTCAGCCAACAACATCTTAAAGCTATTTTTTGACGGTGTGCATGACTGCCAAGATAAAGGAACACTCAGGAACTCGTGTCCTGCACTTGTACTACTTTTCTACGAAAGTACTTTTCTGGAAAAGAAAGTTACCTTTATGCCTGTGAAAATATCATCTCTCTGTGTATGTGATGACGTGCACAAAGTTTCTCTGGTGCTATCTGTGAGATGAAGGAGGTTTGGGGGAGGAGAAAAAGCATAAAGGGTCAGCTCCAAAGACGTTAGATTTATTTCAGAAATAATACTGGAATACACGGGTGTTATGTAAAACTATTGCAAAAAAAAAAAAAATTCTTAATGCATTTGCTTTACCAGCAATGCTGTATTTGCTCAACAAATCAGCACATCGGAATGCTCATCAGTTACAATGGTCACCTGCACCCCACATTTACAGTATTCATTTGGAGTAAGCTTTACTTCAGCATCTGGGAGTTTTTGAAGCCCGGGGTTTTATCCAATTTTCCACTTGGGTTGAATGAGGCACAAGTAGGTCACGTGACTTTTCCAAAGTCACAGAGCAAATACATTCTTTACATAAAATCAGAAATCCAGGACAATCCTACTTTTAGTTTTCTTGCTTGTAAAGCTTAAGTTTAGTCCATATATTCCAAACAAGAATGATATTCTGCAGAAAAATTATGACAAAACCACTATCTGTAATTTGTGAACAAGTGTTTTCTGTATAATAAATAGCTATGCTAGAAAACACTACTGTTACCATGTCTACTTGCTCCCTTTCCCATTTCATGCATACATGAGTAACATACACTAAAGAGACCTATACTACAGAAGCTAGCAATAGTTCAGAATTAAGATTTTATTTAAAAGATAAGTTTTGATTAGTTACAGAGCTGTTCAACATATCTGAACAACAGGTACCCTGATCCCCCAGTAGAACCCCTGGACCAGAGAATATTAATAACAGAAACTTCATCTTGAATCTAGTCACTATGGAAAATTATATCTATTCCTCAGCTTCACCATAAGTCAAAAAGTTGTCCAAATAAATGACTACACCTCTCTATTGTAAAGAGGTTTATTCAACTGAACTCTTGACAGATATTCTTAAAAATCTGCCTAAAAGAAAGCATGCACTGCCATGCAAGTATACCCAAGCTAGCCAGCCTATTACTTGGAAGACGACACCTGAAACAAAAAACACTATCTAGCTGTCCTCAAACCTTTGCTTCTTAAGTGACTTCAGCTGACTCCAAAGCTCTTAGTTTGCACCTGATGCTTTAGGGATCCTTTACAGATTTTAAGCATTTCTGAAGCACCTACTCTTCTCTCAGGATGCTCAGCACAACGCATCACTACTAATACCATAAATAGTTTGAATTGCAAAGTTTACATATTGAACACCAGGGCACTCTTAGATAACTCAGCAACACACTTCTGCATTGATAATAGATGCAATATGTTTAGCATCAGACTTTTTACATATATATGGTATCCATGAAATTTTGAACACATGCAATTAACTACTCTACCAGAGTCTATATATGCCACATTAGAAATCTGCAAGGGCAATCTTGTTTTTATGCTGTCCTGAAAAACAACATAGGCTCAAACTGTAAAAAAATCAGCTTATTCAGGGAAACAGCTGCCAAAACTGTCTTCCAAAGGCCACATAACACAAACCCTTACCCTCCAAGCAGATACCAAATCCTTCTCAATAATCCAAGTTACCTCCAGCCTGTGATTGTCCTTCAGAAGCCAAAAGTTCTTCTGTTTTTTCCTGAAACGAGACCACAGTGCTTCTGCTCTTTTCAACCTTGATTTCCTAAGGAAAACTTAGCTCCCCTCTTCCTCATCTTTTATATTCTACAGCTGGGCCAATTTTATACCCCTCTTTAATTGCAACTTGGGTTAACTCCCTCATTAGTGGAAAGAGTTCATGAACATAGGTAATACTTAGAAAAATAAGGGCAAGTACTGCAGCAATGTCCTAAAAAGTATTGCAGGTTATATATCTATTTGTGGCTGTTCCTTTATGCATCAGTCTTCGAATAAATGAGAAAAGGCTGGTCCTGTAGCTCTGCTTATGATTTCTGTTCTTTAATTAAACATTTCACATAATTTCAAGGGCTGAAGAAGAGACTGTAGGGTATAAGTACTGCATTTATCAAGACAGTTTTGCCAGCAGGCAACAAACTGATGACTGATACTTAAAAAGTCAGATCCAGTAGTAACTTAGCATAGACAGATTTTCACACTCTCTGATCACTTGCATAATTCAGTCTTTACCACCATTAGAATTTGTGTTGGTTTTATTTATGGTGTTTCCCATAGCTGCATTCTGCTCCTCAGCTGTCCAAGAACCCACCCATTCCCCTAGCAGTATTCAGTGGGAATCTGTGAGAACCCTAAACTGCTTTCTAACTTCACAGAGCATGTGTGAGATACTCCAAGTTATGACACATCTAAATTCAGATTTCTCTGTCATATCAAGAAGACTGTTTACTTATTGACCTTATGGGAAGCTGCCTTACAAACCAATGTGTGCCTTTTATTACCTAGCTAACAGATAGCAACATATGCTAATATTCTGTTTGCACCTGAAAGAGTGAAATTTCTAATCACAAATTGAGAGGTACTTTGAAATATTGTTTTTATGCATGTGTGTTTATCACTGAAGTCAATTGGTCTTCTGAGATCTTCAGGAAAGATGGGAATAAAGTGTTCTGAGAGAACTAAAATTTTAGGAGGTTTAAGTAAGCATTCAAACTGTCAGAGACTTTCCCAAACATTCAGACTTGGAGAGTTCAGAATGGAAATGGTTTACGTGAATTAAATTATGCTAGAAAAGGCAGAAATAAGAAAAGCAAAGCACACTGGAGAACTTCAGAGGGAACTCACAGAAGATTCAAGGGGATAATGAAGGAGACCAAAGAGGAAAGCAGTTTGTATATTGTTTTATTCAATAATCTAGTTTAATCCTCCTGAATGATTGCTTACTTCAGGCAAACTATAATCAAATCAGGTCTCTATCAACTGGTTGCTAGGCTATAAATGTTAAGATGAATCACTCTTACAATGATTTCAATATTTCCAGCCCTTACAAATAGTTACTGCTGGTTGACAGCATAAGCCACCATTTGCCTTGTTCCTTAGCTAATTCATACAAGTTCTCCCAGCTGAACTTTATGTACTGATTCCAACGTTTGAAGTGATTCTTTGCGGAAGTCTTAAAGGAGAAAGTTCTGAGGGGTACCACAAATTCGTAGATGAGATGGAAAGAATTGGTATGCAATAAAAAAGGTTAATTTCCTGTCATAGTTCAAGGAATGGGATTCTTAAAGGCAGGGACAATATGGAATCCATAGTAAATCTCAGATTCTTATTTTAGAAAAAAAGAAAATAAAAGGTTAAACACACACATGACTGATAAAAAATGATGCCACACATGAATGCAGCTGATTCACAGAATACTTCTCAATCTGTCACCTTCTCTGGCATCTCTGAAACTTTTACACTAGCAATTATATTTAAGATAAATTTGTAATCCCACACATTAAATAGAACATATATAGCAAGATGTCTAGGAGAGAGCATAAGGCAGCTGATCTGATTTTCCTACCGCAGCAAAATATTGTCTTGCTATTTATTAGGCTCTTGCCCAGGGGAAGGAACTGCAATACCTTTCTGGTCACATGGCACTTTTTTCTTTTCATATTTCACCAGGGTCCTCTTGGGTGACTGTGGTGAGTTTGCTGACTGCAACTCACACTTGCCGACCCTAGTGTTATTCATTGTCTGGGACTACCTAATTGGTACACACTGCCTCAGTCACCATCCAAATGTTCTGCTTAGCATTCAAAATATCATCAGGAAAGACAGAGCAAGTATCTTTTGTGGCTTGTTTAGATATCTCCTGTTTCACACACAGGATTTATCCTCAGAAAAACTTGTGATGTCTGACCTTGATATGTATGGAAAATTTTGCCTGGGCGTGCTGCCAGACATTTTGTTTGATATCTACATTTTCTTCCTCTTGGCTGTCTTGTTGTTGTATTTTTTTTTTTTCCCTTCTGGCTTCTTGGCTTTTTTTCTTAACTACTTCAGGGCTCATTATCTTTACCCAAAGCCATTGGCATTCCAGATCTTTCCACTCATAGCTTTTAAATGTTGTTCCAAATAATATACTGTGAAAAGCAGAAAATTTCAGAAGCATCTAACTAACATAAAAACTTAAATTTCACTGAATTTCAATCAGGCAACTATGACATAGTTATAGACTCACACAGACTATGAAAATAATATTTCACACTTACAGTTGTAAAAGTACATATGACCACATATTAAAACATTCAATATAATATCATGTTTCACTCTTAAGGTGTATTTTTTCAAAATTTTAACAAAAATTCTTGCATAGTGTAAAAAGAAAGAAATGGTCTTTCTGATCCTTTACTAGTGTCCCTTGAGAATTGGGATAATTTGGTGAGAAGAGAAAGTATATCTGTTACAGCTACAAATAGATTTTTCTCGTACATACAAGGTCATCCACAATATCCAAAAATATATGCATATTGAGGTTCTCTTTCCTAGTGTCATTGACAGGATGAAAAAGGGATGTTACTAATAATTGGAATTTTCTCAATTCCTAATTGCTTACTTCTCTAAGAAGATTCTTTGAAAAAATAATTAATACGTCATTGTAACAAGGTAAACCACCAGCTACATCTGAAAGGTAAACGGCTTATCTTCATTGCTTTGCAGTCTCTTAATTTTAGGAATCTTCCATGGCATTAAAATATGTTCCTTGTATTTACCAACTTAGGGGATAATTACTGCTTTTATCCCCATTTAAGCATTAGACTGGTTGGTCCTGCCTTAGTCTTATTCTTAAGACTTCCACCAATATAAAAAAGCTGCAGTACTGGTAATTTTCTGTACTAGTGACCAGAGAGACACATAAAGTACAAGAAAAAAAATATCAAAAAGTAACAAACAAGGACCTTGAAATCTGAGGCACTGGGCAAGAATATCTGTCATCAGCTTGCTAACATTTTTGGACTGATGTGCTAGAGATACTGTTTTATGAATCTGAGTCTGCCAAAAGTAAAGCTGGAGGGAAAAAAGAGAGGGGCAGACAGAGAGAACAAACCTTAACCAGATTTGGAAGTCTGGCAAGAAAAAGTTTTTGTAATTTCTTTTCTGCAATTTAGCTTGTCTAGGCAATTAACATTAAGAAAAATGCAAACCAGCTACTTCAAGACCTTGTAGATAAGCCAAAAATGTCGAACTGCTCTTCAGTGGAAAAGGTGGTGACAAAATACGCTGTATCAAGTTCTAGCTCAATCCCATCTACAGAGAAATAAAGGCTATTCAAGCTGACCTTGAACTCTGTCTGAGGATAGGACATGCACACCACCCCAGTCAGATGCTCCCAGATCCTTAGGAGAAACTGTAAGTTTTCAAGCTTTATACATGGTTATTAAATTTCATGCAAGGTGGAGTGAAGATTTGCCCTTGAAAAAGGAAGCAGTCTGCCTGAAGCTAAAGCAAATCAGTATTGTTGACCTTGGCCCTGACTCTGCTTCTGTTTAAGTTAACAGAAATACTCCTATTAATTCCACTGAGATCTGGATCAAGCCTCTTGTTGAAGTAAAATCAAAAACTTTAGGTTAGAGAAATTTCAGGCAATGCTAGGATTAATAAGATACAACATGATGTTTTAATATTGAAGAGGTATTGTTTCATGTATGTTCAGTGTATCTTTTCTTGACAAGAAAAACTTGTGTATGCATCCAAAAGACACTGGAATCTTGGTTAACTGAAAAGGAATTACTTAGAGAAGCTTTATAAATTATTTTTTTAGATGAAAACTAGGTCTATGCTTTTAGGTATGCAGGAATTCATACACAGAATGTCTGAAAGTCCTGGGGAAATCCTAAGGAGTCAGATAACTCCCCTGTTCTGGGTAAACTGGGATATACTTCTCAGGACCACAACCTCAAAGTGACTTAAATCCCTACTTTTCACTGAACCTCAGTTTTTTTTTTTCCTATTTCAATGTGAATAATAGTGTTACTTTCTCAGAAATGTTGTGACATCAAATATACTTAAAACACAAAATTTCACTGTTTCTTGTGCTAAATAGAACTACAAAGACATCAAATCTGACTTTCATACTTTCATTAGTTAAGTCATTAAATGTTTCAACCCCAGCAGTTGGAAAGCTCATCATATTTGCTGGATTTGTGTTCTTGCCTAAAAATTTGTTTGCTTAGTTCAAAAATCTGCTTTGCATATTCCTTTCACTAAACTTCAAAGCAATTGACAAATAATAGGTAATTACAGTAAATCAGCTAAAAAAAAATTATGAAGAACAATCTTAATAGGCATGACAGTTTGAACAGATAAGGTAAGTTCTGCAAAAAATTTTTCCCCATTTCTTAAAATTATCAAATATGGTAAGTCAGCTATCTGGCCTTGTTATGAGTTGAAGGGTTAGCTAGAAACTTTATCCAATGCTTATGAGAAACCTCTTTTTTGTTCTAGTGAAGTTTAAATGTGTGGACTTCACTGACATGTTTCTGCACAGTTTACTTGCACCATGGAAGTCTTACCTAAGCCACTGTACATGGGAGTAGAGTCAGAACTACAGTCATCTAGTGTCACTATTTTAAGTGAGTGTAATTCTTCAAACTAGCATTTACACCTTACACATTTTTATACTAATAAAAGTAACACATTCCCTGCATGTTTACAAACCTTGCTTAAGAACTTCAAATTATTACATATAGTATTTAATGTTAACTCATGTTGCCTGCTAAAACCTGAGGGGTTTTTTTTACCACATTCAAGAGTCTAATCCTGTAAAGAGCCTTCTGCTCAGTCTGCATTTGTATGAGGGACAAGCAGTACTCTCAACCCTTTCCTAATCTCAAGAAGGATAGGTGTGTAAGAGTTGTCTTCTCTCTGTGACCTGGGTGAAAGAAATGACCTATTGTGTGGCAAAAATAAACCACCTCCAATACAAAGGGAGAAACAGTGCTAAATACTGACGTTACCTGAGGGATTGGATTCTTGAATTTGTGTGTCTTGTTTATCAATCAATGCAAAGCACAAAGTATAGCTACAATCATGGAGTTTAGAGAGAACAAACCAATTTCTTATTCAATTTTTAGCAGATTTGACTGCCTATCTTCAGAGTGTGTGGCTTATAAATTTCAGTAAATTACCTCAATGGCTTGCTTTAATACAAATCCCTCTGTGATGGAGATATCTCTTTAAGGAACCCATATTCCAAATAAAGCAACTCTTTATTTCACTGCAGTATTTCAAAACAGGGAGGATATATTTCTATGGGGATTCTTTTCTTAAGGAGTATTACTGATGCCAGTCTTGGGAAACATGAATACAGTTGAATGAACAGAAGACTATTAAGACACTCAACACAGGAATAGTCACTGTGCTTTAGTTCTTACTTGTGTAAGGAGGAGCTACAATCCAGTGAATATTATTGTAACTATTGTTGCACTCAACAACAGTGACTCTGGTTCCTCCTCATTTAAAAAAAAAAAAAGAAAAGAGAAATATCTCCAAAACTGTATGGATACAGTGGCTTCAGTACCTGTCTCCTTCCACATCAAACCACTGACAACAGGTGAGGGATAGGGATCAGACTTATGAAACTGTGGGGTTTTTTTAAAAAGGAAAAAAAATAACCAACATAATGTGACATATACAAAAATGTTTCATTATGCAAAAAGAAAAAATTCTATATCTTATTAACATTATTAGAAGCTTATGGCTGAAAAATTAACATAGAACAGCTGAGAACACATCATCACTAAAGCTAGTTCTTGGAAGCGAGTAAATGCAGAGTTAAAGCCAAAAGTTCAATGTTAATTCTGCCCCATCTGCTCTGTACATTAAAATGTATCACATGGTTTGAGTTATTTTACATTTCTTGATTTATTCAGGTTAAAAGAAGAATTCTAACTAGAATTTCTCACAGTCTGACACACATACATATGAAATGACCATATTCTATTTTTGGCTTAAAGTTTCAATCTCACTGAGATCTAATAAAGAAGTCCAGTTTGAAGGAATTTGATAAATTTAATTTAATAAAATTAGTTCTGTATGTGTTTGATATTAGCTGGTGGCAACTTAACACTGTCTCAACCTGACAGGATTAAAACTTCATTCTGGATGAGCCTTTAACAGAGAAATGCCAGGTGGGTCAGATGGGATAATAAGCGGAGATGAGAGATTATAACCTGATTGCCTGTGGATTTGTGTCCTTTGTCTCATTAAGTCTTCCACTGTGGTAACTCCAGCATTCTCCATATCCCATAACATTCATAGTGACCAAGAGAAGTTTATGTAGTCTGAAGCTCTGCTACCAGTTGAGCTGAGTTCATGGCACATGGTTATGTGCCTGCTGCTGGGCCAGCTAGCTTATGCCAGACAGAGCACATGACGTCTCATCTCCCCTGGGCTTTTCCTAGGTGAACACTAATTTAAATCTTTTTCCTGTTCCCCAGTAGCTGATTCTCATGAAATTTGAAGGTACAATCCTCCTCTTCCTTGTTTGTTGCAACTGGCTGAATGAGACTTGCAGGTCAGAAACTGGTGAAGATGACAGGTAAAATCGATAGCTTACAGTTATTCATTTGGGAAATCATCCTATACATGATCTAAATACGAAAATTGAAGATGGAAGATAGAGTATCTGGATGCTGTATAGATTTTTATGGTATTTTAAATGGCTACTGTCATACACTACACAGATATATGACAATTGCATTTACAAAAGTATTGTATCTGTGTAACTAAGGGAATTCACCTACAAGAAAAGAAAAAGGAAAAAGCACATTGGTGTTTCATAGGTCATCCTCTACTTTCCTAGCCCACACAACAATCCAACAACAGGGAGTTTGAAATACTCATGGCTTCATTTAGCTGGTAACTTTTAAGTGGATTCTGAAGGTCATGACTTAAACAGAGGGAGCTGTATTTTCTATTTTGGTCTGGTTTTAATTTGGGTAATCTTTCCATTAAATATAGCTATTTATGACATATGTTAAAAGCCTATACTGCTAATTTAGCTTTTTTAAAAAAATAAAAATCTAATGGAGTTGTATTGGAAGTTTTCCATAAAATTAATGTTCCAGACTTAATGGATGTCTAAGGTATCATTATTAACGGGAATGTTCCATAAACTAAAATCAGAGCCTTTGAATTGGTGATCTGATACAGTTAGATCGGAACTTATTGAAAGCTGGAACTGTGCCAAAGTACCCAGGAATTCAATTTAAACACCTTATGGAGGTTAATGCTTTTACAGTATTTACTTTAATTAGTGTTTTATTAAATGCTCAATTTCACTCACATACTTCGGCAAGAGTAGTGGCCAGCCTGTGGGTAAAGCAAGTATGACAGAGGTAATATCACTTTACTCTCTCTACATCCGTCAAAATACAGATCTTCTTTATGATTTCTAGGGTTATGATTTCTAGGCTTTTGCCTACGTTACCAGATCACTGAGAAAGTCATATGAAGTCATATGTGTGTATCACAGACTGTACCATGGCCAACCAAGATTACATTACAAAATGCAGGTCTCTTCATCAACAATTTTGCTCTACAGAATGCACAAACCATTTTCTTCTACCGATTCACTCCTATTGTTCCACACTACTCGATAATGTAAATATGGACAATAACTCTCCAAAATTCATGGGATGTGTGCATGTCTTGCCTTCCCTCCCGTGAATTTAAGAGCACCAGGTTTATGTGGTTAATTACACTGTGTATTTTTATCCTGTTGAGAAGGAATGGATTGCCACTATAGGTAACTCTAAACACAAAAGGGTTTATTCTTCCTTTACTCTGGGACCGGTGCTGGGCCAATGAAATCAGGTTTTGTCCCTGTTGACTGCAATAAGCTTAGAGACAATTTCTTACTCCACACATGAACTCCGTAACTGTTTAACCTTTCAACTCATATATCAGCTTCACAAGGCCACCATATTTAAGATTTTATAATGTAAAAGAGATACAAAATACTTCTGTTATTTCTTCACCTCCAGTGTGGAAATTTATTCTTCAAGATGCATCTACTCGTACCCAGTAATGATAATGATTCAGTTATGAACGAAAGTCAGATTTTCTACATAGAGAGAATTCAATAGTTGATATTTTCTTATTTCTTGGCACCACAGGGCTCAAAAAAGAAGTGTATCCTTTTATGGAAAACATTCTGAGCTTCTAAATGGCACCTAACAAAAGCCCCTAACGTAGATAGATATCATTATATTCTATTGTCTTCTTCCAAAGTGCTGTTATAGGCACCTGAATTCAGTAAGCACTTTTACTAAAACTTTGCAAATAGGGAGGCAGATATGTATGCTTGATTCTCTTTTCAGGTTCATTTTATTATGGACAGAAGAGTATGCAGACTAGACTATAGAAACTAGAGTATATACACACATGCATATATTAATAAATACAGGGAAGATGAGAGAAATGTCTTTAAGTATTCATTTTCAGCACTGACACACAGAACAAAGGCACATGCAGGTTGTTTAGCCCTGTTTAAAAATGTGAGGACTTTAGAAGAGTTTCTTTTACAAAGATGAGCTCAAGGTGGAGCTGATTTGAAGGCACATTTAAATGTGCACATGGACAATTATCACGAGGTAAGCTATTGAGTGACCTTCTAATATTCCTGCTATTCCCTAATATGATGAGCCAATGATGAAAAAAATGAAAAAGTATAAGCCCCCTGCGGTATTGACAATACAGTACTGAAACAGAATAATATGCACATAGGCAATAACACTGAGTAGGTAATTCAGTAAAGATAAGGTTCACACACTATCTTATCCCCTAGAAACTTATTCATCTCCTAGACTCTGAATATCTCTGGATTTAATTCTTGTCTTTATAAATAACTTTTTGGTAGTTTTGCTCAAAACATTCATTGTGCTCTATTCCTTACATCCAATGAATTAAGGCCATACCTTCCAGAGAGGAACAGGAATGACTAATTCATTCATGGTTATAAAATGAGTAAATATTTACTGAGAGAATGTTGTATAAATATTTAGATACCTATTTGACATCCTGGCCAAGAGATACAGAGGTCCACAAGCAAGGAAATGGAAACAAAAATTAAAGGGACACAAAACAGGGATAGAAAGCCTGTGTCTACAAATTAAAAGAAAGAGAAAAGAAGCGAATCTTTAAAAATACAGAAGAAATCAAGAAAACAGAACAGCACTTTTGTCCTAAAAAGATCAAAAATTAATATATGTTACAACAGGTAACTAAAATAAGAGATCAGAAGGGTAGAATAGATTATTAGGAGTAGAAAAGAAAAAAAAACCACAAAAATAAAGAAAGGGAAGAAAATAATTTCTATTAAGGAACATTTACACAAAAGAGGAAATTTTTTTTACCCTGAAGTGCTGTAAATGAAATTCAATACTATTAAAAAACACACAAAAAAAAACACTAAAAAAGCCCCCTACTATTAAAATCTGCAATAAGAACCTTCCAGAAAGACTTTTTTTTTCAGATTATTTTTGTTTTCCAAAGTCTGAGCACAGTGAGTCAGAAACATTTGTAAGTCACTGGGAGCAGCTTCAGGCTCAGAAACATTTCAGTAGGATTGCACTGTCTTACATAATTCTGGAAGGAAGGTGGCTAAGAAAAATTAGCAGTAAGCAAAATTAATCTGAGTCAGATTTTCAGCTGATGAAAATCAACTTCAGTGGTACTACATCCATTTACATCCACTTGGAATAAGGCTACAGAGATATTGTAATACTTAGTTTTTTGAAGCACTTTGATGTCTAATTTCTTGACTGTGTCTCTGGGGACCTCAGAAGGTAAATGTATTATACTGTGCTTGAGCCTAGCAGTGATGCAGCAGTTTATGGGAGATGGGTAGTAGAAGAGGATGAAGACAGGAAAAGGAATCAGGCACACATTTCATTCAACTCTTTCTGCACGTGCCTGCACCTCTGCTCCAGGGTGTCATTGCTGCTTTGCCTGGGAGAGCTCTTACCGCCCTTGAAAAGGAAGTTCCTAGGAACACCAATGCTGTTACAGCACTGCCTTCAGCTTGTGCCGCCTGTGGCCACAAGCATGTTCTCAGCTGGTTAGCCTATGCCGAGTTCCACGTTGCTGAAACATTGCAGGGGCCATAAAAGATGCGAGAATAAGCAAAAATGTCTACAAGAAAAATTACAAAATTTCAGGGTAAAAATCAGGCTCATCCACCACTGCTGGCTCCTTTAATAAAGGTATGCAACACCTACAGTGTAAGGTACCTTTCTTGTAGTCTTTCATACTAGTATTTTTTTGTTGCCTGAACAGCTCTGCAGCCCAAGGATTTGACTGGAACATCAGGTACAACTTTGCTCTAAGGTCCATCTGGCTGCAAGGGGTAGTGGCAACCAGACCTGCAACATAATTTCAGTAGTAGGTGCTATCATATGTTAATTCCTTAAGTGACTGAAAGGTTTGAAGCTATTTCCTCAGTTCAATATTTAAAAGTACTCTAACATTTGCATTTCAATCCTCATTTTCAATGAGCCACTGCTCTTATGAGGTAGACAGAAAGTTGCCTTTAAGCCACTGCACATGATCTTTTGGCTATAAATAAAAAGAAGTATTTCTGACAGCTCTGTGCCAGGATACAGAAATAGAGCTTATTGCATTTATGAAGCAAGATACTGCATATAGCAGACAATTGCCACATCAAGGCCTTTAATTACAATGAGAACTGTCCGTGCTTTAAATACCTCAACTTTTATGGGACAGAGCAGCAGCTAAGTGCTTAGGCAAGGCTGTAATGTTGTCTTCTAGACATTGGCTGAGAGCCAACGCTCTTATATCAGAGAGCAGTGTAGTGTTGTGTAGTCTATTTCTACCTATCGACCCAAAGACTGGAAGTTCCAGCCATAACTTGAACAGGTTGATTATGTGGCTACTCCTCTGTGAAAACGGGGGAGTATATAAAACTCTTATCAGGCTGAAGAAGCAGAGTATCTTTGCCACGTTTCTTCCACCAGGACGAACAGATCAGTAGAGACCAGATCATACAGGTTAGGGGCCCACTAGAAGAGCTTCAAGGGAGCATGGAAAAGCCTGGATGTGAGCAGGTGTCCCAGATGGCATTAGTATTGCTTGAGGCATTGCTAAGAAAGAGCAGGGTGATTGAGCTAATGGTGATCACAGAATCATAGAATTGTTAGGGCTGAAAGGGACCTTAAAGATCATCCAGTTCCAACCCCCCTGCCACGGGCAGGCACACCTCCCACTAGACCAGGTTGCTCAGAGCCCCGTCCAGCCTGGCCTTAAAAATTTCCAGGGATGGGGCTTCCATCGCCTCTCTGGGCAACCTGTTCCAGTGTCACACCACCCTCGAGGTGAAGAACTTCTTCCTAACGTCCAATCTGAATCGTCCCATCTCTAGTTTTAATCCATTCCCTCTAGTCCTACCATTACCCGACATCCTAAAAAGTCCCTCACCATCTTTCTTGTAGGCCCCCTTAAGATACTGGTAGGCCACTATAAGGTCTCCTCGGAGCCTTCTTTTCTCCAGACTGAACAACCCCAACTCTCTCAGCCTGTCCTCATAGGAGAGGTGCTCCAGCCCTCTGATCATCCTCGTGGCCTTTCTCTGGACACATTCCAGCACATCCATATCTCTGATGGGTATACTGGTGATATTGTGTCTGTGTATATTGGTGATATTGTGTCTGGTATTGTATCTGGTACTTGTATGGTACCATCCTTCCACGAAGGATAGAGGTATATAATTGAGAGGCTGTGCAAATGTTGCATATAGCAGCATAGCATATCAAAGGTAAATGGTGAGGCAGCAAAGAAACTAAGGGTGACTGTTAATAGGATGCTTGCTATTCCGTGGCACTGTAAGGATGGCAACCTACACTCCAACTCTGCTTCTCGGGTAGATGACATTTAAAATATTCATTCCTCTAAAACACACAAAAATTCCTGCCCTGCTGGTGGCCTTCTTGTAGGTTTTGTTATTAGCAGGGGTGATTTGGCCCCGAGCAAGGTATTTTAAAGCAACCCTTGTAAGCTGGATACCAGGGAACAACAGAGACTGAAAAATCTTCTTCCAGATAGACAAAATATATCTAATCCTATAATAGCTAGCATGAGGTGTTTGGCAGACATCCCAGAGTGAAGGACAGAGCTAATCAATATTAAACATTCATAAGCAAGTGGAGCAAGCCAACAAGAAAAACAGAGGAGGCAGCCACTATTTTGAGAGAAGAGGGAATGCTCAGGCTAAGGGAAGCAGAATTGGTATTTGGACACTAAGTTAAATGCAGATTTCTTTCATTTGGATTGTATAGCTGTTGAACATGATTAACGATAAGCACAGATTTCTACCTAACTGTCTCACAAGGCCTCCCTGGCATACGGGTTTTGCCAGAGCTCTTCAAATTCCTCAGCTAAAATATGACATTCTTTTTAAGAAAACAGCTCTACAGATATTCTTTTAATAAGGTTAGCTTATAGCTTTTCATCTACCTCTTTTGTGCAAAAGAGAAGAAGAAAAAAAAAGTAGCAACCTGCCTCACAGAAGTTTAAAATTTGAAAAAAAGAAGGAAAGTAAAATTAATCAGTTAAAGAAAAATATTCCCCATCGAGCTAGTGTATCCCAATAGTATGTAGCTTTTCAACTGCTGTTCCAAGAATTCCATTCACCAAACTTCAGAATAGGATCGCTTCTTTATTCATTCATACAAGGACACAATGTGGCCCATGCCATTCTAAATCCCTAGGACTGTTTATGATGTCTGTCACAATTAAGTTCATCTGTGCTTAATTCTCGGTTCCTTAAGCTTTCAGCCTTTCATACAAGAAAATCCATTCAGAGATGATCCTTAAGTCTTAATAAATTAGAATTGCTTTGACATGCAACTGTTTTAGACCTTACTGCTATGCACAAGAGCTAAAAAGAGAGTGAATGTAAACGTATATTATATCAAATGTTATAAAGTTGGCTTGTAAATCTCTTAAACACTCCTCCTATTCACCTGACTTTCTACACTTCATTTTTTATATGTCCCCAATTTAAACTAAAATCTGAGATTCTCCTACATTCTTCTAATCCCTCTGTTTCTAGTACCCTGAATGCCAGGATCTCGTATTTCAGATGCATACCCTGCATGCAAAAGAAAGGATATTCAAATAACACTTCAGAATGTCAGCCAAGCATATTTCCTTTAAAACTCATCCTCAGTTCATGCTGTTTCTTTTGTATTCTTCCTAACTAAAATATGCTCTTTTTATCTTGAGCTTTTTAAAGAGATAGAGAGTGTCTGGGAAACCTGGAACTTTTCTTACTTTATCAGGACAGGAAGGAGAGGCAAACCTGCAGTCAGCAGCACCTATAGAAAACAGAGGATTTCAACTCTTCAGCAGGAATGAGACCAGTGTTTCAAGATGAAGTCCTTCTTGACCAACATGAGGAAGCAAGGTACGGAAGAGATTCAGAAACCTTGGTGTGAGAGATGGGGCATCCTCTCCACGCTTGCTCTTACCAGAAGAAGATTACAATTAACTGTTCAGCATATCAGAAAGGCCTATTTTGAGGCACTCATTTCCAGCTGCTGGTGCAAAGAATAACCTTTACAATTTCTTCTTCATTAATGTTTTCCTCACTATCTGGGGGTGACAGTCTTTTTACATAATTTTTTGTTTACATTTTTATGTTTAATTTTCCCGCTCACATTTGCTCAGTAATGGGAACCAAATTAGAGGGCGTGACACAAACAACAGACAACTTTCTATGTAGCTGTTCTCTGTAAACATGATCTTGTTTCTATTCACTTCACTTGAGCTGAATTTCCCTTCTGAGGGTAATGAGACTCTGTCCCTAGTCGCATAACTCCTATGATGGAGTAAGGTTTAGTAGAAGCCTTAAAAAACTCCTACCATCTACTATGAAGGTCATTTTATACGAGAGAAGGTTTCTGTAGCAACTAGTAATGAGTAAAAGATACTTTTCTAGCTTTCCTGTGTGTTTCCTATGTAAACTTAATTCTATTATAGTAGGTAAAAGTTAGAAAAATAATCAATAAACCCTTAAGACACATAGGAACAGAGGGAGACAAATGAATGCAAATTAATAGATGCTGTGTAATTCCAAAGAAGAAAATTCAAAGAAACTAGGCAGAATCCAAATCATTTTGTTGCTGTGTGTCTTGGTGAATGATAGCTCTGGGAACAAAATTCCAGCAAGATTTGTCATGTTAGTCAAAATAAATGTTTGTAATTATGAAACGAAGTAAGTTTTAATTCAATTGTCTCAAAATAGAAAACAGAACATAAATACAAACTTGCATGGGAGAAACTGGAGACAGAAAACAAATCATGATTGTTTGCAAAGACTCCAAAGAGATCAGAGTATTTTAACATATGCTCATTTTCAGGAACTTGGGAGTGGCAACTGATTTTTATTGACGTTCCCTGTAGAAATAATAGATTGACTATTGGACACTTTACTCAAAGACTCTTCTAATCCCCACATTCATGTTTCACCTGAACAGACAAAATTCATAGCCTGATATAATTGTAGTCATAGTGCTAATTGATGGAATAACTGTAAAAACACCACGTGGAACTTCAGAATTTAATTCAAAACAATAAACACCACCTAGAGACATCTTAACATGAATATCATTCTGCTACTCTAAGAGCCAAAGTGTTTGCTGTTACAGTGATGATACAGTTACTCAGTTCACTCTGATAAATTCCATAGCATTGAAATCAGCTAAGAAGCGCTATCATAATTTGCAGATAAACTGTACATGACCTTTGTCATGTACAAACAAAAAATGCTACATTCCCACTTCAGCTATCATGTTAGCTCATTGTGTGGCATACCTGATAATTTGGCTGCAGATAGTACTAAAACGGCCTATTTATTCTAGACCATTCCCATGACTTGCCTTGGTCATTAAGGCTTTTGAACACCTCTAAGACTTTCTAGCTCTCATAGAGAATCTCTAGCTCCCAGTTGTGACTATTATCACCTTGGGATCAGTACTAAAAGTATATCTCGCTGCTAAGGGACACTTCAGAGGCCAAACTTTCAGTTCCCAGTAAATAGCTCCAGCAGGACAAGGTATACCCAATCTGCTGAGTTCTTAACTATAAGTCTTTCTGTCAACAATAACCTTAGGACTCACTGTAAGCATAGGCAAAAGCAACAAAATAGCTCAATGAAGATATGGCCATGGGAATACCAAACTATTTTCCATATAAGTTCTCTCAAAGTAAGATGGACTGAGTGTTTAAGAAAAGAAAGGATTTTAGACCAGGAAACAGAAATTTGTGGATTTCTTCAGGAACTCATAGTAATAAACAACAATATAAAAACTTCAGAAATTATGACAGAAGATTTAAGCTACAAAGGCAAATTCTGCATTAGAACTTTATCCTCTGTTCTTAACTGTGACCTCTGACAAACTCTGTCAGACCTCTGAATGTTGTGATGAAAAGCAGAATGATGCATGCTCCACCAATCCTCTTGTGTCTACTCTATCCTCATTAGTACCCAGAATGAATATGAAGAAATGATATGCAGTAGTAATGTCATAAAAAGTCACAGAATCATATTCTTTGGAAAAACTGATTGTTTCGAGTTATGAAATCAGTACAGATTACTATGTTGATCTCACAAAAAAGAAACATGAGAATGTATTTCTGCTTATCGTTGCCATGTATAGAAAACTTTATCAGGATGCCTTCTCCCCATAATGCCCTCTTGTGGCCCTAATCATTCTTGCAGGAAACATATTATTTTCATGTGCCTAGTAGACATCCCTCTTCCTGGGAACCTCTCTTCCACATGCATCCCTGATATTCCACAGATTCCAGCCCCTGGACTTTAAACAAAACAATTACAGACAGTTTTCTTCCACTGCTCTTCTAACTTGCAGCAAGCCATCTGCTCTGCCTACCCTTAGCGTCCTTTATCCCTTAAGATGAGGAAGCTGCAAGGCAAGCCTCCCTCAGCTCCTGAGGGACCACCTATGGCGGCCCCATTAGCCATTATCTTTGGAAAGATCTGCAGATCCCTGGAACCACTTCAAAGCTGCCTTTGCCAATGACACGAGGGTCTCCACACATTTCTAGGATGTACTTTTTCCAATCACAAAGCCATCCACTTTCTCATATCTCTCTACCTTCCAGTCTTTAACATACTGTTTTAGCTCAGAACAGACAGAGATAGATTATTGTACAATAAAGTAAATCCCATTCCCAACTGATTTACTAGGACGTTAGCCACGGGACCATTCTTCCCTTTTTAATTTCCATTAAGGAAGTCGTATGGTTTCTCAGAAATCAAGTCGATTAAATTAGGTGAAATACATGGAACATTCCTACAGCTGTTTTATCAGGAAAATCTCATCTATGTATTGCCTTTGAGAGCTTGCAACCAGTTATGTTTGAGACATATTGTACTGTTTGACTCAGTCACTGATAACTAATTATTTAACTGCCATCACAGAAAAATGTGCATCATGCGTTGGCTATGCAGTAAATATCCTCTAGTGTTTTGGATTTTTAGTTAACATAAGTGCATTTTTTTATATTTTTTTTTTTACACAGCTGCTCACATCTTACAGTAAATAAAGATGTAACTTTGATGAGGTTAAGAGAGAGAATAAAAGCTTGGAAAGGGAAAACAAAGCATTAAACAAGAGATTTATTGGTGACGGCATATCACAAAGGTCATGTCAAGGAAGTTCTCCATCAAATCCTTATTACCAAAGTATAATAACTATGTGAAAGCATACTGCGTATCAAATTGACATTCAAGATTCTGTACTTTGACCCAGAAGTCAGGATAATACTAGTCTATTATTGCAGACGTTCTTATCTTTCCTCTTTCTGATTATTGAAATTTTCTCAATGATTTCTGTAAGGATTTTATTTTTGTTATAAGAAAGCAATAGTGATGATCTGCTCTCACTAGATCGCCAAATTGCTGTGATAGCAATGATTTAAGAATGATTTAAGACTCAGAAGCATGGTATGAACCACCAAACACTGTCAGAGATCCTAGACACTAGCAAAGAAAGTCCTATGACTCTCCTTGAGACCTGGAACCTAGGAAACAAATAGCTCAGGGTTCAGTATTGTTGCTGAAAATTGCAATAATTTAAACACATAATGCTTTTGCACTCAGATTCCTAATCATTGCTTTTCACTTCGGAATATAAACAATAGAAACTATGGGCCACTAGAAAACACAGTATTGACTCATATAATGGCTCTCAGCTTCTCTTGAACTTCTCTTGAAAATACATAGTTGTATTTGATGTTTGAAAGGCAGGCGGGCTACCAGTGTCAGCTCATTGTTTTCAGACACATACAGATTTTTGGTTTACTAAATTCCTAAATTTCATTCACCACGAGTCCCAGTTTTCTGTCATCTGCTCCCATTCAGTGTACTTTTGTCTGTCCATTCAGTGTACTTTTGTCTAACCTTCACTGTTCAAGAAAACATTTTTACTAGGAAAAACAGCGCTAAGGGCTTTTTCAAGTTACAGACAATTTTGACTCATTGATTTAGTCACACGTGATAGCTTTTCCAATTAAAATATTTTTAATACAAAATTTTAAATAATCTTTATTTTTCTTTAGCTTTCAGAATCTTTTAAATGCGCCTCATTGAACGTGGAGTAGTTAATAAGATTTTTCATCCACCCATAATTTATCATGCCTGAAAACATATTATATGAAAGTGATTTGGTAAATTAAAAGAAAAATCACACTTTCCCCAAAACGTACCATAAAATACTGTGAAATGTACACTAAATGCTAACTTTCTACAGTCTGTAGTAGTACGAGGCAATTCCTACATTGACTCATGACATTATCAGAATAGCACTAAGTACAGCAATAACATAAAGGCTTTTTTTTGAAGATATTTAAGAGTACTGATGACATTTCAATGTAGGAAAAGAGATGAAGACACCTGGATTCCCACTACACTGGAAGATGACTGGAGTGGAGTAAACATTAGGCATTCCAGTCCTTAAAAGCTGCCTGGGGATATCTTTAAAGAGTATAGTTACTGCCAGCATGCCCCACTCTTGCTTTCTCAATAGTAAAATAGAAAAATCATAGCAAGAGTCTCTTCTCATGGTAAAGAAAAATGGAAAAGCCGATAAAGAAGCCAATACCAAAATAAAAAAACATGTTAGTCTAGAGTTGGCTTTTAGGAAATGGAGGTGCTTGTAACAGGATTTTATTTGTACCTATCAGAGTAGCACCATTGTTTTTTTACCCTATGTCTCCTCCTGATACAGTACTCAGCACATTGCCAGTAAAATGGAAAGCACAGTGTAGTTTTTCAGAAAAAGGATCAAAATTAATCAAAACTCAAACCTGGTGATTTTTAAATCAGTTTTTCAGCAGTTAGAGCATGTACATTAATTTGGTGGATACACTATTTTTTTGTGCAAAGTAATAGATATAATTCCTGCTGTGAAAGGAAAGTAGAATACAACTTTAACCATGGAGTTATCATTCCCACATAATACAGTATGAATTACTGACAGGCTAGATCAGCTGTGACGGGGGAAATTGTAAAACGTTGTTATAAATTACATTTATCATGGACCTTTGACTTGTCTACCTATCATGTGATCACTTAGTCCAAATTTTGCTTTCCAATTCATTTCCCAGTTCTGCAGCTATCATTTGAAATCCGAGTAGTTTCAAGGGAAACCTTTTGAAAGTAAAACAAAAGAATCACAATTTTCTTTTTCCTGCCCTGCCTCTCCACTTGCCCAAATTAGATTGTTTTTTTCTTAATTCTACCAGCCAGAAGTCCAAAAGATGCAAAAACCTTCTTTGGACCAATGATCAACTGCCAATTTACACTAAATCACACATTCTGAATATAAAACTAATTACATCATAACAGTTGTAAGAATTATTTCAGAAATTATTTTACAGTTTTAGGAATATGTTAACAATAGTTAACATAACACTTAAGCCTCTAGAATTACAATTGCATTACTTGGAGACTTTGCTAAACATGGTAAAAATTATTTGAAAACTCTGAAATATTACTAAACCATTTGTTTCTATACTGGTAAAGTCTTAGTGGTTTGGTGGGTCTAAGTATATGCTAGTAGTTCATATCTAGAGTTCCTGTCTCTAAACGAGGATGTCATATTTGTCATTAGGAACAAAAAAACTGAAAGTATTATCTAGTCCTACTCTTGTTCCTTCTGCAAATACAGCTCTTGTGATTTCCATTGTCTTTCTCAGACTTAACTCCATACAAACATATCAGTTCCCAGAATTTAGTCACAGGTCTTACGGTATCTGATGTTTCCCTTTATGTCAAATTATTGAATAAGAACGTCAGCATTTATTTCAGCCCACCTGATTTGCTGAGAAGAAGTTAAGTAACTGTTTACATTTATTGATTTTAAGAGATTTTTGTGTTTTCTAATAAGATAACTTGGAATAAACACTATCAATACGACATGCAACAACAGTCTCTACATCAAGCGTTTCTATGTGAATTCACTCTGAGTAGGGAATTATGTATTTTCCATAGAGAGGAAGGAAGGGAATACCATCAATCTTTCGGAAACTAAGTGTATATTAAGGATCTTCAGAAAATTTGTTGTATAATAATTTCTCAAAAGCAGTCCAAAGATTAACTACTTACATACTTTTCAGGGACAGAAACACATTAATTGCCATTAACATAATCATAACCTACAGCAGACTATTCAGAAGAATTACACCTTTATTATACAACACAAAAGCCAACGATAACAAAAAAAACAAGAATTACGTTGCACTACACTTATAGAACTAGATGTTCAAAAAAAAGGATAAATTTATCTTCTTCAATTCTTTTTATTTTAGCCATGCAACTCCATCCTATGTGCCAGTCTGTATGTGCTGTGTCATGAAATACCATGGATGTAAATTAGGAGGAGTCAGTAACTTCCTTATTTCAACCATCCTTCTTTTAAGCTTTCTGCTATTTCTTTCATAAAATTCATTGATTAAGCTGTATGTTGATTTTAATAAATATCATTACTCACATGAATGCATTGGGAAACAGACACTCAAGCAGAGAGCAAAACCAAATATTAAATCAGAAATGGGATTAAAGATTAGGCTCCCTAATTTCAGGTCTATGTTCCTAATTCAGTAGGTCACATTAAGCTTCACTTTTTGCAAAATCACTTAAACCAATGCTAAAAAACTCATCTTACATCAGTATGTTAAAACAGGTAAGATTTCCATGCTTTGTGGCTCATAAAAATAAGATAAACTTATCATGGGCCCTAAACAACAGAATGAACAATGAATTTTAAATGGCAATTGAGTTTAAAGCCCATAACTCTTTTCATATTTTAGTTCTCTTGAAAAAAAATGGGGTGGTAATATTCATTTCTATAAAAGGAATGAGCTGAATATGTCTTTAAAGGCATAATAATGTCTGCACACACATTGTTAAAATAACCAAACACTCCCTTGGTTCCTTTGTAGAATAATTTTACACAGGTTCAAGACAGAGGAAAGTCCACGTCTTCTGCTGTTCTACAAACTCAGTTATCCCTGCACAGAAACTAAAAAGCCTCAACCAAGTAAGCTTGGATCAAAAGACATCACTAAGGCTTAATAGAAATAATAAAAATAAGCTTATTTTAGTGAGAAAAAGGGGAACCCAGAAACTGGATTTTTTTAAAAAATACACAATTTAAAAAGTAAGAGAAAGCTTTGACTCTTTTAAGTATGTTTAAAACTAGCCCACCTCTTGTGATAGTTGATTGGGGTTTTTCTCTATTTGCTTCCAATTTTTTCACTTTTTTTATAACTGAAGTCTTGGTATTTGTCACAAAGAAAAACTGCTTAGTAGCATTTTTTAAAGATACTTTAATAATGAGGGGGGGGGGGGGGGGGGGGGGGCGGAAATCATTAAAAGTGTTGACCATGCTGTTGAGGAATGCAATGGAATTTATACTGGCCAAAAGGTGTCAACTTGATACCTCTCATGGGTTCCCCTATTTGAGGCAGTGGAATCAAGGAAAGGGAGAAAAGTTGGCATGTCCTCCATCCTGTCACTGAGACTGCAAGACAGAGCTCAAAGCAGACAATATCTTTGGAAAATACATAAACCCAGGGTAATCTTTTCAGGAGAAACTGTAACATTGTACTACTCATCATCTTCAACTTGCTTAGCCACCTCGTAAGGGATAACATATTAATATTTGGTTTATTCCTAAATCCTGCTAGAAACCAAAACTGTTGGCTAATCATGTATGTGTCTTGAAAGCAGTGTTGCTACATATAAAAAAACAACAACAAAACCACAAAGCAACCACGCTGTATTCCCTCTTCTTTTGAACTGCACAGGGAAAGTGTTCGGTGTAGGACCTCTTGCCCTCTTCTTAGATGGCCAAAATTAACAGAAAACTTTGAGAAAAGATCCTTTAGCATGATGACACCTAACCAAGCTTTTATGGCTTAGCACTTGACTGCACATGGGCTCAGTCGTGGTGACTTATCTGCAGGACTGCTCTTCATCTGCAAGAAAACTGCAGTCATGCCACTTATTTTCCAGCAAGGCCAAGTCTAATTATTTTGTGTTTGCTGCAAGGGCCGACTTAGGTAATATTTTGCACAGACCAGCTGATGTGCGGTAACTTTTGAAAAAAGTTTTCTGTTTATAACCAAAAGGCTTGGTTAAGCAGGATTCAAATTGTTATTCCGCTTCAGAACAGAATCAGCATTGAGAGATTCAGTGAGCTGGTCAAGAAAAGCTTGGTTTTCTGAAATTGTTTCACTAACACCACCACAATCATCACTTTTTAAGACCAAAGCCACACATTAAAGAATTGTCTTAAATTGTATTCTTCTCAGTTTACATTTTTCTCATTTATACTTCAGCACTTCAAAACAAAACAAAACAAAACAAAACAAAACAAAAAGTTGTAGAATGTACCTTTCATTAAAAGATGATATTTCTCCTCAGGCTCCAATACTGATCAAACATAATTTACTGTATCTAAAACTAGATGTCCCTTTTTGACTCAACCCACATATTTTATTAAATACTTCACAACATTATAAAGGTAATATCTCTGACTAAAGATAAAGACTGTTTTCCTCCCTCTGCACTGAGGGAGTAGGTGGGTGAAAGATGTCAGTTCAGCAATTGGAAGTACAGAGCATGCAGCTACACATATTGTTTAAGGTTAATCCTTCATAATGTTGGAAGAAGAACTGAAGTATTTTTTCATAAGTGAGAGAGATGGGCCTGAAAAGAGTTTTGGAAATCTCAGTAGAATACAAACAAACAAAAATAAAACCCAGAAAAACCTTTTTGGCTATTTAAATGCTGGAGTACACCCAAGCTAAGAGCAATATAATAGATAGATGGATCAACGGTATACTTTGGACCCCTTAGAAATTCTGCCAAATTTTACCCACTAGTGTCTTAGCATATCAATAATTCTCCTTGTTGCTTGGGGTTTAAAAATGATGATAAATGGCAGGAGGTTGTTGGTTTATTCTCTCTCTCTCCAGTATTGTAGAGCCAAATGCTTTTTGTTTCATCTTCTCCCCCAACAGAAAGAGTGAATCTAGATTTTGCCCATTTGCCATTCTAGACTTAAGTACATGACTGAGGGGTGATAGGCATTTTTTAAAAGAGAGAAAGAGAGAGGGGAAAATGCAAAAGTAAAGGAGGGAGGATTCTGCTTTGCAAATGAGTGCACCATTGTGTGAAATCTATGTTAACAGATTGGATGTTTTCTTAGCTATTTAGATACCTAAATCAAAACTTATTTTTTCAAATACCGAATTTGGATATAATTGATCTATGCAGCGTATGACTAGAGACACCGCTTGTCCTGAAGAATGAACTAAGAGATTCTGAATTTCTTATGAAAATCAGGGCGTATTAACCAAGAACAGAAATGGGAACAGAAACAGATTTAACACACCTGTAAATCAGGGTGATGCATGCAATCATTGAATCCATTCCAATTCACTGAGCGTCAGCTCAGTTCTACTTATTCTATGTACTAATTGCTTATTTAATCTCTAACCTAATCTATTTTTTTCCCTGTCTAATGCTCTGGAATGGTCAAACCACAGGAACTTATCCAAGTTTTGAACAAAGTCCAACATTATTATTGGTCAAAAGATTCTTATGATATTTAATACAACTTCAATAATGAAGTAATAGAGACACATTGTTTTCCAGTGTAATACTTTGCTGGATAGATAAGTTTAGAAATTCAAGGTGAAAGAGTAGCACACTTAGGTAAATGCTACTGCATGATCACACTGGTTATTATAAAAAAGATCTTTCCTAATAGTCATCGCTTGTTCTGCAAACTTAAAAGTGTCTGCTCTCCTACACAGATGTGTAAAGCTAGCTAACGCAGTAAGATAATAATTATTTTTAGGCACTTTTAAAATGACTGCAAATTAATGGAAGATACTATATACCTGATATTGTGGAAATATCATAAATACTTGTTCCAGAATAAAAAGACTTTTAGTTGATCCTACTTTAAACAATTTTTTTGGGGTGAGGAGGAGATGAAACTGATTACATTGTATCTTCTAGATTTTTATCTGAGCATTTCTAAATTTTGTGGTCTATGATTAACCACACAAAATATGCTATATTTTTGGTGGAAGTAAAGAAGTATTTCTGGGACTGAGTTAATTTTTAATGAGTCAGATCCTTAATATAGGTCCCAAGCTAATAGAATTAGATTGATTTACACCCCATAAGAATCTGACCAGAGACTCTGAGATGGTGACTCTGAACCAGCACAGGTAAATTTACAGTGGTGTGAAATACTCATTTAAGGAGATGACTATTCCATCTGGCTGAACAGGTCCCTCTAATAAAGCTGGTTTTTCAGTATTAGTTTCATGTTTCCTGTGCACTGTGCACTGATTATATGTTTCTTTCCAAGTATTAGATGAACTGCTGGAATTTGATCAGATGCTTGCTGTATTTGCTGGTCCAGCAAAATGAGTTGAATATAATCAACAGAAAACTCTCTTGTGCTTTATATTTTCATTGCTCAATGGTCCTTCAACTAGAAAGCATGGCTTGCTATCTATTTAGCTTTGATTTCTTTTCTTTGGGGTTGGACTGACATTTTTTTCTGCCTGACTGGAAAGGAATGCATTGAGGCATACTTCTAAAACCAGAGGATATGTACATTATAGTAAAGCACTTAAGTACATAGCAAGTGAAAACATTCCAGTTGCAGAGTAAAGAGCACAGTAGGAAGTAGCTATAAGCGGATCTTATAGGATGACTTCTTTTTCTACACCATTCAATGTTAAAAATTGTCCTCCTAGCAGTTTGTCAAGGAGCATGATAGGATGATGTGTTCTCAAAAGGAACCTAAAAAGATAAAATGCCTGCTTCACAACAATTCTATCTGGCAGAGGTAATTTGAAATATTTGTATGTCAGAGACCTGGTCTAAGGATAAGAAAGAAATGCTATCAATCGACTTAGTGCCTGACAGACAATAATCCTTTTTTTTAATTATTTTTAATAACTGAGAATCCAAAACACAGGAATTAACTTTGATTTTCACAAGGATATACTGCATTATGCACAATGCATGCATGATTCCAGATATAACCCCAAAGCCAGAATGCATTGCCAGGAGCACTCTTGGCCTTTCATTTCTGGCTTTTTTATGAATAGGACATAGCAGGGGATGTGATTCACATGCAGAGAAAACCTCACTCTACAGTAGCAGAATTCTAGAATGGTTAGAGTTGGAAGGGACCTTGAAAACATCAAACATCTAGTTCCAACCCCCCTGCCATGGGCAGAGACACCATCCACTAGACCAGATTGCTCAAAGCCCCATTCAAACTGGCTTTGAACACTTCCAGGGATGGGGCATCCACAATTTCTGTGGCAACCTTTTCCAGTGCTTCACCACCCTCTAAATCTACCCTCTTTCAGTTTAAAGCCATTACACCTTGTCCTATCACTACATACCCTTGTCAAAACTCCCTCTCCAGCTTTTTGTACGCCCCCTTTAGGTACTGGAAAGCTGCTATAAGGTCTCCCCGGAGCCTTCTCTTCTCCAGGCTGAACAACCCCAACTCTCTCAGCCTGTCTTCATAGGAGAGGTGCTCCAGTCCTCTGGTCATCTTCATGGCCCTCCTCTGGACTTGCTCCAACAGGTCCATGTCCTTCTTATGTTGGGGACCCCAGAGCTGGATGTAGTATTCCAGGTGGGGTCTCACCAGAGTGGAGCAGAGGAGCAGAATCGCTTCCCTCAACCTACTGGCTACGCTTCTTTTGATGCAGCCCAGGATGCAGTTGGCTTTCTGGGCTGCACAATCACACATTGCTGGGTCATGCTGAGCTTCTCATCAACCAAAACACCCAAGTCCTTCTCCTCACGGCTTCTCTCAATCCATTCTCTGCCCAACCTGTACTTGTGCTTGGGATTGCCCCAACCCAGGTGCAGGACCTTGCACTTGACCTTGTTGAACTTTATGCAGTTCACACAGGCCCACCTCTTAAGCCTTTCAAAGAGACCAAGCTACAAGTCAGCCTTCCTTATAGCAAACTGTGCTTATTGATTTATTTGCCAGATGCATGAAACTCATATTTTGAAGCCTCCAAAGATAGAAAAAGTGATTAATTTGCTTTCTTGAAAGAGAACACATTGATATGAACTACTCCTTATCAGTTCCCAAGCAAAGCTTTCTCTGTCACATTAGCAAAGGTGACATATTACTGGTAGATTCCACTTTTTACATCAAATTTAGGAAAGACGCTATACTTATGTTAGAAGAAAGATGAACAACATTGCCAAAAGATTTACTCCAGTTTTATATATGCAAGCAGACAATGTCCCTGCTTTACTTTCACCAGGTACACCTTTATCACTTCATAATGCATAATACTGAAGTAGATGAAGTGTTTACAGAGGTTACAGTATCCATTTTAGGAAAGTAAAAGTAATAGCCAATTCAGGAAATGCTATTTTGGACAAACGCTATTGAACAAATGAAATTACAGTATGTTACCAGCTAAGGACAATTACCAAGTATTATGTTTTATTCATGCAATTTACTGATGTCTTTGACCAGTCTGACATTATGAAGATTGAGTCAGTCAGAATTTATAGAAAACAAGCAGAGTCAATGACAACTTGCCTCGTTAAGAAGAAATGTTGGATCACTAAAGAAATACATTTAGTCATTTGCCTGTCAAATCCTGTTTTTAAAAAAATACCATGAGTTGATTTCTCCTCCTGAGTGTATGGGCTCGACATTTATTGTTGCCTTCCCATCTTCCCCCTCTGGCTGCAATTGGCAGCACGATGGAAATACCAGCTACTGTACTTCCTCTTAAGCCAAGATGATCTTAAGAACATGCAACCACATACATCCACAAAGCCTGAACTACAGCATCACACCCTGATGCAGGAAATTCACTGAAGTCTGATGTTTGAAATAAAACACCCTAAGGAACCTCCTTTATACTCACTGTTATGGATAGGCTTTCAGATCAAGGAAGCAATAAGGGAGTCAGATATTTTAGATATAAAGAGGTTAAAAAAGAGCCATCACCCCTTGAATATTTGGGGATATTGCATGGAACCCATTTTAAGTCAATACGAAGTTGTCAGAATAATTTTGGATTACACATCAAATAAGAACTGCAAAACCCAGGATCACCTCCTCTCATGCCTTCCATACTTTCCTAACTCCCTAAAACTTGGTGGGTTTGGTACCAGGAGAGAACTTTATAACCTCCGGAATTATTAGATAGTACCAGTTCTGTGCATGCCTTGTACTGGAAAATATTACAGCTGGCATGAAAAAAAATGCTTGCCAACACAAGTATCTCCAGACTTTGAAATGAGATAAATGTATAAACAAGATATGATAGGTCTAATATACTGACTAAAATAAAGAAAGCTTCTGCAGATTACTAAAAACAATGCCATAGTTGTCTGTGTCATGTCCTATATTGTAACACCTCATAAAATGAATTAATCTTTGCACTTTAGCTCCAGTTTAAATTGGAGATAAAGAAAACAATATGATAGATGACCACACAACAGCAAGTCTTGTCTACCCACATGGAAAGCTTTTTATAGAATCAAGCTTCATTTTCCTTCACAACTGTAATAAGTGACATTTAAAGGCATATATAGCATATAACTAATATAGGTATAGATTTATGTCTGTGTATACATATGTGTGTGTATATATATACACTCTGTATGCGCTCATATGTAATGAGCTGTAATAATCAAATACATATCAGCACAAGGAATATTTCAATGGCTAAGAAACCCTCTTATAGTCAACGATCAGTTTAGCAATGTGGATAATTTTAATAGACACATTACTTTAGAACAAGCCTTTACCATCTGTTCTGCCCTCTAATTACAAATGCAACAAGAATATAATTCACAATTGCATCATTAAAAAGACATAAGGAACTTAATGTATGTCTCTGCTCCCCTTTAATGTAGCATGCATCTGTTATGTTTTCTTCTTGCTCTGTAGACCCAAAAAGAAAGCCCAAGGAAAACTTTCTCTTAATAGATAAAATTCTCCCCATTTGCATTTTTTCCATAAAAGGCATTATTCATCTAAGTTAGATTACTGAATATATGTGGAATGCATTTGAACACAAGTGCCTGCCTGTCCCCTATAAGCTATTCTTATATATGCGCTTAAAGAAGACCATAAACAATCCCTCTAGGTATTTGGCCCCATCAACGGACAAAGTGCTCTCAGATCTTCGTGAATCAAGAGCAATTGAATCAGTAAATCTGGGCCAGTTTCCATATAGTCTAATACAATAAGGTGCTGAATGTCCTTAACTGCTTCAAGAGAATTAATTGATTCAAGTGAATGAGAGTTAATGCATGATTTTGAAAAGTATCTGAAAACACAGGAAATACATGGATGTCAAACCCCTAATCCCAGCAGGAACGTGTTTCTGCAAGTCCTTAACTACCTTTCTTATCACACCTAGAGATCTTTTAAATCAAGGACCTAAAAGTAAGAGTGTCCTTCAGTAAAAGATGCACCTAAATATCATCAAGTTAAATTTAAGACATCACCATTTGTTTTTATCCAATTTAGGCTTTACCACCTGTAAAGCACTACTGCACTTACACAGTAATCCATTTGAAATTAGCTCAGGTATGGCACCTGCTATCACGTCTTTGACTGCAGGACAGATACAGTTTTAAATGTAGAGTACATGTTCCCAGATCACTTCAGTGAGTTTTAAACGTGTTCTTCATGAAAATGTATGATGCACTGGAACCTCCATTTTGCAGATCACAGAACATGTAATGAAAGACAACTCTTCCTTGTGGTTAAAGTCTTCCTTGGAAATAAGGAGATGTAATCCAAGTGTAGCAAAGCATAAAGGTTCTTTCAAACTTTCCCCTTTATTTGGGGGTGCCACGTTTTAAAACTCATCATGAAATACTTATTTTCAAATAAACTATTTAAAATAAACATGCAATGCGTATCAGATGGAAAAACTTGAAAAATCAAGCACACAACACAGGGAATTCTAAAGATAATGTTGCTACAGCAACTCACCCACATCACAAATTCTTTATTTTTATTATGTTCCTTCCACAATATAAACAGTAATTTAATAAGGAAGAGATTTAACAAGGAAAGTAGGAGGAGAGAAAACTGCAAATACAAAGTCAATGAGTTACAACTGGTATAGGTCCCCTAAATTACGATTTTATTCTTAAAAAGGACATTGTGGAGGTTCAGAGATTTTGAGAACAAACTGTTCAGCTGACAAGTTCTAATAATGTTGGTTGATTTTTCCCTTAAATGTCAGTCCTGAATATTCCACTGGAACAGAGTATCAAGATGTGTTCCTTTTTATCTGTTTTGCATCCCTTCCCATAGCAGCAAAGCCCACTTAACAGAGAATACCTTCACTTGCTTGTGTACCATCTTGTTTGCTTTTGGGGAAAAAACTCATCACTGCCATTGTAGAAACAAGTAATTATTTTATTAAAGGGTAGGAATCCAGCTCTAGTCCTTTTAAGTGTATTTCTCAAATAGCAAGATAATCTTAAACTTCTGCATCTATTCTATAGAGTTTCAGTTTTGCTCCTTAATGTTTTCCTGAGAATTTTATCATGAAAAACAAGCTAAATAATCATTTAATATCAATATTGAATTCATAACACTCTGGAGGATCTTTTTTAGCTATGCTTCTGCAGTGGAACTAGTCTGAACCATATGCAACTTTATAGGACATTGGAACAGGCATTTCTGATAAATTACAGTGTATACAGATCTGGTTTGAAAATCTGGCCATTTAACTAGATGCTTAAAAGTAAAGCCAAAGGCTTTTGAAAAATTAATCTCGGTTCTTCGTGCACAATCCTTCCAAAATCTTAGCTTTTGTTTTTCAAGTTAACCTAGTTCTCTTCTCTGATTTATGATATGGTAGAAAGAGTATACCTGCAGATATGTCCACAAAAGGACACGCTTTTAGATCTGTCTTAATAGCTGTGGTCATCCTTCTACTCTGCATTCAAGAACATAAAACCAACCTGTCCAAGATCTAACTTCTTCCTGGAAGCCTGAGCATGGAAGCTTCAAATGCTCAAGTCCATCCCATTGTGCCTATGTGCTGCCATGTCAGGTCCCTTCTCAGCCTTTCCGTGGAACAGGACACAAAGTCCAGAGGAATTCAACATATAGTTCTTCCATCGCAAAGAAGAAAGACACCTGATTTTGTTTTCTTTATCTCTGTCCCCAAATCTATCTTATTTGAATATAGATTGAGCTAATACAGGCGTAGTTCAGCTTCATTAAAACATCAGCACATTTTCTAAGCTATATTAATTAATACTTGATTGACAAACCTAGTGAGACAAAAAGCACAAAAAGCTACCTGCTTTTTGGATCCCCTCATTGAATTGAATAGCATCACCAAAAGGAAACAGAAATTGTAGATGTACTGAGACCTAGGTCCATAATTTCCTAGTGATGGTAACTGATGGTATGCAATTCCACAGAAGCAGAGAACAGAATATTTCTCCATGTCTCTGTTGAAACCTGTTTCCTTGTAAACATTACATGTTAAAATGTTTTATTTTAATGCATTAAGAAGGGGAGAAAAAAAAGAAAAAAAAGAAAAAAAAGAAGCACACCTAGATTAAACAAAAGCCCACAAAGCTTAGACATTACAGGAAAACCAAAATACCAGCAGGTGTTCCTCACTTTGTACTCTAGCCCAGTAAAATAAACTACCACACTACATGGGAGAAAGTGTGAGTCATTGAACATTGTAAATTTTCCTAATGTATCACAGCTACAGAAACACCTGTGCTAAACACAGTAACTTTGTGCTAATCCTCTGTGAATATTGTGAATATTTCAACAGCCCTCCAGTGTTTTCTTTCCTTACCAGCATGCTGGGGTGGTCAGTGTTTTTCTTTCTCTCCCTCTCCACACGCTTCCAACACTTCCAGGTTTGAACTCAGCTGGGGTGCCTGACCATTGCCTGGCCCCTGCAGATCTTCTGGCCAGAAGCTTTCCCCGGCATGTCGGCCAGCCTGCTCAGAGGACAAGCCTTTAACACCAGAAGAGCCAGGCTAAAACATCCTTCACAGGTAGCACAAGGCCAAAGCGAGTGCTTTGCTCCTTCGGCTTCAGCCCAGCCAGACACAGGGCTATCGTGACAACGCCTTTTTTCTGTTTCCCTTTTCTTTCCCCATGTAAGAAAAGGTGTTACAACTTGACTGGGCAACAGTCCTGTGCTTTAAAATGGCTGCTTCTATAACACATTGAAAGCAGCGTTCTCATGCCACCCCTTGTGTTCATAAAGGCAGGTAGAGGATAATAGCACTTCATGTCGCTCAAGAGCATCAAGTGAATCACAGGGAAAAAACAGTTAAAAAACACAGGGGATGACACCTGACCACCTTTCCTGGAGAGCAGCCATGCAGGCCCTGCGCTGGTGCAGTCCTGCTGGCAGAGCTGCTTCACCCACACAGGCCGGGTCTATGTACCACGGGGTCCCTCAGGCACGGCCCCATCCGCGGGTTCCTCTGGGGCTGCCCCGTGAGGGAGCGGGTGGAGGGCCTGGGGAAGCCTCCAGAACCTTCCGGAGTGCCCGGCCCCACAGCTCTCCCTCCAGCCACCCAGCCCAGGCCCAGGGCAAGGAAGAGGGCAACTGTGAACGTCAGCTCTGTGCCACCATCCTCTCCTGGGTCTGAGGGGAAAAAAAAATGGCTTGTGTGAGCCCAGCAGTGCTTTGTGTGGGTATGAGGGAAGAGACAGCCCTTCTGGGCCCAGGCAGCTTCCCCAGCCCATCTATCACCAACTGACTTATCTACTTGATAATGAGCACAGGCTGGGGTTGCTATTACAGATCATTCAAACCTTATACTCAGGATTTAAGCAAATGTCTAAACGTAGGGATTAGGACAAGATCAGAATTTGAAGGGCAAAGGCACAAAGTTTTTTGGCCACAGGCCCAGTTTGGCCTGATGGGCGCTACACAGTTATGCTGCACCAGCTCCTCACGTCGCAACCACTGCTAATCCCAGGCTAATAAACTGGCGGAGGTTAATAATCCTAACGGCCTGGTGCAACTGAGGGGGGCACAGTGGGGAGGGAGAAATTAAAAGGACGCACAAATCAAGGACTGTAATGCTGCTGTTTGCAAACAGATTACATGCAGCTAAACTGCTGTTTATTGCACCACTGACAGTGGTGCACTAACAGTGCTGAGAATGAGCCAGGGAGACAAAATCAGATTTCCTATAGCTCGCAAACTTCACAGTTTAAATGTCAGTTCTTTTCTAAATTTAGGCTTTACATTAAAGAAAGCTACGATTTGCATCAGTCAAAAAAAAAAAATATATGTTAAATTGTTCAGCACTTGTAGAATCAGTTACCCCTCATTATTAGGAAGGTTTAATTGAAGACCATGAGCATTACTGCCCTTCCTGTCTGGAGCTCTTGTGATTAGTTCCCCACCTTGCACACTGAGCACTGCACATCACATACAACAAGGAAGATATTTCTGACCTGCAAGGTCCACAGCCCAACTATAAGTCAAGAAAACTATCTTAGGAATTTTTAAGTTAAAAAATAATAATTAAAAAAAAATAATGGCACAATCTAGCATCCATTTCCGTGAATCTTTTTTTCACTTAATTTTTGAATAAAGTGGGACACTTTGAAGACACTAACACAACTAGTGATGTTAAGATCAAAATTCCAGTTGAAAAAAATATTCCACACTGAAAAATGTTTTTCTTTGTGCAAAATAGGTAAATTTTAATGATAATAAGCACTATATAGATATTAAACGGCATTCTTTGCCAGTCATCTAAGAGAGAGGGAGATGTCCAGAGCTATCAAGAGTAGAGATGAAATGGATAAGCCACAAATGTCCATTTTATAATTGTTAACTGTATTCATCCCACTTTTCATTAATAAGTTGTTTATAAGATAACTGAGTATAACTAGAATGTAAGTCTTACCTCATCAATTAAGTATACTCCTCCTTCACACACAGAAACTTGTTTAGTGGCGAAAATAGTCCTGTTGCTTTCTGTAAAATACACTTTCCATAAAGCCCAACTTGACAGGTATTGATTATATAAAGCAAATAACATTAAAGAAAGGGAGCAGGATTTCTCAGCTATGTGCAGAAACGCTACAACTAGAATTAATAACTACATGATTCTATGGCAGCATTTTTAGAAGTATCTCTATGATTTTTGAGCTTAGCAGCACTGCATTTCAAGGGTCTGCAGTTACTTTGAGCTCACCATAAATATCTGGGGATTGGTCTAAGTATTACAACACTAGTTTTGTCACCTTACTCTCAACTGGGAGCATCCTACCCCCCAAAGAGTTGTTCTTCCTCCCTGTGCAAAGTGAGGCAGAAACACAGAAGTGTTTGAGAGTGGCCCACATTGGAATAATTTGCTGTGGGGTGATAAGAGTCTCTCTCGCAGGATGGGAGAGAGGTCCACATTTCCTCCAGCAAAGCTGACAATTCATAATCTCTACAACTGCACTCATCCCGTTTTCTCAGTTCATAAAGAGAAGCTGATCCCTTCTGTCATGTTTTGACTGACACCGAAAGCAGCTAGTATACTAAGAGTGGATTCTGATTAAATAGGTTATTGTTTTATCTTCCATTGTAACTCCTACCAAGGCAGAGAGAACCTTTTAAAAGATGTTAATATGTGCAGCAGAAGAGGAAAAAATCCATTTTAACCTCTACTTGTAGTTGACATTTTAGTGGATTTACAAGATACCATGAGGTTACTCCTGAGTATCTTTATTCCAAGTGTAACCCAACTACATCCCAAAACCAGAGATGAAAACTGGTCTATCACCCATAGGTATTTAATAATTCTGCCTCATTGTCTGCTTTCTATTCTTATCATGTCAGCAGCACAAAAAAATTACTTGCTAATGGCAAGACCAGTTGAGAATTCAACTTTCGCTGTCATCAGTGGCTTGATCTAACCTTCTATAATCTCAGTGAAATCTCCAATTAAAGTCCACATTTCTATTCTCATCTTCCAGCCTACCCAGGTTCTTGAAATAAGTCTTGCAGGCAGTGTAGAGTGCTTCCTTTTCTCATTAGAGATTGGGAGAGTTAATGGGTTCATCAGAAAGCCATTGCACCGAGTGTAAACGTTCCTGCTTTGTATGCATTCCTAGAAAATGGCAGTCTGGTACAGTTATATTTTACTTGATCAAGCTATTGGAATTACTCACGAATTTGGTGCGCTTTTATGAGGAGACACATGCAAGTGTCACCTTGTAAGCCTCATCACCTCTGTGGAGTCCCAGCAACTAGATTTTGTTTCCTTTTAGTCTTCATGCAACAAAGCAACATGGCAGATGCTCTCCTAAGCTTCTTGACAGGTTCTGAAAGCTGGTTTTGCCTTACTCAGCCCCTAAGATCTTGGTAAAGAATCATTCGTCTTGTTTTTTTATCCACAAAACTATTTGTTCCCTTTGTACTACTGCTTCAGAAAATATGTATAGTGTAGAAACACTTACTGGACAAAATTAAGTATTCTCTTGTCCAAAGTCACATATTGTAAGCCCATGTCTGGGTGTAGCAGTACAGGTCAACCACTGTGTAGCGCTTTATTAATGCAGCCTTTCTGAGATTAATTTCTTTATATGGCAAAGAGGAAATTCTAAAATTCATCCACTTCTGGAAGCTTCTGGTGCTTCAGCAGATGTTCTGAAATAACAATCCATATTCAAAGACGTCTTTCAAAGGGCTGAACTTCAGAATTAGGGTCCTTAGCTTCGTGTTTCAGACTGCAAGGTAAAAGAGTGACAACTAATCAATCATGCAATTGCCAATTGCAAGGACTTTGCTTTCTAAGATAATTAGAGTTCTTTCAGTAGTTATCCAAAGGTATTGACAAACAAGATCAATAAATCTACTGCTACTGTTCATTCAGATCTGACTCACAACTTACTTTGCTGAGGTTATATGTGGATGAACTAGAATCAGAAAAAATATGACAAGCTCAGGCTGTTGTCTTATGAAAACCTGTCAAGTTTAACTATGATGCCAATAATGTCTTGTGTCATTTAGCTTTAATTAACTCTTCTGAAAAAGTAAAAAACCAAAGGAATATTGAGTCAAACTAGATTTTGTTTAATCTCATGACCTCTCTCCATGAATACTTTATACTAGATCTTCAGCAAGACACACAGGAATCTGGGGTGAGCAACAGTCAAACATTAGATTGCTTTATAACCTCTTCAGTAGTACACACAGAAACATTCTGTAAATGGACTGGAGGCCACAGAAAATACTGATTGCCAAATACTTTTTCTACATTGAGCCACTTTTTACAATACCTTTTTATGAATTACCAGCTGATTAATATTTCACTCTATTAAAAGCATTGCCCTGTGTCATGAGTCTAAAGCCTAAAAATATAGGACGGGCATTTTTTTTTTAATTTCTTTTCTTGACCTTCTAGGTATGTCTTTTATAATTTAGTTTAGTATGTTTTAAAAATCTTGAATAGTTTTCTTGCTTTTCCCCAACAAACTTCATCTATTTTCCTTTGCATTGCTACATTATGTAACCCTTTAATGCAATAAAGAATATGAAAAATACTTTCCCTACTATCTTGGTAATATCTTTGAGTTACCACTACGATGAAAATAGCATATGTTTTCTGAGTAATACACATTGACCAAATCAGTAGTAAACTTATTAGAAAGATATTAAATTATTTTGTTGGGCTCCAACTTTTGCAGTTAACTTGTTCTCCTTCTTAGAAAAAAACAGGTAGAAAAGAAAATGTTAAACAAAGCTCTCTTCTTGTGTAGACTTGTGCCACAGTCTTAACACTGATAGACTGTATTTGAAGTCTTGATAGACTTAAAACATCAATGTAACTTAGGACCTCAAACTACATCCACCTTCTTCAATGTAGTTGGGAGAATTATACTGAAGTGAGTGCAAGTCCAGCATCCAGGGCACATGTCAGCTTCAGTAAGATTGTTGCAAGACAGAAACTGACTTTTATAGTATTTTGTTTACAGAAGCCGTATTTTATTTTATTTTATTTTATTATTCTATAAGGGTGTTTCTGTGAGCCACCTTAAAAAAAAGTCAAAGTGTAAATTTGATGTTCCCACTTAAACACAGGAAGAATTTTGTGGTAATAGCACACAGTAGGGCATTTTAGTGACACTATTCTACTTCTTTTTTTCAGTCCTTAGTGTAAAAACTCAGAGAGAGTATTTATTTCCTCTATGGAGATGTTGATGTTTTGTCCTGGTTTTGACAGTAAGGACAGCAGAACTATACAACCCTTTCACCACTTCTGTTTCTCTAGGATTAAGGAATGTTATCACATGTATAGTTCTGCTGTCCTTACTGTCAAAACCGGGACAAAACATCAGCATGCACTGCAGCATTCTCAAAGCGGGTCAGGACTGAGAAGTTGAGGTTTTTGGCTGGCACTGATTGGGAGAGGCAGCCCTGATGCAGCAAAGCAAACAGGCTGTGTTTCCAACAACTGTGATTACCACATAAATAACTTAAAAATTTGTGGCATGATATCTTTCAAGTCATCAATATCAGTGCCAAAAACCTGTCTGGATTTAAATTGCATGTCACATATTTAAGGTGTAATCTACATAGCATGTGTAAACCAGAAAACATCTATGATACCTCAATTTTTCCCTGGGGAAAGGCACAAAAATTTTACCATGGTAAAAGTGCAGGTGGCCATGTGTTGAACATTAGATTTCCAGAGCTGGAAAAGCTGAATCCACATTCCAGAATGCACTGAGAATCAATATACATATTAAAATTTTTAGAGAGAACTGTTACATTCCCATTCTCAATGCATGTGTTAGTTGAACTTGTGACTTTAAGTACCCTTCTGGTAAAAACATTGTTTTGTAATTTGAAAGCACTGCAGACATGGCACATGTTGTTGATGTTAAGCCTCACATTTTTGATATGTGGTACCACTGTTTTATAAAAACTGTTCTTTATTTTTGAATACTGCTTATATATCACAGTAAATTTTAACGTATACAAGGAACACAAATGGAGCTGTGTGTGCATAAATGCTTGCAGAATTAGGGCCTATATTTATTCTTTCTATTTTACTACTTACAGTGAGGTCTGCATCATGCTAAATCATGTTATGAGCATTTCATGCAGCAAAAAGAGGCACTTAAACTTTAGCACGTTAAATACTGAAGTAAGGATTAATGGAAAATTATTTCTGTGTTCTTGTGTTTCTCCCCTTGATTCTCTGGTCCTACTGAGTATTTTAACAGCAGATGCTATGATCATCAAGTATTCATTTATTGGAAAATTCATGAGTTTTGAAAAAACGTTACTGCTTTGTAATACTAACACCGAGCATCAGCATCAGTACTTCATTATTTCTCCTCAAATTAAAATGTAGCATTATTTTATTTGAATTCCAACATGAATTCCAACTTAAATCTTAGATATTTTACACTTGTCCAAAGTTAATTTATAGACATGTTCAAATTCTACCTGTTTATGAGTTTTTCACACATTTTTCCTCATCTTTCTGTCACAGGGTGATAATGAATTTTTGAAACATTTTAAATGCTTAAATATGCACAAAGTGAGCAGGGGGGCAGTTTAATGTAGTTCATTTACATCAACTACAGTACAGAAGAACACAAATGAATCACGGAGTCCCAGCAAAATACGGCATATTATTTAGTGGAAATGATGCACTCATCCTAACAGAGATAATGATAATTATACCATAACTTAGAACATCTCTTATGTACATAACTCTTTCCACTACTCTGTGTCCTACAAATCACATTAAGATTTGTGACAAGATAAAAACCTTGATTATATGAAGCATACGAAGATGAATTAATTTTAATATGCTTGGTTTCTTTTTCACGATTCTAAAAAGTAGCCAAATGTTTCACTTTTAAATATAGCCTGAGAACCATTTTGAATTTATCCACAGCCAGTTTTTGGCATACAACATAAATTTGATGTTGTTCAATTATATTCATGCATTGTATATCCGTGAGGCAGTATAATTGCATAACATTAAGACTTTTGAATGGAATACATCAGGTAATGATTTACAAATTGGATTAAAACAAAAAACCTTTAGTTGTTGGTGACCTTAATCAGTCATGTTGGTATTCATGTTTCAAATACAAATATGGTTCTATTTTCAGTTCTAGGCTTACCATAATGAATCAGAATGGTCTGTCCTGGAAAAATCAGCTCCTCAGGTTGAACACATGCACTATAATATTAGAAATAAATATTCTTGCAATACATTACCCAGAGCCAACTCTGTATATGATATTCCATTACATTAAGAGACTTCCTGATATAATCAGCAAACAGACAACAAAGATTGATTAATCAATAAGTGGGCATGGCCTTATTACAGTGAACAAATTAGACAACTCAGGATATATTGCTTTATAGGCAAGACTTCTTCTTTACAAATATTCTCCATAATTGATTGTAGTGACCTTTTGGCAATACTGAAAAACATTCTCAATTAATAGGCTACTTTTGCAAAACAGATCACAGTAGGGAGAACTATGTCTTTGCACAGTAAGGCTTCAGAGAAAAGGAGGAAAATGTTTTTTAAACCTGCTCAGTGGGAAGCAGATGAGAACTGTACTTTCTGAAGCAGTATTTGTTTAATAAAAGCAATGTAAAGAGGATTTAACATTGATACAGTATTTCAAGAGCCACATCACCAGCTGAGTTCTAATCTATTGGTCCCCCTGTTATGGGAGTACCTAGGAGTCAACTACAACTTATGAATTATTGTTAAATGCAGATCAGAAGTCCTTTTGTAACAAACACACTAACTCAGACTCTTTGTTTATAATGCACACTATATATCAAAACCAATTAAACAGAGCAAGTAAGAAAATAAATAAGAATGTATGGCAATAATGGCTTCAAAACTCACATACAGTCCAGGAACAAACAAAAAACCTGCTTATTTTCTCTGTCCTAGTCATCTTTGGTGGAGGAGATACCCAAGCACTGTATTTAAAGATGATTTCACTGGCAACTGCACATAAGTCTGCAACAAACTCACTAATCGCACTAACAGAACTTCCATTTCAAAGCCTTCTAGTTACTTCTCCAAACCTCAACTTTCCAGGTTAAAAAAATATTCAGAGTGAATTTAAAAAATGTACAAACATAGCAGTTTCAAGACAAGCCTTGGGGGGGGGAGGGGTGCCCCTAAGTGACTTCCTTGCAGAAATTTGATGCAAAAGTATTCATGTTCTAGTTTGTACACTTTTTCATGGAAACGGTAGGCGTTTTTAAAGTAATATGGAAATTGGTAAAGATTGGGATGTTCAAGCTTGGTTTCAAAGTTGTGATCTGGGAAAGAAAAAAAAAAAAAGATTGGAAGTAGCAAATTAAAAGAAATAGCATTTTTGTTATACCAAATGAGAGGTATGGGAATGAAGATCCTTTAAAGATCCCCTCTGTTTTGGGGTGGGAAAAGGGAAAAAAAACAGCAGGAATAGTGGTCTTGTTTAGCAGGATTAGTGGTCTGGTTTTAGGGGAACAGGTATAACATTTATCTTCTGAATATCAGACCATCCAGGAAAGAAATGCATCTTCCCCCTCCAACCCCCCAGCACATTCTTCCTCTCCATTTAAAGGATCAGGGTTTTGCTGCACAGTTAGCACTGGACTAGCTGCCTTTTGGGGCATAGAAGAGTTTTTGTAGTTGTCATTTTTTAAACTCAAGCTGACTAGAGGAAACAGTATTTTTCCATGAAGTCAGAGCAAGGAATGATCGCCTCTTTGGGAGAAGCTGTTGTCAGCTAACCCAGAAATTTTCAAATAAATTTGCAGGCCAGTTAAAGACAAACAGCTCAAATCTTGTCGTTCTTCCTCCTAAGACAATACTCCATCCCACGTGCAGCCCAGATGAGTCTTGTGGTGCTAAACTAGCTTGAGAGCTGAACGTATCTATTTTCTCTCTAAGCCTGGCAAATATATACAATTAAAAAAGTTCAATCCATTTCAGAGGGAAGGAAATAAGGCTTACGCTTCCCACCCAGCAAGCCTTATATTGATGGCCTTGTGCGTAGCTGTCTATTTTTATTAGTTTACAGGCTGTAAACATTTCAGTGTGCAATGTCCTGAAGAAGAGTATGTCTGCAAACTTTTTTTTTTCCCTCCATTTTATAAATGAGAGCTAATTAGACTTGATTTTAGTCCTTTCTTTTGTGAGATTCAAGTCCGCTGGTTTTGTGCTGTAGCTTCTGGCTACACTGTGATCAAGTGTCACAAAAATACCATAAAGTCCAGAAGTTGCTAATTTAAGCAACTTTGCTGTTTCCTGCCCACCCTCCACCACCACCACTCTTTCCATCTCAGTTCAAGAATTTATAGAGCTATTTAAAAAGAAGGATTGGGATTAGTCACGATTCCTTTACAAGAATCAACTGAAACCTTGCACAGATTTTCAGGCACAGCATTTGCATAAACTGGCCTAATGAAAAAAAAAGAAAAAAGAAAAAAGGAAGTAGCAATGTTTGTCCATTCTCAATGTAATGTGATCCATTCCATTCTGTATATTATCGGAGAACAGTTCTTTCAGGGCGCTGGTAGGTCAAAATAATGTAATATATAGTTACAGTTACAGAATCTATTACACGCTGCTTTGTCAGCCCCCTCACATATAGACATATCTGAGATTCATTTGTAAGCTAGATCCTAATGTAAAAAGGGTATTCTCACTGTTTCTTTTCTCTGTCCCATCCACCACAGCATTGCTGAGCAGACGTTTCAAGTCAGGCTGATGCACCTACATCATCTATCACCTTCTAAAGCTGACAGACCAAAACAATTGGCTCTTCCCTTTCCTATGAACAGAGTAAACTGGACAACAAACTAAGGAGAAAAAAAGCATTACAGCCCACAAAGCTGGCTGAAAGTATTTGCAGAATCAAGCCAATGGTACAGAGAAGCAATTCCTAAAATCTCCTACAGTTTCATACAATTCAAGGAAACCCTCAGAGGCAAGCTAGTGGAGCATGGTGACTCTATTACAGGCTACAATGTGTACTGTAGACAGGAGAATTGCCAGACCTATGATTTGGATTACTAGTATAACCCTCTGAGTTTGTGGATAATTGTCAGTGTACACATACATAATCCATGCATCAGTTTTAACAGAACAGCACCAAGTGAGCTAATCTTCTATTCAACACAACAATCCATGCCAACTGGCATACATCAGAGCTCTTTAGAAGCACAGATGTCCACATCTTCCTCTCCTAGAGAAACACAAAAACCTCCTACTAAATGTCAAATAATTCTAGTCAAGTTCTTCACTGAAATAGCACCAGTTATATTCAATTATCTTTAAGGTAGTCCATGCTCCTAAGCAAATCAGAAGCCCTTTTGACAGAATCAATTTCAAGCAGCAGTGTCAGAAATATACCTGGTTATACCATGCCCTCAGACTTGTTTTTCTCTACATTTTATTGTGGTAGTTACCTATCTAAGATTATTAAGTCAGAAAGGCCTTCTTTGACCCTGCCACAGAGTTTTTGCTGGCATAGCTATCTTCAGCCAATTTATTCCCTTCCAGGTTTGAAAATGTAGACTTTGTCCAAATTTCAACGTCTTATTACTACATACACTCTGATTTACCATGAGGGCCTGTTTACCTGAAAACGTCCATGTTTTGGCTTCACCTCTTCTTTCAAGGATGAGACAAACACTAAACATAAGGCAGGTACTCAGTCCATGTGTACAATGGACAAAGTACATTGACGTTCATGAAGCGCTGCCAACTTATACTATGAGAACTTGATTCACTGTATTAAGAACCACCCGGAAATTATACTCAAATTTAATACCTTTTAGAAAGATGCCTCCTACATGAAGGTAAATGCTTGTTTTCCTTCATACAATCATTCACAGATACTCTGTCACATACGTCATTCTTTGTGGCTGCCTTCTGCACTCTTTGCTGTGGTATCTGAACATCTAACAACATTACATGAATTCTAAATAGAGTCCAAACATAGATTTTGTTAAACTATGGACATCAAGCAGATTCATAATAATTATTACTGGCAAAAGTTGTAGTAAAAATGCGAATTCAGCTTTTCATCCTCAGGGAAAAAATTTCTTACTCGTAATTTAGTAGTATTATTATACCTCCTGAGGAAATCTCACTAGCTACAATTTAAATTGAAAAAAAAATACATAGAGTACCTTAGTGAATCGCACTTCACATATACAGTGTCTGATGTGATAAACAAAGGTCCTCACTTCAAGACTAGTTCTAAAAAGAATTTAAATCCAGCTAAAGAAGGTATTTGAACATGAACTCCCAAAGTTTTAATCTATTTTTCAATAGAGCTTGCCTGATCCCAGATAGTGCAGCGTTACAATTATCTGTCTTGCTTTATTGGATATGTTTCTTTAAGGTGAAAAGTCTGGATACTTTTTGCAAGGCCAGCATTTTCATTGCCAGCTCACCTGCATCGTGAATGCATAGGTCACCATGCCTGTGTTTGCAACTGTGAAGATGGGAAAAGCCACCTCGGTGACCGCTATACAAAGATTATTTTTAGCAGCCGCTGGTTCTTTAAGGAAATTAGAAAAACCTGTGGGCAGGTGACTGTATAGTAAAGACAGTCTCTAGGATCACAGTGATGGAGAGCTAGTTTCTCTGCTCTGAGAAACACAGTCCTCTGCCCGCTGGTACCACACAGAGTCCTGCATCTGGGCATCTGCTCCTAGCTTTTTTTAAATGGAGATTGTAAGTCCAAAGTCCAGTCCAAATGCAGAACATTTCATTGCCATTTTTACATGGTTGTAAACTTTTTAATTCCTCGTGATGCCTCATTTGAACAAAACAAAACAAAACAAACCCTCCAGTTACAGAGAATTAAAAACCTTTTAAAATGTGGAGGTTTATCCAAGATTAAATTCATCTACTGCTATTACTGACAAGTATTCAGGTTATGACAACATGGCTAACTTCCCTACTGATAGACTCCAATTTTGTCTCTCATTCAGATGTTTCCTTCCACAACCACATGCCAAGGCATTAGTTCAGTTCTGACTCAAAAGGAAGAGTACCACCCACTGAATCATCTCCTGTGGCATCCTGTGTTTTCCTTAGAGAATCTCCTCAGCCCAAGGTCTGGACATTTGATGTGATTATAACCCAAGGCAAAATGAAAAAAAAAAAAAAATTACGTATACATACATAATATACACATATATATGAAGCATATGGAAAATGTATCTTTGCCACATGAGACTGAAGGTCAGTACAGCTCTCGTAGGAAAAAAAGAACATAATTTATAAAACATACATGCTGCTTTCATGCTGTTCCTTTTCCTTACCTTTAATAGAAAACCCCAGAGAAAGCAACTTATGCTTACTAAAAACAGCAGCATCTCTTGTAAAAGATAAATGCCAAATTATATAGTGAACAGGAAAAATATAACACTGGTTGTTAGCCCATTAGAAATTTATTAAATTTTTTTCTCTGTAGGTTTTCCTTTCTTATTTTTCTTTATTTTTTTTTTCTATTTTAAATACTCTCTTCTGTGAACTATGAAAGCCCTGGCAATGGCTATGAAAAAACTTAATGCACAGACAGGAAGATTAGGTTTTCGGTTTGATTAAAATTTAAGTATATCTGTTAAAACTCTTGGCTAATGAAGGTCACATGAAGATATCTGTTCCCAAAATAAATGAATAAAAAGAATCATATCAGGCACCTTGTTTAAATATCTAACAGCAGTTTTGTTTCGACAATTCAATATTGAAGGAAGCAACTTGTTTGTTTAAATTGCTATCAGACTCGCAGGGCAAACAGGTTTTCAGTGGAAGTCGCACTGCATGTAGAAATTCAGAAGGAATAATTACAAGAAATATAATAGCCTTGAAAAGCCAAGTACCCTGTCAGTTCTAATAATCCTTCTTTCCTCGTAGCAGATGAGGAGATTTGTAAGGTGACATTGATATTAGAAGAAATAGGGTTTCTCATAATAAAGCTATGCAATATTGGCTCCATCCCTAAATATTTGTATAGAATTAAATAACACTCTCCTTCGTTATTATGCTCCTCAGGAGTCATTCATGATATACATAATAAATCAATAAAACAGTAGGAATGCCTTGCAATGCTAATATGCTTTATAAAAGAACAAATACAAGGATTAAAATCCTAATTATAGGGGAAATAATGAAGGTGTACGATGGAACTGTAGATTATATATTGCTAGAAGTGTCCCATTTAATTACTATACCTACCATTTTCATTCTCATAGAGGAAATTTACCCTCAAAGCATCATTTTTATCTGACAATACTGACTGCATTATAATCTCAGCTAGTACTTTTAATGGTTTATATTTTGTTGACATTAAACTTGTTGGACAGATTTGCCCGTTCCTGTTCTAGCCATTTTACATATTCAGGACATACAAAGCAGTGAAAACTGGCTTTTCTTGTCAGCAAAGTATCCCCCAGCCTCAGAAAGGTTCAAGTTTTCTTGTTCAAGCTCTTGTTCAAACTGCTCTTCACTATACAGATTCTCAAATGCAATATGATCAGCTTCTAAATGTGAGGTTTGGACTGTGTTGACTAAAGCTCACGAACATGTAGTCACACAGAATGGAGCACCATCGTGTAATAAGGTCTTGTACTCCAAGCATACGTACTCATATGATACAACATAGAAAGGCGGGTAGGTCAAACAAATTCGCAGATTACCTATCAGGAAAATATTCAAGAACAAACCAACACAGCAGCAGATAGTTTATATTTGGTACATAAGCTGTTGCATATATTCAGCTGGTTGATTCCTGGAATGACACCAGGCATCAGCTACATGTACAGGCTGGAATTTGTTTCTATTCCATTTAACCAACAGAGATAAACATCATTAACCACACTGCACTGGGAGTCGTGACAAAAGAAGAAAATAATAGTTATAGTAAAAATTCTTTGGAATTACTTAGATGTTAATCCAAATGCGTTTAGTGAGTTCATAAGCAGAAGGGAACTGCTTTTATTTTGTGCACCAAATCACTCAGTAACTCCAGTATAAATGTTCCACAAGTTCAGATACGGCCTAAAGAAGCCCTCCCCTGCTCCACTCCCCAGTCCTTTACCAAACATATTTAAGTATAGGCCACATTGCGATGAATGGGCCTAGCTTTTTGCAGATAATTGCAGTACTTTTGACGAGGAATTTGCTGCCTCATGATTGTACGTCACTATGATATATCCAATGGCACTTGATTGAGTAGGCCATCTTGCACAGAGGAAAGAAATGAAGAAAAGGACCAGGACCGTGCCTCAGGGGCAACTTAAATAGATGGCTTAACAAAAAGGTTCCTTTCACTTCTGATCACTGCTCAACTTAAACCAGTGATTTTACTGATACAAGATAAATGAAGAAGAGAGTTTTATATAACAAAAAAAAAAAGGGGGGGGGGGGGGGGGGAGGAAGAAAAGATATAACCTAACATCATCTTCTCTCATTTAGGTCCAACCTTTTTAAAATATTTTTTCAAGCTCTTTGGAATGGTAAGATGATGTCTGTATAAATTTGAGGTTCAGGATGCAGCTAGATGGTGTACTCACAGGATGATCCTCTATAAGGGATATGTTACATATTGGAGGTATTCTGGTTGTTAGTAAAGAATTCTTCTGGGAAAGCCAAATTAAATGAGCAGAAGGACTCTTCTTGCTTTCATCTAATCCCGAGGCATGATTTTATTACTATTTGTTTTAATTCAGTAGTAGGTTCCAGGGAGTAATACTGTATTTTAGCATCTCCACTTCTCTGTCCTTAAAATGAGCAGATCAATTGGAAATGGCAGTGAGAACTTTGGAAGAATTGACTACTGCATGGAAACATTGATCATACACTGCAATTTAGCTGAAGGTTAGCTTGAGAGAGGAAGTGAAAATTGCAGTGGTTTAAGAATAACTAATTTCCCCCTATTTTATAACAAAACATCTTAGTCCTTTCCAAAAAGGCTTTCATTTCAACCTTTGCTTTGTATTATGGTAGAGTTGGAGGGTGGAGGGAAGGGAAAGCAGAAATTACTTAATTTGATTAAACTGCAACAATTATTTGAAAATTCTTTTGAGAAGAACTAAAATATTTTTGTGTCTCATTTTCGAAATTAAAAAATACTTTAAAATTTCACAACCTCTCTGAAAAAAAATTTTCATCTCTGGTCTAAAATGATACATGAGGAATAAACAATACTGTAGTTTACAAATGAGATTCCTAATCACAAAAGTTTTTCTTCCTAGTTCATTGCCATTTATATAAGGTTCTATTTGCAGATACTGCATCAAAGTGCTACATTTAAATATTTGTTTTAGGCTCTCATTTCCACAGACTTTTGAATAAAGCCTGTACGTTAAGTGAAATCTTAATAAAACCTTAAGCTCACAGCTTCAATAGTGACATGGGGAGAAAGAAATCTGGAGGCAGAAACCAAGGAGAGAAAAAAAACCTGTTACAGTTGAAAAGTGATGGCAAGTGAATGAGGCAAGTGAATGAAGCATGGAAAATATTTAACACAAAGCATCAGTATGAAAAAAAATTCTGTTAGAGTCTGGCCAGACAGCAGGAGTGAATGAGAAACAGTAGGTAGGTGCTAAATGGAGCTGGTTACAAATTCCCATCCAGACAAAATGGACTAGATGTACATAGTAATTTTCATTGATGTTTTGTCAATTTCTGTTTTCCCAATTATTTTAGGATATTATTAAATGAAAAGATGAATAGCAGAAGATTCTACTTTGAACTTGACCCGGAGAAGAAAAGAAAAACATGGAAGTTACTAAAGCAGGGTATTTTTGTTTTGTTTTTCTTTTGAAAGCCACAATTTTTGTCATGAATGAAAAAGCATATGATAACATACGAAACGTGGTTGTATAGCTCAAGATCATCTCACCATTACATTTTTCAGTCATTCCCTTGAAATGAGGCTTTCAAATTTTCCATTAAGCAATCCAGCAGCACTCATTCCTCCTCCGTCCAGGTCCAGTGAGAATGACCAATAGCTCTATTCAGTCTGTGCTTCTCCCCACTTCAATTAATAAATGTTCCAGTGAAGTAATACAGTGTATACAGTCACAGTTATTGTCCACAACCAGACCAAAGTCTCATTAGGGTTTTTTTTTGTGTTTGGTTTTACTTTGTTTTTAAAGAAAATTACAGGGCCCTAAACCTATTGCCTGTCTGGAAAACCCACATCAGCGATGCCCTGGTGCAGTAGGTTCTCTGAGCCTGATTACCTCAATTTATCACAACTATGATGAAAAGAGTTTCTGATCTTTTCCGATATCGCCCATAGCAGAAGAATTAAAAGCCAGACATATATGGTGAAAAGAACACCCAGCCAAGGATCTTTGGGATTGTTTTGTTAAATTTCTTCACTTTCTATGGATAAAAAGTATGTTGACATATATAAGGTGAAAATGTTTTGGTCCCAAAATGGACCCTTCCCATAGCCATGCCTAAACCCTACATCCATATGCCTGGAGTCCACCAGCTGCATCACAAGGTCTTCTCTTACTGCTCGCAGCAGTGCACAATGCAGCAGCGTGCACTCAACAGTGCAGCTGTGCTCTTATTACAGAATCACAGAATCTTCATGGTTGGAAGGGACCTTTGAGATCATCGAGTCCAACCATACACACACACACAAAAAAAAAAACAAACATGAAACAAACCACACCCTAGAATCTCTGCCCCTAGAGCATGCCCTGAAGTGCCAAATCCAGATGCCTCTAAAATACCTCTAGGGATGGTGACTCAACCATCTCCCTGGGCAGGCTGTTCCAGTGCCTGACCACTCTTTCAGCAAAGTAATTCTTCCTCATATCCAATCTAAACCTCCCCTGCTGCAACTTCAGGCCATTTCCTCTGGTCCTGTCATTGTTCACCTGGGAGAAGAGGCCAACACCCTCCTCTCTACAACCTCCTTTCAGGTAGTTGTAGAGGGCAATGAGGTCTCCCCTCAGCCTCCTCTTCTCCAAACTAAACATACCCAGTTCCCTCAGCCTCTCCTCATACGACTTGGCCTCCAGACCCCTCACCAGCTTGGTAGCTCTCCTCTGGACCCACTCCAGCACCTCAATGTCCCTCTTATACAGAGGGGCCCAGAACTGAATTAAACCTGGCCTAAACCTGTGTAAACTATAAACTTTACACAACCTGATTATAAAACCACAGCTTGATTTCCTAACCGACTCTTATTGTTTTTCTCTAACAGAAACTGCAATTCAAGAGGATCTGAACTGTCCTCTATAGATTCCACAGAACTATATTTGAATGTCTGTGGCTCGCTGTGAGCATTTCCTCAGCAGGTAACTCCCCACTACTGCAGCTACTTCTCTACGTTCCTTACATCTCTTTAAGATGTCAGGTAGGGGACTTTCCACTCCTAACACTTGCCTCTTGATTACCTCCTTCTCTCTCAAAGCTTTTTTAAAACAAAACTACCTGAAAATATTTAGGAAGAGTGTTTTTACCTCTCAATTCTTGTCATGTGTTTTTAGGATCTCCCTCTTATTTATGTCAACTCCTACTGTGAAGAGTCAGTAAGTACACTAGAGACAAACTCAGAAATACATACAGGCTCTAAAAAGTACCTGTAGATCCACAGGACATAAAATATCTTGGCAAGTAAGGCTGTCTGTCCCCCAAGTTGTTACCTTGAGAGTGGTTAAGTCCTGGATGACAATGAGTGATTTTTGGCTCTTGAAGCGTGTGGATGGAGGCCCAGGGTAAATCTGGGATCTAGAGGTTACACGAAGATTTCTTTAGCTCCTTAATGTATCCCAAGATATACACAGGTGTCTCTTGCTATGGGGGATAACCAGGCACCTGAGCCAGAAAATTTCACTGTGAGAATCCCAGGTTGCCTGACCTTCATATGTTTATTTTGTAGAGGGGCCAGTCTAGCTCTGCATACTCTTTGCTTCAGGAAATTATTAATTGTATTGTGCTTGTGTAAAATCAATAAATCCCAAAGAGGCTGTTTACCAAATGCAGTTACTATTTTTCCATTTAACAATCTTTTTATCCCCTTGGTGTTTTATAATTTTCTTAGATATATTTCTGTCTTTACATTTTATTGAAATGTACTGGCTCAGCACATATGTGGCTGGTAGATAATCACAATATGGACAAAATGTTCTATTCAGTTGGCGCTACTTATTCTCTCCTACTGTTTCAGCTGGAGAAGTTGTTATTCCTGAAGACTGATGGGTTTCAGGCACAGACACATGAAGTAGTTAACTTTTCTTTTTAAAACTATATGAATAGTTAAACAAAAATTTGTTCAACAGTTTAAAAGACAATTTAATTTAAATTCCTTTTGATTTAAAAGACAAAATATTTCCTTTTTTGTTTGTTTGGTTTTTGGGGTTTTTTTGGTGGTTGTTTTTTTTTTTTTTTTTTTTTTTGTTTTTTTTTATGTTTTGGAGCTGAAGATTTTAGTGCAAAGCTTTTGGTAGGCCACTAACTCTGTTCCAGAGACCTAGGCTATGCACATAGGCCACAAATTTACTGAAATAAATCCCCCAATATTTAATAACTATGGCATTTTACTGAAGCCAGTATGCCCTTCAGGGTGGTCACATATTCCAAAACTCTCCTGCTATTAAAGCTGACCAAATTTTGAAGGAAAGCATTCTTTGATTGCAGGCTCCCTGTGGTGACATTTCAGAGCACGCAGCCCAAGACTCCTCAGCTCATTTCTTCAGGAAGCAAATGTTATTGGTGAGAAATTGGTGGATGCCAGTTATTCCATATAGTTCAATCCTTATCAGTGTTATTAATTCAACAGTCAATGTAACTCATTCAGTAGTCTGAAGAAGCAGGTGTTAAAAAAAGTCAATAGATCACATTTTAATAGTGTGCTTAAATTCCATTTCTTTTTACAAAACCGGATTTTTTGAAATAACAGGAATTTGAAATAACACTGATGTTTCTATAGAATAAAATAATTCTAGTTTATAATGGACTCTAACATTACTATGGTTGCAGGCTCATAAGCTGTTTATTTGATCAAATATTCCTTTAGGCAGTACTATTAAAACTTTAAGTTTCTTTTTAATAGCTTCTGTTTGTGGTAACACATATGCTAGTCCAGCATTTTTGAGGTTTTCTATTTGTTCTACAGCTTTTGACTGTATTATCCTTCTTCTCATTACAGTACAGCAGAAGACATTTGTCTCTCTGTTTAGTAGAGATGCTTGTTGCATTTGTTGTCTTGAAAAAGCATGAAAACCATCACTGGGTGGGTGGGGATCCCATTTTATCATTATCTGCAGAACACAGTATCTTCAATAGCTATGAATTAATAAACTATTTTCAACTGAGGATGCATATCTAGGTCTTCATTCTGAACAGCTGGCATACCTTTTCTTTTTGTTAAGGAAAGCAATCTTATTCCCAGCCACGTGCTGTTCTCTTTAGCTCTTTTAATAAGGTAACCATGGCTCCACAGCTTCAGAGCTGGTCTTTGTCAACAATATCTGGATCTTCTCCTCATAACCTAATAGGAGAAGGACTATAGTTTTCCCAAGAGGAATGAACTCAAAAGAAACCCTTATTACTGAGGCTGAATGATGATGGTAGTGTCATAAACTTACTCTATAAAATCCCTACTGACTTTTGCAAAGGTATACTGCCTCTTATTGATAACGTCAATTCTGCAAGAATGTCCAAAACTTGCTGGGAGTACCTCTGCATGAATTGGGATGGAGGATACTTTAAAAATTTGAGTTGGTACAGAATGTACTCGAGTCTGGAGATTGGAACAAGAATTGCAGAGAAGTCACTCATGCTATTCTGTACAGGCTGATCAGTATATGAGAGTCTAGTGTATAGCTTATAGTACATAGGTGAGAAATCTCCAACTGTATTATTGCCTGCTTTATTTCCTCATCTATTTCAGGTAAACACTGGTGGTTAGCCAACAAATAAAAAGGCACCCAACACTTGTGTTCCAGATGTGCATTGGTATGCCAGGGCAATCTACCTGTAGAGTGTGCTTCATACTTTTTGTTTTACAGAGCATGGATGGAATAAATTACACATCACTTGGTCTGATCTCAGAAATTCATTAGTAAGAATAAATTTTTTGCACAACATCAACACTTCAGAGTGGACCCTTGAGTCTCCTAACACAGGCATGACTAAAAACTCCACAATGCCTTTAATTTTTTGCCAGAATATGGTGATAGAAAGGGGAAGTTCTATATCTAAAACACAGCTGGACCCTAAAGGCCTCTAAAACACTACTAGTTTGTAATATTTCTAGGTAATCAATTAGAGAATCCAGTGTTTTTCTTGAAAGATGTTTGTCCAGAAGGAATCAGGTGAGAGGAGTTGTTTCACCTTTCCTGATGAAGGTCATTGACTATTGTCTGACAAGTCAGCAGTAATTAGACAAAACTGCATTGCAAGGCTTAATAAATAAAGCTGTTGTTCTGCTCTGCACAATTCTGTCTGGCACCCACAAGAAAACAGAGCTGAAATTAAGTCTCCATTCATTACAAAAATAGTCTAACAGTAATTCAGAGCTATGGACTGTCTGTTGTTTGTCAATGGTATTGAATGGTTTCTATCTACTGTAACAAATCACTCAACAGTAAAATAAATGGTAGTTGATTGTATGCCAATGGTATATTTAACAGTACTCTATTGTATTGAATGCTGCTGGAAATGTAACAGGTCTCGATAGGGGGAAAATACATGGTATTTTTAAAAATAAAATAGTGATGTAATTGGTGTTCCCACCCACAGTGCTTCACAAGCCTAGAAGCAAGATTAGTTTTAATAGTTCATTAGAAAAGTTTGGGAGATTGGAGAAAAAGGATCTTGTTGACTTCAAGGCATTTTGAAAGTATTTAATTAAAAAGAACAACTATCACAGACCTCCTTAGAATGAATTCTCAGATTTCCCTCCGCCTCCCCAACAGTTAAAAAAAATCAAGTAGCATCCTACAGTGCTAAAAGAAAGAATGGAATAGTAATGTTCCTCCTAATGAACACTCTCCAGCAAAGAGGAGCAATCATGGAACTAAAGCTATAATCATTCCTTACTGGCAGCCAGTTTTACTGACTGATTGGCAAGCAGGCAAGACCAAACAATGGTGGATGGTTTGCATTTACTGCAAACTTACCCTCTGAGGGTAGAATTTTCCCCCGCTGTCTTCTCTGTTTGCTGTTCTGCATTTGGGTCTCATTAGGTCACAAGAATACTTTCTCCTCCTTCACTTTTCTTTCCTTTAATCCTGGATTTCTGACTTTTTGTAAGCAGACAAGTGGGGAGTTTTTGCAAGATCCCTTCTGGTTCAGTCTGAACCGGCAAAGAGAACCTAAAACTGCTCTTATTTTTACAAACTAAAAGAGTAAGAACATTGGTCTTTCCTTTCTTACAGCAGACAAACAACACATCTCCTAATTCATGATAAAGATTTTCCTTTGGAGATTGCCATTCACCAGATCCAACAGCAAATAAGAAATTCATGAGTATTTTACTTGTCATTTTTCCTTGCTGGCCTATGAAGACGTGTATTCCTCCATCCCAGGGATACAGCCTGGGTGAATGATGCAGTAAGCAGAAATGCATTTACTGAACTGCTACATTTAGAGCAAAAAGGACAGCAAACATTTCTTCTTTGAAAGGTACTAATCAATATTGGGTACCCATACATCATAAAACCCTCAAGCAGGAGAAAGTACTTTTTCCTAGCAGGAAAAATAACAAAAGCAAGCAGGACCAGCAACAATGGAAAGTTCACCTATTGGAACAGTTTTAAAAATTTGCAGCCAGCTGGTAAGTACAACCCTTTCACCTGACTCAGCTGGAGAACAGGGTAGCATTTAAATGGTTCCTCTCTTCCCATACTTTGCATTAATGAAATTGTGAGCTCACCTAGGCAATCGTGAGCTAGAAAACCACAATTAGGTGAACAAACAAATAACAGACAAACAAAAAAAACCTTTATGTTTCCCCTTGCTTTTCCTTTTCAAGTGTGAAATAATTAAAACTATTTTCAACATACTATTTGCAGGGTCAGGGGGAAAGAAGAAAGGGCAGTAAAATTATTTCAACCAGCTAGAATCAGTGCATCAGTTATACATAAGAATGCTTTAAATCACTCACTGCTTTCTAATAAAAATCTGAGATTTCAAGTAACTGCTCAGTGTATACATATGTGTTTTACTTATACCACTAAAATGGGCGGAAAACACAGAGCTGTGCAAAATACGTGGGAACACGGGCATACACAAATACTCTCTCCCCTCCTTTCTCTTTTCCAAGTCCCTTACAAAAATGTAAAACCAGTCCAATTATTACAAGTAATCAGCAACCATCATCTTTTTGTCTCCTAACCCCATAAGATGACTTTATTTCACTAATTATTATGAAGTAGTTTAAGAAACTTCTAAGAACAGGCCTGGCCCAGTGCTGCTTCGCTCAGGAGAAGTGGCATATCACACGGTATCAAAAACTGTAGTGAGACAGAGGTGTTTAGAAATGCATACAAGTGATACAACATGCAAAATGAGCGCAAGCTATAGGCCAATTCTGATTCATTGATTTTACTGACAAAGTAAAATATACAGATTCATGCCCTCATAATATCCTTTTGATTTGTCTACGTGAACGTATCCAAGAGGTAGAAGACCTACATAAACAAAGTTTTGCATGACTAATCCTGCATTCTTTGTATATGTGCCTGGGGGAGGGAGCAAGGTAGTATGTTTAAATAGAATTTTTAAATGAGGATTCATCTTCATTTCTTTATTTGGTATGACTGAAAATCATACAAGCTAAAATACATTTTTATTTAGTCTCAGATATGTATGCGGCATAACACTGCATATGTTTTCTCAGTAGATTTTTAACCTATGAGAGAATTATTCCTATCAACATTATTTTTAGATTCAGTGTGAGTCATCTGGATGCCAACAACATAATTAGAATAGAATTAATACAACAACAAACCACATAGTGTCTGATTATATTTCAATAGCGTTTTTTTTTTTCCTCTTAAACAAGCAGCTTCTATTAGTAACATGAAAATGGAGCATGCTGAGTGAAACAGGCACAGTGCTTTGCAGATGAGCTGTGGATTCACAAAGAAATGCTTAAGTTTATAAACTGCAGAATGGAGAATCAATTTTGTTGCATGGAGAATACTTAATTACAGTAACATCTATGCCAAGAAAATGACATTCTGAAAACTCCATGAAAAACTGACGCTGACATCCCACTGGGAGGCTTTTTTTTTTCTTTCCATAAATAGACTGCGGGGCCTGGCTGTTTATTGCCTGTGATACTATGAAAGGAGGAGAAGACTCAAGGTTTGTGAGGATATGCTGCAGTCTGCATTCATTGAGAAGGTAGAAAACATATGCACAACACTTAAAACTGTTCAAAATCAGCAAAAAAGGCCTGGAGCAGTTACCAAGCATGCAGATTTCTATCCATCAGCTGGAGGAACAATGAAAAGAAGGTGAGAGGATGAGGCACAAAGTCATAAAATATTCAAGTTATTTTATAAACCACCTTATCAAAGGTAAGGATCTTTGATATTCACATGGAAGGCAATTATAAAGGCATGTTTCTCTGAGCTGATGGCACGCATGAACGGCTGTAAAATAAAATCTGATACAAATCCATTTTTAAAACTCTGTCTCCCTCCCTGATGGCCAAAATACCCCTTTACACAGTGTGACTATGGAACCGTGCATTGATATTACAGAGAAGCAACTTCCCTGTTGAAACCTAGTTATGTAGAGACAGTCTCTCTCTTATTCCTTCTCCATGAAGAATTTTGGGAAGCTTGGAGCCAGCAAGCCTGCAGAGATGGCATTACAAGGATGCCGGAAGATTAAGTTAAATTACTATAGTTTCTATGTCATTTTCTGGCTCTGAGAGCATTGTTATATACAAGTATTGGGAGGGGATGGAGATGAAGATGACAGTGGATGGGATACAGAAACAAGCCAAGTAACTCCCAAAGTCAGATGAGGATGGGGAAGGAGAATCAAGAGGGAAACCAGAGCATGGAATGACATCCTTCCAGGAGTAAACGCTAACAGTAAACAATAGGAGGATTTTCCTATACTTTCAAAGAACTTGGGAAAAAAAAAAAGAGGCCCTGTTAGACACCAAAAGTAACATTTACATTGTAGAAAGACTGTGTGAAGGACTTCAAAGCTGTTTCACTTTCAAAATTTTACTTTCTCCATGGAAGAATTTGGTTAGGGAAATCCCATCCTAATCTTATTTTATAGTTTGCCTCAGTGCCTCTGGTTCCTTTGAAGACACATGAAATACCTTGAGCTCAGACTCATTGCATACCGGCAAATCTACTGTTCATGTTTGTCCAGTTTTTATTATTAACTTCTGCTAAACCCTTCATAATCTAGTATGCTGAAAACACCATTACTAGAACAAAAATGGATCCTTTGAGAACTTTTATTTGTGACATCTTCACTCATATAAAAATAATTCAGGCAAAGACTCATGGAAATAAGTAAATATAAGTGTGATATTAAGTGTACCTAACAATAGGTAAAAAAAATAATATTCAATATTCAAGGAGAGGCTTCACAATCAAAGTCTAACTCAGCAGTTAAAAGATAAAAGGCTCATTTGCTGTAGGATTCTACTTCACTGAAATATAAGTAAAGGAAAAATATAATCAGCCTCAGGGATTTAAGAAAACAGTTAATAAAAATCCAGTTAATTTTTTTTTATGATGAAAACAAACCTATCTTTCTTAATGGCAAAGACACAGTACTCATTGTAATCAATTTTTATATAGCTTCTTTAAAGGAAAACTTATTGATGAAGATAAAATTTCATGCTTCTTAGCAGGCTGAAATTGGCTGATGATGAAAGCTACAGCATTCAATGCTCCAATTAATAAGCAATAAGTTAAGAGCAAAACTCTGCAGAAATTATTTCTAATCGCATTTTTTGCTTTGCTTGTTGGATAATTTTCAGGTCACATTTCAAAGAGGGGGACTGCAATAAAATAACTGATTGAATTGAAAGATGGTAGAACTATTTAAATCTGCAGCGCTCTAGCTCCTCTTAAATAATACTGACACGATGAATGCTGATGTCAGTGTACACTAATATCAGCGTTATATAAACTGAAATTATGCTTGCCTCTCAGCCCTAACATTGGGACAACACAGTTGTCAATCTCCAACATACTAAATGCTCTGCCAGAAGACAAAGAAGTCCTGCTGTGGGTACAAACTGTGTCTTTGGAAAGGCTTCCACAGGAACACACTGATGTGAGCGTCACCTCTATGTGCTACCTCAGTCTAAAAAGGAAATAATAAAAGAGCATCTTTATTTACACAGTACAACAAAACTGAAGAAGTTTAAAAGATTCAAAAACCTCTTACTTTATAAAGAAAGAAGTAGAATCTCAGAAAGATGAATCCAGAAGTTTCTGTGACAGTAATTATTCCCTTTTCAGCTTTGCATGAAGAAAGCATTACTGGAATTTCATTATGATCCCTCTTATTTAAACAATTATGTTGGTAGGGAGGTTAAATTTACTATCAAATGGGAATTAACAGGAATTTAAAAGGGCTGTAGGAGGAACCACAACAATGAGATATAACAGAGTTCTTTATGTGAGCCTGAATTTGAAGAAACGATTCATGAAAACATTTTAGATTGCTACTAATTAATCAGATTGATACATATAGTCTCAAAAACACATCTGACAGCTAATGGTACTTCTCAAAAAGCCTGATCCAAAGCCTATTGAAATCAAAGGAAAGATGCTTATTGACTTTGATTATGTCACACAAATGTAATTCTCGTATGTACAGAGTGCCCAGTAAATGATCTGCATTACAACAATCATAATGTTATAACAATATTATTGCATGTTTTTAATGACTAGTCTATTATTTTTAAGATGCCAAGCATTTGCTGAACAACCTATACATTTAAGAGACCCATTTGTAGGGCACAATGCACAGTTAATGAGAGCCTTTACACAGATTTTAATAACTGATTCCAGAGGACTAATTTCAGCACAGGATGCCAAGCATGAATAAGAGTGACAGAAGCAGTTCCTTTGAAGAAAACTCGATTTTTTCATGTTTTTAAGAATGGTATTTTATTTTGCAGAAAAATTTTTTTCTCAAAGCGACCCCCTTCTGTTGCCCTCCTAATTCTTCTAAAAGCAGTCCCATGAAATCAATGCAGTTACGCTCTGTCCAACCCAATGGAGAAAAAAAAAGTGCTAGTAAAGGTGGAAGGTATTCAGATATCCTTTTATTTATCTTGTTTGTTCCTTTCCTTCACCCATTCTCCTTTTTCTTAATTTTCCACACTAAGACTTTTCCTTTCCTTTTCTATAAGTAATGATGTTTCCCAGCAGGAAGTCATAATCTTACATTAACCTACTGAGAAACCATATATTACCATTTCTTTGCCTAAGGACAAATGAAAGAGTATTTATGGAATAACAAATACAATTTGGACCAGCAAAACCAAATCAACATATAGCATGACTCCATGGAGCAATTCCACATTAGGTATTTGTGGAAATCATCTGAACATATTTTTTGGTGGTTGAAAACAACCAACATTAAATCATTACAGGTCTTAGCAGTCATTTGTGATCAATCGGTGTCTCAGAAGTTATGAAGGATCTCACAATGATCTTAAAGGTCTTTTCCAACCTCAATGATTCTACGGTTTCAGGAAGAAACTGTGTTTGACTCTACCCCATAAGTAGAGGGGACTGTTACTAGTATTTCTGTAAGAGGAATATAGGATAAAGCACTTAAAGTGATAGACAGTAATTCAAAAGATGTAAAAGCTGATCATTCCTATAGCAAAACAGAATTTTCAGGAGTACATTGCATTCCAGAAACTCCAGTTCTCTAGTTAACTGAGTCAGCACCATACAGAATATCATATCCACCTCTGAGAACAAGACGATAACTACGTGTTTAGACAACAGTGACACATCTGAAAATGAACAAAATGAAAGGAATATTTTAAAAGACAGTTAAACTTCAGAATAGGGTCAGTTAACAGACACAGACTTGGAACCCTGAATCAACAACAAAATTGTGACTTAATATTTTCGTCTTCTAATGTTTCAACTTATTACAGCCTCAAGTAGTTTTGTATAAGTATAGACAAAATGTTTTATAAGTGTCAGTCAGGCAGAAAGGTTTTCAGAATGATGGGGGAAGAATTTTTTTTTTAAATTTTTTATAATCAGCGTCCTCCACAATGACCCAACACAATGGATTACTTCATTTACATACACAGTAATGACTGCGTGACTGCCTTCTTTCTTTGTACGTTCACACTGTTAGCAGTGGTTAACTGAAATTAAACTGTCATAGGCTTAACATAAAGTGTCATCAGAAATGAAAAGAAATGTGCTGTTTTACACTGGAATATGAAGCAGTAGTGGTCGCCTGGTATTATTTGTCTAAGACAAGAAGCAAAAACAAGCGAACCTTTACTAATTTTTTTTTAATTTTTGTAGGCTGACATCATCTTCCTATTCCCTTGTTTCCTTTCTGCTGAGAAGGTTTCTCCAAACTTATCACTGGAAAACAGTTTGGAATATATCCATAATTCAATAACTTGTTCTCTGTTTACGTTCCATTGCCAAATAGTTCATAGTTTTCCCAAACATCTCTGCTGTAAGCAATTCCTTAATACAGCTTAGCTAGTCAAGCACTGCTGACTCCTTACCTGACTTCTGAAGGCTATCTCTACCTGGAAGTTCAAACCAGAGCCAATGTGACGTGCATGCTGACATCCTCCAAACTGAAGTGTCTTTCTCCTGCAATTTTCCTCCTTCCCCCCCCCCCCCTCACCACCAGAAGAAGAGATATGACAACAGCCTGCCACAGCACAGGTATCCCATTGAGTTTGCACAGCCCATGGGGAAGCTTATGCTGCTGCAGCTTTGTATCCATCTTCCTCCAACTAAAGTGTGATATACATAAGCCACATCTATGCAAACTGCTGATGGCACAGGCAAAACACTATTCCAACAATGGATACAGAAAAGATTATACAGGCTTCACCAGAGGAGGCTGGACTTATCAAAAAATACCTTTTTTTCTCTATTTCTCAACTGTTTAATTATCAAAAAGTAGAATAGCAATTCACTCATAAAATAAGTCTGTCTAGGGCAAAGGGAAATGTACCTGTCTGAGCAGTAGTATCTGAACAAAATTAGACATTCAAATAGTGCTACAAAAATAACAAGCAGAGACATGAACATTGCTGCATGGAATCACACCTCCTCATATCTTGCATCACTCTACTATCTTCTCCCACAATTTTTTATGTCCCATAAATTAGGACTTTTTGGAACATTACATATGAAATACTGTAAGTGAAGTGAAAATCCTTTCTGCATATGTAAGACAGAGTCACTTGAAACACTAAAATTTAAAGAAATCAAACAATATTGCTATAAGTGTTGGGGAAATGTTAAGTGTTACAGGAAAATCGCATGAAAGCCCAAGAATTTTTTTCTGTACTTAACTGACCTCAAAACACAATAAAATAAATAAAATAGGGCATATATCTCCATAATCAAAGTTTGTACTGGAGGGGCCGAAGGCGTCATTTCTCACATTGTTATGCAAGACTCCTGGCTTTTAGCCTCATTACCCATGATACAGGCAGTTAAAATACTGTGCTTCAGAATGGAATTATGCTTTACCTGAAATTGTGGAAGCGGTTTTTGTTGAATATTGCCATAATGTTAGTTCATTGTGTTCAGTCCTTACCCTCCTTAATTCATTTTATTATTTCCTTTTGACTGTTTCTTTCATGTATATTTTTTTCGTATTTCTTTACTGTGTGTGCTTCCTTTGTTCTCACCACTGCTCTTTTATTCTGTGACTTGCAGAGCTCAACACAATTAAGACAGCTAAATCAACATTACCAACCTACTCAAATTCTCTTGGCACAGTAACTATCATTTAAGATTTGTATGTCCTACACAGCTTTGGGCTTTTTTATTCTGGAAGGTCACTTCAAAGTCATCTCAGAATTACTGAACTGTTTACTGATCTCCTAATTATTCTGTGTTTGCAATTCTTGAGCTGTCTCTCTTTGTGTTATTTTGTTATATTAGCTTAGCAATTTAATAAACAAAATAATATTTATAAAAAAGGAAGATTTTATAAAAGGGAATAAAATCCCAAAGTTATTCAAATGAAGAGGACAGTTAATTTCCACTGAACTCTGAGGATGGAAATAAAAATAATAAGCAAAACTGAAGTCTGATCTACATGACAGTGCTTTCCTAAACAAAAACAAAACAAAGAAATAACAGATTTAGTTTTTGAGTAATGTTGCTGTGAAAGGTATGGTTATACTACAGGAATCTCAGACAGGTTTTGCTGGCTATATTTTGCGCAGAAGCCTTTCAGTCTTTTTTTTGTGTATAATCCTTGTTCCCCACAAAAAGCTCCTGAGGATGAATTTAGAGATACCAACAAAAAAGGAGAAAAATATTTCCTTAGTGAGGTGCTGACACTGCTTACATTACAGCAATGTTTGATCTCTTGGTATTTACCCTTAAAGGTATTTCCATGCCGTTGTGATTAAATACATTCAACAAACTGAATGAGACTCAAGTTAGCTTCACAATGCAAATATTTAAAGGTGTTTTTACTAGAATTTACCGTATGGTTCATACAGTTCAACACTGCTTTTTAAAAAACAAGAATAATACAGACAAGATCTGGAGCGTAGCTGTTATTTTAAAGATGGACTGAGCGACCCCACAAGTTAAAGTTAAAATAAATGTCCCTGACCTCCTTTGTGCTGTCTAGCTAGCTGCTAGCTATAACTTTTTGCAGTCTCAGCAATCAATGAAAAGCACCCAGATTTTCGATATTCCTCAATATGTCTATTTGATACACATCTTTATTGCAATTAACAAATAATACTGTATGCAAAATAGCTACACATGGAAATGCCTCTCAGCACCTCCTTCTGTTTTAACACTGATGAATTATGATTTTCTAAGCAATTTCACATGACCCCATACTGGTTTAATCTTGATAATTTGCCAAAACTTGCCTCAAATGTTACTGATCTCTTTGTGGTCTCAAACGTTTGGTTATTTGTAGCATTTTCAGTTTCTATTGGTTATAAACTAATAGGTAGTTCTTACAGAGCAGCTCAGGGAAAACAAAAAGCTTTAAGGATGGGATTCTGAGGAGTCCAAGAAAGCTGCAAAGAACTCCTTTGGGAACAACAAAGCAATCCTTTGAGGTAAGAAAATTAAAAGCCTCCACATTTCTTTGGCAATGATTTGGAAGACCAATGGAACTGTTTAATAATTAATTGACCCAGCTAAATTGTCTTCCCAATAAATCAAGATAACACTATTGTAAAGATTATTCTATGAATACATTTGCTGTTATCTTGTACTTGCATTTGGTAGCCGTTTCCACATACTGTGATATTAAAAAGTGCCAGAGTGGTATGTAGAGTGCTGTGATTTCTATTTTTTTTGCCCCCACCCCATGAGAAGAACATGGGCTTTGCACACAGGCTTTGCTTTAGGGAACACTTGCTGAAGTCCCTGTAGAGTACCATTTACATCATGATCAAACAAAACCATTTTGTTTTTCTAATGAGCTCACTGAGCCAGGATGACTACCATGTGCAGATAGCAAAAGAGTAGCTTTTTTTTTTTTTTAATGTTCATTATAATTACTAATGGGTTTTCCTGTAGCTTTTGTGAAAGTTATGTGCACAGCCATATATTTTATAGTACAGTTGTTCATTAATACTGGTAAAAAGAACTATGGAGTTACATGAAACAACCACCTGGGTTGCAAGGTAATATAAAAACCTCTGTATTAGAGTTTCATTTCTCCTTACTCTTTTTTATTCACTGTTTATTCCAATTCTCCATTCTATCCAATATTTTTATCCTAACAAAACTGGGCTCAGCTCATTTGTTTCCATTCCTTATTTCATTAACACTCATTAGACAAACATGCTTGATATTTCACTGATATTTCCCTTTGAAATCCTGCAAGAATTTATACAGAAATTATTTTTCTGCGTTGTTATTTTACTGGTTTGAAGAGAGCATTAGAGGGAACTGAATGCACTTCAGGTCATCGGGAACAGATTCCGTACTCGCAGCCCTACCCTGTCAACCTGGCTCACAGTAGTAAACCCTCTTCCCGTGGAAGTATCTGATTCCTTTGAGCTTGATTGAGAGCATCGACTCAGATGCATTCACTCTAAGTGCTTAAACTTAAGCATTCATTTATTTTCTTTAGGATCTGGAGTTAAGAGCATTCTGTAGGCACAAAGGGATATATAGAAGGGCTGAAAAAGCCCTGTTCTGGGTCTGAAGTTAGCAGAATGAGCCAAAGCTTTCTGAAAGGCCGATACAAAGTTTCCTGCAGTCAATGGAAAGACAAGTATTCTCTCCAGTGGTCTTGGATCATAGCACAAACAAATAAACAATAACATCGGATGTGAACAAAACAAAATATCCCAACAATATAATAGCAACTGTAAACTATTCTAAGTTGTACAGCTTTTTGAAAGCCTCCCTAATGCACATTGACAAAAGGCAGCAATACAAATCAGTGAATCTACAGACACACATCTTCTTTCAAATCAAAGCAGATGAGTCATCTGACAATCTAGCTGTTGTGAAACAAAAAGAGAAATGAGAAAATTGTGTCAGTTCATTACATGATGAGATTTTGTTTCATGTATTTTATTTTCAGTATCTGATTACCACTGTTATTTATGTTTTTATAGAGTGCTTTCATTGGCTCACTTGCTGATTTTTGAAGATAAAAATCCAAATTACAATTAAGTTGAAACTGGATTTACTTAAAAACAAACAAGAGAAAGAGGAAGAATTTCCTGTGTAATGGCTGACAGTGAAATTGTTTGAAGTAACAGGGTCCCATTTAAATACCAAGAACTTGGCAGACCTACCAGCACCGAATTTGCATAGGCTGTAAAATCTTAGGCGTACTTTGGAAGCTGGCTGGAGTGCTTCATAGAATATAAAACTTCTTGGCATTGTTACAAATCTTGATAAATTAATAGGAGAAAGCAAAACACTGTTTATGCCTAATTTTGTTTTCCAGGTATGAGGTTTTCTTCTTTCTCCATATCCCCTTGCTTTAAATTTGTCTGCCAAATCTTCCCTCTGTGCCCCTCTACGCCTCACAACAAGTAATTCCAGCTAATTCAAAAGATGCCTGCTAGTGAAGGCACAGCTGATCAACATGGCTTTTTCTGCTGCCAAACTTCAGCCAGTGAGCTATTCATGGCTCCAGTCCCTGTTTCTGCTCATTAGGCCACTGGGAATTGTATGAATCATTTTCATTCCCTGCCAGGAAGCAACGCCAGTGTTTACTATTACTTATGCAAAATAATTTTCCAGAATCACTTTACAAATGCTGAATGCTCAGTTGACTTATAAAGACTCAAATGAATTAATAAGAAATAAATAAGCACTCCCAACTGCATGGGTTATCAGTTTTATGCACAAGATGAGTAAAAGCCTTACATATTTCCACTAAGCTGGAATTACAATAACCCCCTTCCTCTCGGGAGAAACAATGGCTGAAGTACAAAATGAAGATGTGCGCTATTTTTCTTTCCTAACAATAGGGAGTGGACTTGGCTGAATTGAGTTTTATGGGGTATGCAAATGATGTTAGGCTACAGGTTGCCTTTACCCTTCTCCTATCTGCCTCCCTCCTGAATAGTTTCTAATACCTCTTTCTTCACATAGAATGATAGGACACAGCAGGGAAATAATATGCCCAAAAATGTAAAGCTGCAACTAGCATGGGATGGGGAAAGGAAAAGCCCTTGCAATTGGATTGTGAGAGTTACTAAGGAGGAACTTGAATAGGCAGCCAAACATCAAAATATGTACTGACATAATTGAAATACCTAAATCAGGACAATAATTGTTTATAATAATTTGCCTGTCAGTTAACTTGACTACATTTGATCAGCTATAAAGACATTACTGTTAACCCAATAGAAGGGAAATTCTATTGAAAAACAGAAAGAAGTCTTTGTTGGAAAAGCAGCAGAAAATTGTGCATAAAACCTGATGGGAGCCTCAGAATAATCTCATTAAAGTGGAACACACTTATTCAAGACAGACAAAAAGGGTTCACAGCAGTCTTAAAATCTGTTTTAGGAATTTCACTTTATCTCCTTCTCAAGTAGAGTTCTCTCCAATTACTCTATATTAAACTCTATGACATTTTAATGTTCTCAGCAGGGTAAGGATTTGTCCAGAGCTAGTCATTTTAATACTCAATCTACAAAACAGATCAACCTGATAAAGACAGGCCCCCATACCATAAATCTGGCTTTCTGTAACACAGAAGGATACATTGGCCCTAACTTTTCCTCTGTGCTCACCCTCTCCTCGCAGCAGGCTTTCTGCAGACTTGTTAGAAAGTGTCGTGGTTTAACCCCAGCCAGGCAATTAAGCCCCACACAACCGCTCACTCCCTCCCCCACAGCAGGACGGGGGGAAGAGAATTGGAAGACCAAAAGCGGGAAAACTCATGGGTTGAGATAACAAGAGTTTAATAATTGAGATAAAATAAAACAGCAATAATAATGATAAATTGTAATGAAAAGGAAAATAGTAAAGAGAGAAAAATAAACCCCAAGAAAGACAAGTGATGCAAATGACAGCAATTGCTCATCACCAACCCGTGCCCAGCCAGTCCCCAGGCAGTGGCTCCCCCACCGGCCTTCCCCCTGGTTTTATTGCTGAGCATGATTTTGTATGTTATGGAATATCCCAGCAGTGATTTGGGGTCAGCTGTCCCAGCTGTGCCCCCTCCCGACTTTTTGTGCACCCCCAGCCTATTCACTGGTGGGATGGTGTGAGGAGCAGAAAAGGCCTGGACGCTGGGTAAATGCTAAAACATCCCTGTGTTATCAACATTGCCTGCAGCACAAATCCAAAACATAGCCCCACACTAGCTACTATGAAGAAAATTAATTCTATCCCAGCCAAAATTTAAAGGAACACCGTCAGGCTAAAGATAGGGATGAAGACAAGAGAGGCTTGTTAACATTTCCTTACTTCAGTACTAATCCTAACTCATTGCATTATCGATGCAGCAATCTTTTTTTTCTTTGTTGAAGATTTTACTATTTGGGTGTTTTTGTTTTTCACTCTCTTGGACAAGAAGCATCAATTTTAGTTTCAAGACTTAAAGGCTAGTTGAACATGTTTATATTCAAACATAGGAGTATTGTTTCTCACCATTTATCTAACAATTTATTTCTATTTAACTTGTGAAGCCTCACTTCTGTAGATTTGTGCCTGAAATCCCCACACTTCCCCTACCTGAACAGTATGCCCTGTTTTACACCTAGGAGTCCATCTTCTGCATTTGCTCCTGTTCTTCACCAGGTTCCCGCCTCAATACCCCCATGTCCTCCAAAGCCTCTCCGTAGCCTCAGCTTCTTTTCTTCTCGCCCCTTTGCCCGCTCTGCGCCATGCAGGTCCCAGCAGCGAATACACATGTGCTCACCAGCCACATCACAGTATTGCCATAGTCATACCATGACTCACATCATAGCATTGCCTTTACCGTCTCTTTGTCCTCTATGTAACTATTACTTTAAAATATTGTTCTGCTGTCAAACTTAGTTGTAACAAGTTATTAGGCATAGGATGGACAAATAATTTCATGATAGTAATCTCTTCTCATTAGGACACTAGGCTAAAATAAAATGCAAATATTTTTCTTTAGTCTACAATATTTGAAACCAGATTTAAACTGTATTTTGAATCTCCTTCAACCTCCCTGCAAACAGAAAACATCTAGTGACTTTTATGAAATCTTAAATTACATTAACATGCCCCTCTGTTAAGCAAGGCAGCTAGAGATTTAAGACTTTAATCCTTGATGTTATGCCCTCAGTACAATCTTTTCTATGATCCAATTGCAATTTGCAGACTTCAAATTTGCCAATGATATAAATACTGCCTTTGAATAGATATTTATGGTAATATATTATTTGCTGTTCTCTGATAGATCAATGACTGCTGCCAGTCTTAACACTGCACAACTGCCCGCTGTTGCACAGCAAAGAACAAGAAGTCTACGGGGCCACCACCCTTTCCTTGCCACCCACCGCTATGTGGACTACTAAGGTGAGACACAATTTTTGGTGTCCTCTAAGCAATTGGTTCTAAGATCATGTATCACAGATTCTCCCACCTTTAGCAACAGAAACATCTGGAAACGTTTCCCTCTTCCTTATCTCTACAAATACCTCCGTACTTTGTACCTTCCACATCTTCAGCCTTCACCCTGCACTACCCACATTCTGTCTCCCACTGACAGATTCAGGGATTAGCTCAGCAGACCCATTAATAAAAGAAGTACCTGTTTTACTAGCAACTATCTAAAGCACAAAATAATATAGCCCAAGACTGCTGTGCCATTTAGAGAAACATGAATGCACTCCAGGAACACTGCAAATTAAAATTGGAGAGGGGAAGAAATAGAGAGAAAAATCAAATCTAAACCTCCTCAATCAGATTATTCAAGCTTTAAGGAGGAGATAACCCTTGTTAACTGGCTTTGAGAACCTGCCCAGCGCATCATGCACAGTTCAAGACAATATTTTCTGCTTTTATACTTCAAGTGACATTTTCTACATGGTTGCAGACTATGGTTTTAATGAGGCAGGAAGAAAAATCCTTTAAGCTCTTTTTGAAGTTATATTTGATAGATGCCTCTATTTGAGCAAACAGAGCTTCTAAAATACTAACAAGTACAGTCAAAAATAATGTGAGGTGTAGCTCTCTCCTGGAGGAGTCTTTTTTGGGGTATATTTAGGAATAAGTGGTCTTAGGAATGATCTGCAAGGCACAGAGCAGGAAGTAGTACATAAAATCCTATAATGCAGACCTAAATTCAAAAGAATAAAACGTACTTCCAAGAAGATGTCCCAAAACAATTTAAGGAATAGGAGAATGTTTTCTTACTTTGTTTTGCTTATTTGTAAATAAAAAATAAATAAGAATTTATGGGTGTCATCCCCCGCCCCCCCCACCCACCTCCTTCTTCACTCCTTCCTGTACCTTTGCAGCTCCTCCTAAGGAGAATGTAAATCCAGTAACAACTGAATCAAACATAAGTCTCACAACATTCAGGCAAATTTTAAATAAGGAAAAATGAATATGTCCGTTCCTAATTACCACCTGACTCATATAACTTCATTCACTATTGACTGGATAGATGGTGGAAAATTGGGCAGCATCCAAAGGATCTCATCTACAGCTCAGATCAGAGTCACAATGCTTGTCAGTATTCACCTACAAGTTGATATTCAATCAGCATTATAGACTAAAGTTTCTTTATAAAAGCAAGGCCTACGTTAGCTCTTATTTAACAGCTGCTTCTTATCCAAGGTGTCTATATTGATTATTGTGCAGAGAATCGAATGTCCTTTCTTACTATTTCGTCCTATTTTTCTTCTTCTAAAAGCATGGTGCACAGAATGAGATACACACTGGTATTAACAAGTTTGCCTGGAATTTAAGATGAACACCGAATATTTGTGCACAAATAATATCCAAGAAATAAGTAGCTTTATAAGAAGCAAAACAAGTGAAGGTTGATTGAATTTCCTAAGAAGAACGTGCAACCAATTTGTAAAGCTCCAACAGATATTTTCCCATTGTTCAGACATCAGTGTAGGTTGTCTTAAGCCTGGTAAGGACTGAACTCATACTTTCACATTTTCCTAAACAGGGCGCCCTAGCAGGATATCACTCTGGACCAAATGTTTTCATTCCATGACATTTGTTGAGTTTCTGAGACCAGATTGCCTGCGTTCAAGTAAAGAGGAGCAACAGTTCTTAAGGAAAGTCAAAAATACCTGACACATCTCTATCCATATACATTCATAAATAGCACCATCACATAAATCTTAATTTCTCTGGAAAAATTGCCGCAATGTTGATGATTTGCTTGTATTTATCATTTGTGTGTCACTTATGTAAACTGCAGTTCATTTTTAGGCCTCTAAGTACCAAATCTGAGTGAAAAGTAATGCTCCATTCCTCTTTGAACAGGACATACTGGCAGAGTTGAACTCTTCTGATGTGCAGCTTTATTTATGTATAAGATACACTAACAATTCCTAGAGCTTGAATTTGAAAAAAAAAATTAGGAAGTAAGCCACTTTGCTCTGACATGTTCCCACATATCAACAGAGCAAAGGCCAGTGGTCATAAAGTAAATATTGAAACATTTTAAAATCACCTTATACACTTTTATCGGAGGCTATACTCATCCTATCTAACAGAAATAGTCATATGAATTGAAGCTTCCAGTTTAAAACATATGAAGAGCTAAAGTATTCAAAATAACTGACAATCAATAATTAGTAAACCAAATGATATTTTCAGAGAAGAGATGAGCTATTGTTCGCAGTATAAAAACTCTAAGTGCTCTGCACATGTTTTATGGTGAAACAATTCTGTCTTTCAAAGAACACTTGGTTCAACGAAATAGTTCTTTTCTGTCAAGAAAAGGCTAAAACAAAAGAAGTATCTTGTATATATTTAAAAATACGAGTAAGACAAGGTAGCCGAAATGCTTGACTACTCTCGACTTTCTTTGAACATGCTTTCCTTTCTCATTGGAAACCCAGTTCTGACCCAGAGTCAACTGCAGTAATTTGTGAACATGCTTTTGATTTAAATGGGTATCATACGAAGTTTCTACTTTCTTTGTAAACCAGGAACAAAGACAGATATTCTTAGAATTCCACAAAATCTTTAGTTGGTACGAAACAGATTTAATGGCTGTTAGGGAACTGCTCAAACAATGCCAAACAGAACCTGAGCTCTAATTTCTAGTTTCCTCGGTTTGTTGCATTTTGGTTTTGGTTTTTTTTTTTTTTTTGGTCATACAAATGTGTTCTAGGTTTGACATCTTAGCTCTGAAGATCCTTTAGCTGTCAGAATATAGAATAATCCCTTGAATAAAAGGACCTTTTACAAAGTGTTAGAAGTTAATTTGACTTGGTTAAGCATTATATGACAATTTTACTGACCCCCATATGAACCTTCTCAAAGTAATTTACATTCCCCTAGTGAGATTTAATGTTTCTAACACCAGAAAATATTATACTAAACTCATACTAACTATAATTTTCTAATCTAGCAGACAATTCATGCTGCTACTAAGCAACGAAAGTAATTTCCATAAATGATACTCATCCAAACTATTGACATTTCATCCAGGATTAACTGGGTCTAGAAAGGTGGAACTGGGGATTCTTCACTGTCAAGTGACATTTCTGATGATTATTCAGAATCTTATATATTAGAAGTAGTGGCACATTTTGTTCACAGAGGTGCAAACGAAAATCCTGAACATCTATAGAGTTTGCTATCACTTTGTGTTAATAATTTAGTACCACTGCTCCTATTGGGTTTTTTGTGTTCATAGTCTGCAAAAGCTGTCTGTCTCAGTCTTAATCACGCTTGAATTAATATATTGACCAGCTGAGATTTCATGTAATATGAAAAACAATGATCCAATATTTGAGCAACTCAGATATTATATTAGTACACAGGTATACCACAACATTCAGCCTGTTACATTTACGTAGCCAGTTAAAGAAGCTCCTTTGAACACATTTTTTATTCAAGGGTATGAAAGTGTCAAAGTGAATACTGTGATACACACCGCTGCCCTTCGCTGTGATGCTAAATGTATTGGGGTACCAGGAAGAAAACACTCAGTTCTGTAAGGCCAGATCCTTAACCCACCTACGCCAAAATAACCAGAGTGGAGCACGGTTAGGAATAAGACGACAGGGCATGCATTTAAGCACACAATGTACATGATGAGATTTACCTCTCTAGGACCATGACACAGCCAACTTTGAAATATAAGCCTCCACAGAGAATGACTTACTAGATCTGTCAATTTAACTATATTGGGGGAAAAAAAATATTCTTCTGATTTAGTTAGAAGCCTGAAATGATGTAGCCGAGTGCAAGCATATGTAATTGTAGCACCCTTCTAGATTCTGTTAGAGGCTGCATTCGTCTGCTCATGGGGCTAAAGCGCCTTTGAAGGACCACAAAGTGTTCTTTATTAGGGTACGAAGCACCATGGATTCAAATACTAACTGCAGCATGAGTTGATACAGCAAATAATCTCTGATACCTAGAAAGAGCCCCTCACCATTTAGACACATGGAATCTCTAGATTCAGATGAAAACAAAAGCACTTTCCATGATACTTGACATGTACAATAAATTCAAGTGCCATACATCAAACTTTAATAGATCGGCAAGTCCAAAAGAACAGCAGAGCTGTCAGCACCACTATCAGTGTCTCCATATATTACACGGTCACACCGCATGGTGAATAATAGACCATTGACTACACAGTCAATTGCTCGCTCTGTACAATGAGATGTATGTTATCTCTCAGCTTCAAAACACCCAAAGTGGCATTAGTCAAGACTCAAGGCAGAGAATAGTGAGACACTAGACAAGTATCATCTAGAAACTGCCTATCAGGTATCTAGAAGGTATCTGCCAGTTATTTTTCTTTCAATGTAGCTGTAGAAAGGGAAAGTAGGTAATGCTGTTTACTCTCCTTGTGACTACAGTGGACAGGAAGCAGGCACCAGAGGGCAGGAGGCTTCCCAGTGCCCATTCAACACAGCCAGCACCAGGTTCTGGCTGCAACCATTTGAAGATCAAATTCTGACAGTCAGCAGAGCCGTGTTAGATGTTAGCAAGCGACATATGGGACATTCAAAGGCAGTCTGAGAAGGTTTGCCTAAGTCAGGACAGAAGACGTGAAGAGTTGTTCTCACCTAGGGAAAATCCATTTGGATTCTCAGTAAATACTTCTGCTTTCAAGGCAACCAGTATTGCAAGCTGCAAAATGACCATAACAAATTTCTTTCTCCTAGATGGGTGCGCAGATGAAGCTGCCTGCACAAAAGGGTAGAGATAGAAAAGCAGCAGAAAGCCTCCAAAGCACAATAAACAATACTAACTCTTCCAACCTCAAAGGATTTCCAGACAGCTTGATCATCCTTCACATTCACTCAAAGTAAGTGTATAAACGAGGAGGTATGCATATATCTTACACTCACAGAAATTAAAAGAAACATTATTTTGACTTTGCTCACTGAAGGAATGACACAGAGCTATTGAAACTCTTGCTTTTGGTAGCACTTGATGAATCTATGGTCTTTGTTTTGGTTTCTCATATACATAACATACACCGCTTATCAGATTTTATTCTAAAGGGAAGAATTCTGCATGTAGTAAATTTAATTGTATATATAACAATGAAAGAACTCAAGTAAAAAGCTACTACTTGTAAGGACTCATGCAAATAGAGAGTCCTTGAAAACTGTTCCTGTCCTCAAAAATTTCAATTTTGACTACAATTTTGATGAAATAAACACCACTTTTCTCCCCAACTCCCCAAAACCAGACATCAAAGCAAACACTCACAAACAGAAGCCGAAAATCTATGGGTAGCCATAAGTAAGCTTTCAAAATTTCCGTGAGCCTACCATATCCTCCCCAAGACCAATGATAAAACCTCTGCTGCCATCAGTAGGAGCTGAGGGGTGGTTTTGGGCTCTGGAGCTTGAGAAGTCTCCAAAGCAGAATCAAACTGGATCCGCTGAAGGCATCAGCCCAACAGATTTGTCTTCTGTCCCTAATTCACCATGAGCTTCGTGTGTGATCTTGAACAAGTCACTTTTCCTTCCCCATGCTTCATCTCCTCATCTTTCAAACAGGGATAATAGCACTTCCCTACCCTCCCAGGACATGCACACTAAGTGTGTTAGAGATCATATATACTAGACCGATGAGGCAGAAATGCCTACACAATATTATTATAGATGCACAGAATAGATCTATGATAAGGATCTAGATAAAATTTCAACACCAAGAAGAAAGGAATAGACACATTTTGGCATTTATTTCCATTATTCCCTTTTCCTTTTACCCCATGTACTAAGAGTCAGAACCAACAAAGTAGCTGCAAACAAAGCAAGCGGCTCATATTCTGGCATATTTCCTCATATCTGGAACTGGAAACAGCACAGCAAGAACTATTCATTCTTGGATGAAAAGTACATAAATATAACAGATGAGCCCTTTTAGTAACTCACTGACAGCAACCGCCTACTGACTGGACGTGTTTGGGGTATTCAGGCTGGATGCGGGGGAAATAAAGGGCCCTAGGACTCTGGGAATGTGTGCAAACATCTGGAGTACATACAACCTATACCTGTAAACTTAACCAAACAAATCAGCTTGCTCTGCTCCTTATTTAAAACACTTTCCTTTTACAATGCATGGGAAAAGTATAGCAATATCTGTTATACCATTTACGATTAAGAAAATCAGGAGGTAGACAGCCTAGATCTATAAAAGTGATTTGATATATTTGGCAATCCGACTTGGCCTCCCTGCAATGAGCTGTTAAATGAAATTTTGCACAGCCATGCCATCAGGCTTTATTCACTTGCCACATTTTATTCTGAAGGGTAAAACTGATGGCTAGTACTAATCACCTCAATTATTGCCAGAATTGTGTCAAATTTCAGGATGAGATCGATCCCTTCTTAGATGGTGTGTGTGTGAGTGTGATTTACAAATAAATAAATCAGAAAGCACCAAACTGAAGAGACAGGTGGCCTAAAATACCAACAAATTCCCCCTTCTTAAGGACACAGTAGACCGGCATTTTGAAAAATTCCAGGTGAGACCTGCCAAGGTTTTCTTTGAAAGCAAATAATAAAATAAAGTCTAAAAAACAATGTCGGGTATTTTTTCCCCTGCAATAATTGCTTGAAGACATTTTAGTACTTTAGAGGAAAGTTCTTCAAATTCTAGAGAGAAATGCCCCAAATCTCTCTGCCCGGGAACAACGGTGAGGGCACCAAGAACAGCGCTGGAATACAGGACATTAAAAGACTCAAATCTATCACAGGTTCTGCCCATGAGTTTCTGTTCTTGGAGAAGCTGTTAAATTTCTCTCACCTCAGTTTCCCTATTAGTTTCACAGGTAATAGATGAAATGTAACTCCTCCTCCAATACTTACTTAAGTAGGCATCAGAGTAACAATTCCAGCATTTTCAGCTGCAGTTACATATTTTTGTCACCCACCACTGACTGAAGTGAACATAACGGTGAGATTCCTCAGTACCATATATATGGCCACATCACTACCTGTTCTGTGCCCTCAAGCAAAAAGCAGAAAAACAATAACAAAGATATAATAATAGTAATAAAAAGATATAAATTATTAGCTTTTAAAAGGGGAAGGGAGAAGATGTTTCTTGTTGTGAATGCTGTAGAGTTTTCCTTTTACAGAACCCAGAAAGGACATCAATACCAGAACATGGTAGGGTTCACCCAAACTCCTGGAGTTGTTTGAACAATTTATTTCATCATTTCTCGTACCCAACACTCGGTTGCATTTCTGTTTACATACTCCACAGGGGCCACCACCTATGGGAAGAAAGATGAGAACATGCTCACATTATGGTATCTGTAAGACTCATTGAGTCTTTAATGATTTGCAAGCAGAGTCTTGCTGTGCAAGCGATGCACAAAGTCAACAAAGGGTCCAGGAGCAATATTCTTGTAATAAAATTAAAATTACTAAAATAAACTTGCAGGTGTCTGACAAAGAATTGAAAAATACAACCTATTTATATATAACGTATCAACTGACACCAGATGCAGCACATGTGAACAAGGCTGGGCTCAGGGAGAGCAGGCTGTGCAGATCCATAGAGACTCTGGGTGTGTGTCATGCGGATGGTTCTTGTTTCACAAACATATTTTCTTTTCCCAACTTGCTGCTTTAATGACAACAATACTCTAGATGCAGGCATGAAAGACGAAATATTGTCCTGTTTGAGAGTCCTCAAAAACTCCTGGTTTTAGCCACAGTGCTGACTAAAACATAATACTTTTTTTTAAAACAGAAATTTAGCGATAGCAAGACATTCATTAGATTATATATAAACATACAACCTCAGCCCATGATAAGTACTTAATTCTAAGTGATTTTTCAATGCATATTGGTATTTTGATATTTTTACTTCATAATCAAACTTAACTTTTGTTTTAAGATATATCACTTTATTTTTGGCTAACATAAATCAAAACAGTGTACACATGGATTTCTTTCTGAATAGTTCAAGTGTTTATAATCCAATTGGTTGGTTTTGCTCTTGATAAATTTAGTGAAAAGAAAGAGAATGACACAAAAAAAAAATCCACCAAGCTGTACTTGGTTGTATTGCAATGATTTCTATTACAGTAGCAACTGTAGAATCAATCTATCAATCAGCACCAGAAAAGAGGAGGATAAAAGCAAAACTTTCAGGATGAGTGCAACTGCTTTGCATCATCAAGAAAGAGACTCTGGAAGTTCAATCAGGGATTACTTGCTGTTCTTCAGGTAAATGTTCTCCCAAGTGCATCCACTTTACAGGACTCTTGAAAGGCATTTCCAGATGAGCGGATGGCACTCCACGCTACGTCCTCATTCATTTGCAGTTTTTCTGGACTCTTACGTAGGCATGAAGTTTCCCTTCATTTCTTTCCTGCTTCTTTGGCAGACAACCCTCAACTCAGTCTCTTCGGCACCACATAGCTGGCAGAGCGTCCTTCCTCACACAGCCAGATAGTTACGTTTCCTTCAGAAATCTCATCTCTTTTCCACCGGTCATCAGCAGTTTGGGGTTCCTTTCCCTTCATGATAAGAGTGGAGACCCTTTTAATCTATTGCATATCATTTGCTTTCCAGTACTATTTGTTTTACTCTGTCACAGCAAAGTTCAGTGATGTCTGTCAAGTCAACAGTGTAAAACTTATCTCTATGAAGTCAGCAACAAAAATGCAATGGCCTCATGCAGCGTTCAGTGTCAGGAACACAACATCAAGTGGATAGCTCTGTAATTACAAGTAGATGCTGTCAGGGAGAGAGAACTGTACTTCTGTACTCCGGAAGAAAAGAATCTCACTCTCCTTTTACATGTTTACCCAGAAATTACTCCTGTTCCTGGAAATCTAGACTCGACTCTAACAGAATATGATCATTAGGGGGTATGGAAATTTTTCAGTATGGCAATATGGGCAAAAATACAATTGGCATTTCTATCCCTTTTCTCCACAAATTTGAAAACAAACATTTTTATGAATTTTCTCAGAATCTTGCTTGTTGATCCACCGAAGATTTGGATGCTGTAATTCATATTGCCAAATAAAATGCAGCAGAATGGCAAAAAAAAAAAAAAAAAAAAAAATCAGACAATTTCAGCAATACAATCAAGAGCATTCATAATCAGCAACCAAGAACTCACCGAGTTTGACGATTCGATGAAAACATTAACAATTCAGTATGGGCTATTTTTAAGTGAAATTTTACATGATGCTGACTATAAACCCCAGATCAGCATACAGATCTAGATGACTGGATTAAAAATCCAAGGAATGGAGTAGAGCTAACAAAATCAGCAGAGGAACAAACAGAAAGCAGCCACAAACCTTTCACTTTCCTAAAAACGGCAAAAGAAAAAGCAGGAAAAACAGGTATATGCATATATACTTATATAGAAAGATACACCTATGCTTACATTGAGGTCAGGATACTACAATATTACTGATGCACTGGGACTTACGTACTCTCCCAATCTCTATCTTTATAACGGAGTTAATTATTCCTTGACAGCACCTATGTATTTTCTTTTATTATAAAATATAAATTGTCGAATAGAAAAAATCTACTCTTTAGGCACCTAAATTGGGATAGATTAATCCTACCCTGAAACTGCTAGTATGTGTGGGGCAATAGGGTTTTTAGTTCTTATTGGTGACATTTTGTTTGTTTGAGGGCGGGGAGAAGTGTCTTTCATTTTGGTGATGCCCTTTTTTCTCCCTTGTAGCTACTACCAAACCCGGGGTTCTTAACCTCATCCCACTCATTTTTGTATTCTACCTTTCCTCCCCCCCCATCCATCTTTTTCTGTCTTTGTTTTTCTGTCATTAAAGAAGGGGGGGGAGATCTTTAACCCCACCTCACCTGACAAACAAACAGACATTCATACGCCACCAGATCTTTTCTTTCAGAAAACGGAAAGGAAAACGTGTGACGCTAATGTGATATTCAGAGAGCAGCACTTCTCATTTTGTTCGTCTCTTTCTATTGATTCCTTTCTCCTTGGTCTGATTTGGTTAAGCTCTTCAGGCCTATTGCTAAGCACAGTGCAACCCGCCTCCTTCCTCTCCCGACCCTGCACAGAATGAGTACATCCTTGAGGGAACAGCGACCGAGAGTGGCTTTGGTCACGTTTTGCTTTGGAAAAAAAGAACAAAAAAAAAAAAAAATCTTTCGGGTGTCTTACATGTAGTTCTCGTACCTGTGCTGATTTCACAAGTGAGGTACTGACTCACTTCCCAAATCTGAGATTTCTGCTAACTCCCAAGCCATCGAGATGCATTTACTGTACCCCCACTTGCCAGCTGCAGACCTCTTACCTTGCTAGCCACATCATTTTGATAGCTTGTGCTCAAAGTCACTTGGTGAATTATGAAAGAAGACTAAACTAAGTGTATTTTAGCTAAAGTGCTAAGGACACATTACTGTTTTAAACATCCAAGGACATACTACGATGTTTGCTTTTTTACACAAAGCAGTGACTGATTAAGATAACTATTTCATGTTTAAAAAGACTGGTATAGGTACTTGCCACATATATAGTCCAATCTACAATAAAAAGCCAATCACATATTTAAGCATTGAATCACAGATTGAATTAAAAAAAAAATAAAATCACTTATTTATCCTCTCTGTAATCTTTATCATATAGCACTTATCTATACTCCCTATAAATAAGAGCAAATCAGCTACAGTCGGGCAAGCAGTGCAATAAAGCATGTTAAAAAAACCAAGTACAAGAAGTTGCCATGCAGGTTTAATGTGCTGCTGTCATCTCACCCTCTTCAGAAAACGTGACGGCACCTGTTGCTCAGAAGATTAAGCTACAGCAGTCTGAGGCTACTTGACTCCTGTACGAGAGCATCCACGAACAGATTATAATATTTTCTGCTGTCGAGCACATTGACTTTGCTCCACTTACGGGACTGACTTCACTTTTCTTGAGTAAAGCATGTGGATAAATCCCGGCAAAGGCGAAGACAGTAACGTGAGCAATGGAACTGTCACCCAGCTTTTGTATTCATTACTTCACCGACGAATTCATGTTGCAGTGGTTAAAAAGGTACTCCAGCAACAAAAGGTTAAAAAAGTGCCAACAGACGCATCACAAGTGTCTCTCCAGCTGTCAGATTCACCGAATTTAGAAAGTGGTCCGTTAGGTTTCAAAAATGGAGACTGAGCGCAGCAGCTCCCATGTTAGTGCAGTAACAGAACAAGGGGATGAGCCGGGGGGCAGCTTGGAGAAGGGAAGTTTTACATGGGGCAGACTGGCCAAGGACTAAACTAGGAGATTAAATTCCAAGCAAGTCTGAACTTTGGAAAATTGAATCCAAATTTGGACATAATGACATGGGCCTTTGAAAGCTGGTAGAAAACTTCAATTTTATTTGATTTAGTTATATGTAAATTACTTGCGTAATCATTATTGCTTGGCTGTTTAAGCCCCTGCCACTCACAACATTTGACAGAACAAGCCGAAAAAAATAAATTAGCAACTTAACCAACTCAAAAAAGGTCCATTTGAGGAAGAGAATTTTCTGACGTCTAACACCACCTATAAAAAGTGTGTTTAATTGAACAATACAATACAAAATTATCTTGGAAAAAATAAAGCTTTGATAGAAAAAAAAAAAAAAAGAAGTGCCCATACTCTCATGTAAGCACTAGCAACCTGACCTAAGTGTCCTTAGAACACTTGTTTCAATGAAGGTACATCATTACTGACCCAGAGAGTCATTGGATGATCTGTATAAAACACACTTGCCCTTTTATGAATGCCCATTTCCAAAGAGATAAAGTTATTCCACAAAGAAATGAAGAATAAATAAGACATTTAGCCAAAATACAAGACAACAGTCCCTTCCTTATTAAAAGAAATAATAATTTTAATAGCAAGGCAACTGCCTAGTACCTGGTCAGAAGCACCCTTAAAACGCAAGCAGCTGCGTCAAGTAAGACAGAGGTGTTTAGACTGGAGAAGAACAGAACGATGAACTCAAGAAAAGCACATGCACTGTGGTTTCCAGGATGGCTACTGTATTCATTGACAGTCTGAAAATTTAACTCTAGATTGAAAGGAAGAATTACAACAGCTGAAGCGAAAAAAAAAAATAAAAATAAAAAATGAAGCCTCCCAAACGAAGTCCGAAATTCTGCACATTGAAAACCTCGGAAAGGCTTCCAACACCATGCAAGCTGGCCAGGCACAAGCCCGAACGCCAGTGCCTGCCTGCGCGAGCCGGGATTTGCCACTCAGCAGGATTCCCAGGTTTGGTTCTGGGAAATTGGCATACTCTCTTCCATGCTTTTAAGCCGCTTTTCCAGTTAAGTCTGTAGTTTATTAGAAATCTTCATTCTTATTCCTATGGAAGACCTATCATATTTATAAGGTTGTAATTTAAGCAGTTTTACCTCTCAAAGGAAGTTTTATGACCAACATTAATTCCACTGAATCCATTTCACTAAGAAAATGAGTGATACAGCTGCCAACTTCCATCAGCAAAAGAATTACTTTTTTCATTCTCCTTTAATATCATTTGTGGTAGTCAGTTATAGAGTTATGGGTCTTCAAGTACTTCATAAGTATTTTCAGCAGAAATCTTAAGGAAGTTTTTCATAGCGTATCTTATATGAAGTATTTATTCATAAGACGTGAAATTCCTCCATTTCCCAGCAAAACAGGACATCAGCAATTACACCAAACTAACCCTTCTATAAGCTTGTTTAGGACAGAGATATAAAGACACATATTTCTTATCAGGAGAATCATATCATATTCACCAAGTACAGAAAGGTCCTTTTCAAAAAATGTTTACAAATATCACGATGCAGATACATGGCATTTGAATCCTTTGAAATCTGTGTTGCCCTTCAACCTTATACACTGGCATCAACAAGTGTTTTTCGCGTACACAGGGCTTTTTTCAAAAATAAACACACCAACATGAGCTGTGGTAAAATTACACTATAATTTTAGCTAGCTTATGTGAACCTCACAGAAGTAACCAACAGGGATGGTTGAAAGAAAAACAAAATCCAAACCAAAAATATTATTTGTTATATAATATTTGATATATTTCAAATAGCTGTCTAAGCTCTGTAGTTACCCAGTTTTTTTCAAAGGGGAAAAAGTGGTTTATATTTTCACTTGTAAAGATGTTATTTTATTTCCCCTTCATTTTATATGAATTATTCATCACCAGTAAAACATCAGGATCTGTTGCATTTCATTTCCTCACAAGATACTTCAGCTTTAAAAAAATGAAACTCTCTCATTCAAGTGAACTTTGAAGTACCAGTCTCTTTACAGTATCTTCTCAATCTACAGAAAACAAAAAAAAAGCTAATATTTTTATGAGCAATGTGAGAGATTTTTATATACAGATCTAGTCTTACACACTGTTAACAGTAATATTTTGGTATCTTATTTAACTTATGTCCCAAGCAGCATTCTTCCACCCTAACTACAAAGCAGTTAAAAGGGTAAATTTGGAGCAGAAAAGATTTCAAAAGAAGTAATACAACATTTTCCTCCTTTTTTATGGACAAAAGTAGAACATCACATGTAGAAAATTACCAGAAAATTTCAGCCAACTTTTGCAATTGATTTAATCATGCTGGAATTTAATAATAAAAGCAACACTAGTAGGTACAAAGAATTGTAAGACTGATCTGAGTAGTCAGAGAAGATTAATTTTCTTTGCTTTTTTAAAATTGTCTTCTTGTAAAACCATCAGAAATGTTAAATCTGGCTGCGCTTCTGGATTCATTTGCCTTGAAAGTCATTCCACGTGTTGCTGACACCTGCACTGAAATGCTCGGCTTCTCAAGTCAGCCCTTGCATTCCACAATGGCCAATTTCACACCCTCTGTCTTTCAGCATACTGTATTTGCTTTCACTTCCCATTAGCTTTCAAGTAGTAGGTTTTTTAGTACCAATTCAGACATTAAACAATTATACAGAATGAACATTTATTTTATGCCTAGATCTCGCTTTCCTTAGAAAAATCATTCTAGCTAGACCATACCTATTAGCGCTATTTGTCGAGTCCAATATTCTCTGAGCAGGTTCTTTTAGATACTCCATGCATGGAGAGTGTAATGTTTAATATCAAATTTACATATTTGAAGATGGCTGATTTTAAACAAGACTTATGACTTAGTGGAGTGATACAAAATATATTGCATAACACAATACAAATGTAACTTAAACTAAGCAAAAAAAATTATTAATATGTATATACATACAGCAATACGCAGTTCAGTCATAATCCCGATGTGACTCCCATTACCGGTCTCCAGAACTTGCTCACCACCGGGACGCTGGGCATGCCCAGTCACTGGGGAAGAGTGCAGGGGTTGAAGCCAGCTCAAGCCCGTTGCTCTCTTCAGTTTTTACACTCTATATTGGGCTGAGCCACCTATTCACTGCCCCTGTGCCCGTCTGGCCAACTCAAGGAAACGTTCGCACTCTCTTAATGAACTCAGGGAGAGACGCTGACACCACCAGGTGATCCACTCAACTGTTGATAGCTGCTTGTCTAAAACAAAGGCCACCCTCCAAACCCCTTTGTGCTGAGATAAAGTCAGCTCGCTGCACCAGCTGTGGTCAGTCATATCCTGCATTATTCCCTCCCCTTCACGGGCACATCGCCCGGTCCCATTGTCTCTAAGCCGGCTTCTGTTTTAGGGGTCTGTTGGCCAGTCACAGTACATTACGGTTTTCTTTCTTATTTTGACAATATTTAGCTTCTCATGTAGAGGAAGCGAAATCCTTTGTCGACCATTCAAAAGCAGCATTCCCCACCCATACAGTTCTGTGGTGTCAGACTGCTAGGGTAGGAACCACAAGGCAAGCCACAGTAATTTTGATTTCTGGCTATCTGAATTATTTATATAGTTGTCATTTCTAAGAGAAATAACTTCGTACATTCATTATACACTGATAATGTGTGCCTAATAAATCAGATGAAAGACAGATTGAAACATACAGCAGCGCACATATTATTTAGCAAAGAAAATTAATGCGTATCATTCAATTTTGGTATTCAGAAAACTTTAAACTCCTCTGGCACACAGCACAGTAACTCGGGAATCAAGAACCAGCCTTTTGTTAAGAATAGTGGGGAGCAGCAAGGGAGTAGGAAATTTAATAGCAAAAAAATTTGTTGCTTTAAGAAGTGCTTTGCCTAAGAGCTATTTCCAAGAGTAAAACCAATCCCTCTCTCACTCTGCACCCTCCACTCCCTTGCGAAGCTGGGGTTAGTACCCCAGAGCTAATATGTGATTAATGAATTTCAGGGTCTGTATAGCAAATCTGGAGAAAAAATCTGGGGCCTAGTGAAAACAAACCAAGCTCTACCAACGGAAGTGCATGTAGTATTGCAATATTTTCTCGAAATACTTATGAAGGTCTGTACTTCCAATGTAAACACAGCCACCACCAGCCTTCATAATAACTAGATGTACTTTGCACTGAAAATAGATTTATAGCAGCCAACCTCAACAAGTCATGGGGCGTATTCCTGAAAACCTTTGTATTCGGAGGCAACAAGAGAAGAGGAATTAAACCTCACACTGCGCAGCTTAAAGAAGCAAAACAAGAATTGTTTTGGTTTTTTTGTTGAACAACAAGGAGTTGGACTTCTTGGACTTCTCACTATAAGTAAGCTATCCTGTATCAGTAGCCACAAATGACACACCTTGATCTCAGCTGGCCTCAGCCAGATCAGACTGTGTCTCATTTTGACAGGAACTACATTCCCTCAGGAACATAAGTGTGTTCAATTAAGTGGGACAATTCACATCCAAGATCGTACAATCTGTTTTAGAATCATACCTAAAGCTTTGAAGATTACCTATGACTATTTTATTTTTTTCCCCCATTAACTGCAGTTCACAACACCGCTATCTAAAATATCACCCAAAAGCACTGGCTGAGCACATCCAAAGCATCACTTTCAATATTTATGTATGTTTTTTTAGAAGATGTGAAAGACATTAACTCTTTGCCAAGGTCCTTTTATTTCACTCTGGTTCTGTAACTGTTTATTAAATCAAAAGGAAATTTCTTTAAACCTGCCGTATAGTCATGTTATGTTGCCAGAAGGACATAAAGATGACGATCAGGCAACCACAAGCCAATGATTAGGCACATCTTAAGAAGTCACTAACCCTCAGCTGAGACAAGTTACCTCTACCAGCCACCTTCCCAGCCCAGCGCCAGTGCAAAGCACAGTGAGTTGGATCAAACCACTACCGCAGAGGTTAAGGACACCTGTTCAGCTTTGTGTTTTCACTGGACTAGGAACAATCCACGGTGCCTGCCATTACCAGATCACAGCTGAAGGGTAGCAAGTTTTGCAGATGTCGTGAGATGACTTCTTGTGATCCTTTGCCCACACACGGTTGTCCAGAGATTCAAAGGCCTGGAACTCCTCTGACATTAAGCTAGGAAAAATACTCTACAAAGTTGCCTTGGAAGTAATTGGATATAAAAATTGATATAAAGTAATTTGTTGAAAGGAGATTCAGAGACTGACAGTGCATTCATGAAAGCGTCCAAAAAAGAAGTTAATGCAGGCAGGGAGCATCCCTTCTCTGTGTCAACTTTCAGCAAATCTCAAAAAAAAAAAAAAAAAAAAAGGATGGTTTTCTATACCACAGATATATTGAAACTACCCAATATATTTCCACCTTTTTTCCAATTATCCTGGTCCAACATTTCTGTAATTCCATTAACTCTCAAGATAATTTTTCTGTTTGTTTTATTACTTGCATTTACCGGTTGCCGAAGGGGGCAAAAGAAAGGAAAAGCAAACCTTCTTTCACATGGAGAGAAAGCACCAGCATGCTCTGTTACACTTGTGATTTAATGATGCCTTTAGTGCAAAAATTACAGAAAGCATAGATGGAAATCTGTAAACTCTAATTCATATACTTGCATTCATGTGTGTCTGTATTTCACACTATACAAGCATACATTTTTGGCCTCAGCTCTACGTCCGTTACCACTGAAAATTGTTTGTTTCTCCTGACTTACAGACAATCATCCAACAACCAACCCTCCCTCCAGGCGACTATGCAATTGTCACCTACTTTTTTTTTTTTTTTAATGGCAAATTTCAGAGGAAAAGGGTTCTTTTTAGGATTTCCCTATTATATGATCGCAATTTTATGCTGTTTAAAAGCTATCTTACAGGTAAGGCCTAAAAACACTTGTTCTGCTGCCCGTTTTTCACTTATTTTTGTAAACATTCACAACACGCTGATTTCTTTAACCATGCAGATCACAGAGTATTAAGGTGATGACTTGCTACTGAATGTTCCTATTCCAACTGTGAAACATATTTCCCACAAATGCTCTCTAGTGTCAATTTAAAATTTGCTGTGTCAGTAACAATTCCTGCCAGCAATTTTCTGCCACTAAATATTCAGAGAGTAAATATCAAACAATTGATCTACACAAACGAACTAATCTTTTAAATGAGCATCAGGAGGAATTCTTATCCTCCTTCCCTCACAGGAGGACACTGAAGAGTTATAAGTACATGGCGTTCCTTACATAACTATGAATAAATAAAATTCTAATGCACCATTTTGAAGGCTTAGATTTTGAGTGCTGGGAAAAGTCAGTGAAGAGGGAAATCCACAAATACCGGAGGGAAGTCCAGGATAATGGTGAGTGCAGCCTTCGTTGAATGTCCTGATACAAACCAACTCACAGCTTTTGGAGAGCACAAGATCTTGAATGCAAGTAATTCATGTCTCCGTTATCCAAAGAGGCAAAACAGATATTTCTTATTAGAGAGATGAAAAAGTTCTGGGCAAAATATTTTTTTAAAGTCTAAAATGAGCTTTGCCTGCTGAACCATTCATTGGTGAGTTTGTCTAAACTTCATCTTCACATTTACATCATAAGATATTTAACAGTTTCAGTGATTTTTTTTTTTCCCCCCAGAATTAAGTACTTTGATCTATTTCATTAAGAAGCCCATCAATATCATCTTAAAAATAGAAACTAATCATTGATACTTCAATAGGTAATTAATTAATTATTTAGTGCTCCACACAGCAACCATTTTTGACTACCAAATTCAGTATTAATTTACGGTGATCCCTCCACCACATGTTTTTGAACCACCAAAAAGATAAGAGTCAAAGCAAAAAACCTCTGTCTTTAAATCTTTTTTGGTAGTTGATGTAGGCTCTGTGAACAAATATCCACTTAAGAAATTACGATTCCTAATTATCAGCTTCATTCTTTGCTGTTATCAAAGTGATCAAGACCTGAATTAGTATTATCAGCCTAATTATCTGCTCAGTCATACTAATGAACATCACCCTGCTGTTAACCAGGATGCGAAACTCTGAGAATCTCTCCAGAAACCCAGATCAGCTCAGTGCCTTTCAGGAAGCATTAAATAAGTTCACCCAAAAAAGGAAATCAATGTCAGGACAAAAGATTTTAAAAAAAATTAGATTCTAGTTGTACTTGACACCTTGAAGAGGAAATTAGTTTGATTTCATTTCTTTAGAGATTCTAGTTTTAGAGCAATGTATTTCAGTCCTGGCAGAATTAATAGATGGCTCACTCGTTTGTCAGGATGAATTTTCCATTTCAGTACGACTCTATTGCAACAGCACCACAAAAAGACCAGCACATATCTTATAACTCCCAATACTATTTTGCAGCATCCTTCTTTAGAGGGCAGAGCATTTAATCAGATACAATGGGGCTTAATGGAGTATCACAACTGTCCAGCTACTCCTAATTACTAAACCCACAACTATAAATCAAAATTTGCCAAGATTTTGAACCTATGGTCAGGTGCACGCCGTTTAAACCAGCAGCGATTCCAGCTGCCTGCCCTCAGTACAACCTACCAAGGCAAGCAGCAAGTGGCTACATCTCAACTTGAGGTTTTCAAGGGACAATTCCCTTACCTTCTTGGGAATTACAGTCCATTGCTTTAGTATAAAACAACTTCCTTCCTCTCTTTATAAACGTTATACTACAACAATTCTTCTACATCTAAATTTATCCTGAGGAAAAGCAGAGAAGTAATTATCTATTAGGTACTCCATACATATTCTCAGAATAGGATCAGTTCAGTTTTGGTGTTTCTTGAAAAGGATTTAGTCTATGCTGTATAAAGAGAATAAAATTAATTCTAATCTCTCACCTCTTATTTCACGTATTTTATAAACTGCACTGAGGATATGTATAGAAAAAGTGTCATACATATTGAGAAACTGTCATATCTATAGGATAGCTCAAGTAAGTTAAGTTCAGAGTTTTTAAATCTGATTGTCTACCCCAGCAGATTCACGTGCAACTCGTCACAACTTGTAACTTTGATATGAAGGACTAACAGGATTTCCATTTTAATAAGGTCACGCTGTACTTGCTAACTCAATAACTAAGGAAACATTACTGTAGATCTAAGCCGTGAGTCAAAGTGACTTAATTTTGTAATGTAACAATTAAGCTGGAACAAATACTACAAAAAGATTTTCCTTTTATGCCATGCACAGTGATGTTCATGATGTTCTCTCTCGTGTTTTGGTTAGTCAAGAAATCTGACATTCAAACAACGTATTTCCATATTGGATGCAGACCTTTTGTTCCTAAGTACATCATTCCTTAAGTAGGCATTAAATTTTAAGAGAGATAATTATAAGTGGAAAGATAATATAAATACTACTTATAACTATGTGATGTGAACATTTGTTAACTACTGAAAGAGCTGAGACGTAAGATTAAGATCAACTCTTATGTTTGTTCATCTTCCCTTGCACATGAATGATACAGACAGGTTTGGTCTTTCAGAGCAGCCTAAAACATCGCAGCCCCATAAATGAGATGCTGTAGAAGACCCATGTGAGTTTGCTTCAGAGCAAAACATCAACTTAAACCTATTCTAATGAGACAATAAAGACTTATAATGCCTAGCTGCCTAAATAACCTTTTAAAGCCATGTCCATTTGCATACCTCTGACATTCCAGATAAAATGAGTTTACGCTCACAAAGCTGGCTATGTGCCAAGAGAGACCAGGAGTGCTCACACAGGAGCTGATATATGTTTGCAGTGAGACAATGGACAAACTAATAAAATTCTTTGCAGTTATAAAGACTAAAGAAAAGAAAAAAATATAATTTAAGAAACACCCACACAACAGTCTTGTGAGCATTAACTCTCCTTTATCCTTCCTGAAATTCTTAGAACGTACTCATAAAGTTACCACCAATATTTTGGACAAATGCATTTCAGGTGTGGGGGCTTTTTTCCCCCGAGATGTTTGATATTCTTTGTTTGAATGATTTGGTGAGCCGTAAGGTGATGTTCTTCATCTGTGACTGGATGATTGAGACAAAGGAGAAAGACACGCAGGATACAGGAAAGGACCATAAATCACACTCCTGAGCATATCTGTGAAGCATTGAGGATTTGCAAAAGAACACTGGGCAGCCACCCAGATTTTCATGAATAGTGAATAGCAGTAGCTTCAGAAATAGTACCAAACAAAAACTTCAACTGTTTATGAACGCTATTTTTTTTTTTTGTCATCAGATGGACCCCATTCAACTGAACCCTCAGAAAACCGAAGAGGAAGATATATAACCTTTTACGAATTAAGCCAGGTCTATGGGATTATTTCAACTGGAACCAAATATTCTTTGTTTCATTATTCATCTCTAATAATGGGATGCAACATTCGAGTTTACAATGTGTCTGTGAACTTAAATACATAAGCATTAACTCACATATACTAAGATCCACAAATGATTCCATGAAATTGAAGATTCTATGGAAACCCGATTCATTTTTTGCATTAACACGGTATGTACAAGAGTTAAATTGCTAAGTAGAGACAAGAGTACTACTGAATGCAGAGAAACAAGAACGTCTTCATATTGGAGAGTATCTCAAAGCAACACGGGACTAAGCACCATACTATATTGGTTCAGAGAAAGTCAGTTTGATCGGGGGCTTCAACATCAATTGTGTGTGTTAAAGTCTCGCCCCACATCCACTAAATGCTGTACAAGCACCTACATGGCAGATCTCACCTCACCAGGACGAGAGGCCACTTACACATAGCTGTTTATTTGCACATAGATCCACTGAATATTTTCTTTTGGATTTTTGCAAATGAATATGCATCTCCAAGCTCTACTATAAAGCCTCAGGTTAAAATAAACAAACAAAAAAAATCAAATAAGAAATCCCATCAATTATACTGACTTTCTTTGCATGTTTAAATAATGTCATGGAGGTTTCTTGATTTGAACACAAACCCCTTCAACCCAGTCATGCTTTGAACTGAGGAAACATGCTTTATTTTTTTTGGTGAACATTGATTTACAAAAAAATTCAATTAGCATTGTATGTTTATACATAGGAGAAATCAGGAAATGAGTTTGTTTTTGCATGTCGTCTTATTAAATATACATTCAGTTTAGAAAGGGGGGAAGGGAAAAGGTGATTTCTGAGGAATTTGAAAGGACTAAGAGACAAAATTAACTTCAGCACAGCTCTAAGACAACAAGGAGCTTACCCTAGAGAATAAGATGACTGCAACACTTCCCTCTGGTTGTTTCCAATGGTCCTTTTAATTTGTTTTGTCTCCCATGACCTTCCAAAGTTATTAAGAGAAGTCTTTTTTTGTTGTTGTTTGGTCTCCCATCTCACACGTACAAGTGAGTGAATTTCTGAGAAGGACTCACTCCTGTGTACCAAACTGCTACGTGGCAGCATCAGCAAATGATGGGTAACAGCCCTACAACACAAAGCTGAAAGATTTATTAAACTCACAAAACTAAAAATTACAGCGGAAAGCACCTAAGCAGGATCCCACAGAAATCCAGTAAATGCTGCTGCAGGATCCTAACAATTTTTAGCACGGGACACCAAAAACACACTTCCTGAAATTTTTTTAGAACAAAAGAGGACCCAATGGTTTTACTTCAGAAGTGGTTACCCTGTATTCATTGCCTCCTAAGCTGAGCCTGGAGCAGTTTGAAACCTTCCACCGACAAGACAGAGCAACTTTCAGCTGACCATTTTTTGCTGAGACTGAAGATAAATGACAAACAGGCTTGCAGACTTCGACGGCTTTGTCATCCAGAGCGAAAGTTTCAAGCAAACACATCTGTGCAATAGTTCTAATGCAAATATTACCCGGTCCTCTCCAACTGAAGTGCCTATTGGCAAGTCTGTAAGTATTTCTCCACAATCTTTCTATATACAGCCTAAGGACTCCGACAAACCCGCTCTTTCCCTTCAAAGGCTTGTTAAGTATGTGATGAATAAATCTGTCACTTCCAATTCTAAACTGACTTTCTGTTTTGATTGCTGCAGGATCTTGTATCCATGGCAACTTTTCACCACTCAGAATCGATTAAAGAAGTGATCAGTTTATCTAAATAGCCGTGCTGATGGAGGCGATTGTTTTTTCTGAAACAGCAACCGTGACAGGTACTGTAGGTTTCCTTGACCGGTAAGTTTTCCAACACAGCAAGTAATGAATTCTCAAAGAACACATTGTGGCCAGCTGAATGCTCAGTTCATTTCTCCTCTCTAAAACAGGTCTCTAATTAAACACTCCTGCAAATCAGTATCTGCATTTCTGATTAATAAGTCCTGCTCTTTCTGTGAGCAGAGCGCCACAGCACACAGATCTTGCTGAAGGTCTGAGCTGCATTTGTCTCCAAATACAAATATATTTTTTATTTGCTTCGGAGTTTAGAACAATCAGATTTATTCATTAAAAGGAGGAACCATCAAAAATTTTCAGTCAGGCAGAGCTGAACGCTCAAATTAACTGCACAGCATGGAGGCCCAGTGCACCAAAAGCACCGCTACAGGTAAAGGAACGTGGGGCAGAGCAACACTTGCAAAGGACAAACCACTTCACAAAGCGCTTCAAGTTCTACAGAACACCTTTATTCTGCATATTTCTCAGACCGTAACGAGTTCCTAACTCATGTATTATATGTGAAGGCCTTGGGACCAAACATTAAAGACCTTAAGCATACATTGGAATTTATAGTGATTAATGTGGTAACGCATCTTGTAAAGTCTACAAAGGCACACGTTAAAAAAAAAAAAGGAAATGCTTGAGGGGACGGAATCGAGTCTTAATATTTAAGTGCAATAAATGGGCACAGAACAGCTTAGTGGGCTTTACATGACAATATATTTAGACGTGAAAATGCCACCCGGAGAAACGCTGCAACTTCAAAGTAAAATATTATAAATTAAAGCACAGAGGAGGACTTGAACCACAACTAAAGCTATCTTCCTTTGAATACAGAAGCTTAATCTGTGATTGATATTAATTATATCAAAATTAGCATGAAACAAGCAGGATGCAAGCCATTTTAAGTAACACAGGGATTTTGTGCAGATTTCCTAGGCAAAAGCTCAGGATTCTAGGTGCACGATCATTCCTGTTGCAGTGAGTCTTGCCAACTTCACCCAGGCAACAAATTAAACAAGCATAAGCATGAAGTAGCTGCAACTGTAACAGGATGCCTGACACTAAGTCATCTTCATTCAGATGATCTGACAGCCGAACAGAAGGTTAGCAATCCAGTCTGATCACCTCTGCTGTATGCCATTCTTCTGTGTTCCCAAGCTCAGTGGCGTTCATAATGTACGTACGATGAATGCTGAGAGATCACGTCGGCTAGTTAAGCTGCAAATGGAAATACTATTTTTGGTCTGAAGAATAGAGTCCTTTTTTCCTTTTGTTTCACCTACACAGAGAGCTATTTTGCTCTTCTGTGGGGTGATATCCACATACAGCACCTCTACAGCCACGTTGCGAGCAGCAAGCTATTAAGATTATGCTGACAGGGTGCTGAAAATACGAAATCTCCAATAGCGGGAACTGTTCTGTGAGGGTTTTGAATCCTCTCCCTGAAGTGACAGGAGATGGGAAAAAGAGAAGGTAGAAGAAAAAATTCAAAGAATTAATGAATGTCAGGTGAATAACAAATGCTGAAATGGTCCGACTGCCCTTTGCTGTTCGAAGTCTCCCACGGGAGGAAAGGCAGCTCGGAGGAATCAGATTCTTTACTTCTACACTGTGCAATATGAGGTTCCCACATAAGTGTAATATGAGGTTAGTTATTTATAATGTAAAAAGATATAATAGACTCAGATTTCAGTGAATGACCCATATTGTTGGTTCTGGTGTAACTATCGCTGTCTGATGGATAAGCAGGAGGAATGAAGAACAGCATCGCAACCATGGTGTTGACAAATGAGCACTGTGGGCCCAGGGTTCCTCTTTGCTGGCTTCAGACCTCCATATCTGAGCTGGTTGCCTGAGAGCCACAGGCAACTCGGAGAAACAACAGCATTGCTCTGACTGTTTTTTTCCCCCCCCACCTGCAACCAGGAACCACTAAGGATATTTCTCCCTGTGGAGTACAAAATAGTTTAAACCAGGAACTGTCCTACTTCAAATCCGGAGCTGAAGACAGTGTTATCAAGTGGAAGTTCAAGCTCACTTGATAAGGCATAGCGAGCGCGAACGTGTGTTAGACATACAAAATCTTAGGAATACGAACACAAGCTCAAGTTACATCTTCTGGTGGTGCTGATGGTGACCTGTGACTCGCGTGAGGAGCAGCAGCCGTTCCTGCCTCCCCTGGCTGCACCAACCTGCTGGATCATGCAAGTCAATGGTGTACAGCACTAGCCACTCAGGTTCAGGACAGGGAATGAAGACTCTGCCAGGCTTGTTGTGTCCTCTGAATCATCTCTGAACAGCAGGACTAACACAGCTCAAGGAGAGTTACCTTGGGCTGGCCCATGACACTTTTGTTATAGAAACACTGGGATTTAAACAGTAATTGCAAACAGAGCTTACTCATGGGACCTGCTGCTTTGCATGCTTTGGCCATTACTGCTGTACCCAGGACTGTCAATGTGACAGGTTGGGCCATCTCTCCCATTTAGGCAAAATTTGCGTTTTGATGATATACCGCCAAAATCAAAATTGTGAAGCCTTTTTAAGTAGAGAAAGCTGTCAGAACTTAAAAAAAGCACACCCACAAAACACTCCTCGCATGTCTTTGCTGTTTGCCCAAACTGTTGTTTTCAGTGGGATTTCATGACAATATATGGATGTTACCCTCCTGAAAGTCTCCATACCTCTAATTTTTCCTGCCCAGGTCAGTCAGAGCTCGGAAGGTTCATTGAGGACACCATACATTTGTTCCAACAGCCACGTGCTATTACACTAAGGCTGCAAGAGCTGACAGTTAAGAGATTTGCTAGGAAGCAAAGCACCTGAGTGACAACTAATTACCTTTGCTTCTGTCTCACAGTGCTACACCTTCTTAACACCTTTTTCATTATATCTCTGCTATAGTGTATTGTTCTTATTATTAAACAACCACGTTGGTCAGTGGATGCAAGTTGTTTCGTTTTCTTTGCTCTTAAGTGCCTGTAACTTAAATGTCTCTATGTGGTCAACTGCCAAATTTTGATATTTTTCCACCAAAACAGAGACCAAACATTCAACCATCAATACCACAAACTGAAAAGTACCATCCTGACTGAGCAGAAACATCTGCCGAGAAAAAACAAGACTTGGGAACCACAAAGAAGTGGAAGTAAAACTGTTAGACCCAGTATACATCCCATTCATAGTGCAAGATACATTATTGTAATATACATATAGATACCCATACTTCTCAATTATGTTTTCCAAAGTTAATATATACAGTAAGAATAAGGATCACAAGAGTTCTGAGTAATCTTTTTTTTTTTTTTAACAGACTTCCATTTGACTGTCTGAACTTGAAGCATTGTTGTCACATCAGCTGACATAAGGGCAGGACAATTGCAATGCTTCAGAAATTAACAGATTTTAGTTCAGTGTGTGAAAGGTTATCCACATTTGAAAAATCAAAGACACTAGAGAAAGGGAAGAAAAAATATCAGTATTATGATACTGAACATATCAACACTAAATTAGACTTAAGGAAAATTACAGGAAAAGTACTGATGCCTATTAATGTCTCCTGTGACGTTTGCTGTTTAATTTTGTTCTGATAATTAGAAAGTAGTATTTGGATTGTTAATTTACACTCTCCAATATTTCAGGGTTTTTTTTCCACAGCTAATGTTTTGTACTGAAAATAGCCAAACAAGCACGAACCCATTTTTTTTTTGTACATTGCTGGAGAGAGAAACAACCTTCCTTGCCAACAGAGGTTTGCCAGTGTGGATGTACACTCCTTTCCCAATCATTTGGCACTGGTCCCCTCTCTGCTTTGAGGTTTTTAGACACAGATGAACTAGATCCACATAATTTAAGCATTTGGCACCGGCATGCCCGTTCAGAGGACAGCTGCCCTAAGCTTCCTCCACAGTCAACATGTAGAGAGGTCCTTTGGGACAGCAGGCCCTGGGAAAACACCTAGGCTTAACTGAACTCTCAGTCTCAGCACTTTCATTATACGGTGGGCTGGGATTAAGCTACATTTTTGCAGAGCACGTTTGTCCTTTAGTCACTCTACCTGTATTTTATGCAACATCAGTAATGCTTTGTTCACCCTCCTAAGGGGAAGATGACTGAATTTGTTTCCAGCTTGTATTGAACTTTACCCATGAAAAAGAAAAAACAAAAAAGCCCCAAAAACCTCTTGTCCCTAAACCCCATAAAAACTTGAGCACGTGCCAGCTCCATTTGAGTTTAAAATAAAAAAGTTCCAATAGCCCCATATGAAACTTTTCACACATTTGCTTTGATCTGAAGTTTGGATAACAAACTTTTTCCTCATGATACGAGATAGGACTGTGAAAGAGGGGACCTAATTCTAGTTTTATTTCCTATGTAATACTATTTATTCTGGTCAACACAACCTAAGGCACCCTTGGTGCTATTGAATCAGTCTTCCACACACAGCTGTTCAGAGATCCTGGACATGCATCAGGGAGCTAAACTTTAAAGCTGGCAGAGTCAAAGCTTCAGGTCTCTCTCTTGCAGACCTGGGCCTCCAAGACCACAGAAAAGAGTGTGGAAACCTTTGAATACCAAAAATCCAGAGTGCAAATCTTCCTTGGATCAATAAGAAAACCTGACAAAGTGCCGCACAGATGAGCGAGTAACACACGTCATCAATAACATTCTCTGCAAAACATTCTACTTTTGACAATTTTCCATTTTTCATAGAAACAAAAACCACTGGTCAAATTACTCAGGAAAAGGTCTACCCAAAATGTGGCATAAAAAGTTTCCCTATTACATTCCAACATCCTTCAATGAGTTTATTTAATAAGATCAGAAAAGAGGACAGCAGAGGAAATGAGATGCCTTTTCTCTGACTCTCCTTTTTGCCCCTGGATCAGTAAAACAACAGAACCAAGGTAGAACCTGAATTGGTTTTCCTCAACCTACAACACAATAGTTAATCCAGATAACCCAGTATCAATACAGGAATTATATTCAGTAATTTGAGATTACCTATACGTGCCAGCAGCCCACCAAAAATAAAGGGAAACAGGCAGGATTTCTCTGTGTGTGTGTGTTTGGAAAACGTTAAAAACCCCACAAAATAATCCAGTTAGCATGTGGGTGGCAGAGAGAGAAGTTGTGTTTTAAGACCAAGAACAAATGCAGCTCTACTAAATCCAAATGCTTTCCGTACTCCAAGGATATTAAGAGGAAGAAAGGGAATGAATGGCAGGAAGAAGCAAGAGGAAAAAATGAGCAACAAGAATCATTTGAGTTTATGGGGCAATAGAATCTGTTACTTGAAGGTGGAAAAAACGTTACTTGGCTTAGCTTGTGCTGTTCCAAATTTAGGTCCTTTTCATATTAGCTACAGCCTTCACAGCAAAAAAGCCTTCAACTGTTTAATAGCCTAGGTGTAAATTAGTTTAATAACAAGAAAGAACAAAGCCTGTGAGTAACTCAACTTCCCACCCTTCCCCTCACTACCATTCATCAATGAAACTATGCCTCCACCTGGCCAATGGACACAACAGCAAATTCCTAATGCACTGAAAATGTGCACCTCTAACGTTCCGCAAAGTTTTGGCACATGTGCTATTGGCTTCAGTGAGTGATTTTCAGTAAATGAAAGACTTTACACATGGAATTTGTTGCAAACTCACATAAACATTGTACCTACTTGATGAGTTCAGATGAAGCGTGTGGTTTAGTACTTAGAAAGCTCAGTGTGGTTTAGTACTTAGAAAAATTACATGTATCTACGGCTGCCTGTTTTTTTGAGCTAGAGTTTAAAAGATAGAGTAATGCTATAGGGAGAAACGGTATTAAGAGAAGTTTGTTGACCTAAGAGAAAACACAGACCATTTTACAGGCTATGCAAAACCGAATCTGGCCCAGCAGGTTGGGACTGTGTTGGTATAACATGAGCTGCAAATATTCAGTTTTATTGAAAGTAATTGAAGAAGACAGTCCACGCAATTATCTCGAGTAAATTTTTGTGCTGTTGTTCTGAGCTGAAAACCATGTTTTATGGAAGGCTTCATATTCATAATTTTGTTCTCAGAGTTAATTTTATAAGACACTTTGAACAGAACAAACAGTAAAATCCTTTCAAGAGAAAGCCGTCCTTCCTGACCCTTGGAATTTTATTTAACAAAACACCTTAGAGCTGGATTGAGGACAGGTGGGAGGAAGCAGAAACATTCCCCATAGTACTTTGCACACATAGGTGGCTTTCTCTCCTTCCACCTCAAGGACCTCTGCCTCCATTTTATGCACCGGACAACCAAAGCTCCTCCAGCCCCAAAACACAAGAGATTGAGGACCATCCGACGCCTGCCCAGCACTAGCTGCTTCTGCTTAACAAAGAAATCAATGTACTAAGTTTGGATTTGTAAGTTTTTGGGACAACTGGTCTAATACAGCAAGATACGCAAGAACATGTCCAACTAGTTATGAGAGTAGTCCTAATTACTCTAACTCTAATTGGGGTTATTAGTGGCTATACCCACTACTTAAATGCAAGTCTTTTCCTGTTTATGCTGCTCACGGCCCTGTAACCACAAAGACTTCAATAATTTACACCCATTTGGTGGTAATTGAACCCAGAAATTATACCTAGGACTGGAAGAAGTTTAACCCTCAGCATTCATTCGTTCCTCACTCTTAGTGATACCAGACAGAATACTATAAAATATATTTACTCCCAAGTTATTAACAGCACAGTATTCATAGATTTGAAGATTTCTGAATCCCAAATAACCAGAAGAATCAAGGCAATAACCTCACACTGACACGACGTTCTAGACCTATGCTAGATTTTTCTTCACTCCTATTTGAAAAATCCAGGAGTCATTTTTCACAACTTTCTTATTTGCCATGCTGCTGTGACTCCTGACACTGACACAACAGGGATATTTTTCTGTTAATCTGTTATTACAGTACAAAGTTCTTTGGTTATCAATCAACATCTCACAATTTCAGTTACCGTTGTTCTGGTTTACTTCAATTTCTCAACCTGTTTCCTAAAATATCTTTATATGTTGCTTTTGTCCCACAGTTTTCTTAAAAGTAATAGCCAAAATGTAAAATAGATATTGTCATCCTTAAAAAGCCTCAGTCAGTAATGAAATTTTAAAGAAGCGGTTAAGTTATAATACCAATAAAACAGCAATCAGTAAATTCTCTATAGTTTTACTAGGTAAAGACCTGTAACCCTTTAAAGATTGTAAGCCATAAATAAGTATAAAGTTACTTAGTATATTTTTAACCATTATCCATTAATAATATTTCTGTCTGATTAACCACATAAATATTTTCACAACTCATTGCTCCTAAAAATAATTAGATATTAACTGCAAACAGGTAGCTTTTAACAAACCAATTCTAAAGAAATTTAAAAAATAGTTTCCTAAAATAATAATAAAAAAAATAATAAAAACCCAAGCTGACTGTTTTCCTCCTTCTTTTAATTTGCCAGACTGGATAATTTTCAACAAGAATGAACCATCTCAAAGCATTTTATGCAATTTTGTTTGATTCAAAGTTCCTATTTCCCTGAAAAAAGAGCAAATTAAGGTTTAGGCAACAGCAAGCCTGGACTTGATGAAGGTTACCGTTAGGTTAATTGAAAAAAGTTATTTAGTAACAACAATTGACAAAGGGAACATCTGTGTTTAGACACCGTACAAGAGATCCCCGCGTTAGATCCCAATATAGGGAACAGGGGTTGGGTTGGACTGAAATGATGCACCATCACAGGGTCCGCACAACACTGTGGTCACGGCCAAGCACACAATTGTTCATCAAAAAAGCTGCAAACCCTCAACCTATAGAAGTCCTTACTATATTAAGCTGTATTTACCTGAACCTCCGTCTACCTCAATTTTCTGGACTGTTCGTATAATCAGAAGCTAACACTGTCCTTTGCTTCTTGAGGAAGAGTGAACAGTTTTCACAGACTTCTGGCATTAGCCCTCATTCTTTAAGCAAACAAAAGTGATCAGACCCTCAGCTAGTATAAACAGACAGCAGATCCGCACCGCCGCACCGATGGGGCATGCATCCTACAGCGGGACTAGCAATTTTTTTTTTTATTTTACCAGCCAAGACAGCTATATAGCATATAGGAATTGCAGTTGTTCATTAAAAAAAAAAAAAACACAAACCACCAAACAAAAAAAAAACCCCACAACCAATGCCTCCCCCAAAACAACAACAAAAAAACCCCCAAACCAAACAAAAACAACCCAGAAAAACCCCACCAAACAAAAAAAAACCCCACTCCCCCCCCCAAAAAACCAACCCCAAACAACAACAAGAAAAAAAAAAACAAACCCCCCCCCCCCCCCCCCCCCAAATTATCCATGTAAATCATAGTTGCTTTACTTCTACGGGTAAACCTATTGCTCTATTCATAGTCATCTGTGTCAGCACCTTTACACATTCCTTATTTTTAAGCAAACACCACCTGCATACATTTCCTCACATCTTTTATCCTTGAGTTTCTTTCTTTTGTGGTATCTAATACTTATTTTCTTTTCCCCACAGGAAAAAATTAACCAAAATAACCTAAAACACAAATACAATAAGTTTTAAACAGCCACAGCTGGGAAAAGATTCTTATAGAAAGCCACCCAAAATTATCAGAGATATAAACGACCGTTCACAAGATAATACGTAGTTACTTATAAGAAGGAAGGAAAAGATCACTCTGGAAATTTGATACTATATGGCAAAAAGTCTCCATCAGGTTAAGAAGTATCCACTATGGAACAACAGTCAAATAGAAAAAACAGGGATTTGGGCAGATGTGTTAAATCACTGCTTTTAATTCCATAAAAAAGACTTCATACTCCACATCAGCTGGCACAGAACCACTCACTGGACAGCCGCTCCTCTTCTGCTTCCTCTTAAAGGTGAGCTCCAAAGCTAAAAATGCGAATCAAGCTCATTTTAGATGTGTGAGCCGAATTCCCGCCTCCCCCATAACCAGACAAATATGTTTCTGCTGGCCTCACGCAGGTACCCGAGGCACCCGCGCTCCGGTCTCTGAGGCAGTGAATTTCGCATTAGCGTTCCTCCCCCTCAGCAGCTCAGCTATTCACTGAGCCGGGCACGTTGTCCGCGTTGGGCTTCAGGTGGTTTCCAGCCCACACCTCTTCCCATGGAGGCCCCAGCAATCCAGAGGGCCTGTGATATGGGCTTTGATAACAACGTGCCGCCTCACTGACTGTGGCCCTCAGCCTCATTGAAATAACTGCTATTACGCGATAGAACATTATCACGTTGAAATTAAAAATTTCCAGAGTATTTTCAGCAAACCTTGGGTGCCTAGACATTCTCCTAAGTTTCTGCTGATACTGAAAAAGAGGCACATTTTTAACTTCTATTTAAAAAGTTTGTGAACATGTCCTCCGAATTCCATTAGTTGTGCCTCTATTGTTTTGCAGTTCACATTAAGAACAAAAAAGAAAGAGAAACCTGAAAAATCCCACACACATTCAAGACTATAATTAGAAAAATATCTATTTTCTTAGTATCTTCTCAAGGACTTTCCAGGTCTCTAGGCAAAAAAGGAAGCTCTAAATGAAGTGAAGAAATGAGAAATCCTATCATCTGCAGCCCCAGATGCAGCAGATCCACGCTGCACATACTCTGCCATTTCAAGAAATGCATTTCCTATAACAATCTATCTATGTATAAATCGTGCTGACTGACAGAGCACCAGCTCTTAGTTCTATTCACATTCATAGGCATGTCTTGTATCACAGATTAGAGCACGCAGGTACCTCCAAGACATGTTCTATTTATCAGCACCTTTAGTTACACGTGTAAAATTGCACCAACTACATCTCTAGTGGAACCAGACTCCCCACCCTCCAAAGCACCACTTATATTTTCTCCATTTTCTTCCAAGGGCAAAGCATAATGAGTTCCTCGTGGGAACTTAAGCAGACTTAAAATGTTTAAAAATAAAGACTTTGGAATTCATTAACAATTAGGCTGCTATGAATTTTGTCTTTGAGACTAATTCACACTCAAGGCCAAATTCTTCTCTTAGATCTGCACGACTGATCTCAGTTCAGATATTCTACTCCACTTATAAAGGAACCCTTTTAGAGATCCACATATGTACAGAAGACAGTCATTCAGAACCCACATCTAGCATCTGGTCCCAAAGGAAAGGGCTTGTTCTCAGCGTCACAGCTGAGCAGGAAAGAACCGCTCCCACACAGTTCTGGTAGATTTTCCGTAGGATTCACATCCTATGTGAGACTGAAACCAAGACCTCTGGAGGATTTTCCCCAGACAAGGCGTAAGAGTCACCCCCCAAAAAGTAATTATCCCAAATCTGGGTCACTCCTTTGCAAAGTGAGAGGTTCAAATTTTGAGTGATAATTTGGAGCTGAAGCCCCACATCACAGCCCCTCAGCCCAGATGATGTTTGACTCATCAGCTATTTTAGGGTATTTCTTTTACCTTCCTCCATTTTGACCACCATTTTCCACTTTGTATAGGAAGGAACTGCCCTGAAAAAAGACTCATCAGAAGTGCCGGATTGCATACCTGCAGTTCTGCTTGGAAACCACTTCCTCTGCTCAGGTTGATATAATTGTAGCAGAGAAGCGACCACAAGAAATTCCCACTCTCCAGTACTGCTGTTAAAGAACAGAATGTATTTGAAAAAGAGCCTAAGGAGTATACTTCATGACATAGAAACCAGATACTACATATCACTTCCATGGGTTTAGTAGAATACAAAGAGAAGACAACCAGACCTAACTCCTCCTATAAATACACACGGCCCATAGACAGGAGCAGACAGGGTCTATTGATCCATCTATCCAGTGGTGGACCTAGTGCCAAAATTTGCTTATGGAATAGATGGCAGATGTTTGTGTTCTTGGCCAAAATTAACAATTTCTACCCCAGAAACCATTCACAACTTTGTGCTCAAGTACACATCAAACTCTTGTTACTCTTTCCAGATAGGTATCCAGACACCTTGAATGCAACATACCACCTGGTAAAAGCAAACTCTCAGAACTATATTAATTAATGGATGATGCCTTTGTGTTTCCCAAGTTTTAAGGGATCTATCATCCACTGAGTTGTGCAGAAAGGGAATTTATAAAGTTACTCACTTTGTTTTGGCTGGTTTTATAGTTACTACTGGCCTTGAACAGAATCAAAAGGAGGCCTTCAGCTTACCACTTATATTGGTATATTTTAATTAAAACTGGATATAGGTAGAACTGAAAATTTATCCTGCTGTTCAGACCCATGGAGTACACGGCTGCTCTTCCACTTTCAAGGACAGCCAAAACCTCTGTGCTTCTGTTTTATTACACTTCTATTTCAGTAGCTTCTGGTATCTGCCATTTATTCAGTCTGAAGATAGAGGTCTACGTAACTAAGTTTGTGAGAAATATCTTATAGATGGGGAAAAAAAAAAAAAACCACATCCAATAAAAGGCAGAGGTGTTTGAAATTATGAAGAAACAGAAGGTGGACATGTATATATGAAAGAAGGATAGAAGGTGAGGAATAAAGGAAGATGAAACCTTTTCTGACTGCAAGTATACTTTACAGAAATGTAGCTTCATTTCATCAGAAAAAAAACCATCAACATGGAACATTTGGATACTTTGAGTAAAACACTGGGATTTATTTTGCACTTGACAAATATTTTGATTTTGACTGAAATATTGTTTTGGAAAAACAAAATTTTCTTGGAATGTCTGTGAGAAGAACGCAGAATTGTTGTGATTTTCTTCTGAAGTGGGATGAAAATCAAATTTGAAATCACACAATAGTGGGATTAAACAGAAATCTTATCTCAAACAATTTCTATCCTCCGCAGAGCTTTGATGGCAAAGTAGTTCATGGCTTCTAGTCCTATGACAACATTATAAGATTATGCATCTGCTATCTTTCCATTATCACATATTACAGATGGCAGAAGCAGGTGAAAGGGATTGGCTATATGTCTATTAAAAATTATGTTTTCTAGACACATGGGCTCTTTTGCTGATAAGACTTTTACCTGACACTGAAAATGGTCAAACCCGAAAAACTGTATTTGAAATAAGAGTTTACTGACACTGAGTGAGTCATGCATACATCTTCATCATGAGACCTTCCCCAGTAAGATCATGTTTAATTAATGATTCTGCAGGTCTCGTTCTTCCCGAGATAACTCTATTAAAGTGAATGGATGTATCTTGCCTTATATATTTTAACCTCTAGAGAGAATGCTGCCAGCGAGGCTAAACAGATAAGCAGATCAGTGTATAACACTTTAAAAAGATGAATGAAACACTTAGGATTTAGCAAGGTATTTATCAGATAAATTCCACCAAGAATGTAGGTTTGAGATTGCTTTTATGGTCCATTTTACTGATGGTATCTGGCAAACTCTCCAGGTACAGCAGTGTGCATCAGGGAATGGCCTCATGAGTTACTATTTTAAATGACTTACTGTAAACAGCCTATTGCATAAAAACAGCATTCCACATAGTATTTGGTGGATAAGTGCGATGGAGTCTCAAACGTTATTATTCTCACCAAAAGACAATAGTTGATTTTTCATTTCTTTCTTTTGCTTCAAAGCTTTGAATAAAAGTTGTTGTGAGACTGTCAAAGCACTTCACACTTGGCATCTGAATGTAATTACGCCATTCAAAGAAAAGTCATGCAACATTGATTACACTTGGGTTTACGACTCCAAACTGCTTTATGAAAGCAAGCAAAACAAACACAAACAAATCTCATGCGCCTTAGTGTCTTCAGAAGCAGAATCATCCAGGACAGGAGAGAACTGATGTGTATTTTAGTAACAGGAAGCTCCAGTCCAAGAGGTACCACTAGTCACCAACAGCACTGGCTCATTGGTACCACTAACAACAAAAGCATTCCGGATTTTTTTGTTGTTGCTTTGTTTCCCTCTGATCATATAACCTACTTTAAAAAAAAAAAACAAAACAACAAAACAAACACCAAGAAAACAAACAACAACAACAACAAAAAAAACCCACAAAAACATGCAAAAACCCCACTAGGTTGAAGAATAGAGCCCAGGATGTAACGCGTGGAACTGTGCTGTAACAATTATGATTATTCTATCTGACCTTCTTGCATTTGGATCCTGCCAAAAAAATAATTTAAATGTAGAATATTCATTCTCCTCAGAATTACAATGTCTCCCTCTTAAAAAAATGGAATGAACGTTCCCGAGCATGCAGTCCTGTTGTTCATGCTGACCCATGGGATCTTGGCAGGGTTCCCTTGCAAACCTGCTCCATACAGAAACTTTTTCACATCAAGTGGGAGGAGAACCCACAAGTCACACAGTATCAGACAAAGGGTACCATCTGCAACAAAGACAGAGAAGGCCACACTCTGAAAATAAGTGTCTTTCATATTTGAGAAGATGGGAGTCCATCTCCTGTTCAATTATGTCACACACAGTAGAAACATTCCCAGTCTCTCAGCCTGTAAATCAGCATCGCTTCACAGCCTTCCATTTGAACACAGGAGGAATACAAAGAGAGATATATTTGTCCTCCAACAACGTTGTTATTCATCAAGAGATAAAATAATTCCAAAGACATAAAAAGTTCTCTTAACAAAAAATGATATGCCAGATTGAAAGCATGATGCTGTAGCCAAAAGTGGTTGGCAACATCTGACTGCAGAAAAAAATAAAATAAAATTTCAAAGAGAAAATAACCGCTACAAAGATAGCAAGCAGATGTACAAACAACAAATACCTTCACTTACTGCCCAGTCTTCCATCTGCAAGTGTGAGAACACGGTGGCACTAGGCAGAAACTTATTTTTACAAACCAGAGGACGACCACCCAGGCGCTGGCTACTGGAAATAACTTTATGAATACAACACCTCTTAATTCACCTAAATCTTTATGGTCCTCTCCAGTGTTTTTATTATAAAGGAATTCACTCTTACTTCAAATGGCAGGGGCAAAATAAAGTGTTAAATTTTCCAAATCAGGAAATTGAGACAAAGAGGGAATGGGCAGACCTAGGTAGGTATGCTCTTTTAAGGCATAATCCAGAGGCCATTAAAGACTTCTTTTAAACTTAACGGATTTTGGATCAGGCCCCTGAAACTTTTTCAAACTGTTGGGCAAATAATTGCATCTCTGATCTAAGCACACTTAAATTTTAGCTTCTTTATATGTCAAGTCCTTTTCCTCCTCCTAGGTGTTAGAGGAGTCCAATGAGTAATTAGAGAGGATACCAGGTCCAAAGAACTTTCTCTCCTTCCTCCCTCACCCTCCCCCCCCCCAAAAAAAAAAGCTTCAGCAGCTTTCTTCTGGTGCAGGGATTCGAGAGACTCAAAATGAATTTACACAGATGTTGTGACTCCTCTCTCTGATAGTTCTCTCTCTTTCCTCACATGCTTTAAGTGTTTTTCTCTCAATGAATTTCAAAAGCCACCTTTCTCATATCCAGTGGTCCCTGTGGCTTTTATGTGTAACATTTTCCAGAGTTATTAGCATTTCCACAAGTATTCAGATTCCCATCAGGTCCAAAGGCTGTATCCACAGTAGACAGGGAAGAAGAGGAAAGTCTGGGGAGAAGAACCCTCCAGTATTCAGGTTCTGCACCTAACCCTGACTTTGCAGCGAGCTCTGCACAGGCAGACTTTTACTCTCAGAAGCTGAGCTATCCTGATACAGCAAAAGCCTCCCAGTGTTTCTTTATGAATGATGCCAAATAGAGGTTTTTCCTCGGTCACCCCCACACCTTCCCCCCAAGAAATCTTACCGCTGCCAAAAAATGGGCTGTTGACAGTCAAAGCTGCAGAACAGGGCAGAAGGAGCACACTGCCTTCTCCAATTCAAGTGACAGGTATCCCATATTATACTTACAAATTTTAAAACTGTAATATTCCGCCCCCCCCCAACCACTAGTTCTTCTGATGGAGGATCTCACGTGGAGTCACTTTGAGCCAAAGGGGGTTCTTTATGCTGAAAATGAGCAGTTAATTGAACAAAACATTTTTTGGAACACATGGAAAGTAACATAACAATACCACAGCAGAAGTCTGCTTAAGTAGTCATAGTATCTGTATATTATGATTCAGATTATGCAATAAAAATGCTTCTCAAACTCTTTGGAGTCCTTCTTTAACAAAAATCTCCATAACGATCAGCTTAAGGCCCAGAATACCAATGCTACGTGAGAAGAGTTCCTCTTGCCATCTCCAGTTGCAGACCTTGGCACAAATACCTAACTCCAGCTGCGACAGTTTTTTAAAGCAGCGAACGTCAACCAGATCAGAAATCAGAAACTGACCTGCACGATCTAGTAACCTCCAGTTTACTGTAGACCGAGAGCCAGTTACCTCCAACAGCAAATCAGACAGAGGCAGGAGACTCCGGATTCCCACTCCCCCTGAGCCCTCCATATTGCAGGACTCGAGACCTTGAACAACGGCTGATCATCAGCTTTTTGTCTTAAGATAGGCAATATCTACCAGATCCTGCAGAGTTTCTAATTTAGGAAAGAAAAATACAGTGTGACACATGGCTGTTGGAAGGTTAAGATAAGACTACTGTAGGGGAGATTCCCTGGGTTAGTTCAAGAGACACATCCTTACACAAAGGGATTATTTCACATTTCTGTAGCTCAGCTAGTATTTTTAAACTGTATTTGAACTCCATGTATTATTACGGATTAATTTCTCAGTATGCTCCATTAGAATTTCTACTTGCTGATATAAACACAAGCAAAATTCTAACGTGAAACCCAAGCAGGCCCATGCTGTTTACGTTGCATAATGACCCAAACACTAAATTTAAATATACATTATTTAGCACGTGATAACTTCAACTTCACATAGATGTCCCACAGCTGAGTTTTCACCTACCTACTCTGATAGAGGTTTATAACTTATATTTTAGTAAATCCATTGTTGGCCATTTGTTAAAATAGCTTGTACAAAGCCTCTGAAAAAATGACTTCCGAGAGGTGGATGTGCTGATCAACATCAATCTTGAATACATCTAAGCAGAAGAAACTAAGATACAATTAAAGTCTGATAACCAGGTTTGATGCCTTGTCTCAAGCCTCAAGAGTTGGTCCTGACTTGTTAACAGGCTGCCAGAGATAACTGCAATAAGTCTATAACAGAGACCAAACTACCGAAGCCACAGGCAGTCCAAACTGTAGTAAAATACTTCTACAAAACCTCCCTGCGTTTCTCAACCTGTTATTTCCACATGCCTCGACCTGAAGCAAAAAAAGCATGCAAAGACCTACAAGAACATATTTTCACAAACATTCCTTTAACTTCTTCCTAGTCCCTAATGAAGGAGTAGATTTTATTGCAAGAGAAAATTCTGCAATTCTGCTTATCTACAGTTTAAGACAAGGTAATTGTGCCTGAAGTATTGCTGCAATCATGTTACTAATATACTTCAGGTTTCTTTTGTCATTTGTATGAGAAAGGGTACCAATTAATCTACAAATAGAGCTCATTTTGTATTTTCAAGTTAGGGATGCATGCAAGATTCTCAGGGAAACATTTTTCCTTACAGACAATAAGAAGATTAACTGACATAGGATTAGTATCACAAGAATTTAATAAAAAAAAAAAAAAACCACAAGCGACCAGAACAACAGCATTCAGCTCCAAAAAGAGGAGGAAAAAAGTAAAAATAAAAATCATACATAGCTGATGAGGATAAGATTACTTAAAAATAATTTCAGAATAAGAGACTCAAATATAAAATGTAATCAAATAGAAAATGCTAATTTCCCCCCATCAAAACTTCAAAAAAGTACTGAGTGGAGTTTTAACTTGTGGAAAAAAACCCATAATCTACAGTTCTGGTCTTATCTATGTCTCAGTAGTGAATATCTTTTTATGAAACTGATTTGATTTAGAAAGGAATCTAAGTTTCATTTTTAAATTAATCAAGTAGATGTGCTCTGCTAGGAATTCACCAGCCCACAAAATAGAACTTGTCTGAAAGAAAAGGTCTGTACTCCGTGAGTCATTAACACATTCAAGCATTCTGGATAAGATTCAACAGGAAAAAACAAAACAAATCAAAACCTCGTAGGAGTACTGTGCACACAGAACAAAAACTAGAGAAGCAGAGGACTGAAAATGGTAAACTTCCTTTTTTTTTCCCCTGAATCCTCAGGTTTTGGACTCACAACACATTTAAATTGTGTAGTCTATAAGTGTTAGGCACACTCAGTTTGATAGCATTGCAATCTTTTAATTTAGTTTTATAACAATGCAGTATTGTTTTCATTAAATTCTAATCTCATAACAGTACCCCTGTGCATGCAAGAGTGATAACCCAAACATTACCCATCCCCTCTCCAGACCCCACCAACCCAAAATAACGAATCAAAAAAACCCCACACATTGACTTGTTTCTTAGACCTAACACATGCTCTGTAAGACTAAAGGAAGAGGAAGAATATACCATTTTGTTCCCTTAATAAGTTTCAAGCCATATAAAATTGTATGGTTAAGACTTAGCATGATGCATGGATTTCTGGATTCTCTTAACATCTTAATGTACAGGAATATATTTCATTATATTCATATATATACCTACAATAATCAACAGAAAGGTCAAGAATGGGCAAAAAGATCCCGTATTTGTTGTAACATCTTCCCAAGGTTATAGAGCCTTCGCAAAGAAACTAGTGCTCAGAAGAGTAGGGTGGGTTTTCTGGGACACATTGTCCTTTTTCAACAGTTTGAAGTGTTGCTTTAGGATGTCCCCCAGGGAAGAGGGACAAGTCAGTGATGTAGAGTCACAAATTGCAACTGAAATCTTTGTTCCAAGGTGTTCACTAGAACAGTCAATGCCTCATTTCTAAAAATATGCAACTTTATTGTGAGGCAAAATAAGAGGAAGCAATAAAAAAAACCCCAGGATTTCAACAAAATAAGTGCTGCTCCTGTGCCTCGGCAAATAGGCAGATGGCACCTATGTTTGCAGAGACAGAAGATTGTGCTGTATAAAGAAAGATGGTTTAATCAGTCTTGATGGCCCAGGTTTAGACTAGTTTTAAAGGGAACTGTAATTGGGATCAAGAATAATGAAATAAAAATCACTTTCCTAGTACAGCAAACATTTTGACATATTATTACAACTTTAACAACATTTTTCTCCCCAAGAAGCAAAGTGCTTAATATAATATTCTCAACTAAGAAAAGGGCAGACTTCTCTCTTGCTTACCTGCATGCCACCAGCCCAGCCCTCCTCTTCTCTCCCTGACCTCTCTCACATTCCAAGATAAAATCTTAGGTTTCTTGTTAGGTCCAAAATGCATATTCCAGAGGAACAAACAGTTTCAAAAGTTAAACTTCAGAGACTGAAACCAAGCCATCATAGCCACACATCCATAATGGAAATACCACCGGGAAAGAGGGAGACATCACAGGAACACTGCTGCACTGGAGCAGAAAGGCTTCCTTTCACTCACACCTGCGCCACAAGCCTGGGATAAGGGCAACACCTGCAGCTAACTCTCTCTTTGAGGCAAAAATGCTTTTAGCAGCTGCAACTCAATACCATGATCACTGTATTTGGGGGGATGCCATTCCCAGGTTGTGTGTTTCTGTTTGTATTACAGCAGACCCAGAAAGCTACTGAGACTTCTTTATCAACTTGCCCTCTCTCTGAAACCCTCAGCAAGCTCCGAACACATGGCAAAGCTCAGTGTAGCTGAGCCCAAACACATGAGATGGTGCCCTCGTCTAAAATTCACACCAGATGTTACACGGGGTAACTAATTCCCAGGCATTTGCTGGACAGTAGGTTACTTAGCTGTTATCCAGTTGGCAGGTATATTATCCACGGAGTTACTTACGTTTAGGTTACTCAGCCACCAGATGTCCCTGCATTATGCTTGGTTCCGTGCACGGCTGTGGTCTCTTTGCCCAAAGGAAGATGGAAGCCACGTTCATTTCCTTGTACATCTCCTGTTTCAAAGAACTGTGTTTAGTCAAGTGATTAATAGCCTACCAAGGAATATTAATGTTATTACTAAAATTAATTCATATTTCCTAAAATATACCATAATTACAGCATTCATATTTCATTAAATGCTCTGATAACTGCTAGAAATGCAAGAAACGGCCCTGCTAAAAGACAAAGTTACCTTCCCTAACATGCCTAGAAGTATATGATAGGTCTTCAACATACCCTAGAAATAACCAGTAGTTAAGTGCATATGATTATATTGGTCTTTTTCCCAGCACACAGTCATTCATTTAAAACCCGTAGATATGCACAGTTTATTTTGCTTTGTGCCACTATGAAAGCACTATATTTTCATTTTATTGTTACAAGACCATCACCATCTATAGCTGGCAGCATTCATGTTGTTAATAAAGATTACAGTGATAAAAAAAAAATAAATATCCCCATCACTGTGTCTACACTAATGGCTGAGATCAGTATAAAACCCTAGCTGATGGTTAAGGCTTTAAACACATCACCACTACCTACCTATCAAATAAGTAAAAGATATAATTTCATTACAGTATAGCATTGAGAGCTATAACAATTCACATCCACACTTCACCTTAATAAGAAAATTGAACAAATATTAACACCCCTTTTTTGTGAAACACACATTTACCTAGGTACATTTCAACAGGTCACGCTACCTACATCCGATGGGAAGGAAGCAGAGCAATAGCATGCTTCCTTAAATACTTTCTGTAGTGCTTTTCTACCTTCTGCACATTCCCAGTCACTAAGTAATTAATTACAACTCACTGATGCAGGCAATCACTCAAGCATGCACATGAAGACCAGAATCAGGGCTAGAACTTGGGAGCATCTGGTTCTCAATTACGGGGCTGCTCTGCGAGAGCACAACACTCATCTGCCTGTAACGCACACGGCAGCGGAGGCTTATTTATAGTTGCTTCTCAGGAAGCTGTAATTTGTATTAAAATATGTAATGACTGAATTACTCTTCAGTGCCTGTACTTGAGAATAACAAAGTGTTCTCACCAATCCCCGTACCATCTAAAGCTGTAACTAATACCAAGGATTTGTTCAAAAGGCAGCCTAAATTGGAATGAAACCTGACCTTTATACAGCAGAAAACAAGTTATGCTTTTCTTCAAGGATATTTCACAAATACCACAAAGTGGAATTCCTGTTCATTCACACTGATACACAGGCACCTGCTGAGTAGTAACAGGGCACAAAATATTAGGCAATGGTCAAATGTAACACAGAAGCTTAAAGTTAAACTTGAAAAGAAATCTGTAAAAACACAGCCACCTTCTTTCACCACTAGTTTGACCTTCCCTCGCACACACAAACCACCTCAAACGGAGAATTTATCAGAGCTACATTCACCCGGTGCTCTAAAGAACACCTGAAAGTTCGTCCTTGCTTACTCCCCACCAGCTACCCCTTTGCTCCACGCTGCTGAGCGTCTTGCACACCTGGCAGTCAATTGCTAGTTTCACATAATCAGTCTGTAATCTCTACCAGTTACATTATCACCTGCTCTGCCTACAAATCCACGGCCCTCCCACCTTCTGCAATTAGCAGCTTCTTACTTAATCCTTTCTAGCATGGAGTTGGGAAACATAATTTCTAGTAAGGAATTAACTCTTTCCTGAAACACTTTTCAGTTTGTTACATCCAGGTTGTGCTTCCAAGTGAAACATAAATCCACAGCAAATCCTCACAGCGTGAGAACAAATGTTGCACCTTCCTTAGCAGCCAAGTGACTCTTGCACTTTAAGCAGGGATGGACCCTGTTCCACTCATGCATTGCAATGCTTAAGCCTTAATAATCCAATTTTAAAAGGTTATGTAAATTAAAATTAGATTACATGAAATGTCCTTGTTAACTGGTTTGTAATAGATCTGTACAACGCAGCATCCCAAGGACACTCAGTTTCCCCAAGTAAAACCCATAAGTGATGTGACTGAATAAAGAAGGGATGGTTCTGGTCATAATTTAAAGACTTGGGCATTTTGCAAAGATGTTTCTGCTACCTAAATCCCCAGAAAGTGTATGATACATACAAGTTTGACGGCTGCAATAACAGAAAGCAGAGTCATACAACACCCCACCAAAAAATTTGAGTACAGATTGAGCAAACAGGCTTGTTTTGCCTAAGAAGAATCGACAGCGGATGTAAGTCATCAAGTATGTGAAAGTCTGGTGCAAAGAGATATGAACAGCCTGTTTTTTTCTCAAAGCACACAGAGCAGAGGGCTTAAGATGCAGGAAATAACGATTTAACTTCAGGGAAAACAAAAGCAAAAAGCGACCTGATGGGAAAAACTGTGAGATACAGGTAGGGAAACTGGGAAGTTTCTATCTTAGGAAGTGCTGGAGAACGTTTAAAGGAGTGTCAGTCGGGGAAAGCCTTTCTTCGAGGAGGATTCTTAAAATCCAGTACTGGTACCACGCAAACCAGAAGGAATCAGAAGAGGTGGTACAGAGGGTTATGCCGGCAGCCTTGGTGCTGTAGCTGCGGTTCTAAATCCCTTGCCTAGCACAATTTTTGGGATACACAGAGGGATGAAAAACCGTCAGAGAAACTCAAAACAAATTTGCAATGGATTCTTCTCCCTTGCAGTTAGTTCCACAGCGTGATGGTCGTGGTTTCTTCAGGGCCTTGCAATTTGCACTATTACTCTGGAAAAAGCAGTAATCCTTCCAGAAATGCTGTTACAGGCTCTGCTGAAATTAAAGTGCATCTTTCTATACAGATCATTAGGTGTTTTCCTACTCGGTTCTCCCACAGAAAATAAGAGGGAATATGCAATAAAAGGAAAATGTGATCCTGAGGGGAGAACATGTCCATTAAAAAAGAGAATTACTGAATCTAAAATATGCTAAAATTAAATACATCACCCTACATACTCAAACACAGCTTAAAAGAAAAAAACACAACAGAATCCGAAGTATTTCTCTCTGGTAGATTTTAAGCATGTGACTTGGCAATTTACATCATCGATCAATTTGCAGAGTTCACTCAGAATACATCCCAACCCTCCTAAACTTTTCACTAGCAAAAGCACAAATATACCCTGTTTTACCTCATTCTCTTGATTTTATACAGCTGCACATTTCAGAACATCGACAGTTGTGAAATTCAGGTTCTACATAACAAAGACAGACTTTACCTATTTCTGGAAACAATCTGGATTTACAACATCAGGGATTAATTGTGTAATTCATGTTAAGTATAGTTTGAATACAATTACAATAACTAGGATTAGAAAACAGTAAATCCTTCTGGTAAGTCCATTTTTGTACTTCGTTTTTTTGATTGCGTATCTTAGGTGTCTTTTATGTTCACGTACCTCCAGAAATCTCTGAATGCCTTGATCATGGCCAGAACGAAAGTTTATGGTGAAATCAAAACTTGTTTCCCCACATTTTAGTCCAAGTTAAATAACTTTATCATTCCTTATAGATGTGCACATCCACTTCTTGCTGAAATAATCCAAGGCCCAATTCCTGCACGTGAAAGCCAAGCGGGAAACCACCCACTGAGGTCACCAAGCCCATATTCCCATTTCCTTCTGGTTTGTTCCCTACACTATCATCTCAGATACCATTCTCTAAACTAATTTCAAATATCTTTACAGCTAATTTCCAGATTTTAAAAGCTCTTAATTTTCTGAATCATTTCCAATATTGTTCATGTATCTCCTAGCTACCCCGTAGCTGCTCTCTGTTAGCTTGTCTTAAACATTATGAATACAGGTACCGAAAAAGGAAAGTCACATGCCTGAATCCAACAAAAGGACTGACATACAATTCACCTTTAAATAATCTTAAGAGTTCCTTTTAATTTCAGTTTTTAAAATCCATAAAACAAAGACAAAAAACACCATTACATCTATGAGCAATTCATTAGAGACATCTTTAATACCAGCATTCGTCTTCTAACCCTTGTCAAAACCCCTTAGAGAAAATACATTCAAAAAGACTGAGAGACTTTGTTGCTGATCCTATTTACTTGTGAATTTAGGACTACTTATTCAAATTCATACAGATTTTAGGGATCCTGCACCTTACTTTGCAGAAACAGTAATAAACAAAGATGTTAGGAATTTATTGCCATTATATTCCAAGTACAAAACACTAAAAGCATGACAAGAGTGACATCTTTGTTTTACTACGTTACATCTATCAACTCTCAGGCAAATAGGGGAAAACCTGATTCGCAGTCCCGGGTAGAAAATTCCTGGAACATTTTCCACCCCTGTTTGCGAAGTGTTGACACTGACCTGGGGGCCAGCTCTGAAATCCAGTAGCACTTGTCCAAACAAACAGTGCATGCTCACTAGAGCTCTTGTGCAAACAAACTATAAATATTACACCCGTGTTACAGATTTCTCGTTTGTTCATCTACTTAAACAAGCTTAAGATACATATTTGCATTGAATCAGCTTTCAGACATATTGCAAACTTCCATCACAGTTTTATAGGACAGAATAGCACATCAGTTACTGAATCAATAATGTTAATACAAGGGAGAACTTATTTTTCTTCAAAAGGAGGACAACAGCACTCTGGATCACTAAATCAATGTCACTTTCCTGAACCACATACCAATTTTGATAACATAGTCTCATGGTAACTTTGTTTCAGTTTTTGTGATTTTGTTTTCCTTGTTTCCATGTATTTAATGCCTGAAAAAAGAACTCTGGTCCCACATACTTTTCTGTCCCCAGGGCTTCATAGACGTTGGAGATGAACCTGGACAGACCCTGATGAAACAAGCTCCCCTCCTCAGTGTTTGCCATTACTCAGGTCCCAGTTTGGTCCACCACAGAGCCAGGCACTAGGCTGGAAATTCAGAGTTAGGTCATAATTACCTCCTGAGATATTGGATCAGGGATTTTAATTTAGAGAGATGTGATTAACTGGACCAAGAACTATATTTTACTACATATTGATGATGGATGCAGGAATTTCCCTAAAAACATAGAACTACCATAACAATAATATTGCTTCCTTTATTTACAAGTAAGTTACAGAAATCTCTAAAAGGTACATAATTCTCTCATAAATTCCACAGAATTGTCCACAGTGACTATAGATGTATTATAACTTTTTCAGATTATTTTTATTTTATTCTAATATGTTTTCCATATGGCTAAATTGTAATCTTTTCTTACGCACAAGAGTCTATAAACATATCTGTGGCGATTTTACAAACATAATAATTTTCAAGAAAAGTCTTGCCCTGCAAAAAGTTAAGTTCATGTATGTAAATGACTGTGGGATAAGGACCTGAAGGGCTAACCCTGCCAGATGCTGATTTCAGCAGGGATTTTAGCACCACATTGCTGCTCTCAAGAGAAATTAGAGAGGAAAGTTAATTTTAAGGATTCAAGTCTATTTCCATAAAAGCCAAAGACATTTTTGTGATGAATTTCAGAATTGGGCCTTACTTGAACTTTGAAAGACAGGAACAAATGCTTCAGTTTGCGTGATGTAACACTCACCTGATCGGAGGCAATAAAAAGGAGACAGAAGATGAGTCAACTGTTCTCTATATGATTTATCTACGCAGATAAAACCACGCGTCCTCCCCATGCAAGCTACCTTTAGGCCAGTGGCTTCAAATACTCCTACTTCTGCCTGTTATTTATAACAGGCGTTTATATTTAATCTGAATCAAACTATGCAGTTCTTTAATAATGCAAAAGAAAAATGCCATTTCTCCATGCTTCTGGAAGGTGTTACAAATCAGGTTTTCTAAAAGGGGGATGAACATGACCTTATCCAAAAAGCCATGCACTTTTTCTTCTACCTTGGAAAAAGCTGCCTTTGTGTTTTCTTAGAGTAGAAGTATGTTAGTTAACATGATGTCAGTCAAACTCTACAGGTTAAAAGGCCATAGTTTGTTTAACTTCAGTTCTGATATTAACCAGTAAAGAGATTGAAAAGCAGCTATCTGGACTACAGGAACAGTATTTGAGATACAACAAATGCAATATTTGGACAATTAAAACACATGCCCTACAATAATTTATTATCTGCCATTTAGTTTGACAATATTTTTAAATTGCAAATGGATTAAAGGCATCTATAAATCATCCTAAAATTTAAGGATTCAGGAGTCCATATCTTAAAAGCAGGACGAGTTTAGCTTTAGCTCCAGTCCTTTCTCATTTTCTAATTTGAGAATTCATTGGAACTGGCATTTCTAACCACAAAATATGGTAGGAAAATTGTAGGCTATGTAAGAAAAATCTGAATCTGATCTGCAAAGCATCAGTATTTTGTCACTTGTTTTTATTATACCATCCATTCTAGACAAATAGTGCATTCATAAATTACTATGTTTTAGAAATATCGGGGGCTAACTTCCATTCCTGCTCTAGATCAAAAGCATGTGCAGGAAAAAAAAAAAGAAAGAAAACATTTATGTTGAGTTTGCCATTTCTTCTAATAGTTACTCGGAAAGCTTTAGGTTGTGAGGAGTTCTACGTGAAATCTCATCTTGTCTTTAATCAAGATTAGACCGCCAAACTGACCAGGTACAGTTTACTAGCTCCCCAGCCATGCCACCAGCTTCAAAGGACACAGAGGTAGGCTAAATATGAAATTATACCAGAGTATACGGTGCACAATTACTGTCTTTGATCACATACTTAGGGCCAAATCCACTGTGGATGTAAATAATCAAATCTCCACAGAAAACATTTTCTAGAGCCAAATTAATATTAAGACAGGTTTCTTTTTCAGGTATCAAAAAGGATGGCATCTATATACTGAGTTCTCCTAGTTTGTTTCAGCTCCCAAACTCGAAGAAAACTATGCTAAGTGTATTTAACCGTGATTATAAATGGCCTCTAACTTTGTTAACAAACTCCAGTAATTGGAAAATTAAATATCTATCACAGGAGATAATTATTTCATTATGCGATATCCTATTTACAGTGCTGTAGACAGAGCTGCAGGTTTTAAAAGGACATCAAGTCATCGCAAGTGTTCTGACCTCCCACTGTGACAACCGCAACACAGTATGGTTGAGGGTATCCTCTTGAATTTTTAAAAAGCGTCCCACTTGACTCAAAATACAGCAGCTATCGTGACTATTCATAAATGAAGCTAAATGCTCTTTATGCAAGTTACAATAAGCAGCTGGTGTAATAATTCAAGGCCAGCTTCAAAATTTCCATCCTAGTCTTCCGAGTGTCCTAAATTGCTTTAGAGATTGACCTGTTGAGACTTTTCAGGAGCAGCGCGGGGTATGGCTCTGTTAGTGATTTGGTGCATAGGGTTGTTTCTTCTCGCTGCCAATTTGCCTGTTGTCTATACCTGGCAGTCTGTATCCAAGCATGACAGGGGTAAACATACATCAGCTTCCTTCTTGGTGGAACCAAAGTTGAAATCACCTACAAGGGCACTATCTGGAGCCCTCTACTTGCCATGCAACCCCATGTATAACCATAGTCAACTCTCTACGTATGAAAGGTGCCTTGGATCATCGGCAGGAACTCCAACAATGGTAAGGACACAATGTGCACAAATGGTCCTGGAACCAGAACAGCTTGTGGACAACCAAAACCTGGCCTCTCCTTGTCCTCCTTCAGAATGGTTTTCTATTTACAGTCCCCAATTCCCTCACAATCAGTAAACTCATATTTGATATACAGGCACCTGGGTCCTGGAGCAAAAATGATGAATGCACAATTGGTTGAAAACATTGCAGGAAAACATTAAAAAAATGAGAACCTTTGGCTACATTCCAGCAATCAAGAGTTATGCTGCTGGGCAATGAACACAGAGCTGGTCCAGCAACTGTCTTACCAAGAACCTCATTCCTGTAATGATTGAGATCAGCATTTTCAAAGCACAAGACAACCTGAAGGTTTGCTAGACGTCATATTTCTTCAGTGGGTTTGCTAAAGTTCACTGAGTGCTTCTGCAGGTTTGGATGAAAATCTCAGACTGAGCTTTATGACAGAGTAAAATTTGCCATTCAGTCAACTTTTCTAAGTGATCTGCTCTCCAGAGGGTCTGATAAAGTTTTGTGTTGAATCTGTTTGAAAGCTAATCAGAGGTGAAGCTTCTCAGTCTTACCATCATCTCAAAATCTGAATGCCTTTAAAGGAAAGCTCTGATATTCCCATAGCTTCAGCTTTGGGGAAGTAAAAAAAAAAAAACAAACCCGAAAAAAGCAGCTACCATATTTTAAAACCCCTGAAAACTCAGCTCTCTAGGTCTTGTCGAAAAGTGTCCACATAGGACACAGCAGCTGTTATTTGATAGCCACTCAGATAAGGGATTTGGGGGGGTCCAAAGGAAAAAGCAAGTTATTGATGAAAGCTAAAGCTAAATTTCCCTCCTTGTTCCTTTCAGATTTAGAGCCTTTTGATAATTAAGTATTAACAAGTAATTGCAGATGACTTTCAGTGTTGTCGTACAGGTGTTTCCCGACATTTAGAATAGATTTTAAAGAAAAACCAGCAAATCTTTCAAAAAGCAAACAGAACTAAAATCCGGATTCTTCAGACAAATGTGTTGTACACAGCACAGTTTGGAAAACTAAGTGTGTGACAAAACTAGAACATATAACGGAGTGGAATGTATGGATGTATGAAGCAGCTTTGCATCACTGGCAGGCTGGCCCTGCGTTTTAGGCTTCAGATGAGGGCAGCTTCCAGAAAAATGAAACAAAATTCCGTTGGGGGGAAGACAAAGAAAGTTTATAAAGACAGAGAGAAATTAAAATTTGCCCTTTCTTCTTTCTCTATGAAGAAATTTAAGAGGTTCATATTTGGACTAGAATAACTATTTCTGGCCAGTATCTCTGCTTTGAATAGCACACTCCCCATAACTTAGCTTGTCCCTCACTTTTGAATTCTCTCCACACAAAGCTTTTGCCAGCTCTGATACTGGTCCATGCCCCAAGGCCATGGCACAATCTGCTGTGTCCCACCATGTGGGGAACAACCCATTGCTTCCTCTCCAGCCTCTGATCAAGGCTGAGGCTTACAAGGAAGTTGCCACGGTCCATCAGCTGCTCCATGTGCACTCGCCTTCTCTCAAACAATTTTGAGTGGGCCCCACAGCCCCTTTAACAACAGCCTCACTCACCCAGGCTAAGAAAACACATTTATCAACTCGGATGCCACGCAGAGACTGGTTTGTGAATTCTTAACTACTGCGATGCTTAGTACCCTGGAATGGAAAGGTTACAACTCTAAATTCATTGTACTGAAAAGATGAAAGCGTCAGATCAAGAAAACCTTTTCACCATTGACACTACTTCATTAACTAAGCTAAATAACCGGTCTATGTTAACCATAACAGTTTGAAAACTGGGGGCCAGCCACATTCAGAGGAAAATGAGTTCACTGACCTGGCTAGTTCATTGAAGCATTTCCCCCTTCATGATGAGTATTAGTTTATTAGTGCCTGAGTTTAGTTGAAACCAGATGTTTCTGATTTTTTGAAGACAACCTCACTGTGATGGCTCTGGCAGCCTGTATTTGCCTTCAGCCCTAGGTGTATGTGCAGTTTGGGAGTCAATTAAGCTACAGATCAGCTAGTAAAATCGTTCATAACTCCTGATCTGTGCTATTTGCTGAGCATAAGATTACATCACTCATTTGAGACACTGGAGATGGCAATGTCTTCTCGCATTTATATCAAGCCTCTATTCCCTAACAGCTCTTGACCTTTTTACTTGTCTGTAGTGGAAGGGGCTGTTGCCTCGTGGAGGCAGCACCTTTCCTACCTGTGAAAGAAACTCTGAAGTCAGTTAAACCAGCATAAACCTACCATAATTCCTTTACATTACTAGAACCTTCACATTTACACTATTGTAGCAGAGAGACAATAGCTTTCATTCCCAAATCCTAGAATGCAACACATTGTAGGAGACTCTCTTACTCTGACTGGATGCTGCTGGACCTTTTGATGCTGCAAGTCAAGACATGAGATAAAGAAAATGTACTTTTTTTTTTTTTTTTTTGTTTTGCCCCCCCATCCCCCTTGCTGCTGTATGCTTGCCTCATGCTGACCGGAGAGGAAATGACAACCAGATGCCCCTGTGACCCACCGTTCCCCTGAGGTGACCAATCCAAGTGTAACATGTGGTCGCCTCATTTGGGAAGGAGCCAAAGCCTGTTCTCTTTAATTGGCCGAATGGTCCCCTACAGCTGCAACAGATTAGGGACAAATTCTCTTCAAATAAAGCTGTGCTTTTTCTCCCCCACCACTTTTATTTGGGGGGTGTTGGGGAGAAATCATGCCTGGAGAAACATGTGCACATACACACAAAAGTGAAGTTAATAAAAGTGTCAGGTAGGCAAACAAAATACCATTTATTATTAAACACCAATAAAAGACCGTATTGATGTGTATAAGGAATCAGGCAACCAGGGAGCTCAAGAGAGAGGGAGGGTAGTAGTATCTCATGAATCATTAGAAAAGTTTGCTCTGATCTTTAATACCAGACTTGGTGACTTTGAGAAGGGGGGAAGGGGGCAAACATTTGTAATTTCAAGTTCTAAGCCCTTTCTTTCCAATGCTACAGCAAGTCATGGCTGAAAGAGAATGAAACCAGCACAGCTAGAACAACATTTGCTGCAAAGAGATGTCTAAGCTGTGAGAGCCATCTCAGAGGGGACTTTCATTTGGCCTGGCCTGCCAGTGAGCTCTGTTAGCAGTTATTTTAAAGAATAAAAAGATTATTTTAAAGAATAGAATTTTAAAGATAAAGGCATCCTCAGGGCAGAAGCAGGTTGTTCATTTATCTAGAGATCCACTATCTGAGAAACTTCTGATGGAAGGGCTATATTTAGCAGCCATTCAGCTGGCAAATAAGTGCTCTGCTATTCATTATAATCTCAAATTTTCATGAAACAAAGCTCATTTTCTTAGACTTTGCAGAAGCTGAGTTTTAATGTAGTCTTTTTTTTTCCCTCTCAGACACTTCTTACTGTGTTTTTCTTTCATGGCTTAGTCTTAATCTTGGGTGTGTATATTAACTCTTCAGCGGACAAATGCAGAATATACTGAGGACAAACCCTGGGGGAAGGAGCTGCCAAGAATTCTGTACCAACAGTTCTGGAGCCCCAAACAGACACAAAACTGTTCTTGCTGCATAGACTCCTTCGGATCCTCACAAAAAGCCTGTCAGTTTTTGGAGATCTATTCATGTAACACAAAGGTTAGTTTTTCTACTTAAGGCTAAGGAAACATCATCTTCCTTTACCGCTGGCCCATTAGGAAATGGAGTGCAACACCAATGCAGGGTGTGAGAATGACCATATATCTAACATTCATCCTACTCCTTTTGGAAAAAAGAGTAAAATGCATTACTCTTGCCCCTTGCGCTGTTGTACTTAGTTAAGAAGAACTGTTTGTTAGTGTATTTAGAGACTGATTTGACAGCCCAGTGCCACCCAGGCACATTTTATTATAGTAATTTCCTTGAACATATTCACATACTATACGGTCAAAATAGTTGTACGATTATAGCAAATGTTCCAACTGAATTTTTCTAGATATCTTCCACACCTGCTTCATGGATTAGAGCCCCTGAAGACAGGATCAATCATTCATAAAAAATAATTCAACTGGAGCTGTTGCTGTGCCTTAAGTAATCATGTATTTTTTAAAAATAACAAAAAAAAATAATCTGCAGATAGATTTGTTGTTCATTTAACTGGTGGAAGGAATCTTAGTAAGAAGTTGGAAACTCTGAAGTTGAGAACGACTATCTGTATGTGGGTCAGCAATATGAATATGTTCAGCTCCCAGTAAGATTTGAAACTGCTCAGAGCTACGGACTTTGCTTGAAGACCTTTTCTACCCTCAAAGGATTAGACAGAACGAGAAAGCTCCTCTCGCTTTGGGGTATCAGAGTGTTTAATCCTCCCAACTCTTATTAATTATCTGATTTCTTCATTTCCCAAAAAAATATCTTTTGAGGAGGGAGGGAATCAAAGAACAAATAAGGATGAAATAAGTCATTGTGGAGATAAGGTATTTTAGAAGAATTTAAATACTTCCAAGAAACCCCTCTAGTTCTCTCTGTCCACACATGGGGGTATTTTATTTTCCCTTCACTGCATACATTAGCATTAACTGGTTTTGCATGTATCCATTATAAGTACAAATATATATATAAACTAGTAAGCTTTTTGAATTGTTTACTCCATTTATTTTAGAACAATGCACAGTTTCCTCAGCCTGAGAATTTGTAGGTATTTACTGTGTATTCATCACATAAAAGCCAAATGTAATGTCTTGTATAACTAAATACAGCCTTTTCTTCAGGCAGCAAAATGGCTTTACATCACTTTTCAAATAGGATGCCAAAGGGGTGGGAATGGGATGAGCCAGCACAAGCCACCATCGGCCTCAGGTTGCTATCGTTCCATAAGCAGACAGGAAAAAAAAAGGCACTTTGGGCCAGAAACATTTACCTCAATGACTTTAACCTGATGAGACCCTTTGGACAAAACCCGTAGGCTCACCTACGCTGATGTTTCCTTGTACTTAGCTCCGCGTGAAGTATTTTATGTTGGGAACAATGACACCAAGAAATCCTTTGGCGGGCACCTGTTTATCAAATCTACCGTGTTTCCTCCACTATTACCAAGCAGAACTTGTTCACATAGGTATCTCATTAAAAATTAATTATATTCACCCTATATATCTATGAGCATATTGTCAAATACCGGACTGCATCATCCAGAAGCAAACCATCAAAGGCAAAAGCAAAATTCACAAATGTGTAAACTGCAGAAAATATGTCAGGGTTTTTGTCTTCCTACTCCTGATTTACTTAGTGTACAGAACTGTTTGCAAATCCCAACTGGAAACATGGACAACTGAAAATCTAGCTTTGAAGCTCCTGTGACAAACTTATTTCATATTGGTGTATAATCACAGTTTTCACAAAAGATTAAGTGATAACACATTGTGTTGTTATCTCATTACACATCATAAATATGTATCTTGAGTTTTTCCCATGTCGATATCCAGGTTGAATAATCTAATAATTTAAAAAATAGTGTAGCTTTGTGCTACACTTTTTTCTTTTTTTTTTTTTTTTTTTTTTCCCCTGTCCTGCAGCCCTGGCCACAAAATTCACACTGTTCTGCTGTGACATTGGTTGGATCAATTTGGTCAAACCACAGGACCACAGGAGAAGGAGGAGACTCCATCTGCTTTGTGCTCTCAGGAGACAGGAGGAGTTTCACGCATCCTTCCCTCCACCTGCAGCAGTCGCGCTTCTGCAGTCAGAGAGGCAAGAGTGACATCCACCCCATGACGTTTGCTAGGGCTATTTTTTATACCTCATTCTTACCTCCTTACCTTGTCTGGAGATTTTTCAACACTTTTGTGGCATAGTACCATAGAGAATGACTGCATGGAATTTTGTTCTTTTTTAGTCTAGAACAGTAAGAGCTTTTCTACAAATGGTTATTTTGGACACATACGATTCTTGACCCATTTTTTATTAAAAATAAAATCAATTTTATGCAAATACAATCTCACATTGAAAACACTCTACATTTATATTTTTTGATTTTTTGAATGTAAAAATAGCCAACATTTTGCTGATGTTGTTGCATAAAATACACTTTTGGGAACAATCAATTTTGAATAATTCAGAGGACGTGAAAACTGACCTGTATTTGTGGATTAGACTCTAGTTCTAACTATGGGTATCTTTATTTTTAAATATTTTTTGAAATCTATTTTTATAAAACTCCCAATTTTTTAATATTGGATACAAGTATGGTGCAGAGGTGGGTTTGTTTTGCTTTTTGACTGGTAAAGTCCATACTTAAAAATTTGGCTTTGCTGTGCTGGATGTTAAGGTGCCTGTCTTAATAAATCGATAAATATGCTACCACAGCAATGTAAGCACTGTGCTTACATTGCTATCAATAATATCCAGCCTGTGAAATTCCCGCTTACATTGCTATCAATAATATCCAGCCTGTGAAATTCCCAAGATGTTTTTCAGCCTGCCTTGTTCAACGGGCACTGTGAATAATAATTAAAAAAAAAAAAAATCAACTGCAAAAGGGTTTTGGTCCTGCCACACTCAGTTCCATGCCAGCTGTGCAATCCCTCTCAGCTGGAGTCACACAGGACTCAGCTGAGCTTCAAGTCAAAGGCAGGTCCGTATTTTATTTTAGAATACACAGAATTGGCCATCATTCTGTTCTGGATAAATCAGCCATGCAGACAGGTTCCTCAGGGGATTAGAGTGTGGGCAGCTATGAGGTAAGGGTTATCTACTTCGTTCCCCAGAATGAAGGATAAGCCAATAACCATTTGTTAAAGCACAGTTAATGTATTTCATACAGCAAGCTGCTCATTGCCCTTGTTTTTCTTCTTACAAAAGCATCACAAAGCAAGACAGCATATAATTGAGGATAACTAGTGCTTCGTAGAGAAGTATGGAAAAAGCGAGCAAATCCAATAGGAGAAATCCTATACCAGAACTAATACAATTCTTTTACGCCTTCTCCAAAAACTAGGGAATTCTGCCCAGTTCTGCTAACTTTTACCAGTGTCTATAATACCCATCCTTGGAGCAGGTTACTGTATAAATTGTGGCTTCTCAGAGAAAATGTGACAAAAATCTCTCTAGAAAATGTCATTACTTTTTGCAGAATTCACCAGTCTATAACTCTATAGGGCCATGAAGTTTTGCAGTGAACTCCAGATCAATTGCAGCTCTTGACATTTATCTAACTTGAATGCTAGAGAATATACTTTTTGGTTTGATTCGTATCTGTTACCAGCTAAATGGATCAATAAAGCTTTTTTTTTTTTTCTTTTTTTCAGTGAGAGAGGGTCTACACTTGACACCTTTTTTTAAAGTTGGGCAGACAGTTTCATTCAAACTGCAATGCTCAGCAACCTCTGATATTCTAGCAGTACCCAGCTGCTCTTCTATTGTTAAGGGATGGTTCAAATCTCTATTATAAACCTTTTTCTTTTTTTTTTTTTTAAACGAGTTTAAAATGCAGCTGTAAAAATTGCTTGGGGATGAACCTTGGCATGCTGAGCTGACTGCTAGGCTCTCTTTCTCTTGCCTGCCCCCCCTCCTCCGCCTCTTTAAAATTTGAATTTAGATTTATTCTGCCTGGAGATAGAGGAAGGAAAGCGAGTAATAAAAATAACCTATTCCAAAACTAATAGGCATACACCAAGCCATCAGATATCAGGTACGTGGCTTGACTATATATTTAAAAAAACACATTAGATAACATATATTTGCAAATGTCAGGCCCCAAAATCTTCACAGCATTAAAAGAAAAGATGTAACAGGTAAGTTGATGTTAAAGATCACGCATCTGAAAAAGATCTCCTTTCACCAAGTCTGGATTCTCCTTTGGGCCATCTCTACAGTAGCCCATGGAGCCACTCTGGGTACTGAGGAGGTAGTCAGGACTGAAAGTACTGTTGCAGCGTACTTTAATATATTGCTTTTATCAGCAGCACATCAGTACAATTCTGCATACTGTACATGTTATTTTTCAATATATCAGAACATACCATCGTATGACTGTTTCAGTGCCCCTGCTTGCTCAACAGTGAGTTCATTCTCCACAGTAATGCAAAACAGAGCTATTAGGAGGTAGACAGTTAATTGTCATGGATGTATTTTAGAAAAAGGGTAATAATATGTGCTGTCAATGTGATGTATTCTCAATGGCTACGGTGCTGATACAATCAGCAACCTACATAAGGTTCAGAGTTAGCCTTTGCTGGTGCTGGAAGCAATTAGCTATCAAATTGATCTCCAACTATTAGAGCCCATGGACAGAATGCCTTCTGTCAAGTATAGAACTAGCTATTCCAACGGCCTTTCTTTATGCCTGAAGCATTAGGATGCACTGGAAAGGACCCTCAGCTTTAATCCAGAATTTCCATGCTTTTGTAGATTTAATTAAGATTGCCCTTGGTCTGAAGAGAAATGCAAAGTTTTGCACTTGCTATTCACACCCATATTTGCTAGCACCTATTAGGATTATGAGTATCGAATAACAAATGCTAAATGGTGATATCGTAAATTGTAAAACATCCACAGAAAAAAAAATGACTCGTTTTGTTTCTGAAAGAGAATTCTAGAAGTTGTATTTGCCAATGTTAGAGGCCTCCAAATATTTTCTGAAATGTCAACTCAAGTAGCTGTTTTCACCTGACACGCATGCATTACATACCTCAGGAAGGGAAGCTGTTTGTGAAAATTCCTTACAACCAGGTGGCATGGTGTCCTCTTTCTGATAGCAGCAGTAGGGCTTATATCTGGGTGATACAGGTAACAATAAAATGGTCAATTTCAAATTCAACTGTAATCAGCATATGCTTTGTCACCAATAGATCTCAAGCCCGTTCACCAATGAAAAAGATTTGGCCATTTACAAACTATTATTATGTTCTGTCTTAAACAATACCTTGCAACATTTGTGAGTTCCACAAGTTAATTTAAGAAGATGAACTTCATTTTCCATTTACACATCACTATTTTGAACACAGTAAAGAAAATCAGAAGCATTCTCACTAATATTCACTTCATATTTCTTCATAAATAGATATATATACAATCCTGTTCATATCACTTCAACCACTCCTGTTTACCAGACTTAATCATTACCAGGCTGCATCAAAAGAAGCGCGGCCAGCAGGTTGAGGGAGGTGATTCTGTCCCCCTGTTCTGCTCCAGTGAGACCCCACCTGGAGTCCTGCATCCAGCTCTGGGTCCCCAACATAAGAAGGACATGGACCTGTTGGAAGAGGTCCAGAGGAGGGCCATGAAGATGATCAGAGGGCTGGAGCACCTCTGCTATGAGGACAGGCTGAGAGAGTTGGGGTTGTTCAGCCCGGAGAAGAGAAGGCTCTGGATGGGACCTTATTGTGGCCTTTCAGTACTTAAAGGGGGGCTTATAAGAAAAGAAAAAGGATAAACTTTTTAGCAGGGCCTGTTGTGATAGCACAAGGGGTAATGGCTTTGAACTAAAAGAGGGTAGATTTAGATTAGATATAAGGAAGAAATTTTTCACAAGGGTGGTGAAACACTGGCACAGGTTGCCCAGAGAGGTGGTCGATGCCCCATCCCTGAAAAGATTCAAGGTCAGGTTGGACGGGGCTCCGAGCGACCCGATCTAGCTGGAGATGTCCCTGCTCATTGCAGGGGGTTTGGACTAGGTGACCTTTAAGGGTCCCTTCCAACCCAAACCATTCTATGATTCCTGTCCTCTGTATGGGAGAGACTTCATAACTCTTCCCATCTTTAATCATTATTTACCCCTAAACTTCAAAGTTGTATTTTTAAAACATGTTTTCTTCCTTAGAGAATTTTCTTGTAACTTATTCTTATGTGATGGAAATAATAGTACTCTGCTAACAGAAGTTAAATGTTAAAGTATCAAAGCTATTCAAATGACAGTTCTACAGTGAAGTAACTCCTTAATTGTTTTTTTTAACTGTTTCTGTGCTCTTCATTAAGTTACTTCAAGCTTTGCACCTGGAATTATGCATTTACATCAAGGGTCCACGGAGCTATGATATTGTGGTGCTTTTGCTATGAAATTCTTATCCCAGAATTTTTATGGCCTGAAGGGATAGAAACATATTCCCAGTCCTTTTCATTTGAGGGAACTAATCTAGGACAAATTCCAGCGGCTTTCATCTTCTATGTAAAATCTATAATAAACTGTGGAATCCAGGAAATAGGGTGTTTTATGTTCTGCGCAGAAGGAAAAAGACTACTTTGCTGCAGGGTGGCAGCAGCCAGAGCTGCATGCAACGCATACCAAAGACAGCTACAAGGGCATCTCTGCTTTTCTCTTTGCACTAGAATGGATGAACAGTGCACTTAATTGCTAAGCCCCGAGATTGAAGTTATAGTTAAAAAAACGGGGGAAACCATTACTTCAAGCTTGGTGAAGATACATAATATATGTATATATATTTATTTGATAAAGTAATAATTTGAAAATGTATAAATGAGTACAGTTGATTTATTTAAAATTTAGCAGCCTTTGCTTTGAGCAAAGGCTTTGCAGAGTGGGTATTCCTCAGAGCAGTAATACAGCATGACAAGAAATACAACAAGCTGAAGCTGCTAATTAAGTTCACTTTAACTTGGGTCAGGTACTTAGAATCTAAAGGCTTTTCAGTATTTGGGTTAAATGAACTGTTCCTTACAGCTGTAATCACGATGTACAACAGAATTTTGGCCACGGCCATTTCCTCTCTGTCAGAAATCCATCCATAGCTGCAGTTGGAACCCATGTGTATGCGAGGATTGATTTCTTGACATTTTGTCACTGCCACTTCTCCCTGCATGACTGCTGATCTGATTAGAAAAAGAAATTTGCCTTGGTGGAAGGCATGTGTTCCATTTCCTGCCCCTGGCAGCAACGCGCTCCACAGGGTTCCACCAGCAGCTCTGTGTTCAGCAAGTCCCTCCTCCGCCTTGCCCTCACCCAGAGCTGGGAAAGAGGAAGAAAAAGTTGTTAAAAAACAAACAAAAAGAGAGAGAGAGGAAAATTCAAGTAAACAGCCAGAGAAATTAATAGAGGCTGAAAATAAATCTCCATCCCTAATTCCTTTTCACCTTTTTTTGGACCAGATCAGATTAGACTAGCCTGATTTTAACACTTTTTCATGCAGAATGGCATATAACAAAATTTAATGGCAGGAGAGAGAAGAGGGGAGGGAGACAATGAACTCCCACGCTAGAATTTTAGCAATATTGTGAATAGAAAGCAACGCTTTCTCAGGTTTTGGTTACTGTGCATTGTAGCATCTCCATTTCATGGATGCACGTACCATCTCCATTTCATTTGCTGAGTGGCTGTAGAACAGCCTGCAGAAAACTGGAATGAGCCTCTAAGCAACTGCCCCAATGACAGTCATCATAAAGCAAGGAAAGCAAGGCTCCTTCCAAGCTAGCTCTCATTAATTGTTCCCACACCATCTTGGCTGCTTAACACAAGCTGTTGCAGCCAGCAGCTTATTCCATTAGGTTCTGAGAGTACAAATTAACCTTGAAAAAGAAAGACACCAAGAACAGTGAAAGGTGGAAGAGGAGGAGGGAAAGGAAAGAGGGGAACAGGATCTGAGAGACAAGGAGGCCGCTGAATTAGCGGGATTTACCATTCAGTCTTCTATTCTTTAAAATAAGTGCCATAGTCATTGCTATGAAGAAAGGAAAAAAAAGGAGGACGTGGCATGCAAACATCATCTAACTTCTTACTGTGGTTTTTTTCAGAAGCATTTTTAATGAAAATTTAAAAAAAAAGAGCAACTTTGTTACAATCTTACCTTCACATGTTTAAAATCTGCTTTGTATTAGTGCCGAAGACTTTATCAGCCAAAGTTAAAAGCTTTTTATGTTGTAGGCATTAAACATAAGTATAAGAACTTGTAAGTTTCTGATGTCAGGAAGATGTAGCAGATGACAGGTGTCCTAAAATGTTCTCCCAGTCCAAAGATGTAACTTGTTTAAAGCCAATCTGCAGGTTTCTGAAACATAGAACTGTTGGGCTGGGTCTGATTTATTAGACACCTCTTTCATGTGCCCTAGGCTTTGTACCTACATATACTGTTCTGGAGAGTATTCCCAGGCAGGTGCCTGAGACTGAGCAAAAGGCATTATTTGGAGCTATCAAGTTCTAATTCAAATCTTGAAAAGACAGGCAGGGTTTATTATCTACAGGCTTATTTAGCCTTTAATGTGCGCTATTAGCAGCATTCTTTGCCTGTGCTGAATGCATCAGATGTATCTGAGATCAAGGCTAGATTGCTTTGTTTATTCAGAAAATGAACAAAAGACCAACAGCAACCACAACAAAAGGAATCAAATCACACAATCTGCTTATAAGTAGTAACTGTTCTCATGGAAGTGGAGGGGAAGTTCTCTGTGTCATCAGATCACAAACCAAATTACAAAATCCCAAATGAACACCCAGTGGCACATAAAGTTAAGAGAGAATACTGCTTTGAATTCATCCCCAAAACCCAATTCCATCAGTAGTCTCCATCTCCAATTACAGTTTTCCTCAAGTGTGGCAAATTGGATGGGGTCCACAAGAGCTGAAAGCAAGGCTGAGAATACCAACCCTTCTCATTTAAAATGAAAATATTTTTAGTTATAGTCAAGTCTGGACTGAATGCAAAAGGTGGAAGTTTTCATACCTCATTGCCAATGCAACGAGCCTTGTAAATCCATCTTTAGTACGGCAAGAAAAGAGAGAAAAAAAAAGGAGGAAAAAATATCATTCATCAAGCTAAGGTCAAAACAATACAGCACTAATAAAGAAAAGGAAAAGCATTTGCTTGAGCTGCACTCTAAACAAAAGAAGATGACAAGGCTGTTACATTACAACCACATCACAACTCAGTGACTTACATGCATTGACTTGCTGGTTTCAGTCCGGTTCCTAGAGGAGAGTTTTTGTTTGGGGGACACCTACTGCAAATGGCAACATCAGGAGCTTTGAGTGGATGGAAAGACTACACTTCCTCCATCTCAGAGATGGTCTTTAAGTAAACTTCTGCATTTATTTATTCTATAAATGAAAACAATGGATGTAGTTTCTGATACTTTTCATGAATGTTAAATCACTTTGAGAAAAAGACTTTATATAAAACCATATATGAAAATTAAAAGCAAGCCACTGATGAGTTACTGAAACAAGATTACATGTCTGTAATTTGGAAGCAATGATTGTACTGAATTAAAATAATTCTAACTGGTTTAAAGACTTTCAGAATGAATGGCAAATTGATAATAAGCAATTTCACTTTGATAGCATTACAATGCCAGGGATTCTTTCAAATCAATTCCTATTTCCTCCACAAAAGAGGTTTGCAGATAGTAATTGCAGAAAACACATCTTTACTGTCAGAGCAGATCAGCTTTTGTCTCTGAAATTGGATCAGCTCGCCTCCTTCAACTGCTATTTTCCACTGAACTATAAAGCAGTGCAAGTGTTACATAGCTGCACTGTGGGATTGTACCGGGGGCCCAGGGAAGAAAAAAATGGGACTACTGTATGATCTGTGCTTGCAAAGGGCACAATACTTGATCTGGAACCCTGGTGTTTTTAAGGACAATGCTAACTGAACCAGGTATTTTAGACAAGCCTGGAAAATAAGCCAAAAGCCAACCAACCTTTATCTATGGAGGTCAAAAGCTTAAGGGACGGCGCTACCCTTCAGCATGACTCCTAAAGAAGCAAGACTGTATATCAGTATCAGTCTGTCAGGCATCTTATTTCTTTCAAAACTACATTTGTTAGAGACTGAAGTTTTCCAGGGGTGAATCCTTTAAAAGCTCTGACACAGCCCTTCCTATGCTAACACAAACCATGCGATATCACCCGCGCTGTCTTTGGTGCGATGATAGCAATATATCATTTGTGACTTAAGAAGCTGTTGCATGTCAGAAAGGAGGCAACACAACAAAGTCATGTCATGTAAGAAGGCAACATTAGCAGCTAAACAGGAGAAAAAGCATATAGCAAAAGGCATCAACAGAAAAAGAATAAGCAATGGTAAGCACCATGGAGGAAAAAGCACAGCCATAATATGTTTCTGGTGATTACACGGGCACATGAATATTTCCAAGATTACATGAGAAGCCCTCTTACATTTACCAAAAATCAACACCAGATCTTTTTCCCCTGCCTCCCCCTGCATTTGCAATAAAAAATGCTTAAAATCGGGTACTTCACAATCGTACAAATCCCTGGGGGGGGTTGCATGATCCAAGATCATGGCAAGTACAGAGTTCAGTGTACAAAACAGGAAATCAAGAACTGTCATTATTTCACTACCTCTTAAAGATAAGGTTCAGTCTGTGTTGGTGCACAAAGTGACTGCACCAGCTGCTAGCTTGAAAGGGTGCTGGCTTTCCAGAAAGAGAAAAGACTGATTGCATATAATGTATTGGGATTTTGACTGAAAGACAGGATGCCAACGAAGCTTTTGGGACATACCGTGATACAGCTGCTAATGTGAACGTCTCATGTCCCACCTTGGCACTAAATGTTTTGCCAGTAATGTGAGAGCTGATATATCGCACCTAGACAATTGGCGGTTTCTTCTCATCACCAGCTATGCAAGGCTGGGCATGACTGAAACTCTCCCCAGATACCCTCTATACACTGTTCTTTGTTTACAGCATTTACAAAAAGACTAGTTTCACCCATAATCCTCTGAGTTCTTGCTTCCTACAGATTTCCATAAAGGCTGCGGGAAAGGAAATTTCCTTTAAATTGGCCTTCATGAATGACCCAAACAAACCTTTAGTGGTTACTATGCCATGCTGTTTGCAGACAGTCCCAGTCCAGCTGAACTGCTCACAAGCATGTTCCTTTGCACTGCAGTTTCATCAACTTTACTGCAGCATAAACCACACATCCCAGTGGCCACTCTTCAAGAAAGGAAAGGCAATTGCTTGAAACAACATAATAAAAATTATATTGGTCATCAAAGACTGGGAGAACTTCCTGAATCCTATGTAGGGCCATCAGTGGGAGGTCTTATGGTCTGGTAAGGGGAATCACTGCTCTCCAAGATCATACGATGCTAAATCATCACCGAATACAAACTGTAAATATTTTCCTAGAAGGACAAGTGATTGAGGAGACAAAGTAGCTGCTCAGACAACTGCTTCAGGATTCTGCCATCAGCTCTCTGTGCAGTTCCTGAGTTTGTTGACCCTTCTGGCATGTCTACAAACAACACTACCCAGGCTTTGGTCTTCTACTATAAGCTGAACAAGGAACATCATCTACAAAAGTCAGATTATTAAAACCACTTCTTATTCCTTTCAAATTGAAAGGTGGTTTGTCAAGGGCAATGTGATAGAATGAGAGGAATAGACGTGGTAACAGACACTGAGCACTCCCACCCAACAGCAATGAAGGGTTTCTGGCGATAAGAAGGTTTTTTTCCATAAGTTCCTTTTGCCTTGGAGGGAGCAAAATAAAGCTCATACATTGCAGATTCTAGCGTAACTTAAATAACAATACTACACGGGCAGAATGTTTTGGTTTAGTAGTATAAGGATTTTTCTGACTGCAAAAATACCCATGAAGATTCTGGCCAGCTCTGCTCATGACTTTCATTCCTTCCATATAAAGTGTGGGCTAAGAAAAATGTTGAAGATTTGTGTTTCACTGCTGAAATGATTAACACTCATGAAATGCACTTCATCATGCTTTTCCACTATTGGGTTCGGCAACAGCAAAGAGGCATACTGAAGATTCCTACACTACTTAAGTGCTCAGTGAAGATTTCTTGAAGTGAGAAGAGAATGAGGTTTCCCAGGTACAGCACTTTACAGGCAGTGGGGCTCAAAGTTGACTGCAGTTCTTTCCCAGCTATACCACTGACTTACTGCACTTCTTTGAGCCAGTTAACTTTTTACTCTCCCTTCTTCTGTCTGGTCAATTTATATTGTCATGCTTTGGGTCACCAACTCTTGCATCCTGTGATGGTACAACTATAGACAAGATCAGGGTCTGCTGGTGCTACTTTAATAGATTCAATAGGTAAAAATGACATTGCAGGCTACAGGTAAGCATAGATGGTACAGGAAAGGGTAGCTAAATGATGCACAAATAGGAACTCTCTTCCTTAGAAGTCTATCTGGTCAGTATATCTGAAAATAGACAAGGACAGAATTTGAATTTCACACATCCCCACTGGTTGTTTTGCTTGGAAATCCAGAAGGAGTGTTATTGCTCTATCAATTCATCACAAGCACAAAGTAAGCCCACTGGAGTAAATGACATTAAGGTAGACCAAAATGACAATAGGTACTCGCTAACATTGAAAGAAGGTAACATTTTTATCAACATAAAATTCCAACTCCGGTATATTATGATAAGAGGAGGTTTTGAAATCATATTTTCAGGAACAAAAATGTCTGTTGAGATTGAAATACAACATTTCTTCTTTTCCTGTGCAGAAAGCAGATATCTTTAGGAAGGTCTCCCACAGGCTGCAGTGAGAAGGGATGGTAAAGGCAGCAGTGCCACAGTTTTACCTTGCCCTCTTTCTGATCCTTACAATCACTTTGCAAGTCTTGATTTCCAAACCACACTTTCTACCAAAACCTGGGCTGACCCATGGTTTGGGAACAGTTACTTCCACAGTATGAGTCTGCTACAGTGCTGAATGACAAGAGTAAAAAAGAAACCCAGGGGTGAAACATAGTGAAGGAGAACACCTGTGATGTTGTATTGAAGGGCTGGTGAAAGAGGGGGAGAGAAAGAAGTGTTAACAAAAAGATCTGGTAGCCTCTCAATGAACAAGAAATTAATGTGCAGTATTCTTATTGGAGCTAATAAGAATGACAGACAAAGAGAGAAAACAGCAGACTTCACACTGCTTACCAATTACTGCTGTTTCTTCCCAAGGTCTGTAAACCTAGTTGTGCTTAGAAAGTTAAAGATAAATGGTATTGATTTAAGCACATTACTAATAGTACCTTTGCTGTAGCAATTGGATTTCACCCAAAATTCTGTTGCACCTAAATTATTCTGTCATACTAGTTGCTCCTGTAAAAATGCAGATTTGTCTTTCAAAAGCAGGATATATTGTGCCAAGTACCCCCATAGCATTTATGACCAAAAATATTTTATTAAAAATGTCTGGATATTTTCAAATAGTATTTCAATGGGCTGTCAAATTAATAGTAAAAGAAAAAAAATCATAATTCAGAGGTGTAAGGTAATAAGAAGTTGTACTATGGCTATGGACAGTTGAAACCCACCAGCAGATAAGAACACAAATTTGGAAAAAATACAACCCTTTTCAATTGTCTGTATTCTACGATTGAAATGTGAAATATGTATTATTTAAACAAAGAAACTGAGTGCCTACATGGGGCAGGGGGAGGAATTTCCCTGAGCGGTTATTTCAATTATCCATCTGTTTAATCAGAAGACTGCCGTTCTGCTCCAACAGCAGTACAGCCACACACACACGCAGGACCCATATCCCTGCATTGGTGTAAATGCAGAGCATTCCACTCCTCTGAGTACAGTTACTCCATTGTGTGCTAGCAGAATTTAGAGCATTCAACAGAAGGGGAAAACAAAGCAGCTACTAAAGTCTATGGGACCTTTAGCACAGGATGAGGCTAAAATTGTGACAACAGCTCAAGAGGATCCAACATTACATTTGAATTGATGATAACAGGGTACAGATGGAAAAGTAATGCTCCCACAAGCTGCATGGGGTTCAGACAAAGAGCTGCTGCATCAAGATCATGTGGGATAAGCAGTGACTAACTACCATACTTATCTTAATTCAGCAAGCCTCCCTGCTTAGAGGTTTGGGTTCTTTTAATCAGAGATCAGTGTTTGTAGCTGTCTAGTCAGTTTACATTTTATACCCTCTTAGCAGCTTTAAATGGTTTCCAGTATTCTGGAAACATATTCTGTCCAGCTAGAACTGACTGAGCTGTGCCGAGCTTGTTACCCTGCCTCCAACTTCAGGCATTCAGGACTTCTACTTTCAGCAACTCATTGTAGCTGCGGTGGGACAATGGTAGGGTGTACGGCTCTTGACAAGAAGGCAAGAGCCGGTGGAATGACTGTGGAATGATCTATCATTGCATAAGACATTTTTAGACGTTTAGGTTGGAAAACATCTTTAAGATCACCGAGTCCAACTGTAAACCTAACACTGCCAAGTCCACCAATAAACCACGTCCCTAAGTGCTATTTCTATGTCTTTTAAATACCTCCAGGGATGGTGACTCAACCACTTCCCTGGGAAGCCTGTTCCAATGTTTGATAACCCTTTTGGTGAAGAAATTTTGCCTAATATCTAATCTAAACCTCTCCTGGTGCAACTTTTGAGAACATTTCCTCTCATCACTTTTTACTTGGCAAAAGAGACCAACACCCACCTGGCTATACCCTCCTTCCAGATAGTTGTAGAGAGGGATAAGGTCTCCCCCTCACCCTCCTTTTCTCCAGGCTGAACAACCTCAGTTCCCTCAGCCGCTCCTCATAAGACTTTTTCTCTAGACCCATCACCAGCTTCGTTTCACTTCTCTGGACCCCCTCCAGCACCTCAATGTCTGTCTTGCAGTGAGGGGCCCAAAACTGAACAGAGTATTTGAGGTGAGGCCTCACCACTGATGAGTACAGGGGGGACAATCACTTCCCTCGTCTTGCTGGCCGCACTATTTCTGACAGAAGCCAGAAGGCGGAGGTATCTATTCTTGGAATAGGGCATAACATAGCTGCCCTACAGAAGGAGTAATGGGAGCCTCCTTGCTTACAGAGACTCTTAGGGTCCTGCATCCATCTTCCCTTTTTGGTAGCTCAGCACCTCCTGGCCCACATTGCAGTAACATGGAGATCCAGTCAGTAGCTGACCTCTTAGCCAAGGCACTCCAGATAAGCAGAGCGGAGGATCCTGAGTTAAGTAGGAAAATATAAAATATTTTTGCAGAGACAGAAGGAAGTTAGGTGGAGCAGGATTTGGAGGAGGCATCATAAAAACAAAGGATGCAATATCAAGGTGGGAGCAGTGGCCACAAGGATCCCACAATTATACTTGACATGTAAGAGGGGCAGAGCTAAGGTGATGGGCGACAAGTAAGTAAAGCAAAAAGACAGCATGACGAGTGGCACTGAGCCACTACTGCTAGTAACGTAGCTGTAAGGAACCCTCTGTAAAGTTACTCAAACAGGGGCTTACATTGAACATATGCTGCCTTGGTTGCAGGCGAGCAGATCCCAGGCTTGGCAGCTGAGAAGCAGCGCTGTGAGCTGCAGTCAGAAGAGGAAACCAGCGCAGGACAAAGCATGGAAATTGAAAAACATGAAATGAAGTGAGGTCAGAGAGTAATCCTGGTTTTGGGGGAGTGATGCTGTAGTGTATAGTAAGAACAAGTGCAGAGAAGAGCACTGAATAAATGTTTGTTCATCAGGAATAGTTTACCACTGCATCATACATCACACAGAAAGACACAGAAAGAACAAAACATTATCATGAGCCACTTCAGCGACTTAAGGGAAACTCACGTACATAACTTTCAAAATCCTTTAAAAAAAAGTATTATTAAAAGGCAAAATTAAATACCATATACCAGAGCCTCAACCACATTAGTGGATCAACAGCATTTTTGTGGTAAGTCTTTCAAATCTAGTTTTACTTGTCTCTAAAGGATCCTTAAAAAGACTTTTAAAGTTAGTTCTGCTAGCTTTGGCTAACTATACAGAGCAAAGATTTGATTGCATTCCTACAGAAATGCCCCTAAAAACTCCTTAGAATGAGCTGTGGCATTTTTCCACTAATTGTAGAAATAACTAATGGGCACCTTGAGCATGTATTATTTATCTGTGTGCCAATTTTAAGAGATTTCAGTTGTGAAATACTACAAGGCAGTATTTACTCTAGAGCACACACTCTGCGAGTAAAAATAAAATGTCCATTGTGAACTTGAAAAATAAAAAGGAATTTTTAGCACTCAACTGTATTATCATTAAAGATACAAAATCCTGTGTTAGCTCCTCAAAGAAAAAGGGATTAACCTGAGTTCAGTTTTACTTGCACAAGTTCTCAGAAAGGTGGTAGGAACTATAAGAAATTGTGTTCCTAGGATCACAACTCTCCAAAGCAGAGATATTAACCCAAGTCGATTTGGATTGTAGTCATACATTTAATCCATTTCAGTGGCCAGAAAAGGAATAAGTGCAATTATGCTTTTCTGCTGAGTCATTCCATGGCAAACATGTTCTACTCTACCTCATTTCAATTTTTTCCTAAGGATGCAAGATCCAGAACATCAAAACAAAATAAAGCACAAGAACTCGAACAAAATCCCAGATGGAGATGCACCTCCTCTGTGACTGAGATCTTCTCCAAAACACTGTTGTATCTTGCACTTTTATTCTTCTTTTTTCCCTACAGGCCTGGTCTCAGTTCTTGGTTCCTCACATTTTTGTTGTAAGGAATTTTCCTACCATGAGTAAGTTTGACATGTCAAAAATGTTGGCACTCACCTGGAACAAAACAAAGATCTTTCCTGCTTTTCACATATATCATGAATTCCTTTTCTTCAAATAGCTAGATAGCTGGGACATCCAGTGAGGGTATGACATAGCTGCTTCAGGTTCCTACTTTTGGCCATTTGCCCACATTCCAGATTCCCTGTCTTCATTGCCAGGACGACAATTGTGTTGAGGTGACCAATTTCCAAACTTTCCTATTGAAATTCTTCCATTATGTATAAATACATGTGGAGAAACCAGTCCTTGAATCTAGATATGGCTATCTGTGGAAGATTAACGACTGAAAAATTGAGCAGTGGGTAACAAAAATCTTATCTAAACTTACGGGTTGTCAGCACAAGTCCAGTTTTGCTCAATCAGTACTTTCAAATAAAAAAAAAAAAATGCTACTGGCAACTTTATGCGTGGGTTTCTCCATTACATTACCTTCACCCACCTCTAAGTTCTGCTGGAGCTGAATCAGGTCCAGAATCAGCATAAGGATAGCTGGGACTGGCATAAAGACTATTTGGGAAAAAAAAAAAAAAAAAAAAAAGAAAAGAAAAGAAATGAAAAAGGAAAAGGAAAAGAAAAAGAAAAAGAAAAATCTTATTGCTGTATTTATAACCCCTCCACAGGTTCCATGCCAACAACAATTCAACTGGGCCCCCAGGAAACCCAGTTATTTTTTAATCTGGTAAAATGCCTTTCCATAGCCAAGAAGATCCTGATACTGTCTTCTTGCAGAATTTCTGTAAAGAAAAGGGATAAAAAAAGACCCCAAAAAACCACTGGTGTTGAATGGGGGACTATATTGCTGTGTGATAGATGTTCAGTACCATATTTCTTCATCTGCCTTCCCTGAGTGCAGTTTCATAATGAGTGTTAACAGACCAGCTTTAAACACTAAGGAGTACATTTGCGGTGTAATGTGTAGAGATTTGACTGGACAATTTCCCATTAACACTAATGTGCGCTGCATGGTTAAATCCCTAAACACCACATTGAAAATTTAGTTTCAAAAGTGCCCATTATGTTTGGGTGCTGGGTTTTTTTAAAACAGTTGTTAGTCTATTAAACATTCATTGCTCTCACACTACTCAGACAGAACTTTCTCTTCTCGTTTCAGTTTAGACAGTTAATCACAAGATACATTTTTGCAACAACTTCACATACTAAATGAAATTTTTAAAATGAATCTTTAGAGCTGACACTGATTAACATCTTCATAACGCCTCATCTAAAGATCTACTCATAAATGCTAAAAGCTTCAGATAAATCTGATCTAACTGCAAATTTTGTTCACGAAGGGCGATGCTTATTTTTTTACAAGACAAATAGGTACGACATACCACATAATTTTTGTCACACTTTTTCTATCATTAAAGATAAAGACACAGTGAGTGTTTGCATATTTGTATTTGTTGTTTGGTTTTGTTTTGTTTTTTCTTTTTCTAGGTAGGCATTTAAAGCATTAATAAGAAAAAAAAACCTCAAGGACTTTTACACTCAAGATGTGAATGCACATAAAACCAGGTGGAATACAGAAGCATAAATTGAAGCATCAGGCAAGATTATGCTTAGAAGTAAGTTCTGAGTGACAACAATGTAAGCATTTTAAAAAAAAAGTATGAAAACAAATTTGTCCCCACCTAACATACAATCTAAGCATGCGTCTGGTTTGTAAATTATGAGATCTTAAATGAAACGTAGCATAGTCTATGCATGAATGGGATAATCTTATTTTACTGGGAGAAGGCACACAGCATTGGACCAGCCTTTCTGCTAATTACATTTGTTAAGGAAAACAAAGAAGAATTATTTGGGTGTATGCTGGGGGAAGGGAGATAAGCAAAAGAAATTCTTCAATGTATTTCAGAGAGTAAACAGATATGAAATGCCATCTACAGACAAGGGGTGAGTTCAAATTTATACTGTGTGGCTGAGATTTGCAAGTGGACATGAACAAACGGAGTCCACCACAACAATTTGCTCAGTTTTATAGTAGCTTTCTGAAGTGGAAGCTTGCCATTACAGACAACCATTTAATTCTTCAAAAAGCCTAATTTCTTCTTACGAGACAATAAAGTACTTCCTCTTGCAACAGCAGGTTAGCACTGAAGGCATCCTTAAAAATCTAACCCAAACGTGCTAAAAACACTTAATAATCTTTAAACTACATACAATACCACTTCCTCCCTGGTACCAGGATGTTGTAAAATGTCTAATTAGTCCTTATAATAGTGCTGACACCTCCGCAGCACATAAAAGAGGATTTTTAATTTACAAAAGACAACTCTGGTTGTCCTGACTTTTACCTTTAATTAGACTGTGAGACATAGCTCTGTAAGAGTGCAGATGAATATTCCATTAATTTGGCTGCTAACCAACATATGAGGTATCAGCTTAGGGTACAAGGTAGATTTGTGAGGCTTTTTTGAAAGCAATATTGTAATATTTTGAATTGATTTTTAATACACACTGTCTCATGGATTATTTAACTCTCTAATGAGGTAGAAAGAAATATTAAAGCCAATATTTTAAATGTCAGGTAAATGACCCAGTTTAAGGGAAAAAAGAGGACTTTTCTGTTGATTTTCTTGTGATGGTACCAATAACTGCCTAGATTTTGGAAATAACTTTGTGATGTTTAGATTTTATATTGGTGCAATAATTGTGCGCAGTAGGGTACTGCACCTAGCTATGAAATCCATTTAAAAATGAAATAAGAGGCATGATGAAAAATACAGAAAAGTCAGTTGCCCCAAAGGAAATATAAATAATTTTGAAAGTAAAAGTGTTTCTGTGGCAACATGATCTTTAATAAGTCAAAATTTGCAATACTAGTAAGCTATACCCCAATGACAGGTAAATGCATGTGTCTGACTAAGAGAACCAGTGGAAATTATAGTCTTAGACCTGTCTAATGAAATCAGAGGAAGTGAGCAATACATGTCTGAGCACTTAATAAAAATCACCATCCAGCTTACAACGTGTAACACAAGCCCTAAAATAAAATAAGGGGAAATCTGCATTGTTATACATAAGGGACTTAGTGTGTCATTTGACATGAGCACTTGCCACAACTGCCATCCACTCCAAACAGGACAAAGAAGGGACACAGCCCAACAGGTCCTCCTTTTTTGGTGTCAGCATATCTGGCAGGGGCAAGGAGTTGGCTGCTGCCCTCCTCCAATTCTTTTCCCAAACAGGAGCTTCAAGTACACTTTTTATGCTTCCCACTGTAATGAACACAAGAAGACACACAAGAGAGTAAAGCTTCTGGTGAAGCTTACACACCACAGGAGAAATATAAAGAATACATAGAGTCTATCAAAAGCTAATTGAAGACACAAATTCGGACAGCAGTAAAATGACCTGCCTGTTTTGTAAAAAGTGGAGATGTTTGGGAAACAGAATGTCTGCCCTGGAAATGGGAAGAAAAAACACCCAACAATTTTGATTAAAAAATTTCACTGTATCTACAGAATAACTCCATGTTAAAACACTGAGTTCTCTTATATAAGGAAAATAACCAGACTACTTCAACAGAGATTATTTTTCTCACCTTCTTTTGAAATGTCAGTTCAGCACTCAAAACAGAAATTGTGGTCCTTTGGCCAACTTCTACAGTCAGAGTATTGCATCCATACAGACTTGAGTGTTCTGCACAGCTCTTTCCTACCCACTCTTTCCTCTCCTATCTCTAAAGCATCTCCTGCCAAGTGTATAAGAACTTGTATTACAATATTAACAGATGGACTAAATAACAGGATGCTGCATAGCATGGAATCACGCTCATCTCTACCTCAGTCATAGCCATCTCCCCTTGGGTATTCATATCTTGAGCTACAGAGATTTCAAAGTAAGGCTTAGGGGGACAGAAGTAACCGGCTCCTTTACCATGGATACAGGCAGATTGTTCAACGTGAGTTCTCTCCCACTATGGACTGACAAAGCCCAGTCCAGGCTAGAGGGGTTATTAAAAACTGAAAGTACCTGGCTTTATATTTCAGTGGACTTATTACTGCCTGAGTAACGCCTCCTTTACAATTGTTGCTCCAGAAGTCAAGAAAAAAGTTTGGGGTTTTTAATAATTGAAAACCACACTTATCTAATCTATAAGACCTAATTAAAAATTTAGAAAGCTCATAATGATCGCCTATTCATTTCAAGGGAGAATGCTGGAATGAGACAGGAGAGGATTAAATATAAATAAATTAAAATAACAAAAAAACTATTCAAAGTATGATGACTGTTCACGGCTAACACCAGAATTCCAGTGTGCATCATACTCTACAAGGATGAATATAAAACCTTCTCTGTCCCATATTACCAGATACATGATGCATTTTAATACTAATCACCTCCGTAGGGGTGATAAGCCTAGTTTTAAAGTACATTGCCAAACCGCTGGGCTTAAAGAAGACAAATTAAAATAATCAAAGAGAAAGCTTCAAACATGATGAGAGACTGAAAAGGAGTGCTTTCTTTGGATACGAGGAGACTTGGGAAGGCCTGAAAGAAGTAAAGAAAGGTAACAAATGGCACAGAGAAGATTTTTGGGGAATGACTGCATTGCCTATATCATTATAGAACAGGTTTAGATGAAAATAAAAAAGTGCGAAACATGGTTAAAAAGGTTTTTTTCATTCCACATCATGTGACCTAAGTCACCAACATAAAAACTTGAAGATTAAAAGTATATTTCCAGAAGCATTCATATGTGGAGCAATAATTAATGACAGTTCACATTTAAGAAGTAAGAAAATAAGTTCTCCAACTACTGAAGACCAGAATGAGACCTTTGTAAAGGCAAATTATTCTACTAAAAACCAAGAAATGCTCATCTATGATTGGACATTTGCATTTAAGACATATGAAGAAAAGTTTTAAAATGGGACATTAATAATTCCTCATCTGGCATTAGTGGATCAATTTTTGGAAATTGCTTCATGAGATGGACCAGCTAAAGATGTTCCCAGGGAGACAAACAAAACTTACTAGAGGTCTTAAAAGCATGTCCTGTGAGAAAAGAATTGAGGTTGTTTGAGCTCCAGAAGAGATGCCCAGAGGACATGACCATATTCTTCAAAACATAAGTTACTGTGAAGAGGATACTGCTTATCTGCGGTAGGCACGATGAGCAAAAATGGGCTTGAATTGCTGCAAGAAATAAGAAAAGCTTTGCCTGTATACAAAGTTAAACGCTGGAATAAATTTCCAAGGAAGTTGCAGTTTCTTTCATCAGAAGTCTTGAAAACAGCTTGGGAAGTATTTTCAAGAGATGAGTTAGCTGCAGTTATCTCAGGATAATCTCAAAACGTATCTTATTTTCTCTGATTTTATACACTCTGAATTCAAACAATAAAGACGGTACTTTGTTTTAGAGATGTTGGTATTCTAGATCACATGACTAAAACCCTTACAGCTAGTCTATGCCCATCCTACTAACCCATTTATTAACTCCTCTCTGCTTCTGCTACTTCAATTTACAATGTGGATTATCTCTGAGTAATGGAAATACTTATTCCAAACAGTTTTCAGACCAGGCAGACTCTTCTTTTCAGAGAGACAGAACAGAGGAATAAGGCTATCCTAGATTTTCCCCTAAAGCTGCCTTTTCCACAGAGATATGGACTTAAATTGTCTACAGCTACCTAGCTTTTACTTTTAAATAAAGGTAGACTGTTAACAGACATTCCAGAGGAAAACACCTAAGAAAAGAGAACCCTTCCGCCTGGCTGTCAGCCCCAGTGATGCCAAGAACAGTAACAACGGAAACCAGAGCTTTGGACAAGGAGATCGACATGGGACAAAATGCATGGGCAGGGGAGGGGCGGCAGAGTATTCCAGCCCAGACCTAATTCTAATCTGAACTAAATGCCTGCCAGCCTGTTCAGAAGAATGAGTTCTGTGAAAGTCTCATTCAAATTCACCTGGAACAAAAGTGCCAGCACAGAGCCAATTTGAAATGAGAATCACACTTCATCTTCCTTGTCTCAGTAGAGGCATGCAGAATCCACAAACCTACTTGCCTTCACGCTCCTCTTTCTTCTCTCATATATAAATGTACAATTTAAAGTACAGTCCCAGACAGTCTCAAATCATAACCATTTTGTTTACCGAAAGTAGTAAGTGAAGTGAATTTCATGAGGCCTCTATAATTATGTCTGAATCATTCAAAGAGCTGCAGGGCCCAGAATACAGGCTTTGTCCAATAAAGATACACAAACTATACGCTCTGTTTTTCTCTTTCACATCGTTTTAGATGTGGATGAACCAGTTTGTGTCATCGGTGAAAGGATACAGGCATTGTTTGCTCTAATACCCTGACAATATTCCCTGAGAGACTGGCCCTTTTCACTCTTTTCGTCTTCCTCAAGAACTGAAGTCTCATTTCCCGTAAGAGAGATCAAGAGGGCAGAAACACTTAGCTCGCAGGTGCCATAGCTCATCATCATGCAGTTCTCTGGGGGGACTTAAGGTTAGTTATCATAGCCAAAAAGAAACAAGGAGACATTTCTCTCAGAGCAGAGAGATAATCCACAAACAAACTGTTTTCTGATCATCTGAAGTTTCTACGTGGTCTCACATCTCCGTCAGCTTGCCATCCAGAGCACAAAGCCTTTTAGCAGTTTAATTCAATGTACTGGCAGTATATTAAAGAAATATACACATGTATTTGATTTTGGTGCTGGTGATCTTTTTGTTTTGCTTCTCATTTACACCTAAGCAATGTTAACAACTCCTTCATCTTACTATCTAAATAAAAGGACAACAAAAGTATTCCAATCTCTTTTTACAGATAGGGACTATATCCAGAATTTTCAAAGAGGTTTAAAGGAAGGAAGAGGACAAAAGGGCCAGAGCTAATAACAGACTTTCCTGCCTACAGACAAGGAGCTGGGACACCTCGCTCCTAAGGCAGCTGAGCCCCAGAGCAGGCTGGAAGCCCCACATCTCAGGAGTGACCCACAGAAGTTACATGCTAAGTCACAAGCCAGCAGGTACAGTACACTCAGTACCAGAATACTTCTAACCTTTTTCCTATATTAGGCTCTTAAAAACAGCGAGGAAACCCACTCTGTCCACACAGCCTTATTTTGGTATTAAAATACACTCACTTTTTCTGCCTTTTTTTTTTTTTAAAGCCAGTGACTTGTGCCATAAAGATGGGAGCCATCGTCCCTCCCTTTCCTCTCCAGTCAGGGAGTTCTGTGGGCGTTCTCTGAGGAAGGAGACATGGTTTTAACTCTCAAGCTACGTTTGGGATTTTTTTCTTTCCCTCCAAACTTCTGGGGTAAATACTCAAGCCCCTAGGTCTTGATACGAAAAATGACTCACATTCTCATCCATAGCAGCCACACTCATTTTTTCTGAGGTAGTCGATGTCCCAACACGTATGCTAGCCATGGTCCAAGTGGATCCTCCCGCTGGATCAACCCCTCCATCCGCTCATTTCTGAATTGTGTTGCTGCTGCAAAACTGCTTAGAACAGGATGCTTCTAAATATGCCAAAAAGCAGAACAGGAGGCATTGAGAGGAATTTTAAGACAAAAAAATGAACCGGAAAATGAGTATAAGGTCTTCCAAGGACTCCCCCTAAAAAGGTCAACCTTTGATTTTTTTTTTTTTTTGACCAGCTAACTTAGATTAGAAGTAATGTCCTAATTTTTAAAGGAGTCTTTTTGCTCTTTAGAAACTCCCAGCTCCATGATTTACTTGATCATTACACAAAGGTGATTTCAATACCCGTATATTTCTCATTGTTTTGCATGTGGCTATCCATTACAGCTGAAGAAATTACAAAACTCCTAGAAGATATTATCATTTTCCTATCTAGTAAGTCTGATGAGTTTTCTAGGAGCAGGATGCATGAAAAGATGAATAAGGAAACTGGATTATGGGAAAGAAATAAAAACACGGAGAAACAGGAGAGGACAAAGAAAGGTGAGGATATTTCACATACCGATATAAAAATGAGGGCAGAAGTGCTATCTTTGTTTATGGAGGCTACCACTCTCCTCTGAGCTCATTAATGATTCATTGCATATCACAGGATTAAAAACAAGGAACGGGTACATCAGCAAGCCTGAGCAGCGCCAGACTTCTGACTCAATCAGCCAGCATTTGCGAAAGCCTCCTCTCTTTGACAACTCCCCATTCTATTTTCCCCACAGCTATTTCCCTCTGCAGTACTAACTTCCAGCTGTAAGCATGAGGTAGCACAGAGCCCTCACCTGAAAGCACAGACTCCGGCCGGCAGCCAGCCCGTACTCTGCAGGGCCAAGAGAAAGGTGCTTGAGGTTGGCCCTGGTTACTGGAGACAGCTTATAATCCCCTCCCACCAACAGATCTGATGACAATAAGGGCAGAAACAGAAATGAGTATTCACTGTTGAAAGTTCTTTACTTTAAAGAATACTCAGATGGGCCTTTGTTCATAATTTAAATGCTCCAGATTAGAGGTATATGCTTCACTAATGTTCCCACTAGCATCAAGAGGGCATTTGTCAAAGGCTTCAGTGGGAACCAAAATTACCGCTTTATGATTTTGCCGTTACAAGACGTCTCTATTTTGCTATTGCAAATCATAACCCACAGTCACATCAACAAAACATTACAAAATTAAGGCACAGGAACTCAGGAAGTCTTGGAAATCACCGCTTTTGTCTGCCGGAAATGAAATGCCCTTCTCCCATTTCAGTGTCTGCTGTTGCGAGTCAGATTGTATTGCAGTACATTCTGCTAAACCAATCACACTGTAAAATACATTAACACTACTCACCCCCAAAATCTTGTTTTTCATGTAATCTTAGGATGATGATGACACAAAGCAATCAAAACAAGATCATTGACATATACGGCTAATCCTACCCTCATCTCATCATGTCCTTCAGAGCTATAGCCCTAGTGCTACCGAGTGGTACAAAATACAATTCCATTGTATTTTGCCTCTTACACCACACCCATAACAATGGCACCAATGACAGAGCAACACCATTAGGATCTGTCACATTCAGCTCAAGCTTTGTCAGAGGGGGAAGCCTGCTAGTGCATATTTTATATTTAGTTTCTAATTACTGTCTTAATTTGTGCCTCTGCTGTCACATGTGCTTTTATGACAACTGCAATAATCAAAGAAAGCATGTTTTGTTGTACCAGTAAAAATGGTGAGGTATGGCGTTCAGCAGATTTCTTCTTCAGAAAAGGGAAATGCTTCTCCTAAAAGCTTTCAGTTGAGTCCAGAACAAGAAGCAGACGTTGGTAGGGAAGATTTCAGCTCTCCACTGTTTGGATCAGATCCCACCTGCATTCTGGAAGAGAGAGATGAGTACATGAAATTCGAATATATCTCATGGCCTTTCCCCACCCCAATGAAAAACAGTATGTTCATAGATTATTATTGTACAGAGTTCTCCAGGTACAGCTAATGATTCATCATGTATGTGTTCTGATAATTATTTACCCAGTGCTACACATAGCTTGTCAAAACCCTTACTATATATTGTTAGATGCTTGTTATGCATCCGATTGCAATACGGCCAAAAAGACAGAGAACTTCTATTTTATAAAGTAAAATAAAAAGTTGGTATACTCAAAAGCTGTCCTTGCATGTCAGGAAATTAATTAAAACACGTACAAATTTAAAAAAGAAAAAGCAAAAGCAAACTTACATGAACAAATGGAGAATTTAATTAAAAACAGAGGATGAAGATGGATTGTGAGCATTTTTCAGGATCAAGTGACCTGGAAAAAGAGAGAAAAAACCTTGAGTGGATAAAGAGTGTTTACAGTACAAATGAGAAAAAATAAAGTTCAAATAACAAATTTAAGTAATTAAAATTGGAAAGGGAACTTCAAAAAAGATTCTAAAAAAGAAACTCTGGAAATTATATACCCAATGATACTTGACACTTTATTTACACAAAGACACATAATTTTCCCCTTATTAGTGCATATTTCTTCCCCTTCTACAGTCATTTAGCTGCTACAGTATCTCAGACATGATCTTGGTTTTTTCCACTTTTGGTCACTAGTATTTGCATGGCAGTGGCTCCAGACACCTACAGGATGCCCATATTTAGGATGAAGTACCTACAAAAAATGAGAGATAATCCTGGTTCAGAGGTGCCATAGTCTAAACCCTTTATCCAACAAAGACACTCACTCGCCTCCTCTTTTCAGAAGAAAACGACAGGTAGGTGAGAAAGGCTACTCACAACTGAACCTACATGACTTTATTTTGTAGAGGCATTATAGACCTTCCCCTGACTGTTTTGAATAACTCTTTCAAACAAGGACTATGTATGACACTTCCTCCCCCAGGTAACCCTGTCTTTGGACTAGCATGCGTGTTTCCACAGGAGAAGGTTTTCATGTTTTCCTCCTCATATCATTCTGAAATGACTTGGAGTGGCTCATGTACCAATTCAAGAACCTCTGAATTTTGCCTGAGTTTTTAAAATTTTGGCCCCCAACATGTCAGACTGAAAGCAAGAGAATCAGCGACTATTTCTTTCTCACAGCTACAGAGAAAAGTTACTCACTTCAGTTTTCCCCAATTCTGGCAATTGAGGGCACCATAAGTCATTATCCTCTCTTGCCAACTACTGTTTCAAAGCACAAATCTCCATAAGGGGAAATCAAATATTTCTACAAACTCACCCTTCAAGAGCCAAGAGAACTGTTTCACTGAGAGTGCTTCTTGACGTGACACACAGAAAAAAAAACCTCAACGTAATCACTGCAGAGTAATCAGAAAATGTAATCATATTCCAGACCTGTCACTTCTTCTGTTTCCAAGGCAGGCAAGTACATTTCTGACAGTTGGGGCCTGTTTCTGCTGCCACTGAAGTGAAAGGCAAACCCTCCCTTGCCTTGAACAGGCACAGACCCACTGTTGTGTTATAGAGAAGAGCTACTGTAAAGAGCAAGGATCTTCCTCAGGAGGATAGATACACATAGTGGAGACGCTGCTCTTCAGCTACTCTACGAGGTGAACTGCAGGGTTTCATAAAATAGAGAGAGACAAGCAGTAATAGGATCAAGCGCTGCTTTCTTCTGAGAGGGACCAAATTAAATTTTCCAGAGATTAATTTACCTTCCCTATTTCTCCTAAATAAATAAATAAACCAACACAACAGCAGAACAAGACAAGTTTATTCTAGTGCTTAACTAATTAACAGCACTAATTAGTGTTTAATGGCAATGATAATTATAATCATATCCCTGTGAGTCTATTGAGGTTGCCACATCAGATGGATTGCGATGTTCCCCCTCCTACCACAAACTTACATCAATATAACTTCAAACCTGACAGGGTCATTTCATGAAAAGTGATCAGAGAGTCACCTTTAATTTCTGTGCTAAACTGAGAAATTCAAAAGCCTTTTGAGTGGTGGGAGGAGAAAGGATAAAGCACCACTGAGTAATTAAATCAGTAAATGAAGCTCCATGCTGTCCCACGTAGGCATTATTCTTTAGGTTTTAATTTGAAGTAGTCAAATATAAACAATCTCAAAGCCAATATTCACAGGCTCTGTGCAACTAGCATGTTTCTAATAAAAACGCAGAAACACAGAATAATTTAGGGTAGGAAGGACCTTTGTAGTCCAATCTACCATTCAAAGTAGGGCTACCCAGACCAGATTACTCATAGCCTTGTCTAGCCAAGCACCCAGCTAAGACAACCACAGAGGATATAGGATATAAAGCAGACAAGAAATTCCTCTAAGGAATGGGCAGAAGAACACTGCAGCAATTATCTCTGCTTTACACAAGGCCAGACCTGACCATTGCATGAGAGCAGGGAAGAAATACAGGGAAGCTACTGAGCAGCTAAAAACTAACATAAGCTTGGCATGGTACTAAAATACATATTCATACAGGTCAGGGCTTCACACACATAATAAGCATATACAGCAGGAGTACTTTCACGAGTATTACAATAATAATGAAAACAACATGTATGAACATAACATTCCAAGAAAACAGCATTTGGAGCATCCAGAGGTCAGATTTGAGAGTACGACTGTTATTGTTTTCAATGCCAAAAGCAGAAGCACAGTAGAGCTGAGTCTCATAGTGGCTTTAGCTGTCATTAGCTATAAACTTGGCAGAAGGAATCTCCTAAGAGAGACAGACAACAAGGGAACACAAGCTTTTCATCTATCTTAGCCAGCCATCCTACCTTATTGTGATTTTTGCAGGGGGCTTCTTTTTAGAATCATCATATATACTGAAAGACAAAAATAATCCTCAAGTTCAAGTCTCTTATTTTGCAAGAAAAATTGTCAGTTTGAACAAATGTTTAATGGGCAGGGACTTGTCCCTGTTCCCTGACCAGCACCCCCCTCCATCTCCCCCACTAGGAATATATCTGTTATGCTCATTCCAGGAGGAAATCAAATATACATTTCCACTAGTGACTAAAGCTCTGATCCTACAATTAGTTAAACACAAGCTTAATTTTATGCATGTGAGTCATTCCACCAACATTCCCATATGCCAGAGACTTTGTGGGATTGCTGCCTAAAATGAAACCATCATGAATGAACTCCATTTTTGAGTTGCAGAACAGGGGTTGGAAAGTACATGAAGAACTGAGATACTAGAACATAAATCTACAGTATAACATAGGCCAAGGAACTAAGCATTTTAAAAAAAAAAAAAAAAAGAAAGATAAATTAGCTAATTCCCTATTCTGAAAAAAAAAAAAAAAACCCACACAAGCGTTGATGTTATTAATTAAGAAGTTTCATTCTTGTTACCCAACAGTTAGTGCTTCTCCAACAAAAACATGGCAAAATGCCTCATTTTAAAGAGCACACACCAGACTTTGGATTTAACTCTGCCTGCTTTTGGCTACTTCTGCATGATAAATTTGGTACATCTTTCATTCTGGCCCCATATGTTAGAAGTAGGTCTAAACCCAAATCTTTCTACATATGCAAAACAAAATCTTCAGGGATTCATAGTATTAATGAAAATCTCTAACATGTACTTATCATTTTATATTTGAAAAACACTCTACAAACATTAACTAAATAATTAGAACTAAATATAACTAATTAATACACTACTGAATTAATCATATGACTACTGTGTATGATGTTTAAAATGGCTGCAACATTTTAGTAATAAAACGGTTCATTACAACAGCGGTAACTGCTAGCTCTATTGCAGGACCACATGCCAGAATCAGATTTGTAGTGTACAAGAAGATGGTAGAACAACACTTAATAACCCAGAGTGAAATCTCAATACTTACATTGCTGGACATGTCTAAAAGGATTGGGCTCAGAATCTCTCTTCACTGACATTTTTGCCACCTGCTAAAAGACAAGTGTACCACACAGCTGTTACTGAAAAGCAAGTGTGACATTACTTCAAAGCTCAGTGGAATCTCGCACTAGTAGTAAACTGAATCTTCTTCAGCCTTTTCACAAAGTATTTTATAGAATCACCTTTCCCTATGTACTAAAACCACTATTTTAATATACATTAAAGCATACCTCCTGTAAACGCAGCGCATGCTCAACATTTACCATCATATGCTGTACACAGGGTCATTGTCAGAAGAGAGCAAGCAATTTCTTCTAAATATCGCCATTCTGTAGTTTCAAACTGTCGAAGGCTTACCTCCTTCTCGAGACGGTTTGTAAATACACTACTCACAGGCTACAGCAGCTGGGGATTACTCTGATTTGAACCTGCATAGCAAAACCTGCTTAATTCTTTTTCTCCTATTAAGCAGATCAGTTGAAAAACAAAAATACATTATTGGATTTTAGAAGGGAAACTTTTAATACCAAAATATGAATTTAAAATTTAGAGTGTGCAAATATTTACAATGCTCTCTTCTCACAATGTTCCTGATAGCAAACTTATCCCTGACAACATTCATCTCCTGTAAACACTGGCAAAGCAATTTCACAACTGTTATTCCATTGCATATTCACTAGCTGTTGCTGGAGGTATTTTGTTCAGCTCTAATTAGCACAGTTAATAAGATCAATATTTTCATTACTAAACGCTGCAGTAAGGCAAAACATGTTTAAAAACTTACATTTACAAAATCCCAAGAAATATAATTCTTGGGAAACCCTAGTCTTTTATTGCAAAAGCAAAAAGCCCTCAAAAACTGGAGGAAAACACACTTTCAGTGTCTGCCATTTTGATGAGGATGAAAAATTAAAATTAAAACATCCGTATTAGTCAGGGGTGCTTTCAGAGAAAAGAGGTATCTTTTTTCTAATTCCTTTTTAGTACTATTTACAGGTGTCCAACGGCTTTTTCAGGGGAAATAAGCACTGAGTTTGAAATGACTCTCACAGCCCTTAGTGCCGACACCATCACTTTCTTTGTACCCTGGCCTAGCGTAAAAAAACCACCCATAAATCTGAAAGTAAAGCAGAGGCACCACAATATAGTGGCAGTGTTTAAAGCTGTGCTTCGGCACTGGCAAAGAGAGACCGAAGGAAATGAAAGCACAAGAGCTGCAGCAGACAAAATGTGTGTGAGGAAGCAGCGCAGCCCTCGGCATCCCTGACCTGCGAACGGCAGCACCGGGCCTTGGGACTTGCGCGCAGCTCTTCCGACTGCAGAGAGCATCCGCTTTGGCCACAGAGGACACAACGGTCTCTGCCTTCTTTGGACCTTCCGACAGCGACAACAGCACCAAGAAAGAGGAAGCAAAATACATACATCAGATCTCGTCTTTCTCAGATATCCAGGCTCTGTTAGTTAGCATTCTTCAGGTCTAATAATAATAGCTCAGAAAAGGATCCTGAGCCTAAACCCCTTCTTTCCTGGCATTTTTCCCTTCTTTTAAAGAAGAAAGTTCAAATTTGCACTTGGAAAACACTCTTCCGTTCCATCCACACAGCCTCTCCAAATACAACTTTCTTAATGAAATGACAATTCACTGTGCTTCCCCCTCGGCAGAAATGTCAGTCAGGAAACTGTCACTGTAAACCACCCTAAAATAATTCCATGCTCATGTTGAATAATTATTTTCAAAACTGTTCATGCAGAAAAATATGATCAAATATCAAACAGATACTGTATAATTAAGCAGCAAGACACAACAGGGAATAGCATATAGGTCTAGGTGCTTTATGAAGCGCAGGGTTGAAGGTACAGGTTGTCAAAGCAGAAAGCAGTGCATTATATTGCACAGCTTGTAACATAAAGCTGTTTCCTATGGTAACACATCCTGCACCTGTTGAGGTTTTGCCACCCACCGTGTCTGCTTGAATTGGTTTTCTTCATTTCCATGACCTTCTTTTCCACTCAACTGGTTCTACTTCCTCTCCAACTAACATGCTAAACTTGCAATTCTCAGCATCAGAGCTGACAGGATATTCAGAGGCCAAATCCACAAAAGAAAAGACAAATTTGGAATAACACTTCTAGGAAAGGCAAGTGAAAATGCTGACGAAACATGCGAGGCAGTTCCCCAAGCATATTCCATTTGCTATTAGCTATATGAGCTCTCATAAAAAAAACCTGTTCTTTTAAGATGACAATTATAGCAGCATGGCCAGCTTGATCTACTGTCCAAATATGAAACACTTAATTTAAGAAATGGAGGAAAGCTATTTAATAGGAGGAACATAAAGAGAAGCCATTTGGGGACTTACCTGATTAGTAAGCTTCGCATATTCATTTTCTAACAGACACAAATGCAGTAAGCTTAGAATTACAGGAGGCAGGATATGCATGGCTAACTTACAGACTCAAATGAGGCAATATTTGAACTGTATTGCTGTTTCTCCAGCAGAAAAGAGCTGGCAAAGGCCTAGGAGAACAGAGGGTGAGGGCAGATGGCTACTCAGAAAACCTAAAACCAAACATGCAAATAGAGCCTCCAATGGACACTAGATCAAGGCAATGCAACCAAACTATACTCTTGATTCTCCACTTTCACTTGATTAAAAAATGAGTTAGGTTCTTACCTGGAAGCTGGCATTTAAAAAAACAGAGGTTTGATTCCTTGTGTGGACACACCACTCTGGCAAGATGCATTATCTCTAAATATGTCAGCATACATGAGCCATCATTTCCAGTAGTCTTTTCTCTTTTTCTTTTCATGACACAGGGCTGGATTTTGGCAAAGAACAAAGGCATTCATCATTAAACCCAGCCCCTCAACAACATGTGCCAGGAGCCCTGGGAATTCGTCAGTCACCAGTGCCATCCAGAGAACTCTCAGAAACCACAAGTCTGTGGCTAGTCCGAATTATGACAGCAGGAGAACGCCGGATCATCCTACAGAAGAATCTCAATCCAAAGACTGTACTGAGAATAACTCAGGTTTATACTGCATCGTTTCCCATTTTCATTATGTCACACAACAGATTTAGGGACTGTTGTACTCCATTGTCTGTTCTTTTTACTGTCTCTGTCACTAGAATGAGACACCCAAAGCGTAATGCCAAGTGCAGTCTGTGAAAGATAGTAATACACTGAACTCCTTCATATTTTATAAGTCAATTTGCCAGGCACTCCAGTACTTTCTTACAGGCTGCCACAGCTGTAAAAGAGAACAAAAGTAGTTGGCCATTCTTATCACAGGGTAAACTGTTGCATGACAGATCTTCCACAGAACAGATGTCATTACTAGGCATACCCTTGTGACACAGACTGTATAAACTGCATAGCAAGAAATGGTGCAAACAAAACATTATGTTCAGCATTTTAATACTGTACTTGTGAGACCTTTCGAAAATACAGTATTTATGAGTGTGCATATAAGTATCTATGCATGCATGTATAAATATATATATTTCTATACCAAGAAAGCTAAAATTCCTTGCTACATTAGGTGAGGAAAGGTGAGGACAGACCATATGCAGTGTGATTTCTCTGCCAGCGGACAGAGAGAGACAGTGAGGGCAAAGTAAGACTTCCCTGCTCAGGTCTAAGGTTCGTAACTGCTGCTGTGGGCAGTATCTAGTCTGGAGACTCTGTAATTGTGGGTGAAATGGGAACAGCACCACCCTCATCTCACAGCATTCCTACTCAGGGTCTCATTAGGCGTGTTTTGCAGAGGAAAGCTGGAATTTATCCTATATAAAAAAAAGCCACTGCAACTCTACTCCAAATTTTTGGCTGCAGAAACCCAAACCAGAATTACACTCTTATGTTCTTAGAGATATAGGAAAACCTCAAAAAATCAGAAACCCGAAATGTTCAGAAACAATTGTCAGGAGTTTTGTATTTATTTGTTTGTTTGATGGTGGTCTGTGGCTAATAAACAATGCATCCTTCTAAGCCATCCAATTAAATTGAAACCAAACAAAGAACCAAAATCCATCCATCTCTCTTCCCACCCCCATTCACGGGAAAACTTTGATCTGTCACCCTGGCAGTAAAACAAAAAAAAAAAAAAAAACAAACCACCGAACCAGAAACATTCCTATCACTACACTGCTTTACTTAAACTCCGCTAGTTAAACTCCACTCAAGTAATCAGTTACCACTTATTGGTCCATTTATCTCCTAGCCTTTTCAGTGCAGTATCTCTACAATCAAATACAAAACCAAAATATTGTAACTCAGTAAGAGCAATGCAAACACTGCTAGGAATAGACTGTGCTATTCGAAGGTCAAGTAAAACAGCATTTGGAGTCAAGAGGCAGTCAAAACCCTGGCATATTGTGCTGCCATTACAGAGGTTTATGCTCTCCATTACACTGAAATATAACTAGAGTTGCTCTGGAATTTCTGCTCATTTACACCAGAGTAAATCAGCAAAGGTTTTGGATCATAGGAATTAAGTTCACTGATAACTGAGCTTAGTCACATCACAGAGGGATACTTGCATGGTCTTTAATCAGAGAAAGCTTAGTTCTTTTTTTATATAGAAACTCTAGATCTTAGAGGATACAATTTTCTGTTTTGTCAGTGAATCACGGCTTGAAGTTTGCTTAATTCTACCACAGCATGCATCTCATGTAATGATCACCCCTGCAGACAAAATTTCTACCCAAAGTACTAGGCTATTTTAGAAAGAAACCACTCTTATTTGCCTGAAGTTGCTGGTATGGTACTTAAATAGCCACATTCACCTACTGATTTCTCTAAATGCTTGTTTTCAAATGCTTTAAATTATTTTTGGTTTTGTTAAAGTTAGAAAAAAGTTAGGTGAGTAAGGAATACATAGATTTAGAAGCGATGCACATCGATCACATATTTAAATTGGCAGCATGTAAACGAACCGCCATATTAAAAGCTGGAACACCAACTGCCATTTCCAGGACTACCAGTACTATTTTAGTTAGGCACAGAGGCAGCCAAGGGACAGAAAATTAAAAAAAAAAAAAAAAAAGCACAACAAAGGACAGAGGGACCGTGTAAAACCTCAGATGGCTTTGACATTTAAGTGTATTAATTTTCAGATAAGCCATGGACTTCGACCACGACATGTGATAGGAGAAGTCAGAGAATTCTGCAATGGAAGAGAAGAATTAGCAGTGCATTAAGCAGCTCTGTTCCAGTCTGATGGAACCATGTGTATTTGCTGGCCACCTGGCATATGAGGTCAATATGAGAGGGTATCAAACGAGGAAACTGAAAAGCCAATGTCTACTGCCTATCAAAGTGCATGAAAATGAGCACACACTTAATGAAAAAGTAGAGCGAAAACCAGTGTCCTGTATCACTATTAAATAACTACTGTAAATAAATTACTTCAATAAGCAGTTTCATAGGGCTTACGTATCACAAGTCTCCACAACTCTAGGTGCTTCCGTTGGCAGAGGGATTTCATGCAAAGGTCATTCATCCTTCCAGGCCTCACCTCATTCCCTGGCACAGTACATAGTCTTTTAGTTATGCTGAATTCCTCAGTATGCTAAAACCAACCAGAATTCAGGTATCTTTGATCTTCTGCCTATATTCACAGAGTCTCAATCTATCAAGTGTTTTCCCTCCTAGTACAGCAAGAAGATTTGGTCTCCAGATTTTATAGTGCAACTGAGTAGGTAAAAGCACTCAGTCCAGGAAAGGGAAACCTTGTCTGAGTAGAGCTGTGGGTTTGACTCCCAACTCTCGCCCTCACTACAGAGTGCTCGGGTGACCAGACACTAAACTACCCTCAAGCGGGGAGCACACTCCACCTTCTACCACAGTGTGCCACAAAAACCATGCAAGATACATGGAACCAAAAGAACAGATCTGCAGTCTCACGGTTAGCATGCGAATGCATTCCTGTATCTCCTCTTTGACCATGCCTGTATTTTACCTTTAAAGGAAATTAAAGATAAATGGGAGTCACCACCCTCACCTTTAGTCCAAAGGCGAATGGTGATCCCGTTGCCAGCTATACAGCATACAGGGCTGCAGATCTTAGGCAAAACCCTGCAGTCTTTAGCTATATTTCAGGAAGAAAGATTTAAGACTCTTAAATCTTTCCCTTCTCTTCCCTGTCTCCACAACAGCCCATAGAGAGGGACCCCAGCTGATGGTAATGGGTTCCATTACAGGGCTGCTCACTATGTGGCTAAACTCCGTCATTACATTTGATCCTAAATGACCTTCCAAACTCTCTAAGTTGATTCCTAGGCTATAAGGGCATGTTTAAAGCATGCAATGGACCATATCACATGCCCATGAATGCAGTTCACTGGCAACTGAAGCATGACTCCCATCTGGATGATATGGCACGTGAAGAGCAGAGGTATGCTGAATCCCCACTGCGAGGAGCAACAACCCAGCTGAGGCCTGGCCCGCACCGTGGCAGTGGGACCCATGGGGCAGCAGTGCTTGAGAAGCAGTCCATGTCCCCCTCTCCCTCTTGGCACTACGAAGCACCACGGGTGCTTCTCAGGACTCACATCCTTTAGGATATTTAGCAGCACGGCTGTTTGGCCAGAAAGATTGACCATCTGGCCCCACAAGCACCAGTATTTCCAGTTCTGGGGTCGTCACAAACTGAACTAGCTTAAGTGATCTTCACCTAGTGCATAGCCTTGCCCAGTGTCTCAGCGAGAGCTGACAAGCCTTATGGAAACAGAAGCCAAGGCTAGTATTTTCAAAAGCAGATCCCTGCCTTCTCACCTTTCTCCTACACTGGGAAAATTCAATCAATTATTACATGGGCAAAGAAAGCTCTTACCCAGCTGTATTCTTATACCACGGGGCTCTCAGCAACCTGATCTAGTGACAGATGTCTCTGCCCATGGCAAGGGGGGTGCACTAGGTGATCTTTAAAGGTCTCCTCCAACCCAAACCATTGTATGATTCTCTCAGTACCCAGCCATCGAGACAGCTACACAAAACCAAACAAAGAAGAATTTATCAAGTTTGCTAATGGCACTGACCTGTGTTTCTTTCTGACCTTTTCTTTATTTTCCAGTGACTGCCTTCCTTCATAGCCCTTAATGATATTTAGAACCAGAATTTTAATTAAGGTGCCTAACAAGCAGATAGGCAATTAGGACTTTAACAAATACCTGATAGGCTAGGCATATCAGCTCTACCGATGAGGTAGGCATATAAGTGCTTTTGAAAATCTGTCAGACATCTATCTGCATCTTAACGCACCTAATGACCTTAAAAATAATCTAATCCTCAAGTACTAAATAGTCTAAAAAGCTTTTTTTTTTTTTTATATATATGCTATGCACATATACAGAGGGAATATTGTGGAGCCTCTTTCAAGCAAGAACCACAAACATTAAAAAAATATACAGGAAAAAAACAATCCTTTGAGCCTCATAAACTTTCTAAGGAAATTAACTGTCCTGTAATCCTGCTGGTAGAAAATGAGTGCAAGTTGCAAACAGTATTCCAAAGCACGGTAGCAAGAGTAATTGGCTTCCCCCTCCATCCCAAAGTTCTTGACCTTTTGCTCCTCATTAGGGACATAAAACATTGGGAAAACAGTTACATTTGTCATATTTCTTGTAAAATTATACAAGTAGAAATTGAAATGGTTTGGAGTCAGTAAAGTGAATTTGAAAGGCTCCCTGTAGGAAATGGCTAAGAAAAGAATTCTTTAAATCCCCTGTAAGTAATTCCAGCAATAGTTATGCCACGTATACGATGTACTTATAAGTATTAAAATTTTAACAAAGTGAAATTACAAACAAAGCTGTAAAATTTAAAGATGGTAACACATCTGTTGCTGTTCTGGTATTTAAACCACAGATACTGCTGAAAATAACAGTAATTATACAAACACCTAACTTTAGAGATTTCTGATCCCTATGTTTCTCCCTACAATTCATTACTGCTATAAAGCCCTCATTAAGAGAGGATTGAGGAATTGAAACATATTGTCCCTACACATCGTTACTCAAAGGCTTGCTTCTTCCGATTGTAGTGGCATTTTTAATTTAAAGGCAGGATCCCATGAAGGAGAATATCATACCAGGTAGGTCCTACTTCTGTCGACAAAAGTTTGTGACTTGCTGCTAAGAGAGAACAATTCTGTGAACTTCCAGCCCTGCGATTTAAGAGGTAAATAACCTTAGGCAACATCTGACAGCATATTTCAGGTGTACATATTAATATGTACATTAATACAGGAATTAATGTTGCCTCTAATAGAAATGTAAGAAAGTAATATTGATAATAATAATTTAATTCAATATGTAACATTAAAATAACTGATGTGTCAGCACAGAAATGCTGCGCTTCCAAAAATTACAATACAAAGTCTCTTGAAGGTGATTCAGCACGCGGATTTTCATGCTGTAAATCAACAATGAAAGAAACATACTAGTTGCTATAAAGGAGCATGAGAGAGAACTCCAGTCAAGGGTGTAAGAGTAATTGCCACTTCAATCTACCACTCTTGAGTAATTTTCAATAGTCAGACAGCTTTTCTGTCTTCAGAAGCTGAAGAAATAAGGCAAGCAAAAATAATTGAACCTGCAGTTTTTCTTGCACATGCCTACTAGTTCTACATAGATTGTTGTTCTATATATGTACAGAACATGTATCGTTCTGCAAATACAACTCTACAAATACAACTTTAATCTCAATGAAGGATAACATACAGATATCAAGCAGGGTATGTAGGAGACAAATGATGTTTTAATGAAAAGATAATTGCCAGCCATGTCATCTCATGCAAAGTATCAACATATTTAGGAAACCCACAAAAAAGATTTGAGCACAGTTTTGACCTGTATAGGATGCATAACAGCAGAGACCTCACACTTACTTCTTCTTCATCTTGTTTATTTATCTTCTAGTTCTTGCTCTGCAATTTGAGTGTAGCAAATGGCTGCATTCTTGCGTTACGTTTCCTCACATAGTGTCCCATTTCTGTCTCCTGCCCACTGCAATCAATCAGCAGCATAAATTAAAATCTGGCATATTTAAAATTTCACAAGGAAATTCCATGACAGACACATTTGCTGATTATGTTTTAGGAATGAAAACTCAGAGAGAAACAGAAATGATCTAGTTTCATTGTAACTTGTTCTCTGATTCACAGATGAAGTTTATTTATTTACAGCAACCAAGCAAAATAAGTTTCATCTTTATAGACATAATTTGGCTTGTGAAAACTTACCTCCATTTCACTGGGAAGCCACACAGTTCCAAGTGTGGAACACGCAAGTATAAGCTGACAAAGGGACCTATTAAAGTACTTTACAAAAATGATTTTTTAACAAACCTTGATATTCAGGTTCTTCGCTAGTTTTTTTTGTTAAATCTACTAGTTTAAATGTACACAAGTCTTTCCAGAACACACTTTCTGACATGTAGACATTTATTTATTTATTATTAATCAACTTGTTTATTAAATAACTTCTTTATTTTCTGTTTATGAAACAAGGGGTTTGCACATCAAAGGTTAATTAAGGGTTTTAGGAATCTTTTCAATATGCCATGCTGAAATACATTAATAAAGCTGTCTTGTGCAGACACTTTAAAATGTAAATTTAGAAATACATTATACTGTTTAGGTAACACAGCCGATATTCTTAAACAGAGAGAAGATCTTTTTGCTACAAGGAAGAACTGCCCGTAACAACTGCTCTCGTACGGCAAGGACTCACGGCTCCTGGAGGCTGTGGTTACAGACCTCCAGCGTAGCAACATTCTTCTTGTCTAGCCTTGTAATTTTTTGCCAGGTACTCTGTACATCGAGTTGTTTCATTTCAATTGCCTTAGGGGTTTCTTGCTCACTAACTAATGGGGAGCTTGCTGCATCATTACTTTAACATAGCCCAACGTGATAAAGCTGTAGGGTTCTCTAGTAAAGAAATTACTGGTTCTGTTCTTAATAGATTAGTTCTCATAATATTTAGCAACACATCAGCAAGGCCTTTATATTTAAAATGTTATTTAGAAGAGTTATTTTACTGTGTTCAACTGATTTCTATAAAATAAAGGGTAATTTCAAACACAGTCTACCTGCACACACAAAAAAAAGGAGACAGGGTGAAGCTATGAATTTGCTTCACAAAAAAATACAGAACACTGTGTTCGTAAATGTCAAGAACAGGTTTGGGGTTTTTCTAATACCTTAAACTGGAACAGCTTATGAGACCTTTGGGGAGTACAATCCTTACAGTTTACTAAACCTCAGGTTGTTTGAAGATGCAGAGGTTGTGCATTGTTGTTCATTTTATAAGGCCCTGATCAGAAACTTCAGAATGGCTTATGAATCATTTCCGAGTCATTTATACACAGCTGAGGCAGTTCAGATAAAAGCTGCTAGACTGGAGACAAACCTCATTCTGTATGCACTCTCATTCACTCAATTCCCAGACTACATGCTTTCCTCTATATTTTGCATATTCTTTGTTTAAAGTTTTTAATTACCATATCCAGGTTTTCCTCTCACAGCGATCCCAACAGAGCGAGTCTATCCTAAACAGTGTTTTACTGGTAGTCGTTTTCCTCTTCAGCTCTGTATGTTGAGACAACAGTTTAGATATCGCCTATTAACTCAGGCTATCCACCATATACCTTGATCTATTTGAATTTCACTTAACATCCTCCAGCAGTTTCCTTGTTGACTCTTGTTTATCTCTGCCTATGCCCTTCTGTTGAAATCTTAAAGATTATGAGCCCCCAAATTATTGCATGTATTACTATGAATGCTTTTACAGACATAACTTACGGGTTTAGAATAGTTCTGCGCTAGTTGCCAAATCCTACAAGTAATCTAGAGCAGAACACAAGAAGGACATGGCATCGACACCCTGAATGTCAGGTCCCTCAGTCCCTCATTTCTTTGCCGTATTTACTCCAAGAATCTGGAAGTACAGAACATTCAATAGCATAGCTGTAAGATAGTTCCTACTTCTTGGCAAAAAAGACAACCATTCTTGTACTAAATTAGACTTCCTCCCAAAAATACTTGTTTTACAATATATTTGATTTCCTCTGAAAACTTCAGCCCTTCTCTATGCCTGAGAAAGAAAGATTAGTCATTTAAGCAGTTGAAAGCAATAATTATCAAGCATATTAATAGCATATTTGGTAATCTACCTCTTCACGCCACATGTTCCCAGTGGAGCCCTCCTCTGCACTGTGGTTCAGAGGACTGGAAATCCTGGCTGTATGTCTGATCTGTTATAGCTCTTTGGGGAAGGCAGGTGCCTTCTAAATTTCCTTTTACAAAGTATGTCAGGATCTGTGCTAGACAAAAACATTGGTTAATATTTCAGCTATTACACAAAAAATATGGTATAAGGTCTCACTCGTGTAAAGGGGCTGATCTGGTCTCAGTAAAATTAATAAAGTTTTGTTATTGACTTTGCTTGGAGCATGATTGATCTCTAAAGGCAACAAATGCATTGAATTAGATTAGTAAATTACGGTTCCCACGACTGAGTTAAAAGACAAATGAGTAGTTAAGTGAGAGTCTGGTAACAATATCACATCACAGAGCTTCCTGGTTATTTTCTTGTGGAATTCACACAGCAGAATTTCAAAGAAAATATTCTCCCATCTGTACACACGGGAGTGTTATATAAAATATAGAAATCCTTTACAAATAGAAAGACTGTAAATCTGTCTCATACCAAAAGGAACCTAAAATTCAATGTTAAAGACACCCTATTCTACAGTCTGCATTAAGATCAACTGATCTTCTCTTGACTGAGAGTTTCACACAGTTCTAGCTAAATACATTAGAAAATACAGTCTGTAAGGACTATTTGATTTAAGTATGTTTTCAAAAATTCAGACTATATCTTGATTAATGAAGCTTTTCTTGATTAATGGAGCATTGCAGAAAGCCTCTGTGGGAGCATGCTATATTAAAATGAAGAAGCTTTTAATACAGACTTTTAAAATTTTTCAGAGTGGATATTCATGCAGGTCTTAAGTCTTGCATGATCCATTTATATGCACAGATTAGAAATGATGGCATTTCCTTTTTGTAGGGGTCTCATGCGTCTGCTCCCAGTGATTACATGACAGAGTCAGGCAGTTCTCAGGATGAAACACTCTACAGAAGAGATGACCTATAATGCAATAGGTTATGTGCCACAGAAGACAGCATATAAATATTTTAAAATGTAGAATACATGAAAAAGCATCTTACTTTTATTTGCTGTCTCATGCCAAGGGCAGAAGCACCTTCATTGGTAAAGATACCAATTATGCATTGCTTATATATACGTAGATATATGGACAGATATTAATATATAATAATATAATGAAATCACATGATTCCTGTGTTTATAAAATTCCTCTTATAGTGAACTCATTGGCAAGCAAGCATTTGGCCAATAAGAGCTCTGCAGTGGATAAATTCTTAATGATGGAAAGTAGGCTAACACTTTGAAATTCTGTTGGCATATGACCTTATTTTCTTTCTCCCCTCTCCTTAAACTGGGATATTAGAATTTTTCTCCAAAATGGCTACATAAACTTGAGTCCCACAGAGAAGACAGGCCGGTGCAAAGCACTTAAATTCCTAAACAAACAGCCTGGACTCAATGTAAAAATGACCTTTTTGATTTGAGAACTTCTTTGAAAATTCAACACGACACACATAAAATCTTTATTGTCAGCAGCCAAGCAGTTCAGAGCTAGCTCTGTAATCCCAGTGTGGGACCTAAAGTGCACACAGGAAGCTGGATTCAATTTTTCACTTAATTCCAGAAGTTATCCATTATCCTTCCTTAACTGAGTAAAAGGGGTTACTTTTCCTTGGCAAGCTCCTTGGTATGCAGAGCTAAAATTGGGTCTCCGTCACAAAAGATCTGTCAGTAGACATTAAATTATCTAATTACAACCGAACATGTTATTGAACAAGTCATATTTAAACTATGAATGACACAAGTCAAAATCCATTCTTAAAATAACCCTAACTGATACACATACCCCAATATAGCTTCATCGTTTCGCTACTGTCTCATGCATGCAGTGTCCAGTATGAGTCATAATTGAGATTTGTGAAATGATACATACTCAATAGTTTATGGCTTAATAGGAGATGTGGCTAGAAGTAATGCAAGAAAAATAAAACCATCCAATCAAGATTATATGTTTTCAAAGACAACAATTTCAGCCCACAGAGTTTTATTCATCAATAACAATTGCAGAGAGGCCCGACAGGAAAAGTAGATCTTTAATATCAATAACACAAAATGCTACCTTGCTAATGAAGACACATTCATTTATTGATGAATTGTGCAAGAATGTTTATGTTAGTTTTGCTTCTAGTTGCTCATATATGGGTGAACTCTCCAATTTTACTCCATCTGCACGCAAAGACTCGTAGAAATGGTTGTAAGGGTTTTCTTACAGCCTGTCTCCCCTACTCCCATCTTACAGCCTATACTCCCCCCTAGCTGGGTTCTGCTATACTTGGTAGGCACTAAGCATAGGCAGAATGAAGTAGGCTAATGCTTGGCCTATGGAAATCCAGCTCACTTTAATCAACTGTGGGTTCAGTAAAGGTAAGTTGGTAACCTCCCCCTTACCACCTCTATGGCTTCTTTAGCTGCGCCTTTTTGAAAAAAAAGTCATTAATAAGTAAGTACATATGAATAATAGCATGGGTCTAACAGCAGTAAGTCCCAAATGACTGTATATGCCTACCCAGTGTTCTGATGAATAGACAGGTATTTGAAAGGACAGCTTCTTACTATTCCAGGAGGGGAAAAAAAAAACCACACACACACATACATATATAGTGCACAGGATTTGACCTTCACAGCTCTTTCCAGTCTTTCACCATTTTCTTAATGAGGAACAGTACCCCATCAAGACTGGCCAATCTCCGCTGCCTCTTTACTGCAACTCTACCGTACGTGCAAACGCTGCCACAGCATCAGGTACCAACAAGAGTTGCCAAGAGAATGCAAATCATGAAAATCACACTGATGTCCTCGAGATCATTTCATTATGACAGCCCTTTGAAGGGTATGACCCCTAGACATTTGCCTGTACTCTTTATGACAAAACGACCCGTCTCTAAAAAGCCTGCAACTTAAGACTGCTTGTGCTAACTTCACTTCTCAGAGAGTAAATTCCACAATCTTAGGCTCTTGGAATAAGGAGGAATGCATAATCTTTAAAGAGTATGAACAAAATAAGTTTTACTATACACACCACTTCTAAACCAGCTTTGATTATTTTTTTTTCTTTTAGATTGGTTTCTTATATTGATATGGACCAGACACAAGGTTCACTGCCTGATCCAGCTCTAAACCTATGAAGTTTCGGAGGTGTGCAGGGTTTGGTTCTGTCTGACTTCCAGAAGAAAATATCAGGAGAGTTTTTCTTCAGTTAAGAACAGCTGTCTCTACTACTATTGTCAATGACAAATTAAGACTTTTGTACCTTTAGATATGGAAAAATCCATAAAAAAATCAGCTTTGCTCAAGAGTTTATTCTTAACATTTTTCTTACTGAAACCCGCAGAGGAAATCGAGAGGGAGCAGCTTTTAATTATGTTTTCTTGCATGTTGGCCACTTCTAATTCTACTGCCCGTGGGCTATCTGGGAACTAGCAGGAGAGAATATCCTACATTCCAAATCAAAATAAAAAAAAACTAGAACTCAGTGCAAAACTGCATTGTACAAAACATACAGTGTAGCAATTTTCAGTGTATAAGCAGAGTTTCTTCTGTCTTTATTTAAAAGCTCATGCACTTCTCCACAAGAATGCACAGAACTGTTCTAGGAAAATATGCTCTGCTCATTGCTCACTGCTTCTGCCTACATTGGAACTTTGTAAGAAAGAAGAATGGATTTCCCCATTTTAGCCTTTTCCAGATGACTCCACAGATCTCATCTCTGAGTTTGTCAGTCAGACTTTATATAAATACGCAGGGACATAGAAGTACAGAGATTTCTACAGGCCATTTCAGTCATTAAAATACTTCAAAAAGGAAGACATGCTACATTTCTGTCCCTCCCCATAACTGTCTAAACTTCATTAAGATCACCTTGAAGCCTATCAAGATGTTCAAAGTACACTTTGGAGTACCAGAGTACTTGTTTCAAACTATCAACTCATCTACAAATTTAAGTTAATAATCTTGTTCAATCCTCAATTAAAAAAAAAAGAAATGGACCCAGAGAATAAGACAGAACGGGATGAAACCCCCATTAGTACTGTGACAGTTAAGCACCAACAATCGTCATATAGGAAACAACTATCTAGCCAACTTTGCGTTGATTGTATAGCAGCCTTTCAGGACTCTGGTTCACCGGCTTGCTTAAGAGAGCATCACAAGAGACTAAGAACTCACCAACTACAAGATATATGACACCTGCTCCTTCTTTCTTACGCACAAGGCATGATACCTGCAGAAAGGATCTGACAGTCTTAAATCCAAGCTGCTTTGACACAATTCACAAATATTCTGTTTGGTTATTAGTTTTAGCGTGTTTCGAGAAGTTGCCACTCTAAAATTCCCCTGAATTTTCTTCCTTTTCCCACTGCAAAGACAGGCATCAAATCTGCCTTTTTCAATTTTTTTGATTAATTCATCTATCTTCATACTGAATTTGGACAAGAACTAGTAGCAGCTCTGAGGCTATTTCATCCAAGTCTCCATGCGCTGTAGGATCACTGCATATCTATTTGAATAAACGGCCTTGTGTTCTAAAAGGAACTATTTACTTTGGTATCCTTCAAAATCCCACCATATATTTAGCTATCTTTTACAAATCTGACCCAGGAATTAAATCAGAACTGTTAGGACATACTGCTTTCCTCTTTGAAACTCAGACAAAAGCCAAATGTGAAGGTCTTGTAAATAATATTGTGGAGGGCACTGTGTTTAACTTAGCTGGGAGGCACCATTGTGCAGAAGAGCTAGCAGCCCGCTGGCACGTTCAGCTGGACTGTACTGAGGTATTGCTTTGCAGAAAATGTTTTAGTAGAGAAAAGAATAAAACTGGTAGACAGTCTTTTCATTTAAAACAAATTTTTGAGAGAAATCAATACTGAAGCGATCGTGTTTTCTGAACTATTTAAGTGAATACAGGCAGAACACGTATCATACAATTCCAGTATTAGACTAAATTTGACAAGGATGGAGGCTTAGTGTGACTGTTCTGTCCAAGCCTACCTAGAAACAACTGCTTAAATAAAATTTCTCTGAATCTCACTGGTGAGGAAGTAGCTGTGAGCTGTAACTGTCTGCTCCAGTTATTAGTCTACTAACATGAAGGCAAAATGTTTGCATTAATATTTATCTCCTTTTTATTACATGCCATCGGAGTCCATAACAACTTGTCTTAAACATGTCAATAATATATTAACCTAAATCTGCGAGTCTGCCTCCAGGAAGACAGTGCAAGCCCCCAAGAATTTAGTTACATTATACCAGCTAGCTGTATAGGAGCTACTTTAATATCCACAGAGTTTATTAGAAAACGCTATCCTGTCTATACTATTCTAATCTAAAAGTGGAGGAGCCACAACCTTTTTCCCTGGACAATAAATACTTGGTTGAAAATTTATTTTCATTCCAGAAGAGAGCAATTGCAAAAAAAAAAAAAAAAAACCACAACTGTACAAAATCAAATTTATTGTATTTATGCAGTCATATGCTATTACAAATACCATGATAGTAAAAAAATAATGGTAGAGTAAAACAAACAATCTTCCAAAAATGTTTGAAGTATTTTTCTCAGGAATTTTCTTTGATATAGCTATGGGTCCAACACACAATCTGGTCTCTTTAACAAAAACGATTTTTCAAAGAAAGACTTGACAGAAACTACCAGTAAGTTCTTATTTTAAAAAAAAACCGCAACCATACAGATATAGAGTAAAAATCTAATTCTTTGACTTGTTCAACAGGATGAATAAAAATTGTAATTTTCTACAGGGCTCCTTCCTAAGAAGGAACCCCATCTGCTCTCATGCAGTCCCTCAGAAATCAGGCTATGTAAAACTCCACAGGGACTGGCTTTCCAAACCTGTGTTCTCTTTTCTTTGACAACATTTCTGATATATATTGGCAGTTATACTATTACTACAGTAGGCAACTACCATTGGCAACTACCATTACTACAGTAGGACTGGATTTATAGGTCCCTAAATAAGGAAAAAAGTTAGTAGGAATGTATCATTCAGCGTCCATTCCATTTTGCACATCTTAGGGCCTGATGTTAATGAGTCCTTGTAAACCAGTGTAAAACTATTCTCTTGCCCCTTACTTGTGAAGACATTCACTATGCCTACAATATGCATATTTATCACCTGTTACTTTTCAGGTATCAGTCATATTTTAAGCTTAAAAGATTTACCTTTGCAGTAGAAATGATACTTAAATGAGAATTAGCAGTGGGAAAATACTTGAAACTCAGATCTCCTCTCTTTTAAAGATGTCAGAAAATTAATTATTTTCACTGATATCAATGGGGCATTAAATCTGTAACTAATTCCATATGTGTGAAAGCTGGAAGGATTAGAAGTGTATAAGGATTTTGTAGAATAAATCAAAACCATAGCAAATTCTGCAAGGTTGCTGAAGTGAGCCACTCTAGGCAATCAGGATATGAAAATTAAATCAATTTATGGGAGGACAAACCATGCTTACCCTCTAAGTATTAATTACTTCTAGTACAGTGGCACCTGGATGATTCAACCCCTTTGTTCATGGAACTGTACACACACATATAAAAAGAAGGTTCTAGACCCAAAGGATAAATACATTAGCTGCATCCTTTTCGCTTAGCTTTTAAATACTGAAGAGTGTTTGAAGAGTCAACATGCACTTTACTGGGTACACGTTTACAGAGAAGAGTGATTTATATATATATTTCTAACCAAACAACTATACAAATGGGCTGAAATCTAAGGTTATTTCAGCTTTTGAGAAAGACTGTCATAATACAAGAAATGAAGCAATGGAGAAAATGTTCCAGTGGTTAATTTATCTCCCTGCTAAATCTTTTTTCTATGATCAGAAGTATTAGGCTCGATACCCACTGGCCCCCATGTGACCTTCACTTGCAAAATCTTTAAGTCATCAATTAAATTTCTTTTGTCTAGCTATTGCTCACCCGTGCGACATTCAGCATCCAGTATGGTGAGATCTTTGCAAAGCTCATATCCCACAAGGAACATGCAACTGGGAAGCTTGCAACAATCTTTAGTGTAGTCTGCCATAACATGTATCACCGATAGAAGCAAAGACCACAAAAGCTCCCTCCTCACCATGTCCATTTCTCTGTCTGTGACTTTTTATACAGTCCCTAAGGACACTTGCACTGCAGTGATGTGTGGCCTCTTCTGCCTAACACGCCATAACCAGCTGTCCCTTTCACTTGCTCGCCTTGCCCCATTTTCCTCATCCTGAACAGTGCACAAGAGAGGATAATTGTACTCTCTGGAACGGATCTTCAACAGGTCTACAGTAGTGGAGGCCTACTAAAATCAATGGAGATAGGGTGGTATACACAGCACCTGAGATCTTCTGCCTTTAACCAGTCGTGTGGTAAAAAAATACAGCTTTTGAGTTCCATAAGAAAGCTCTAGTACCCTGGTACTGGGAGGTCAACAGAGCAGGCGTCTCTCTTAAAAAGTCTGATGAATTTCTTGAGCTGTCTTCTGGCATGCTTCAGCCCTGTGAATCAAATAACTGAGGAAAGCTCATAAAAATGAGTAAACAAACATAAAAGGCTGGCCCTGAGCGCTATTGTATTTCAGAGCTGGCTCGCTGCTCTTGTTAAAGGGCTGCTACAGACATATACAAAGAATCATATGAATAATGCTGGAGCCATCTACCTACAGCACAGAAACATGATCTTTTCTGTTCAAATGTGGTTGAAATTTGTTAGAACTGGAAAAAAGATTACTCTTTCCTTAAAAGGGCATCAGCTTATGCTCGCTGCCTTTTTTTGATACAGGACTGGGAGGCAAAAAAAAGCCTAAAAATCCATTTCAGTCCTTGCTGGCTTAATAACTTTAACATATTATTTCTGATGAAGATGAAAAACTCAGACTTGTAAAAACTGATCCTAAAAAGAAAAAAGAGCGTTTAACTAACAAGGGGGAAAGGAAAGTATGGGAGGCAGCTTAACGCCTCAACATCGGTTAACAATACGAAAGTCTGAAGTCTTTAACTTATTAATTTGAAAGGGTTTGGCTCCGGGTCTTTATTTTGGCTTTTCATTTTTGTTTGTTTGTTTTTCCCCTCCCAGAGGAAATCTGGACTGTAGATGATTACTTTGAAAACAAAGCAGTACACAACTCTGGCAGAGAGATTCTCTTCAAAAGAGATCATTTGACGAATAAAACATGCTTTAAATTAACAATCAGTTGCAACAGTGACAGGCCTCAGGGTTTGATGACACAGCCTCACATTAATTATGTGCTACAGGAATGGGATTGTGTGCAATATAGCATGAGGATAAATATTAGGGTAAGTAGTTTCAAGAGGTCAGGCTAAAAGAAAGCCCCCTTTTGACACCAACATTGAGAAATCTGGGAAGGTTAAATACAAAGTTGAAACTAATACACATACACACAAAATATCCTTTTCTAATTAGCATGAACCTCTGGCTACGGATCTGCTCACAGTAGTGCATTAGAGATAAGACAGCTGTTAATGTCCAGAACTAAATCGGAGGGTTTTCAGTCTATTAAGAAGGATTTGTACATTTTAAGTAGCAACACTAGTTGATTACTAATTTAGAGTACACTGAGTTGTGCTACATTTTCCTAGAACTACAAACCAACTTCAAGTTAATCTCTATGGGGATTTGACCTGAACTAGTGAACCACTGCTGATCAGACAGGATCTCCATGGACCATGAACACTCTGTTCAACATTTTGTGGAAGTCCGATCATTTAGAAAATGTTCAATAAGATATGCTGTGAGCTAGAACTATGTTACTTGGGAGAGCTCTCGCGGGACACCTCAAATGATCCTGCTGAAGCGCTCTGCTAACTAACCGCACATCAGGCAAGTGCCCATAGTGAATTTGATTCATCAGAAGAATAAGCAGCATTTCAAATTCACTCTATGATCCAGATGAAGAAATGAAACCATTTTCCCATTAGCTACTGTATCAGCCTCTGACAGCCCATGGCCTAATTACGTTATCACCTTCAGTAATGTGCCTAGTTAGTCAGAACTGTCTTACATTATTGTATAGTCTTAATAAATACATAACAGTTTTACAAGGGAAAATAGCTTTTTCTGAGATCAGGAGCTCTGCTTTTACAGCAGAGTGGTAATCTAGCCTGAGTCTGCTTGCCAGAGGCCTGCACTTACTGGATTTCCTGGAACTTCCTCAGCTAGGGAAAAGCTCTTTCAGTATTTGAAGTATAGCCTCCTATTAAAATTTTAATTTTTATATGTCACGTTTTATCTTAGTTTTCTATTTGAATTTGTTTTGAACCGCAGCTAAAACAATGCATTCTCCTGTGGATTAAGACAAAATAATTGGAGAGTGGGCTGGAAGGAGAGAGGACCTACGCACTACCTGTGGCTTGAAAAAATATAAAATCACAGCTCAAGAAAAATCACAGTTGTTCCATACCATGTTTCAGCTGTTATGTTTGCTGAGGCCATCACTCCTGTTCCAGTTTTTTTTCTTTCCTTCCGTGTCAGAGTGAACAAGCCCTAACTTGTACAAACCTTTATGCAATTCCAAATTTTGTCCCTGCTTTCTGTGAGACCAGGGATAGGGTGGAAGGTGTTCAGCCAGATTTGCCAGAGAATGGAAACAAAACATTTCAAACTCTTACCTCGGCAGTAAATACCCATCCTAGAAGATTTCACATACAAGAGAGAGAAGTGGCAGGCACCAACCAGCTGAAAAGCATCCTCTTCTGAGAGCAGACGTTCTGCTTTGCAAAATTTAAGTCGTCACTCCCAGAAAATCATGATGCAGAGATGTCCTCACAACCAAACAATTCCGTATGACAGAGACAGAAGGGACTGTCACGAGAAGGCTCTGAGATCAAGAGCTGGATACCAACCACTTATTATAAAGCATCATAGAGAGGAGGATTAACAAAACAGTGCTGTCAAGACCATTTGTGATTGACATCTATTACATACATGTAAGACATAAACTTAGCTTCCAAGCTTCCGTGAGCCAATTAGATCCAGTGTTCTCAGGCAGACATTAGGTGGGATAAATCTCCCACACTGTGCACTGAAAAGTGTTACCTGGGGCCACCCTGAGATTGCCAAGGACAACTCTGGAGAAAAAAAACAAATAAATAAATAAATACGAGAAAAACGAAAGTGCATCTCCCACTGGCTTTTTTCTTCTGTCAAACTAAGAAGGCATTCAGGAACGTGGACAAAAATAAACCTTCCCTAACTGTGGAGGTGGAGTGCTCTGACTTTATGGATTTTTAGAATTAGCTAATAGGTTCAAGGAAAAATTAATAGTGTTCCAAACACTCCAGGTGACCTGTGCCAAATATAGCAGCTGGCATTAATAGAGTAAATTACATGATTATATTAAAGATGAATGGCACAGCTTTACAAAAATAAATATCTAACACTGTTTAGAATTCAAATCAGCTATAGCAGAAGCAGACCTACCAAATACAAATGAACTAGTATTAAAGTGTAGAAATGAAAATCAGAGTCTCCATTTACCTTCCCATCTTGACCAGGATTCAGACTTTGTGAATGCAGAACAAAGCTGATGGCATTTTTCAGGGCTTTCAAAGTCCCCACCACTGCAGTATTTTAAGAACCTACTGACATCTTGTCACCTGGGGAAAGAATATATTGAGATCAGGACAAAGGTATAGTTTGATCTCACTGGAAACCAGAATTCTGTCTGCAAAAAGACCTTGATGCTTTGCTCTGTGGTAGAATGAAAACAAAACCTTTCAGTTTGGGGGCTGGGGAGTGGAAAGGTGAACAAACTTTCTCAGAACTGGCAGTAGCCCAACGTTTATAGCATTTCCCATAGGTAGGGTTTTTTTTCTGAAGTAAACATCTGAAACTGCATCTCCATGTACCTGTGAGAATCCTTTAATCTGTGCTACTGGCAATTCTGAGCACTGATCTCTCTCCTGCTCCAGAGGATATCTAACCTTAGCCCAAAAGGCCAGTATGTTTCTACAAAAAAAAATTTTCAGCGAGTTCTAGTTATGGTTCTGCAGTCTTTCCATAATGGAGTATTTGTGTTGGCAGTAATAGGATTACCTGCATCATTAAAGGTTGCAGGAGCTCTCCCTTGGCAGGTGCAGTAAATGAAGAAAATGATTTTCAGAGTATTTGGTTTGTAACAGAAGGGCTTAATTATAGTTCCAATGAGGCTGAGCCGCACAGATGACGGTGATCAACATCAGCTCCAAAAAAACATAATGCGGTACATCTGAGAGGTACTGAAAGGAGCACCGTGGGCCACGGGATAACAACACACACAAGCAGCTTGCTTAGACAGGCTCTGAAAAGGAGAGAGGAGCCAGTTTTTCATTATTATTTTCCCCTGTCTAAGGACGATTGGAAAGGAAAAGCATTCTAGGGTGCTTGAAACACAGTGTACCTGAATTGACAGTTTCACATGGGGTCACACCACCTACTAAGTGCTATTGCAGCACTAAGCCTAAAGCTACGACAAACCTCAGGATGCTAAAGAATCAAAGCCAAAACCAGGAGATCCTGCTCGCTGTTATGGATGAGGCTGTGGGAGAGAGAAAAGAAATTAATTGCTAGCCAATAGAAGATGTTACTTTAAACTTGTTCTAAATCCAACAGCAGGCTGAATTTGGGCTGAATTACCCTTCCACCCTCTCAGTCTGAAGCACTTTTTTTTAAGTGTACAGAATATGCCACCTAACTAAGACAGTCTATTTAATAACCTGATTCTAAGAAGTCTTCCTCTTATTATCAGTCCTAATAAAATAAGTTGTTATTCAATCAGGTGCATATGAGGATCTAAAGAACCACAGCTGGTCTAAGCTCTTAAAGGAAAAAGTCTGCCTAAAGCTAGTGATTATCAGAGATTGATCTTTATTTAAGACAGCAATTGTACTTAGGCATTTGGCCAATGGCCAAACTAATAAATATAATCTTGAACACACATATACACACATATATTTTTCATTATTGTTTATTCAGGTATTCATTATATTTGAAACAATGCCAGTGTCAACATGGAGAAGTGACTAAGGACATGATCCTGCACAGATCTGAAGACCGTTACAAACTCTGCAAACTCCATCTGAAAAGAAGAAATGGAGATTAACTGTACTGGATACAAGTCTGGATTTGTACTTTCAAAACTAGGTCAGGCTGCCACACAAATCAATCAGAACAGGAGTAAGCCTTGTACAGGACTCTTGGGCACAATTCTCTATTGTTTCAAGTACTTTTTGTCTGCAGAAGAGCTTACTCTCAAAGGCAAATACTGAAGCATCCAAGCAGCCTGGCAAGGTAGTGATAAGAAATACAGTGGGGAAGATTCCTTTCCTTATCCAGCCCAAAAGACATCTGAGAGCTGATGTACTGCAACCCCTGGAGTCTAGAGTATCCCTCATTACTTACTCTAAACATCTAATAATGGGTCTGGGCCTTACACTTCCCTTCTGTTCCCCTTCCTCAGGTCAGTTTGTACCAGCGAATATCTTTCACAGGGAATTTGCCTGTAGCAGAAACCATGCAATATGACATTATGTGGACGCGCGCTGCCTTTTTTCTCACAGATCCTCCCTTTGTGCACACATTTGAAGACATGCCATTTAGCTATTCCTGTATGCACAGTTAAGTGCAAGAATAGTATTTCCTGTCCCATCCCTGCCAATGAAGACGACATGCAAAGCTGCCAACAGAGCACACAACAATTCTATATGAATTAAAGGAAATGTAAGAGATGCCTTATATAAGCTACCAACAACTATTAATAATGCTAAGTATTTAAAGTGGCCTGGTGGCCCATGGTACTTTACAGAACATTCTGCATCAGGTGAGTTGGAAGCCAGCCTATGCTTTAAATGCTTTGATATTGGGATTCTAAGCACTGCTCACCAAAAATAAGGCAGTAGTGTCTGTCTAGCTCAAAGCAACCACCACATAATCATTCTGGACCATGCCTTTTCTAATCTGATCCTCTTGTTGAGAGGAGAAGGATTGAGCAAGGTTAGGTTCCCTTTCCAGCTTTTGCAGTGATTCTTGCAGTTCAGGGGAGGAAATATATGTCCGGGTAGTATACAATGATTTTCCCATCCCCAATAGCAGTCTCTTTTCAGTTACAACACCCTGAAACTTTTAACAAGCGCAAACAGTCCGACTCAAAAGTTCTTGGAATCAAACCTCTAATTTAATTTTAGTGGATCAGGTGATCAAGGGAAATTATCCAGCACAAACAACATTGGATTAAAAACAAAACAAATTTCCTGAAAATGACTTCCATTTTTCACTTTATTCCATACCCCATCTGCTTCTGATGACTTAATTTCTGCCTCTCAAGATCTGGAGAGATCGGTATTCATTAAAAGAATCTATACCAGCTCAAGATTCTAAGACCTACTGCTATGGTTTAAAAATATAGACAAACTGAATTCACATTGGTAATGGCAATTACACAATTGAATTGTTATATATTTATAGAAGCAGGCTCCAGAAAGTCCCAGCTGAAGCAATACGGACAGCAGCCAAGATGGCCTTTATAAGTAACTGTGAGCTGCCTTTTCCTTGTCAGGTCAAGTCTGCCAGCACTGTCTTCAGAGTACAGCAGCTACCTGTTTCCAAAGGATGCTGAGGAGCAGCACATAATTCTACACAAATGAGAAACATTCATCCAGCTACATTTTTAGTCTTACTGTTTGCGGTACAGATTACTATCCAAACTAAAATGGCATAAGAAAAACAGTAACTGATCATGCTTACGAAAGAATCACTTCTATTTGAGAATTTTGGTCACCAGACTCACGCATGCGGCATGCCACAGAGGGCCCGGGTCTCCTACAGGAAATGTGCATCGTCCCACAACGCCCCTTCACAGCGGCCATGCTGCCTGCTTTTATAAAAGGGAAAGGATACTTCTCTTAAGTATCCTTTTCTGTACAAATGAATTTGAAGCTGGCACAAGACGGGATGCTGCAATGGAAGTATGGGGTTTATGACTTGGATATCAAGAGCAACATCAATTTTTGGATACTGCAAAATTTTAGCAGCTGTTTCATCCATGAAGAGGAAGCTGGCACTTTATCCTTAGGGACTTTGTATCTCATTACAGAGAAGATGCATGCTTTACAGTCTCTCACTGAGACTTTTCCAGATACTCTCTGTTTACTGTCGTCCTTAACCTTGAATACTGGTAACACACAAATGTCCTTTGGGAAAGGAGAAATACATTTCCTATTTTCTCACATGTTTCTTCATCTCTACCTCACTTCATTTAACCACACTAAGGCCATAGCACATACAGAATGGCTTATTTCTAGTAGTGCTGCTGTTACAGCACTTATAGTGCAGAAATATTATAACCTATGTCTGAACCAGAAGACTGGAGGTACTGCACAACTAGCCCATTTAGAAAGGAAACCCAAATCATATTGGACTCTTAATATAAGCTCTCACTGGCTTGCCAGTTGGATAACCACAAGACCAGGACCCTGTATTGACATGCAGTTGTTTACTCTGGTTTCTTGTAATAGCTTTTAAATAAGACAGAGCAAAAAGATGGAAAACTAGCATTTAATACATTATAGCATTTCACATAATACAGCAGCTGTATTAAACATTCCCTAACCCCCCCACTCCAGAGCCTTTCTTTTAAGAAAGCAGTGAAAAGAAAGAAGAAAGTGCCCTTTGGCCTTTGAAGCAGGCTTCTTCCTTACACAATAACTACGATTGATTCATACATCACTCATGTATATCTTGCCAGCCCAGCAAGATAAGCCTTGTTGCACTTTTTAATAACATACTTAATATTAGCATCCAGGTGTAAGCAACAAGTTGAAGCTAGCATAATATTTCTCCTCCTGCGTGCACTTTAGGGTTTCCTGAGATTAGCACTGTATTGTTCATAGAAGAAACAGCCCAACTCAAGAAAACAGGTTTGACTATTCTTATGAATTCTGTTTTTTCTCATCTTCTTTCGTGCTCTTGACTTCCATCTAATAAATCATTTTAGACAGGCTTAGCCTTCATGCTCACATAAACTTTAATGGAGTGACACATAGAGCAGGCAAAGTTTCAAGTTCAGCATGAGTCTTTTACTGAACTATGGCTAGCTTTCAACTGAAAATGTCTTTAGCATACCTAAACTTTGCATTTTTTTTATGCTACGGTACCAAAGCAAAGCTCCCAAAGGAGCTAATATGCCTTACCCCTTATCTTGTAAAATCAGCAGTTCCACAAGACCTCAGACTATAATGACTCTAAAAGAAATGTAACAATATTTGCATCTCTGTTCAAAGGCAACATCAGAGTGTTTCAATCAGATTAATGGATTCATATTTTCCCTTAGATCTGAATGTCCAGACATTTTTTGCTCAATTGAGATACCTGCATCTTCTTCACATTTCAGTGTGAACAAAGCACCTTTTCCAAACGCTGTGGCAGCATTCTGCCTGTTTCTGTCTTGAAAACAAAATGCTAAAGGTTAGTCTGGGTTTCCAGTGTCTCTTCGTCATTGTCGTGGTTTAACCCCACAGCCAGCAACTAGGACCACACAGCCGGCCACTCACTCCCCTTATGGCAGGATGGGGGAGACAATCAGAAGGGTAAAAGTGAGAAAACTCATGGGTTGAGGTAAAGACTGCTTAATAAGTAAAGCAAAAGCCACACACGCAAGCAAAGCAAAACAAGGAATTCATTCACTGCTTCCCATCAGCAGGCAGGTGTTTAGGGCCATCTCCAGGAAAGCAGGGCTCCATCACACATAACAGTTACTTGGGAAGACAAAATGCCATAAATCCAAATGCCTCCCTTCTTCCCCCAGCTTTATATATTGAACATGACATCACACGGTATGGAATATCCCTTTGGTCAGTTTGGGTCAGCTGTCCCGGCTGTGTCTCCTCCCAACTTCTTGCGCACCTCCAGCCTACTCGCTGGCAGGGAGGTGTGAGAAGCAGAAAAGGCCTTGACTGCTCAGCAACAACCAAAAACATCAGCGCGTTATCAACACCACTCTCATCCCAAATCCAAAACATAGCCCCATGCTAGCTGCTAGCAAGAAAGTTAACTTCATCCCAGCTGAAACCATGACAATCATGCAGACTGAATCTTCCAGGAATAGGTGTGGGGTGGGTCCTCCCCCTCCCACCCCTTGCATTAAGAAACTAGGTTAACATGTATCCAACTGGGAAACAAACCAAATTTTTGGTTGCAGACTGAATCTTCCAGGAATAGGTGTGGGGTGGGTCCTCCCTCTCCCACCCCTTTTATTAAGAAAGTAGGTTAACATGTATCCAACTGGGAAACAAACCAAATTTTTGGTGTGATCCTGTGCATAACAGCATGATTGCTGGGGACTTGGTCATTCTAGAGAACTTAACTGACCCTGAGAACAATCAGCATCTTACCAGACTGACATTTCAAATAATTGTTTAAACTTGAATGTGTTTTTCAGTTGCCTGAAAGAGACAATAAGTTGTATATTTTACAAACACCAGAAAGAACAACCTTATTCTTTCTTGCTTTAGAAAGAGGCACTAAAATAGACTAAGATGAATACATATTGGAATAATTTACCATGGCCATTCAGACGTAATTTCTATAAGGAAGAAAACACAAATAGATGAACTTTAAGGACATAAAATTACCTTGAAGTATAAACAACAATTTACATTTACATTCATCTCGGTTTCTATAGGAATGCATGCTCCTTAAAGCCATAATCAGAAGGCAAACAAACAAACAATCATTCTTGCAACCAGACAAGAAATTCGAGAGTATGCTTTCCTTCTAATCCAAGTTTAAGTAATGCTAAGTTCTGTCCTATTTCTTCTTCAGCCTAACAAAACATAAGCACATGAAGAATTATTTGCCATCAAAAAGGTGGGTTGGGAGAAAAAAAGTTGAACTTTTACCTTTAGTCAGAAACACAGTATATTTTAAAAAAACTGTTTATTTCCCATGTTCCCTCCATACAAAGACAACAGTGTACAGGGAAGCATGAAAGAGCTCGGAGAATTACTGTATTTAGCAATTGGCATCCATGGACTTTATTTGTTTAAAACTTTTTTCTATCATATGAAGGCATAAGTTTTACCATGGAGCCTATGAAATTTGAGTAACGACGTAGCTGTATCACCATCATACAGATTCCAGGCAGTAACGTGAGCTTCTCTTTAGCAACTAGAATATGAAGTTGACCTGAGGTTAGGAAAGACTGGGAGTCTTGTGGAGTGTGAGAAGTCAAGGGCTGAGAATATTCTGTATTTACCACGTACGTGGGTGTGTGTGCATGTGCAAAAGTCCATCAAATTGCAACAGGAGATAAAACACCTCTTCTCCCAACCACACATGCCTCCAAAGCCTTTTTCTCAGACTGTGTGGAAGTGTATTTATTGGTAACAAGCGCTGGATAACATATAACAATCTTATCTTGCCTAGACTCAAAACATGATATAACTATGTTAAGAAACCAGAGGTGACCTGCTCTACTCACAGGCCAAACTATGCAAAGATTATGTTATATAGGGTAAATTAATGGTATATAAACTGAGAGTAAGTTCTTGAGAGAAAATCTTAACCCTGAGAAATTTTCCTCTCCTCCTCCTTCTCTTCTTCCCTAGGAGACAAAAGAAAGAATCTGAGTCTGGGGGTAAGAGGAAAGAGAGGAGAAAGTACTGTTTACTTATATAAAACATTACAGCTTGGCATAATTAAGTATTTCAAAACTCCACCCTAAATTCCAAGGAAAGAAAAATTGCTGCTTCCTATAGCAATTGTCTCTTATTAAATTCTGACTGTATTTCATTCTGGCTTAGTACAGTTTTGTATGGAGTTTGTTTTTTTTAAAATTCTCATCTGGATTTGAGTCAAAGTGTAAAAGCAGAATTCTTTAGAAAGTAGAGCTGATCAGGCAAATGCTTTATGCTAGCAAGAACAGTGATATTTCAAAAATATTTTCATCCTGTTTTGGTATAAAAAGGAAACGACTCAAAGATATTCCCAGGAATGTTTTCCTGAATAGGAAGTGATCCATAAGAGCAGGGAATAAACCCTTATTTGAATGCCTAAGAAGCTCCACAACTAACAGGTTATAGAATTAGCTTCTCTGTCCCCTTCACATTCAAGTTATTTATCTTAACTAAAAAACCTCCACAAGAAACAGCTTCCCTCCCCCATACTGTGTTGGTCGGGGGACTCACCTGACCTCTCAAAGGCCAAATTTTCCACACTAAAAAGGAAGATTTGGAAGGATCTTACAATACCATCTGGAAGAATGTCTTGACTTACCAGATATTCCAGTGGTCTTATTGAGTTTTATTATACATTTCTCTCTACTTTTGGACCTTGAAAACTTTTTCTTCTGAACATTTCATCCAACCAAGCAAGTTCCCATGAAAACTTGCTGGTTTGAACTCAGGGGTTTTATTGTTGTTGTTGGATTTTTTTTTTGTTGTTTTTTACAGATAAAGTTATGAAAAAGAAATCAGACTAAACTCATTAATGTTCTTAAAATCTATTTGTAATACAAGTAGTTTCTTTAATCCTTTTTCTTCACTTTTCTAGGAGTTATTCATACAAATATCATCTGTTTAGGGAAGAACTCTTACACACATGAATGAGTATTCAGGCATGAACTATATTATTCATATAGTCTATACATTTGCTCTAGAGAGCAAGTCTGGAAGCATTTCATTATAATACCACACATGCAATTATGTGGTGGGAATATGATAAGACAAAATTGGTAGATAGCCAAAAAAATCTTAGTTTCTCCGAGTTGAAAAGAAAGTTATTAAAATCCACAGATCCACACTGTAAAGAGTTAAACGCTGTCTCCTCACTTCCCCCATAGTCTAAATCACTAGAAGCCCTCAGGTCTGATCTCCTAATCCTATCACAAAGCAGAAACTCCATTATTTTACCCTACCAAGTGACCACATCCCTCAAATTGAGAGTACCAAATTCAGTTGCTTTGTCAAGTCAATAGCAGCTAAAAAATCTGAAGGCACGTGGGTGACAATTTCAGAAGATCAGCAAATGGAGAATTTCTTCCTTTCCACCTTTATTTTTGCACTATGCAATGGAAGAGTTCCAGAAAACTCGGGATGTAGAAGTGATGGATATTATACAACAAAATTCTTGTATTATTACAAACACTGAATCTGTCTCAGGTCAGTGGACGTTTTCTACTGAAGAAACACGTGTTTATAAAGAGTGGTTTGTAAGGAAAATCTCATCTTAAAAGAGCCAAGAACTTCTCAAGCTCTTCCTTCACTAGTTTGAGGCCCTATCTAAAGACCACCGAGATATAAGAAAGCTTCAGTTAGTTGACTTCAGAGGGCTTTGGAACAGAAGATCCTGGCGAGTCTGACTCTACAGCAGCTCTTGAAAGGGAACTGAAAAAGTCTGTCTTATCCCACTATATTAACAATAAATAAATAAATAAATAGAAATCAGAATGGCACAAAAAGGAGCAAAAGGTATTCCAGAGGTACATATGTGCCCTTTATATATCTGATGGCTTAAAAAAATGTGAGGGATGAATAACGCATACTTTCAGAAAACTGAGGTTACAAGGAAAACCACAATGCAGTTTAGCTTTATCTCCCTGCCAACTGCAGAGCCACATGCATCCTCAGCAAACTTTAACTTGTTTTACCCATTTTTTGAAGAAAATTAGACTAAATGGGGTTGCTATCTCCAATATCCACCTAATGGGATAGAAAGGGAGAGAGAAAACACACTCACATGCAGTATATGAATTTTGTATGGCCTAATCACACCACACATGCCGGGCTCCCCACACACCTTCCCTATGAAACTCTGCAAACAGAGCTACGTTCTCAAACACCAATGCTGCGTCCTTTTCTAGCAGTATAAAAGCTACACTCATGATCAGCACTAAGCTGAGATCGTGTGACAATCCTCCTCACTACTTTGCTCTTGGAGACATTCTCAAACAATTTTTCTTGCCTACAAGAAGCAAAGCGCCTTCTCACAGTGGGGATGCCTCAGCTCTGCTGCTCAGCCTGGGGCAGGCAGGGAGGCAAGGCTCTCCCTCTGGCCCTGTTTCACTTCACAGAAAGGCCGGAGAATGATACCAACAGCAGCTTAGCTTCATTTTCATCCTGACCATGATATCAACAAGCCCTTTAGTTGTAGAGACCGAGGACCTGGGGTTGTTCAGCCTAGAGAAGAGAAGGCTCTGGGGAGACCTTATAGCATCTTTCCAGTATCTGAAGGGGGCCCACAAGAAAGCTGGAGAGGGACTTTTTACAGGGGCATGTAGTAATAGGACGAGGGGCAATGGCTTCAAACTGGAAGAGGGTAGATTTAGATTAGATATCAGGAAGAAATTTTTCACTCTGAGGGTGGTGACACACTGGAACAGGTTGCCCAGAGAAGCTGTTGCTGCCCCATCCCTGGAGGTGTTCAAGGCCAGGCTGGATGGGGCTTTGAGCAGCCTGGTCTGGTGGGAGGTGTCCCTGCCCATGGCAGGGGGGGGGAACTAGATGATCTTTAAGGTCCCTTCCAACCCAAACCATTCTGTGATACCAAAGTCAGCCAGGGAACTTGCATTCCCATTTACATCAGTAAAGGATTTCTTCAGCTCTCTTTAAAAGCAGTATTTCCCTCAGAAAAGTCCATAATTATCTCAAAGGTTGCTACTTTACCAACACCCACTGACAAGCATTTTTGACGTTCATTCTCTCCACTCTCTCTGAGACAGCAAAAGACTAAGATTCAAGATCAGGTTTGAATAGCTTCTTTGCTTTTCTGAGTTTATATCAGCCCTTAACATTAATAGCATGTATTTACTGTGGTCTGGTAAACAGAATAGAGAACACAGCACATGGTAGTGATTTAAACTGTGTCATTAGCACATAGCAGGGGGGAGGGCTTTACTTGTATAGTTCACACATACCATACAAATTCTTTAAACAAATAAAGAGATGTGGAGGGAGGAAGGGGAGGAGGGAAGGGGAAGAGACCTATACAAAACCCAAATTTTCCATGCTCTCCCACTCTTGTTTGGAGGGTTGGCTTTTTTTCCCACAATATGATGGAGTCTCTCCTCTTACCCAGTTCATCAGAAATTCCTCTCACACTGCACACACTGAGGTGGCACGCTGCCTACTTTTCAGGAAGATCTTGGCAATGCACAAGCAGCTCTAGAACACGCACTTTTAGCAGAGAACATAATCTCATATATTATTTAACAGATGCAGTCACCATTTCACATGCAGGATATTAACCCTTTGTGCCCGCGAATTCTTGACAGAAAGAAGTACTGCAATGAACAAAGTCTCAAATAGAGAGTGGATAATAATCACATTAGGGTGGAGAATATGATGACTTGTCCTTTTTAAAAATTTAACGATGCATTTTTGTGTATGTTGGAGTTAACACAATGACATGCAACTCGAAGTATTTGTCAAAGCTCAAGATGGCATACCAAGCCATTGGGATATCCATGGTCTCACCTCTCTGCTGGTACAGAGCATAATGCTGGCTGCTGTGCACTGATGCAAGCAGCACTCATCCTATCTTTTACATTACTTCCAAGGATAAAAGTAAAACCAAAAGGGGAAGGAGAGTACTGGAAGAGTGTGACGTGTGAAGGTGATTTTATATTGTTTAATAAGCTATGACACAGTTCTTGATTCAGTCTAGTGCGTCAGTTAGTTTTTTAACATAATGCTGGTCTACAAAACGTGTTTCATATGGATTAAAATTAGTAATACTTCACATATATTATTTAGTCACCACAAGGTTGGCTTTCACCAACCTTGTAGATAGGTAAGTAATATTATCTCTTTTTTATTTTTAGGAAACCTGAGGCAAAGTCATTCAGGATCAAATTTACCCATTGGAAGAAACAAATATTCTTCAGCAAGTTCCCCAACAGCCCCAAGGTGTCCAAGACTCGTTGATTTCAGTGGTCCTTTTAAAATCACAAACTTGTTATCTTGAGCTATTGAACAGTTCTAAAAATTAGAGGAGATGGTTTCATTTAGATCTGTGTCGGGATTAAAACCTAGGAACCTCAGAAGGCCAGCTAAGCCCAGAGATATACAGGGCAAAGCTCACCTGAAACAGTTTGGGCTTTCCGCTCACAACCGTTCTACTTTAAAAACTTTGCTGAGCAGGCAGAGACAGGCCCTGAATAACAGGAGAAGATGACAACCCCACAAGGATGTGGGGCAGACTCAATAGAATATCTAGATATTTATATGTCACCCAGAGCTGCAGCATGTAAGAGCATTGATTTATTGTCCTAACATCTCATGAAGGAGGAAGAATTATTGCTCAGACAGGGAACTGAAGCAGAGAAAGAATGAGTGACTTTCTTACAATCCCACAGGAAGCATACTCTATTTAAGTAGACTACTGCATCACCTACAGTTTCCAGGTTAATTTTACACAAAGATTAGCGGTTTAGCAGCTCTCACAAGTGTTTTCAGCAGCAGTGTATACCCTGTTCTCCAGGATTCAATCCCAATTTACAGAAAAATAACCATAAAGGAGCTGACAGAACTTTCCAAAGACACAGGCAGGGTTCAGCTGTCGAAGCCCACCGGTGAAAGTTAAGCGTTTTCTGAAGTCTCCTCAATATACATTCAGTTGGAGCACAAGAAGACTGAAAGGGTTCTGAGTTTGGCAGATGGGATATAGAGGAGAAGAAATTATTGCTATCTTAACATACCTCATTCCTGAAGGATTTTTGGAACCATAATTTAAGCCAGACACATATCTTACCAGAATTAACACCATCCTGAACAGACACAAAGTAAGTAGATCTCCCTTCAGCATTAGGAAGCAAAGAGATTAACATCAGCTTTCCATCCTCATCATCATTCCTACCTCTGTATCTCCAGCTTCTGTCAAATTGACAAGACTTGTCCTTTTTAAGAAAATATCACCTGAAAAAGTGTGGAGGGTAAGGAGTCAAGGAGAGAAGACAACTACAGGGAGAGAATGCAGAACACAGTGGTGTATTTAAAGACTATTACTTGTGATCCCCTAGTGCCACCTTTGGTTGAGGCTCACCAAGTGTGAAAAAGCTTACAATCATTCCCAGGAGAGAATGAAGTTTCATTTGCTTAATATCACCCCATTTGCAGTAAGAGATTCCCCCTGGATTTCCTTTGTTTTTCAAGAGAAAGTCAAACACTGAATTCTCCTACTATAGTGACTGAACTGTATCTCTTATTGCTATGCCATGACTGTGCCCCCTGAAGCATTGGCTGGAAAAGGCTCACTTGATTTTTTCATGATTTAGCGTTCTCATGCACCATGGGGAAGAGGTACATGCAAGGAACCTGCTTTGAGAGGTTCACACAGTAATGCCTGAAAACGGAGGAGAAAGGCCCAAAAACCCCTCCTGTTCTTTCAGTTATCAGACATGTCCTGTGGATTTCTGTGTATTCTAGCCCATGGTTACAGCCACAAGCCTTTTAGGTCAAACCCTCAGAGCGTATCAAATGCACCAGGAAAGTCATTGTAACAATTTTAGCAGAGTTTCAGCAATTTGCTGTAGCCAAGAATTAGGCCCAGGAGCATAACAAAGACAGTTGCTTAAACCTATTAATAAGTAGTGCACTTTTACCACCTCAGTATTATAGTGGTGACTGACTGAAAGCCATTTCAAACACACATGTAGGTGGTCTGCTTCATGATGCAGAAAACAGGGAAGAAAATGAATTGAAAAGAGAAATGAAATAAATTTATATAGATGCACCTACATACATAAAAAATACAGAGATATGTATGTGTATATATTTATGCATATTTGTAAACATACACATATGTATCTACATCAATATAAATACATGTATATACGCAAACATAAGACGCACAACAGATACATAGAATTGTTTCAACAGGATATAAAGAGTTAACTTATAAAGCAGGCCAAAAGTTTTTTAGTACACAAAAGCTAACCTCTGAAATATCAAGCAAAACAGTCATTAAGAAGCTCATGGACCTGCCAGCTGCTCTTTTAAAGCTTCACGTTAACAACTGCTGAAAGAGGCCCTTCAGGCTGAGAATCAGGCAAACTTCACTTCTAGAGAGCTTCAGCAGTCAAGATGTTCTTCTGTAGTGGTAGTATTGTACCGCTGAAACAAATGGGTTTCCTTCGCAGCTCGTACAGCTAGGTATTTAGAGAGATATTGCTTTGGCAAGGTTATTATCCACTTTGTGCTGTCAGAAACCAATTTGTGGTTTTTGCAAGAATGGTCATACTGCATTGTGGGGTTTTCAGACAGGGTTAAAGAGTCAAGTAGCTCCTCATCTTTCTTATTCTGATTGTCCTTTTAGCATTTTAATTCCATAGTGGGAAAGAAGAAACAGAGCAGGAAAACCAGTATTTTTTTTACTACTAATGTATAGCAGAATGTCATTTGCAGAATATATTATCCTTAAACTAGCAAAAATAGGGATAGTGCTTTTCCAGGCGTGTCTTTTCAGGTCCTGAAAGAAACACCTTTGCCACCATTTTATCTCCTGGCAACTTCACTTTCCACCCCAACTCTTGTCCTTTGCTTTTTCTTTTCTTGAGACGGTAACTACACCGTCACCGGGTGCCTCACACAGTTACCATCCACTCACTTCCATCTGTTCTCATTCCTACACAGCACTACTGCAAAATGTATCCTGAAGAAGCCTCAGGCTATTTTACTTGGTGCCCTAGTAATGATGTTCTCTTATGTGAGCAGTTGAGAAAGATGACAGGTTGACTCTAATCTACTCCATGCAGGTGCCATTTGAATGTTAATTATGCCTAGCTAAAAATTCTGCTTTCAGGCCATCCTTCTTTAAATTTGAAATTAAGATAGCAAATTTCATATGACGAGATTCATTCCTGGTGACTGTAGACAGCTAATAGAGACATCTAGGTTGGAAATCTAAGCAACAAAAAGAACAGATTATTTGTCTCTCTCCAGTGACTCTGAGCAGGGCTCAGTTAAGGGCCTGAATTTGGCTCAGGTGAATCTAGGCTGTATTTTCTAGTTCTCATTTGCAGATAAAGAATCCTGATCAAGAAGAGTTGTCCTCTCAGAAGGAGTTCTCAGGGAACTTGAGAGTTCCTCCTTGAAGAGGACACTGTCGCTGTCTGTGGCACGACGGGACATGACAGACATGATGTTACGTTTTCATGACTGGTCGTAGAGCAAGGACGCATCTTCATCTCACTATACTCAAGTTACCATAAATATGGTAACAGGGAATGGTATACAGGGAAGCACAAACTGTAGTGTCATTAAAGCACTGTAAGTCATGGCAATTCAGATGCCATAAAGTACTTTTTACTTCTCTCTCAGTCACAGGCAACCTACTCTAAGCTACCGTGCCCTGACTGTAGTCCTGCAAAAGGTGATCATAGTCAGACACAGATGAAATGTACTACAGTAACTTGTTCACTTCATCCTTAGGGAATAATTTAGGTCCTTTTTTATTATTATTATTTTAAAGATAATGCTACTTCTGTAGCCTTGTTAATTATTCTAGTGTTCTATTCAATATTAAGTGTCTAGGTGCCACCGCTAGATCCTGTATATGAAATAGAAGGAGACGGGGAGGAAGAAACTAAAACCAGTTTACAGTAATCGATATTTCCAGACCATAATCTTGGCATAACTTTAAATCCATTCATAATTGTTTGCTACCTGTTCCTGAATATGAATAGGCTATTTCACCCATGAAGGGTGAGTGCTAAGCTCCTTCCCTGGTTATGAAAGATCCATAACTCAAAAGGGCTGCAGGCCAGAGTGAGTGGCAAATATTTTCTTCCTCCCACCCTGCCCCTAGCAAGTCAAAGAATCATAATCACCAATCATGGATGAGAAAGTCTAGTTGTTCTAGTTTGGTTGTATTTCTTTTAAATTAAGCTATTTAAAAAGGGACTGAGCCTTGGCATCAGATAGTAAACAGCAGGTTGGATAGATCTGGATAATCAGCACTTTGAGGCTTGTTGGATAAGCCAAAAACAGTTAAAAAAAAACCCCAAAACCCAAAAAATTATTTTATTACCAAAACATTGTTTTTTTTCTTTTCGGTATACTTTCACCAAAATGAATGACAAAATTAACATTGAAGGAAATGTTTTGTTTGACCAATATGAAATATATTGTTTAATTTGGTGGTATATTTATAATTTAATCTTTTTAAAAACTAGATTTCGATCCAACGTTTTATTTCAATGACCGTTAAAAGAATCACTATTCCACCTTCATCTACAAGGGAGATAATGAGAAATGAAACAAAGTTTTGAAAGCACAGCAATGTGAACATCAAAGGACATCTGAGAACTGGAACAACCATGGAAAGAGAAATAAGCATAACTGTAGAAGCAGAAAGGGACAAAAACGCAGAAAAGACAGAAACACAGAACAGGTTGCACACTTGAGATTGATGCTATTCCTCCTACCTTGACACCTTCTAGGAACTCACACAGGGATGCTGGCAGGATATCCAGCCCAAAGTCCAGGATGTAGCACTGGCCTTTCCCAAGGGTCCACTAAAGGATTCACAGAAGAAATCCTTTAAGATGATAGTGCAGACAGCTCCCTGCATGATTCCCATTCTCTTAAAAGATGTACATGGAAATGCTATCCCTGCAATAAAAATCAGAGGCGAGTAATGAACTGTACTTAGCAGACACTTTTGACTTTGTATTCTACCTATTCATCCATTTCTGCCAGAAGTGTTTTGAACGTGCCAAAAATCCAAGAGCTGAAAGATGCTTACATTTATTTTGTCACCTTAACAGGTTTCCTCCTCCTCACCGACATCCTCTTTTACAGCATTTCCCTCCCCAAGTTACATTGGCCCCAAATGCTGAACCAAAAAGATTGAGCACTGGGTTTAAAAATCAATATTATGCCACTCCGCATAGCTAGAAATGGGAGCTTTTTCCTCTAGTGATTAAATGTTGCCAGCTTCTCAATGGGTTTCAGAATATTTGTTTCCAGCCCTGAAGGTCCCAAGATTTTAAAGTAGTGACATTTTAGCTATCTTTACAGGAAATGCATATTTATCATAGGAACAGGTTTTAAAACCTCAGGGAGCATATCCTGAAATGACATACATAGCTTCTACAGCATAACAAATTGGTTACTGTTAATTGTACTATTAGTTGTACACAGTCAACTAAGTCACCTGCTTACTTCCCTTGGCATACGTACTTGCATTGTAAAAGGTCAGGTGTGCTTTAGCGTACAGTGCTTTACAACTATAGAAGAGAAGCGTTCCGATAAAATGTTAAGATATTTGTAAAATGGTTGATTTCCCAGATCATCTAATAGACGTAGTATGAATGGAATGCAAATTCTTTAGCCAGTAATAATGCTGAAAAGGGCATTGGTAAATCCGAAACCTACATTTCCTCTTCTTTCCTTCATCCTCACTTGTCATTGTTGATTAGTAGCTTTCAAAAGCTTTTACACTGTAGGTGAAATATCTTGGTCTAATCTTTGCTAAAAAGTTGAGCTGTTCTGGAATTTAAAAAGAAGAGTATAAAAAAAGTATAAAATAATATTTACAAATATTAGAAAAACATGCTAAAAATAGAAAAAAATTAGAACACCCGCACATACAGACTTTTACTGCCTTTTATGCCCATTAAACAGCCGAACATTGATAGCAGAACAAAACAGCTCTCAGCTCAGCACAGTGTTTTTCCATGTGCAGCAGAACTAACAAAACTTAGTTTCTTCTATCTTTGTGTCCTTTACTGTTGCCAAACAAAATATAAAATGGCTGAATTCTTTCTGCCTTCTTCTCTCTGGGCAATAATTTGGGTTTCTTTCCTCTGCCTAGCTACCAGTTTTCAAATTCTAAACCACTATTACAGTTAAGTGAAATTCAAACGTGCATTATTCCAAAATAAATCAAAATGTTTTGCTTTAGATCTCTTCCATCTGCCTTCACCTTCAAAGGACTTGTAGTTTCACTGCTTTTACCCTCAGTTCCCATAAGGAATAGGGATACATAACTGCCCTTCACTTCCTGTAATGCATTCATACGAAAATTATACTAAATCTCAGGTTGCTCTGTGGCAATGTATTAGAGATCATATAACAAACATCGGCCTAAGCAATAAGCACAACCTCTCCATTTCTGTTCCACGCTGTTCACTGCTGCATCAAGCAAAAATGACAAAATTCAAACATGGAATAAGATACTGCAATATTTCAAAATTCTTGAGTTTAAGCCATTTTTTTCTGCTTCTCCCTATTATTGAATATTTGTCATATAGATACTAAGTCTGAATTTTTCTACAGCTCTTAACCAACTCAGGTTGTTATGAAGAGTTCATTTTCTATTCATAATTCCCAAAGCTTTCTGATCTGGATGTAGGCAAAGAATTCAAACATCCCTTGCAAAACATTTTGGAAGTTTTCCCAGTCAGTCAAGGATTTCCTCAAGATAAATCTTGAGCCCTTTTAAAAAGGAGAACAAGCATAAGCTTTGTGTGTATGTATGACATATAGAATGTGGATTTCTGTATGTCTGCGCCAACATTATTTCAAAGGCCTGCTGAGATCTGAAAAAAAAAAGATCTGCATCATAACTTCTGAATTTATTTCCTTTCTTCATTTTAGCATGAATTATCATTAGTAATTAAGAATTAATTATAGAACTTTTATTATTGAAATAATAAAATACAGTCATGAAAGAATCTCAAACTCTATCAAAATCTAGAGCGACTCTAGTTGCTCACTGTGAAAGCTCCTTACTTGTGATATCTCAGCAAACTGCAGTGGAAAAGATCACATGATGAAGGTAATTATTATTGTTTTCTTGAAATTATAAACAGGCGCAGGTTATTTCCCATGAAATAAAAATCTTGCAAGCATTTTTATTAGTAACAAACCCAAAAATATGTTAAGCAAGGGTGTGAAACAATGTGTTAAACATTTACATTCTGCCTCTCACAACGTATTTCCTAGAAGAATGTTTTTCAAAGTTTCACCAGACATCAATGACATTGGGCTTAGGCCCTAGAGCAGTGGGCTACTGCGCATTTTACAGCATCAAACTTATTGTTATCTATACGTACTGGGAAGAATTAAGAGTCTCAATTCAATTCAAGCACTGCTTGCCAGGCTTCCTGCAACCAGGGCATAATTTTTTTTTTAGATGACACATTTTAAGTTTGTGGGTTTGAAGAAACATTTATCTCAGGCAAACACGCAGATAAAGCACACATCTCATCTCATTAGAGGACCGTATTACTGAATCCAATCACGTCTTCCTTCTATCATGCTTTTTCTTAAGATAAATATCCACATTCCAGTCATAATGAGCCAAAGAATTCCTAAATGTGACTTTATTCAAATCAAAGATGGTCCCATAGAAGTTCAAGCTACTAGCAACATTTTTTAAGAGAATGTTTGATTCTTCAAGAGCTATATGACATATGAATCTGATGAACAGATCACAGGAGAACGTTTTTTGTTAGTATATAAACACAATGATTAGGAGTTAACTATGTCTAATTTTCTTCCAGGCATTTCCAGCTAAGTTTTACCGAACCAAATAAAGATGTAAAGATAAAAATTTCTTCTAAATCATGTCAGGACTTAGCATTTCTAATCTTCTCCTTACTATTTATGAACAGAATTACATCTATGAAAAATAATGAATTAATTTTACATTCAAGGTTCAAATTCTCCAGACTGAATTCTCTCAGGCATCCTGCACTGCTTCGCTCAACATCACTACATTATACTGACAGCCCTGGGAAGACCACTGTATATAATGGCACAGAGCAGCCAGTTGATATCCTTAATTAGGCGCTAAATATCCCCATACCTAGTTGTATCAGTATTAGAGGGCTGAGGCTGGACGTTCATCCCATGTTGAGCACACAGTTTGACTCCTGTGGCATGCTGCTCAACTGTCACTGAGCTACACCGTCTATGCATTCCAACTGTATAAGCCAATTTCATTTAAACACTATCAAGCAAATCCATTTTCACTGCCTTTGCATAAAGCAATGAGAGTCTCAGTTAATATAAGATGTATTTCTGATTATTTCCTAAGAATACGCATTTCTAATTATATTGGATGATATTTTCCTGCATTGCTTTATCAAAAGGTACTTGTCTGAATTGTACCTACCCATCATGCATGGCATTGCTTTACTGTTGATTTACATTCATGTGATTCCTGTTATGATTTTATATACAAATATATAAAACATAAATGCTTTTACAGCATAAACAGCACCACTTCATGCTATACTTGTTACGTGAAACACTTTGTAATTGTGATCACTAACTGCTATGGAGTTAAGTTTTCCTTTCTGTGAACAGAATCAGAAAGTTCAAATATATATTTAAAAATACAGTACTGCTAACGGTTTTAAATAAGTACTGTATAGCACAAAATACTTGTTGCTGGCATCAGATGCAAGGATGTAGTAATTTTACCTTTGTGTAAGATTGTTCAAGCTTGGTTTTAAAAATGTAACCGGTTTTAAAGGAATTAACCGATTTCCCAAAGGTCACTCCTGTGAAATAGTACTATGCCAGCCATGAGAACATTAAGATTGCAATATTTTAAAAGGCTTTAATGAGAAAGCTTTATTACTGAAAAGTAATTCTTGGCTGTTACTGTGACAATCTGTATGTCAGACACACATCCACGACACATCCATCCACAGTGTTCATACACTAAATTTCCATGATCAAAGCGCTCACAATTTGGAAGCAGCAGAGAGGCCGGTGCAGGTTTCACCTACTCCTATTTTAGGCACATGGATTTTCATGCAGCCTTTCATCACAGAGACTGTGCAGGCCTCTCCTTAGGGCAGAACCCTTTCCTGCCTCTCATACCTCACCACAGTCTTATTTTTCATGCTTACCTATTTCCAAGCTCACCTACTCGGGTGTCATCTTCTGAGCACCACAGTTCCTTCCACTCCAGTTTCCTTGTCCAGCCAGTCCCAGCTCTAGCTGCCCCAATAGTTATTTCCCTCCTCTTACATGGATCTAAATCTAACCTCACCTGCTCCTCTGTCAGTGGGATGCTGATCATTTCTGGTTTGGAGATGGGCAGCTTCCTTCTTCTAACACCTGAACTTCATCAAAGAGACTGCAGCCACTCAAGATAAAAACATCCCTGTTCTTATCCTACTTCAGTGGAGCTGGGGTATACAAAGTTCAGTCTTGCCATTCCTTGGAGGGTGCAGAAACACTCTCAAGTACACCTTTGAAATGCACAACCTATAGCAAAGTCTCTACATTGACGCAGTTAGAAAATTAAAGTTTTTCTATTTTCTCTTAAACATAGTGCCTAATGTGCTGCTGCTCTTTCCTAAAGGGGAAAAAAATATATATATACGTTAACACTGCACCTGTACTCCCCAGGTCTTGCACCAACTACTGCTTTTGAACGCTGAAATTTTGATGTTTTAATCACATTAAAACAATGGGATTAGGTGAGTATTTTGGATATGGAGCATTATTTCAGCCGTTCATGAGGCTGGAAAAGGATAATGGAAAATGTTAGACACCCAAGCCGTCAATAATCCCTCCTTTCTTATTTATATTGCAGTAGCACTTAACAACTTTAGCCATGGCACACTGGTTGGCATTCTACTACATCAGTACATTTCAGTTTCAGAATTGTACAGGTCTGTCACAAACATATTCTTATAAATACAAACTGCTGGTGATTTAACAGCCATCCACCACCACTCTCTCAAAGCACAACTAAAACCAAATGTTTTAACTATCAAAAAAAATCAGCAAAACAGATCTTCACTTGGCTGGTGCTACAGAAGCTGTGTTACCCTGGCCTAGGCATTGTTTTACCACGCAACACCTAGATGTACTTTTAGTTGGTGTCCTTTGGGTCAAAAAAGTTCTAGTTGAACAGCATACTGTGACAATTAATAGGTTCAATAAGGCCGCCAGGAAAAGAAAATTAATTGGGGGTCTGGAGAGACTGTGTCAAGTCTAAAGGCAAAGGGGAGATTTCCACATAATAGTCTCTTCCAAGTTACTGATACTTGTTGGAAGTAATGTTGAATCCCAGCCTCTTGTTTTGGGCAGTCTCCAATACAGCTGATGCTATGGTGAGCGTGACTAGAACTGTTCATTCCTGCACCACAATAGCTGTGAAACAGAGGTTTCTGAAGAAATTATGTAAGTACTAAAGAAGGCATATCGTCCTTCTTTTTGTGAACCGAGCGCTCTTCTCGTGAAAATCTAATGACATCACTCAAGTATCTTTGTGTTCATGCTGGGATTTGGCCTGTGTGTCAGAAAAGTCAACACATACGACTGTAAGAAAAGACAATAATGAAAGTCTGCCCTTATTCACGCAGACATCTCACAGAACCAAAACAGATAGGTGTTTCCCTTAATTTTCTTATCCCCTAAATTCTGTTCCCATTTCAGAACAGGCAATTGTAAAAACACAAAGCAGTTGTTAATTCAATTCCAAATTGTAACTTTGCTATCACAACAAGAGGTATTTCCAGACACAAAGACAGAGAAGGCTATTTCTGCCTAATTGCTGTTATTATTAGAATATGCTACCATATTACCTACTGCACGTGTGGAGTAACCTGTCATACTAACTACGTACAATTGCTGAGGTATACAAAACCAGGCAATTTACATATGATTCAAGTACTAAATTTCTAAATTCTTTACTGTATATTCTGTAAATCACATGCTATCGTTTATTAAAGAACAGTGGTTAGTCACCAGAGGTGGTAGCTATAATTAAGAATTGTTTATTTAGTGCTGAAAATTCACGTGAAGCTTTTATAAGAGAATAGTCACCGCCAGACGTATTTAGCTTGTAAGATTGATTTTAAAGGATAACGAAACAGAGAGAGGAAGGTATTTGTTTTATTTTCTTTTGTTTTTATATTAAAAAAGGGAAAGGAAAGAGATTTACATGAGTTATTTGAGATGTGCGGTATATGAAGTTTATTTTCCAAACTATCGTGCATTTTTTTAAAGCTAGTGGTGCCATAAATCAAAACTGTATAACACATTTAAAGTGTCCAAATATGCTCCCAGTGCAGACTCTAAAGTAAGTTTTCCAAAATCTATATGCTGAGCCAAATCTATAAATTGATCCCATTTCTCTAAAGGTTAGAGTTTAGCGTTAATGTGTGCTTTTTAGTTTGTCTCTAGACATAGTATCTTCTCAGGCAAACAAAATAACATATATTGTACAGATTTCAATTAATACTTCACAGACATAAAGTAGGATTAGTTTTAAATCGATTCTCCAGATTTTACATCGCTATTCGAGTCCTCTTGCTGAAGGTTGTTGTACAGATGCTTCACTGGAATACATTTAGCTATTATCCTGTGGAAAATGTGGGAAACTGCCAGTGAGAGAAACCAGCAAACAAACAATACTGCCGAGTCAGCAAGCCTGGCAGCCGACATATCCAAGGACCCAAATGTGAATTGTGAAATCAGTTGCTTATGCAGCATGGGGTTTTCTAGTTGGGCATCCCTACCAGCCTAAACTATTTTAAAAGTTTCTCTCTCCAGAAGCAGAGATCCAGCCATTAATATTCTTTTCTTTTCAAAGACAAACTCTGTACTTGTTTTCTGAATGCTCCCCTTTCAAAGAAGAGGGCACATCCTGTCTGAGAGACTCTTACCAATCAATGTCCTAATTAGTTAGGATTCTTTCATTGAAAATGATTTTTCATTTTAGAAATGGCATTTCTTTAAAAATCAAAGCTTCTCTGCAGAAATGCATTACTTTCAAATAATTAAGGTCTGGCATGAATTAACTCAGGGCCTGTGATTAGCTGAAGGCCTAATGATTAAGGCACTTCCTGAGGATGTGGAAGATTCAGGTTCAAATCTGGTCTGCCTGATTCAGACCAGGAATTTAAACCCCAGTCTCTCATGTCCCCAGCAAATACTTCACCTTGCGGTCTGGGAAGCCAGCCCCTTCCCGTATGAAGGAATATTTATTTATACAGAATAGAGCAACGCCAATAGCAAATATTTGGAGAGATTCATCCCCAGCCAGTTGCAGGCAACTGTAGCGTATTGAAGAGTCTACAATATATTGATCAGGGCATCCATATTGCACATAGAAGGCTGAGAGAACATTCAGCTGCCTAAATATGGGACTCTAGTGCCATTTCAAATACCTTGATATGAGACATCTTTTCTGTAGCTATAACAGAGAGAACTATAGACCTGGAAGATGACCCGTGCCCAGCTGGAGTGGCAATGGAAGTCAGATGGATGGAACGGAAGTCAGTTTAAGGCATCTCCAATGGCACTAATTGCTTATCTTTAGTCAGCTAAATCCCACTCTTGAGTTCTCATGCAACTCTGAACTGGGCAAGCCAAAAGCTTGAAGATGCATCGCCCATGTCCTCTGTGAATAAAGTGAGTTAGCTGAATACTAGCTGCTCTGAACAAGACCTCTCCCAAAATCTCAGTAGGTCTCACTTAAATTTCAGTTAGAAATATACTTTTCTTTTTTTAAAATGCTGAAAACTGTCTGGGATGGGAAAACTATCGATCTGTTAGGTCAAGTAAGTCTGGAGACAGGCAATCTGGAGTGGTTTCCTAGCATGGCTTTGTATAGACAAGAAGGGGAGTTAATAGCAACACTCTGTTTCAGGGTGAGCTATGAAATAATGTTGAGGGAGTTCTGAAGGAGAAATCAATCCGCTGCGCTGTGGATCTGTAAGTTTTCTATTCTACCCAAAACCAAAATAGCTCTGGTTTACTAGGTCAGGCTGCACGTATGCACTAATAACTGTTTCATTGCCTGACTGGCATCTCCACTCTGTTTTCTCCTGGATAAAATTACCTAAAATAGTGTGTCCTTGAGGACAGAACTGCTGTGAGCTCTCTATGGGAATCCTATAGTATAGTTTACTGCCATTTGTGTCATTCTATTTAATTTGCTATTTCTTCCTTACAACATGTGGGTAATAATCACAGCAAATTGATTCCCATGAGCTCCTTGGACAATTAAAGCTATTTGGTTATTGCCACCTGCCTGCTGTTTCCATTAATGCAATTTTCACGATTTTTTTTTTTTTCCTTCCTGCTTCTCACCCCAGAAATTCTTTGCCTGGTCTTGACACATTGCTGTGCTGCAATTAGTGATAAAATGCTGTGGAGGGCATCTGTCCCTGAATCTGATCATTCACATTGCCATATATTGCTTTGTCATATGCAAATTTAGTTTTGAAAATTTATGAAATTTAGCTTTTTTTCTAAATATACGGTGTAAGGGAAACGTACTTAGTGACATATGATACTATTTTTAATCAGAATCTGGGTAGCTTTGCTATTATTATATCTCTTTGTAACCATTTTATTCTGATTCTCTCTGTGATATTTACTAAATTACCTGCTAAGTCCTAACCTCTCGGTTAAATACACATATGGGAGAGGAAAATAGGTGTTGCATTTATACTTTTTTGTGTTATCACTGTCTTGGCACATCTTTAACCTTTTCTTTCTTGGAATATTTTGCCTTTGCTCCCCTATTGCTCGACTTCACGATCAGCTCTTTTCAGATCTGCATTCTCAAATCAGTGGTACCACGCAGACCTCTTATGCTGCCATCTCTCTTTCTAAGATCAAACTGCCTACTGACTTTTGTGGAGAAAAGGGGCAAAAAGCAAGATAAGGTCATGGATCAGAGAAGTAAAGACTAGAAGGGGAAGGATGAGATGAAATGAAAGGTCTCAGTCCTAGTTCTCTTAAGGAAAACTCAAGTTTTGCTTTATACAGCAGCTGGAACAAGAGGGAATCCGAAACTGATTTCAACTTTTAAAATGCAAATGGAACTAGATTTACTCATTAACCTCCTTTAACTGCTATGGTGGTTATAGTCAGATGCATACGCTGTACATAGCCTGCATTCTCCATGCTAAATTACCAAGATTGTGAAGTTGCAGTGGGATAAACACATTGCAAAAATCTGGTGCATCATTATGATAGCCACAAATAGCTGATTAACTTACTGACAGATTCTGCTGGACTCACTAACTTGTCACTGCACAAATAAGAGCTAACAGTGTTCTTCATATTGCAGGAGGCAATGAAAAAAAGCCCAGACTATGAAAATAGCCTTGATTTTATTCATTGCTATTGCTCATTTTTCAGGCAGGCAAGGCAAGTTTGAACATGAAAATATTTCAATGCACAACCTAAGCACAAATGTGGATCCCAGTAAGTGTCCTGCAAACTGAATGTGCATGTAAAACAAAAATTGGACCTGCAACAGAGAGAAGAGACACCAGTCCAATTCCAGCTCTGTTCCCCAACAAACATGGCAGAAAACTGATTCTTTTGAAGCAGCAGCCATCACCAAAAAATCCCTAATTTAGGAGCCAATCTTAATCCATTTTTTCTTTTATTTGCTTTGATTATCTAATGTGCCACTAGATTTTAAACACCAGGGTAGAATTTCCAGGCTTTGCAGATCATTTAAAAGCTTAAGGGATTATCAAACCAGTCGTTTAAAATGACATTTTCACTGCGCAAATATTTGTCTATTAAATAGGCTGTATGGCACAGGACCTGATCAGCCTTGGCAGTATTACAGGTTCTTCATACACTGCAAACCCCACCATTTCCTCATAAAGCTGTCAAGTCTCAGTTTAATGAAACATATATAAACTCAATGACGTTAGCCATGTCTTGGATAGCTAATTCATTTTGGTTTTTTTCCTGTTGAGTTCCTCCTATTAGGACTTTTATCAATTTATTGTTTTAGAAGCACCCCAGCAGGTCTGCTGCCAGCACTGGGATACAAAATTGAAAAATAAGTTTCATTTTCAAACAGCCAAAACTTTTACATATCTAAAAATGCCTCTTGTCTGACCACTATTATATTAACTCAGAGAGGACCGAAAATGAGGAAGCTTTAGTAAGAAGTATCTTCAAAATGACCTAGAACCACTCGTTCTTCCTACTGTCCCATGAATTCACCCATGGTACTGTTGTCTGAGATGCATTCCTTACCATTTCTCTTTGTTTGTAATTAGCGCTGAGGGATTTTACTACACATACCACCAAACTCCAGTCAGAAGGATCCAGAAGATATGAAGTTTTCATAGTTTAGGGTGGAAGCTGTAATCAGTGTTAGGAAATTAAGACTATTATCCCAGTTATGTCGTACCCAGTCCACCACACCACCACCACCACCATTTGCTTTCCACAAATATTCCATCAAACAGTTTATCTGGCACAAATACTTCCGAAACAAGTATCTTTAAATGAATATTGCAGAACAGATTTGAAAAGTAAATTGCTAGTATTTGCAGTGGAAACATGATTTGAAGCAGCCAAGTTCATTCAATTGGAAAATATAAATACACAATGTTTCCAGGTATACAATGAAAACCTGAAAAATTGTGTACTGAATTTATGACAAATGCATTAAATTTCCTTGAAGAATCTGAACACACACATTTAAACACGTGAGATAAACACCCAGTCTATTCCCAGAACAATTTGTAAGAGAAGTAAAAAGCCAAAAATAATCCAATACACAATGCTGTCAAGTTATTTATCCAGTCTCATTTATGATTCTAGTTCAGTTTAATTACCTCTGTAGAGAGTTTTGAACTAAAGGGAGGAAGTTTGTCCAAAACCAAGTTTGCATTTAATCACACTGTGGGCTTTGGTGTGTTTTCTTTTTTTTCTCCTGTGGCCCATATGAACAAATGACACTACTCCCCAGAGAACAGAAAAACAAGAGCCATATACTTAAGATAAAATGAGAAAGCCTATATGCTCTAGTGTTATAGGTATCAGGGAAGAGGGCCAGCGCTAGCAGTGATGTTCAGAGAGAAAGCTGCTAGAACTGATCCTATTCTTCTGCCAGAAGCATGACTGAGTTAAAAAAAAAAAAAAAAAAAGAAAAGAAAAAAAAGTCAGAGCTAGCAATAAACCTTCCTTCATTTTCCTTCACCCTTCAGATTACCTCGATGGGAATTAGACAGCCCCCTGCAGGAAGCTCTTTAGTTCTTGCTAAGTCTTTCACAGCATGTTTGGTGGAAAGGAGAGCTTGTGTTTGATGCTGTTCATCAGTGTTACTGCTGATTTTCTGAGGTTAAGAAACATCAGTCTGCTTGCACCGCTTTTGAGGGCTGCCAAAGTGAAGGGTTCCAAGCTCCTGGCTGCTGTGTTACAGCACATCCCCTTAGGCAAGCCTGCGTGCCAGGGCTGAACAAGTTTCACATATCAAATGCTCATTTGAGGATCTTCAGTAGGTGAAATTACTCTTTCTCCAAGTGATTGCATGTGCTTGTACTAACACTGATTTAATTGCACTTCTAGATTTTATTTGAAAATCATCACTGAAATCTTTTCCCCTTTTGGACCTGCCATTATGACAACTATTGCAGTATCTGCACCTGAACAGGAAATACTTGCCCTCCAATATAGGCAGAAGAGGTCTGTGGATTTTTGGGTTGTTTTTTTCTTTTATTTACAGTGTCTTCAAGGAATAGGGGTGTGGATACTCCTGTTACACAGATTAATAATTTGCTGCTATAATACAGTGCTTCACTAAGGATCGACATGCACTTTACAAGACATTCTCTTCCCCTATTTTACTTAAGAGTGCGTCAGTGTTTTGCTCCCCTGTGATTTGCTGAGGTATAAGCAGAAACCAAGAATCCCCACTGCCATTCCCCTGCCTTTTTCAGCAAACCACACTTTCTCCTGCTTCAGCTGTAACCATGTTTACCTTTCAGTTCTTCCCTCCAACTTTTCCTCTATGGAGTCAAAAGAGTTTTATTCCCTGACCTCCATTTGCTCTCCCGTTGTAAGTCTGTTCAAACAAAATGAGTCTCTCGAAGACTGTCATTAGAAAATGAACCTTTGCCTCTTTGCTACCTTTACTTCCCTTCACACTTCTGAAAATTACAGAGCGCTGATAAAGTCTGAGTCACTTCTATCACTTATCAGGGGTTAAAAAAATTTCACACAATAAGCCTCCACCACCTCCTTTGGTTTCCTATTTCTCTCCCTTTACTCAAGCTGTCTTTGTATTAAGGGAAAAACTACTCTAAAGCTGTCCTTTATGTCTACCAAATCCTATTATGTCTACGTACAAGGGCAGAACTTCAGTGAATCTGGATCTCTTCCCTTCCTGTGCAAGTTCTGCTCTACTGTTATTACTGAATTTGGTACTTTTATCATTGTACACACACGCACAGGAGTGATTTCCAGCTGGGAAAGGCTTATCGCATCTCCTCCTGGCACAGTAAGCGTAAGGCTTTTCTTTAGCACACCTTTATGAAGGCTTTGCCTGCAAGGCCCCAAGGATCCTGGCTTCACATCTGTAACGGCTGCATACATGGTTAATTAGGGTAATATGACATCTGTACAGTGTCCAGCCACCATTCTGTCAGAAACACATTTGAGCACAATCCACTAAACTTCACCAGTGCCTTCAACTCCCATGCAAAGAAAAGTCTGGCTCTACCCATGGCTAGTAGCAGACTTTCCCTATCCCTTAACCTCTCCTTTGGATGAATTTATACAACTTACTTCGTTAACAGATCAGCTTTTAAGTATCTGCTCATCCCTGCTCACAGGCACAGCAATTTCTCTTTTAGCAGCTGTGATTCAGCAGCTCTTTGATCCATAGTCATCCTTTGCACCTAAATGTTAAGTGGCATTAAGGGTTTGAGTCAGAAACACCAGTCTTCAGCGGCTTTGTGACCAGACAATCTCAGATGGCTCGTATTTTTCTGCAGAGGATTTTTTTTTTTCATGGTTTCCCCTTTCTGCTTGTTCCGATCAAGTAATACAAAAATGGGCCGTGACTTAGCATGTAGGCACAGGTTGCTGTGATTCACCAGATCTGTTTATCTGATCACTCCTTTTTATGTATGCCTGTGAAATAAAGGTATTTTCTGATGAGATAGGTATTATCACCATTATTTATATTAATACAAATAAAATGCTACGCGAAACACCGTGGACCCCCCATGGATACACACTGATTTCACACACATTTTCCACACATTTCTATTGGCTCTGCTTGAGACCACATATTAAAACCCACCAATCTTCCCAGTACCGACTGATGAAAGCCTCAGCAGAAACAGCTGCATTTCACATGTGGTTTCAATTAACATCTCATCCTGAATGTTTAACTCTAGCTGGCCATGCTGCTTTTTAATATTCACAATCCTCTTTAGCTTCACATTAGAAGCAAGGCACTGCTCCCTGAAAAGCACGGAAGAATACAATGAGGCTGGTAGCACTTCATTTCTGGACTGTCCAAAATCACTATTTTTATTGCAAGTAATATGAAGAGTAGTTCATGTTCGATATCCTCTAAGCACATAAAACAGTTGCATAGCACTGTTAAACTGCATAAACAAACACTGATCTGTCCTCACAGTAATATTTCCTTTCAATAAAAATGAAGCATTACCAAAAGTAAGTAGCACTGCATATTTTTTAGTTTAAGTCCATTATTAAAAAGAAAAAAAAAAAAAACATAATATGAAATGCATCTTTTTGTACTTTCTCTGCCTGGCTGGGCCAGAAGAAAAAAAAAATTACAACTATTTACTAGGACCTGGAACATGCCTAAAAACCAATAGCCCTACATAATCCAGATAGTCCCTTAAGTGGGAAACATGAGTGTAGAAAGCTGTTCTATTTTTCCCCATTGAACCTAGAATTAGGTTTAAGATCAGGAATAAATAATCTTACACAAGCAGCCTACACTTATACAGATGTCTCTCCTGCATGAATGGCTGTCACAGATACAGACATCAATGCTACCATTTTTTTCCTGGCAATATGTGCTTCAGGCCAGGGGAGTCTTCTCTGCAGGTGACCTTGCTTCAAGTTGTGCTAGCATCCTATGGATTGAAAGGTAACTTATAGCAATGACATGGGGTTTATGTGTGTGGCAATACATATCACGCTCTGGCTTGGCCAACACATTGAGTAAATCAAGGAGATCACAGTAAAAAGCTTACCTAGGACCTTCTTGAACATGCTAGTTGTTAAGGTTACTATGACGGTGTTGAACAGACTCTCAGGAATCTGTCCTCCACCACAATCAGTGGCAAGAGTCTCCGAGTCAGGATTATTGATCCCAGTTTCTACAGCTGCTAAGACAACAACAACTTCATTTGCGTAGCTGCAAACCCTCCTACTCTCTATTTACTTGCATAAAGGAACAGAAACCTTTCATGATTTTAGCTATTTTCTCTTCAATCTGAAGTGACAGGAGTTATCACCTGAGAGGAGTTCACTTTCCAGTGAGCACTCCGTGCCCATTACACCTAATGCATAAGCGCCTTTCCTTTCAAGAGAGCTGCAAAACCCTTTTCCCCTAATATTACCAACAATATGCAGTAAAACATAAATGCCTAGACTATGTGCAGATGAGTGTAGAATCAGAGGATAAGAGAGCACTTTCCAACTTTACAAAGCCACCAGAGGTAGTGGCATCAGCCCACAGCACCAACGTCAAACACGTTCCACAGAGCAGGGCTTAGCTCAGACAAGTAATAAAAATGTGTTTAATTGCACATTACTCTACGTAAGTATAACACAGGCGTGCATTATTACTAAAGCTCTTCTATCCTAGTATTTGTAGACAGCCTTCCATCTTCAGGAGTGCTTTGCAAGTCCTAAGACGGAAGCAGTTTCAAACTTAACATTGTACAAACTGGCAACATCAGCAAGCAGACAACGAGAGCACAACGAAGTCCTCATTTTGAAACTTTTCTACTACAGCCACATGGAGTAGGGAGTGATGCCTAACTACAAGGGGTTTGGTTCTTTACTCTTACTTTCTCAAAGAACTGGTGTGAGCCAGACCAGCAACGCCCTGCTCGCTGGAGTATGCTGTCCCACTGCTAGAAAAGTCTGGCAACGCAGTGACTCCAGAAAGCCTCTCACAGCGCAGGCTGAGCCCTTCATAAAGTCCAAACCACTCTGAGAAGCAGCGGCCATAGCCAGTACTTACAGCACTCCAGATTCCCTAGGTGTTTTCAAATTTTGTTGCCATTAAAGCAGAAAACATATAGTAAAAAAAGTTATTTCAGCTATAGGTTTTTGTGCCTCTTCTTTTCTTTCCCTTTTTTCTTCATTCTTTGCTTCAGGTGTTTCTCTTCTATTCTATCCTTTTTTTAAGGGGGAACAGAAGTCCAGGGTGTTTGCTCGGACAGGATTCATCACTCATTTTCAACCCATGTCCTTCTCATACCACACACAGGAGTGGCCGCTCCGTTCTCAATGGTTGTCCATCTGCACAAGTCTCCAGGCAGGGACAGCAGGGGAAGAGCAGCAGAACCAGACAGTACTTCCCCAGGATACTCCATAAGATCCTAGAGTCACAGTTTGGCAATTTCCTGATAAAGCTGCCGACTGCCTTTGATAGCCTTTGTATTCCATTAATTTGCCTAATTGTTTTTGAATGTGTTGTAGTCAATAAAGTGAATGGACAACAGGAGTGACAAAAGGTCACAGCTGACGACTACCCGACTCCTTGATGGGCAGAGGGAAAGAATTTAAGAAATACATTTTTCTCTCTGTCCCTACTCTCCATGTGGAAGAACAGATTAGGTCAGGCTCCTCGCGTCTTCCCCTTCTCCCTTCCTGTAAAGGTGTGTAATAACTAAAGGCAGTCAGCCTGAAAGCCCAGGAAAACAGCGTGTCTGATTCTCAACTGATGCATACTAATGCATGCTAAAACTAACTCTGTTGTGCACAGTGGAATTACACAAGGATTAAACCAGCAGAGTCCCAAGGTCAGAGTTGCCAGCCAGTACCACCAAGCTATGAAACCCATTTCCCTGGAAACCAAAAACAGGACAGTTCATTCCCTAAGCTGTCAAAACCTCCTTTATTGCTGTTTTAACAGCCAAAAAAAAAAAAAGTGGCAAAGAACAAAGGGGAAAGAGAAAGAAGTGATGTGACAAAGCCTTCCCAATGGACCTTTGCAAGCAAAAGAAGAAAGGCAAAAAGAGCGAGAGGTCACAAAAGTACATGTAATTAACATAATCAGTGTAAGAGTGGTGTCATCAAATTAAAAATAGGGAGTCCATAACACCCAGAAAGCTTGCCTAGGGCAATGCCATGAAGAGCAACAAGATATGAGCCGTGTGTACTTTGGAATGAAGATGAGATGACAGGATTTCTAGTCACTAGGGATGTAAACATACAATGTATGAAAAAAATCCTTTAACTGGATTTCAATCATTAACAGTCAACCTCAGCATTTTGCATACATTTATGGTATGCAGAGATAAATTCTAAAGACATTCAAAGCTCCCTCCCTCTCCCATCACCTTCCTTGCACACTCCCCTTTCCAGGGACAACAGAGCTCTTCCATGGGGATAACTCTTTCAGGGACCTCTTGAAAGACAGGGACTAAATTCCCACTTTCTCCAGGGGAGCAGGGCTGGATTCTCTCAGTCCCTCAGGCGTTTGGTGAAGTAAAGCTTTGGGATGAAGAGCAATCCCAGGCTTGGAAACAAGGCAAATGATTTACCAGCATACAGGAGCACATAGATATATGATGTAAAGTAATTTTTAATATTCAAAACATTTGGGATCAAGCAGAATGTCCACTGATTTATTTTCCTTCCTTACCTATTTCTACCTAGCCACCACTGAGCTATCTGAGGAACTCTAGTACGTGGGTTTGTTTGTTCAAAGACTTAATAGCATTTACTTTATAAACTAGAATTATTGAAATGTTTTAAAGTTTTATTAACCCCTATTATATCCACTCATTACATTATACTGTAAAATGTTTCTTTTCTTTGAGAAGAATCCTTGAAAAATATCAAAAAGGAATTCTACAGAAAAGCTTAACCTGTGCAGAAATCTATTGCAAAGAAAAATTCTAAGAATGATACGTGAAACACCCTTATGTCTGGTGCTATTCTCCCTCATCCCTTCTTGGATAGTAAATCAAAGACCTTTGTGCAAGAGCAGAACACAAGACTAATGTGTATGGGTAAAAAGTAATCACAGAACTCGCAAAGATCAAGCGTCCCTGAGAAAGGGAAGTTTCAGGCAACTTCGTATTTTCCAGAAGCTGGCAATAGGAACAATTTTACATCCAACAGGGGAGAATCAATTCAGCAGTTTGCTTTGGCTTCCTTGGGCTTCAGCTGTGGGACTGTCACCACCTGCACACCCTCTGCGTGTTGGGCCAGGAGCCCCATCAAGCTCAGGGCCAGGCCCCAGCTCCTGCCTGAACTACCCTGTCCTTGTATCTGTGCACACAGCCATTAAATTTGGATTCCACTCCTCAAGTGCTGGGCTACGACAAGGTAAAGATGGATCGGCCACTTTGAGCCACCGTGTGTTCCCTGGAAGCTGTGATCTCCGCAGAAGGATGTCTGAGTAGGATGTAAAACAACCTCTGAACGCTCTTGGCTTGGTTTGCCATATTAAAAATAAATTAAATTAGCAGCTCAATAAACTCGGTTATAAACTGTAGCTGTTAAACCATTCTTGCCACAGGGGCAGCAGGCTCAGGGAGAGCCAGCCGAGCAGTGCTCCAGCCTTCTTCACTGAGCCCCCAGCACCCACCACCGGGGGAGACATTCCCTCCATGGGGAGTAAGACGCCATTTTCCTCTGCCCACTTTGCTCCACAGGAAGGGCAGAGAAAGCTGCCCCCAGTCTTTCAAGTCTGCCAAACCCCTAAAATTTCACCTCTGCATTTTCATCTGTTTCTTATTCAAAATATACTTTTAGAATAGTCATATTGCAAGCAGAGCTACTTATGATTTCTATTGTTTTCACCTGACAACTCACCTTTTCACTTCAGTCATAGAGAAAGACCCCTCAGCCACCGGACAGCTTTCTATTCAGGCTTCTCATACATCCCTGGATGGGCCCTTGAGCAGCCTGGTCTAGCGGGAGGTGTCCCTGCCCACGGCAGGGGGGGTGGAACTAGATGATCTTGAAGGTCCCTTCCAACCCAAACCATTCTGTGATTCTATGACCCCCAGTCTGTCAACAAGCCACAAAAATCAAAACGTAAATATCCAGCCTTGAACCACAACATTTTGGATTTTCCGAGTTCCCAGAAGTTGGGAAATAAGCCAGGCCTTGTTACTGCGTCAGAGGCTAAGTACAGGAGACGAAGGATTATGAGAGGAGCTGAGTTTCTTCATTAGCCTGACTTTTAAAACAAAGAGAAAGTCTGTCTCCTGTGGTGCCGGGGCAGGCGGTGCTGGAATGGCGGCCCTGCCTGGCTGCCCGCCCATGGATGCTGCCGCTTTCCCCTCCCGTCTCCCTGCACAGCAAAGACAACAAACAACTCCCTCCCACTTTGCATATTCCAATCTACCATTTCAAACAGAGTCCTTTGCTTTTTATCCTAAAGTGGTACTTGTTAAGGGAGCTGTGACCACTCAGGCTATTTCCTTTGAGGATGATAACACTGCTGCAGAAGCTTCATTATTATGCTAATCGAGCACAGTCTGAGCAGCTTTCATAACTGCCACATTAAATCATCTACCAAGGGGAGGCCTCAAGAGCCATTTACATTGCACTGTATGCATATTAATGAAGCCAGCAGCAGCAGAATTGTTTTTGAAGCAATAGTCAGGTAAGAAGGAAAAAAAACCAAAGGTGTTATTTTGAACGTTGGAAAAACTAGAGCTGGTTAAACTTCACAAAGGTTTTGCAAGTTTAGTACTGAGGCTGGGTTCTGTTGTCTGTAATTAGGGCTGAATAACACAACAGAGCAGAAACCTGCAGCTGCTGCAGTTGTGAGAGGTCTCTGTCACAGACTGCAGCGGCCCCAAAGTGTCCGTGCTGTACAGCACACAGTTCAGTCCTCAACCAAACATACAGAAGAGTCCTTCTTTCCTCACCCCGTCCTCCTCATGCCCCGGCCCCCTCCATCTTGCCCCAGGACACACCACTTGTGATGCACCTAAAGAAGATAATGCTACCACGAAATGAGATAAAGAACAATACCTAATAGTATGCCTTCAGAATAATTCAAACACAAGACCAAAGACATAAAAGCGAACAAGCCACATTTAGAGTGATCTTGGGCTGACAGCTGAATATAGATACACTCTCCCCAAAATAAAAACCACCTGGAAGCCACCACAGATGAAGGTGGATAAAGACAGACAGGTTGGGTTGAAGAAATAGCAGGAGCAATAATCACAGCAGCTCACCTGCCCAGACAGTGTCACGTTGCTTCTTTTCACATATGTTCTGGAAAATATGTATTCTGAAGAGGCAGTTTGAGGGCAGAACAGTGGCATTATTGACAGGAACTGGGAGCTTTTCCCACTCGTATAAGAAAACTGTATAAAGGAGAGAGCTCTATGGAAAAAGCGGATGATGTTGGCATTGTTATTCAAGCAAAGTCAAGACCTTTTTACCAGATCACAGGTTTGTTTAGACAGTTGGGCATATTTTTAAATGATTTATAGGTGAATATTATGTGCACTGGGGAAAGAGCACAGATTTTTGCAACGTGGCATCCCAGGAAGCATTTTATTTTATGATTCAAGCTGTGCACTCTCTTCCATCACTGTGTTCTGGTATATCAACAATCCACTTCCCTATCTTCCTCCTGCTACTCTCCTACTCTCCTCCCTGGACACCTACCCTCCAGACCCAAACATCGCTTGACAGCAATCCTTTGTGTCCTCAGGACATCACCTTCTGGTGCTCCCTCCTCCCCACACCTCTTTGTTCCCAAGGGATTCAGTAAGAGAAAGACAGTGTTTACAAGAGCAAGAATTACCCGGAACCAGTAACAAATTACTTTTCTGTATGGATAGGAAGTGTTTATCCACAATCTCATTTGAAACCCAAGAACATATCTGCATCAAAATATATATTTTCCTTACAAATTAAGATACTTTTTGCATACTATTGCTGCAAATGCCACAGCAAACCTCACATATTATATACGTGCAAAAGGTTGATATAAAGTCAGTCCCACAACCTTCTAAATAAGCCTTTGCAAGCCTTTACCTGCCAAGACAAGGCTAGAACTAGAATAATGAAAGTCTGCAATAGTCTTATCCAATCTAAGAGCAAAGAATGCCTTGGATGGAGTGGTTCTTCACAGAATCACGGAATTCACAGAATCACGGAATTTTTCAGAGTTGGAAGGGACCTCTAGAGATCATCTAGTCCAACTCCCCTGCTAAAGCAGGATTGGCTAGAGCACACTACTCAGGTCTTGAAAGTCTCCAGAGGAGGGGACTCCACAACCCCCCTGGGCAGCCTGTTCTAGTGCTCTGTCACCCTCACCGTAAAGAAGTTTTTTCTCATATTTGATCGGAATTTCCTATGTTCCAGCTTGTGCCCGTTACCCCTTGTCCTGTTACTGGGAACCACTGAAAAGAGTCTGGCTCCATCCTCCTTAAACCCACCCTTTAGATACTTGTAAACGTTAATAAGGTCTCCCCTCAGCCTTCTCTTCTCCAGGCTAAAGAGTCCCAGCTCTCTCAGCCTTTCCTCATGAGGGAGGTGCTCCAATCCCTCAGTCATCTTTGTTGCCCTACGCTCGACTCTCTCCAGCAGTTCCCTGTCTCTCTTGAACTGGGGAGCCCAGAACTGGACACAGTATTCCAGTTGTGGCCTCACCAGGGCAGAGTAGAGGGGGAGAATGACCTCCCTTAACCTGCTGGCCACACTCTCCCTATGCAGCCCAGAATTCTGTTGGCCTTCTTGGCAACAAGGGCACATTGCTTGCTCATGGATAATTTACTGTCTACCAAGACCCCCAGATCCTTTTCTTCAGACCTGCTTTCCAGCAGGTCCACCCCTAACCTATACTGGTGCCTGACATTCTTTCTCCCCAGGTGCAGGGCCCTACACTTGTCCTTGTTGAACCTCATTAGGTTCTTCTCTGCCCAGCTCTCCAGCCTGTCTAGGTCACGCTGGATGGCAGCACCCCAGCCCTCTGGGGTGTCAGCCACCCCACCCAATTTGGTCTCATCAGCGAACTTGCTCAGCATATATACGTTCTTCAGAATAACGACACTAGCCAAAAGGAAAAGCTCTGTACAAACTTAGCACAGCGATGAAGAAAAGCAGACACTTTGCTGCAGGATGACTTACCCAGTCCTCCCCACTCTAATGGAAATGATTCTGTACTCCAGTCTTTAACTGAAGATCCACAAATTGACTTCGGAATCACCTCCCTAGTCTTATTTTCCAGTCGTTTAAAAATGTTTCCTGCCCCATTGATTTTTTTTGACAACACATCACTCAACAAATAATGCTCATGTTCCCATAATAACTGCCCTCCCCACTGAAAGCCGGAAAGTTTCAGTTTTCCATTTTTGACACTTTTCCTTAAAATGCTACCTTTCCTGTCTCAGTTCTGTTGCCTGCATTGAAGGGTACAGTATCATCACATATAATTACACAGAACTGAGTTTAAACGGACTTTCTTGAAAATGTCAATGCTGGTTTTGATTTCAAGTCTCAGTAATGTAAAATAAATAAATAAAAGGTAGGGTAAAATTCTAAAGGAGATTAATTTGAGATTTGTCAGCCCCAGTCTGCTATAGATGCTTTTGTAAACTAATTAGGCAGATAAACTGGCACAAGTAGATATTATAATGTCCATCACTCATGACTCCTGAGATATTTCAAAATACCAAACTTTAACTGGAATCTAGTATATAGCACCCTTGAAAAGGAAAGAAAAGATTTACAAGTATCTTATAATTCAACAAGCAATAGTAATCTGATAATACTATGCTGTGATAGAACAATATAACACAACTACATAAATACTCCCACAAAACCAGTGGCAATATAGCCTTAATTATGAAATATTATACATAAATGTAAATAGATTTTTGTACACCTAAAATGTACCAGCAAAACATAAGAAGTGTTTTGAGAGACTGCCAAAGAGCTTAGTTCAGCAAATGGATAAAATATGTAGCATTTCAAGTATCTAATCGCACATCATGTACATACACTGCATTTGATTTGCCTTTTGCACACCTTACTCCCATTTTCGTCCAATTAGCTGTTCAGCTTCAAGAGCTTTGGGATACAGACTGACTTCTCCTGCATGTTTATATAGTATCTCTCAACAGCACAACAGGGCTCACTCCTAAATGAGGTCTTTGCATGCTACCGTTATTGTTGGTGTTAATGATCATGGAAATGATTTGCATGTAGCAAAGTAAGAGGCACATGGTAAGAGTGCATACAGGCATACTCTGCTTGCATTATGAGTGATAATTCCACAGGCTAATTTTCTTTCATTACCTAAGCAAGGCAAGTCTTAGAAATGTGTTTGCTTGGCAGTTCTATGAAAGGGATTGCTGTAAGCAAATTACCTAATCCTAACCTTTGAAATATGAACAGATGACAGAAGAGAGAGAAATTCCATTAGCTAATAAGATAAAAAGTATACTCAACAAGGTAAAGTTCATATTCAAGAATCTAGTCTTGTACATAGAGAGCTCAGAAGATACCCAGAGAGCTCTGAATGGTTTTGATTTGTATAAAAGTCCCACAAGTCTTCATTCCTAATCTCTGAAAGCCTGACATCAAATTAAACCTATATATGTGGTTTTGCTGGGGGATGGGATGAGGATGAAACTACTACGTGTATTTCCTAAGATATTATCGACAGAGGGGACATTTCGCACTGTTGATACCCAAGGATTCAGCTTCATTGCTAGTCTGTGAATCACAAGTTGCTAAACCACTGTCTGCCTATTTCATTTTAAGCACTATTTTATCCAAACCATTTGATGTCTATTAGATCACTGCAACATGCTGGTTTTGCCCTGTGTAGTTTCCGATGTCTGTTTTAGAAATGATTTATTCTTTTTCACGTCCCCAGAGCTGTTCTGCATGCTATTACCATCTCTTCCAGAAGGGATTTTTTCTGCAAGGTGGAGTTATGAGAGATTTCAGTATTGTCACTGCAGAGTTGCTCTCTCAAGTACCACAGCCCCTGGGGCTAACTCAGCTAGCTGGAACATCTTTTGGGAGAATCAGGGGGGCTTCATAAGATCATCTAAGAATGAAAGAGATGCAGCAGTGTATCAGATGATGTGCCTGTGGGACAGCACTGCAACTGGCTCATCAGACTGGACACTCAAGTGCCAAGACAGCATCTGAGTCTACAGGTAAGGCTGAGCCACTGTTGGATCCTGCTTTCCTTCATGAGACTACACAAAGCCAGAAGGTCCAAAATGCTCTCTGGAAGCAACTTCTCATTCTCAGTTAGATTCATCACTCAGTGGTTAAGAAACAAAAAAAGTGCCAACTCTATCCTTCATTACAGAATAACTGCCTAATCTTTTCTGCACTGTAGGTGACAGTTTTGGAGCTCCAAACTCCATTAAGAGTTCGTATTTTGGATATCAGCCATCCTTATTTCTGTCTGGCAGGCGATAGCAGGGAAGAGAGGACAAACCTTCTTTTTCAGGCTGGGAACACCAGCCATCAGAAGCCAGCAGAGACACTAGACAGAAACCCTTAAAGCTGAAAACCTGCAAGTTGCTCTCCTCTGACAGAGGCTTCCAGGGATGCCACAGGCAGACAGACAGCTGAGGAGGAGGAAATTGCTCCCCTCCTTTCTTTCTTATCCTCTGTAGCTCAAGGCCATCAACTAGACATGTTGTGAGGAATATATAGCTCATTTTCTCTTAAAACACAACACTTCTTGTAGGTCTACAGTTTGTTATTTCCAGACAGAACGTTTTTTAAAATTATGTTGTTCAAATTGACTATGTTTCCTTGTATTGCTAATTAATCATCAGAGCAAATCAGCCAGCACCTAGACTTCTTCAATGTCATGTAGAAGCTGAGCTAAAAAATTGACCATGTTCAAAGGAAAGTCTATATTTATTAATGGACAGAACAAACCAAATACCCGGGTTAGAGGAATATGCACGTGTGTAACAACACTTCCCAATTTTGAAAAGTGAGTTATTTCTCTGCAGGGACAGCTTAATACAACAGAGTGCATAGACCTGGACCTCTGCCAGCACCTGTCTGTTCAGGAATTTCATCCACTTTAATAAGCTGCTGCTCCCTGGATCTCAATTAACCAGACAAGCTGGTGCAACTGTAGAGAACTCAAAAATAAGAGAGAGAAGATTTCACAGCTTCTCCATCTGTAGGCCTTCTGTAAGCATGACACATACAAATAGAACTTAATATTGTAGGTGACATCCTTAAAATTATGAATTACAGTGAGGCAATGAGAAGCTTGTAGAGAAACATCAGCATGATGCCCCAGAACAAATGTTAGTTCTCATGGCTAACTTCAATCATTGTCATCAGAAGTCAACATCTCTACTAAGCACCGTATTGATACAATGGCTCTAGTGAAATCTGAGATCTGCCAGAACTGCTAACTGCTCCAAGAATTAACCCCAGCTCCAAGTAGGCAGAAGGGTTCACCAGCACGAATCTAATTATGGGATCAAGGCCCACATTTATACAATGACAATTTAACTACCATAATATAGATACATCAAAAGACTTGAACAACACAGTAAATCATGAGAACCTAATTTTCACTTTATAAGAGTCTCACAGGATTTTAAAGGAATGGAACCAATAGATTCCTAAAGAAATTACAATAAAATCCCACAATGTTTGCTAGGTAATTGTATTCTTTCCACACATTTTCCAACTTTACTATAGAATTCCAGAGCAGGGATAAGTTTCCAGTCAATTATCTTCGCTTCCACATGTAACCCAGAGATTCCTACTAAATACCACCGGATTGTTCACATGCACTTTATTTTTTAATAATGACATAAAATGCTGCTACCCTGTCCCATAAAGCAGTCTATCATTTACTAGACTCATTATCTGTCTGCTCTATTGGGATTGTATGCCCTTAGGATGGGATCTTTCAGTGTTTATTGGTACTTAGCACAATATAGCTGTTAACCAAGTTGTGGTGTTAAGGTTTTATCATAATAATGCAGAATTTAGCATTTCTTTAACAGGGCATTATAGACAAGTTTTGTCAAAAATGTATATTGTTTTAAACAGTGCTAGCAAAATTAATATACATTTTTATCTCGTGATAAAAGAGATGTTTATTCTGTTTCAGTTCAGGTCACACCAGAAGCACAGGTTATATTTATTAAGAACACTTTAAAAGTGGTAGGATGGACTGTGGATTAAAAAGAAGTGGAAATCAGTATGTTATACACCATTTTTTCAAAGCAAGTTATTGCAAACAGGAATCAGAACATGTCTGGTGATTTACACTACTTATAAAACAATTTAATTCATCTCTAGTACACTATCCTACACATCACTTTCCAAAGTACTTAGATGACTGGAGAGGATATAACCAGGTGTAAATTTACTGGTAAAACAACCATCAATGGAAGATACATATGAGTCACGACCTGTTGCTGCTCTCAGGGGTGTTTAATCAACTCCTGCTGATTCCTTGGAGTCTTATCTACAGGCAACCAGAAACCATAAAAGACAGCTGAAAGCGGAAGACACTACCAATGCGTAAGGTAGGCAAATAAGCATCAAGGCTAAACTGGCATATAACAAGGAAATATGGCAAGACAAAATATTCGCAGATTTCAAACCCCAATATCTCGCTATTTGATAGGTCTATTCATATCCCAAGTTTTTAATTCGGGCAACCTTCTCTGCTGTGCTGCCTAATACAAACCGGGTATTGAAAAGACAATAGACGTACATGATACGACACAGAACACAGATTTTTAATTTACAAAACATTATAAACTACTTTCCAATAGCTAGTCCTGCTCAGATTTTACATTTATATCCCAAGGAGATGAATATGAAAATTCAGTCTGAGGAAGGAATTAAGCATGAAAACGTTAAGCCAACACAAATAAAAGTTAATCTAAGTTTTAAGTAACTGGCAGATAGAAAACCTTTGATAGAAACTAGGGGCAATCACACTCCTAGGCAGTGCTGACCCCCACCCTCATATTAAGGCAAAAGACAAGGAGCCCTTAAACGAGGTGAATTTCCTTAAAGAAGTGCAGTATATTAATTCTCTCTTATGGCTGCACCACTATTCCTAATACAAATAAACCCATTTTTCTTCATTTTCTTTTCTTTTTCTGAGTGTCAGAGGTGCAGCAATATCTATGTCTCCTGCCAAGGTAATAAAAACTCTAAGATGGACAGAAAAATCATGGGCTTCCTTTCTGTTGATTTTTGGACTGTTTCACACTGAGTATACCTCCGTTAACGTTAGTACACCATGGCCATATAATTCTTACACTCATCCCACGGAGGCACACCACATTAGATTATCATACTCAATGACATGACATAACCCGATTCACACTGTAGATCTTCACTGGTAGACTTGAGGTCAGGGTAAAACAAATTGCATCAGTGTTATCTGTGGGATCAATTGATTGCAAGGTCTAATATGGCTAAAGTCCAAGAGAATATGTGAATGCTCCAGACATAGAGCATTTCTTTGAAATCAATGATTGCTTGAAAGGCTTGATAACTAGAGGCTTTGGGCTATTAACACCAGCCGGTCTTTAAGTCCACACAAATTGTTATAGCTTTTATAACCTTTTCTTATCTAAAGAAAACAATTAAACATTTTAATTACATTACAGGGATGACAGAAGATAATTGGAGTTATCAGGAAATTATGTAGTCCTGTTAAAGTGAGTTACTATGTCATTTCCATTGCTTACCAATGTACTTGCCATCTAGATAAAGTAAAAGTAACTGTTCAATTAGATCCATATTCAAACCAAAAAGATGGAAGAATAAAAAATAAGTAACACAAAACCAAATGAATTATCATATTAAGCTGGTATTGTATAATCTTCAAAGGACCCTTCTAATGAGGGAGCCTGAGTTTAAAAAGTGTAGTTATCACCTGTGGAAACTACTTTTCATACCTACCTTTATTTTAAAATTGTGACGTCCATGAACAGATAGGAAAATTCTATGTTTATATAGCTTCTATGAACTATCCTGCACCATTTGCTTAAAACATGGCACAACCAGTAGAGGACAACCTGTCAACAGGTGCTCTTTGTATTACTTGATAAAGTATTGGCCTCTTTAGATCTTTTCTGGGTCTCAAAAGCTCCTACTTCTGAAATATCAGGAGTTTTGCCCTGTATTTCAGTACATCAGTTCTTCATTGGAATCAGGTTATTACAGTGAGATTTGCATAGGACTATGTGTCTAAATGGGGTGGCTTTTACAGTACGACTTCAGCCTGTTTGCAATATGAAGAGAATGTGTAGGAACGCACCCCTTAATATTTTGCTGCCATTCTTTTCTTGCACAAATTGCTAAGGCTGAACAGCAGGCACAACAGCAGTTGCATTAGTTCCCAGGGAATTCCTGGTCATGATGTGCCAGTCTGTTGGACTTTGAAGATTTACTGGTTTGCACTTAAGGGAAATTTATAAGAAAATATTTACAAGTGCTCATTAGGGCTAAATTGTATCCTTATCCTGTGCAGGTACACGGGGAATTAAGAAAATTCTATAATGAGAATGGATGTAAAGCTATAATGCTTATGCAGAAGTAGTCAGCTGGACTAGGGAAAGATGAAGAATTGCACTACAAATACAGCAAAGGGGCCATCATTGGTAGAAAGTGGAATATGAGTCACCTTTATTATGGACGTAGTCACACTGGGATGTATAAACAGCAATATATTCTAAAAATATTATGTTACCTAGCCTTTTCTCACCTTCAGCCCTGGTGAGGCTTCAGCTCTAGTACTGTGCCCCGGTTTTTTCTGGTACTTGAAGCAGGTTGTAGAACAGAGGCAATACAGAAAAAACTATGCCACAAGATTTATGTTCTCCATAGTGTGTAGGTGGCCTAGATGATCCGAAAGGAAAGACTGGCCTGCAAGAGATTTATGCAGAGAACAGGATTACAATTATCAATTACAGAAGTGATACACATGAGATTGCCATGTCCACAGCAGATGAAACTGTAGCAGAGAAGCCTCAGATTGAACTAAAACATGGGAACAGATTGTGCAGATGTCTTACAGAGCGTATAAGTAATGGCCCGCACAGACGATCTTGCTATGAAGGGAGAGAGAGACAGACATGTGGGACGCACCCACATGATTTAATTTTTTTTTTTTTTTTTAACAGAGTCTCACTTCAGTTCCTCATTGTATTGCTAGGAACTGAAAGCTTACATGATGATGCTTCTCTAGGAAGTAAATGAGTGAAAAATCTGCATGGCTGGGTATGTAAGGCTAAAAGTCCACACACTAAGCAGCAGACCGAGCAGCTCAGAATGGGGAAAGAACTACAATTCCATCCTAGCCAACACACCACAGACTGAATCGTGATCAATCCTGATTTACCAAGACTTTTACTGTACTAACCAAAAAACCAGGTTCCCTAGCTGGGGACTTGACCACCTCACAGGCTTTGTGCAGAACAGGACCTGTAACACGTGATTTGGGGTTACTTATGCAGCACCCTGAAAGGAATAAAAGACACTGCTTTGAATTTACATGACAGAAGAGTAATGAAATTCTGAATCAGATTCATACTAGTAATTTAGATAGCGTCTCACCTAGCACAGTCATAACTTGACTTGCATCAAGTTGGGTGGCTCAGGATGGAGTCCACTGCTTTGGAATGCGAGGCTTCACCATCTGATAGGTGATGCTAGGGGGAAAGGGGCAGTTAGTGCACCTTAGGAAAATTCGAACGTTCAATTCCGACCTGGTGACGTCACTTGAGATTAGTTTGAAAACTTCATAAGGTATCAAGTAAAGCCCTCTTTCCAAAGACTGAGGAGAAGTAGGAGGCTAGTCCTTCTGAAACTACAAAACTAACTACTATCTAACATCCCACTTCAGATGGTCACAGTTTCTACTTGTTTCTTGCAAGCGCTCCGCCATACAGGCATGGTCTTCAACAATCACTGGGGAGACCTAGGTTTTCTCTTTGCTAGAGAATGCCCAAATAGGACAAAGCAGTGACCACCAGAGTCACCAGTGTTAAGCACAAGGAATTAGCACCTGTGCAAGTCTATGAGAGGTCAGGTCTTGCAAGCAAATCAGGATTTATGAGTCTTTGCTTGCAAGTTGAACATATGAGGTTGCATGTTTCAGGACAAAAAATAACGGCATGCAAACCCTGCAAAAGAAAACTTGGCACATCTGAATTTTATGACAGCGTGGGGATGGATTAAAATTGAAGTCTGTAAGATTTCATTTCCAGGTGTTTTCATTGTGACCACTTTATTTTGGTATAGTTTGGTTTCTCAATTTCAATCTGTCTGGAGGTCTACACATTTCCTACATATAAAGAGGAATTATTTGGTTTGTCTCAGGGAAAAGGCTATTGGAGATGATGTGTGTTCCCTTACTTATATGTAAAACAACATTTTTTTTATATTTTTCCGTATTATCCAGTCATTTATTCCATCTTTTGTGAAGTTTGGCATTTTACACAGATTGCACACATAGGTTTGTTTCCATTGACTTATTTGCCATTTGTACAGATACAAAACCAGCCAGAATTAGGCTCAAAGGACTCCATCTATTTTTCCAGACAACTCAGCAGACTGCCTGTAAACATAACAGATCCACCTATTACAGCACAGTAAATTTAGCTGTCCTGATACCTGAAATTTCTTCCTACCAGAGAGACACGCATGCAGCCATTTGTAATATTACGGGCCATGAGAAGCCAGAACTGATGGTCTGGTTGTTCACAGAATAATTATAATCCCTGAACTGATACTCTGCTCAATACCTTTAGGAAGTTTGGTTACAGCTACACAAAGTCTCAGATGGTTGCATGCAAAAATAGGCACAAGCTGTTCATGAGGCAAATGCTAAATAAATCTTCATAGGAAAGTTGCTACTGTGGAAAAATTCTCATGTCTATCTGAGTTCTAAATTTACCCTAATATGCCAACCTTAGGCCACTCATAACAAGCACTGATGACATGTCCGGCATCGCTTGACCCTGATAATCTGCTCACTTGCTTTTAAAATTCTTTTCCCACAGGATGTACCACCTGTACAAGTCTCCAGTGTTTTTTTCACAAGGTCTCTGAGCAGATGTGGCCTTGGGGAGCAATCCACCATATTAAACAACTGCAAATAGTTCTCCTGATCTACATGACAAGCTATACTGGACAAAATGGTGCTATAAGGGAAGAATTATTTGAATGTGAAAAGGGTTATAGCTCACCAGGGAAAGCAGGAAAGCAGACAATGGTCACAGTATCACTGATGATATTGAGAAAGTGGGACAGTATTATAATTATCTCCTTATCATGGCTGTCTTTTCTTAAACGAGCCATTAAGAATACCTGATATAGATGCTTAAACGTAAAATAAAATTCCAATCTCCTTTTTTTTTTCTTATACAGGTTTTTGGGTCTTTCTGTACACGTTCTGCTTTTGAGGGGGAAGCTTACATGTGGCCTTATACTACTATCCAGCTTCGCAAAGGATGAGACATTCATAAGGACTCAATGAACTTTTATCATGCAGGACCCAATATAAATTCTGCCTAATTTAATGAAGAAACCCAGAGAACAATCACTGGATATTTTATGAAACCGACTGTGCTGCATGCTGGAAGGTCAAGTCCGATGTACATCAAGAGCCCACAGGAGTGCAGGCCAAGAACTGGGACTTAATCTTACACATTTTGTTTATACTCACAAGGAAAAACATCCTGCGTAAGGCATCTGCGGAGAAAACTGCTTCACTGAGTGGTGACAAATCTTTCAGACACTAAAATAAAGGTGAAATAGGGCTGTCAATAGAGCAGCTATAATGACAAAAAGCGAATCAGCAGTTTTTGCTGTTTTAAACACTAAAACACCAGCTTTCAGACATCTTTGTTTTTATGATGCATCTAAGGGAAATATGTGCTTCATATGAATTCATAGTTATTACACCACTGCTACAACACTTTAGTGTCAGCATTTTGACGGTGAACCTTGTAGCACTAGATCTGTAACTTTACCATAAAAATTTGCCCAAGGAAGGAACCTGACATAAAAGCTAACATAGGTATGTTATTCTAAGGTGGGGAGGATTCAACATTTTGATCTTAGACAAATATAAACACAAGCAACGATTCAGTCATTTTTTGATTCAGATTGAATATGTAACACAATACCAAGTGTAATAAATCAATCATTTATAGTATCATACCCTTCTGATATTGAGATATTTTAAGACATCCTCATTATGTAAACAGGGTGTCTCCACCATTCAAGAAAGATGTTTTTGTAGTTCTTTACCTTCAGCCAGTTGCTTCATAAGTATGTGGCCAGAACACACACCTTTCCTGCAGAGGTGTTACTATTTCCATTTTATAGCTGGGACTTACAGCTCAGAGACTTGCCAAAGGACAGGAAGTGTGTGTCAGAGTGAAAAATCAACCTTCTACCCTAAATCCTTAGCCTTCACACCAATCATAAGAATACCAGCAACATTCTGATCTCTTCATCAGAGTGAATTTGCACCAAGAGCTTATTTTTTTTTTATTAAGATCTCTCAGTTCTAAGTCTCTCAGCAACAGCAACTATCACCTCTGTAACAACTGGACTAGAAGCCAACTCAAATAAAAAATATTCTGAGATTGATTCCACATCATCATGCGTATCCTTTCAGCAACAAAATTACAAAATCTAAATGGAGATTATTCTGAGCCCACGTCTTTTGGACTGTGAGCACTGGTGATTGTGCTATGAACCTAGACTGAATGTTGATATGCACTGAATATATTTATGTTTCCGTCTGGGAGGGACTGTGTATCTTAATGATGATAAAAGCAGTTAGAAATTCAGTTTGCTTCCTCATTCCACAGTTTATAGCTTTGAAAGGAAAAATATGATCTCCTAAGCAATTTGCAAAGCACACAACCTAAATTTGAAAAAGAATAAGATTATTCTATTAATGAAGATGTGCAAGCACAATGTTAGATGACTAAGAAAGGAAAAAAAAAAGAAAAAGCAACATCACAAAAAGCCGTTCCATTATTCTTAATAAAAGTAGAAAAAAAACCCTTGAAATCTAACAAGTTACAATCATGAAGTTGACTCCCACATTAACAAAGGGCTCTGGAGTCATTTGCTGGGGATCAGAGCAAGGTTACTTTTAAATTCAAATGTGTGCAGTCTGGGTTGCAGTACTGTTCTGATACTGGCCATTTTGATAATGTAAAAGAGTATGCTTTAACAATAATGTACCAATGATAATAATGTTGCTGTAGAAGTGTTTTAGAATATGTAGTAGCACATAGAATACATTAATGTATATTGTTTAAAATCTACACAAAGTATATTATTTGGGATCTAAGTGGGTAATTCCTTTGAGCTGCAGTCTCCAAGATAACAACTTTAACATCTGGTTCCCCATTGTGTGTTGCCAGCAGTTCTTGTTTGTTTGCTTTATGTATTAAAGCATCACTTCAGCATAATTAAGTATCGCTTCATATTCAATATCTACTGTACAGAAATAAAAACATCCGTATTATTAATTACTTTGAAAAGTGGAAAAGGTTCCTAATTGCCAACAGAAATTTCATATTTTAAATTAGTGTAGTCAATGGGTATTAACAGCATGACAGAGAGACACATGAAGATCCCTCTCCAAACCGCCACTCCTCATTTATATGCTAGTTTCTAACGTTACAGGAAAACTGCTATACAGTGTGCTATAACAGAGAAACACATCCATATTATATTCAACAACTATAAACTCAGATTCCATTCTCCTTGATTCACCACTTAAGCAGGAAGATGAATTGAGGCTCAATTAGAAAGGTGCATCAAGAGAGAAGACAGAGACTCAGTCTGACGCTGAGACCAGCTGATGCATACATCTATCTTCGCAGTAGAGGGGGGTGGTACTTTATCGTTTATCACGTGAGAGGCTTAGGACATTGTAGTTTAAAACAGCTAAATTAATCAGTGTACTGACAACTCTTTTTTTCTAACAAGATTCCTCCTTACTTAAGTAAGTTCATTTCCAGATATTAAAACCAAATTTTAGTTTGAGGCTTAACCTCAGACTTCTGCGCTAGCAAGGGCCACCACAGCATATCCCATCAATACTGTATTTCCAGCCCATGAATCTGAAACTGATTTCCAAAAGCAAATGCTCTCTTGTCCAGAGACAGGCAGTGAAACTGCAGGCCCTGGGGAAGGAAGGGGAGACGCTCCACATCATTAACAGAGAACAGCTTTGCAGGAACGTTTCATAAGTTTAGGAATCGCTCAGATCCCATGGTGCTGCACACCATAGGACCTCCCTGGGAAAATTAACCAGAGATGTGTGCATGCAGTATATTTATCATTTAATTATTTCTACATATTAAGATTTTGTCACACTTTCTATTTTGACTTTTATTTTGGACACTTGTAAAGGCTTGTCCGAAAGACTAATGCTTATTTTCCAAGATGTTTATGATAGTGCTTCTCAAGGAATATCCTGGGATCTCTTTCATGATACCCAAACATGGGAGAATTAGGACGAGAATCTCTATCTTCTAGGGGACTTTTGAGTGTAATTCACAGAAATTCTGCTGCCAGTTTCTGTTCATCTACAAAACCTCTTTGTTTTGGCAACCAGACATTGTTTCTGAGGGCTTTCTACTCTAGCCCTCAAAGCATGAAGCAGCAGGAGTGGAAGTAAGAGTCTCGCCTTTGATCATTAACAAAGATCAGCTCTGATGGATGCCTTCAGGCTCACAGTTTTCTCACTGGGCTGGCCCCAACAGTGCTTGACAGATTATCTCTTGATAAACCACTCCAATTTGCCACAGGACATTCATCTTCCTGGCTATTCCTGACACTCCTGTGTGCATCAGGCCGCGGTAAACATTGCCACTGCACCCATGCCATAGAAACATGAAGATTGTGGAGACATCAGTAGTCACTACAGAATGACTACACTGAGAAAACTTTTTGCAGTCTAGTTGTCTCTGAAAGGTTTCGCTGCCATATTGCTCCACAGCAGCTAGGTACATATTTTGGTACTGCTCTTACAGTTCCTTCTGTATGGCAACTTGCCATATGTAATTGGTATGATCCTACCTTTCAGCATAATAGATTCCAAAAAACATGTAATGTTTAGGCCAGAGGTAGTTCAAATAGTCTATGATCCTTTGCAAAGCTGTTCAAGTCAGAAAGCTTCAGCTAAAAATGTCTGAAGATCCATGGGAAAATTTATCATGCCAAACCACTACACTACTCACGTAAGGCTGAAGCAAATGGAAACATATCGTGAAATAAACTGTAATTCTTTGTCAGAGTCAACAGCCCATGTGAAACAGGGGGGGAAAAAAAGCCTTCCTGTAGCCTCCAAGGATACAACCAATGGAAGCAATTTCACAGGAGGCTCCACAGAATTTTATCTACACTGAATCATACGCTGCAGCAGCCAGGCCCTCCTCTGTGTATGTAGGATCCAAAACCGTACAAATTGAACTCATATAAAACCAATCTTAAAGCCCAGTCACTCCTAGGTTCCTTGGTTCACTGAGATTTGAAATTTCATATATCCATCTAGATAACCTGCTCTGACAGAAAAAGCATTATTATACTTTAACATTAGGGATTTGAAAATGCAATTCCTTAAACAATGATCATTCAACCCACCATGTCCACATACGTTCACTCTCAAATGTAAACCCTTAATGACACGTAACTGGGGAGTGTTTACCTTATTTTTACAAAGCTGAGAGTAGACCTGAAGTGCACTGTGACCAATCACACTGAAAAGAATGCAGCATCCAAAGGGCAGCTGAAGCAAATTATTCAAATTATCTACTGGTTCAGAATTTCCTGCATGAGAGTCATTCAATTTTGTTTGTATCAAAACAGTGAGATTATAAATAAACTGACAGAAAACAAACTCTGTTGGCAGATCATCCTCAGTGGAAGTTGGTTTGAGGGTTTTTTTACTCCAAAGCATCTCTCAGTCTCTAAGAGCACCGCAACCCACACAGCTTTCTAAAAACATCCAAGAGAACCCAGATTTTTAACATCTGCCTACCAGCCAAACTGACCTCCAAGGTGCTATGCATCTGGATGGCTTTACCCAAAGAATGTGCAATATTGAAGGAATCCTAACTTAAATGTTTTTCAAGGCAACTTCACACACAGAGAAGAAACTCACAAGCACAAACCTGGGAAAATAATAACGCCCCTGGATTTGTTGGCTTGGGTTTTAATTTTGTTAGAATGCTAGTGTATTAAGGGTTAGAAGAAAATAAAAGCACTAAATCGGATGCACTGGAGAGGGAATGGCATCTAGGATGTTGCCGAATATGCTCAGCACCTAAGAGAAATGAAGCTTCAGGACTCTATCTGCCTATATAAGATCTGGATTCAGTATTACATCCCTGTTTGACAAAACACCCCAGCACAGGCTTAAAGCTAAGCCTACACTTAAATTCCACTGAAGACAAGATAGATTTTTTTAAGCTGTCAATCACTACAGAAGCTAAAGGCTTTGAGTTCAGGCATCCTAATTCTCACCTGCAGACAGCAGGACTCCTGTAAGAGAGAACAATTTTCTGTAGCATACCTCACTATTTGAAGAAAACAGTTATTACAGTTTTCTCACCCTGAAGTTAGGTATTTAAATCCCAAGCTAGGTATATAAATAATAAAGCTGCATGATTTTCAGACATGTTGAGTTCCCACTGATTTTAATGAGAGCAGTACATGTTCAGATCCTCTTGAAAGAAAGGTTGTTTAGGTACCTAAGTATGAATGAAGAAGCCCGACTTTCAGATGGAAACTGCTTTTATAAGAGCCAGCTGGAGTTTTTTATTTCATGTTGCACACCACTGATTAGGGATTCTGGCTCTGGGTGATTATCAAGCAGCACATTAGAGAGGAAGGGCAGTGCCCTTGTTTACACTGGGATGGTACCTGAAGCACCTGAAATAGACTGCCATCCAACCACTAATGGTGAAGTTAAAAAATGTGCAATTTAAACTGAATTTCTTCACTAATAGCTCCACACATGCCTAGAATTCCTAACAAGAAGAAAAGGAAAGCTATAGTATCACAAGAAAACATCATAGCTTCAGACTTCTCAGACATGGCAGGGGCGAGACATATTTCACTGTTCTTGATTTGCTATGGGTATTTTAGTACATATCTGACCCAAACCAAGTTCATTTCCATGGTTTCTCCATTAAAAGAAAGGAAAGAGACGGGCATCTGGGAATGGATAAGCCGTTATGTACTTTGGCCAGCAAGCTTCAGTGTCATTACCATTTGACCCCTCAGCTCTATTTCCGAGGTGGCAGGGAGAAGCGATACACCACCTGTATGAATCCCTTTTCTGTCACCTTCTTGAAGTTTGGCAGGTGCAAGACTCCAGCTATTAAGCTCTAATCCATACAACATTGATCACTATCTCCAGTACCTTCTTTTGTCAATATATTCGGTGGTGAAAGCAAAACCCTGTGCAGTACTTTGGAAGAGATCCTTTTGCAGCGTCTGGGATACAGCTGACAGGGGAGAGCTGCTTACTGGCGCTCACGCTATTAAAACAATGTGTGTGGCACAATCTATCATCCATGTTAAACATTAAGCAGTCTGTAATATCAATTACCAATTAAGAGCTGACAAACGCATCTTCGCAACTAGCAGCCCAGCGAAATTACAGTCTGCTGGTACGAGAACAATTTCTAGACTTTTCTAGACTTATTCTCCCACACCATTCTCAATAAGGAGGAAGAAACCCAACTGTCTGAGAGAAGCCACGGAAAAACTGGGGATTTTCAGATGTTCTTTCCAGATTTTTTACTTTACAAGATCATCACATTTCCCAGTGCCACGTTGCGTTTATTAGTGTAAACAACATGATGGGTAAGATCAGATCAGCAGGCACGAAAACAATTCATATTGCTGGCAGAGTTTAGATACCTGCTCATTACTTTCAGGAAAGTAACGCTCACTACTTTCAGCTAATTGCTCATAAGGACACAGCTTTTTCAAGAAACTGTTAATTTAACTGCTTAATGGATATTCTTGTCACAGTAGGCCAAGAAAAGTCACATCAAAACTTTGACACATCACCTGGTGCTATTTTATATTTTAAGAAATTGGGCACACATCACACTCCAGTGTGATGCATTATTAAGTGTCATTTCAGGATATGAGACAATCAATCAGAAAAATCCTTTGGGATCATAAGAAATTGAATAACTGACATTTCTGCATGAACATAAGTGTAGGAGGGAGTAAAGAGGCTGCCATTTGAGAAACAAACAGTTCAAAGAAGCTTAATTATTTCTCTTTCCCTTTTCACCTCATAAAGATTCCTAGTTGCGTTGTATTTAGGCCTCAAATTTAAGGCCCTTCCTCTGCTCAGTGCCAGGATTTCCCACCATCGACACCGTGAGTCCTGGAACATAGAGAAATTCTCTTCTAAGAACTTGATGAAGTTACTCAGACCGTTTGGCCTTGGGCTTGCATTCTTTATGTGAAATGAAATGCTAAGAAATACTACGAAGGCCAGTAACAGAGGGGATTAGGGAATCTCTCCGGATCGCTCCCTCACTTCCCATCCCCTTCCCCTCTCCCTCTGTGCTAGGCCAGGCTGCTTTCCCAGGCCAGGCTGCGTGCATTTAAATAAAACACCTATGTTACGGTAACCGAAACCCCCTTTGGAAAAACAAAAAACAAAACAAAACAACAACAAAACAAAAAAACCCCAACCAACATCTCCCCACCCCCCAAAAAGACCCTCAAAACCCCAAAAACCCAAAACAAACAAAAAACCACCCCCGCTCCTGTTTATCTGAAACAATACAAACCTATTCCGATAGGTATAAACGGTCACTGCAAAAATGACTTTTGTGACCCAGTATATCAAACCCAGCATTCCTGTTTGGCATAGGCTTGGCAGCTTTAGTTCAAAACCAGTCCAGGTTGGAAAAAGGACATGTCTATCACACACGTAATGGCTGTTAGTGCTCTACATTGAGATAATTTACGAATACCAAGAGGGCTAGATTCTGCAACCAAGGTTCTGGAAAAGGCATATTAAAATACATTTTATAACCGATATAATTCCTTTATTTCTTTAGATGTGAATGCCTCCCTTTGGTCATTTTTCATGTATTTTACAAGCCTGCACATCTAATCCCCAGGCAAACTACCCACCTCAAAGAGGCAGCTCTTGAGCAAAAGAAGCAGTCAAAAGAAGCACTGGTACACTTGGATAAAGACAACTTTTTCCTGCTACATCCTATGAAAACAAAATACATGCAAGCACACAAACATCCAGTGAATTTATGATATATTTAAAATATGATATATATTAAAATATGTCACTAGCAGAACTTCTCACCAGCATTTCTCCAGCATGTCTCATGTTTTACATCTCAGAAAGCAGCTTAGCTTATGATGAAAACCACATTTTAAATGGGAGGGTGTTTAATTCATTACTGTGTTAGCAATGGCATGACCTCTGCTGCACAGACAGGAAAGGGATTTTTGAAACCAACTAACCTTAATTACTTTCAATTTACTAAACACATAAGATAGCAGTACGATGTTTAAAACTGACAAAATTAACAGCTCTCCTTTAATGATCTTCAACTAAGTGGCCAGCTAAGGAGGTATCTTTAGAAGCAAATAAATGAATTAGGCTGACACGGTATTTAGTAGAATGGCCATTCCTTTAGTAGGATGACCATTCCATACAGCAGCTGCTGAAAAAATCCCACTTCAGATGTTGTGTTTACCTGGCTGCCCATGCAAAGGAGGGGGCGGATTGGATCTGGGAAGAATGAGTGGGGCAGTCAAGGAATAACCCAGCTGGAGAAGCAAATGGAAGCGGCAGTGCAGGCAATGCTTCTCTAGGGAAACCACGCTCTTGCAGAGGCCCGCTGATCAGTGCACGGCGTTTGTTGGCCTTGCTGTACAGTCTCCAAACCTAGCATTTTCCCTTGGGGCACAAACAGTATCATTAAGTTTCTTAACTATGGCATACCATATGTCAGTTGGGCATTACACACTGGTTTTGGTTTGGCCCTTGCATTTTTCTCTCCACAGCACATCTGTGAGGAAAATCAAAGGCCTTTTTTCCCATTAGTGAAGGAATAGACATTATGTTTGTGAACTGCAGCATGGAAACAATAGGACAATTCAAGAATTCTATTTTCATACGTTCATGAGCTAAGGTATGTGCACAATTATGGTATCTTATGTATATATTTATCAGAAAGTATGTGTACAGTACAGTAATACAATGCCATCTTCCTAAAGACACACTGACTTACGTGAATATTTCAAGGCAAAGTCAGGAGACCTTTCCCACTGCCATACCCAGGCCTACATCCATATTGCTACCAGCATCAGTCAGAATTCAGGCTGAAGAGAGAATGCAGAAACAGCGTTCTTCAACAGAAGAGCAGGTACATGAGAAGTACTTGTGAGCAACAAGCAGCACACTGCTTCGGGCAGGGAACTGCATCTTGCTCATGCACATCTAGAGGAATTCACAATTTCTAATAAGGTGCTATTTTCTCTTTTCTCACTTCATCCCAAAGACCTACAGTTCCCGTAAAGAGCAGAAGATTCAAGGAGAGCTCTTAAGCAGTGGTCACACTGCGTAACCTGTCTGAAGGTTTACCAGTACAGTTCAAAGGGCATAAAAGGGACCTTGATTCTTTGAAGTACAGCTCCCCATGGTGTTTCTTCCCATAAAGAGCAAAACATATGCCATAAAACTTTATGCTCAAACTTACAGGAATCTGGCTGAGGGCCTGGGAGTGCAAGGAAACTAATTAGTTCAAACCACCCCCTGGCTCCCTCGTTACCGCCCATCCAAACAGTAGCAAACCCAACACAAGCTAAAAAGCTTTAATAAAAGTACAGACAGACCACAGTTTTGTGTTTTGTTTTTTTTTAAAGATGCTAAAAGAACAAGACAATAGGCCCTAGCCAGATGTGCAGGCCCTGCACATCTTTCTAATGTCCAGGAATTCACCAGCGGTATATGGGGAAAAAAAGGATCAGATTCCAGTCTTACTCAGGTATTACTAAGATGGTGTTTTTATATATACCTGTACGTACTACTAGAGCAAGAGCAGTACTTCAGTGCTGCTTTCCAGGGTTTTCAGTAACACTACACGCACTTAACTAGCAAAGGGTCAGAGTAGCAGCAGCACACAGCCTAGCCAAGGGCAAAATGGGAGACCTGCTCACAGCAACTGAGACTTTTCCATGGGTATGTGAAAGACACTGTGGTCAGGTACTGCAAAAATAATTGATTCCAACAAGAGATGTTACAGCAACAGGATGCTGTAAAGTGCTTTGCTGAGGAGGTTACGGAACTGATGAAGAGGCACAAATCCAACAATCTGCCTGCCCAAACTGTGCTATTAAGTTATGATAATGCTGACATTTCCACTGACTAAGAAACAGAAAGTTAAAGAGACTGACTGTATACCTTCAGCCGAGTATGTCGCTGTACAACCTGAAAACTTAAATTCTGTTCTCTGTAAGCACAAAGGAGGATACTCTGGCTGACAGTGCAGAGACTATGGCTCACATATGCAGTAGAGTACGCTGTTTCAGTAACTGTGGCTAAGCTATACCTGGAATACCAATATTTACGATTCTGGTGGGAGGAAGAAGATCAGAACATCAACCAAGCATTGTTCTCATCTTTTTTTCCCCTAACTCATATTTTCCCAAGCCCCTTCCTCTCTTACTTTACATTGTGTGAATGAGCTGGCAAGGCCATTTTATGTAGCTTCAAAAGCATTTTTTACACATTGTGTGACACCCACACAAATTAGCTCCTGTCTCACTTCTTGATAGCTTGACTCATTTCCCAGCACTGTGTGATGAGATTTCCCCTGTGCGGAGTTCTCCCACCTGCCAGAAGCAGGCAGCTAATTACATATGTGCCTTGTGGGCTCCAAGCGCAGAAGAGAGAGCAAGTGCTGTGCCGTAACTGGGTTTGTCGCTCCTGCCCAAAGGAACCTGGCTGGAACGCACAGCCATAGCTGGAACGTGTCTGTGTACGTGTCCCACCTTTCCACAGGATCCTCCCAACTCCTAATCACAGAGCATTTTTCTACACCAACAAGAACAAGCTTAAGAGGTTGTGCTTGAATGTGATCATTATTTAGCACAGTCAAGCTTTGTCTTGGCTAGCTAATTTTTGGAGACAGCTACTCTCATCAAAAGAGCCAGGACATGATGACTAAGAACAGCTGCTAAGAGACCTACAGAAAAACTATACCCTGACAATTGCTTTCAGTTTCAGAAAGCTTTCAGTTTTCTCTGGATAGTACTATCAAATGAAGAAGAGTCACAAGTTCTGGTCATGTAATACAGGCGCCAAAAATACCTCTGTGCATGATCTGATGATCATGAATAAGATCTCACAAGATACTGTGAAATTCCTTGGAACTGAGATAAAGTGGTGGCAGCTACCACCTACCATAATGTGCTTAGTGCTCTGCAGACACGAGAGCTTTTGAGACTGCTTTTGACAGAGACCAGAAACCTGATCCCATGGCTCAATTGGAAAACCCAAGCTTGCCTATGCGAATCCATATTCTGCATCATACTCAGTTTTACACATGACTCGAGTCCCAGAAGGCCGTGACTGCTTTAATTACCAAGGGTTATTGACAGGAATGTTTGTAGGCTCAAGACCTGAGAGCACAAACATCCACATCCTCTCACACAGACATTTCACTTTTTGTATCATTTGTGGGGGAGAAAGAGCAATTTGCAAAGTGATACACTTATTGCACTGTGATTTGAATTTGCATAATAAAAGCATTTACTTTTTAAAGTATATATTAATCCTTAGAAGGGAGAGAAAGTGAATGTTCTAATATAATTCAAGATAGCTAGACACAGTTCCATTATTTTAATTTACATTTTATTGGGTTTTTGCTTTGGTAAAGAAACACATGTTATAACTAATCACAGTTCTAATTACTGCCCGATTCTATCTTTTATTACTGCTAAAATTTCTATTAAGGGAATGAAAGAAACTAATAGGATCATTAAAAGATCAATAGAAAATATTGCTTACATAGAAGTTGTATTGTATAAACTTCGACTCAACAGTTAGGATCAAAAGCATTCCTTGGAAACAGAGAGTAACGCATTCATCCCACTTAGCAAAGAACATGAACTGATTTAAAGGCTATCCACAAGAAGAATTCTTTTTAATTTTATTCCTCTGAGAGCAATAGGCAGACTAAAAAGACAACAAAATTTTGACTGTCTTTCCATCTCCACACTTCTAATACTCTTCGTATAGAGTCTGAATATCTTTAAAGTGTATCATTAAGATCTGGAATGTACGTGACATTCCTGAATATAAGCAACATGGGGATGTGACTCACTTTAAATTGTAGCCTCATGGCCAAGGTTCTCATTCTCAAAATGATGCTCTGGTAGATCTCATTGGCTCTCCAGTCTATTTAAATCCTCTCTTTCACTTAGTTTTGGCAGAAAAATAATCATTCCACTTAAAGTCACTACTCTGCCTGAAGTGGTTAATCCAGCATGAATGCCATATATAACAGTATTAATATGGTTAATCCCTTTTCCCATATGACAATAACTACTTTGAGGCATCTTCCTACTATGGCTGCCAGAGTGAAAAGTACAGGTGTGCTGACGTAAGTACAATGGTGGAATTAGAGTATTTTTTCTGATTCTTCAGTGAACTCTATGTTCTCTTTCTTAAAAAGTCTTTCAAAAAGCCACTCTGTCATGACTGGAAAAGAAAAGAAATAAAACCAGAACAAAACAAACTAGTGCTCAAAATATTTCAGCCCCTGAAAGTCAACTCATCTCTCTTGGTCACTTGCTGTGATTGCTCCCTCCTCTTCCCATGGGTCAAAATGTCAAAGTCTTGCTACCCTCCCATATCTTGATTCGGTAATAAAACCTTAAGGAAAACGTACTTGGGAACTCTGACACCATCCAAATTAGTCAGTCTCAGCAAAATCAACCTGCTCAAGGTTAAGGATCTCAGAGACAGATTCAAAGCCTTCTTTATAAACGCACCTTGAATTATGTCCCACCACATTTCAGCATGACACATTAAGAGATATTTTACAGCTTTCTGCCTAGGCACTTTCCACTAGCTCATATAGTTAACTAAGGAATCGATGGGCAGTTGACTCGGTTGCAAGTTAGCCATGTTAGAGAGACAAACTGTGTCCACAGAGAGCTCGCTCAATTCTAAACAAGGTTTTCAAGGTAAAGCAGTGTCACGTGAATGTAGTCTGCATCCACTGAAGGTCAACTGAAATCAAAAGGTGCCAGCACTGATGCTGAGATCTGTGTAGAGCCAATTTACAGTGCCTTCCTGAGAGTCAGAGTATTGACAAACACAGTACAGAAACACATGATCGCACCAAAATAGCTGGAGTCCTCCAGGGGGTATAATGCCTAATCCAGCTGCACCTGTATTTATGAGCCTGCTTTGATGTCTTTTATTCAAGCTTTCTCACCATCTATTGTTTCCCAGCCCCTGATACCCCAGGTAATAGAAACTTGACTATACAGATCTTAAGAAAGGAAGGGGAAAAAAAAAAAAAAACAAAACTACTCAATACACATAGTAGCAGACTGAGAAAGTTCAAGTACTCTATGGTGAAATGGACTGAGCTAGAAACAGCACTGCCAGCAACAGAAACAGAAGCCCTTTTGTTTCTGCTACAAAGAGTACTAGCAATTCTGATGTTTTTAAAGACAGACAGGATTAAAGGGATGCTGTAAGCCAGCACCCATGGTTTATAAAATTACAACCAGATTGGAGTGATAGTCAACAGAAAACTTGATTTCAAGTGGATAAAAGCTGATATGAGATCAGAGTGAATTTTCCGTAATAGAATGTTGTAACTGTCTACTTTCTATTTCACACAAAAAACTATGAAAAGAGAGGTCTTCCTGCTCGAAGCAGGATTGATCCTTAAAGTCAAAGACCTCCAATGTTCTCAAAAAATATATATTCTATGGCCTAGTAAACAAGTAATAATGCATATTTTAGATAAGCAAGTCACATCCATGAAGAAGTGGCACACAGCTGGCAAGTCCTAAATCATAACATCCTCAAAAGCAAAAACACAGTAAAATTCATAAGACCACCCAACAGTGAAAGAAGATATTCAGGTCACAAACCTACCTGACTGAAAGCTTAGAATGAGTGAAAACAGAAAAAAAAATTGATTTTTTTTTTTTTTTGCTCTGTCTTTAAAATAAGGTAAAACTATTCCAAAGTACAGCATATGTACAGCACTGGTATACCTTGCATTGTGTACTTTTTCACTTTAAAAATTTGCCTGTATGAAGAGTGTTATGATGTAGATGTTTTGGTTTATACTGACAGTGTTGTCTTTTTTAAAAAGGTTCATTGTGAATACATACTGAATTTCAGTAAATTTCTATTTGAAATTTCTATTAATTTCAAAAAGAATTGTTACTTTCTTTCCTGAACAGTTGTCATTTCTTGAACACTACATGACAGACAGTTTGGAAAACAATACTCAAAACTATATTTTGCAGTAAATTATGGTTTGCAGAGGTCAAAGGGATAGTTTTCACAAAGGTCTGATTGGAACCATCTTTTATACAGTCTCTTTTTTGATGTTATGGTCTTTCTTCTCATGTCATATTTAAAAACAAATACTGCTTTCTGTTTGCAGATTATCAAGCAGACTAAATGCAATGTGAGGAGTCAATGAAAAGATAGCAGCAACTGATTAAGCTGAAGCCAGTAAAGAGGTTCATCAGAAAACTGATTAGTTTGAAAACAAAGAAAAAAGAACTCTGACAGTCTCAGAGCATCTCTTTTGGCCAGTCACACCACCAGAAAATGGAAACTAAATGTTGTCATTTAAAAATTACATACTTTGCTTAACCTCTGCTCCAAAGGGACATTGTATGCCTAAAAATACAGGTTGCAGGTAAGGCAGTGAGACTTAGTTTCTAGCTATTTCACAAGACTTTTCATCGAAGGAAAATAACGTGGTTGTAAGTGCAATCCATGCTTGGCAATAAGGCACCAGCAGGCGTGAATGCAATTCAGCAAAGACTGCCCTGAAACCATTTGTCACCCTTGTTTACGCTTACTGTTTCCATACAGAATCTATTCCTCCTGACACTGTCCCCTGTTTATAAGAACCAAACAAATAACTGGCTTCTGTATGCAACTCTGAGACATCTGTTTTCTTCTTTTGTTGCTATATCTTTTTTTCTTTTCAGGATTCAGTTGCCTGGAACAAAGCCAAGATCTGGTATCAGTCAAACCAGTGGATTAATTTACTTCAATAATAATTATAAAGGGGTTGGGTTTTTTTGGGTGGGAGAGAACATGAAGTGGGTTGATTCAATATCATGCAGCATTTCAGGCAACAAGCTACTCTACTGGTACAGTGATCTGCTAACATTTTATCATCGTCTAAACAGTATTCCTATAAATAATTGGTTTTCTAGTAACGAAGAGTATATATGTGTCAAATGAACACTTGAAATGATGACAACAATTGCAGTTCAGCCTCTTTGTATTTCCTGGCATTTGCAAGATCACCTTGCCAGTCTCTTAATAGTTATAAATAACATACTGAAGATACTACTTCATGATGAAAAACTAAAGATTTCTTGACCTTCTGCTTTTAGCTACCTCTGATCCTGTTTTCTGTTCCACATTTGGATTATTAAGGGATTTCCCCTGATGCTTTCATGCCCTGGCTACCAGTTTGCCTTCCCCTCTTTCCTGATGGCTTGTCCGGTAACTCAAATCCACAGGTACAAACATGGCACCAAACACTTCACTGTCATGAACTGGCACCAGTTATAGATGCTGCCCTACAGGAGGAAGCCAATAATGTTTCACTTCAGGCTATGTTTAAATTTTTGCAACAAAAAAGCTATACAAGGAGATACTGAGATTAAAATCAGGCATGACACAGTCCAAGATTCATCTGCACTAATGTAACGAGAGTTTTCATTTCTGAGGGATGCTCATGCATGGGTAGCTATTTTAAAGGGTTGTTTTGTTCTGTTTAAAGCTTATGTGAATTGCAGAGACAATATTTTTACAAGATAATGTTTCAATATAGCGGATAATATATTTTAACTACATAAATTTGCATACAGAGCCTGAATGTTTTACATGGTTTCAATGATCCGCACTGTAACAGCTTAAACAAAGACAATCACATGGGCTTAATAAAGTCAGTGGTAATAAAAAAGAAAAGCTTTACTTTAAGAGGAAAATATTTATATTGGAAGCAATAATTATATAGCACTTTTCATCCCCAGAAGTGCTTTTTAAGTGTCATCTGGTGGTTTGTTCAAAAGACCGAGAGCCAGGATTGGATTTCTTCTCCCCACTGCCACCAACTTGCTGTGTGGCCTTGGACCGATCCCTTGTTGCTGGATTTTCAGCAATGCCAGGCACCCATTCTAGTACCACTGAAAAATCAGACCATCAGTCTCCTTGGGCCTCATTTTTTCCACCTGTAAAATGAGATTAGTTACTCTATTTTGCAAGGCTGTCAGGAACATTAATCAGTATTTGCAGGACGTCTGGAGATCCTCAGGTAAGAGAGCGCTACAATAACCTGAGTTTCTTTATGGCAGTGTAAGATACTCCCCATGCCAAAGAACTGAAGTTGCTCCCTGAGGTGGAGCGGAGCTGCCCTTAAGTATAGGAAATAGGAATTGGGATAAAAGTGAAGGAATAGTGTTTCCCAGTTCTTATTAGCAATGATTATACGCTACCAGCTACATTGCAATAGCTCCTGAGAGCCCCTGTGGGAACCTGGAAGAAAGTGTAAGCCCTCGCTCTCTTCCTCTCACTCGCCACCTCCAGCCTCCACCACCCCAATCAGTACAGAACGGTGCAGTCAGGCAGGCAGCTGCTCTGTGAGACCACTTCATATTATTCTTAATTGGAACTACCCTGCTTGCTTCTTTGGTGTTTCTCAGACCAATTCATGGAGCCACCCATTTTCTTTGTCTTTACCATTTGCAAGCACTTTGGAAGGTGTCTGTCCCTTTACGCTCTGAATATGAAGCACCTGCCAGCTTTTCAAGGCGGCAGCCTCTAGATGCTATTACAATATTAATACATTCAGGTAAATTCCTTGTCAGCTGGGCAAGGCCCCTTTCCTCCCTCCCTTGCAGCAGAAGCCAAGGTTCCACTAAGTGTGCAGTACCCCACAGCTGTCCCAACCTAGGTGACAGGCTGCAGAACTGGTGAGAGGACTTCTTCCCGCTCCTGAAAAAAACAAAAGAGGGATCACACCCATACATCACAGTAGAGAGTAGGTACAGCAAACTGAATACCTGCCATATGCACTACAGATCTTCCAGAGAGATTATCTGCTGAGGAACGTGGTACACTGCAGCTTCCTTGCTCCAGGACCTCACAAATGCACAGAGTTTTCCAGAAAAAGAAATGATAAATTTTTTTAAAGCCCAGCATACCCTACAAGGTAAAAAAGAGGCTAGAGCTAACACTCCAGCATGGACTCTTCCAAGAACCCCTGCTCCACGGATAAGGAAGACTAGAAAGAGGACAATGTAAAAGAGCTAAATAGAAACTAATTAAAATGCAAGGCTGCTGGAACGCACGGTACCAATTTTCACTGTTGTCACTACAGCAGAGCCAGAGAACTTCAAAGGCTTTTCATCATATTCTCCAAAGCACATAAGAATTGGGTTCCAAAACCACCTCTCCTAAATCCTCTATCCTCCCACGCAAATTTGGTATCCAATTATGGACTTGGTATAGCTAAGTCCTTGTTCAGTATGGAAATGTATCAATTGGAGTCTCTCCTCCTGCTCTTCCTCCAGGCATACAAAGGCACCTGATTTGTTTAGGCTATTTAATCAATTTCCAACCACTATATTCTTCCAAGTTCTAATTCTCTATTTCCTCTTCTCTAAAGTTCAAACAGTTGATTCCCACATGACCAAACTGCCTAACCTTCTATCCTGAGCTTTTATCCCATTTTCAATTCCTGGTATCTCCCCAAGTTACCTTCCTTCTTGCCCTGAGCAACTGCTAGATCCCCTCTCACCCAGGCTCTCAGCATCGCAGCCTGCTCCTTCTACTTCACAGCAAAAGCTTCCGAGTTTAGCTTCTAGTGCCTGACCTACATATCTGGAGAAGTCTGGAGTGGAGCAGTTACTGGGGATATTCAATAATCTTTTTCATGACAGTTTAATAGTCCTATATACACCTCTGTATTATTCTGATATCTCTAAGTTCATGATTCCTCCAAAAGAACTGACATGTTAAATATCCCAGTTATTTAGCACAAGATCTTTTGTATACAACAAAATGTATTTGAAACCACCATGACTTGAAATTACTTTAATAAAAGGGATACTCAAGGCTTATGAGGCTTTGATTTTCATTTTCGCTAAGGCCCTTACTGTACTCTGGCAGAATAAAATGAGAGTAAATGGAATACAGACATGCCTTCTGCTCACTTTAAACAGCCATTACACAAATGAGAGGAGTTCCCCTGTCTGGTAAAAAGAGAAGTTGAACAATTTACCACATTATGACAAGTAGTCTTTTCTCCAGCAATGAAGGTCTATTATCCTGCTTCACCAGCACCTCTCAGCAAGTTAGTGAAATTGCTGTGGACAATATTGTATACAATACAAATATTGTAGACAATAGGTGTAGAAAAGCTCACCTTTGAGTATACAGCATCACATATGTATAAACCTCAGAAGTTATTTGTCTTATAACCTCATAAGCTATTTTCCCCACACCTCATTTCCTACTATCCTTCACAGAAACTAACTTGAAAAGGTCTTTTTCTGGGTATTCTGGGAGATTTACAGCATTTTGTTACTTCTTGTTAAACTTGCTGTTTCATTTTGAAGGACACTATTAATATACTACAAAATATCAGCGATGAAGCAGTTGGTGTGACAGGCATAATCAGCAAAAGCTTAAAATGCAGTATCTCTCAAAGATGAAGCGTGTAATTTAACGTATACACACAAATGTCCATCACAGGGTACAAAGAACAATGGACTCAATCATTGAGAGCTGCCACAAATCATCATTTCTAGTAACCAACAATAAATGGTCATTTACAAAGAAGCATTTTTACAGGATCACTTAAACATGTAACGTAGAATATCCTTCTTACATTTGCATTCAGGATCAGCTACGAATCGCTGTATGAAATCTGGCTGTTCTTGTAACTTTTAGGAAAAGATTCATTTCTCTTTCATATCTCTGTTCTTTTTTAAACTTGCTTAAAGAATGCAAATTAACAGTGATGTCAATATCCTTAAAAAAAATTTTTCCACAGACAACCATTTTAACAGGTACAGTCTGAAATCTCAGAGAACAGTATTACCTCTGCACTTAAAATTTCAAAGTGATCTTACAACCTCAGTCCATTCCCACATGATCATGGCATTCACTTCTAGGAATTTCCTGTTCCCGTGGGATGATTATTCGACCCTGAGAAGTGCTCAGAATATGATGGCACAGTCCAGTTAACATTCATTCGTCTGAGCGTTGTATTCTTTCCGGAAACTGCATCAATTCAGCCTGAGATTATAGGCTTGCAGTTTTTTAAAGCTCAACAACCAGATCCTCTCTCTGCTGCTTGAACTTTGCGCTTGTGTGAACGCAGCCTCACACGGCACCTTCTGGCGAAGAATGAGACCATCTTCTTTGAAGATAGTAGGAAGACTGTGACTTACTGCCCACAATATGGAATTTACTCCTTTGTGAAACGGGTCTCGCTTTGTTCCTTCCTGCTCTAAAGACACAGGTGAAGGGCTGGCTTCCTTTTCCATTCCAATTTTACATCCCTGACCGCAGTGGAATTACACATAAATGATACTAGCTCAAGAAAGAAGAGAACAAAGCGCTAACACTTCCCCTCCTCCTGACCACAAAGATGTTCAAAAATTGCATTTCCTTGCATCCCTTTGAAACATAATTCAGTTGCTTTGTTAATTCCAGGAAGATCGTATTTAAACTCTTCTTTTCTTTTTTTTTTTTTTAACAGCTCAGTGTGCAGCTGGGAGGTGCAAGGCTATGATCAATGTAGTAACCATACAACAGATGAGTTTCAAGCACTGCCCATTAGGCTTTATGGATTGCTTTAAAGTGCGCTTTAAAAAAAAATAACAAGGAAAGAAATTAAAAGACCCACACTACCATTTTAGCTTTCACAGTCCGTTATATGATCGGCATTTTGCAGTGCTAGGGGAGAATAAAAACCCAGCCTTTTAGACCTTGGAAACAGGTGAGTGCATTAGACAGCTGGGCCCGTGAATGTCACACTGTCCCTCCATTTTCACTAATGGCTGCGCTTAGTTCTCAAACACCAACAGGGAACTGAAATTATCTCCAAAGGTACAAACGCAAACATTTGCTGACGCTCAAGAACAGAGCAGAGAGAGACAGACACTGACAAGCTGTTACTCAATGCAGTTGTTTTACTCCCTGCTTAAAAATTGTGATTTTCAAAATATGACACATCAGTGAAGAACACAGCAAAATTAGAAGCTCCAAGTTGCTTATTTTGGAAGACAAAATTCCTCAGAACACGTGTTATTTAGGGATTTTTCAAAAATGGCTCAGCAATCCTGATTTCGCTTTGTAAACACAGATTTGCACTTACAATTTTTCCCAGATTTGCATTAGCTGGGGTTACTCAAGCAGAATCTCTGTTTTGGATGTGTATACGGGACTTGTATATATATAAAAGTGTGCGTAGATAAAATATTGCCTTAGTAAACCATCCAACGTATCATAGATACATATAACGAAGAGTACTTTTTTGCAGCTTCAAGTATTACTAAGGCCTTTTAGCTATTCAAGCCATAGTTAAGAACATAGTTTTAGGAAGGAACATGTGAAGTTAAAAACAAAGAAATCACGTAGAAAAAGAAAACCCCAATGTTTGACAATCAAACTGAATTAATACCCATGCTGAGTGTGTGATTTCAGAAATATCAGTGTAGTGGTAAACATGATGCTGCTTTGATAGTCTGATTCTGTACACTGAAACACATAAACATGACAGTGTTGAAGAACAGCTGCATTCCTGTAGTCATTGCCATAAGAATGCATGTTTTACCTTTTGTTTCATATCATTCTAAAAGAGAAAAGTCTGCAAGTAACAGGTCTACGTTTTTCCTCTTTAATCTGTTACCCTGATCTTGTATCAACATGCATATACAGGCACCTGAGAATATTAATTACAATGGAGCTAAGGCGATGTTGTGTGGATTTGGGTTTCTTTATGTTTTTAATATATGCAAAGAAAGTTAAATAGGTGTTCCTGCTACTCAGGTGAGAAAACAGGAAGAGGTCTACAATAGAAGTGTTAGCCTGTTAGTTATGCTAGAACTCATTCACCCCTTGAAATAAAAATGGTCCAGTGCAACCAGTAGGAGGGGATTTGCTTTGTTGGATGAGAGTCTAATGCACTTCGGAGTATTATTCCATCTCCCTCTCCTGCCATCCAGCCTTCCTCACCCTGGTGCCTGCTGCGTACAAGCTCTCCTTGCCTAGTTCATGCATGAGTTGCCTGTCCCATCAGCTGCCTGCTTAAGGAATTTGGAGATCACATCCTTGCCATTAGGTGTACTTTTTTCTTTCCCGATATCTTTACAATTTTAAAACAGCGGTCAGTAAGATACCTTGCTGATGCAATGGGAGCTATCTTTCTCTCTTGCCACTAACATTGGGATGCAGCCAAAACAACTCACATTTCTTTTTTCCTGCAAGATGTATGCATCACATTCAGGATTTACAAATATGTGGCTCACGCAAGAAGCATTTCACGACCATCTCAAACATTCACAGAACCCCTGTGCCAGCAGAATCAATTTGGCATTATTTGTGATTCTCATGACAATGACCCGGTTACTTGGGATCACACTTAACAGTTATAGACAGACACCCTGTACCACATCAGGAGTTCTATATGTAAGGAGTGTACAAATGGAGCAGTACCATCTATATAAAACATATACCCACCCACCCACTCCTGTGCCATTGCGTATTCATGTATACAGAAATGAAACAAATTCACCCTTGATATAAGGAGGTGCAGGTTTCTTCACTCAAGCCAGTGATGAGGCACCATGTGAAGGATTATACAGATATGTAAGGGGAAAATGGCATTGCTCATTTTAACTTATTCCTGCTGTCACTGAAAAAACAGGAGACAATTTGGCCTGACCCTATTGTAATCGGTCTTAGCCTTTTAAAATGAAGAATTGAGTCATCTACAAAAGGAGAAAGAGAAAAAATCCCATCACAGAAAGCCGTGCTGTGAATCGAGTGTCAGTAAACAGCACACAGCCGCAGAGTCAGACTGCCGAACATCGCTGCTTTCAGTCAGCCAGCAGCGAGTGCTCAATGCATACTGATTTAGGGCCTGATCCTTAAAAGTGCTGTACAAATTCATCTGCCAGATTTCAATTTGTAGATGATATATATAATGTCTACGTGAAGCAACCAGCTGAGAGGCAGAACTAAATGGCAATGTTAAGTACATGGGTAAAAAAATAGACAGCATTAATATAATGATCAAGAGCCTGCTCCAAATTCAGCAGGGTTCCTCTGATTTCAGTGACCTTTGCAATGAGCCTCAAGACCACAAGTTATTAAAATATAAAACTTAATCAAGTAATTCTGCTTTCTTGTGGATTTGATCTGCTTCATCCTCTCCATTTCTAAATAATGAGGAACCAAGTGATAGAATTCCCATTACTTTGCTATTAAAAGGAAATCTAAGCCTTATATTTTGTTGCTAAAGATATAAGGATCTAAAGACATAATTTTCTATGCCACTTCTGTTGACTGACCTAAATATCTTCCTTACTTTTCAGGTCTTTGGTCAGGCAAATTGATTCCTATGCTTTCCTCTTCAATAAGGCGCTCACAAAGAAGCACCCAGTCACACAGTCCCTGTACATGCTCTCAGTCTGTAACCGTTCCCCACGTGCTTGGGCAGGGACATCAGAACACGGAGAGAACTGCTGTCAAGTTAGTTACTTCTTGATTTATCTGGACATACCTAGACTTGCCCTGAAACAGTGTTTGTGTGTAACATAACTATCATGAAGGAAAATAATTTGCTATTTGGTATGTTATTTTTCTTTTCCAAACTGCATCACCCATACAGGTATATTTCATCCACAAAATGTACTGAAAGAGATTTTCAACTCTTCTAACAGTGAGAACAACATATCATTGCATTGTATGTGGTCTTCATTATCAAAAAGTACTTGAGGCATACAGTAAGACAATATAAAACCTATCAATCTTCAATAATTTCTACATGTCTGTTCCCTCTCCTACTCCTTCTGTAGCCAGAGTATTCTCTTTGGCTGCAGACACTTCCTCACCCTACACACCCACCACACTGGAACTGTGATCTCAGTTGCAGATGCACAGGTGTTAATGTAATAAAATTACAGTAGTATAATAAAATAAGAATAAAGGTTGCTGATTGACGTTGCTGACTCAGTTTGTAAATATGAGATCCAATTAATCATGACCCAGTGATACGTCAGTGGTATTTTGTGCAGCATAGATTTAGTTTCTACAGCATGTACGTCCACATTACAAATTTAAAAGTGATGGACATAACGTTATTACAGTGATAGGCGCTGCATAAACACTCAGAGCAGAATGGGATAGTTCAGGACCAGGAAATGAATTACCTTCAGTTGCTAAAATGTGCTGCAGTAAAAACAACCCTAAGAAACATTATGACTCACAGAGAAAAGCCTTACATCTGGTAAGGAAGGACTTGTACACTGTAATTTCCTCATAGAAGCATCAAGTTATAATAATCTGGCACCAGCTCTGATCCAGGCAGTGACACAATGCTTTTCTTCTATTCATTCCTCTCCTGTTCTCTTGTCCTAGCCTCAAGTCTCATTCACCTTGTACAATATGGCCCTTTCTATATTGTATTGCTATCTCTGCTCCCCCGGTTCTGTATATCCACAGCCATCCTTCAAGTGTTAATGATGCATTTTCCTGATGTAAAATACTCTTCAATATGAATGGGCTTTTATACAGACAGCAAGGGTGTAGCTGAGGGCTTAAAGCTCTCATAGAGAACAGCCAGCTGCTTTAGCAAAATACTCTTACAGTTTATATAGGTTAGGAATTACCAGAAGCATCTCTTCCCATCTAAGCCCTTCAAATATGACGAAGATGAAATACTACCTAAGAAATCCTGTATGAAGAGACACAACTCAATATTGAGAATAGTAGCAGTTATAACTCTGCTTTTCAGAGAGGGGAAATTCTTGCGGGTACAAGAAAGGCCTTTTTCCAAATACATTAATAGTGCATTTTTGATACTTCTGCAGCATTACTAGGGGACTCGCACAATGGCTGATGTCCAAAAACCTCAACCTCTGCTTGAACTTTCAGTCCTTTATTCTGACAGTTGCTAGCAATAATAATCACCTACAAAATACAGTTAGAAATAGGGTCACTGGTTTTAAAAATACGAGTGATCAAAGATTTAGGTTTTTAAAAATAGAAATTTCTCAGGCACATATATAGTTGCTTCAGACTGAAGAATTCAAAAGCTTGGTAAACCTGATGTGCCCTAACAAAAAGCCCAGACATTTAGCTATGTATTCTGTCCATCACATATATCTGTATTAACATATTTTTCTAAGAATGGTATTAGGTAACATGAATTTTACTAAAAAAAAAAAAAGGTGAATAAAAATCAAGCATTTTGAGAGATACCGCTATGCATCACTGGCACATAATTCAATGTTATGATGGATTGCTGTTTTTCATACCTATTTCAAGACTTTTGAATCAGTAAAGTAATATAGTTGGTCAACATAATACATTTCATAAATCAGAACTTGATAGATTAATCCATGTGGATTTATAAATCACATCAGGATATTTCCTCCCAAGCAGAGCTTGCTCTTTACCTATTTTTCTTCATGGGTTCTGAAACAAAACATTATGAGCTTACATCTCCAAATGATGTGTTAACCCTCCAGGGTTTTTCCAGAAAGCACTGCAAGATCACAAAAGCAAAGTGTGCAGTCCAGATGAACTTGGCAAACTCCCTCGTGAGCCTACAGAGACTGGAACAAGTGCAAATATTAACGTAGTTCACACGCCCTTAAAGAACACACAACCAGAAGTTCATCTACAGCTGAGAACCAGCGCTCAAACCCTAAGCCATGAAGTCATCGTCAGCAAGAAGCTCCTTAAAGATTTGTAAAGAATCATTCATTTCTTCTCTCTCTCAAGTTTACCTGTTTCTTAAAGAAGAGGGATTTTCTTTAATGTTTTTCTGTAGGAGAAAAATAAAATGCAATTCATTTACTTTGTACCAACAAGCTCTGCCAAACAGAGCTATGGTGAAGTACGTCATGTGCTGCCCTGGCCTTGTTTTACCTATTTGTTAAACACAAGACAAAAATGAAGCCATGTTCAAGTACATTCAACAGAGACAAGGACACTTGACAGTTAGACCTTCTGCACAAGTACCGCTAGGAGACACTCTCAGGCCAGGTATAAGGGACATTAAGCCTGGCAGAGATCAGTCTTCTTGATTAATATTAGCTGTTGGAATGTTTTTGTGACACTTAGCCACTCAGTGGGAACGGACAGAAGCCTTAACTAAGCCTTTTCTCTTGTCTTCGTTTCTCCATTTTAATATTGACAAGAAAAGGATCAAAAATCTTGAATTTCCTTTGGCATTTAACAGACTCCTGACTGACAGCAGCACCCCGAGCTGTCCCTGTTTGACCCAAACAGGCTCTGCAACAGTTCTGTAGAACTTCCTGAAGTCTGTGTCAAAAGTTCTCATGAACCCCATCAAACTCTACCTCTTGAAGAACAAAAGCAACACTATATTTTGCAGGATATCTGCACAAGCATATTTACCTTCAAAGGCCTGAAAAACATTTATGCTGACTTCCACATCCTTTAAAGATATTTTAACTCTAGGTTACTGACTGTAACTGATTACAGCGTTTGAGCTAACAGACACCTACTTTCTGTGAGACTTAAATTGTACTGTATATTTGAGGAAATAGAGTGGGGCTTAGAAGCATATATTGCTGTGATCATTGTGGATAAAAGAATCAGTCACATATCCTTAAAAACTGAATACGGTAACTTTCCTAGGCAAATTCTGTCAGACTGAATTTGAGAAGTTCTACACAGCTCTATACATTGATAATGGTTATGGAAAAATATTAGATCCTGAAGTCTTAATACTTACAGACAAATTTACTCTATTTAATATAGGTTTTTTTAAAAAAATTCTGGCCAAATAATGACCACGAGTAAGAATCAATGGGAATTTTAAGGCATTTTTATTAGTGGATATTAACATACCTACTTTGCTATATATATGATCCTTACCGCTCTCCTGTAAGCATCAGGTTTTGAACACTTCCTCATATGAAATGATATTAAGAACGACAGAAATGAGAAAAAGGACATTAGGGACTTACCTTTCAGGTGGGGAAAAGAAGGTGGGGACTGGCAGCAAACCAGAAACCACCTACTGGTAAATCTAGGCTTAATATTCAAGCACATTTTTACTAGCACCATTTAATTTAAACTGGAATCCTTTTTAATTACAGGAGAATTTCCTTGAGACTTCTTACATGGCCCTATTTTCAGAGCAAACACAAGCCATTCTGGCAAACATTTTTTCATTCTTGAAGTGCTATCATGAGGACGCACCTATCTCCGAGACGTGAGTTACAATCCAGATGGCAGCTTGGGGAAATCCAGCTGTTATTTGGAACATCCAAAAGCTCTGATCCCTCCCTCCCTTTATGCCCTTGTGAGCTGAACAACAAACTCTGTTCTGTTCACCCCATCCTGAAACAACCGGCTCCTAATCAAGAAAGGAAAGGGAAAACAAAAAAAGAGTATCATTTACCTTTGCTGTTGTCTTTAATTAAATGTATTCCGCTCTGGTGCTGGCACTCACTCTGAACCTTTTGCTATGCAAATTTCAAGGCTAACTTCTATTCAGATAACAACAAGTGTACACTTGAGAATGAGCTGGCATCTTTTCAGTGCTACTTGTGTTTAAGTGCACTCTCAGGTGTTTATGTTATCCTTCACAACAGCCTCTTCCCTTTCCAATTAGAATAATTAGTGAACTGCCAGGAAGAAAATGCTTTGTTTCTTTTTATCCACAATAGATCATAGAAGACTGTATTTCATTCTGAAAATTAAAACCCCTAATTTCCTGCCCCAGGGAGCCTCAGTACGTGTATTAGGCTGGTCCTTTTATTTAGGAGACATTCCTAATGTTGCTACCAGCTCAAGTTCATGCACCTCGAGAAGATCACCAACCCTGTTCTATACAGCAGGGAGTTCAGGCACTCTATCTTGACTTCTTTAAAGGAGAGAGGGGATCACTACTTCTACAGATGGACCAAAATTAGCCACCAAAACTGAAAATACTGTGTGTTTGTGCCAAGTTTTGAGATCAGTTCCAAATCAGCCTGGAGGGTTTTAGGCTGTTTTTGAACCAGCAGAAAGACAATCAATCACTCTCATTGCATAGCGTGATACAAGTCCATTCACAGACCTCTGCTCATTCACTCTGTCTTGAAAATGAGGGGAATTTCTATTTATTATTACTCTCCAGAAAAGAAGATGAGTTGCTGCCTAAACAACCTTAATTTCCAGGGAGGGAAAAGGTAATGAACACAGTAGCTTTGCCTACCACACAGTAAGCTCAACATACTTAAATCTGTCTTTAGGTAGGACCTATGGAGAGAAAGAATAGCAGAAAATTGAAAGAAAGAAAAAAAAAAAAAAAAACAGAAGAGAAAAAAAAATGGTTCCTCTTTGTAGGGCTCCTTCCTTGTACCTGTAAGGACGAGGTAGAAATGGGAGTCTTCATACTCCCTCCAAATGGTGCTGCTTGTGCAAATACAGCTGAGCATGCAGTTGTAAACAGGAGTAAGGACTGAATTGCTGGATCAGTTCTAATAAATTTGAATGATTTTCTCTAATTATTCCTTATTCGTAATGACTTCCATTGTGAAAAAGAGATTCACCTGTTAGAAACCACAAGTAGATGTTTACATGTAGAACAGTTTGGTCCAGTCCAGCCAATTACGTCTCATTTTGATCCAAAATCTAAGTGCTATTTGCATTTTCCAACCTATTTCAATCTTTACAGTTGACTCAAATCTACATCTTTAAAGACAGTGTGTTGCTAGAGTTTGCATTACAAAAAAATAAAGAAAAGTATTTAGCAAAGTATAAAAATACACAATTGTTTTGGTAAGTGATTTTCTGCTGAAAAACAGAGCAGACAAAATGCAGAACAGAGCAGGATCACTTTCTCTCCCCAAGACTGCAGAAAAATGCCATTTTGGTCTACTTAAGAATTATGCACATAGATCAACTTAAGAATTATTCACCTGGAATTTGCACTGGATTAAAGATTCTAATAGAAAAAAGAATTAGATTTACATCACTGACAGGAGATAGAGCAAAGTCCTGCATTTTGCTCAACAGGTTGGTGTTCATCCAAGTTCAACTTTAACTTTTACCTAAATAGAGAAGACTTAGGCCTGAAAGTAGGCCTCCCACTTGTCAGAAAGAACTTTGGCTTCCCACATCCCTTGTTAGTGTTCTTAAGACAGAAGTAGGAAAGAAAAGACACCATGTCTATCATGCCCTTGCATCTTACTCCCAGTGGGGTTCAGCAATGTTTCCTACATATTACAGGGAAGTCCCAGACACCATACTGTTTCCCATAACTTCCTGTAAGTCTGGATTTCACTCCACATTCTGCTATATTCAAAATGGAACCTAAGAGTTTCTACATACACAGTTCCAGTCTGCAGCAGCCCTGAAGTCATAAGTGTGTAAAAAGGGACAGATGAGCCAATAGAGTCCTTGAAGGGATTACTGGAACTGACTGAGCTATGTCAAAAACACCCAGGACAAGTACAGATTTATCAGCCTTCCCCGTTATCACTCCCTGTAGCAGTTCCAAAAGTCCCAACCTGTGGCCCTGTGCAGAGCCTGGGAGAGTATGTTTCACCCTCTTTGGTGTTATGCCTGTCCCAAGCTGCAATGTAGACACGTCTCCCGGTTTGGTTTCAGCACAGAGATTCACATCCTTGTAAAATAATACAACGTAAGATGGAGAGGCTTGAGTGTCCCCATTGCCATCAGGGCTAAGGTAAGGATTTAGAGTATAACACCCAAGTGTTCGAAGAAATGAAACTGAGACTCTGCCAGGTAATGAAACTCAGAAAAATCCTCAGCACGTAAAAATTGCTTTCACAAACATCCAAGCCCACTAAATAAAATAAAAATCTGAAATGAAACCGGAGACTCTGGAATGACCTTGAGAGCTGCAATCTTCAATTCTGTCAGATAGCTGAAGCAGCAAATCCCAGAAACATGATCTATATGTGGAAACTGTCCCATCTGCAGACAGCAGTGTCCCCAGAACAGGCAACGTGTGTCTTTGTCTATCAAACACCTTGCATTATTCTTAAACATGAGCTAAAAGTAAAAGAAAACCACGTAGTATAGTACAAGCAGGAAACACTGCTAAAGGGATCTCCAGACACAATGAATCCTCATTGTGAATTCTTCACAATTAATCACACTGCATCAATGTGATACCAATGCTGTTGATGTACATCACATCATTACAGCGATATCAAAGCTGGGCATATAGTAATCCATAAGAAGTCAGAATCTTCATCTCCATTTATCTAGAGCACTACAGCATTGCTTGTACTACTCTAACAAGTTTAGCTCTAGTTGTGTTGATGTGCACTTTTTGACTGGTACGTACTTTGACTGGTTCATCTGTTTTCTGCCTTTCCCCCTACAGCAACAATTTTTCCACCACACAGTGACTGTAAGTGCCTTTGCTTCTGTTGGGTGAATTTCTGTGCTGAATACATGCAGCTTAACAGCTTAAGGACTTTTCACAGTTTTCAGTAGGATTAAAATCTGACCCGTAATTTGCCTATGATCTTCTGCAGACATTCAAAGAGATGTGAAAAGAGCGCAAACACATCGGAAAACCAGAACCAAGGCATATACACTGCTTTGCTGATATAAATTTAGTACACAAAGCATAGGAGGACAGCTGAGATTCAGGCCTGGTAATGAAAACTTTTGAGCAAATACCTGAAGTTGAGGACTGAGCTGTCCATATAATATTTACTCAAGCACCTTTATTGTCCCCAAAATAGGCAGCCATGGCAGCATTTGGTGACAAACACTTTCTCCCAACAAATATTGAGGTATTGAACTCAGCAGATTTGGTCCAAATGCTTGTTATGTTATCTACACAAGTAGTGAAATCATTTTATAAAACTAGTATAAAGCTAAAGCGACCCCTTGAGCTTACATTGCAAGGAAGACATTGATGGTGCATGTCTCTAGGTTTGATTTTCCTCATGATGAGGGAAGTGATGGTTGATTTAATTTCAGAATTAAAGTATAGTAAAATGGCTGTAAGATAATAATTCAATCCATCACTATTACATGTTCCAATGGTTTTAAAAGAGCATGGGCCTGACTCTGGTCTCATTTAAAACAGACATAATAACTAGGCTACAGTCTACTTCAACTGACAGGATTGTTTTGATAGGATGTTCTGTCAGTTCGACTCCAGAGTTACACCATTGACTTGTGCAGGACTACCACTAATACATACTCGTAACAAGATGAGACATAGCCATGGTAGATTTGTAAAAATAGTTTCATCCTGTGTATGCATAATTCTGCATCTAAATCCACAGCATTCACTGTAAGAGTTGAAAAATATTACATAGGTATTCTTTAAAGGTGACACTTCTTTCATACCGTGTTTTTATAACATGAAGCTGCTTTACTTGCATTTGGGTATTATTCTTGCTATACATTCATGCAAAAATTTTAATAATTTCACACATCAGACCATGAATGAATATTATCTTGAGCATGTATTTATGAACAGCAGTATGGATTTATAGAATGTACATATGAATTATAGAATCATAATACTGAACAAAAAAAGCTCTTGCAGAGGGGAATAATTCCTATGCATTTACTGTAGCTGCTTTTCTAACCTAAGTCTATCCATCGCTTTCAAGATGATTTTGAAATAAGCAGATCTAATTCATGGCACTAACAGTTTTAATGGCACTAATTATCTAAAATTTCAGAAGTCATCAAAATATTTGAAAACTGTGGAATTAGCCTTTGTGGACTGCTTGGAGATAAAGAGAAACAGTGTGCAAGAACCCTGTTCTGAAGAAACATCTTTTCCATCATCCTCTCTCCCAAAAGAAAAGAAAAAAAAGAAGATAAACCCCCTTTTTTAAGAAATGTCCAATACTTTTCAAACCAGCTTCACAATTTTTTTCCTGATTGTATGGGACTGACAATACAAGCTCTCATGATTCATTCTGCTTGCATACAATTTATCTCGGTCTTTACTTTCATTCTGATTTTTCTTCTTGTTGTAAATGATTGATAAAATGTAAAGATGTGCAGCAACTGCCTATAAATAAAATTCATAATTTTTATCATCCCACTGTAACGTACTCTGGGGTGCGGGGACATTCCAGGGCAAAGGCCTTTATAGTGAATATTCCCAGAGCTTAAAGGGTACTGATTTATAGCCAACAGAACTCACTCTAAAATACAATACAAAGTATTATGTACAAAGTATGTTGTGCCAATATATTTAGGAATACATATTTTTCTTTGGTGGCATGTACATACTGCTGTGCCAAAATTTTAAGTCAGATATTACGAATCAGCTAGAAAGCTTCTGAAAAGTAGCTTCATCTTCTAGTGAAAAAGCTATGAAACACACACCCCAGAAAACCTTGTGGAAATTCTGGAGGTCCTGTAAGTAACTGGGACTCTTTTTGCAAAACACGAACTTTCATAAAATTTTAAAGAGTTTCAAGGAGGCCTTTTTTCCTTCCTCCCTTTTCTCAAAGACACACTACGTATAAATACATTAGAATACCCTACTGGGGAGCCTACCCTGTCAAACTCTCATCACCTGTGCAATAGTTTCTTGACATGAATCACTTGACACCTTAAACAGCTGCGAAAAATTGTGGAATATCAGTCACTGCCAAAAAAAAAAAGTCATTTCATCTTAAACTGGGAAGAGGAAGGAGGAGAAGGTAACAAATGAAATCATTACCACCATTTTTTGGGGTGGGTTGTGGGTAAAGTAGCAAGCAGAGATAGTGAGATCAGTTAAGAAATTAATGGATGTACATAGACTTGGCATGTTTTGTCTTTCCTCTCAGTTCTGTTCTGTGAAGTTCCAGAGCAGATAATGTCCGTTCTCTACAGATGGGTCTTATCACAATGGCTTTCCGAGCCAAAGTACTACATTGTTGGCAGATGAAGGGCAATGAGGGTAATCTGCCTCAGGAACAGTACTAGAGGCAGACAGAGAAGAATTACCAACTTCCTGGAAAATAGTTTTTGTTTCTTTCACTCTCCTGTCACAATTTTTTTCAGGCCAGCCAACAAGGATTTCCAGCAGCAAAACATATTCTGCTTTTCTAAAGTATGTACACCATCAGCCTACAGTTACAAAATGCCGTTCCCACCAAACCTAAAAGATCATAAATCACAATTCAAATATTCTCACGTTCACATTTGACTGATGTTCTGTGCACTGAGATATTCCATGCTCACGAGTAGACGGCATAGAAAAGGCTCTTCTCATACTACTGTAAACCTGGAGTAGCTGCACTGTATTTACTGTAGGCAGTCCCAATTCACACTCTAGTTAGCATGGCTGCATTCCTCTAGAATTAAACCAGAACTGCCTTATTAAAAGAAAATGCACCTGTGATGAAAAAGCACAATCTATCCCCCAAGTGCTATAGGAGTGAGACCAACAGGGGCATTCCTGAGAAATATTCCATACTAAACTGGATTCCCAACTTGATCCCTGCAGTAAGGCCCACCAGTTTATTATGATTCCCATATTAACCAATTCAGCATTATCTTTTATACACAACAGGATATCTCTCTTTCCCTATTTTGCAAGACCCTTTGTTGAGAAAGGGTGTAGAATGAACTTCAACACCAAATTCTTTAAGCCCCCAGCACTTAATCTTTGGCATGGGATTGACAGTAAACAGAGAATAGAAGTTGCTAAGAGATGAATTTCTCAGCTATTTAACTGCCAAGTATTTGGTGCCCCAGGGCTAACTACGTATTACTGACAGCCTTCTTTTCCTCCAAAACTACAGCTCTGTGGAACGTATCTGTGTGATCAAATATAAATGCAGATAAAAACTCCACTGGTAAACCTCTGTGGGAAAAATGGTACTGGAACTTTAACACCGAGTTCTCCAATTTTAACAAACTCTTTGTGATTTTCACGTCTTCACCTTTGTTGTCAGTACCTTGTCCTGTACACATAAGCCACTCTGTGTTCTAATAACATACAATTTCTGAAATTGTAGGTGCTAAAAACCTAAAACTCTCACTTCCTGAGAAAAGTGGAAGAGAAAATGTCTTCTAGTAATAGAAATTCGGCTAATTACTGTTATTTTTCTGGTATACGGTATCACTCATAACAAGAAGCCAAGAATTAAAATGTTTTTCTAAGACCTCCATACACCCTCCCATTCTGAGGCCAGTGAGAGCACACAAAGCTAACCTAGGGTCCTATGACTATATAGAAGTCCTACAACTTCTTTGAGCTGTGTACAAAATTCACTTCAAATAGCAACAGATTTGCTTGTCTCAGTTTCATCTCATTTTCAGATCCCTTAGAAGTACCCTATGGTACACTGTGGTCTATAAAACAGAGATTGAAGACCACTTATCTGAAATTATGTGCAATTTTTATTTGTTACTGGGAAGCCGACAAGTTTCTCTAGTACCTAAAATATTTCCTTTGTTGAACTCTAGTATCCAGTCTCTGGACCAGAATACCAAAAAATGTGTTCAGAGCTGCAATGAGCCAGGCAATCAATCCTGCAGCTGCAAACAGTTTTTGTTATCCTGGTAGAAGAAAATCTAGTTAATCGGTATAGACCAGTTCCTAGCTCCTGTAGTTGTTACTCATAGAAGAAGATGTGTAAACACACAGAGAAGCTCTGAAGAAAATTAAGTGTCGTCTCTCTGCCACAAATGAGACCTCGGAAAACAGAAGACCACTGAGACACATGCCTTGTCTGTTTTTCTTTCTTAAAGATACATTTCTCCCTAATTTACTTGACATTGCATTCACCCAAGCTATTCTATGCAAAGCCAGCTGGTGGTGTTTCTTTCTTCTGTCCCCATAATTATACATCATGGATGGGAATGTTCAGTCTTATCAAAGGTAAAAGGTTTCTTTTCTCTTCCTTCCCAGAAAGCAGGCATCCTCCCTGTGCTAAGGACAGAAAACAGTAAATCAAAACCAAACAAAACCTTTATGAAACTGGAAGCAATTGTGCTGCATAGAGAGTCCAGTCAAAGAGAGATCGCGAACAGCAAGGTTTTCTTAAAATCTTCGTTTACGTTGATACAATATTTTACATATTGAGCATAAGTGAAACAAAAGAATCCTACTTTACAGCTAAGAGGGCTTAAATCATTCCATATCAAAAGTACTGAACTTCAACAAATTCTGAAAAACATCCCAGTTTTAAGTGTAAATGATAAGATTTTATAACACTTAAGAGTAACAATGTATTCTAATGTTTAATAGAACATGGTTTGCTTTCCCTCCGTAATTTTCCTGTATTCACATTTTAAGTGTGTATGGCAAATGCTCAGCTTGTCAGATTATATAATAAATGGCATACAATAACTGCACAGCACTCAAATTTCATCAAAACTTGGGCAACAGAACTAAAACCATCTAAACAAAGGAAACATCAAGGGACAGATCGTAAGCAGAAGCTACTTGATATAACCATTGAAAACAATAGTGCATTTCTAATTTATACCATATGGGAATCCACAGGGAGGGAGAAATATTGGTGGGAATTAAAATACATAGACAAGCAACAAAACTGATGTAAGGTTTTGTGTATCCTCATGGAATCCTTCAGAAAATGTGAGAAGTTGCTGAGCTTCCTGTCTGTGCTTTCACACATTCAGTGCTCGGGTGAGATACACACATAAATACATCAGTGTACCATCATCATAGACGCAGATACAGTTTTTTAAGACTTGACTATGCTGGGGCTTTATTAGTAAAATATGAAGTATTGAAGCCAACATGATATGAGAATACACAAACACTCGTTGAAATTGCTTTATTTTTATATCGATGGTAAAAAAGTAAAAATGCTCTTAAGCTGCATTTGCCAATGGTATTTTCAGCAGCTAGTGCAACCAGCAGTTTATCTGGGTTGCCTTCAGGGTAACAGTTGGAAACATAATACAATAAGTGCATGTGAAAGTTTTCTGTAAGTATTTAGGCCAATAAAATTAAAATTCAGAATTGTGTGGATCTCCCAGGAATTGTGTTTCTAGTTATTTGGTTTGTCCACGTCCTTTAGCAATAATCAACAGTTCTTGGATGCATGTCACAGCAGTATGGGAGCACTTTCCCATAGTGAGGAGGTGGCTACAACAGCTCATTATCCCCGGAAGAGACAATGAACTCCCCTTCTCATGAACTACTCTGTATGTTGCTTCTTTCTAGTGTTCATCTCCAGAAGCTTTATTTCCATCAAGGATATTGAGATTGAACAGACACGCTGTTGGCTGTATTAGTACTCTACTTCAAAATTCTCTGTGTCTTAAGATTTCACTTGGGATTGAAGGGGCCAACCATCTTACTGTATGTTAATAGCATTTGTAAGTCCAGTTCCTGTAGGCTGTTATTAATGAAAGCACCAAGCCACCAAACAAAATAAAATAAAATCTATTTAAGAAATCAAACACAAAGATTTTTGTGCTCTTCTAGATCAACAAATGCAAGAAATAAAAATATTATTTGAGTAAGAACCGAACAGAATTTTCAATTACATAGCAGTTACCAGAAATAAACCCAAAAGCTATCATCCTTATTCACCTATGTGCATCCAATTAGTGGAAGAAATATATGGTAGTTCTCTCTCTAGCATTTTGTCTAACAAAATTTTAAATGGCTGTGGACAGTTGTCTGGAAAATAAAGCAGCAAAGTAAAATTGAGAGGGAAAAAAAATCTCTGTTAAGAAGGTCTCAAGATTCTGCTGATGCAAATAGCTTCCCATCTCTTGGTAATGAGCCCACGGTTGTTGAACGCCCTTAGAACCTGTTGGCCAAATGCTCATGTGTTCTTAGGATATTTGTGCTGTTCTCGCGATAAGGAGAGGGTTTCAAAATAAACCAGAGGAAGAAAACTGTCAGGATCTCTATTTTACATCCTTTCAAAGTTTATACAATGTAGAATTTTCTTTTAGTTTCCCAAAATATCCTTAATTCACAACTTTGCAGTCACAGTTGTCAGTGAACAATGTGGAAGCTTCTTCACTTGAATATGTATGCACTTGAATGCATACTTTCCTAAATATTTCTTTCCACAATGGTAACACCATCAAAATTGCATAATTATCTCTATCATGCTGAGATGTATAACCTAACCAGAGCACTAATCTCAAACAGAAGATCTTGTACGTTCTATTTTTGGTTTCAAAAGTTGATAAAGTTGTTAGACTTGTTAGAACTAAAATACAGTTGAAAGACCTTGGTAGAGATTTATGCAGAGTTCCCACTTGAGAACCGAAATCTCGGGAGAGGTGTTTATATCTCTCTATACCTCAATTTTCCTGTAGAAGCAGGAGAGCAACACAGGTCTCACAAGCGCTTTGTAAAGGGTAAGCATTAGAGGCTGTGAGACACTCACGTATCATGATGAGAATGATATAAATATTGAGAAAAGTGGTGTCTACTTCAATCTTTTTAAGGGCAATTACAAAGTCATTGAGTAGTGCACATACTTTAGCATAACAGTGAAGTGTTAGTTCAGAAAATAAAACTGGAGATGCTACAAACATTTTTAAAAAATCCATTTCTTTTTTAATTCAAGTATTTTGATTATCTGTCATCAGGTGTTTCAGCTTTTCCTATTTCCTGGCAGTCATAACGACGGCATTACTTTCTCTTTTGCTCCCTCCATTGTCAGAGAAAGTCCTAATGCCTTTAATCAGTTTGACGAGACTTTAAATCAGACTTTTGCTGCTGCTCACTGAGTATTCAGTGTGTTAATGTTTACATTAGCAGGTTTTTGTAAAGTACTGCAAGGAGACACTAACTTTTGTGTGCTGTTATGGTGAAGATAACCTGCATAAACCTGGCCCTTGTTATGTAATGCTGTTAGTATTTTGGGTAAGCTCATTCCCCAGAGCAGCAGCTGCTGAAGGATACACTACAGGGCGGAATGCCTGATGACTGTTTCCATTCAACTTGACTCATGTGATGAAGCCTTTAGGCTAATTTGCAGCAAAGGTGCAAACTGCAACAGGCCACTGGAAGCTAGTTATGTTCTTGCTTACCTGACCGATGTTCTTCTTCATTTTTTAAGTCCTGGACTCCATCAGCAGCTGAGCTGGTTTAACCTCTGGAAAAAAAAAAAAAAAAGGTGCAAAATAAGTGTTACAAATTTCAGTCTTTTACTGGTCTTGGTCTATCTTGGTCTCTCCTCTGCTGCAGTTCAGTTTTGATCCTATCCTCTTCAGGACCAACCTTCTTAGCAAGAACATAAGATCCTAACAGCCTTCATCTTTCAGCTGCAGTTTACTCAAACCTCAGTTTGGGGAATGAACCAAAAGCTTCCAGAGGCTCCTTCTTCCACAGCAATAATTATTCTTCACAAACCATTTCTTAAAATTTACAAACTTCACACCATGATGAATCTTATCTTCTTTCAAAATTACAGGTGTAGCAAGCATCTGCCTTCAACACCTTTACCTTTAACTCCGGCTATTATTGTAACTAGACTAATAGACTAAGTAGCAGATTAAAAAATCGTTTCTCTTTGACTTAGGAATTACTAATTATGTGTAACAATATAGGATTTTTTTGCCTAATGACTACTTTGCCTTTGTTTACTTTGTAAAATTTCAAGTCTTTATAGTTGGATTAATACATAAACATGATAGATAATGTTGAAAAATAAAGAAAAAACCCCATAATATTGGAATTTATAAGTGATGGAAAACAGAGTGTATCTTAAAGTTCTCAAGTCTTGGGATTTAAAGCTTGTAAAAATGTGGAGGTTTCTCAATTTTCCATTGCAATTTATTAGTTAGAATTGTCTCAGGTGTTTTCAGATTGAGTTAACTGGAAAGTAAAAATACACAATAGGTGACACTGATTGAAATCAAAGTCACTGGAGATCTTTCTATGCTGCGAGCAAAAGTGTTACAAACCGGCAGAGAGCAATCACAAATTCCACCGAAGACTGCTGAACACCTTCAGCCTCAAAAATACAACTAAGCAGAAGAGTTCAGCTTCAGTTTTCTCTGCCAGCACCCACTCCCTGTACGAGACACTCAGGAAACATGATGTGCTCACCATCCCTGGAAGACAAGGTGAAGCACGGCATGCCCAGATCAGCAGGAAAAGGCTGGATTATAGGCCATTTCCTATCAGACTCAACACGAATACCAGCCTCTGGCATTTGGTCGGGCTGGGACTCAGATGCTTGTAATTAATTAAATTAATTTGTTTACAGTAAGCCTCCAGCTCTGCACCAGTGAAGTGCGGAGGCAGCAGGAGACACAATGAGATGCCTTCTGTTTTCACACTACATGGCTCAGGTGAGACATTCCTTTTAAATAGCAGAACCGAAGTTTAGTTTCTTTTTTTCCCCTTTCTTATGAAAGATGCTTCTTTTTCTAACTCATCCTTGGAAAAACCCTCTAATTCAAAGGACTATTTCACTCTTTCTTCAGAGCATCTTCTTAGGAAGGAGAAAAACATAAGAGAATACATGCAAAAGTAGCTTCAGTAAATAGAGGTAACTCAATAAATGTAAATCAGTGTTCACTTAGAACCAGTACCAAGATGGAGGGTGAATGCTCGAAAGCAGCAGGGAAGATACCAGTTGAATGAAAGAAAGAAGCCAGCTGGCAAGTGCCCACAGATGGTCCTCAAGAATAATTTTTTCAGATCCTACGACTGTACGTTCAATAGCACTAGCAATTATTTGTTGTGAACCATAACATACGTGTCAGTTCATGGCATATTTTCAGGGCAGCCTGAGCAGAGAGGTGGACTGCACAGATAATTTGTTGCATTTATCATACAGCACAAAAGTCAAATAATATTTACAAAAAGTTTCCAATAATTTAAAAAAAAAAATATATATATACACACATATAAAAATCAAAGCTCGCAATCTTGGATAGATTGAAGAAAGAGCTATAGTTATCATATAAATCATTCAGCAATGTCAAGATCACTCATTCCTGCTGTCAGCTTTGACAAAACTCACACTACAGGTTAAGACCAGGCAATTTATCAAAGAAGTACCTATCAGGAAAATCATTACGATGGGGTCAGAAATTTCTCTGCAAACCATCATTATCACTTACCATATCAGTCAGCGGCTTGAATACTATCTGGAGGTGCCAAACACTCCACAACATGGTATGGCAGGTCTTCAACTAGCTGGCCATGGGTGTAGCCCCCAGTCATTGACTGCTGCCTTCTGCTCCCCAAATATTTCCGTGCCTTTACGCTCCCAAGCACTCAGATGAACCATTGCTCGTAACAGATATACTGTATCATTGATGTAAATTTGATAAAACAACAGAGAAAGTGGAAATAGGAGCTAAAATAATCAGGATCAACATTTATATGCATAGTTAGAAGCAAACTGCACGAATGAATGTTTAATCCCATATTCTTTTGTTGTGGCATTAATCAGTGAATGGATGGCAGTTATTACGAAATTGCTTCTGCCCATCACTCACTGCTGCTGCTTTTGAAGAAAGAATTGAACTTTTCTTTTTCTGGCAACACTTGTAGACTCTGTCATGCCAGTAATCGCTCCTACTGTTTGCTTAGACATTTGACATGGCAATTCCTGCTGTTGACCAGAGACAAAGAGATTTAAGTGTTAATTACCAGAGTGGATGCAGGTAAAAGCCACCCTGCTCGTGGATGTAAAAGGCTGCTTTTTTACTGTCGCCAGATTATTGCAAGTAACAGGAATTCACAACGCTTTACCTAAAGGTAATTAAGAAAGTCACAGAACACTGGAAAATAAAGTTCACAGGGACCACAAATAAACAGCTTTGAATAAAGGGGTGGGTATGATCTTTAGAGACAGATTACACAAGGAATACAGGTACGCACACTTCATCCTTTGATTGGGAAGAGATAAAGTATATTTTAAAAGGAACAAATGCAATTGAGTTCACCTATCCAATTTTCTGTATATAAATTTCTCATAGTAGTTAAAGAAGAAGGTAAACACAATTTTCTTCATTTTTACAGATGGAGAAAGAGGAAGGAATATGACTTGCCAAATAACACACAAGGTCTCAAGAGAGACTGGAACAAAAATCATTGGGACTTTCTGTTCTTCTTCAAATTAATAGGAATCTCATGGTCTTAGACAGGTCCAGAATTTCCCCTAGAACATCTGAATCTCATAATTAGGACGCTCTGATTTTGTAACATGCCACAAGATAATCATCCAGTGAGCTGCTAGCCGTATGTAAGCAACCATGCAAAGAAGATTAAGAATTGAATTAATACTCAAGTTTTAATCATACAAGCAGTCACTACTGTCATGTAACGGCAGCAACACAAAGGGTGAGAGGGAGCACAGCTGTAACCGTCAAACAAAAAGCACACACTGTCTTTCTTATTCCTAAGTAGATTAGTAAAAAATAAACCACTTAAACATCCAGAGCCTGCTTTATGAACGCAGTCTCTTATTTACATAAATGCTAGATGCTTGCTGGTATGAATTCTTTTCATTTGGGTTATTTAAATTTGAGGATCTCTAACATGAAGGGCAAACCGCCAGGACAGATGCCTTCTGAGGCGCTGTTTTTGAACCCATCAACAAACCACTGACTGGGGACTCACTGAATGCTTAGGTAAATCTGACAAAACTAAAGTTGTGAGAGAGACGTACCAAACAGTTCAGTGTCGCACGCTATTGATGGTCTCTGTCATAGAAAAACCTCACAGTATAACATTGCTTCAGTCCATTCAATAAAATGATGGAATCTGAAGTATCCTATAAAGTAAAATGACCTTTCATTCAACAAAAAGGACTTTAATTTTAAAGTCAGTTTACCACAGAACAGTATCAGCCTTAACACTGGTTGCAGTGAAAAATATTAGAACTTAATTGAAGTGTTTCAGAATTGACTTTTACAAACGTGCAGAAAAGGTTAAAACTTGACCACTTCAAATACTCCCCACACTAGAAACATAACCAAGGACCTTCCTTTCAGGCAATGTCAGTATGTTTGACACGAACCTGCGGGTTAGTGCTTCTGAGGATGGGAGACAGAGCAATAGTACATTCCTTACTGACCTGTGAGAAAAGGGGTGAAACAAGAAATAGGTCATAACCAGAAAAGAAAATCAGCTTTATTTCTGTAGGTGATGTCAAAGAAAGGAAGAAATACTTCATAAATATTTTCACCAGAGAAGAGAAATATTTCTTTCCATTAAATGAAAGTGACGATGACACGCTGTCTCATGGAAGGTGTTTGGGCATCAGAGCAACAGCAAAGAGCCTGAAAAGCCTGGGGATATTAAAAAGCGACAATCCCTGTCCCAGTCCCCATTCCCCACCTCGGCTCCAAGCTGCTTTTACAGCTTGGTGTGCAATCACCGCCTGGGCACAGCCACACCAGCACCAGCGAGAGAAAGAATGAATGGGAGCTGAGACACTTTCTTCTGGGAGCTGGAAAAAACTCTTGGTGGCCGTGGATGCCTCAGCCTCTAGATTCAGCCTAGGTCCAGACTAAATATCCTAGGATGCACTAATGCTGCTACCTCAAGTGAGATGTGACACGTGGCTGTAAAGAATGAGGAAACCTAACTCCAGCAGTGGGAGGGGCGAAAGTGTTATAGTTTTCTTTGCAGCTCCTTGATTTCATTTTCTCTTTCAAAGATTTTTGCCTGAAAGAAAGTCCATGTTCCTGCCAAAAGGCACTTCTAATAGGAAAGTTTCAACCATTCATGAACATCCAATAGAGCAAATTCTGCACACCTCCTTGCTGTTCTTCCAAAACCACAGTAATTAATTTTTATAAATTTGGAAGGACTGAAATTGTAAGTATATGAATTTGGATTTTTACTCCATCATATTATCATGTACATTTTTCATGTTCTATAATCCAGCCATTTCAGACGTAAAATGCTCATCATGCTTTATGTAGCAGCAATGGACAGGAATGCGTATCTTTCTTTACTGAAAAACAATTTTGGAGTTAATTTTATCCCAACTTCCCCTCACACAAACACAATACAAAGTGGAAGCAAACCACACACACTAAGGCAGAATTTTCTGCATTCAGAAACTGAGTGTTAAAACAGTTTTTACAAATGTATATTACCCATAAATAAGAATGTGTTAGGAATTGGTGATGATGATTCTCATTAGAGGTGAAGGTACAAGGATCAAGAACAGATGTCATCCTTATGCAGGAATTAAAATGAATGATCAGGCATAACAAGATTCATTCATGGTTTTATGGGGCTTGACTCACATGAACACACAAAGTGTTCAAGGCCAGGCTGGATGGGGCTCTGAGCAGCCTGGTCTAGTGGGAGGTGTCCCTGCCCAGGGCAGGGGGGTTGAACTAGATGATCTTTAAGGTCTCTTCCAACCCAAAGCATTCTGTGATTCTGTGATATGGTGGTCACTTTTAAATGAACTGAACCCAAACTCTTTCAGAATAATAAAAGAAAAAAAACTGTAAAAAAAGAGAACTTGGTGATGGAAGGAGTACAGATTCTGCTCTAACAAATGGGAAATAACACACAAAGTTGCTTGCTTACAAAAAGACTGCACGAGGCAAACCTTTAGATGCTTTATTTTTTTTTAAATACCAAATTGTTATTCAAAAGCCCCCACTGTGTCACTATTTTGAATGCCCAATTGATTTTTTTCTTTTTTTGCACGCACACTCTCTGATTCTTTATAGAGGTGACAAGGGAAACATTAAATTAATGATAAATCCATCAGGAAATGTCAGAAATCAGATTAAATAAAAAAATATTTGGAGACATTAATGTTAGTTTTTCCAAAGGCACACAGAGGCTCTCACTATCTTTTCCAGTCTTTTAAAATCAAGGTTCAGACAAGCACCTATTAATACACAGTTTAAAAAAAAAAAAAAGCGCAGTCACCTCCTTTTCACTTAATTAGGTCATGATTATTCAGCCTTCACACAAGAAAAAACTTATTGCAGCAAAGAGAGTTTTCCTTCTATTAACCTCCTCGATTCCATCCTAGTCGTGCATTCAAGTTGTATGTAATTTGATTGTATTCCTCAATGTCTCGAGCTATCACAGAGCCAGGAAAGTTGGCAGGATTAAAAGATGTCTACGATTAAACTATCTAGAAGAATAATTTATAAGCCTACTACATCAGTCTTCATACCTAGAAGAGGAATGCCTGCCACTATATGACTAAGATTAGGAAATCATATTATTGAATGTTTGCCCATTATACAGGTTTATATTTTTTCTGAGGCAGCAGAAGATAAACCAGACAGCTCATTGGTCTAAGGAAACAAAATCATTCATATTTTCTTTCAGGAATGGGTCAAAGATAATTTTGCTTTTTTAACCTCCTATTTCAGATTTGAAAAGGCAGCTCTCAGCTCCCTTTAGAGCTAGCTCTGTAAATTCTCTTAGTTTTTTGGATTTGAAATGAGAAATACTTTCAAGCCGTGTTTTCACACTGGTCCAGTTTTCAAACACTTTGAGGTAGGGTGGGGGGGGGCTAATCCAACCTCAGAAATGAACCAAGGAGCTTTGCAACTGGTCACTTCCAGCAGAAAAGTAACCTGGACAATTTTGAAAATAATGGTTTATCAGAGAGCATGCTGAAAGCCTGTCTATGAAGACAGTCTGAAACAAAACTTTTTATATGAGCACATTTTTTTAAGAGGATTCAAAGCCCACTAAAGTCAATAGAAAGGCTCACATTGATTTTAGGAGGCTTTGAATCATGCTTAAAATTGCTCTTTCATTACACTTTCATCCAACACAGTAAAACAAATCCTACAAATCAATATACTTCTATAAACACAGCAGTACAAGTACGGATTATAAAAAGTTATAACACGGATAACCAGAATATGTACATATAAGCAACAAAAAATATTATTTCTTCCTGGGGTTAATTACCTTTGCACAGTTCGAAAAGGTAATCACCTTAAATTATATTGGTCCCGCTAATGCTTTCTTGAGTAATTCTGACATTTTAAGGTAGGAAATTTATGGATAGCAATTAATGTACGAAATAGTTGCAGCAAAATTAAATCTACTCAACATTTTCCACTTCCTCCAAAACACAGCACATCATTTATTACCTGAATAAATATTTTGTCAAAATTGAGAATAAGGTGTTTTCCCCATTACCTCTGCCAACGTTCTGCATTTCTGTATAGAACTATTTGCAAATAGAAATTATCTGTCCTTGGGCTTCAATAAGCTTTCAGTGGTACTTGTCATATGCCTCGGGTCAGATGAGTTTGGATTAAGCTACCTGTGGGCTGAGTTCACTCAAATTGATTGTGAAGATAAGCAGATGCACCTTCATGCATTTTTTCTGAGGGGAAGGCTATATGTAGACACTTCTTGTGACCTACAAGCTAGACATCTTTGTCTGTGGCAGCTTTTTCATACTATTCTTTCTTTAAACATTAAAGTTATTTGCTGAAAATGGAATACTGCCATACTGAGGGACAATAAACAAACTCGGGGATCTAAATGCAAAATATCAGGGGGAAGGGCGAGCAGGCATCCAGACCATTTTGAAAACAGAGGCCACTTTTAATTTGCAAGTGTAATACCCTTCGGAATTTCAGCAATCCATTAGGTCAAAGCAGTGCATTTCATCTCCTTTATAAGTGCTCAAATAGCTGCCCTTCTTCTTGCACGCCCTCTTCCAGTTTAACAGCAGTGGCTGGTACTTTCCTTTTCTACCAAACTGTGGCTCTGCCTACAGGACAAAAGTCAAACTGCCATCTCAGATCATCCAAGAAAGAAACCACTGGCAGGAAGTTCTGATGTCCTTGAACTACCGAAACAGTGCAGAAATAAACACTACCAAATTGCAGCTATTACATGAAAACCTGTTATAAGAAATTGTCCTCTTAAACCAAGGCTCGGTACGTCTTGATTCGTGGGGTGCAAGAGCTATTCTGAAAAGTAATCAAAAATCATAGTACACAAAATAAATAAAAAAGTGTAGAAAATCACAACAAGCTAAACTGGAGAAACATTAATAAAATATCACTTTGTTAACAATCACGTCATGCAGAGCTTTGATCATCATACTGCAGTGGCCTTTTCCTAACAGTTCCCTTCAGTAACATCAATGTAATTGCAGAAGGAAGAAAGAGCTTTGTTCACAGTGACTTTTAAACTGGCATTTGAAGAGTGTTAAAATTTGATTTTAAAAAATTGGTTTTGCCAGCCTCAGTAGCTACACGTGGATTCTCAAACCCCACATCTAAAATCCAGAAACAATTTCCCAAAAGCAGTTGCAATACCGCAGAGCCGAAGCTCTTAACAAGAGCCCACAAAGTAGTAGCCAGAGCTAGCTATACATTTTACTTACTTAACCATAAAAAGACCCAGTCTGGTCTTCTCCACAATGGTCAAATATATTCGCAATCATTTCAGCTGCCATTCAGATGAATGGACTGGCACTGATGAAAGGAATGAACTTGATATGAATCCACATGGAAAGACAAAATGTCTTACCCTGGTAAACTTCAGTGTTGGGTATCACAAGAATTTGTTATTCCTAAAACAAACTTTTGTACTTTACTGATACTGGGAACACCAGGATAAAGAAGCTCTGAAGTGTTTATCATTCAGGTGACATTTATTTCATCTCATTTTAGTCATCCAGAAGTAAGTTCAAGTATGACAAGGAGAACACCTGCTATAATTTGTTGTATGTTGTAATGATAAAGTTTTAGTCCATTTTTGTAACAAGACTCCATTAGTTTAGATGCGTACTCTTGGAGGCCTAAAGGGAATCAATTTCTAGTTGTCTCTGCTCCTATCATGCAAGAAGATTCTTGATGGAACTGTAAATGTCACTGATCCTCACGTGCTCTAAGCCTCTAACCTACATTTGGTCTGAGAACCCCTTCTCAGATAAGCTTCCAAAGGGGAAATTCCAAGGTTTTGGCACTATCAGACCAAGTCCGGCTTCAGCAACGCTGTTTCTTCTGCAATTCCTACAATACTTCAAAATGAATTTAGAAATTCACCCTGTGGGAGCTTTCAGTGTTCAAATATTTTAAGTGTCACAAAACAGCATGCTCAAAAGAAATTAAATACAGTGTTCAAAGTCAATAATATAGAACGGTAAAGCAAAACCTACATCCACACATAGAACCAGCAAGTTCCCTCCCCAGACGGCGTGGAAAATTTTACCTAGCAGCAGGCAACACGAGTTCATTACCATCTGTTTGGCCTTTGGTTTTGTTTCAAGGCCGAGCCGCACCATTCTCACGTATACCACCCTCATCCAGACAGCAGTCATCTGCAGCATTGCGTGGCACTCTCCAGTTCATCATTTGACTCATTCCAAACCCCTCACACACAAACATAGGTCGCCACATCCAGTAATGTCATTACTCATCATGCTCTGGAAAGAAATAAAGCCCCGATTTTTCCTGTATAGCTCAAAAAGCATCTCAGGGATGCCTTTTTGAGCAGATCTGACGTTTTAAAGCAGGAAATTTATGGACCACAATTAAAGCTGTACTAAATAATTGCAACAAAATTTAGCCCTTTCCTATATGCTAAAGAACCATATGAAAGTGACAGTGGGGAAGGGAGTCACATAACCTTTCTTCCAAAGAATAGCCGCCTTTTCTTCCCCCACACACAGCATCCTGTTATTCTCTAACTACTCTCTGCCTCTGCCTGATGCAGTTTCCTTAGGATTGCATCCTTGTATCTGCTCCTGGAAAAGCCTACTAAAAGAAATTAGGAGTTTCTCAGGTATTTATTGTAAAAATTGCTCCCATAAATGCATTAAAAATTAAATATTTATTTTTGCTATCTTCCCAAATGCAAGATAGAATCAGCACAAGCTCTTGTGACTCCTTACCATTAAAATCTTTTACTTGGTAAATTAATAGTGAAGACCTCTTAGCATATCTCTTTCATGTGAGTAAATTTATTTCCTTTACACATTTATATCCTAGTTTAAAAGGGATCTCTCAATATATAGCCTTGACACAAACTGAAGAAAGCACAGTCATTCAACTTTATAGCTAAACCATGAGACTGGCATGCAGGAAATTATTCTTAAACAGGTCTATTTTGGGACTATGCTTATATTTAAGCAGATTTAGCTGCATATAAAAGCAAGGAGATAAATGTGAGACTGAGAAGAAAGAAAAGAGGAAAAGAATTAAAAAACAGTAAACAGTAGTAAATGCACATGTGTTCAGAAATTCTCTCTGTAAGGATGAATGATAAAGTTGACTGTGAAAAATTAAGAATCATAAATGTGGTAACTGAGCAGGTGTTGCAAAGTTAATTAGGAAATCTAAATGTTTCCATAAAAATGCAATATTCCATTGTATGTAAGAAGTCAAAATTATATTTCATAGGGAGCTGTAATTATTGGACAGCACTGCAGTCTCCTCGGAGCAGTTTTCAGAGCCTAGGTTATAATGACCAGCAAGAGTGAGGCGTTCTTTCTCCACTGTATTTAAGAGACGTCACGTAAGATAGGCAAAGGAAATTAGGAAGCATGGCATTTTCATGAAAATCACTTTTCAATTACCTTTGTAGCCAAATAACGTTACAGTCATATTCACAGTATTACAAAGTTATTACCTAGACTAAGTAAAACGAACACAGTATTAGAACTTAATTGGAAGTAGAAAATTGGAAAGTTCCGCACAACACTTGCTGAATAAGTAGAAATACACAGAATGAAGGGCACAGCTGTTTTCTGAAAGCCACTGTAATGACAGACAGTGCTTGTGAAGTATATGGAAGACTCACTGTTCTCAGAACAAGGGGAGACCAGTGCCGTGTACACTTGACGATCCTACCCAAAATGCAACAGAGCCATTAGCGTCTGTTCACAATGACAGATTTAAGTAAAGAAGCTTTCCTTAGGCCTTGCTAAAGCAAAGTTCCAACAAAGGACTATTTATATGGTTTGACTGAAGCCAGTAAAAACAAGGATTAAAAGATGTTCTTCATCTAAATTTAAGATGAAGGTTTAAGTATTTTTTGATTGCTGAAGTTGCTCTTTAGGGTACTGACATGCCTCATTTTAGCCAGGTTTTAAAAAATCATAAACCTTGTTGCTGTGTGCTCTGCTTCATACTTTATTGCAGTTCTATACCAGGATCCCCCTGTGTACAATGCACACTGCATTTCGTATTCTGCTCAGAAAGTAGGCACAACAGAAGGAAACTAAGGTCTGGCTTGTTTGGTTACATGAGGCTATGAATGTAAGTAGATTAAAGAAGAGGAGGAGAAGAGAACGGTAAGAATCACAAGTTACTTAAGCTATACATTGACGTGGGCTAAGCTGTGAATTGAGGCAAGTCTCCATATGTTTCAAAAGAACTCTAGGACTATCATGTTGGCTAGGGCAGAAGCCCTCCACCTTTTTATTAAAGTCACAGAACCAGAAAGACTTTTGAGTTTTGAAAGTGAAACTTATTTGAGCCCAAACCACAGCACTAAGTCAGAACAAACTTTCTAGAGGAAAAAATGAGAAAGAGGTTTGCAAAGGATCTACTCCTGGACTAATAAGTCCCTTTCCTCTTGACTGTTTTCTAGTCCACTAACTTATAGTAATTTTCTGGGTGACAATCGATTCTGCACAACCCACACTAAAACCCTCTAAATCCAAGACCATCAGAACTGTGGGACTACCTCATCCCTGTTCTCAGCAAAGCCCTCATCTTCCTGTTGGCCGTTTTCCTCATTCCTCTATAGCTCCTGGGAAAAACAATCTCCCTTTTGCCCCGGAGGACTCCACTTGATCCAGTTTACAGGAACCAGCACAAGGCAAATAGCCAGCCTGCTGCTTACTGCTCATCTACAGCCCAGCAAGGGAACATAAGACCACTGACTCTCACACACACATGGAACTTCAAGAAAATACAAATACAGAAAGAGTCCACTGGAGTGCACATGTAGCATACCACAGGCAAAAGGTGTCCCTCTTTATAAAGGAATGTTTTACGAAATGGACGTCATGATACATTTTTAGAAATAGAATCTCCTGATAATACAGAGTCTGTGTTAGTGGCAAACTTAATAAATCCGATGACTCAAGAAATGACTCTCCAGTCCCATATATAAGAAACCATGCAGACACTTTTCAAAGCCAGCTATAAACCTGGGTACCCTGTCCGCGTTTCCCAGAATGACAGAACAGCTGAGTTTGGAAGGGACTTCCAGAAATCACCCAGTACAACCCTACGGCTCAAGCAGGGTCAGCGACAGCACCTTGCCCAGTTGTGTTTTGCATATCTCCAAGGATGGAGATTCCACAACCTCTCTGGGCAACCTGCCCCGTGTTCAACCACCATCACAGTAAAAAAATGACTTTTTTATGTTCAGACAGTATTTTCTGTGTTCCAGTTTGTGCCCATTGCCTCTTTTCCTGTCACTGGACACCACTGAGAATAGTCTAGCTCCATCTTTTAAACACCCTACCATCAGATAGCTATAAAAAAATTGCGAGATTCCCCCCTGAGCCTTCCCTTTTCCATGCTACACCACGCCAGCTATCTCAGCTTCTTCTCATTTGAGAGGTTTTCTAGTCCCTTGATTTACAAAAGGGCATTTGGAAAAAGAGAAAAAAAAACATAAATCTGGTTTGGAGACTATTCATTTTAGTGTGATGCAAGTTAAAACATTTTGTGCTTTTCATCAGAAGAACAGCTGTACAATATTTGCTGCCTCACTTTCTTCAGCACTCCAATTAAAGACTGCATAGATCCCAGGCTGGAATGTGTGGAAATGGGAAATGCTAGGGATATAAAAGATTACCAAACCCCTTTAATTTATGCTTTCAAATGCTTAACACAGAGCTATAATTGCATTTTTAATCACATGTGTTCTGTGTGTGCATTGAATACAGAGGTCTTCATGTGTCAACTAGCACCCAGTAAAGCTGCAGGGATTTTTTCCACTTTAATGTATTCATGTTAACATGTAAAAAGATCCATTTTAAAGCCTCTGAAAAAAATAGTAAGTGACAGCTTCAACTATAACTGTCAAAACCAAGTGGATATAAAATTCCAGCTTGCCACTAATGGCAGGGTACTTTTTTGTTTTGCCTTCAAACACTTCAAAAACAACCTGCTCCAGGTGGGTGGCAAACCGCTATTTTGTGCCCTATGGATAAGTGTCACAAACGATGCCACCAGATTAGCCAAGCAGGTCTGCTGAGAAGAGCTGAAAGCGAATGCCAATAATGCTAGTCTTCTGAGATAGTTTTACTCTGGATTTTATATCTTTTTTTATGTTGTGACTTTTAGCAGAAGCAAGACTTACTTTACACCGTAATTTTTGTGTTTCCTGAAACCTTATTTTGAACGTTTAAAACCCTCAAATACCTGGTGTTCTGCACTTCTTGTTTCAATTTCAAACATATTTTATTTTACTGTAGTGTGGTGGCAATTTTGTCAACATTACTTAAATAAAATGGAAGAAGAATCACAGGGTAAAACACTGCCTTCTAGGATTAAGGGTTGCATCCAGGCTGTTTGCAAAGGGACGCTTTCAAACTTGCTGTGGAAGCTTTGTGCTGAAGACACTCCCTAACCATGAAAGGGTCTTGGCTACATTTAGGCTTAAAAATTAGAACTTTTTAAATACCCACATCTAAAATGGATACAAGTATTGTCAGGACTTAAAAGATGATTACTCGGAGAAGGTCAACAGCATTCCACCATTATCTCAATGCTTTTTTTAAATATACGCAACAGTCTCACATATAAATAACAAACCAGCCTTAAATAACTGGAGTCAGTCATTCACCCCAGCCATAGTAACAAAATTTAACCAAACATATGGAAGCTGGATGACTGTAAATCCCCTTGGGAGATCAGAATCTCATCCAGTATTTCATGACAAGTCTTATGTTCCAGTCCAAGCTGAATAGAGAATTAAGAATTAAATCAGCAGTATAAAAAAAAAAAATGACATTTTGATAAAATTTAATCATTAAAATGGAAAAAAATATCATTTTTATTAAGATATCAATAATTTATCCAGCAATACTTTCCAGCAAATATTAACCATGAATATTTAATATATACATGTGAACAATTTATAAACAGAAACAAAAATGAAAAATGTTAAAACAATCCTGGATACGCTCCTATAAAGTATCAAATTGAATCATATCACAAATCAATAGTAAATTCAACAGTTAAAAGCCAACTCTTTATGAAAATCCGCTCCAGCTAGTAGAGCTTCTAAGCGTATTTTTGTTAAAGTGCACAGTTTTATCTATGCAAAATATTTTGCAGTCATATCAATTTCTATTTAATTTCTTCTAGAAATATTTTGAGAGCTGGGCCTCTCTTCTTATGCATAGCTCTGATTTGCAATCCAAAATCAACTGCTTCAACACAATTCTATTTACAAAAGCATTCCGGAGGCCTTCTTTCCATCCCAACTGGCAATTTCATTACCTGTCTCCTAGGGCAGTACCACCAGGCAGTACTGAAAATACAAGTGGATCAACTAACCTGACATTTTGATTAAAATGATTTGGAAGTACTTACAACAAGGTGCTGAGCCAGGGTATCTTTGGAGGAGCTAATCTCCAGCTGCGAGCAGTATCAGAGATGACCCTATCATCTGCCTGTCCTGCTCCTGGAAAAGCTACACCGGAATAAACTCAGAGAAAGTCAACTGTAATTAACTCTATCCGGCCCATTTCAACTCACAACAGCAGCCACATCTGGTTCTTCATTAAAACCTGCTTTCAGCCCACTCTGCTTTCAGTGTCTCCACTACCAACGCCCACCATCACCTCTCTGCTGTGGTCACACTCAGCTCCTTCTCTCCTGCCCCATACAGGGAGCACTGGTCTCTCCCGGTCATTCTTCACTGGTAGCCTTGCCTCACTTGGCTCCAACCTGTAACCCTCCTGTGTTTCTCCCTTCCTTCCCTTCCCAAGAACAGAAGCTCTCTCTGCTACCCCAGTGTAAATTATTATTTACAGCTAAGTCTGCGCTGCTGAATTTGATGGCATTTTTATCATTACTTTCAAAGGAAGTTGAGCAAAGTCTTTATCCAAGTTTTACACCAAATCAGTCTTTACATTTCTTTGACCATGACAATAGAACTGAAGAGATAAGTTCAATTATAGAACTGCACAGTTCTAAATTTTCTGTTCCTTTTAGCTCAAGGCCAACCCTGTAGACATCAGGGTACAATAGCTGTACCTCATTCCCCACCCATGGCGCGCTCTCTCCAGCCAAGAGCTGAGGGTTCTCAACAACTTTGCTGCTCCGACAACTGGCCTCACATGCTCACGCGTCACTGTCCGGACTTCAAGATGACCCCTGAACTGAAATGCTGTCAGCACAGAAACCAGTGCCAAAACTCATTTGGCCCACAAAACGTCATCAGTCTATTCTTTGTTTTTATAGAATACATCTAACATTCACATTCAATAACACAAAATTGCAGCTAAAGAAAACAAGGGAAAACAGATTTCAAAGAAACGTGAGATAGACACAACTGTATGAATCAGCTGTAACATAACAAGGAAAACATTCAAGTATAGGTTAAGACTGGTCTGTTCTATTAACTTGAAATTCTGCAGCAGACAACAAGTACTAAACAGGTGAAAAAAAAAAAACAATGTGGAAATGCATTGGAAAAATTATTTAATTTTCCTGTAACAAAGCAGAATGAAATGTGGGTTTTTACCTTGTGCAATAAACAATTTTGTCCAGCTCTGGTGAAAGAAAAAAAAAAAGGTGGATTTTTTTTTTTTTTTACTCCTTATTGCCATATACAGTACAGATCTAGAAAAGAAATGAGAATTTCTGACTGCTTTTGAACACAATGAATTTTCACAGTTGATCTCATCAGAACCACAGGAAGACAGCTGAAACCAACCACGTAACAAATATAAATCTCATCACCCAGTGTATTGCTTTCTGCATCTAACATTTCTTCATCATAATTGCTTGTATCCCTACTTTCTGCCTATGTTTATAATTGCAGCATATATTTCTGCCTTTCATGTTTCATATATTCCTTCATTCACAGTTCGTCCACATATTTATTTACTTTACTTTTCAGACTGTTCCAAAATAATCCCTCATCCCATGCTGTCACCTCTCCTTACAAAATCAGTTTCATCTGAAACATTTCATCAGAGGCAAATTAAAAGAGAAAAAAGTGAAGTTTTAGAAAAGATGCAGTTCCTTCTGATGTTAGATCATTTGTACTACCATCTTCAAAAGGAAGGATTAGTTATTGCTAAATCTGGGGCTGTGCATTCCTGAAAACGTTTGCCAGTCATGAAACCTTTAATTCAGATTTTAAATATATATTTTCTCTCTCCAAGATATTTGTAGCGATGTTCACAACGAAAAAAAAAAAAAAAAACCTTTAAATTGCTGATTACTTAACCTTCTATTGATAAGAATACCTCACTCAAAATGCTTACTTACAGGAGTGTTTAACTTGTAAGAAATTGTTTCACAATCAAATTTTTCAGTCTTTGATAATACTGCTATGAAAAAGCTTCTTACATTGCCTATTCTTCTGCCTTAATTTTTTAAAATTATCTATGCCAATGTGAAAAAGATCAGCTGCTGCTATTAGACAGTAATGGAAAAACAAACAATAAACAAAAGGAGTCAAATGTACCACAACAAACAGACAAATGTATGCTTGTGGGTTTTTTTTTTATTTCTATGAGAACTGCTAAACAATGGTTCAAGAGAATCAGTGTAGCTAAATTATAGAGGAGTGCTCCTATATTTCGCACTAAACCTTCTTCATAAAATATATTAAAAATAGCTTGAACATGATAAAAGAGGTTTCAGGAGCAAAATTTCATTTTTTCTGCTACTAAACTATCGGGCAACGTCTCAAGCGCATACCCAAGGTAAGCTGGCAAGCAGCTGAAGCCTTGTTTTGTCCTGGCTGTATGAGTTCCTTCTCTGGCTGCGCAAAAATAAAATACCCCTGCATAAGATGCTACCTTACCTTTCAACCTTCGCTGCACGAGCTCAAAATTGATCCTGTATGGCTTTATCTCAAGAAAAGCTACAGTAAATAAGCTATATTTTCCTGAAATAGTCACCTGGTCTAGTGGGAGGTGTCCCTGCCCGTGACAGAGGGGCTGGAACTAGATGATCTTGAAGGTCCCTTCCAACCCAAACCATTCTGTGATTCTATGAATTCTGTAAAGCAGACAACAAATAAAGCACTCATTCCCCGGTAATTCACAAGCTCGGAATATCTCCTGAGGACCCTCACTGTCTCCCAGCTGATTCGCTGATTTAAGCGGGCATTTGGAACAGACCCGTGACACATTGGCAACTATACTAATAAATATATACAAAGTTAACAGTAAATAGCAGTTTTACTTGGTAGTATGATTAATATATTTCACAGCTTTAATACTGGATGCTATTTTATTCCTGTATACCATAAACACCTCTGCGTATTTACCTTAGCTCAGGGTAAGTTCACGTTATCAGACAATACCCACTCACAATTGCAATAGAGGTTAAGGTAAACTTTCAACATGCAATTTACCGACTAGAGAGGCTTACACATACCTCATAGCTCTTTGTAACCAGAAAAAATGCTCTACTTTTAAAGATAAAAACCCAGAGATTTTCAATATTAGGCACAGTTTATCAAATTCTGTGGACCCAGTTGTCAGCTGATGTAGTTTGCTGCAGTTGCACTGATGTCAATGAAGGTATATTAAAATCCTTCAGATGAATATATCATTCATACCTTCCGATTAATATATTTTAATGTATTTATTTAGTATTATTTAATCATAACACCTTAAGATAGCAAGATCTCCTTATTTTTTTTGTTTGTTTGTTTAAGCTTGCAACAGTAATATTATCGAGGGAAAACCAGAATAAATAACAAGAATGTTACTGTTTCATCCTGGATTTGTAGAAGATACATTACTTTAAATTCTTAAATAACTTTTGCCTAAACTACAATTATCCTGGTTTGTAGCACCTTTCTAATTTTTCCTCCCAATTTTCCAGTGACAAATATGCTGAGCTTCTATTTGTGTCCTACATGGATGTATATCTGAACTGACCTAATATAGAGGAAAATGTCAGTAAAACATTCTCAGTTCAGTGATATAATACTTGCCCACTGCTAATAACAACCACAGAGTGCCTGATTAAATTGGGCCCCTCCCCAGGACATCAACACACAAACCAGCTGCAAAGTGACGGGACAGTTGCATGAAGAAGTCCATGGTGGAGTATAAAACACAACGTCCAGAGACAGCCCTGTGAGTGGGAAGCCCCTAAGTGGGAGCGTGCCAGAACCCTGCGGTGCGTCGGAGTCCCGGTTCCTCCCCGAAACAGCCACAGCCGTGCCAGCCATGGGCTCCCAACAGGAAGAGTAACTGCTCCGCCATGACTACAACAGCAGCTGGGGAAACTTGGGAGCAACAAACCAATGAGATGCAGTAAATTAGATTTACTGAAGATACACAGGGATAGGAACTTACTCCTGAACACACGGGTTTTACACACTCTTGTTGGTTCAAAGATTTCCGGAAGGTTTTCTGCATCATCCATGATCAAAAGTTCTCACGCATTTATCTATCTGACGATACATCTAACAGCTCGAAGCCGGGCGTTGATATTCCGCGCCACATTCAAATCAAACTTGCTTCCCAGTTTACTGCAAAGACATTTTGTTCTATGTGAAGGAATAACCCCCTATATAATGTACTGTATATCTACTGTATAGAAGAGCCTCAAAAATTATTGCCTTTTCTGTTTGAATTTTCCCTGGATTATATTATTATTACTACTACTATTGTTACTATTATCAACTTACGCCAGGGAACTCTCCTCCTGCTTTAAAGTCACTACGGGACTGCCTCTGTTGCTACTCCAGGACTGCGCCCTCGTGTAATGGTGCTGTATGCCAGCATGGTTGCGCCCCTCTCCTGACCAAACAAATGATCTAACAAGGCAATGAAAACAGAAGAAAAGTTTTCTTCACCTGGCACAGCTGTACCCCCCCAAGGGAGTCTGCAGCAGTCTTCTGAGGGGGCTTCTCAGCCAACAGAGATATTCTACAGCATAAACCAGGCTTCGAAGTCGGGCTCTTTTTCATAGTGAAGAAAATTTTCTCAATCTAGCTCTGAATGTTTATTGTCAGCACCTTATAATAAACTGATATAGTGGATTAAACCTTTCCTAAATATTACAAACGCACTTCTAATCTGTGTACAGATTCCTGTTCCTCTGCTCTGTTTTCTCTCGTTAATATTTTTTCATGTTGTTGCTTCTTCTTGCCTCTGTTCCCAAGCCCTCTTTTACACGCATTTCTGTCGTTTTATAAGACTTAGCCGTCTTTCCCAAGACCCAATCAATTTTCACATCAGCTACACTAATTGGGAACAGACTTGACACATTTCTTGATTACAAGTTAAAACACTTAAAACAAAGCTCTAAACCTTTAAAAACGAAAAGGAAAAATGCAGTAAAGAAAACGTCCTCAATTAAATACTCTTTAAATGGAATTCTCTGGGAAGCAAAAGAAGAGGGAAATCAAATCGTGAAAGACCACCCTGTTGTAGTATTATTTAAATCCCCAGAGGCTTTATTTAAGAAGCTGTGTGTCCTGGGACTATAGTCACAAAAGTACTTCAAGCTTTTAAAGATATATAACACTTGTTCTATTGCCATGTAAATAGTTTCTCTCTCCAGATAACTTTAAAACAGTAGTTCTGTCAGTAAAGATTTTTTGAATTTGAATTACTATAAATTTTGAATTACTTTTGAATTTTGAATTACTATAAAATCTGCATCATGCAAGGTAGACGTAATTTCTTTGTTGATTTAAAACTCAAAATTCCACAGAGAAAAACAGTGTGAAGAATCACAGTTCTGAAAATCTGGTATTTCAAATCCAGACTATCTTTATAAATATATTAGTGCCTTATATTGATGCAAAGCATAAATGAAGGCTATTTTTTTTTCTTGTAGTTCACAAATATATTACTTTGGGAGTGGTATCTAGCTAGGCCATAACTTCTAATTGTATTATCAAAAATTACCAAGATTTTTTATTGTATTATAATAGAAAGTAAAACCAGATACAGAACAAAAAATGAAGCATTTAGATTTGGAAACTGAGTTCCATCATCTTACAAGCACGCTTTGCTGATTTTTCCCCAAGATTTTCCTTCTCAAACATTTTCATGTTTTATTCTGACTAGCAATAAACCTGGTGGGGTTTCGGTTGTTTTGTTTAGGGGGTGGGGGGTAGGGTCTAGACAACAAAAACATCACCAGGAAAAAAAACAGATTAACTCATCTGCCTAGAAAAATCTTATTTTTGATCCATTTTAAATCTGGTTTCTTCAAGCTGTAAATGAGTCCGAATCCCATCTATTATATCATATTCTCATCGGAGAATCTGGACCAAATAGTAAGCACTTGTGGACATCCCACAGGTAGCAGAAGCTCCAAGCTCAAGCTGTGTGACCATACTCCAGTTACATTCCTATATACATTGTAGGACTACATCCATTTGATCTATTCTCAAATGAAGAAGTTCGTTCTTCACCTTAAATTAATTCTAATTTAAATTTGCTTCATGCACCTAAAGAAAGCGTTCATGTTAATATCTTTGCAAGACTGGAGTCAATGTTAGTTTAGAGAAACAGATAAAATTACAACCTGCTTGCTACCTCATTTAAATATTTTCCGAATATTCCAGACTGCTAGAGGAAGAAAGTAGCCAGAGGCTACCAGATGGACACGGACTGAAGTGACATTGGGTACGCTGCATATGTCAGTCTGACTTTTCATTGTAATGGCAGCGCAGTACAAATGTTTTCTTTTACCAGAACCTTACATACGCACAAGGTAAGGACTTTGCAAAACAGCTCAGAGCATTTGCACATAGATAGGAGCTGTTTGGTAGAGGGCTTGGGGATATTTATCACAGCAGCAAGGCCTTCAGCAGGTCAACAGAAGAGCGGAGGTAATAGGAAGCAACGCTTCTCACTTCAGGCCTTGCAGCAAAGAGCTATTTCCTGAAATGCAACCATGGAGGGTTAAGATATTCCTTAAAAGCAAAGCAAAGCAAAACTTCAGCACAATATGCTAACAAAATTGTAACATTTCTCCTTTAAGAGAATTTACTGCCTGGAGGGCCTACCTCAATACAGGTCTACTGGACCAATGCAAAAATGAAGTGAATATACATTTTTTTAGTTGAAAGATGCCACACGTGCACAAGGATTAGAAACATGTTCTAATATTGCAAAGTAGAGTATTCGAACAAAGAATTCAACCTGCAGCGAGCTAATATGTTGAAATAAGATGCAGAAAGGGGCGCAGTTAACACCTCACCTTCCTGCTCTTTTAATTGCCCCAGTCCCCAAAACTTGTCCTCACTCTTGCAGGAATTAGAGTACCAGTTTAGCCAATGCTGAAAGGACTCTTTTAGCAAGATTTCCTGAAGTAACGTATAAATAAGTATAGTAAAGAGGAAGCTTGTTAGGCTTTAGCAATAGATTTAGAAAAGCCAGGCTACAATTCTAACAGATACTACATTAGGAAAGACAGTATATTCTCAGTAATTCTACCTAGGAATTACAGAGTGGGTATTTCGAGTATACAGTGGAATATGTTGAAAAATAAATACTTCTCTGGTAATACTCCTTCTTGCACAGCTTACCACTCTCACTTAAACCCAAATATGTTGGTCTGTATCTCATGAAACAGGTATGAATGATAGTACATAGATCTGTCCACAAAGTAGTTACCTGTTTCCCACAGATCGGTAGCAGGAAAGCAAAATTTAAAGGTCAACAAAGGGGTAACAGAGAAGCCAGTTCACTGTTCAAATGTGCATTATCTGCAAAGAATTATTCTGACTCTCAAGGTAAATATGTATATATCCCTGTAGAGAGCAGGGGATATAACAATACAGGCACTTTGACTTCTATGACGAGGAGCCTGCGTGTTGAGTACAGAGCAGACGGTTCACGTGTTCAAAGGGTCGTGTTCCCATTGTTCACACCTCCGGCAGAGAGACAACTTGCTACAGCTCTAGTTTGCTAGGAATTTGATTTGATAGAGTACTTTCCATTTTCTTTTGATAATCCTCTCCCTCAACAACAAAATGGTGGCATGGAAAGGGGAAAGTGCCTTTATTGCTATTTACTATTTCTGTCGTCATAGTTGGAGGCACTTAAGAGCTTAGCTCTTATCTCATTCAGAGGCGCAAACAGCAAAACAAAAAGGAGCTTTTCGCAAAGGATTCAAATTCATACACATTTCCTGTATTTACTGTATGTCTTAAAATCTTCTTCCTTTTCCAGCATTTTAATACACGCTTCATTTCTTTCCATTGAGCAGGAACCTTTAAGACAGATACCCAGAAATTCATGCCACAGTGGTATTCCGTGGTTAACATTACATGTGCTACTAGCAGGTCTCACAACCGTCAGATCCGGTTGGTCCCAGAACACACCATGGCACGAAAGCTGGCAATGTTGAGGAGCAACAAGAAAAAAAAGAATTGCAAGTCCTTCATGAAATTAATTTATGAATAAAATCTAACATTTATTTTAGAATCCTAAATTCTAAATACAGAGCTGCTTGCACTGGCTTCTGTTGCTCTTTTTTTCCCCATCTTTTACCTTATAGAAAATATACAGACAGGAATAGGAGACTTACATACATCTAATACATGCAGCTGAGTGTAAATAAGAACTTCACCATTTGGACGCAGTTCTAAATTTCCTAAGTCTGCAAAACTGAACCAGTAACCTCATGAGACAGCCTGGTTTTGGGAGATTGCCAGTCCAGCAGAAATCCTGCAATACTGTGTGATTAGCCAGTTGTACAGTGTTCTGGTTTGGGGTTGTTGGGTTTTTTTTTTCCCCTGCTTCTACATCACTGCGGATGTAGGAATGCAAAAATGGGGAAAAAAAATTTAAAAGGCAAGGAAATCAAACACTTTTTTTTGAACCTCAGACAGTTCATCTCTAGGTTTGAATTGGGGCATGAGGGCCCGGGTATGATCTTATTTTATCCAAGCCATTGAATTTTATTTTACATAGGAATGAAAGAAATATTTGAAACAGAAGTTATCAATGTGTTTTCTTTTTCATACCTGCTCAGATTGTTAATCAGAAACCACATCTTCCTCTAGTGAAAACTCAGTAACGAGGATTTTTTTTCCTCATAAATTTAATGATAAGATATTCTAGAGGACTCTGTTTTGGCTTGTGTTTGCTCAAATTGCAGTCAGTTGAACAATTGTTACCAATTTCTAGTGAGATGTATTATTATTCCAATGCGGGACACCATAAAAGACTCTCTCACTAATACACGAATTTAAAACATTGGGGCTTTTCAAAATTCCTATAAAAGTTATACAATTTAATTAACTGATATCTTCTCTAGTTTCTGCTTTTTAAAACCTCCATTTATAATTCTATAATAGAACTTGAGAGAATTATGGGCTTTTGTTAGAATTACACCAGATGGTTGATGGAAACCTGGAGATACATTATCATTTGCCACAAAATTCTTTACGACTTTTCCATATTGATATCAAAAAAATGTTACTAATCCTTCCAGTACAGCGCTCTTCATGTGTGTCAGACAGCATCCAAACAGTACTTCAAGGAATATGCCAATGTACTCTAGTACAGAAAGAGGATTTCTCATGGTACTATAGCCTGAACCGGGCAAGACAAAGGAGAAAGAGTGACCTCTCCTGGCAAAATGGAAAATCTATAGCCTTTTTCTATCAGAAACAAACGGGCTGGCAGGAAGGAATGAGTAGTAATTTGAACAAGCTAAAGTTTTTTCAAATGTAAACATTGTTCACCTCATAAGGAAATTCAAATCCTCACCTGATTTTGGTAGTTCAATAACGATGAGCAAGCAATGAGATTATAATATAGTTTGGTAAAGTTTAATGAGGATAATTATTAATAAAATGCAGCTAACATGCCTTGAAAAAGCTTTCTGTTGGGGTTTGCGTGATCATTTGGCCTAAATATTTTTGACGTTTTGCCCATCAAATAACGAACGTGCAGCTTGTGAAATGTCAGATATAATTAGAACAAATAAAGCTGTAGCATCAGCCTCCAAAAAGCCTCCCATACCCATTAGAAAGAATTCTCTTCTTCGGAGCCATTTACAAAGCAGCAGGGGCAGACGTTGTCCAGGTAGGAAAACTGGCACACAGGTAACAGACAAAGCTTTTGAAGTCAAATGAAAGAGCTTGAGAGATTACAGACAGGTAATAATGCTCTGTGCTTTGTTACGGTTATTCATTTAGGGATTTTACCTTAATTTCACTGGGATTCAGTGATAAAACAGGACCTTATACAATAAGATTTTCTTATTCTCTTATCAGCTTCCATAGAGTAACGTGTGCCTTCTCTGCTAAGTTAAATAATGATTTACTGAATCATTATTGGAGTCAATTAAAGGTATAGAATATACATATATCTATGCAATATGGGATTAAACTCAATGTTTCAGTCATTCAGGCTTGCTGCGTATGTTCTGCACTGCTGTTGTGTTACTACTCCAGGATTTGCAGGTTGCTTACAGGATTTGGTTTACTCCACTTCGTTGCTCTCTTCAGTAAGGTTGAAGACAGCATCCATTTTCATTTAAGCAGAAATTATTTGTTCATTTGCACCATCTCCTAACTGGCATCCCTTTTGACTGACATATTGCTAAGCTTGTGTTCCTGGCACACAACCAGTATTTGTTTGGGAGTGCAGAGAAAGGCCAGGTTAAAGAAATAAACACTACTCTCACGTAACTATGTTTTTAACATGCAATGTGAACATCTGGGAATTCAGATCAAACAAAATATCCAAGATATTTTCAATCCAGCCAAACTTGAGGAAGGGTTTTTCATCTAGCTCCTATGATGACAAGAAGTGGTGGATCTACGTAAGAAAATAAGATACACGAGGCTCAACCACAGAAGTTTCCAAAGAAAATCAGGCTCTGATATCTAGACAACAGCATAACAGTGAGAACTTAACAACGGAAGAAGCTGTGGAGCTTGGATTTGAAGTCTTTACATCAAAGATCCCAGCACTACAGATAGAAGCAGCTGTTGGGTTTCTTGAACTGAATCATTTTTTCCTTCTTATTCAAAGGCTAGGTAAACATACATGCACATATATTATTAAAAAGACATGTAACTTTTGAAGAAGCCATGAGATTACACTTCAACCTCCACAGTTCCAATTAGCCTCTTCTAAATCCTGCTTTGTTCTACAGGCATTGCCTTTCACACTCGTTTCACTGAGTTTTGAGTATTTCTACAGTGATCCCTCAGGATTCAGGGAAAAAGTCTCTTACCATCTTCAGCTTGGTCAACAGGTTCAGCAATCTGTTTTCTGGTACCTCCTGTGGAAGTGCAGCACTCACCTTGCGCTGATCTGCAGAATTTCTGCCGTTCAGAAATTCAACTAATGCCCGGGACCCCATGATAGAACAACCAACACGGTCAAAAAGCTATTCAGGACATTATCTTTAGACTCTTCAAGAACACCACCAGAAAAAAAGGTGACTATTCTGGGTAGACAGGAAGTCACAGAAATTTGCCAAAAGAACAAAGAAAGAAAATCAGACTGTTTAAAACACTAATGGTTGCACTCAGATTCCTGTCATTACGTTTTCCCACAAATACATCTTGTGGTCAAAATTATCTCCGGGGCCAGTGACCAACCCCCGATTCTTAACAGAAATGGGGAAGGAGGGCCAAGAGGAAACAAGAAAAAGGGGTATGGAAGATACAAATTTTCCATTAGAGAAAAAATATTGTGAAACAAAAACATGTAATGTTGACAGAAATCTTTCCAACACTGTCCCGTCACATCATAAAACTCTTAGTTTAGATCACAAACTGGCTTCACAGAACTTCTTAGTTCCAATTGCAAAAAAACTCCCTTAACGCAAATTATTTAGGTGTTCCCCTGCCTGGAGCTAAGCAAGCCAGCATTCAAAACAACATTCAAGTAGCAAACACCTGCAGATCCTGGCTGGTTGAGGTGTGGGGATTCACTAACAAGTAATGGTTCTCCGCGTGCACAGCAAAACCTACCCTGCTTTGTGGGTTATGGAAACTCAGGCAGGGCCCACAGCAAAGTACAGAACACGGGGGAAAAGCCATGAACAAGCCATTGTATGCCATTACGCAGTGTGGCACAGAGGTATACGCATGTGTCTCCAAAGTCACGTAACTGTGAGTGCAAACAAAAGTCACATAACTGCACGGTATACCCCTGAGACCGCGAACTCTTCTGTCTGCAACTGTACCCTGATCCAGCTACAATATTTTACCACGTTCTTCAGAGCTGCTAGAAATTAAAAATGAATATACCATCCAACCTAAGGAATATGGACACAGCAATCAGCATTCATTCAAAAATTATTTAAAAAAAATTATATAAGCCAGCCATAGCTGACAAGACGTACAGATTGATATTGCTGCCATCAGCAAGAACTATAGCTAAACCACAAGAAAGAAAATAAATTGCATTAAAAGCAATCAATCAAATGCAAAATCAAATAAAGAAATCATATTACTCTCATGCTGCCAAATACAGCCTGTCAAGCACAAAAACTCTAATGCAGGGGTCCGTGCTGAAACCAGCTGCGATTCCTACAACGCTGAGATCCAGGAGGGATGGGGGATGATCATCCCAGTCATTTGCAGTTGCCAGAACAAAAGTTAAGCCAGGAGGAGTCGGGGATGTCCAAATACTGGGGCTTTTTCAATTTTCCCATTTCTGAAATTTGAAGACAGTATTCTGGTGACATGGGTATTCAGCTTTGTCTCCTCTCTGTAACTAAAGAGATATTTTTGAAGCAGAAGTGACTCTTCAGCATTGGTTTTCACTGGCAATCTGCATCTCCTTAGTTACATAAAATCAACATATCAATATAAAATTAAGTTCATGTTCCCATGTTATTCTTGCCATTCTATATTAACTATTTGGAAATAAGCATTCAGGAGTTAAAGTCAACTGTTATTTAGCAATTGTGTGACTGCCTAGAAGAGAGATTTCTCATTAGCTGAAAATAAATATTTCTGCCAAATAACTATGCTAGTCAATGTTCCCATGAAAAAGTCACTGTAGGGAATGATCTGAATAAGCAGATCCACCTTACAGAATATCCTGCATTTTGAGTCCATGTCAGAGAGAAGCATCTGCTTTCCCAAAATAGCTAAAATCATGCTCTGGCACTGCTGTTTCTTCCCAATGTTTTTATCATTTTTGCCTACTTTTGTTCTGAGCAATGACATATTTTTCAGTGAAGTCGTTGTAGTAAATTTCAGCACTCCCTTGTTTGAATTTAAAATGTGGAATCCTGAAAACACATACACTTACTTTCCAATAAAATATTTCAAAGCAAGCTTTTTTGTTAATTTGTTTGTGGGATTTTTTTAATCCCAGCAAGGAATAAAACAGGCAACAGATTTTTAGCAGGTTTTATCAAAGTAGGAATGAAAGGGCTAGAGGATTATCGGTGAAATATCATAATTAATTTCTGAGATAATTACAAAAAAATTGCCAGGCATTCAGGTAATTTTAGCTTCCCTAAACACATACAGATGGTTGTCTCTGAGCTACTGAACTTTGAATTTCAAGGAAAACTGCCTCTGTTTGCCCCCAGCTGCTGCTCTGCTCACAGAATATATTAGATATCACATTTCAGATGCCTCTCTATTTAATAAAATGACACAGGCAGTCCAATTCAGCGAAGTTCTGCACTTAATGGCCACTTAAGGTATTCAGTGCTTTACACAAAGTGATCAGGTGGGTGTATGGAAGGTGATTCTCACAGTAAATACAGTCCCTGCAATTTGAAAAATGTACTGAGATGAAGAAGCCAACCAAAGACCATTATATCACCGGTCATATCAGTCCCTGCAGCACCTGAGAACAAAGAAAGGTAGACTCTCATCATACCTTTATATTGGGCTACAAATCAGGAACAAAACGTAGAACCAGAGTCCCACTTCCCCAAATACCAATATCCCTTCAGGATTTGGAGTGGTCCTATCATACACCCCAGCTGGGAAAGGAAAAACCACCACCTGAACAGAAATGTGGAGCGCAGAGCTAGGCTTTTGTGCCAGCACAATTCTAAGGAGCATATTCAAAGGTGTGAAAATGTCACAGACTCTGGGGGTAGCGTTCAGACTTACAATCCTGATGCCAGACGGATATTTTCAGGGAGGTGGGTTAAAACTAGCAGACATGTCCTCAGACATAGGGGGTCACCTGGTTCAGTAAGAACCTCTTCTCCACTGCAGTACTACTTCACAAAATTTTGTTAAGAATGCAAAGTGGCTATGCAGACCACAGTCAATATGAGGACCGCATCAACTGTTGAGAGGAACAGCAAAAGTTTAAACAATCAAGATAATTGGGTCATCTGCCATGACTCACGTCCTCTCTTGATCTTCCACAAAATCAGAAGGGAGCCACCAAAGTTCAAAATACACTTAGTCTCAAAATAATAATCTATTTCATTAATGCAACACCCTGTGAATGGATACATTTCCTTTGAGAAGACAGGCGGTTAAAATTCAGCTTTTCTTTGTCTCCTGGAAGAGCAGGAGATCATGGACCAGGCCTTTGCACAGTTGTCTGGACTGGCAGACCAGGCGCTCTCAGTCATATGAGAAGACTCACTTCTAATGAGTGGTGCATTCTGGTGTCTTCCATCCATCTTAACTTACACCAGCCCTTGGAAAAGGTAGATCATGTCCTGTCACAGTATATACATTATCTTTCTCATTCCTAAGGTAAGAATACAAATGTTTGGTGGGTGGCAAGGGGCTAAATTCATTAGTGGTTACAAAATATGTTGTGATCCTCAACTGGAAAGCTCCGCGTAACTGCAAAATAATGTATTATTTGCTTTGGCAATAATACTTCTATTTTTAATCTGGCAGTGAATAATTGGCAATTGCCTGCCAAAGCTAGACAGCCAAAAATAATAGTCACCAATGCCAAAAGAAAACTAGAGCAGAAGAACTGATTATTTAATCATAGTAACTATTTTCATTTAATGGATCAAATATTTAAATAAAGTATATGATGGAAAGGAGACAGACTTGAAAGCGTCCATGATATGAGCCTTGCTAGTAATGAAATAGTCGTGAGGCATTACAAGTATTCTACTGTATTTGCTAAGCTGCAATTATATTTATCTCGCTCCATTGGTGTTTACCACCCCATGGCACTGTGGCACACGCTCTCTGAAAAAGGTCAGGCAACTGCAGAAAATGGAGGATGCACGCTCTTCTCCCCAGCCCGGATTCTGAGCTTCGGTTAGGCTGATAAAACATTCAGTCACTTCACTTTGTCTTTAACTGTCATGAATTTATGTTTAAATCATTCGTCATCTAATTTATCTTTTATGAGGAATCACTTTAAAAACTGAAATAATTCATTTGTACCTTGAATGCCTATGAAAGATTAACACTGTTAAGACAAAAAAAGTTCAAAAAATAGACTAGTTTAGAACTATCTGCTTAAGATTATACAGAAATCCAATCAGTTACATTCTCTGCTCAGACTGAACCTGCACCACGTTTCCCAACAACTTCCTAAGAAGGTTTTATTTAATCAAGAACAAGTTCCACGGAGCCCCAAAGGTCACAGTTTAGAAGGATTACCTGACCTAGACTTTGTATAAAGCAGATGGCTCTGCTTTATGGCAATTAGTAAGCAGGAACTGTGGTATCTGGTTCTATCTTCTGATTCTCTGTTTATATGAAGTTATGTGAAACTGGAACCTCTTTGAAAGTCAAGCTATGTGGAAACCATTTAAGACTATTTCATTTCTAATTATAGGCTTGATAAAGCCATTTTCATGCAAGAGTAGGATCAATGCAGAGACTGTCAAACTTCTGGACATCCATCCATTGGTAAGTGGTCTGACTATTTCAAAGGCTATCGCTAAGATAACCTTGACGTGGGGAACGGGAACATAAACCTTAGCTACAAATCTTAAGTCAATCTGAGCGTTCACCTTCAATGCAGCTTCAGAGTGGCAGCAGTGGTTCTTAACGGACACTGTTTTCTTTAAAGTTGAATATTTATTACCAAAACCAGAGCTTGAAAATATTATTTTTGTACTCCCTTACATTTTCCATTCATCCACAAATATACACATTTCCCAACACCGATCAGGATAACTGAAATGGGAAACTAAATTGAATTTTTAAGCTAACTTTCACTGGGTTCTCAAATAGATGCAAAGTGGCCTCATGTGCCAGGGCAGTTACATACAGAAACTGACTTTTTTTCCCCTGACTTTAACACTGTAGGCCACATGTGTGTGGTCAGCTGTACCACATGTGTCAGTGTGGAGCACATGCCAGCTCTGCCACAACGGGCATAAGCCACGTCTGCTCCAAAGGCATGAAACCACACGGGAACATCACTAGGCCTGAACCAATGGTCCCTGGACTTTTTGTGAGTTGTATTAGTTCAGGCTCAGCACTATGCTAAGTTAAAGTTTTGTGCTAATGTAGCTACCCAGCTTCTATACCAGTTAGTTTAAACTAGAGGGCTTTGAACATGGGTGGAAGCACGTAGGTGTCTTCAGCTGATGACACAAGCATGCCCTTAACTAAACTGTCAGCACTCTAAGCGCTGTGCCTTGCACCCCTCATTTCTCTGCTTCTCATTGCCTGCTACACTTTGATGAACTTTAGGAATCAATACGACAGTAATACCACTGCTGTGCACAGCGGGAAGTCTTCCTTGCAATAGAAAAAAAATTATCTCTATGTTTTCTTATCACAAATCTTAGTTTTCCCCCCCAGAAAAAAAAACAAAAGACAAAAAAGCATCAACTGCAATTTAGTGAGAGTTATGTATGAAATAAGTGGGAGGCTTTAGAAATCCAAATTGCCTTTGCTGCCATGTCTAGAACATACTTTATGTAGGATTTGGATCTTTTTAAGCAATCAGTTACGTTTCAAAATCTAAAGTGAAAAATATTTTACAACTCAATCACTGATTTAAAATATGCTCTTATATCACTGTATGCTTTTAAACAGATTTCAGGAAAGAAGGTGCAATGCAGACAATAAATCGACTTTTATAAAAATCACATACACATCTAAAAAAGAATATCAAACATATGTTTCAAGTCTGAAAATTACTCCAGTAAAAGCAGTTCAACACCTGCAGAACTGCTACTGTCATACAGGAAAACTATTATATGATTGCAACCTAGTGGCATCTGAAATAATTTTAAGAAAATGTATTAAAAAGTCAACCCTGAAAATGCTGCCAGTGGACTAGCACCATCCAGTATGGTGAGGAGTTTGTACAGCCCTAGACAAAGTGGTCTCCTCATTTAAGGATGGAGGTGTGCTAACTAAAAATCTGAGAACTGTTTTTACTACTGGTACTGTAGAACTGCTGACACCCCTCTGACAATTGATGTGACTGGCCTAAAATTCAGAAATTTGGGATTAAAAAAAAAATGACAAACAAATTTACAGACAACTGGAGATTAACGTTCTTATTGCTTCTTGGGGCCAGTTTCTGTCACCCTCATAGACGTGCAGAAATATTTTCCTGTTCATGTAGTTTCACTCCTTTTGCTATATCTGACTGTGACCCCACTGGGAACAGCAGTAGTCAGTGGGAAACCCCCCCGCACAAGGAGCTCTCTTATCACGCCTTGTGAGACAAGTCCAGCACCAAGTGAACCCTTCCTAAGAGCATTACAGAACACTGACTATTGATGTCCCTAGGTGAAGTACAGAGCACCCTGAACAGATGGTGTCATGATACATTGTGAGAAGGGTGCCAAGAGTAAATAAGGTATGATGAGCAGAAAAGGTCCAGGACAATTTGGGACACATAGGATGTAAGTACTTCTACAATGTAATCAGTAAAATGTATTCCTAAGAAATACTAAAGACAGAAGACAGTTTAGAAGTGTGCTGATGGAATAAAGAAAGATGAATGTGGTAACTGTGTGATCACAATCCATATAATCTATGACTAAAATGGCTGTTGCCGATTATGACTTTCACCTAAGCTTCTTGCAAAGAATATCGAAGTTCCAAACTAAACCTAGAAATTTAGTTCTGACCTTCCTGTATTTCCATGTGTTGCTATTTCCACATCATGACAGAAGACTTGGATGTACTGGAATTGGTTGAGTTACTCTAGTTTAACAAGCCACCATCTGTAGCTGAGTCATAGCAGTGAGTCAAGTGTGCTCTTAACCCACACCCTTCGCAAAGAAAAACAACTAAGAGTACACTTTATGATAATTTAATCTAACATGGCCTGTTTCATAACTGAGAGTTGGCTAAGAGCACAAGTGCAGAGAGATTGCGTGGACTGACCTGTTGGTAGTACCTTGTTAAAACATAGTAACTTAAGCACTTTCCGCTTTCTGACAAAAAGTTGGGTCAATCTGAATCCTTCTTAGTTTTCTTCCAAATCAGCTGATCTCATTTATAATTGGATGGGTTAGATTATTGCTTTTATCATCCGTTTCACATACGCAAATCTCTCATTCAGAGTAGTTTCTCCTGTATTAGTACATGTAAGCTTTCCTAACTTCCTGTGTCTAATGGATTCTATCACTTTCTGCTGGCTTAAGGAGTTCTCTTCAATTACTCTGAACAGGAGGAAAGGCGAGATTTCCTTTGCACAATGTGTAGCAATCAAGGTGCAAAAAAACCTCCCCATATCACAATATTCCCAATTATCAGAAAACAGTGTCACTGTTATATAGGACACAAAAATATAGTCCTCTGATCCAAGTGTAGAACTAGACAGGGGAAAAAAACTAAGTTGTGAGATGAAAGAAAGAGAAGGATATAACATCTGGTTGGCTCAGAGGAACGAAGGTGGCTGTAATACTGCCCTGATGTCAGGTCTAAACATCTGCAGTTCATCACCTTTGTATACAAAGTTATACACATGCACTCTCTCCTGTCGCTTTACTCACCCTGACGCTTCCCTGCTCTTTTTGACATTTTGAGCTCCTTAAAGAAAGGAGACTTTGTCAGATTTTGAAAAGTGCCAGAAGATGGAAACAGTGCTTTTGTGAGACCTGTATGGGAGTCAGCCCTCTCTGACTGCAGAGCCAGTACTACCTGTAGATACCTAAAAGACTTCACATTCCTATCATCTGTGCCTTCCACGATATGGAGTATAAATGCTGACTCTATGAATTCCGAGTCTGCCAGCAGTTGAACACATGTGCTCTTTCTTCCTCTCTGAGCACTCCCAGTGCAGTCACGTTGATCTGAGTCAGCAGTGCTAGTTGTATGATAACGATACTCAGGTGCTTAAGTGCTTACAGGCTCAGGAACAAATCTGGAAAGAGACTAAACAACTTTGAGAAGGGATGGAAAAAAGGGGGAGGTTAAAACAGAAATCGCAACCAAGACAGAGTTGTGAGCTGAATACTTTCCATCTCCCAACACTGCCCTGCTGGGTGTTGGAGACAAGATGTGCGGATTACTTGGGCAACAGGTAAGTTAACAACAGACATACAAGCAATGTGGTGTACAACTTTGATTGTGGAAGGTCATGTTGCTGAAAGTCAAAGCATCTCGACTGAAGAAGGGATGAAAACGACAACAGGCTCAAAACCAGAAAGAGCAGTACAAGCCAAAAGACATGATTTCCAAAGGTTGCTGAAGGCTATATTTAAGGCTACCTCATTGAGACAAACAAAATATGCATCCTTAAATATGAATTTAAATCTTAAGGTGAGGACACAGATCAAGATGCTCACCTGCTGAAAATGAGAGTAGTCAACTTCAGTGACAGTTCCATGACATACGGCAGGTCAGTATCTTGCCTTTATAGGTCTTTAAGTAAATCAGATCAAAAGATCATTTATAAAAAACAACCCACATTAAGTTCCTGAGTTCAAATGACCAACGTGAGAGAGTCTGGTAAGAAAAGAAACTCCTTTTCTGCTGGCATAAGCCTTTCTCCATGTAATGAAAAGCAAAAAATCAAAAATCCTTGACATAGTTTCAGTAATACTTAATTCTGGGTTCCTGAATCAAGTTATAACTTTAAATTCTTTCACTTAGACATGTTAAAACACATATTGTATTATTTTACAAAGAATAATTAGTCTAAATTCTAAGATAAGATTTATACCCTATTAAAGCAAAATGTTCCTTAGTTTCAACTTTCCTATGCAGAATCAGAATACGCACAACTAATATTTCAGAATAAGTGACAGCTTGCTCATAGTTTATATTTTTTCCAAGCTATTTTCTTTATCTTCTCCTGAGCCAAATTTTTATTGGTTGAAATTAACGGACCCCAAAACGAACCCATCCCAGTTAGTAACAAATACTTCATGGCAATTTCAGAAGCAAGTAAGATACTACTAACTTCCCAGCATAGTTTATGCAGAAATGTGATTTTTACCTTTTCTGATTCAGTTTGATATTTTTGCTCAGCATTAGTTTTCTTTTACCTGAGTTCTCTTATTATCGGTAGAACTACACACTGAGACTTCTGCATGTACAGAATTCCTTCTCCGTGCTCCTGAATTGATGCTAAATAAGATGCAACATCAAGCCTTGCAGTTTCTCTTTCCATGTTGAATAGAAATGCACTCGAAGTAGAATAAGCTTTGAGGGAAATGTCAGCCAAGTCTCTCTTTATTGGGACTTCAGGCACCTCTCTTCATGCCTAGAATGTGGATGATGGTGTGCTGGGAAGCAAGAAGTCATTATTCAAACAATATTATCACCGTTAGTGAGTTGCTCTCGATATATCCGTAAGTGCTACCTCCATAAGTACTCTTTTTGACACTTAAAAGATGGTGCAAATCATTTTGATGAACATTAGCGAATTTGTCTATCAAAATAGATAGCAACTGAATCAACATCACCCTGTTATCTATGACAGAAAAAGTTAAAACCATCTCTGTAAATAAATCTTAGAAGAGTAGGAGAGGCCACAAAACAGAGAAGGGAAACCCTGGAAATAAAAATGAACTATTTTCCCAAGCTTTAAATCAGACAGATTTGAAAACTGTGGCTTGTCCAGTTAACACAGTTTATTTTTGTTATTCATTTTCATGCACTTCTGGGCTCTGGCAAGGATCATCCAGCCAAGTGCCAAAATACCTTGAAAAGATTGTATATATTTCTTGATTAGGAACAAGACCTAAAAGAAAGATCTTGGAGAATCTTCCTCTCTTGAGATTTTTCTACGCAGCTCTGTAATTTTGTAACAAGATTTTTCCACAGTGTAAGAATTCAACTGGGCACAAGAATCTTAGCCAAGTTAGATAAGTTTTAGAAGATTTTCCAAGTCTTTTGGTGCTTCTCCTAACCAAAGTTATTTGTTCTGTGTTTCCTCGAGTATTCATGCAATAGAAACGTAGTAGTTGTATTTCATGCTTTGCAAAAACAAAAGCAATCAGGGTTTAACAGACAATTCATGGTAAATGATCAGAAAACAGGGATGAGAGCAAATAAGACAAATTAGTTGGAAATGAAATAAAATATTAATTGAAAACTGTTGCAATATTCGAGATGGGTTTTATGTCTTATTAAAAAATAAACAGCAAAGTGCTAGTTAGCATCAGTGTAAGGAGGAGTGAAAGAGAACCGATTCAGAGGAAAAGCCTCAAAGTCACCCATACTTCTTTCCGTACAAGTTTTCTTTTACCATCTCTTACCGTAACAGACTCTTACATAACATCATACTATCATAACACAAATTTCTGTAGATTTAATGATATCTGACAGAACATAGCCTGAGGTGATACAAGAGCAAACCGGGAGGAAGGCAAGTACTGCAACTCTATCCACACAAGCACATTTGTAGAAGGCAAACAGTATTTTCCAGGATTCAATGAACCGATTCATTTTGGTGAGGTGGAGACTGCTCACTGATAGAATGAGATACAGCCAGTTACCTCTCCTACATGTACCAGTTCTGCACTCCAGGAGCGAGACTTGTGCTGTTAGGTGTCTCCACAATAAGGATGCTTCCCAAAATTTTCTAGATCCAAAAGTAAAAAAGGAATCAAATTTCTCATTGGCCTTTGGGCAGTTTAACATGTAACTGCGCACCTAATGTTCACATGCTGGTTATCACCTGTCCAGTGTTAGACCACAGTCTTCCCAGGAGGAAACCAATGCTTTATCAGGAACTGTACAGAATTTAAGAAATATACAGAGTCAGTTCATAACATGCAAAAAAACAGGGCAGAGAAAGGCAATGTAAAATGCCCATTAGCACAGCACGCTTCCTCAGCACCGCCTTTACTTTGCCTCGGGCTTATTTCAAGTACAATATCTTTAGCAGAGAGAGAATGGAAAAATTGCAAGGACATCATTGATCTGACAACACTCCTGCTACTTGCTTAAGTTTCTTTCCACTCCATCAGCAGAATCTGTACAAGTCCTCCTTCATGGCTTTAACCCTTTGCCTTTCTAAATCCAGGCTCCCTCGTTCTCTGCCTGTAGCATTACCACTAGTCACGCAAGTCAGCCACACGGATGACAGGGATGCAGGCTCACAAACACTGATTGATGATGCACTGCCTAAGAAAGCAGAAGCAAGTAATAAAGATGACCTTAAGACATGATTTATGTGTGTTTGGCAATTCAGATACTCATACTGCCGACTAGCTAGAGACAGAGGCAGGAAGAGTGGATGTTGGCAATCTATCAGAAAAAGTCTTGCTCAAAGCAAAGAACTGGTTGGTCAGCTCAAGTCAGAGAGAGTAGAACATGGAATAAGTGCAGCATCAGAAGTAGATGAAGACACGTATTTAATTTTAATTTATGCTTGTTGAAATTAAAAAAAGATTTTAACTGTTTTCAACTAACTTGGAAAAAATTCAAGAAATAAGCAAAAAATCATCATTCAGGGTCAAAAAATGCTGCTTCTGAGGAATTTTTATGGAAAAGAACCTTGGAAACAGGGGATTAAAACATCACTCTGACCTCACCAAAAAAGACAGAAGAGGCCAAAGTCTTTGTCTTTCCTCCCTATAGGGAGGAGGAACCTGAACTTGTAGCTCACACAGACATAGGTAAATTCTCCAAAGACCCAGGGTAAGGAAATAGTGGGATATCATCTGCCACTCCTTGATTTGGGGACAGTATCTAGAGGCCCCTGTGAAACACAACCTGAAAAACAGAAGTTCCCTTGCTGTTTTCCTGTTTCTTTTTCCGGGCAAAATCATTTATGAATCTGACAAAAATTCCCAGCTGCTTTAAACCTTAGGGGCTTTTTTGAGTAACCAAACAAAGCCACAGAAAACACGTCACCTTTTTATACAAGGCTTGCCACCAATGACCTCTGGTCATGTGCTGAAACAAGTTTTCCAATTTATTTATTCCCATTCTGAATATAGTCATTTGTTCACTTCCTATGGCCATTGCAGCAAGGAAAGTTTCCCAGCTGCAATGGAATTATAAAGATTAATCAACAGTGGAAAATACCTGCAAATATCTTAACTTGCTATTTGTAAAAATAAGACTTCTGCCCAAGACCTGGCTCTTGAAACATTACCTTGGTGCTCTCCTGCCCAGAAGGAGATTTGTACTGTCCATGTGGACACATACTGTTCACAGCTGAGCTACTGAGTCTGTGACCAGAACTATTTAGGGAGAACTGTTTGGTGAATAACGACTAAAGCAGCTAAAACTTCAAGTCTCTTAAGTGATTCATGGAAAAAGAAGTTGTGTCAAAGACACTGCTGAATTATGCAGGGAGTACTGTTGTAGTACACTACCTCTGCATCACTTCTGCAATGCCCCTGACTCCAGCATTTGCACCACTTTCACCTTTTCAAGCCCTCCACTTCAAACACCTGTCATTATATGGCTTACTTTGCCACTTAAATTCATAACTCTTCCTTGAGTTATAACTAAATATAAATAACTGAATAACTAAAAATGACACCTTCTTCATTGAAAGAATTGTTCTTTGCAGTGGGTTCTTCTCTGATTTTCAATAGAGCAGGTGAGGATTACAGAATCATCCAGCGGTCTGCCTGTCAAAAGGCATCATAATACCGAGTGTGAGTATCTGACAGCAGGGGACTGACAAAACATCTCAAAGAGCCATCAGCCCTTGATGCTGATATTAAAAATTACAGACTTGGTAGAGAAACTGGTTTTAGTGCATGTAGCATTTCTGCCTTCCATGATCTTACATATCTGGCCCTCCAACCCTCTGGTTCCTCCTGAGCGCCTCTCATCCACAACTGAAAGTGCCATCTTCATTTCAGAAATCTTTCCAAACCATGAAGGCTGGAGAGTACCCAAGCCTTTAATTCTCCCTTTTAGAATGAAGAGAAAAAATGGAACTAGCCCGGATTTTCACATCACAAATGGTATTTACAGACACGTGAAATGTTAAAACTGTGAGGGTTTTTGTTTGTTTTGTTTTGATTTTTTTACTGGCAATCTAAGGCTATTGAACCTGGAAAACAATGACGCTCAGTCCCACATTTTAACACATTGTACAAAAACATATTTAGGCACATGAGAAAGCAGGTGTTAAATTGTATTTACCAACACTATTGATTTTTGCTCATTTATAACATGCTCTTTGCTCTTCTCCTCCAGTCTGGGGTTCAAAATCACTCTGTTGTCTTTTTGAAAGATTTTTTTTTAAAAAAGGGGAAAAAATGGGGAAAAAAGAAAAGGAAAAAAAGGAAAAACAAATCCACTAGAGGAATGAAGTCACTTTAGCCACTGCACAGATACAAATCCTCATCTGCCCCCTGGCAGCAAACGAACTTGAACGGTAGCTTCATCCAGTCCTCTTTGGATTTAATAACAGATTTTTAGAGCACCCAGGAAGCCAGAACATAGTATCCAAAAATATGGGGCAAAAATGGCTCTGCTCATCATTCTGTCTACTTCAAAAACATGACCAGATCATTGCAAATGTTTGTGCAGAATTCTCAGCACAAAGAACTCCATTCAGTGTCCAGCGGACAAGGCTCTATCCATCTCAACAGCAGCAAAATGTCCAACGGACACCTTCCACATGTGCAGGGCAAACAAAATTCTGATGTCTTTATATGGAAATGCATGTTGGACTTGTTTTTATACAAGTCTTGGTTTACTGTGTGGTCCAATATGAAATCCTTATTTCCGTGAAATAACTGTTTTCTGATCTCTCTCCAGAAAGAAACCCAAAGAAATATTTTCATGGCCAGACTGAATTGCCCAAAGATTTCATCATGCCTTAATTTATGCACATATGTAAGACAAAGGATTACTTAAATCAGCTCTTTCATTCATCTAAAATTTATTGTGTCCATCAGAAAGGGTATTTTTCCTATTTGAAAATAGTGTCACACCAATTGTTTAGTTTTGGCTTAACTGAAAAAACACAGCCCATTTTTACTACGTTTAGATATGACACACATGCCTGATCATTGTTGTTTGTGTTTAATTCTTTAGTGTAAGAATTTTTAGCATTTCTCTGTTGTCAACTGCATATGATCCAGCCAAAGCTAGTCAATCACAACTCCTGATGTGGTCGCATATCCCAAGGCAGTGGTTTCTTATTTAGTTACACTCTGAGTACTATCCCAAATACTGTATGTTTATGTCTATATTTTACTTGCGTTTCTTCCTTCACAGCAATTTTTACCTGTGTAATCCCTTGACTTTAGGTGGAGTTACTCCTGGGTTTCATTCTGACATAGTCAGAGGAGAATCAGATTTACTGTCTCTGCAATTAACTGAAAGACTGTGTTAAAACCCCTTGGGAACTGTTTCGATGAAAGTACAGTAAATGTATGACTTATCATTTTGAAAGAAGCATTGTGTTTTGAAGGAAGTGCTGTATTTTGAAGGAAGCAGTGTAATAGTATCTCATGAGAGCAGTTCTTATTAATTACAAGTTTAGTATCGCTTGGATTTATTAAAGTTCTGAATTTATTGCCAGTTGCTGCCATATGTCATCTATAATTTGTGAAACATAAGATTATATGCATTTCCCAAAGACATTCCTTCTAATCATTTGCAAATTTAACAAATATAGCACAAAGAGATGCTTCCTAATCAGGACCAGCAACCTGGCAACTAGCAACACTAGTAGACAGACGAGCAAATACTAAAAGCATTGGCGCATCTATCTATAAAAGCAGTAACACCGGTCAAAAAGATTTAGGAAGATTTTTCAACTATTTCACATCCCCCATTCTTTCAGACTTCAGAATGCAGTCTGGGTGTTCTGCTTGGACAGAGGAAGCCCTTCCTAACGAAGCAGTTGTCACCAGAAATGAGAGGAACCACTCTAAGGAGCTCTTCAGGGAGGGCTCACGGTGCAGCAACGCTACCCTGAGACGTTCAGACAAACTGGCAGGAAATCAGCACTTGCTGGGTTGCAATTCCTAAGAGCCTTCATGGACCAGGTTATTGTAGGGGTGATGGGGTAGTATTTCATCAATAGGACATTCACAGGTAGCATTAATGCTAGGAAACGCTTCTTTAATATAGAGGATACTCATAATGTTGACAGGCTGCTGTATGAAGCCCATACAGCCTCAGGATCCACTATAAGAATAAGCTTTTCCATGAATGAAGAAGTTACGGAGAAGGCTACACATTTCCATTTTAGTAACATTCACTGTTTTGGAATTGTTGTTTTCTGCCATGTAACTGCCTTCAACTCTTTGATCTCATTTGTCTGAAGAACGCAAAATAAAGCACAGATTATTTTCATGCTGACACAAGGGATTACAATGATTAGTGATCAGGGTTGGGGCCACTTACGACCAAACAGCTCACACCTGGCTCTGACGGAGGGCCTCTACCAACAGCAGCCATGCAACAGTATCAGAAAAGATGAAATAGAAGGAAACAGTTTGGCATCACAGACTGCACACATCTCTGTGCAGCTTCCCTTTGATACTTCCAAATGAGTAGCTTTCAACTTCTGAAGGGTTTGTTTTATTTCTTTGTTCAATACGAGGCCTGATGGTGTCAACCAAAACCAGTCATTTTCCTTACACCTCAGTTAAAAATAGTTTCATTTGTTTTTCTAAAGCTCCCCTAATACTCATTCTACTAGCTATCACATATGAATCATTGCTAGATCTAAGGCAGTCTAACCCCCAGTCCTTGCAGATAACAAATTTAACTGAAATGACTGAAATTTACTGATTGAATTTGGTCTGTTCCAATTAATTTAACTTTTTTCATTTACAGTAATTTTTTATAACAGTGCAGGGTTCTTAAAGGACTTAACACTAGAATTAACATTCCATAGCAGGAGATGTAAAAACCAAAGTGAATTAACTCTTCTGCATGATACTAAAACATCTCCTTCCCCTATTTCCTCTAAAGAAGTCTTAACAGTTTTTACTACAGGACAATGAAAGAAAATGTAAATGAAATGTAGTACTTCAGAGTTTTGAGCATTTACGAGATCACGTAACCATTTCTGGCACGTGTATTTCTGACAGCACTTCTTCTAGGCGTACTTCACCACTGTTTAGACAAGGTTACTTAATACTGTCCCTGTCTAATGCTGTTCAGTAGGTCAAAGGCTTTATTCTACTAGCTTACCTGACTCAGCTATGAGGTTTCTGAGGGCTTTCATGACCCAGTAGTAACCTCGCATTTGTTACAGGAGCTACAGTTTACAGTCCGAGAAACACTATTGCACCCTACATTCTGGCCTCTAGAGGTTCTTGTAGAGACAATGGTGTCTGTGCATGGACTACGTATAAACCCCATCAATAGCACAAATCTTCTTTCTTAAAATCAATTTGGCAAAAAGTGTTCTCAGTAGATGGAAAATGTTATCCTTTTAAAGGGAGCCGTTTCTCAGCTTCCTGCATTGCGAGTGTCCATTAAAAGGAAAGCAACTCCTTTGTAAAGAAATCATTCAAATACTTAATGTCAGGCCTTCTCAGTCCCCCAAAATCAAAACCACCACAAGCACAACCAACCACAAACTCAATTAACACCATTTATGGTGAGTAATTTAAAAAAAATAATACTTTTTTAGCTTACTGCAAAGAGGTTACATTTCTGTTAATCCTAGAGAGACCTTTGGACCGCATGTTGATAATAGTGCCATTGCAAGACGCAGGCAAAAGAAACTGGGAGTCCTAAGTGGGAGTGAAGAGTAACACACAGCAAATCCTGCAGCCACCGGAGCCTCACACCTGCTCTGGGTGAGCCCTGCAAACTCCCAGGATTGGGAGCAGAAGTTAGCCAGTAACTCCAGCCATTCCAGGAGGAGGGCCCAGAACGTAAATTACGTATAACTCATACATTATTAATAAGTGCATGTTGCACTGCAAAAGGATTGCAATGCACTACATGGGTGCAATATTTATGATCAAGCGTCAAACCCTTTGCTTCCGCTGAATTGTTTCTACCTCAATATATACAGCCTAATATGTCCTCCACTATACCATCTGATACTTTTTTTTTAATTCCGCATTATTATGAACTCATACTTTTACATCATGCAGCCCAGCAAACTGAAAAATGCCTTTGTTTTACTAGGAGGCACATGAAGCATTTCCACATGAGCAGTAAATACTTTGCATACATTTTCTAGAAAAGTTTACTGTATATATCCACAAGCACATATATTCCTTGGTGAGCTTGCAAAATTATAAAACAAAAAGCATTTTTCTTTGAAGGAAAAAAGCATTTTCTTTCTAGTAAGCAAAAATACATATGCTGATCTAGTAATGTCCTTACAGAAAAAAAAAAAGCCGTTATACCAAATAAGCTTAATCTATGTCTAGAGGGAAATGAAAAGAGGCAGAAAAGTCTAGATTGCTCTGAACAAGGGTATGTTTGATCTGCATGTAATGGGAGTACTTTACAACCTTCACACCACTAGTTCATATTGATGGACAGGAAGCTTAGACTTTGAGTTGGACCTGAAGGAATTTAGTTAACTAAATGCATCCCCTCGCCTCAGAGATGAAAGCCACTTGCTATACTACATGATCTCTCTATGGCTTTCTTCCACTGCTGTCAGCCATTTCAATATTTCTGCATGTCAGAAAGGCAAATTTGCATCCATAGTCCAGGCTGGAAAGAAAGTGTCAAACTTTTCTAATAAAAAAAAATTAAATAAAAAAGTGCACAACATAGAAAAATGCAGATATACATTAAAATTCACCTACCTAGTTGTGAAATGGTCAGCCTGCTTTTATAATAACCAGATAAGCTGTTTTGACAAATATTCCAGATGTGTGAAGACCCTCCATGCTCAAAGGTCACTGAGGTTTTCATTGGTGTGCCTTCTGAAGCCCTCAGTTCAGACTGTGAACGGGATGCCTTGAGAAAACGAGAAAGAAAAGTAAAAATCCAAAGTCCTGGAATTCACCTGACATCAACTGTCTTTGTACCAGTCACTGCTTTTGGTTAACTTTAATATTTTCCTTTGACTTTTGAGCTCTGGACAATTCTCACTCAGTAATATTTTACTAGTGTCTGGAAATTACAATGGGCCTCACTGTACTACAGAACTTTTCTACACTTTTCTACAGAAAACTACTCACTTTGCTATAGAAAGCTTAGGATCTTAAGTGCCAAAAGACTGAAATTGAACATGATTATATGGCACACTCAGGGCTTTCAATGCAAAAGGTCTGAGTCCTAGTCTTGGTCTAGCCTTGGTTTAGTCAAAAGACTATCCTACTTTTCTCCATTTGGAAACCCAGAAGACTTTCTTATTGGTACTTATGCCTTAAGGGCAGTGAAAAATTAAATATTGCCAATACTTACAGTACTTTGTAGTAACTGATTTGCAAAAAAAAAAATATTTTATACATAATTCAATCAGGGGAATGCAGGGAAATTTTTTGCTAGTATATAAAGAAAAATATTTTTCTAGAAAAATCATAATCTATACTCTAAGTACATTGGACGTGTATCAGTTAAATAGTATGCGTATAGCACTATCTTACACTCTTTGTACAATTATTGCTCTTTTTATGAAAGAAACAGCTTCAGGTTATCACTGACCAATATTTTCTAATTTAGCAAAGAAGGAATTAAGGTGGCTAAGAACAGAAGACCAGTCTTAACTCTGCAGCATTTTATGCTGGCATCAGTTATACATAGCTGTGGAAATAGCTAAGGGTACATGAAATCTTCTGTCCTTGAATCACAGTTGTCACCATAATGATTCTGGCAGAGTAAGAGAATGAAATCGTTGACTCGTTCTAGTACTGCTCTATTGACTTCAGGCTCAATAATGTAACATGAAACTGGTTTCTGTTGGTGGTATTGTCTATCATACTGTGTTGCTGAACTGAGTCTTACAGGCTGGCGCTTTTGTTGCTCTTGCTGAAATGTTTCAGTGGAGACGATACTAAGAACAAGTGAATTCTTATTGAATTTCAGGAGTTCCAATAGTGTTTCTACATACCCATGTTCCCTATAAATATCACAAAAAGTATTGCCAATACAACAGTATTTCCAAAACACTTTCAAAACAGTAATATTTTTCACACAATTTAGAAATATAGCATTCCAGATTCTGGAAACACGTATGTATTTTATTATTCTTTCATATTCAGAAGTGAAAAAGTAAAGTTGTAAAAAGTTAATCAAATATATGACATTTGTTACTCATCATCACTTCACTGAGATTCTGCCTTTGGTGAAGGCAAAGGATAAGGTTCAACGGTAAAATGGAGAGGGACATCAGTCTTCCAGGAAAATAATCCAGAGAATGTAAAAGAATTGCAAGACAAGGGGAGTGTTTCATTGATATACGTCCCTCTCTGGGGCTGGGTTTGCAGCCCCATGGACAGAGATTGCATTGTTTAGATAGCTACACCCAGCAGTCTTCTTCCAAGCCCTCCTCGCGCTGACCCTGACCTGCAGCCAGCGGTTCAAAAGCACATCTCCAGAAACTGCATGTTCAAGGCATTAACTTAGGCATTACCTTTGTTATCCGTAAGGTCAGAGGTCGGGTTCTTTAATTTGAGAGCAACCAGCATGTTATGGTGACTATGGGGTGAAGAAATAGTGATACATCAAATAAAACAGACAGCAGCAACACCATAGTTGGGACTAAGGCTGCTGGATTAAAATACTCCTTCTTCCACCTCCCAATGAGTAGGCAGATGGACAAAAACATTCCACTACAGTACACAAAGTCTTTTACATTCAAACAGTTATTCATCTTGATCAGGTTCAAAGATCCTTTCCTGCCTTCCCTCCTGCCCATTTTTTTCAAAATCTAAGAATTCTTTTATGAATTCCCTTTTCACAAATACTCAGATGAATGCATTGCTTAAAAATACAATTATTTGCATACCGGGAAGAAGAAATAAGTTTTTTAAACTATATTAAGTTTTCATATATCCCATTACAACATTTATCATGCATCCCTTTTTATTCCTGTTTGAAATGGCTCAACAGGGGAGCAGAACCCTGACTCAGCTGGCCAAACACATCATAAATAATGAACAAACAGGCTCTGCGTATTTTAACATCTTTATATATACCACACGTGGGTTGGTTTGTTTGTTTAAATTTAGCATTTTTCTCTTTCAAGAAACTTCATAGCTTACCCCAAATTGTCTTACTAAACTCTAAAAAACTTCTGTTCAAGGAGCAGTTAAAAAATGAGCCACCTGACCCACATTAAAAGTAGACAAATAATGTAATTTTTTACAAGCAGTTAGAGCTGCCAGATTTATAATACATAACTACAGAATTGAGTTTATCGGTGAAAATGCTATCCAGCTCAAATTTGGACTAATCCTTCCCAGCACCTGCGGATCACCAAGATCAGGCCTTTTGAAGAGGAGAGTTTTCTTTCCATTTTCTTATGTAGCAGGTAACGCAGAAGTTTTGAAGCTTCTTTACATACAGGTAACACGCGGTATTCAAAACAACGAATTTATCCATTCTTTTAGGATGTACATTATCACATGTTCCCTTACTGTGCCCAGTTCTCAGAGAACTCAGTCCTTCTACATCCTCAGGCTTTTAATTTATGTTTTTAACTCCAGAAATCCTCAATGTAATCCCCATTGGATTTAAGACAACAGGTACCATCAGCAGGCCATACAGACTGCCAGAGCTATCTGCAGAATTTGGGAGGTCAGTCCCACAAAAATCAATCAGAAAGAACACCCAGATCTTCTTCCGCATTTTGAAAGATTTAGATTTCAAATTATGCCCAGTTTAATTGATTCTCCAACTGACTGGCCGCATACCTTGATAGAGCTATGCTACATCAACTGTTATAATGCCAGCCAAGGAACAATAGCTTTTAAATTTACATTAGAATAGGATATTCTTAACTTTCTTCTGCTCCAGTTTCGTGGGCGTAAAGACCTCACCCAGAATGCATCCAAACTGAGGTAATTTTTTTTCTTTGGCTCCAGAGGGCTTTAACTCAAACCCTAATCTATTAATACATACCACACACCCTGACCCCCCAAATAAGAACTGATCAGGAAATTGAACACATAAGATAATGTCAAAAAGAAAACCTGAAATAACTCTTCCTGTGCTTGAATTTAGGACTGTAGCTCCCGAGAGAAGGTCACTTTCAGCACAAGAAGCTATAATGTAATACACTCTATTGCCCTGAGACTTTTGCTGTAGATCCCCTGGGAAGAGGTATCAAACTTGACTGACTTTTCCTGTTTTGTTGGATTACCTAATGATAATGAATTTAGTGTAGAGAGATTCAATTTAAACATTCAGGGATGCTGATGAAGCTAAGTCAAACAAGGTACACAAACACAGAGTCATTTTATTTAACTCTCACCCAGGCCAGAGCATACCCCAGTGGTTTATGAAGTCTCAGTTATTTATTGATCATGAAGAATAACCAAGACAGTAATTTTTACCTCTTATAAAACTTAAACATGAGGCTCCTAAATTGTGTGGGCCCAAGGCTGCCTAAGCAAATTTCAGGGGAGAAGCCATCTGCCAAATTCAGTCACTCTATACACAGAGGTTTTAGGTCAGTGCAATTAGTTGAAGAAAATACACTTTTAATGGCATAAGTCTAAAAGCACTCAGGGCTTCCAACAATGCTAAAAAAATACGTACAGAACACACACAAAAAAATCGCTTCACTGTTAGGCTCCGACTTCAACAAAATAAAACGAACACCAAAAACTCCCTTTGTAATTTCCTATTACAATAAATTTTCTAACCAGCCATATGTACTGAAAGTGCCCCAGCAGCTATGTCATACAATGAATTCAGCACACATAGAAATAATACTGGATAACAGATACAATAGGGGCATATAGGGTATTTCTCTTTATATATTGTTGCTTTGCAGCAAATAGTATGGGAAATTGTAATGAAGGACAACCTCCGGAAGATGACAAGTTTTTCTTTTAGTGGAAGACTATCATCTACACGGGTTGACATACAAAAATACATACATGGTCCAGCTTTGTCAGCTTTGAAGATCTCCACAACCCAAGCACCTCCCAAGTCGAGTGACCATCTGACTGCTCCAGCTGGCTGGGTGACCCCATCAGACCAACACCAAGCATGTCACCAGGGCACCAGTCTACTGCACAGCCACAGGTCACAGTAGTTTAGTTACACTGAGCAACAATTTACCTGGCAGATCTGTTGGAGACTGACTGCCAGATATTTTACTGATATAATTTCAGTTTGTTTCTGGAACACAGATCAGTCAGTATTGCTTTTTAGTAATTTAAAAAAAAAAAAAAGTATCATCATAATTATCTTTAAAAAGTCAATGCAAAATTTATGAATTTCCTACATATCTTGCATGTATGCTTCAGGTCTTCAGCTTGTGTAGGCTCTGAGAATTACTGACCTCAGACCTACACTGATTTACCCCAGTTGAAAACTTGGCTCACCTAGTGATGTGTGAAAAAGGCTCTGAAGAATTTGAGAATTAGATTTATTATTTTTGCTCTGGAACGTAGAAAGGCTATATCATTTCCAAGAACACCAGCCTCCAACTTCAAACACATTAAGTGGGAAATTGCTGGCCACACAATTCTGGTAACTCTATACATCTGGAACATCGTCACTTCTCTGGTTTAGGTATATGATGTATGCATTTGATTATGTAATTTTGGCAGAATGACGTATCTTCAAAAAGTGAAAAACACATCAAGATGCCCCGTGCAGTAACTATGATAATAAAATAAATAAGAATTGCAAAGAAAGAAATGCCAAAAAAGCTGCAGATGAGAGGCTGTCAAAAACCCACACCACCTCACAGTAAAAGACACAAAGAGCTCCATCCCTTAGTTTATCCAAAGGATTGAGAGATTACAATCACAGTGCAGAAAATCCTGGCCTTAGGAGTTCTTTAATCTAATAGCAAAGAATAACAGGGAAACAAATGGCTGGAAGCAGAAGACAGACAAATTCAGTGTTTAGGACATAAATTATTAACACTTTGAGTGGGAAATTAGAAGAAGAAACTGCCAAGAGTTCGTCCGCTGTTTGATGTCTTCCAACTATGACTGGATGTCTTTTTGAGAGGTATATTTCAGCCAAAATTTATACTGTAGATCTTAAGTGGATAAAATCAACCAGTGTGCAGCGTATAAGAGAGCACACCTGATGATGAAAGTTCTTGTAGTTCTTTATAAAAGTTCTTTAAAAAGCTTAAAAACCTATTAACTGTACTGGTCAAGCAGTCAGAAAAGACTCTGAGCACACACGAACACAGTATTTGCACTGTGAGTTGAAGCAGGCTTTGTACCAGAGCAGGAAATACTGGGCTCTGGCCAGAGCTATGTTTCATACCTGTAGCTGCTCAGAAAAAAGAAATAACGTAAAGGAAATCCACAGAACCCCAACAAATATTTACACAGCTAGTTCTTTACTTATACAGTTCCCCAGAGGTGTTTTTGCAAAATGAATGACGTGAAATCAGCTTAGAAATCCAATAATTCTGAGTTTAGTTTATTAGTTATAAGGACCGGTGGAAGAACCTCTTAGCAGCACCACTGATAGGCACTCGGGGCAGGAAGGGGCATTTCTCAAAACACCTCTCTTGTTTCACTGCATGCTAGTTTTACTAGGATGTCTTTGGCTATTAAATAATATCCATTATAAGAAGGTACAGTTTCACGTATCTCCCATCAGAGTCATCAGCTCATCTTATTTATCACCCAAAGTGCCTTCACTCCTTAATTTACTGCTTACTAAACCACTCTGACAATAGCCGGAAGAGAGCATCCATTTGAAAGAACAGATGCAAACTACACTGCATTCCAAAATGAAACTTGTTCTGCAGTGCTGTGCCCTGAAACATCCATCTTATTTATCTTAATAAAACATCCATCTCTATCTATCTTAGAAGTCTTATTATTAATGTCTGATCAGGATGAATTTAAAGGGAAAGAGGTTACAAACTAGGTTAACCGTGATAAGGCCTATCAATCTTTGGACTTCATGGTAACGCAAGCTTTGCAAAAAATAATCTCGTTAAGAAATAAAACATACCCCTTTATGCCCTTGTGCTTCCCTTCATTCCTTTAAACACAGGGGAGCCTTGGTGTCATGTTTTACCTTGATTTCTCCCCGCCCAAGGCTGTTACGGCTTGCACTGGGGGGGATTTCTTTGCAATGGGCTCAGGGTAGGGGCTGGAGGAGGGTGATGAAGGTTGCATTTGTAGCTCTCTAAAGCTGCAAATGAAGATGGAGTGTGAATTTTATAACAACAACCTCTGCTTCTTCACTGATTTGAATTAAAAGAGATGGAGATATCTCCCACATTAGGGGAGTCTATGTCACCACTGGAAACTGAGCATATGCAGATGGCGAGCGGGGGGGAGAAGAGAGAAGTTGTGTAGAGGGATGAAGGCTCATCTGCAATATCCTCAGGCCTGGGGAGTGAAACGCAATGTCCCTTCCAGTGGGAGATAAAGGATGAATTCCAGTGAAGTTTGCCAGTGACACTCAGCACTCTACAGAGAGCACAGATCTGCAGGTCAGGGCTACCTGCACAACACAAGTTCTGGTAGGAAACCAATTTAACTGTCTACACTAGACAATGGCAAACAAATAATCATCCTGAAGAAATCCGAACAAACAAATAACCACACAACCAAAAAAAAAACCCCACACCAACAGATGCTGCCAGACACACTCCAGCTGGTATTAATAGGAAATTAAAAAATAGGGATTGGGGATCAGCTGGGAAAAAATGGTTAAGTGTTTTGGTACATTTTCACTTTATCATAATAATTTTGGCAGCAATAGTCAAAGTTATGATGAGGATGGAGAGTTACTCAGCCTTTCAGGTGCCAAGATCTCTTTGGCAAGGAGAAGCTTTACAGGTATCAAATCTCTTGATGTCTACAGTCTTGAATAATGTTACCCATATTTTTAATAGCTCCTTACTCATCCTTGTACGTCATAGTATATGTGGAAAGTTTCAGGAGATTCTTGAAGATAATCTTAGTGCTCAGGTGTGGATCAGCGTAGGCAGAAAAAAAAACAACAGAGAGCAAGAAGAGAGGAAGCTGGTTTTGTTCAGGCTAAACTGGACTACACGATAGTGCACACTATATGCACACATAATCCTTGGCTCAAGTTTTGCTCATAAGGCAGCAGCAGCTCTTATTCTTGCTGGTTTTATCCCAATTATATGACCTATGGCATATAGGAACTTTCCTTTTTTTCCTAATAAATTAAAGGTAATAAGGTGAAACTAATCAATGAAACCATAAAGCCATATGGTATTGTGGTCCTGGATAGTAAGTTTATACTCTGAGAATCTGCAAATTAGCTGTGAAAATAAAAAGCATTTAAAAATAGATCAAGCAGAGATAAAAGCCTTGGAACACACTGTAAAAATTACAGATTCCCAGATCCATTAAAGCAAACTAAAAGCAAATGACAGTGTGACTAGTAACTTTATCAAATTCAGTAAAAAGTTCATTTCTTTTCTTCTCCAAATGAGGGTTTGTGATCATGAGCACCCAACAATGTCATATGTTATCTAGAAAGCCATACTGTGTCACCAGTAGATAAACATCATCAGGAGTCCAGTTTCCATCTCAAGGGAAACTTCTGGGACTATCTTTGGTTCATGGCTGGGTCAGGTCACTTCAAGTTTTCACTGACCTGAACCTGATCCAAACCAAAGGATTGAAATTCCTGACCCACTCACCCCAAAGAACAACTATAATGAAAAACTGAAACGGAATCATACGGTATAACAAGCACGTGCCTGAAGAACAGTATCTGCCCGAGATAACTCCGGGAGAGCACCTGCCTCTTTTTATCAGGAGATCCCCTGTATTTACTGTGGTATTGACTTGAAGAAACAAGTCTTGTAGTCAGAAAGCTATTCTGATAATTTTATTGAGTTAGTCTAATAAAAGTAAGTGAAACGTAACTGCATTTTCAGGACATTCCTGGTAATTTGTTTGTAAAACCTCACTTCCTTAATGTATCACTTCTTAAAGCAACCTGAAACTACTTACAACTGCAGTGCTATTATTTTTGATAAAAGAAAAAGAGTGATCAAATCAAATTTCTGGCAACTTCCAGCTCTCTGTAACATATAAAGTTACTGAGGTAGTCCTGCAATTTGGCATCCTGTCTGCTTTAACAGCTCTGTACTGTCAGTAAGAACTTATTAAAACACAACTTTAATCTCACAGACACATAAAGTAGAGACTGCACCAAAATGTGTAAAGAGTAGTTGGTTTCGAAACTGCCCAGGAAAGTTGACTCCAGCTGAAACAACACCAGTGCATCCATAAACAATTCTGTCATATTGTCACACTGAAGAGGATTCAAATATTGCTCATGGATAATGTTTCTGTGATTTTAGTCCCAAATGAAGAGATAACTAGGTGTCATTGTTAGTGGGGGTTTGGGGATGTTTGTTTGTTTAAATTCTGAGTTATAAATACATGACCTGACGCTACATAGAAAGAGAAAGTGCTACAGAACGAATGCCTGCTGATAGCCTTTGCGTACCCCCCCTCCAGTAGCAACATGCACCAATTTACAGAGCAAGAAAATTGCTAAAGTAGTTAAGAAAGTGCCCGTGTGGCAAAACACAATGCTGTGCAGAGACAGGCTGGTAACCCTGACCAAACAGGCAGTGTGCCGCGTACAGCTGGAGCAGGTAATTAAGCACTGGACAAACCAAACCAGCCCAGCTGAAGACATACTTTACATAGCGCACCACCCTCAGCCTGATGTACAGCAACTGCCTGATGCTCGTCACAAAAACACTGCTTGGAAATAAAAATATTGCCCTCCTCTCTGCAGCTTCAAGGTATCTCCCCACTTCCTCAGGACTGAGTTTCAGCCAGCTAAGAATTCCCCTGCTTCATAACTTCTACTACGTCCTAGCTAAATCATGAACAACACAATTCATTTGCATCGCACTAAACTCGATGCAAACCTGTAAAATTACTATGATGCATTTATTTATAAAGAACATAAACGTATGGAATATATAAAATATAAAATGCAATTTTACACAAAATACAGTATTTAATGTTACATGAGGATTTTTTCTCTTTTTTAAAAGAGTATTCTTCCCATGCCAGAGAGTAGGGAAGGCAGGGTAGAGAGGAGGCTCTGTGACTCTATGATCGTTAGATTTGTTTTCTTAGGTCTGTCTTACAGAAGGAACAATGAAGTAAAACCTCTAGGATGGCTGGCACCAAAAAATTGGTCTCCTTTCTTCGCTAACAATTTAACATAGTTTTCCTTAGCGGAGGTTCAAAAATTTACTTGTAGCAGTAATATTTTTTGCTTATTGCAAAGGCACGTGAGCAGCCTAAAATTTAACACGGGTATTTAACATATACCATATGCATAAGTATAATAATACATAGAACTTCTTCACTCATTAAATGATATTAAAATACTTTTACTGACTCTCCAACATATGCAGTCTTCAAAAGTTCCCCGTTGTATGATGAATCTGACTTCTACTTTCATTTCCAGCATGGGTCACTATTAATTTACTCATTATTTCATCCATCGTTTATGACCAGAATTATTATTACTAAGTAAGTGAATTCATTCTGGGATTTATTTGACTGAAAGTCTTAAGAAGAACCCATCTACCTATAGAGCGTACCATTTCTTGGGAATAGTACACATTTTCAGATTTGGAGTCATACAAAGAGTAAGTCAAAAGATGTTACTATGAAGAGCACGCTGCAGACTGTATTTATTTTCTCAACATTCTCATCCTGGAACCTTCAAACAATAATTTCATTCAACCCCTGAAAATTCAACTGTATACCCATAATTTCTTTGTCACCTTTTTATTTTTCTTTGACGCTGTACAGCAAATAGCACAGGATTACACTGTACCTTCCTCGCAGCCTCTGTGCGCAGCACTTTGCAAAACAGTCTTTGCAGTGTATCGCAGGAGGAGCTGGCGATCTGCAGGCTTGGCGTGACTCCTGCTGAGGAGCATGGTCGGCAACGGCTGAATGGGTTTCCTCGCGTAGTATTGCATGACTGACAAACACCTAAATCCAGCCTTCATTATCAAACTGAAAATAATTTGAGGGACAGGTGGGGAAAAGTTGTTACCAGTGAAGGCTAGACAAGTTTCACAAAAGGAGTGAATTTGCAAGATGACAGTAACGGCAAAGGAGGGTCTTCCAAAGAAATGCAGCAATGGGAATTACTGTGCGGTGCCCAGAGCGGGGCCGGACACCAAATAGAGCAATGCAGGAAAACAACTCAATAGGGAGTGACCAAAAATTTATGAAAAAGATTCCAACAAGACAGAGCTACACAGACTCATAACAGAGCACAAACACAAGGGCCAACAAAGAGATCTGAAAGCGACAGATGAGTACGACAAAATGGACAGTTCAGTATTTTGGCCCTTCAGGGCTTCAGAAGCGACAAGTGAGTCACGTCTAAGCCAGGCCTACAGTTCAGGCTATAAAAGCAGAGAGAAAACTACAGCGCAAAGAACGACACTTGCTACAAAGAAGACTGGAAAGGAATGATTTTCCATCTGCTATGCAGAAAAACCCAGCAGTATTTTCCTCTGTCTAGTTGTTAAGATAGATTTTAGAAGAAGAAAATTGGATAACAAGGTGTCGAGGCTTGGCATTTGAAAGGAAAAGCCCATTCATAACCGTAACAGAAGAGAACGGAATGCAATGTAGCAGGGAAAAGAAAGCTCTGATAGTATCAACCATTTTTTTCTTTCTGAATAGTTAGGAAATAATTAGCAAACCTGTGAACTCACGAATGTCAAAAGATTAAAGCTTTGCAGGAAGAGTAAAATAATTTGGGTTCTCATCATGGCTCTGACCTTAACTTATCCTATGCTCTAATTTTCCCCGTGAACAGTATTATAGTGGCAGACCTGTGCTGAGGTCTGTGTCATTAATGCTTGTGAAAGCCTCCAGACTTCTCAGGAGGAGCAGATAAAAGAATTTAAATGGGGAAAAAAAAAAAAAGGCAACACAAATGTTTTGAGACTATAGGAGAGCAAGGATCCAGCCAATCCAATAAACAAAGGTTTTTTTTTTAAAAAAAAGTAAAAGAATTAAAATATCTCACCAGTGTTTACTGTTACTTCTTGTCACCAACTTACATTAACATAGATTTGTAGGCACGCTGTCTTGGGAAACAGTTCTCCGGACTATCTCTTTGTTTCTGGCAAATAAATTTAGAGAGCTTGCATTTACTGCTTTAACTGTAATAGGCAGGAAAACAGAGACTGATTTTATAAAGCCAAGCTTCAATTTCATCTGTTTTTAATGATATTTCAAAAAATATAAAAAAGAGGCAGAAAAAAATAACTGCTGTCAGTTTAAATTCTTGTTGCAGTTGATATGACTGCTAGGTATGGTTCTCAATGAAAGAATATCAGTTGAATGAAAATAGCCCCTGAATTAAAATTCTTATAGAAAAATGCACATCTATAGAATTCAACTCCCCCGTCATTAAGATGATGAATGACACCCTGAACAGCAAAATTAAGTATGTTTATTTGGCTAGTTAGTTTAGTGGACACATGACAAATTTTGCTTGTTCTAACTGGAAAACACAGCCAATATTTCAAGTTCCAGCCTCTTTCTGCCAGAATATCCTCTGCTTAAAAAACATGACTGCAATTATTAGAAAAATATCTCCAGTGACCTCTTCAGACTTAAGTCATCTCCTGAATTCACTGACTTGACTGGCTGCTGATTTCTATGTTCTTAACAGTAGTTAAACTTTGTCTTAAAATACCCCTCTAACAAGAGGGGTCTAACAAGACTGGACTGATGTTTAGCAGTGAAGAATAATGATCTTTAAATTCAAGTATAAGTTTGGACACCAATTACTTGTTATGCTGATTTTTTATATGCTAAGCACTAAAAAGAAAGTTTAGGGTGAAATATTTTTACCTTTTAGTTCTTAAGTCTTGGAATTCACCACAGACAGGCAAGATACTGGATAACGCTGTTGCAGAGTATACAGATATTAAAATCCTGATGAGAACACTGATTTAGCCCCTTTATTTTTAATGATTACTAATGAAGAGATCATGAGATCATATGAGTAACCATTCTTGAAACAGAAGGACTCAAGATTTAATTGGAAGTTTCACATTTCAGGATGAAATCCATGTGTATTAATTATTAAAATGCTTATGTACAATACGTCAAGATCCCATATGAACTGTACAAGCAAATCAGTTGATTGCTGTATTGGAGACATTTTTAAAGAATGAAAACCCCAAAACACTTTTGCTTTTGTACCCAACTTCATACAGTTCACCTAACCTGCAGTTCAAGTCCACTTGAAGGACTTCTCTTATGCCACACATAAATAAGACCAGATGCTTTACTGTGGCTGTCAACGTATATTTCATTGTTTTGTCATTTATATTAAGCATATTGAAAGGGTGCACTTTATATACACAAGTGAAATTGTAAGAACACAGGAGAAAAAAAAAGCAACTTTGAACCTCAAGGATCCTTTCGTATCCATGTTCACAACATTCTCTCATTTGCTAACATTTATCCTGCCTTCTTTTCTTCTATAGTTACTCTATTAACGTGATTCAATCCTTTCTTACATGTGCTAAATATAACTCCCCTTTCTCTCCATCATCCCATCTCTCTCTGCAACTACTGGCCGCATTTTACTCAGTTGTACTGGTTTTGGCTGGGATAGAGTTAATTTTCTTCATAGTAGCTGGCATGGGGCTATGTTTTGGATTTGTGCTGGAAACAGTGTTGATAACACAGGATGTTTTAGCTATTGCTGAGCCGCACTTACACAGAGTCAAGGTCTTTTCTGCTTCTCACATCACCCCACGAGCAAGTAGGCTGAGGGTACACAAGAAGTCAGGAGGGGACACAGCTGGGACAGCTGACCCCAACTGACCACAGATATATTCCATACCATATGGAATCACACTCAGTATATAAAGCTGGGGAAAGAAGAAAGAAGGGGGGGGGGACATTCCGAGTTACGGCATTTGTCTTCCCAAGTAACTGTTACACATGATGGAGCCCTGCTTTCCCGGAGATGGCTGAACACCCACCTGCTGACGGGCAGTAGTAAATGAATTCCTTGTTTAGCTTTGCTTGCCTTATTAAACTTATTTTTGCTTTACTTATTAAACTCTCTTTATTTCAACCCAGGATTTTTCTCACTTTTACCCTTCTGATTGTCTCCCCCATCCCGCCGGGAGGGAGTTAGGAGTGGCTGTGTGGTGCTGAGTTGCCAGCCAAGGTTAAACCACGACACCAGCCCAGGTTATTCCTGTGCAAACAGCAACTCTGAGTCACCTCCATTTTCAAGAAGTTGCTATGCCCACAGAACAGGATTCACCCCCCGTCCCTTCGAAGAGATAAGGAAATGTCTCACCTTTCTCCAGTTCCAGCTGTTTAATTCACTTATAGTGAAAAGAAAGCAGTCATTTGTGTTCAGACCTGACCTGTTCCTTGACTTCCCCAATTCTCATTTTCCACTAGTGCTTCACTTACATAAAGCTTAAATCTACAACTGAACACAGCAACAATTACTATGCAAGGTCAGCAAACACAGACAAACCTCTACAAAGAACTACCAAAAGAAAAGGAATTTTCAAAAGATGCCAGGCATTTTCGCAGGCTACAATGAAAGACTAATTTCAGTTGATGAGGTAAGGATAAGCTTATCCACCCACTGCTGAATTTCACCTTTGGACACGTTGACCACATCTATGTTATATGTTTCTTAAGTCTCATAGATGCTGCACAGCATTCTATTACAGAAGAAGAAAACCAAAACATTTTCCTTCAGACTTTACACAGAAGCATACAATTCTGGTTTTGATTCTTTCTTAGTGCAATACAAATTGAACTTCTTAGGAAACCCATGACAGAACTTTCAAAAGACTGCTCAGTCTGCCCTCCTTCCCTAGCCTGCTCTGGCCACAGCTGCAGGCTAGCTTTTGTAGGACAACATGGCTTTCCAGCTGCCAGGAGTAGGAAAAGTTGCTAGGTCGCTACCATTTGTCCTCAGCAGCTTCCAACTTTAATAATGCCTAAAGGAAGTCCTGCAATCTAACAGGTCTAAAAGCTATGACAGCTTTCACTCTTGGCAGCCAAGCACAAGAGGTTACTGCAACAAGACACATTGCTCAGCTACAGCGAGCGCAACTGCAAACGGAAGGATGTGACGTTCAGTGCCTCATCAGAACTAAAGGTATTAGCACAAGAGTTTCATATATGGTACCCAAACTCTCTACTTAGGAATCTTAGCTCTTACAGTTACAGTCCTCATAAAAATCTACTGAAAACCTGGCAAACAAGCTGCCAGCTACCACCATCCCAATATGCAAATGCACCAAGTTTTTCCATCCCAGAACTTTTTCTCAAACAGTTCAGCACATCACTAATTGAAAGTAAATAACCGTTTTAATGATTCAAGCCTATATAAACCTTTTTTCAATTCAAAAGCTAGAAGTCTCTTAAGGATAAAAAACACTTGCATAAAATCAGTGCAGCAGAGCACAATCAATCCCTCTATCTCCATTTGTTTGCTTTGGCACTTTACAAGGTTCCCTCAATTCTCAGGTTCAGATCAATCATTTGTTAAAGAAAGAAATGAACAGGCTTGGGTGCCTCAGCAGAATACTGATAAGAAACAGCGTCAGCTCGTTTTAACTGAGGACAAGACCCAACTCAGAAAGATTTTTTTTTTTCCCCCCTTCTCATCCTTGGTAGAAGACTTGACAAAACCTACCACAAAGGTGAACAAGAGGAAAGAAAAGAAAATAAAAGGAAAGAAAAAAGATGTTTCCTAGCAACTCATTTATGCTTTTGTTGAATATTTCAGCTTTGCTTTTTGAAATGATTTGCTGTATTGTCATATACAGTGACAGTACATCCTTGTTATTATCTATCCTCAGCATTATTGGTTGCATATTTATTCAAGACTACACCATTGCAAACTTTTCACTTTAAATGTCTTAACTGACCAGGTCAAGGAACATGTGAGAGATGCACAAGCTCGTTACAAGCAGACAAAGGACAAAATTAAAAACAATATTAAGTCATAGAATTATAGAATCGCCTAGGTTGGAAGGGACCTTTCAGATCATCAAGTCCAACCACCAGCCTAACTCTGACAAAACCACTACTAAACCATGTCCCTCAGTACCAACATCTACCCGTCTTTTACATACCTCCAGGGATGGCAATTCCCCCACTTCCCTGGGCAGCCTGTTCCAACGCTTGATAACCCCTTCTGTGAAGAAATTTTTCCTAATATCCATCCCAAACCTCCCCTGGTGCAACTTGAGGCCATTTCCTCTTGTCCTATCTCCTGTTACTTGGGAGAAGAGACCAACCCCCACCTGGCTACACCCTCCTTTCAGGTGGTCTCCCCTCAGCCTCCTCTTCTCCAGGCTGAACAGCCCCAGTTCCCCCAGCCGCCCCTCATAAGACCTGTGCTCCAGACCCCTCACCAGCTCCGTTGCCCTTCTCTGAACTTGCGCCAGAATCTCAGTGTCTTTCCTGTAGCAAGGGGCACAAGTGAGTCAGAGCAACTCATTTCATACTTGGACTACAATAGCTTTTAGTGCTGAGACTAAAGGACGAGCACGTTAAGAGTTACAAGAGCTGTAAATAAGCACAGGTCTTTCATCACTAGAGTAAGGGCAGAAAATGTTATTCCTATGATTAAACTTCTTAATTGCTTTCATTTACATAGATTAATTTCCTTTATGCCAATGACCTCTTGCTTTGACATCTGCACCCAGTAACGCCCCAGTGCCATGAGTAACTCTCTAGTATTCACGAAACACTGCTTCCAGCCATGTTTACAGATTACCCGCAGAAAACTGCAAAAGTAAACAGCAGCACTATAAACACAGTTGGGAGCCTGATGATGAGGTCAAATACTATCTGACTGGTACCATGTGAAAGGAGCTTCTACACTGCAATTAATAAAAGGAATTTTCTAGGAATGGTGCAATACACACTGAAAGTCACTGAAATTACATGCAGGGACAATGCTTAAATGAAAGTTTTACTGGTATCACACTTCACTCTTTTTGGCTAGCTTAATGCCTTATCTCTATTTGCTCTTTTCCACAATTTATTATCCTAGTAAAGGGGTAACAAAATACCTTGGCTTTCCACTGGAATTCAACAAGTGTTTCTCCTGCCTTTCCCACTGAAGAACTAGGGAAGTTACAGCAGAACACTGATTGATATGCACTAATTCTCTTCCATATTACAAAGACAAGTCATATGCATTTGGAGGAAGATGTTCTATTTTCAGCCATGCCAAATGACTGACTGCAATTCTACTTGAAGACACCAGAATGACATAAGAAATACGACTTCTATCATTTAGCAAATTCCCCCATGTCCTGGTTTCCAAGCAAATGTTCTTTTTCTGATCACGGGAGATGCCAGTTCAATCCTCCCTGAAACAATAGCCAAAGAAAACAGGCAGCTTCACGGGGTATCACACAGAAACATGTTCCGTGCCTACTTCTGCCAACATACTTTTGCCTTTCTCTGCAGCGACGAAGGCTAATAGAGTGCTGCGATTCAAGAGCTGTATCTCTGCCCTACATCTCTGTAAAGCGACATCTGTGCTCTACATAAGATCTCTACTTTTTCTCAGTCTTCTCCCAAGCGGGCTCTATGCAGCAGATCACATACAGCACTGACTCAGCCATGCTGCATGTTCTCCATCTCTCCCCTCGGACGGTGTACATGACCTGTCTCACTCCTCAGCATCCATAAGGAATTGTCTAGGGTAACATTTTGCCCTATAATGCAGGCAGGCAGCGTAAACTTCAAATGTCTGATATTGCTGTATAGTACTTAATTAATTGTTAGCCAATTAATTAGGTAGCCTGATGTTTCACTCTAAGTAATACGTTACATTCTTCTTAGGAGCATTATTAACTGGATTCGACTTAATTTTCTATCAGGATACACCAGTTGCAGGAAAAAAGACAGCCTCAGACTACTTTAAACTGTCTCCCATAGCCTGACCTTCCTTTTCTCTCTCTCTTCTTCCTATCCCATTTCCGTTTTTTTTTGGCGATACTGTATCACTTTCTTAGGATTATACTAAAAATACTAAGTTTTTAATGTGGAAACAAAAATAATTTAAAATTGTACTTTGTTCCACACACACACACAGAGTCACTGCCTGAACAACCAAATGGGGCTCTGCAATGTAGATAAATAAATGAGGATGGAAGGGAACTAGTTCACAAAGGCAAACTGAAGAGGGTTTTGCTGTGGGTTGTCCCAGTTTGTATCTGGCTCTTTAGAAGACTGCGACAACCAGACAGAGAACTGGCTCTGGGACCTCATCATGAAAAATACACAGCTGCAAGAGCCTTCCATCTCTCTGAGCTCCTGGTGCCGAGGGTAATACATCCTGGCCTGTGTTACAGGAACAAGTAGGTGTACTTGCCACAGGTGGACGGAATTTGTGTCTCATCCAAAAAAGCTGAACAACCCAACCCCCGTTCCCCTAAGATGACATAGTTTCTAACCCACCACAGCATTCCTTGGGAGTTAAAGTCTCTGCCCCTTTGACTTTACGGCTGATGAATCCCTGTTCATCACAACAACTGTGTACTGCCATCAGTACATAACACAGGTTTAGAGAATTCCTATAAATGTGTACATTCTGTTATTCGTAGTTTTTTTCCCGCTTCCTCAAATTGCAAGCACACAGAATCCAAACTCCTGTTTAGAAAGCAAACACATTAATCCTAGGCATTACAAGTGCTATTAGCAGTTTAGCAATTTTTAAATAGAGTATTTTTTTAAAAAAAAAAAAGTAAAATCCAACAAGGCATGGATGAGAAAGTGACATGGAAACATTTTCAACAATTATTGGAATATTCACGCTGAGGCAAGAGGAGAGAGATTATATTGACAGAACATATTAGAAAGTACATCTTGCACGGTACATATAAACACACACATATAAAGGATTTATCTGTGATAGCACCGTATTCACAGATTTACTTTTTAGCTGGTTCATGAGAAAGTTCTGGCCATCGCTGACTAATGCAACTAGATGAGTATATTTTGCATCTGGAGAGTTCTTCAGTCGAGGAAGGTAGCCCCTTCATACGCGAGCATTTTCCAAAAACGTCTTCAGTGCGTGAAAGCCTCTGCAGCACTTCTTGTCCAAAAAGATGGTTTCTTTGTCAAAATTAAAATCAACGGATCTTTATACCAGACGTGTGCTTACACAAACAGAAACAAAGGAGTTATCCCCAGCTTCCTGCTTTTGTTAGATAAACGGACATGTAGGCTCAAAAATTTATATGAGCTCTGAACTCTCAGTCTCTCAAAAATGCTGTTTTATCACAAATGTCGCTGACTATGTGTTCTGAAGGTCATGGTTCCAAACCCAAGAGGAGGAAAGTTTCCATCATTGGATTTTTTTCAGCCAGCTTTACAAGCAGTGCACACATTCCTCACTGCAGCTTTACTGCACATTATCCAAGCAAGTTCTTTCTCCAAGGCTACAGGTAATAAGGAACTACCTGTAAATCAATCAAACAAGCTTTAAGAAATTTCAAGCAAACAAACTGATGCATTACATCAGCAGTGATCTTACTGGTTCAGGTAATACCCATTTCCCAGGCTCCTTATTTCCTGTCATGAGAATGGTATACCAAGCACCAAAGCACTTCTATATTCAGTGTATGACAACTAGGGCTGCTGCACTGCCCTTTCCTTCTCCTTTTCCTTTTTTTGACAAGATTGCTATTTCCACAGAGACTCATAAGATTAATGAGGAAGAAAACAAAAACAGTAGAGCGAGCAAATTAGACAACATGAATGAGTCAAACATATTCAGTGTATTCCTCTCTTACTGTCAGATCAAGCCATTAAAAATCTGGCAGCTGACTTCCACAGCCAAATTATTATGAAGAAAAAAAAATCCATTATCCTGGTAATGGACATTAATTGATAGCATAGCTAATTTAGTGGAAATTATTTGCCTGTAAAGGTGTGCAGAGAAGCAAGACAAAAGCTTAACCTAGCTAAAGAGCAGTAGCAGTGTTGTTTTTTTCCTGATCTTCCTAGTTTGAGATGGTGTTCACATTTGCCTATTTAGGCATGAACGTTTTTGCTTGTAACCTACTTTCTACAGATAAAGAGAAGCTCAGTTCTCTTTATTTTATCCATTTCATCATTCATTTAGAATTTCATTCAGTATAAGCATATTTCCTAAGTCTGACTCAAGTTTATTTTATTTGACTTAAAGGAACTATACGACTATTAAATTGCATTTATCGGATTTCTAAGCAAAGATACTCTTAGATATTCAAATCTAGAAAAGTGCAGTTGAGACAGGAAATAGAAATTTATCTTATTAAAGAATATGTATATCTATGACGGGATGGAGAGGGACAAGAGGAAGAAAGGACTCTGTACACAACCTTAACAGAACAACAACAGTTGTTCCTTCCCTTAAACAGTGCTATAAGAAATAAAGACACAGCTTAAAACCACCGGTGAATGTCAGACTCCAAGGAACTTAGAAACCTAAAGTCTTTCTTAGTCTTCACTCCAAGTTTCCCTTTCCTAGATATTCTTATCATTTCTCCTCCCTTTCTCTCTCCTTCTGTCAGTAGCCAATTTCTGTGCTCTGCAGTAACAAGAGCTCCGTTAATTGTACTCCAGCGCCTGCCTGTTCAGCATTGCTGCCCCTTGATTGGTGCCCCCCGTTGTTACACCCTCCGAGCAATTAGCCAGTCTGCTAATTTCACTTTCCCCTGTGTAAAGTGTTTTATGGAGGAGAGTCGCTGGCTCTTACAACACAGGATGTGGCAGCTTTTCTATATCCCATACCAGCATCACCACCTGCTCCACCAGTGCTGTGCAACTCAGCGTGCATGGATATTAAGAGCTGGTATAAAGTGCTGCCAAAGCAATTTGGACCAAACCCAGTTTTCAGGCCTTAACATTTCCTGCAAATCTGTCCCCTTCCTGAAAATCTGGAAGTCCAGATTTTGGTCCGTTCTAGCTTCTGCTTTGCTACACAGAACTGTACGTACTGCTTGGAAACTGGGGTGGCAAGTCCCAGAAATGCTGGCTGTAGTGGGTTATAGCAGCAGAGAGGGTGAGAGAACTGCCTGGGTTCCGCGTTTCTCCCATTGGACTCAAGTGCTTGACACCCTGACCGATTAACAGAAAACAGGGATATAACCGCAACGGAGTATTTTTCCCCTCTATCATCACCCCATTCGTAATATATCTGGAAGATACTTTCTCCAATAAGAATGACATCAAAGAGAGAGCACACCACCGCTGTGGAAAACCACACTTCTTACTCTGCTCTGCAGCGTTCAGGCACAGGACGTGGGTCTAACCTACCCCATACCTTAAACCCAGGCTCCCCCGAGGCCTCTTCTCTTCAGCACAATTCTCCCCCCGCCCCCTTCTTTAAACCACAAACCCCATAAGACCCTGCATGATTTTCTGCAGCCTCTGCTTTGGTGGTGTCTTAAATCAACATCAGGGGAATCAGACCGTCCTTCCTTTCATTATTTTTTATTGCTCACTTCAAGGAACTCACATGTAAGTGGCAAAAGCATTTCCTTATAACCTAGAAATTCAGAGACAGTGCTGTAATTGGAAATTACACCTCAGAAAACAGCTCTATGTTTCACAACTGTCAGCTCTTGCTGTGGAAGAATTAACTCATTAACACAACACTATATTGAACCAGTACCACTGACTGGCGCAATTACCAATTGCACTACTTCCAGTTGCAACTTCTACTGACTGGAATTGCTGCCTTTCTTTTAACCTCTTTATTTACTTGAGATGGACTGACTTTTCCATGTGTTCCATTTAAATTCTTTGAGCTAATCCCAACACGTTGGATAACCGAGCCTTTAACTGACAGTCATGTATTGAAGTTCACATTCTGAAAGTAGCAATAGAGCATCACAACAGCCATTAACACTGCCCGTTCTGCGTGTACCTACCTCCTTCCTTTCTCTCCATCTATTGCATACAAACACACACACTCCATAAAAGCGCAGGGTAAAAAAAAAAAAAATTTCTTTTACTGTTAATCAAAGCAGACAATGGGAAACCAATGTGGGGGGGGGGGGGGGGGGAACCCAACACAACATAGCAGGGACTGAAAGAATTAAGTAATCTACCTAAAGAAAAACCAGATGCCATCAAGTTGCCACAGTTTGTCCGCTCCATTGCGGTAACACACTACACACATGCGCTTTCAACAATGGCCTGGGCTCACAGATCTTCTCTTGTAACAGGCAGAGCACGCAGTCAGTTACTGCAGTTCAGCTGATGACCATTTTTTTTTAAGACAAGTTACACCCAACAGCAATACATTTCAGATGGATTTTTGGATAATAAGTACAATTGAGGTGTTTTGGGTTTTTTTTGGTTTGGTTTTTTTGGTTTTTTTTTTTTTTTTTTTTTTTTTTTTTTTTTTTTTACAGGGTAGCCTCATGAATTTTGGGGTGATTTGTAATGTAAAACCAGTTTGAAATTTTGCAAAGAGATGGCTGCTCAAAAGCGAGCGTTTCCCCTCAGACAGTGCCAATTCATCAAAACTGAAGCAAGCAGAAACATACCAATTGAAAACAGACAGCACGCACTGCTTTCACTGATGTTGTGAGGACAGATTAAAGCACCTAGACCAGCCAAATTGCATGCGAGAAAGGCACTTAACTTCAACATTCCTACTTACAATACGCAAAAAACATTACTGACTCCTTCGTTAGCAGTATTCTGAACTATGCCAAGGAGTGTAACTACATAAAAACGTTAGGTAAATGTTAAAAATTAGCCGTATGTTTTAATGCGCTGTATCGTGGTTTCCATAGTGAACCAAACATTCCTGTGAGACGGTAAAGGCCTACACTCCATGTTTACTACACTCCTGGTTGTTAACAATTTAATACGTGGTCTATAAGAGAACATTACTAGATCCTAGAGCTTTCGGACCAATATTAACACACACTTCTGCAACTGAAAGAAACAGACCTGTGCTTTAAAGCTGAAGAGAAAGGCTCAAGAGCCAGCAAAGGAAAACGGGCTTGTATTAAATACTTGCTGTGAAGCTTTCTGCGCACAAGCCGGTATAATATAATTATAAGCCAGTATAATATAGGAGCTATGGTATTTTCTTCAGATAGCTAAGGATTTAATAAAATGTTGTCAGTAAAAAGCCAGGAAGTTGAGTCCTTCATCAGTAATATTTTCTATCCAGGAAAAAAAGCCCACAGACTCTGCTAGGAGGCTCTGAGACCTCAAAGGCCAGGCAGCAGATCTCAGCGAAAACCAAGGCAAGGATAGCATTCAGTACCTCAGCCTTTCCCGTGTCCTTGGTCTCTAGGTCTCCTGCCCCAATGAGCAGCTGGACCACATTTTCCTCGTTCTTTTTGGGGCCACAAGCACTTGCAGAAGCCCTTATTAGCACCCTTCGCATCCCTTAGTCCAACTCCAGCCAAGCTCTGTATTTCCTATCTCCATCTCTGCATCTGCAGGCAAATGGTCTATATTCATCCTAGGTAACCCACCCCCATTTCCACCTTCTAAACACTTACTTTCTGTGTCCAACCTCTACCAGGAGTTCCCTGTCCATCCATACTGGCCTTCTGCTACACTTGCTTCGCCTTCTGCAACTGCAATAGACTGTTCTTGTGTCTTCAGCAGGTAGTCCATGAAGACCAACCAGCTCTTCTGGGCCTCTGCCTCCCAGGGCAGTCACCCATGAGGTCCTGACAAGCAGATCTTTGAAGAAGCCAAAGTCTGCTCTCCTCAAGCCCAGGGTTGTGATTCCACCATTTTTTCTTGCTCACTTAAGATTTTAAGCCCCAATGAACTTCTTATAAAGATACATGTGAAAGGAATTTAAACATCTAGCTTCGCTATCTTTGGTCTCCACTGCTCTCCCAAGGTTTGCATAGCTCCTAGGGACTAAGTTTGCAGACTCCTAAGCACTAAGTTTGAGAACATGTCTGCAAGACCCACAAACTACACAAGTTAAACAAAAAGTAACAGTTCTAAGACAGTAGGAATTCATGCTTAGGGTTTCACAAGTCACCTTCTTCTGTGAGTGCTCACATAACATAAGCCACATCTAGAAAAGTCTGAAGAAGCCCTCACAGAATTTCAAACTCCTTCAAACCATGTTTTTCAGTTGATGCCACTGTATTTTGCAAGAAAGGGATTCAAAGTGCCCAGGCAACGACATTAGCATACATCACCTCAGGCAAGAGCAGCTGTTGAGCGTTTTGGTTGCACTGCTGATTTCTATTTAAAAAATCTGACAGCAGAGGGGTTTGTTTTACATTTATTTAATCAAGCAGTAGTGGTCATTCAGATACTGAAGTTGTAGAACAGCAGTCATAAATAGAAGTGTAACTGCACTTCATTATGAGGTCTCATCAGATTTATCGATGCCATTTGAATGAGCGAATGCATTTCCCTTCGTATCCTGGTAACAGCACCTCTAAAACATATTCTTTAATTTGAGACAAGCTTTTTCCACACTAGGAAACATTTCACCTTGGAAGAAGGTAATGAATTAAAAAATAAATTCTACTATGCTGTTTAGAGAAAGACACAGTAGGGTCTTATGTGTTCACAGCATTTTAAAGTATGGATTCCATTACGACAGAAAACTACACAGTTATAATATCTCCACCACGATGGGAGACTGTCATCTTCACCCTGAAAGCACTGTCTGGGATTACGCAATGCATTCAGTAGATACAATACAACTACACACATACAGCAATACATCCTGAGGAATTACCAACAACTTCAGAAAAACACATCTGAAATGGTCTGGAACTTTCCACACGTAGTGGGGGTTTTATACTTCCTTCCAACTCAAGATAAGGAACAGTTAAATTATTTTTAATCATCAGGCCGTATTTTATTTAATAAATTGGTGTAAACACCAAATTAAATTCTCTGCCAATGAATTAAGTTGAAACAAATGAAAATGCTTTGATGAAGGAAAGTTGGAGAAGTAATGCAGGACAAATACCCAGACTGAAAGAATTAAAAGCAAGCAATAGATTTTGATAGGCTATTATAGATTTAATTAATTGTCAACTCAAGAAGTATACAATACTAAAACCATCTGTAATACTGAAAAAAATTAAGGGAAGGAAAAGTGTAAAAGTCAGTAACATTTTTATTAAAAACAAATCCCTCCCATATACACAGGATTAAACATTTACAACTAAACCACACAACACAGTATTTCCATCTGCGCCAGCGGTCCTGATAGAAGTTAAGAGTCTCATCTGACTCCCTGCATGGAGAAAAAAATCCTAATTATAAAAAGAAAATACTAACGTAAACCTTGAGTGCTGCAGATTTAATTCAGATAAGCATTGGACTTTAACTGCCTAGACAAAGTCATTAATAGGGGTCATATTTGGGGTATAGTTTTAGAACTGGATTGTTTGCCCTTGAGCAGCTGGCACAAGTCTGGCTCACTAAATGTTCCAACAGGAGACTGCAGTTCCTCCCTCCATGGCAGTACAGTCTCTGAACCTCATTTCTTCCAAAATCATGAGAAGGCCAGAGTTATAATATGTACTAAATCCATTGTCCCTTCACATCAGCCCACAGAAGTGGAGCTGCAGGCTAGAAGAAGCCTTCTAGATCACCCCGACTGCTGATATAATGGGCAGGAAGGGTCTTTAAAAGGACAAGGGCTTCTAGTGCTCCTATAAACACGGTTCCCTAATACCTACTATCTGTAGGTATTAATCAAAAACTTGATTAGACACAAATACTCCTGCTGTAGTGTTAAGGGTGACACAAATAAAACTAAAATAAGAAGTAGTCGTCCTTCAAATAATTTATATTTAAACTTTTGGATGTTTTCTTACTAGATTCCTCCACCAGTGGTTTAAAATCTCCATATTTTAACATTCCTGAGTGAGAAGGACATCTCTTAAGGAAACTGCATTTATCAAACTAATGGTAGATCACTTTCAAGCTTAATGCATATCTGTCTATGCTTGTTAAAACAATTACCTGGTCTTCTTACCACTTAATTGGTCATTTACTCCTCCACAGGGATATCAACAGTTACGACAGCCAACAATTAAGAAAAAGAATCTCAGGAGGAAAAAACCTCTTTTTTCAGGCCTTGAGCTGTTCTCCGAGTCATACAGATCAGCACACAACCATTAAGGGAGTGAATTTTGCAACCTCTACCTTTTGAGAGATTTCTGGTATACTGTTCTTTAGAGGCAACTACCTGTGTCATAGGCTGATTTGGTAAGACAACTTCCAGTAGTTCACAGCTTTTGTTCAGTACAAATACTATGCTACAGTCACAAGCAAAACATTAGACTTAATCCAAAACAATACACAGGAAGAATGAAGGAGCTGCAGTACCAGCTTTGCTTTTTCGTCATTCATATCTTCATTTCTGACCTCCATTCACTGAACAGAAAATCCATGCTAGAGGAAGCGAATTAAAGAACGAATTGCCAAGTCACAGATTCAATACAAAGACAACACCACCTTACTCTCCTCTGGAAAAAGAGAGGGGACAGCCAGAAGAAAGGGTGTGCTGCTGAGGTGTCTTTGTGGCTCCTCAGATCAGCTGTCAACTACAGTCTGCTCCCAGTTGCTGCATCTCAACACTTGAGATGTGTGGAAAGAAAAAAAATGAATAGTATCAGGATAGGGCAAAGCCAAGCAAGACTTCTAAGCTATACATACACTCCTGAGATGCTTACCACATTGATCACGTACACCAGCCCTTTGCCCAAACTGTCCCAATGCCTGTACAGGGGAAGCAAAAAGCCTTCATTTAACTCCCGCATATACAGAAATTCCTGTTAAACATAGTAGATTAGCCCTCTACTTCAAACAGAGGAAAGCGCTCCTAAATCAAGCACAATTTAGCACAGCAAGGTATATTGCTTTGTTTTATTTTGTTCTTTCCAATGTCTTACTAACACAGGAAAAACTAGTCCCTTCAGTAACTATTGGAAATGACCCATAATAACCATAATCTGCTAAAAAGGTAATCTCTTCAAAAAAACTACTAGATTTAGCAAGACCTGACTTTGGGCAGTTGGCCTTAGCTGTCCGCAGTTCACAGATAATTCTTCCTGTGCTTACAGGCTTTGTAACACATAACTATGCAGCTGATCTTTAAATCCTCACTTCTGCCTTCCGTATATCCTCTACCAGTAAAACAACAGCCTGTAAAAGAGCTGCCTCTTTTTTCAGATGAAAAATGGCCTAAATAGTGGTCTTGCTCTCAGCATTTTATTTTAGGATATAGAACTCAAAAAAAAACAAACCACCCAATCCTTTTATAATTACCACATCTGGAGCATGGGCAGGGGAGGAAATCAATGGTAATACTGGGAAATTCCCCTTCCAGATTCTCAAAATTAATCTCCTATGTTCCAAGTGAATCAGCTACTGCAAATGAGCTATTCCTCCACTTAGGCTGTAATTCTCTGGCAGGTTCCTGTAGCCATTGAAAAATATGCAGATTATTAACTTTTCTTTGAACAAAATGTCCTGGAATGGAAATTCATCACTTCATTTATGTACAATAGAAACATGTTCAAAGGGAAACACCACCTGTTCCTAGCAGATGGTAAATTAGCATTGAAAAGGATCACCTGTACTGGAAACCCTATTTTCTAATTCTACCATCAGGAGGTAAATCAGCAATGTAAGCCACAATGAAGCGCTATCTGATTTAGCACTTGCTTTTCCTCCAGGAGCATGCCTGTAGTGCATAGTGCTAAGCATCCATTCTCTTACACTGGTGTCCATTCATCAAACTTACAAGAAGTATGCCAAGCCTGCATCATGGACTTGGACGTAAGCCACTGCATTTACATTTATTAATGACCCTTGCTAAGGAACTTCAATACATGATATACTAACCCACTTCAGGATTTCTTTATAAATACATGTAGTTATTATTCCCCTCACCTTTTTTCTTTTGTTTTTTTTTTTTTTTTTTTTGAGGAAGCATCTAGGATCAAAATTGAGATTGATGCAATCACTGCTCTCACTCTTGATCTTCATCTGTAATGCCATCTGACAGTCATATGTGCAACAAAAATTGAAAGCAACCATGAACGATGTAAACATCATCAATCTTTAATGAGGCCTTAATATGTGAAGCTTGTACTACACTGTGAGTCAGAGACCATATCCCTTTTCCACCAATCTTCAGCCCACAGTGAGTTACAATACTTGGAAATTTTTTCATGGTTATCAAGGCTGCAAGAAAGTAAGAAAGGTGCTTCTGCACTTAAAGCACTTTTATTTTATTAAAGGCCTTTCTAATGTGAAAAATGCTCACACAGTCACTCTTGTGGCAGCTACATTACTGTTATTTTCACCGCTCCGAGTACAAAATGAGATTACGAAGGGAGTTCAAGAGCTGGATTGAAATCCAATTCTGCAGCTTCTGAACGTGAGTTAATGTAATATTGCGGGATTTGGAGGTACAGGCCTCAATAGCTTAATCTACGGCTTTTTCAAACATCTGGGTCATTGGCAATGTCACTGGTGCTTTTATTCTAACTAATCACGGGGATAATCAGGAGTATAATCCCTGATCAGTTACTTGCCTGCAAGTCACCAAAAATACACTTACAGCAATGAATCTATCTTGCTGTGGAAGGCCTTGGTACAGCAGCTCGTATTAACCCTTTCAAAATATGGGATGCACTGTTAAAAGAAAAACCTTGGACTTCCAGAGGGCAGACTTTAGCCTGTTCAGAACACTGGTTGAGAGAGTCCCTTTGGAGATATTTCTGAAAGGCAAAGGGGTCCAAGGAAGGCTGGACGCTCTTCAAGAAGGACATCTTAAAGACCCAGGCGCAGGCTGGCCCCAAGTGTCATAAGATTAAAGGGTGGGGAAAATGGCCAGCCTGGATGAACAAGGAACTTTTGATGGGATTTTGGAATAAAAGGAGTGTTTACCACCTTTGGAAGAAGGGACAGGCAACTCAGGAGGAGTACAGAGATCTCGTTAGGTTATACAGAGAGAAAATTAGGAAGGCAAAAACCCAGCTGGAGCTCAACTTGGCCACTAACATAAAGGACAACAAAAAAAAAAGAGTCAGGGAGAATCTCCATCCCTTACTGGATGCAGGGGGGAAAGTTGCAACCAAGGACGAGGAGAAGGCTGAGATACTTAACGCCTTCTTTGCCTCCGTCTTCAATAGTCAGACCAGCTGTCCCGAGGGTGTTCAGCCTCCTGAGCTGGAAGATAAGGATGGAGACCAGAACAACCCACCCATAATCCAGGAAGAAGTAGTCAATGATCTGCTTCTGCACCCAGACACATATAAGTCTATGGGGCCAGATGGGATTAACCCAAGAGTACTCAGGAAGCTGTCGGGAGAGCTCACCAAGCCTCTCTCCATCATTTATCAACAATCCTGGTCAACAGGGGAGGTACCAGGCGACTGGAGGGTGGCTAATGTGACGCCCATCTACAAGAAGGGTCAGAAGGAGGATCCGGGGAACTACAGGCCTGTCAGCCTGACCTCGGTACCAGGAAAGATCATGGAGAGGATCATCTTGAGTGAGCTCTCACGGCAAGTGCAGGGCAGCCAAGGGATCAGGGCCAGCCAGCATGGGTTTAGGAAAGGGAGGTCCTGCTTAACCAACCTGATCTCTTTCTATGACCATATGACCCGCCTTCTGGACGCATGGAAGGCTGTGGACGTTGTCTGTCTGTACTTTGGTAAGGCCTTTGACACCGTCCCCCACAACATTCTCCTGGAGAAGCTGGCGAATCGTGGCATAGACAAGCGTACTCTTCACTGGGTAAAAAACTGGCTGGATGGCCGTGCCCAGAAGAGTTGTGATTAACGGGGTGAAATCTTCTTGGCGGCCGGGCACCAGCAGTGTCCCACAGGGCTCAGTTTTGGAGCCAGTTTTGTTTAATATCTTTATCAATGATCTCGATGAGGGGATTGAGTGCACCCTCAGTAAGTTTGCAGATGACACCAAACTACATGGGAGTGTTGATCTGCTTGAGGGTAGGAAAGCTCTACAGAGGGACCTGGACAGGCTGGGTCGATGGGCCAAGGCCACTTGTATGAGGTTTAATAAGGCCAAGTGCCGGGTCCTGCGTTTTGGTCACAACAACCCCAAGCAACGCTACAGGCTTGGGGAAGAGTGGCTAGAAAGCTGCCCGGCAGAAAAAGTGCTGGGGGTGCTGGTGGACGGCCAGCTTAACATGAGCCAGCAGTGTGCCCAGGTGGCCCAGAAGGCCAACAGCATTCTGGCTTGTATGAGGAATAGCGTGGCCAGCAGGAGTAGGGAAGTGATCGTGCCTCTGTACTCGGCACTGGTGAGGCCTCACCTCGAGTACTGTGTTCAGTTCTGGGCCCCTCTGTACAAGAGGGACATTGAAGTGCTGGAGCGTGTCCAGAGGAGAGCTACCAAGCTGGTGAGGGGTCTGGAGAGCAAGCCATATGAGGAGAGGCTGAGGGAACTGGGCATGTTTAGTTTGGGGAAGAGGAGGCTGAGGAGAGACCTCATTGCCCTCTACAACTACCTGAAAGGAGGTTGTAGAGAGGTGGGTGTTGGCCTCTTCTCCCAGGTGAACAATAACAGGACCAGAGAAAATGGTCTGAAGTTGCGGCAGGGGAGGTTTAGATTAGATATTAGGAAGAATTACTTTGCTGAAAGAGTGGTCAGGCACTGGAACAGCCTGCCCAGGGGGGTGGTTGAGTCACCATCCCTAGAGGTATTTAAGAAACATAGATTCAGCACTTCAGTGGCAGAAATTGTAGGTTTGGGGTGGGTTTTTTTTTTGTGTGTGTGTGTATGGTTGGACTCGATCTCAAAGGTCCTTTGCAACCATAAAGATTCTATGATGTCTTCAAGTCTATCTGAATGACATTTTAAGAACAAGGGCTAAAGATCAAGAAGGGAAGCAGGTCTCAAACTGCCACACCAAACACCTGCCCAAATTGCATTCAGTAAAACTCGAGAATTCTTAAAAATGAAATATATATATATATATATGCATATATATATACACACACACTCTCTACATATCCGATTCAGGCACTGAAATAAATGGCTGAGCCTGGGCTTCCCCAGATGCAGGTAGCCAAAAGGTCTGAAAACCCAGCTGCGTTTGCAACAACAGTATTGTGTTTGCCACCTGGTGGCTGGCTACCAACAGCAAGTCTACCAGTTATAACTGTACCTGGATCCACTCTGCATTTAGCTTCCAAACCACTTGCGTTAAAATAGTAAGTGGGTGGCAGAAAGAGCGCTCTCAGTTCTTCTCCCACCTTGTTTTGTTACCATCCTGTTAACAAATGATACTTCTGCATTGTTTTTTTCTGTTTCCTGCCTGATTAGAAAGAATACCAGCAGTATCACCGGGTTATATGGCCAGATGCAGGCACAGAGTGGGAAAAGCACATCAGTTGGATTGTAACGCACAGAACTGCGGTACTGGCTACAGCAGAAGATGAATCATTCAACCACTGCAGAACTGGGTGTTTTTGCAAATGCTCCTGAAAGAAGCGAGCTCGCCATGCCAGTGCAAGAAAGCTGCACAATTGTCTTCCTTATGTCAGCTAAACCACAAAAACCCGATGATTCCTATGGATATACAAATACAAATCCTTCCTGGACCTGTCTCAAAAGCACACCAAGTTTGCTTCAATGAGTAAGCAAGTACTGCAGGAAGTACTGCTCACTCCTTCATCCCTTTTACTGCATCTGGTATTCGTTCACTATTCTGTTACAGAGGATGGGGAAAAGAACTGCCAGACGGCCTTCGTTCTTCATTTAATTATCTTATCATGTTTTTCCCTCACTCCCCTATCTTTGCTCTACCCCCAGCACTACCTCTTGGAGGACCTGCTCTCTGACCCCTACCCAGTAATATTACTACTTAAAGATTCTGTAAAAGCGGAAGAAACAGGCCAGAACCACAACCCCTCCAGCCAGGGTAACAGAGCCGCGCAGTGGCCCTGTGATGGTGCGGTGGTGGACACACCAGGGGCTCGGTGGGTTCCTGCTCTGCACGGGAAGAAGTAACTGAGAAACCAGCAGTGACACTCATGTCCCTGCAGATCCATTCTTTTTTCCACCTTCTACCTCGGGTCTTGGCAAAGGATGCATCAGTGAGCATAGTATTCAAAGCAAGATCTAGTATGCTACCATACAAATACTGGCATCGTATTTTCTGCTCTTATCTCCATTTTACATTTTTCTATCAGCCTAGACTCTTACTTGGTTTTATGGTCCCTATGGTACAATAAGCTGTCTACAGAAATACTGGTGTCTTTCCCACATGAACTTAAAATTGAATCAGTACTGTAAATGTACAAATGGTACTTTCTTATATGCATTCTTCGGCATTAGTCCGCATTGCATCTAACTGCCAAAGGTTACAGTATGGGTTTTTATTGTTAACTTTCCCAGCGAAACCAAGGTAGAGGTAGCACTTTAGAATATATATTTTATTAGGGCCTTCTGAATTTCCTTGGTTTTCTTCTGATATTTGACAAATATGAATAGCAGCATTATATTTTATCAGTTTCCAGATTACGAATGACTTTTCAGAACAGGAACTCATGTGCTAATGCTTGCGTTTTAGCCTAATTAACAGTACGCAGCATGCACAGCACACGTTCTGTGAGGCATTTGGCATGCAAAGCAACCCTGTGCACTGGACTAGGGCAGTGCTCCTCAGCTTCGGCTTGCTGACACCTTCTAGAAGTAAAGAAGTGCCCACGTTAGAAATATTGATGCAAACTCTGTAGCAGTCACAATGATATGTGTTTATAACTTCTCTCTGTGTGTACGTATATATGAGTATTGCAAGAGGCTGACAAAACATACGACCTTGAAAATGAAGACTGTACCACAAATGGAGCAATACAATTCCTCACACTAATATTTTTTTCAATGCCTCATGTCTCTGTGCACTCTCTTCAGGCTGAAATGACATTAACAATTACAGATGACATAATTGACCCTTCTAAAATTCTTTAGTGAGCCAATATTATCAAAATGTCAATAATCTAAAAACTGGTACATACCAGCCTGTAGACCTTTATAAAAATCTCTGCACTGCCATGATCTCTCCCAAAAAAAAGTGAGATAACAGGTCAGAAGTGCCAAAATGCTCCAAATGCCCAAAATAATAGAAACCAAAGGAAAAAACTATCAGCAGGAAGGTTGTAACAAACAAAAAAAAACCCACTTGGACTAACAAAAAACATGAAAACGTTCTGAAACGTAACAGAGTGATATGTAAAAATTATCAAATTATGGAAGTGGTCCTACACAGCAGTACACCTCACCAGGACAGCCCCCGATACAGCAGGTTGCTGCCTGCTGCTCCCATCACTTGTCACCTTGTTAGCACTGCACCTAACATTGAGCTACTTGGATTTGAGAATATGATTCTATTCCCACAGAACTCAAGTGGTTTGGCAACAACTTGTTTAGTGTTTTTTGTCTTATTCTTTTCCTTTGGCTTATTGTAAAATTAGCAAAACCTTGATGCTAGAATTTCTGCACAGATCACTTTTCTTTCCATTAAAAATTTCAAATTTAAGCCACATGCACCTTTTCCTTTCAGGAAGCAGGATGGACAGAGCTGGAAATTAAAATCTCAATATTGCATTTATCTCATTTGAACCTTAATAACAAGGCTTAGGCATAAAGTAATCTCTCCTGTCTACCTTTGATTGGCTTCATATGATCCAAACCAAACAGAACTCACAAAAAAAAAAAATCTCTTCCCAATTCAATAGGCTCCTTGTTACCTACTAACCAAGCATATAGCTGCAGCTGTATGTTTAAATAAGAATTTATCCAATATTTGAACTATGTGAAGATATCAATCCTGAAAGAAATGCTGTAATGACAGGCAACACTTTTTTTTTTTTGTTTGAGAGATTGCCCTTTCTTTCAAATTATTAGCATTTTATCAAGAACTTTTCTGATAATGCACTTGCAAAGCCTGGACTTCAACTTGAAATGCATTGCAGCCTTTACTTTCCAAGGTGAAAATCCTCAAAAGTTCTACCCTTTACAAAAGTTGGTCTAAAGAAACATGCATGCTTCGCTGTCTCACAGCCATTGCTACTGATCCATTCTCTTCCAGATGAATTCCTACAAAAGGTTTACTCAGGAGACAAAAGAGGAGCACTGGGCCTTCCTGTGGCATTAATAAAAACAAAACCAAAGACTGACTTGCAAGTTCTTTGATTTTTTCAGAGAAAATTAAAGTTATTTAATCACTATGATACATTATCAGAGACTATTTGTGGATATTATCCGTCCATTCCACTTCTGGAGAACATTAGGGGAAACAGATATTACCTAACAGTCCACTGTGGTCAGCTCGGCACTGAAGTGAAGTGGAAGCTTAGCTTTCTGAAGGCACTAAAGTCAATGGAAGATTAAAGTTGTCATAAAATGATCAGGCAGGAGGGAAAATGAAAAGCCTTCCTGATTCTCCTTGCCACAGAATTGCAGAAGTTGAAGGGACCTCTGGGAATCATTCATTTCAACCAACCCCTGTGCTCACAACACGGTCCACTACAGCAGATTGCTCGGGACTATGTCCAGTGAGGTTTTGAGTAGCTCAGGTATGGAAGCTTCACAATTCTGGGTGCCCTGTTCCAGTGTTTGATCACCCTTCTCAGTAAAAAATTTTTTTTCTTATGCTTAAGTTGAATTTCCTGTATTTCAATTTGTGCCCGTTTCCTTTTACTTCAGCCAAGTAACCTTTTTACAGGCGAGTAGGAAACTTTTATTTGGTGCAAACAAACTGAAAAAAAAAAAAATAGACCCCTTTGCCTCCGGGTTACTGCAAAACATGGCCATGGTCCTACAGTCCTTGCTTATGCATGGCTATTTGCAAGAAGAAGGAGGCCCATCCCACACTGGGTCTAGAAAATGTAGCCTTAGCCAGATTTTTGAAGCCATGTTGTACCTTGGATCATGTGTATGATGTGGAACTGCTCCTCACACAGCACCAAGTACTATTACTTCCATTACAAAGTCACAAACTTCAGGATTACCACAGTAAAACTGTAATTTGCCCTCATCAGAGTAGTGCAGTTTGGGTTGTCTTGCGTGTTTGGGGTTACCCAGTACTGCAAATGAGAAAGTGAAAACATTTAAAGGCAAAGAGCTTGGAAAGCAAGGAAAGGCTGGAGTTTTCTAGCTCTGAACAAAGCAAAGATAAAAAACAATAAGGGAAGAATGTGCTAAACTAACGGTGCTACTAGAAATTACAGACAAGAGCAGCAGAATGCAAAAAAGCTTGATAACAGTTTGGCAAACAACCATCTTATGGTTTTGGGTTTTTTTTTTTTTCCTCCTTCTCCTTGCTAACCTGGACTGTACTACTTCCAGCATTGTCCTGGCCAAACTGAAATACAGCAGCCTTCCCTCACAGTACTTTTTTCAGCTGAAACGCTATTTTAAAATTACAGTGGGCATACAAGAGAATTTATATCCTTTCAGTACTTATCTTTCCTACAGGAAATGGGTATTAAGGACTATATTACAGGCTCCCTAAGCAACACATGCTTAACTAGGTTTGCACAGACTGTCAAAGACAAAGGAAAAGTTGCTGAGCCATCACAAGTTTGGCGGTTTTTCCTGAGACTTGTCCTAGAACAAACTCAGCTGTCAGGTAGTTTAGGAACTGTAGGAAGGCTCCATAGAGGCATGGATATGTGTCCTAGATATGTAGATGCTTTTCTCAACATGCTGGAGCTCCTCTAACTTCATGCTAGAACTTTGATGGAAAACTTGTCTCAACTATTCTCTGATATTCTCAGAGAGGTTCTAGCACAAGGCGTCCACATCAGCACTCAGTCTTTGTCATACACACTGCCATCAACAAGTGTGAACAGGGGGAGAACTTCAGATCTCCATGCATGGCCCAGTAACCTTAGTCCTGATAGAAAAACACCATCCTTTCCGGGACAAAGAGATTCAGAGTGGAGAAGTTGACCCGCTTCGTTCACTCCTCTTCTCTCTGGAGTTTCCTTTTATTTCTAATGAATATTGTAATTAAAGCTGCACCATTTTTAGGATTCAGTTGAGATGAGCAACTTATTTCCCATTAGCCTAACAGCTACCTCATGCTGATTGCAAAACACTGACCATTCAGCTCGATCCAGACCTACATCTGCCATCCTCTGAACTATTTGTATTGTCTTTCTCTACGATAAGTCTGAATACAAAAAGGTTACCAAAAAATATATTCATTTTCTTTCAAGGTGAACAAAGTTAGTTTCCTTCATGCATAACCCAACACTCACATATGAATGAAATATCTCTATAAAGAACCAGAGGAGATTTCCAGTTTAGATGGCTTATGTCCACCCACCAGCAGAAATGATGAGAAGTACAACTTGTACATCTATACTCTGTGACACAGATCTTTTTATCTATAGACATTTCTGTATTGTAATTTTCATCTCTAGGATCCCGCTTATCAGCCTGTCCAATTTTTCAAATAAAAGATTTCTTGTCTTAAAGTCATGCAAAGTTAAGAAAACGTGGGGGGAATTATCCCAGTAGGTCTCTTTTGTGTAGCACAATGCAACTGTAACTATGAAATGCCTGCCACCTACTCCATCACAGGTTTGAATGGCAGCTGCTTCAGTAAAACAATAGCAGCTATGCAGATGCTAATGCCAGACAATGGCTTGACATGCTGAACCATAGTTCAGCATAGTTACATTGTGCTTGAAATCTGACTGAAGTGATAATATTGGAATGACAGTTGGAATGCTTTTATCTCCTATTCTTTTTGTGTTTCTACATAACTTTACTACATTACCTAAGTTAAAAATGACTGACCATCCCATAGTGCTGTAATAAAAAAGTGTTTTTACACAATTGTTTCACTTGCATTATAAATCTCTTTAATGTATCTTTTCAAACCCCCCAGGTGGGCCTCGTTTTTCAAATTGATCTTTAAATGTCTTGTATTACTTAGCATTCTGAGACACCAAAAGAAAGCATTATTTTCAGACTGTGGACTTGACTGCACAGGAAATACATGAAAATACAGATAAAACCAAAAAACTAGCAAGATCTCTTCCACCTTTATGTAATGTCCACCTTTAAAGAATCGCTGTATTATCATTAATTTAGTCTCTTAAGTCCAAAACTTTGAAGACATGTGCTTGTATGTGTGTATATATTTATTGCCCCAAAAAACAAAGAAATTACGCATCCAGTATATAAACATTCAACATTAAACACTAACAGAACACTAAATGCTAAAGGAAAACGTAGGTTGATCTACAATGTTTATGTTGACTTTAGATGCTTCTGATTAGAGTGATCTGTTTGTGTTTTCATAGAAAAGCTAACCTGGAATATTGAGTTACACGAGTCTCAAATCCACTTAATAATGATCATTATGATGAATAATCAATCAAAAGATACAGTGGTTTGACTATCACGAAGAACTATGCATTTTGGTTGAAAAAAGTGCTTTTCCTTTTTATCTCCCAATTTCAATAAATCTTTTTATTTTGTTCATATATTTTCTCCATTATTATGCTTTTTAAGATCACAGAATTAGCTTTTCCCCCTCTTCAAAAGTTGGTTTTTTCAAAGTAAAAGTTCTATTCTGCCTACCCAGTAACAACAGCGCTTTGAATTTATGACCTTCAAAAAACCTGGCACAAATTAAACCACAAAGGTCTCCCTGATAAAGGTAATTAAAGATATGGGCCTATATGCTCAAAGGAATTCAAACCCTGAACTAACACCAAAACAAAAAGGATTTTAAAAAAACAGGTAGGAGTTAGCAATTCTGGACCTACTTATCCTTTTAATTGTGATGAAGACAAGAGAAATTAAGTCATTTCATGTGTAATCAAGTCAGCCAGTGCTACAATTACGACCCAGGTCTCCTGATGTTCCTTCCCAACACACTGCATTTCAATTTCTAAGAAATATATATAGAATAAAATAGTTGAGAAACTTGCAGTCATGTTCTGCTCGATATATGAAGATCCCCAAAAGGGTAAATTATGAAAGGGTCTACATAACATATGTAATTGTACAAGGCTGCACCAAGTTTTTTACAGCACATGTTAAAAGGGAGGTACAGCTTGGCTAGCTCCTGTAAAAGCTACTACAATCTAACTATTAGACCAATAAAAACCTAAGTCTCAACCATAATTCTTTGTGGTCTCAGCAGCTCCCAGGTTCATTTACCATTAGATCTGACGACTGGTTCCACTTAGATTTTACTGAGCAATCTACCTAGGTTTGGCACTGAAAGATGGCAGACAGGAGATCATGAGGGGGAGAGGCTAGGTAGTGCTGCTATTTTTCATTTCTACATTTTTTAAAAGAAAAAAGATAACTATTCCTAGAAACTTTAAAGGGCACATACTCTAAAGAAAAAAAAAGCAAGCAAGCAGCTGTGAATATTCTTTACATTGCTTGTAAAACAATTATCAATATTCCAATCACCCGGAAAATAAAACTTTTACTAATATGGACATTTCTAACAGCAGCAAACCGAAGACTAGGATCTGGGTTTGTAAAACGCAAACTAGTACCACACCCGGCTCTGTTAACCACAACACACAAGATTACGAGTTCCACATGTTATGCCACTTCACATACATTTGGAACGCACCATATGGTAGAAGCAGCTTATTTGTGGAGTTGGGCTGCCCTTTTCTTCTCCTCTCACACACAGACACATTCTTCTCCTCTTTTTCAACTGTTATTTGTGGAAAGACATTACAATCCTCACACTACTGCATTCTTCACAGCAAGAATCCTGTCTGCTTACAAATGTCAACTGGTCTGTTAGCACAAAGAGGAAAAATGCAATACCATCTGACTGGTTAAATAAATAAATGCCTTTTCCACAATTCTAAGTCATCCATCCCATGTGAAACTACAGAGACCATCCTTCTGCTTGATTTATGATACCCTGTTAGCCACAGAATTACTTAGCAAAATCAGTTTGGCTTGATGTTAAATTCTCTCTCTTCACCAGGAGAAAAAAAAAATGTAAGCCCCACAAAAAGAAGACATTAATTTAGGAATAGTTGAGCTATCATTGACTTATCAAAATAAAGCTGGAGACATAAATCAATTCTACCGCCTGGACAAAGATAAATCAATAAAGCTCAGAAAGACATTATTGATTCTGTAGCCATCACTCAAAGGCTCTTCATTTGATTCCTCAGCCATCTGTTTAATTGAAATGATAATTCTGATAACTTCTGGTAGGCCCCGTGCATGTTGACTTTGATACAATGTTATTCAATCAAATACAGATGGCGTATGACCTCCTGTCAGTGAGAATCCTAAATGTGTTATCCACATGGATTAGTTTGGATAGATACGTTTTTGTATTAAACAAGATGCTTCTGTCTAAACTCCTTCTTACGTGACCTTCAGCAGGTAAGTCTTTTGTTCAAATCATCCTTTAGTTCCAGCTGATTTCCTCTTTTCAACTCAGCAGTCACTGAGGAGTAAACAGTTAAAAAGAGTATTTGACATTCATCCTTCAAACATCCTTCCCGTCTTAATTTCTGCACAGGGACCAAATCATTTACTTGTATTTATGCTTAATCGGTACAACCCAAGGAGAAAAGACTAAAGGGGAGGAGCTGTGAAACGTAGCTTCAGTACAGACATTTCAGCGTGTTTATGGATTTGTTACTCAAAGTCTAATGGAATGAAAAATGGTATTTGTCGCTAAGCAAAGATGGTAGCGCAGGAGGGTGCGTACACTAATTCTAGAAACCTGCAGCTAGGCAAAACGCCTTACAAGACTATGTGGTAACTCTATAGTGAGAAACTATAACCAAGATTAAACTGTTTCCTCATTTTAGAGAAGTCCCCTGTCAAGTACTAAAATACTCAGATTCTTTTCTATGACAACTTACAACAGAGATACTTTCTGTTTTACTCAAAAAGTAAGACAGAACTCCTGGTGCTCTGTAGCGTCCTCCTCCTCCTCCACCACCAAGATACTGTGGCAAAACACACTCTACCATACTGCAGGGAGGCAGTATGCAGTATATCGAACACTCTTATTCCAGTGCTATAATTAGACAGGAGAACAAAACTGGATATCAGAATCTGAGGACATCAACTGAAAATAATTATTAAGGTGTCAAATGCGTTTGGCACAAGCTTTCCCCACCAAAGTTAACTTCATCGCTAACTAGAAGAGCTCATAGACATAAACCAATATATACATCATAATTAAGGCATAAAAGTCAAAATTTGCAAGCCTGCTACTTTGTTTTTATCATGCTGCAAGTACATGAGAAAAATCGGGGCTACACTAAAAGAGGACTGGCAAGGGTTTTTTTGGCAGGCAAAGGCCTCTAGTACATTTTCAGCCTGCACTGGAGCCAGCGGTGAGATACTGAACTCATCTTACTTTCTTATGACACTGTACCCTGTAGAGCACAGCATAAGTGGGAAATTATGCTTTCTGCAACGATTCTACATTTTAACAGCATTTCCTGTTAGCATTAAATATAGTTAGAGAAGAATTTTGCTTAGAGAAGCAGGGAATGAAAAAACTGCACACTTTTTCATCCCCATTTTCAGTGGCTGTAGTTGAAGTAACGACTAACATTTGAGTGTATAATGCTGGCCCAGCACACCAATAAATTTTGTAGCTGGAGGGTAAATGTTAAGTTAGTACCACAGTGTAAACTATTTGCAACACAGTTACTTCCCGTTAACTTCCCATTAATTAATATGCTATTTGCAACAAACAATACACTTTATTTATGGTGCTAAAATAACTACCCAAGTCATGTAAGGAGGTTTTTTTTAAAAAAGAAAATATCCCTGAGGTTTGTTTTTTTTTCAATCCTAATTTCTGTGTCTCTCATGATGAAAGAACTTGAAAAAAAGGTATTTTTCCATATATTAAAAGCTATCAGCTGTCTATTACTGACACAGTTTATGATTTTTATTGCTGGTACAGTTTGTCAGGGAATTAAGTGTCTCAAGGAGGGGAGGGGGCAGGGAATGCTATATGATCAGTATTCTGAATAAATATCATTGTATTAAATAGCCTCCTCACTCTCTTTGGTATAGAGAATTGAATTTGAAAAGCAAATACAGAGGCAGATCGTAGCAAAAAACCATTCTGCCTAGAGTGCAGCATGCAACCATATCCAATTAAAGCCAATAAATAACATGTGATGATGCAAGCCTAGGAAAGAACAGTTTCTACAACAAACATTTTGATAAATATTTTTTCCTATAAATTTACCTTTTTCTTCAGCTATCGATTACCATTACAAAGCAGAGAATATTGACATGTGCATGAAACCATAACGAGTTAAAATCAAGCTTCAGATAGAGTATCTCTGGTTCATCTCCGTGTTTAGAATTAAACAGAAATGCTCAAGTTCTGCAATAGATTCTGTAACCAGCTCTACCACAGACCTGCCAAGGTTGACTAACCATCCAAAACGTCATTCTCCTGTAATCTCACTGAGAAGCTGTGACAGTGCAAAGATGCCAGTCCTTGAAGGGGATTTACCTCCCAGCCAGGTTCCACTGATTACGGGGCTCCTGTGCCACCCTTACTTCACATACAACACAACAAAATCAGAGTAGAAGCTTTAATCACACCACCTGATTGGCAGAGGCCGAGGAGTGGAGTACAAAGATTTCTGAAGTAAATGACATTGTTAAGTTTAAAAAAAAACCCCAACAAACCAAAAAAACCCATCAGGGATCAAGTTTTCTTACTGCCAAAGTCCTGAGCTTTTCTTTGGTTTCCCCACCTGCAGCAGTGCACAGGAGCTGGTCATCCTGCACAGGATAAAGCGCCTTACAATTCCAAATTAAGGTAATAATATACTATTTAAGTTTATATACTTTGTACACAGAATCCAGACTCTTTGCCAATTAGTCTGGGGGAAAGGGGGCACATTTTCATTTGTTGTTATTAGTAAGCTTACTGAAAAGCACTTTGAGACCCCTATACAATGAGTGAATTGGTGCAAAATCTAAGAATTTTAAACAAAAACTCTCTTTTTCTTTTTTTTTTAGATCTGACAATTCAACATGAATGATTTCACAACAAACCTCAGAGCTTTTCTTTCAAAATGATCTTTCATTTACAGATTAATCTAAATAAAATAAAAAAGAAAAATTACATTTTAAATCAAGGGAATTATTCTAGTTTAATCAGGGCGATTGCAATTACACTATTTTACATAGTGAATAGAAACCATAAAGGATGACTCCACTCAGCAATTAAATGTGCTTTTTGGAACTCTTCTATAAAGGATACATATGATATTTCTCATATGAACAAGAAAATAATTATTTAATCCCCACAAAATGGGTTTGTCTTACTTTCACAATTCCTAAAACAAATTAATAGAAAGAAGCAAACTTTGGTCTGAAATGCAATGTTTTAAATTATACGGCCTATCCAAGCCCACCAAAAAAATTATCCTCAGGTTAAGATTAAAAACTACAATCAAATTAGTGCCTAAATTGTAGATCATCTCTATCTTTGGCTGGACAAACGATACCACATGGAAAGCAAATTAAGGAAGAGATAAGCCCTTATCAGATTGTAAATACAGCATTTGAAATATACATTCCTAAAAAGCAACGGTCCTCCCTGCTTATGAGATGTCTCTAGGAACGATGTAGAAGTGTATTGTCACCACCAAAAACAGATATTGTTCATTTTCTTCTAAACATTTTTTAATTAATACTGATGCATTGAAAAGAAATTTTTATGAAGATCTCAATCATCAACAAACTATTCTTAAAAGTCTGTTTTAGAAACATTTTTACAAAGCATTAGTAAAATCCCCTCCAAGAATGTTGTTTCAAAACAAAGTAATATTTTAACTGTGAAAAACATTCTTTAAAATTCGTGTGACCAGATGAACAAGTAAGAAGTATAACATCACGCTAGTCTTTATAGATTTCTTATTTTAACAAAAAAAAAAAAAAAGAAAGAAAACAAAAGGTACTACAGAAGTAGCGACTGTTAGAGGGGCATACCAATACACTGTTTAAGGAAAATGTGGTCAAAACTTGGCTTATAGAAGACATTCTGGTGGGTTAGCTAAATACAGCTTAAATAATTATTTTTTTCATGAGCAAATTCCTCCAGTAATTCCAGACTGAGTTCTCCCTACATAGTCTGTACTTACTAACTACTTTTGCCTAAGTGTTTAGAAGAACCATAGAGGTGGCTGCATCGCGATGGCAAAGCAACTGTGGTGTTAACATGACACCCCTCCCAGAGGCTTCACCTGCCCAGAAGCAAGCTGTAACCTGTTTGAGATTTTGTCACCCTGGTCCTTTCTATGAAGGATAATATTCTCCAGCCCCATACATGGGTCTGTCTCCTCTTTCCAGCCCTTCTGTTCAGCAGGCCGGGTGAAGGAATTGCTGAAGGACTTTCGGCAGCCTTTTGGAAAGGGTACTATTAGAACAAGAGGCCTGCAATTACTTTCATGGAGGAACTAAAGCGCAACATGCTCCCGTCCTACAGCTCTCCCAAAGAAACCTTTCACCCCAACGATCATTTTGACTGAGACTGATAATATTCCTCCTTGATTACACATCCTGCTTTTACAGAAAGAGAGGAAGCTGAGGTGTTACACTGCTAACAGTGATCACCTCAGAGACATGTACCCAGGAGGAAAATCGGAAATGATCTGCATATGACCTATTTCTGTTTGAAAACACAAATTCTGAGATTCCACTTCTGTCACACTGGTAAAGAATCATTATGCAGATTTGTGCCATGTTTCTAAGCAGAAGTTAAAGACATCTAAATCTATCCCTCCAGCTGCCTGATGAGTTTATCTGGGGGCCCATAGCATTTAAATAAATGCTTGGTAGTTTAATCTGTGCTTCATAGTGAATTTTCAGAGATATAGTAACCAATGGATAACCCGAGGCATACACAAGCTCTAGGACAGTTTAAATTGCATATTCATTTATTCAAGTCTTAGGATTTAGGAAGGTTCCTTATTAAAAAGGGCAAACAATGAGAGTACAAATTGTACTAAGTATTGATAAAATGGTGGCATTTTAAGCCCTGTCTCCCAGTAAAATCTGACTGTTTCGTGACTGGAGTTTGGAGTCTAGTTTTGTTCTGGAGAATAGGTTCGGTACTATATCCAGGTAATGCAAATCTCTACCAATACAAAAACGTATTATGAATTTTCAGGAACACATTAATTTCACTGATGTGCATGGAATTATCAGTTCTATGAGAATGCTTGGATTTTATGCTGATTAAAAAAAAATATCTTTGAATAACTGTAAAAACAATCGTTCTTAATTTAAAAATTTTACTTACTAATTCAGAACACATGGACAATACTGTACACCTTAGATGATCAGACACACCACACCGTACAGTGAAAGACAAACAGGAACGAATGAGGAATTGCTGTGGGCTTAACATTCTGCACTGGCACACAGAACCTGGCTCGGTTCCTGCCCATACAACAGACCTTTGACGAGTTACTGAATGTCTCAGTAGGAGAGTAATTGGGAATTGGCTGGCTAGAAAACGACCGTTCCATTGGTGGGGGAGGCCGGGAGAATAACGACAATTTAGCACTTCCTTTGCTCTATTAAAACAGAACTGAGATCATTGCAAAATTGTGTGAAGGCCAGAAAGACACACTCATTTGCCCAATAATAGCCTCGTGGCCATGGCACTCCCACAGCATAGGGAAGATGGAAGTTTAAGTATTGTTTGATTTGAGCCTCGAAACTTGAGCTTAGGTTATGCCATATCTCTAGTGAATATCATAATCTCTGGGTTATTCTGACTCTCTCTCTCCCAGCACCAGCAGCCCAGCTTGAGAGTGAGAAACAGTTTTGTTTCAGCAAAGCAGCACTACTCAAAAAATTAAACCACTATGATGAGTCTTTTTTAAATCAGCTCTGTTATTATGTGTTTCCCCAGTATCTTTCCACGGGCCCTCAGACGCTACCAGGGTAAAATAAAAAAGACGCCCACCTTCTTGGTAGCATTTTAAAAAATCATTTCTAAGGAACACTGAAAACACAGACCCAGTAGCTGTAATTGGGATGAGCCTATGTAGGATTTTCAAACTGGGCAAGTCAAAATCCTTTAGATATTGCAAAAATTATATACAATTCCATGAGATCTATGCTGAACCACATTAATTCAGAGGGATACAGAACATGATACGAGAACACTGCCACATGATTTTTAAGCCTCAGCATCTAAGACTTCTCAAAAACACAAGGCCTCGCATTGAGTTCTTTCACAACTATTTATTCAACAGCGACAGCCTCCTTGGATTCAGAAACTGGTTTCAGGACTGGGTTTTAAATTTTTCAGTCCTTCCCCCATGCTTTACAAGCTTTTCTCCCCACAATGAAATTTCATCTGTCAGATTTACAACTCTTAATAAGGAATTCAAACTTAAACTCAGAGTTTATTTTGTCTAATTCTTTGAAAAATACTGATTAAAGTCCTCTTAGTCCCCATACCTCCCAGAATACTTAGCCTTAAGCTGCCCTTATCCATAAACAGACAGAAGTTGACCAAACCATGCTTCCTACAGCTATTTAGGCCTCTTCAGAAAGAAAGGTGTGCCACCATCCTGTCATAAGACAGGCCAGCCACGGCTGATAGGGACATTTGCTTTAAAAGCACAGTGCTTCCTGAGGGAATACCCGGGTTCCTAAGTGCTGAGTTTTTCAATTAGTAGCTGCCCAACATCAAGCACGTTTATTGTAAGCAGTGAATAAGCAGCATAAAATAATACTAGTCAAATATATCTTAGGCCACAATATGCCTTCGAGGCCAAGGTTAGCAAAGGACATAAATAGAAACTCTTGTCCTGTTTCAGAAAAATGTGATCTCTGACAACAACTCTTAGGAACGAAACATCCTCAAAGGGGGAAAATGCACAACAAGCTGTTGTAGGGTTTATTTTTGGTTTGGGTTTTCTTTTTTTGAAAATTTGTAAGGTATGCAGTATTAAATATGCTGGAAAGTCCACCTTTTTGGGAAGTTTTCTCCATTTTTCTTTTCTTTGAAAAAAATAGAAAATTGGATCATCCTTTTGAAGAAGCCTCACAATTTCCTAAGTGAAGAATTTATGCTCTGAGAAACCCAAACAATTTATCAGAAAACAAAAGCTGAGCGCGGGCATGTGACACTGCCTCACCTGTTCTGAGGTTTTCTTTATTTCCATAATTACACACCATTTTTCAAATAAAACAACACGGCCCATGCTTTTATATATCCTTAGATAAAAGCAAAGTGTCTACTGCTGGGTACTATGCTACTTATTCCAGACAAACAGAATTCATTAATGTTGTTCAAACAAAAAAGAACAGAGAGATCTGTTGTTACCTACAGCTTAAACAAAACAAAAAGGGTGAAAGTTTGCAGCCTTTTGTCAGCCACCTAATTTTGAAGCTAAGTTAACTCTGGAATTTAACAGAAGGCGGCTCTGCTGCTAGTTGAAAATAATTTCACCACATGACTGCTGATTAAATTATTAAAATAAATACCTTGGAGAAAAGAGATCTTATCATATAAAAAGTTTAACTTAATAAAAATATTCTGGACTATTATGATAATGTAAGTGATACAGGATTTGAAGAAAAATTACAAGATGCAGTATCTTAATTTCTATAAAAATTGATATTATATTATCTTTTGTTTAATTTTGCCATGTCGTAATGTTTGACAATATAATACACAACTTCACATTTTCACAGCAAGTGAAATTTGTGGAATTTTCCATTTCTTGGTTTGAGGCGAGGCCTGATACCTCTGTACTGAAGGCTCACAGGGAGCAGGAAACAGCACAGAATCGCACTGCCAAGAACATCCTAGAGATAACTTGGAGAGAACACACAGGCTGTACAAGTCGGGGATGTCTGGCAGGGCTGCCCATAATTCTTTCGTCATTATGTTCTGCAACCAGACCCACAGCATGCACCTTTTGCCTGCAGCCCTGTTTATTAAACAAAGTTTCTGAAGGGATACTTAGAGCAGATGGCAACTACATGGTTGCCAGGAACATGCTCAGCTGCAGAGTTAAAGAGCCTTAATACCAACCCAAGCCATTCCACATCAGCGTCCTTGGGTCTGTGCGAGGCCTGGTCTTTCTAACCCTCTCTCCCTCCCCTTATCTGCTCCTAATGCTACAAAACTCCCCAACAGGGCACATATTGCTACTCCCGCATTCCTCACCAGAAGAGGTCCACTTTCCCCAAGCAGCTCCTGAAAGGATTCAGCTTAAAACTCAGCCCCACCTCTTCTTTTATCCACACCACCAACTCTGACAAAGAACAGAACCTTCAAGGGCATCTGCCCACCTCTGTGAAAGGACAGGATAGAAGAAAAGTACAGTGTTTAATATAACATTCAAACTTACTTTTCATAACTGCTTCTTGTTTCAACATATTTGCAGTTGATAGGTGTGAAGTATTTAAATCAAGATGTTTATGGAAACAAATACCAAAACAAGCTGTTTCCAAAACACAGAAATCAGCGCGAGAGGAATTTCTGCAAATAAACTTACCATGTGGCCTCCTCACATTACAACATCTGGAAAAAAACTCTTTTCCAAGCTCTTCTGAATTTCCTGATCTTTATTAAATATCCCCCTTCCACCCTCCCCGCCTCCCCCGTCCTTAAAAATTCTATTTGCTAAATTTTTCTTTGCTTTGGTCTGACAAACATTAGTCAAGGTGGATTATAGATTACTTTTTCCCCTTCTTTAAGAGACTTTCCTGCTGGCACTTGACTGATGTAATAATATTGCTGGTCTTAAAGCTCTAAATCTCAGAAAATACTGTAGAAAAGAAACATCAACTTTCAAAAAGGTGCATTTAATGAAAAGAAAAAAGGAAAGAAGGAACCCATTTGAAGGTCTAAATTGAGTGCTTAGATACGACCCATCTTCTCAGAAGCTACAAAGCTGGTGTCAGTCAAGCAAGAGTGGGGGGGGGGGAAATAATCAATCTAGAATGTTAATGAAAACATATCTACTGCGAAGAGAAAATACGGTAACCACCATCACTGCTTAACTATGGATTGAACAAGTTTTCTCATGCCCACACTCTACTGAGGATTAAGGCGATAATGGGCATATCTGTTAAGTGAAGTCAGTGCTGTAATGTACCATGCTAAAGTGTGCAATGCCTTTCACTTTGATTTGCAGTTATTATCATGTAGCAGTAAATGGACCTTGGTAACCAGGTGGTTAATCTTTCCCTTTCATTATGATCTGTGTGATGTGACAAGAAGGAATGTTATCATAACTTAAAGACAACAAGGATTATGTGAATGATAGTTGTTTGAAGGGCCTTGAGAAACTTCTTTATCCTTAAAAAAAAAAAAAACCCAAAGGTTCCTAAAAGCTTCTAAACCTAGATATCCATCACTCAATATAGTAAAATATGCCGTACAGTACTTATAAGGAGCCTTAGACAAGTTATAAGTAACAGAAAAAAATTAAGTTGATTATACTTTGCTTCAGTTTCTATGTTTTCAAGGATGGTTTTCCTTATCAGTCCAAGAACTTCAGCCAGCTGTTAGACACTGAAATCTGAAACTTTCGTTCACACAGTTTATAGTTTTAAACTCCATTAAAAATACACATACAGTCATTAGGAATTCGGTTAAATTTAGAATGTTTCAAGTCATTCATTGTCATGGAACAGTCATTTGAATTGGGCTCTTTGAATATGAATAGGTTCCAGGTGGAGACCCAAGATTTACAGATCGTTCTAAAATGCTGAGAGACACGCATTTTGATAGCCAGACTAAGGTTGTAGGTTATTACTGTTACAAGCTCTTTAACCAACGTTCTGTCTGTATGAGGAAGAAAAAGAAAAAAAAAAACCTACAAATAAACCTTTCTTCTTTTTTTTTTTCCCCCTCCTTTTCTAAATGACTACAGATAGATCTGGGGCCCAGATCAGGATTGTTATTGCTCTAATGCTGTTGAATATGTGCAGAATTGATTTGAAATGTTCCAAATGAGCACTAGAATGGTAGGGGAAAAGAGAGCAGGAGAAAAGAAACTGATTTTGCAGGTAAGTTTCCCTTGCTTTCGGGGTGATGAAACAATCCTCTGGATGACAGATATGTGCCCATGTGTCATTATTCCCCTACAACAGGTCTTCAGTTGCTCCTGTTATTTTCACCCTTGCTCCTGATCCACATAAAATTATTTTAGAATACAAAAAAATCCAGATGAAAATGATGCTCCTGGTTTTTCATATCAGTGGTGGGAGAGAACCTTTCATAAAACTTTTTTTTTGTCATCAGAATTTGGTTATTCTTCACCATATAATAAAAGCAGCTATAGTAGCATTCTCCTAGTGCCACTATACCAGACCTAAAGTTCCGTCAAGATTTCCACTGTAAAAGCAATCGCTAGGGCTTTTCATCGCAGCAATTTTCAGTCACATGGTGTTACAGTTGAAATAAAACTTGTCAGTCCTCATGCATGATCTGTATTTAAAAAAATAAATAAATTATTTATTTATTTTTTTAAAAGGGTGGGGGTAGAATTAACTGATAAAAATATTTTCTCAGTGTAGAATCCGGAAAAGCGTTTTCAGGTAGTTGCAATTATCTGAGTCATGACAAAACTCTAATGTTTAGCAGTTCTGCAAGTTCAGCACAGGTGCATCTTCTGCACCTAATAAACTAGCAAACATTAAACAACAACAGGTCCGAAACAGAACTCTGGGTTCTAATGTTCCTGACGTGCAGATGTGTGGCTCTATGGCTCAAACCTTGTCGCCAAAACCTGCGAGACCACTACGGCTTTAACAGGTCAAACCTGCAAGTAAGAATCCAAATGTTTGAAAACATGGGAAACAGATCTAAGCTCATTGCTAGGATAAATGTTTGTCTTTATATAGATATGCAGCAGAACACCCTTATCATTAAATCTGTTATTCCATCACACAACAAATTTACCCTAATTCAGAATTCCTTTGATACTAGGAATTGTTCTATATGGAAACAATTAAGCTACTAGCTAGAGCAATTTAAGGCAGTCCTGAGACTAATCTCAGCAGCATCAAGGGCTACAAGACTGCTCTTGCTCAAAAGTACATTGAGTCCATCTGACATATTTGAAAAAATCAGCCCACAGCCTACTTTTATCATAGCCTAATTCTATATGCACAAAGATTCTCAAGGAAAGTAAAGAGTTAATTATTTCTGCGCAAGTCACTACACTGATAACTGTGTTTTGTTAGTAGTAATAGAGTATGATCATTTGTGGCCTGTTAAATAGTGTTTTAACTGAAAGAAGGCATGTTAGACCAGACACAGAGCTGCCCTATAGGCTTCTGAATCTTTGGTTTCCCCATACAGCTTCCAGAAGCCAACAGAAGCAGCATGGAACAAACCAGTAGAAAGACCATTGTAAACAGCACCACATTTAATTATTTTTTTTCCCCTCAGAATTCTAACTGGCTAAATTAGGAGAGCCCTCACTGACAGGAAGGTACTTTACCCATAAGACAGACAAAGTTTCTCATATTTTACCCAGACAAAATAGAGTTCAGCATGAGTCAAAATACAGTTTGGAATCAGGTAAACCTCTTACTGACTTTAAAATTTGCCTAAATAATTAGATACCATGTACTGAGTAAATAATGGATTAAAAGGACTGCTTGTCTCCATATTTTATGAAAGCAATTATGATAGATCCACCTCTATCCTTCATACTCAAATATTTATTATGCCAGACCAAATTTTCAAAAGTATAGTTCCCTTCAGAATGTCTCAGATACTTAAAAGTAAGACACTCTTTAGGAGAGGGCAGCAATAAGCAGCTCCAGCTGAGAACAGCAGTGCAGTTAATTCTCACAATGCTGTGTAAAACCAGCCTCTCCACGTTTGTGCTTAAATGGTCAGATGAACTCTTTGGCCTGCAAATGTCTTGGCATCTCAAGATACAAGTGGACTTTACTCCAAAAATAACATCCTTCTCTGAGCATTTGGACGCTGATGTCAGTGAAGTCAGGTTACCATCTCCTAAGTAAATATATTCGCAACCCAAAGCTACCAAGAGAAAGAAAAGAAAAACATTTCAGTCTTGAAGAGGGTGCTAGGCCCTAATTGCCATCCAGCTATTAAGTGATCTTGGTGCCAGATCTGATGGTGTCCATATGTTTTCCCACTGTCAAGACACTACAATCATGCCAAACTTATTTACAAAAACTGCTTTGAGAACTGCTGATGAAAAAGGCAATATAAAACCAAAATGTTATTATTTTTATTATTATTTGAAAATAAATATGGTCCCTTGAGATATATTTGTTCTCTGTTCAGGAATTTTTAATTCCTGCTGTCTACTGCCGAATCTATGGCACCTGTTTTGTGTTATTAAGGAGGAGTAGGTATAATAGGATTTAAAATGAAACCTTTTCCACAATAAGTGACAGACAAAGAAGAGTGCCTGATTTATACATACCTAAACTTCTGACACTTCTAGATGCAGGAGACATAGGCGATTTGGCACAAGAAGGAACTACTTTTACAAAAAACTGCAGCTGTTGGTCAGAAATCAGACTTCTTTGCTTTGGTTGCTGAAAGTCAGGTTCACAGCACTCTTGCAGCTGAAGTCCTGTTGCAGCAGAACACCCTCCCCCAAAACATCAACGCTTCTCTGGAGTGCTGACATGTCTTTGCAGCGGGCGCCTGAAGAGGCAGCCAGTAATGTACTTGTACGAGTTCAGAAATGAGTAGTTTATAGAGGGAGGATTAACCCTCTTGGACCAATTACCAGCACCATCTTAGACAAGAATGCCATCACACAACCATTGGCCTCTCGGAGAGCTGCCAAAACCAACCACTGAATCCAGGTGCCTAAATCAAGATGGGAGGAGCCTGGTTTTTAAATGGGTTCAAAGCATCCAAAACAAACTTTGTTTATGAGACAGTACTACTTTACACATCTTGACCATGGGTGAAGGTTGTGGCAAGAAGAAGAACTGTTTCAAATACATGCCATCAGCCAGCTGCTTTACCTTCACTGATATACCACAGCTGTAGTTTAACAGCATTTGCTTTGGGAGCCTAGTTCCAACCACCTTTGCGTTAGAGTTGGTTAGTAACAATTATACTGAAGTTAGAAGTGCTATACAGATTTAAAATTACCAGACAATTTGTCCATTTCTAACAAACAAAGAGGAAGAGGTGGACACAATTCCAGCATGAAAATATAGAGAAAACGTGGAAGGAAATAAAGCATCACCAAAGAAACTGATGATTCCTGACTTCAGAAAATAAGATATAAAGACTGAAAAGAATCTAAAAGCTGGGGTGAAAAAAAACCAACAGCTCTGTCCTATAATACTATGTGAAATAACTGGAGAAGTCAGCATAGCTGGATTGTTTACAGAGCAAATATATTGTTCAATGCTAAATTCAGTGTAATTTGATTCCCCAAACAGAACATGATTCTGCAATAGCAACATATGCATTTCAATTAACTCATTCATTTCTCCTCCCGAACTTTTGTTCATAGGAAAGTGAAGATGCTGATATCTGCCCAGCACATCTCCTGTTTCACGAAGTGAAAAAAGTGACTGAATTCTTCATAGATGATAATCAGAATGCTCATGTCTTACAGTTGATGCCCATGTCTGCAAAACCTCCTAATTCTTTCAATTATGATTACTTAAAATACATCAAAAAGCATAGCCACTAATTCTAGATCTTCTTAAATTACACAAGCATATAGAGCTCTGAAGCTGAAAATTTTAAGTTAAACATCTCAGCAGGAAAACAATCTTAATTCCAAATGAGATTCCAAAAGATATTTCATTCATTTTCACAAGTACTTTCTTGTTAAGGGAAAAGACTATGTTCCTGGAGAAATTTCATTTAAATGCCTCCCTCCTTAGCTTTCTTTTCCTGTGGAGTATATTTTCCTCACAGTTCAGTAGTAATTAAAAGGAATGAAAAATTGGGGTGTTTAACAAAACAGCAATTAATGCCGCTCTCACAAATCAAGGCCACATATATCATAACAAGTGACACAACTATGAAGTGACATAAGGGGCATGGAGATACTGCCTGGAGACAATAAAAGGACTAATCCATTTTGAGTCAAATCTTAAGGTTTCCATTACGCACTGAAATTTTTGTCAAAACAAGAACGTGTGTGGCCTTGCGAACAGAAGGCTGCAAGTCTGCTCTGCCCAATTTTTGGCAAAGTCTCTATGCACGTGACTTCGAGTGATATTACTCTGGCTGTCCCACATCCCAGGACAGAACCTTAACTAACAGGTTGTAAAGTATGAGTCAGTCTCTCCTTCTTACAAAACCCATTTCAAAGGGAACTAAGCTGAAATGGAAACATCTCCACAAGATTTCCTCTGCTGTAAATACCTAGACCTGATCTTAGTACTTCACACAGAAGACAAAGAAACATCTATATATATATTTTTTTTTTTTTTTTTAACATACAAAAAACCCCATGTTAAAATGGCACCACACTCAAAATGTTCCAGCGGTTTATATATTCACTTGGGATTGGTAGAACTTTAACAGTTTGAAAGGGAAGAACACACAAGGTGTGATGTCCTCAGGGATCAGTGATTATACCGCGTAACATGAAACATAACATCTTACTTATGCACAAAGGCTGCAGTGAATTAAGCAGCAGTTTATTTTTTACTGTGAATTCTTCAGCTGAGCCTCAGCCAAGCCTTACATGTGTGTTTTTGTCTTGGAAGAAGGAAAAGAAAAGGAATAAGAAAACAGAAATGAGAGTCAAGGAACTACCTGCATTTTTGTACTCATGCCATTTTTCAAGGGTTAAACTTAGTAGTTAGCAGGCTAACTGCCATATTTGTATGGTCTAAATAACTCTCTTACTACCCCATTAATTGTAGTCAATTGATTGTGACAGCAAAAATGTTGGACCAGAAACTGCATCTGTAAAATGGGTAATCATATAGACGATTTTAGGGGAAACTGTCAAATAAATGCCCTTATAATTGCAGCAGGCAATTATTTTTAATTCTTTGTAATATTATCTCTTATGTGAATCCCTTATCTCTATAGAGACAGTGACTACCCGCAGTTGTTCCATCTTTAAGTTTCCCCAAAAGATGCCTCAAACCTTTCAAAATCAGGTCACAATTAAATGTGATTCTGGCCAAGACTGAGTAATCCATGTCAGGGTAATATAGAAGTGGGGAGCCTCAGAACAACTTCCATACTCCACACAATGGGATTTCTTAGTGAGAAGTTTTTTCGTGTGCTGCTAACACGGCTCAGTCCCCACAATAACTTGGGCTGGAGAGATGGCTATGGCTTCACCTTCCTGCCACATTGACCTGTGAAGCACACAGAGATAATTTTCCTGCATCATTCTCCTGCACAAAATACATAAAAGACATCTCATCGCCATAAGAGCAAGAGCTTCCATAAGAGCATGGCACAGGCCTTCGGACCACAGGCACGATCCCTCACAACAGTGAAACCGTCTCTTTCACAGTCCCACTTCCAGTACAGAAGCTAGGTGATACATTTGATAGGTGGTACTTAGCACCTCACAGACATCTTTCGTCGTTCCTCTGATGACAGCAGACACAACTACAGCTCACCCTACCAGTTGCTTGTGTCTATGTCCCATCTCTTACGAATACTTTTGATTGCATTAAACTTCAAAGAATTTAGCAAGTCTTTGAATTCTTCCCACTGCTTTTCCATCCTTTCAGCAGAACAGAAAAAACACTCTCCACTCCCCAAGTTATAAATGGATTTATAAGAAAGAAAACTGTTGACTTGATGTGGTAAAAGTGCTCAGTTAGCAGTGGTCTTTTCCCTGCAGGGGAAACATGCTCTTTCCTAAGCTGTCTCACTGAGAGTCTGCCCAACATACAGCCATTCTTCAGAAAGAAAAAAAAAGGTGTGTTTTCATTTAAAATGTTACCTTATGGTTTTTGGCAGCTTCCTTAGCTTCTGAGTTGCAAACACGTCACTTCTTTCACAGCAGAAGCTTCTCAGGAGTTGGTTTTGATGACTTCTTTGTGAGAAATCAACAGCACACCATGTTGCTGTAAATTTGGGACTGGAGCTTTGAGTCCATCTAAAATTACAAATAGAACAGAATTAGAGGATACAGCAATAACAAAATCCACAGACACGATTACCACATGTTTCCAGTTTGTAGGACAGACAGAGGAGGATACAGAACACAGCATGAATACAGAGTACAGCAATGGCTGCGTCTATCCCATAGCTGTCTTCTCTTCCCATGCTAAAGCCTTACTTATATCCACAGAAATGAAAGCCCAAGTCTGCGTTCCATATGGCTAAAAAGTCTCCATATCTAAGGATTTAGACTAGTTATGGCACAATCTACTACTGCATTTCAACTGAGGAGAAACAATGCTCTTGTTGTAGCAGAAACAACACCTCAGTCCTGTAACCCAAAAATACACATTCCAAAGTTTGTATGACACTTGGAAGAGATGGGGAGAACAGATGGAACAGCGTAGATGGAAATACGCTGCCGCCACTTTCTGTATGAAAAGCTGGAATACCAGCCACACTGCTTCATGACTGTTTCTCCTATTGAAAGGACTTTTTTTGTTGTTGTTGGGTTTAGGTTGTTTTTTTGTTGTTGTTCGGGTTTTTTTAGAAAAGCAGCTTTCTCATGGTTGTTTCATATTCTGTTTTCTGGGTAATAAACTCATACAAACATGCTGAATACCTGGTTAAAACACTGCACTCAGCCCTCTGCAAACACAGATCATTGCTGAAAAAGTCCTGCTGCACATTCAAATATTATTAACAGCACCAACACGCACAACCCATTTCTCCAATGATTAGAAGTAGATCTGAATTGTGGATGTGGAGGTTTTTGTTCTCTGAATAGAAATACAGCTTTTTTCCTAACCAACATCAAATGAAATGAGAACTAAAGAGATGAAGTGCTGGAATATATAGAGCTGTAATTCTAGCTTTAGTCACTGACTTGTGAACAGGAATCACAGCAGTTACTGGTAATAAAGCTATATTTTTTGATTCAAATGTTTTGCAATTATGTTGTAGCTGTGCTGTCCCCTGTAGAAAGGGACGTGCGAGCATGTGGGAAAGAAGAGACACAATTCTTAAGACAGCTGCCTTGTATATCAGAACGGCTTTTGAAGTGCTGTATAAAAGCATATAAAAATTACATTTGTGTGGAAACAATAACACATTCTTATTAGAGGGGAAACACTAGCGCAGAAAGAAAAAAAAATGACAGGGGAAAAAAATCACTAAAAAACTTTTTGCATTTGTCTAAGGCGTTGAGAAACTGGGTTAGATTTTATATTAAATTTTTTGTCATAATCTTTGGTTTCTTGTACCTGTTCCCTTCCTAAGGTATAAATGGAAACAAAGGACCTATAAAAGAAGAATATTCCCACCCCATTTGAGAGCAACCCCATCCACTTTGAAAAATGAAGTGATTGGTAAATATAACGGAAATGGTGACTAATGCTGAACACCTAAGAGCTTGGTGGCTAAGGGAACCGTCTATCTCTAATTGTTACCAAAACACATTCCTCCATGGGCAAGGGCATGAGAAACAGCATCAATTCACTTTCAGTGAAGCTGAAAGGAAGTATAGGACCAGAGCATGGCTATATTCATAACACATTTAAAGGAGAAGTAAAAAAAATAATAAAAAAAAAAGGCGCACACTTTCCACTCTGTTTTATATGGCTTAGACTGCAAAAAGGTTACTTGGAAATAAATTTTGTAGCTTGCATTTGCAACAGGTAGAATCTCTAAAGCAGACATTAGGTGGTGATGTTTTTAGAAGTAGCTAAAAAAAAAAAAAAAATCGGGTTTCAAAGACACTACATATAGACCCTCATGCCTAATGATACCAATAGATGTCTTGAAGGAGTTCAAAAATACTCAAGTTAGATATCCATGGTCAGGAGTATGAAACAAAGAACTTCTGAAAAGCCTGTTTGTATTTTTGTTCAGGTGACTACATGTTTTAAAAATCCACCCCCAAATTACTAAGAAACTGCAGGTCCATTTAGAAACAAATGGAGCATGATTCTTCGGAAGTTAAGTAGGTTTCTCATTCATTTTTTAGACCAAGACTTGAACTATGAAGTTATTCATACTCTTCCAAACCTGTACGCATTTATGCATTATTTCTTCACGGGCATGCTTCTACAGCACAAGCATTTTAAAGTATGAGCAGTCTTTCATATGTAAACATTTAAAACCTCATACAGTATTAAATAACTTAAAACCTGCATTCAAACAATATAGTAAGTGCAGTATTTGTTTTTAAACCCACTTGAAAAAAAATAATTAATCTTTAAGTAAGTGCTATTTAGCCCCTTTTACTAGAGGTACAAATATAGAACAATTCACTGGTATAGACTAATTTTGCATGTATAGCTGCGTAACAGCATATCTTGACAATTAACTTGTAATACTAATAAAGCGTAATAAACTGTTTCTTTCTGATACTGACAATCCCAACCATTTGGTTGGAATCTTAGCACACATTTACATCCACCTTCCATAGCTTAGCTTTTTTAAGTGGATGATAAACAGAAAAATATAACTTGTATATCACATCGCTCAAGATGGGGGAGGGAGGGAAGGAGAGGTGGGCAATAGCACATAAATTGTTCTACCTCTGGACAATTACTTTGAAAACCCTGAAATCCTGAAGGTGTAAGTCTTCCTCCTGATGCTCAATGATTTGGTTTACAGGAGGACAGCAAATACGCACTGTACCTCGCTCAGTAAATTCACTGTATGACAGGGACTCTCAGCTTGCTGATCTCTGGGAAAGGTCGTTCTTGGTTACCTTGCTACCATGAGGCTACACATCATAGCGTTAGGCTTTTTAATACAATTTCTGGCAAGAGGACTCCAGGAGATCAATACTGCTGTTTCCTAGGCTCTAAAAATGCTTTTAGTGATATACTGTATCATCAATGTCCAATGAAACAAAACGCTGACGTGTCATCTCTTCCTCATAAGATTTGTCACTACTTTTTCCTTTTACCATGTTGAGAAAAATCTTTATGAATGGAAAACATACACTGTAAGTAATTCAATCTGTCAGTCTCAAACAAGATGATGAGCATGAAGGAGACTAATTCCGTATGAAACTTACGCCCCTTACATTAAAAATTAAAACACTGACAGGCAGGGGTGTAACGATACAAATGATACACCCCACGAGCCATCATATTAGTCCCACCGTCAATGCAAGTCAGTTCTGGCTGGGGGAGAACATGTTCTATATTGTCAAGTGTATGTAAGTATGAGAAATAAAACAAAAACCCCAAATAATACAAAAAAAGACATAGGCTGCCTTGGCTTCGAATTCAGTCTCATTTCTAAATTTGCACCACAGCACAGAAATAGAAATATAATATTTTTTAAATATGAATTTTAGGAAGCTCAAAACATAACAAGATATATTTCTTTTGTAAAAAAAAAAAAAAAAAGAGGAAAGTGTTCTTTCTATGTAATCACACATTCTAAAACAATTTTAGCAGAATTGAATTGAGAGAATATAAGTCTTCTATGATGTGAAAATACTTTTGGAACATAAAGCTCCCTGCAGAATTAAACCTAATCAGCTCAGCAGCCAGCCCCAGAGTCTGACAAACAGGTCTGCTTTTGAAAAGCAATGATGAGAGTGTGGAAAAATGTCGATTTCTCTCCATCCCTCTTCTGTCTGCAGTGCTTTTCTGCAGAAAGGTGGAGTGACAGCAAGTATGATGACACTTTATATGACAGCACTTAAATACAGTGAAGTCCAACATTCAGACCCCCTGTACAACCTACTTTCTCTTTACCAGTATTTATCCAATACTAGATGATCAGTTTTTAAACAGCCATGTGGTAAGAACATACTCACTTTTTCTAGCGAGGATGCACTTTGTTAATACAGGACAGCTGCCACAGGCAACTTAAAAAAGCTTTAAAGTTGACACTTGTCTGAGCAATCTTTCAGTGAGGCTTATTTTGCTTATCTCAAAATCACTTTGGGAAAGGTTCATATGTAACCAAAAAAATCCCAACGTGAAAACAAGCAGAAACATAAATGGTTATAATTGAATCACTTCAGGTTCACAGGGTAGATTAGGTCCATCTTTCTTTTATTGCTTTCAAAAGGCCTCACTTGGGTAAATTATACAAGGAGGGAGAGGAAACAGAATATCACACTGAAAGATAGTAAAAGTCACCCCGATGTCCTAACCCTGGCCCATAGCTGCTAGAGGACCTCGCTCACTCACAGAAGCTGACACACACCCCCCATCTTGGACAAGCCTACACCAGCTTACTTTGTTTCTACTGAAAATTATTTTTCATTCCTACAGCACATTCCTGCCTTTCCATTCCCTAGAGAAAGAGTCTCCTGCAGAGCCTGCAAAAGTAAGGAATGTTCCCCCAAATTTTTTGGAAAAGAGGATGTTACTTCCTCCTTGCTTATATAATAACTTAAACACTTTCCTTTAGTCTTTAACAAAAACAAAGCATTAAATTTTTCCACAATGGTAAACCCTGGCTTAATTCTGCTCCCACTGCAGAATTTTATTTCATTGTATTTACACAAGTCTCAGCATAAATAAATACCTTTAAAATCCAACCCCCTGATTAGTACAGACATGAAAAGAAATGTGGAAAATGGAAGTAATCTACGGAAGCAATACACGTGAATCAATAATGCCAACCGATATTTATGGATCTCATTATCTCAACGTATGCTTTTTAGGATCATTTTAAATTACTATTAAAAATAGCCATAGGTACATTTAAAATTAATATTTTAGAGTTCAAATGGTCTGCATTTGCCAGTGCAGATATGCATTTGTTATATAGCTCTATTAACTAAAGGAACAAAAGGTATTGCAGAATATAATAATGTTCGGCGGAAGAGATTCCTACAGGAAAATGATTCAATTATTCTAAATCAATTATAACAGGAACAGCTACATAGCTCTATATCAATCTCCTTATGTATTCCTAATTCTTTTGTCTGTTGCCTGTGGATAGTTTAGTAGGAATTAACATATAAAAATATATCCCACCGCGAACAAGACTCAAATAGTTTGGACCATTTTTCTTCCTCTAAAGTCTCTTTGTGAGAGATGTGTAAGGGACAAGTCAAACCCATCGCTTCGTGCAAGCGACAGCAGTCAGTAATAAGCTTGAAAGACAGCTTTGGGCTTCGCTGGGTGGGACAGCTGGGTTGGCCATGTACACCATCACTACATGGGAGAAACCTGCACCGAGGGCAGTACCAGACCTTTGTGGCCAACCCTACATTCAACAGCCACTATTTGATCAAGCGCCTTCACAAAGGATAGCCACGGCCTTTGCAAAAGGAAAGCAGACTGTTCAACCCTGTCAGCAAAAGCAGAATAGATGCGGACCATATGATACAGAGGGGTAAGGGACACCTCAGACATTGGAGTACTTTTGCCTCTGAAGCCAGCTTTGCAGGCTTCTGCCAGATTTACCAGTCACAGGGTCACAACACGTTAATACAAAGTCCTGTACTCACAGAAATGAAGAAATCAGTCTATATGATAAGCATCTGCTAACAGGCCAGTCCCTTGGCCCAGCCCTTGAAGGGCACAAGAGTGAGCACTTCCTCTTTCTTTTATCAGAAGGAAATGTCTTCATGCCTCTCCCAGACTCTCCACTCCTCTCTGGAAGCATCAAAGGAGTTATGAAATCAATTACAGAGGCAGCTGCTTCTTGGCTGAGAAAATACCGAGGTCCTGCTCTACTACCAGCTACATATGGCATGTGGGATGAGAAAAAGAAAAAAAAGAAGTAAAGGGAAAAAAAGTTTCATGTAGCAACAGTTCATCCACTTCCGTTTATCTAAAGAGATCAAATTTTATTCCTGTTGGTCCTTCTGTCTGTCTCAAGGGGTGAAAGAGAGTCATTGATACGTGTCTGGCAGACTGCACGTTGAAAAGGGTCCATCAAATCCCTCTCAAATCCAGGGCATTCCCAGAACGCTGTACAGTAGCAATTACAAGTGGTTAAGAAAAGAAATAGCAAAAAAGAAAGAGGGAAAGGAAAATGAGGGAACAGAAGTGCTGAAGAGACAAAAGAGCAGATAGAAACAAAGATACTACTACTTATTTTCATGCTGTGCTGAAAAATGTCAATCTTACTCTACTGTCCTAAGGTAAGAAGAAAGAAAGGACTTACACATATGTTGCATCATTAACATAACTGATAACACTGGAAACAAGCTTGTGAGGAGGGAGAGGACTGGAGACCAATATGTCTGAGTCAAGCTGCTAATGCAAAACTATTAGAAGCAACCAGTTGCCCTCCAACAGCGCATTTCAAGTGGTCTCACTTGCCTTGTAAAGGCACAGTTAACAGTGAAAACCTAGCATCACCAGTGGCATCAACAGGGTTGTACTGAGAAAGACAGGCTTTGGATGGATATGATGATAAAAGGAGAAACTTGCATTTCTAATATCGGTAGAATGTGGATATTCTCCAGCTTGCAGACCCAGGTGCCCAGGCTGAACACTGAGCCATTGCCCCATATACTGCTGTTTGCTGGGACAGGCTACATCTAATATGTACGCTTTCAGTCTATTTCTATTAATTTATGCAATAATATTCATTCTCAGTTAAACAAACTTAACTTCATTCGCAACCACACTGAAGGAATGTAAACTTTCATGAATCTCAGATACCATGCTGGTGTTCATATTGATGAGGTTGCGAAATATTTCATTAGCACATCTCAGAGTATGAATAATTTCTCACAGAATTTCACTCGACAGCCTCCTCCTCCCATGTGGCCCATCAAGACAGTACATTATCTTTTAACTTCTAGAAAACATGATTTGCAAGAGATGATTGAAAGACCAGAGTTGTTTATTCTAGAGGAGAGGGTGAAGGGCCTTCATGACGATAACCACCAAGTACACAAAAGGGGTGTTGAACAGAAGGGAACATGCTACTTTCCATGCGTTTTGTGTATAAAACAGTAAGTAAAAGGATTAGACATAAGGCAAAGATTTCCAAACACAGGGACAGAACACACATTGCTTCAGAAGTTCATGGAGTCTCCATAGCAGATAATCTTTAAAGAGAGCTTAGACAAACAACTGAAGCAGTTCACAGTTCAGTGGGCACATCCTTGGATTGTGTTATTCCCTAAGGTCCCATCTTTTCATCAATATTCCTACAAAATTCATACAACTTTGTCAGATACAGAAAGAAGTAGCCCTAATCAACTTATATTTAATGGACTACATAGCACAAAACTTGGAAATGCAGAAAGCACAGAAATGCAGACTTTTAAAACAAAAGATACAGAACCCCTCTGGGCAAGCAAAAAGTTCAGGAGCTGCATTTTTGTGTACACAAATGCGCTCCAAGGTGGAAGACTGTAATCTTGTTCTCCCCTTCTGGGCCATTACTAAAATAGGAATTCCAGACCCTTCTTTTCCAGGCCAGCTGTATCTCACACGTGTATCACACGCTCATCACCAGCTTCTACGCTGGCTTATCACGGCAGGATTCAGGCAATAGACGCGATGCAGTCAAAGGACCTTTAGTGTTACTCTACTGATACCCAAAACATGACACTGTATAGCATGGTGATAGCAAGGCTCATTTTGCCTTAAAGTATTTGTTGCAGTCTTTATGAGAACAAAACTATTAGTTACACGTGCATAATGACAGTCCTTATTTCCCTTTTAAATCAGTCTAGGTTTGCATTCATTACTCTAGAAAACTTAATTTGATAAGGAAGGAAAAAAAAGAAAAAGAGAAGAGTCTGGATGCAAATTAAAATATTTCTAAGAAAATTTTCTTCTTTTCAGTAGAAGAATGTGTGGAAAATCCAGTCAGTTCCAGCCCACATCTTTATTTGACCTTACTGTCTTGTTTAACCTGAATGACTAGAAAGAGCTCCAAATCATAGTGTAAAAGCTAACCATGGATGTCTTCATAATCGCACAACTGAAATAATCATCAAAACCTATAAGTAATTTAAATTGGCACCCCGTATCTTACCCATTAGAAGTAGAAAGACGATCTTTGAACTCTAAAGAGTCCATAATAAAGCCAAATACCAGAAGCTTGCACCATCCGATGGGACAGAAAGGTATCCTGCTCTGTCCTTCCTCCTCTCCTCTGGCTATGCGGTTTTAATGTGTAACCTCCATTTAATCATCACCTTTGCCTCCTCTGCATAAGGGAATGTCAAGAACAGCTTTTATTACTGCAAATTTATTTCCTTCTTGATAAGCTCTCAGCCAAGAGGCAAATCAACAATCCGCGTTTGATTTCCCTTCTCCACCCCAGACTAATAGTATTGTAACTACAGCCAGGTCCAAACCTCTGTTAAAATTAAATCTACCCCTGTGCCCAATAAGTGCCTCCAGCAGGACAAAAATAAATCTGGGTAACTATGAGTAATGAAATCATGCTGCAAAAAATTGAAAATACCTGTCAGTCCACAAGAACAAGTGATCTCTCTTTTGAACTCAATTCATGTACAGTCTATAGCCATAGGGATTTTTTCTTGGCTCCCCTCCAAACCTGCTTCAGCAGCAAAACAGACTACACTATTTCTGCACCCAGGAAAGTGTTTGAAAGTTTTTTTTAACCTTCAAACCACCTTTCAGAGATGTTGGCTGACCTAACTCATTTCCTACAGCTTGGCAAGTTTGAAATGCCTCATGTGCTGAGACCAACAAACACCGAGAGCTGCTATGTCTATGGCATCCATCCATCCACCCTCCTTCCTGGCGCAAGCAGCACCCCCTTGTATGGGGGCAGAGGAAGAAACGTGCCCACCTCCACACTGATCTCATCAATTGCTGCTTTACAGCAAGGAATCTCTCTGTTGCACAGGAAAACTATTATCAGCGAGAGGAAAAAATATGGAGCCCGACAGCCTCATCCAGTGGCTCCTGAACCAAATGAGATGTTTTCCACTGCTACAAAAGAGCTGATGTGAAACAGTTCAAATATCTCCTGTAATTACAAATGTTATTCTAACCAGAAAATTCATTGTACACCAACTTGTGACTTATAGGGTATTATATGTCCTGCCATTGTAATAGTTTTTACTACAGGGCTCATAGAAATAGATACAGATAGAAAATTTAGCTCTTCTTTTACATTTAAAATGTGCCTTGCTAGAAAGTTTTCCACACCAAGATGTGAAGTGCTTATTTCACTGGAAAATACAAGGTTAATCCAGCTCCAAATTGTAACTCAAAAGAAGAAGAGAAAACAGAACAGGAAAGCAGCTCTGTGACACGCAACTACATTGTGCGAATAAGTGAGATCTGGGTTACTTAAAACAGCATAGTACTGCCAGCTTGACACATTCACAAATCATCAGCCAGATCCCTAGGAATTCTAAACATGGCTTAAGAACCATGAATTTTCCAAAATTAAAATAGTATGGATTTCCTGTTATTTCCCAATGTGTACTTAAGCCCCTTGGATCACATTTCAAGTTACATTTCCCCTATAGCAATATCAGCTAAGAAGATTTTTCCTGTATTTTACTTTTTCACTGAAAGTTGAGATTCTCTTGCATTCACACACTCCAAGGGCTGGGACCCTGGCACAGATGCTAATTGCCAGTGTTCAAAAAGTGGAGGCTTGGGAAAGGAGAGCTCTGCTTAGGCTTTAACTCAGTGCTCATCTCTCTGCTGTTTGAAAAAACAAAATAAAGAATGGGAAAAGATATGAGTGTTGGGGGAGTACATCCTTATAAGAATAATCAAGCTTCTTGTTACCCTGCCTGTCAGCACATTTCAGCACAAGTTTTAAATTGTGTATAATTACTGCATTATTATGGATAGAAATGATGAACTTACCACCTAACTCAGCCAGAGATAGAAGCAGAGATTTTGTAGAGTCCCCAGATGATCTGTGTTACCAGCTGAGTCCTATAAAATGCACTCTACCTTGGATCACAATATATTTCCTGGGAAAGATGTTAAAAAGGTCCCCACATGAAACAGCACATGTATCTGGTCTGCTGATACCTTTTTTGTTCCAAGCAGTCACACACACAAGTAGTTTAACGGTAAAGAAGAGGTTAAGTAACAGCATAACTAAAAACCCAGAAGTCTTTCCATGAAACTCAATTTTTCTTAGTTAGTAAGAAAATAAACTCTTTTCAGCTCCCTTAATCAAAAACAGCGTGCTTGTGCTTTTAATTATATCCCCTAACTGTGAGAAGAGTAATTTGGCATCATACAATGCAATATTAGACTGACCTCCAGAATAAGGCAATCAAAATTACATTAAAATGTTATCAATTTTCAAAGACTAATTAAGGAGCACCAAGAAGGTAGAAACACTAACCTGTTGCTAAATCACTGACAACCAATTTATTGTCAAAGGTTTTATATCTCACCCATGATTTCCTTACCTTCAGATCTGTTTTTCTCTCTGAAGATTTTTCTTAACTTTTTCAAAAGGCTGAGCTAAACAAACAAACAAAAGAAAAAACCAAAAACCAAAAAACCCCAAAGACAAAGCACCGAAAGAAACAGTGGGTTCACAATTTTTGATATAACATGAGAATGCACCGGCCAAATAAATTTAATTTCTTGTAATTTAAGTGTTACTGCTTCTGTAAAAGATTCCATCGATTTTTAAGTATTTCACATACTTAATACTGAGGAAACCAGTAAAAATATTAACATCACAAATCATTTGTGCGTGAGAAAAAAGCAACTAATGCCTGAACTACTGTACCAGGGTGATTAAATGAGACAAAACGTAGAGTATGAATCTGACTGTGAAGTTACCAGAAGTATAAGGGGAGTTTGAAGATTTGCTTGCACTTTTCCACTAAAGCAGCTATATCAGAAACGCCCTACAGTTTTTCCAGTATCAAAAGTTCTGTTTAACTCAGACGAAAATTAAGGTAAAGATATTTTTAAAACAGAAAATACTGTTCTGCTGGATGACAGTCAGATAAAAGGTTTGCAAATGACTCTCCACTGTTGCCTCTCACAGCAGGCCACCAATTCCCAAGGTGCACGAACTCTACACCGTCCCTTCCACCTCACTCACCTCTGAATCTCTGCATCTGTCCCTTGCTATTGTCTTGGCCTTGCCTGTTCCACTCCCATTAGCAGGGCCCTGCTCCCCAGTCTGCGCTCCAGCGGGTTCCTTGGCTGAGCACACCCAGCTGCTCACTGGGATGGCACAGTCTGTCCTCCTCTCTCCTCCAAGAGCTCCACATAAACCCAAAGCACATCACCAGACAGGCAGCCAGAAAACATCCCTCTGGCCCAGCCAGAGGAACAGCCATATGGTATCCACAGAAAATAAGCTACCAGCAACCAAAACACACGTACCCCTTATCACTTTTATCAATATATGTCACAGATCATAGGATGGTTTGGGTTGGAAGGGACCTTAAAGATCATGTAGTTCCAAACCTCCCTGCCCTGGGCAGGGCCACCTCCCACTAGAACAGGTTGCTCAAAGCCCCATCCAGCCTGGCCTGGAACACCTCCAGGGATGGGGCATCCACAGCTTCTCCGGGCAGCCTTTGCCAGTGCCTCACCACCCTCACAGTAAAGAATTTCTTCCTAATATCTGACCTAAATCTCCCCTCTTCCAGTTTAAAACTGTTGCCCCTTGTCCTATCATTACACTCCCTGATAGAGCCCCTCCCCATCTTCCCTGTAGGCCCCATTTAGGTACTGGAAAGCAGTTATAAGGTCTCCTTGGAGCCTTCTCTTCTCCAGGCTGAAAAACCCCAACTGTCTCAGCCTGTCCTCATAGGAGAGGTGCTCTAGCCCTCTGATGGAATGTGCAAAGTTGTCATAAGAATTTGGACACCTAGTTCATAGCAGCTCTGCTTGTTACCTGGGTATAGGGACCTGTGTAACCCTGCCTATTGTACTTAGGCCATTGGGCACACTCTGAGATACTTAGTGGTCATAAGCGCAGGACAGAATATCTTACTGCCATAAAGGAAGGAAGTGGTATTGTTCCTTTATTATAGAGGACAACCCAACACAAAAGAGCTAAATCAGAGAGCCTACATGTTTCATGTGCCTAAAGCTCACCAGCGACATTTGAAGTCATGCAAGAAAGTCTGAAACAGAATCAGTGCTGATACTTGCACCTGGAGTTCCAGCCCAGCTCTGAATCCCTGGAAGTGTTCAAGGCCAAGCTGGATGAGGCTTTGAGCAGCCTGGTCTAGTGGGAGGTGCCCCTGCCCAGGGCAGGGGGGGTAGAACTACATGATCTTTAAGGTCCCTTCCAACCCGAACCATTCTGTGGTTCTGTGTGTGTGAATCTGTTTCTAATGTCTCCTTCCTAAGTATTGTCACCATCTGCGTGGGACATGACTTATGCTTTTCCCAACATCTTGAAATCTCACTCCTATCATGAAATTATCAAGAAAGGACATATCTACTGAAATAGTGGCTTCTTCATCAGCAAAGTGCTGAGTAGACTTTTGATTTGAGTAAATGAATGCAGTTGACTACCGCTCCTCAGTCCAGCCTTCAGAGGTGATACTTGGTCAAATCAAGCATGTTCCATATACTTTCAAAATATAGACAGGTATAATGCATGCCCTGGTGCTGACCACTCAAAAGAAACAAATTCCGTCACTAAGTAATGGAATGGCTGTAACAGAGAAGTAGCTAACGTATTTTGTGATGGAGAAAATTGCTGGATTTCTCCAGGGCAGTTTTGTCCCCTGAGGTCATTATCACATATGGACATTCTTGTTACATTAAGTGCCTGGTGTTTTCATTATTCTGTGAGGACTTCATTTAACTGGCATCTACAAAAATAAACTGTCTTTCCTATTACAAGACAGTCTGAATGAGTTATCAACAGGTCTAATAACTTCTAAAGTAGCTTCAATGACCTGATGAGATGGTATAGCTCGCAGGAAGTACCTCTTGAAGAGATGATGATATTTACGCTGTCATAGACCATGCCAAATTAAACCCATCATCACTTAGAACCTGTGCCCTAAGGAGCAGGCAGCATGCCATTCAAGCAGATGGGCCAGGAGCGCATGCAGCCAAGAGACATTGTTATGTGTGTTAAGTATGTTTGTTGAGGGCAAGGTTCCCAATCTGGAATAATGAATTAGCTATCAAGGATCCTCTATCCATATGCAAATGGTATCATCTAGGCCTGTAACAGCTTAGCTTTTAAAAAATAAAACCTCACAGCATCTATGAAAAGCAAAGGAGAGGCTAAACCCATCATGGCAACAAAGCCCTGCAAAGACACATTTCTAATAACATCTTCATCCTCCTTATGCATTTTTGACAGAAGCCAAGTATATTTGAGGAACACAGGGAAAGTCCCGAAGCCAGATTCACTAAGTCCATAGGACAGTAACATACAAACACTTAGTGAATAAATTCAGAGTCACCTGAGAAATAAATGTAAGCAAGGTATCATTACTTTCTTTTTTGTTCAAGGCTTATTTTCATGTTATGTAAATAGTTATGCTGAACAAAACCCCTTCCTCTGATTAGTGATTTCACTCTATTTGCCACAAGACATTCTAAGATGGACAGATATAATTACACAGGTAATATATGAGGAGTAGGTTTCAGGTAAAATGATATTCTCCCATCTGCTTCTTGGAAGTTAGGGTAAAACAGCACAACAAAGCTTGCCTAAATTTGGACCCAGCAAAACCAATAGCTCTAACCCATGTAAACTGCTCCACTTATGCCACAGAAGCCAGGGAAATCTGACACTTCCCCATTTCCCATCTTAATAAGAAATAAAGTTTTTTGCTTTAGGGAGGCCTGCAGCAGTTTATTTTCCTCTTGAATTTCCGCTTTTTTAATTCCTCTACCTTCTTCAGCTGGATTGTGGTATACGTACTGTGTTTAGAGCGGCCAGCTGCAAGACTCGTAAGACCATGCTTTTTTGTATGGCCTCACTGTCTGAAGACACACTTTTCCTGTTGGCAAAGTTGGACAAAAGCCTATCTGAAGACTCTCCAGCTACTGAAGTTTCAAAGGGTTTGTGACAGTAGATGGCATACGTGCATACAACCATTAGGAAAAAAAGATCAATAGGTTATTTAGGAACAAAGAATCCATGTCTCTCCTCAGAATTATCAGGATTCTTCTAATGAAAGTGCTTAGCTTCACTAAATTGGTGCAATTTATCAAATGGCAATGCTACAAACATGAAAGCTCTCCAAGCACCATATTTAGTCTTAACAAGCATCAGACTGTGATTAGCAAGAAGTTGCCAAACCTCATCACAGTGGAAACATTGATTGTAGTCTACTCCAGATGTTATTAATGTTATCTGGAAGCCTGCTGCTGCCAGCCAAGCCAAAGCTATTCTCCTCTTCAGTGACTCAATCAGCTGAAACGGTATGGCTGCAGATGTTCCAAAACAGCTGTTGTTTTAAAAAGAACTAACTTGGGGAAAAATATAGATGTGTCTTCCACCTTACTTTTAGAAAACTCTTAACTAGAGAGTCATACATAGTAACTTCCTCTGTGTGTGTGTGCATGCGTGCACGTTTCTGGTTAGTGACCAGGTTTTTTTATAGGATTTAGGGCAAGCAAGCAAAGGTAGTTTAGGTAGTTACAAATCTACCCATCCAGCCTATTCCACCCACAGATATAACAGCAAAGGGGATGGCCAAGGAACCAGAAAATATATTTTCTGAAACTTTGGTACCCCTGAACTGCAGTAAAGTAGACCTCAAGGCAGCTCTCTTTATTGTATAATTACTTACTGAAATCTGCACAGACTTCACTGTTTCTCTTCCATAAAATAACCTGTGGCTTTCAAATGGCAAGGTTGGAATCACTTGTTTGGACTCGCAGAACATGCAACAATGACCTGCTTAGCACGGTCTCCTAAGCCTCTGACTCCTTTGGCTTGCTCTGAACACTTCTACTCAGGAGCTTGGACTTTCCAGCCAGGGTCTCCATTTTACAGGGTTTATGATCAGCAACTGTGATCAGATCATCTGGCCTTTCCCATATTACTAGATGTGGAGGAAATCATGGAACAATCCACATGTGGAAAAGATGACTTACATTATAAAAAATAAAAAAAAAAGAACACACAAGAGAGTCACATCCTCGGCTGGTATGAACTAATGTACTTCCATTAACTGGGTATTAGGTATTAACTAGGAGATCTACAAAAACCTCCACCAAACAGTGCATCACCACAGACAGTTATGCTGCTCATAGATGACGGTCAGGACTATCTTTCAATAAGAAGGTAGTAAAAAGCAGAAGAGCTGGCATTTTGAGGGGCTAAATCTGAAGGAGACTGGTAGGTTTTTTCTTTTCTTTTTTCTTTATACAATGAAAGAGATTGAACTCTCACTTCAAAAAAAAAAATTCTTTCATTGGCAAAAGTTGGGAGACGGGATGTAGGTTGAACTTTATCCCAACCCTATCACTATGTGGGATAGCGGTATTCGCTATGTGCTTTCAGGCATATGATTTAGGAATCCAGGTCAGGCAGCCTGCTTCACTGTGCACTCAAGGGAAAAAGGCAGGTTTTTCTGGAGGCCAAGTCAGAACAACTAAAGTATCTTCCTGTCTCTGAAGTGCATTCTGGAGTTTCCTCCTTTGCTTTGTTCAGTATACTGAGAGCCTGTTCTTACAACTTAACACATATAAGGAGCAAACAGCACCTGTCCTCTACTCCTTACTATAAGACTCCTGAAGAAAGAAAAATAAGTGAGTGGCTGCTTTCAAGTCCTCTAACCAGCCTCAGATGCACTGCAGACACTGGGATATTGAACAGTAACTCACTGCAATTAGCAAAGGCTTGAAAAATACCCATATTTACCTATCTCTACTGCAGTTTTTGCCAAGCCTCATCTGGTGTAATGTTTGCCCATCTTTTGCAGACGTGCTTTGAAATCAATAATAGAGAGATAAAATACAAAATGTTGTCATTAGTTATTGCTTACTTATTATAGGCAGTAATTTGATAAGAGTTGCTAACATGCAAGTATTAGATGTATTTTTTAGATTTTAGTACAGAATTGCAGCTCAACTTAGGGGTTTAATTCATGAAAGATAACAGGAGTCAGGGATGGAGAACTTTAACCAAAAATCACAGTCCACAACAGATGGAAGAAACAGGATGTCAACATGCCCTTTCACTTCAGACACCATAGACAGGCACGTTCCCTCACCACTCTGGCAATGCACAACGGGAAGAATAGAAACATAAAATGAAACCAAGCTTAATGGTAAAGTTAAAGGTACAAAAATTTACAGACACGGTATTTTAACTTTGATGGTGAAACGGAGGTTAGCTGGCAGGAAACCACATGCTTCAAAAAAGGCTCCCTATAATTAAGATTGCTGGCCATCCATCTATAACCCATTTTAGACTAATCACACTGCTCTCAATCCCTTTGGTCACGTTGGTCCGGCAGAACAGATTTGGATACTGACAATTTTTTCCTCTCTTCTTTTACTCTCTACGGCTTACAGGTCTGTACTTTCATGGTCGTCATGAGGCAACATTCTGTGTTTTAACAAGGAATCAGTCGTATTTGGAACTAAGGTCTGCAGACAGGATCCTCTCCTGATTGACAGCTCTCAGAGAAGATTCTGCCTAAAAAGCACCCAGAAAGATCAGCTGGCCACAAAGAATCAGTTTCTATCAGTCGGCTGTCATTTAAGTCCCAAGAGCGTTCATGCTTCAACTGTGGAAGCCAAAGCCAAGGGCCTGGGATACACCAAATTCTTGGAAATGCCAAGTACAGAGAGCACCGATCAGAACAGAAATACTACCTAGAGCAATGAAGACACAGCAGAATTCACGCTGGACGGCAGCCAGAGAAATTACCAGGGTGAGATATTAGTCTTTTACAAAAAGAAGACGAGGTATCTTTTATTTCCCTCCAAGGCTATTGCATATTATTAGGGCTTTGCAGTAGAGCAATCCAAATGAAACACATGATGCAGCTGTTTTTGTGATTTCACTTCTTGGCCAGAAGGTTTTTGCAAAATCAGCCATTTCTTGATAATTAAAAATCTTCAACCAGTCATAGAAACAGATTAGAAAATCCAGGTGCTTGACCTTCCTGCAGGACAACTTCTAAAACCTTAGCACAATACCATAAACTAACTTTTTTTCTACCAGAATCCATTGTAGATCTGTCTTCCAAAAGGACCTTACTATTACTAGAGCTTAGTTTTGCCACCAGTTGCATATTAAAAAATGCCTCTGCTAGAGACAAACTACTTTCCATTTCCTATTCCCATCTGCAATGAAACTGGAGGCTCTGCCAATGGAGTATAAATCAGTGATTGGATGTGGTCTCCCCAGTCTTTGTGGCTAGACCAGTGGAATGCACAAACTGTTCCTAGAATTTACATGCTGAAAGAAGGATTTAGCTTTTATATATTTGATATTTTATTTGCAGATGGAGGTGACAGCTAATGAGCTGTCCTCTCTTTCCAATATCTTTCTGATTTAAGCTTTTCACACGAAAGACCCAAAGTACGGGTTATACACGTTCCCTGTGTTTGTCCATATCAGGCAGAAGGATTAGCTGTGAACCAGAATGAATTTTCTTGAAAAATAAATAAAAGCATCATTTTATTTTCTAGGAACCTGCTGGTTCCATGGTCCTGTCTATACCTGGGTTTTTTCACTCCTCTTTCTCTCTTTCTTTCATTTTCTTCCCCCCTTTCGCTTTTCCCCACCCTGTCTGTCCTTGTGTGGACATGAAAAGGTATGCGAAGAAAGAGCAAGCTCGGATCCTCACAGCGAACCAGCCATAACTGGATACTGTTGTAACAGCGATATAAATCCTCTAAAGTCAAAATTAATACAGCGCAGCCAACAACAGCACACTCACCAAAAAAAAAAGAGGTAAATAAGTGTCTAAGGCATCTGCAGCACGTGGGCAGCCAGCAGATCTGAGGTGGGAGAGACCCAACAGCATTCCCATGAGAAGAAAGGGTCACCGTGCTCATTCTGGTGACACTAGCCCTTGCCAGGCTTTCACCCTTTCCACCAACACACTCAGTTTGCTCCCAGGAGCACTTCTGCGAAAACACTCCCAAGTACTTACACTCTGCACCTCTTTCTGTCACAAGTTTGGGCTTAAAGAATGAAATTGATTGAATTCCAAAAATAAGATTAAATACCTGAATCCTACTTTGAGAATTAAAACCCTTCCAGTAGCATTCCCTCATTTTTGTTTGCCTTGCACAGTTCTGGGTTGTCTGCAATGTAATAAGGAACAATTAATGCTAAATAGGCTGTCAAGATCTCACATCTTTAACAGAAAATGCATATTGTTTAAAGCAAAAGAGAGTGGGGGGTAGGGTGGGGGAAAAGACTGAAATATGTAGTCTGAAAAATCCTTTGCCTCCTTTGCTTACCTGCCAGAACTGAACTGTAGGGACTTTGTGTTGCCTGTTGTATTTGATGACTTCCCTAACACCTAAAGTACTCCAAAGAATGCAGCTCCGGGCTCTTTCAGGTGTCACCGGCTATTCTAGGGAAATTGGAGGAGTGTGAGGCCCTGAACTTAGGTCTTGTAAGGTAAAAAATTGTCAGTTCTCTCTTAAATAACAGTAATCTCAAAGGATTTAGAACTGTATTGTTCAAGTCAGTGGGAGTTTTGACATTGAATTTTTTGAGAACAAGCCAGGGTCCTAGGAAGTAGTTAATCACCATCTCTTCAGGAACTCTGAAAATTTCCTTTTTCATGAATGTTACAAAAGTATGCTGAGTGATTCTCAGATTTGGATGTCTGCATATGGGGTATTCTCCAACCTTTGGCAAGCCCAGATCTCCATTGCCATTACTTTAATTTTTTCAGTCAGACATTTGTCTTTGTAAATCTGGGAGAACTACATCTGGGAACAAATATTGCGAAACTAGCAAATCCCCTGAATAGAAAGGTTCTTTGAATAACTAGAAACAGCATTTTGTATTGTTCCTTTGTTTGGTTTTGATCAATTAAGAATTAAAGTTTGGGAACCTGAATAGGAAGTGTTTGAACTCTGATTTTCCCACCTCTCTTTCAGTCCAAGGCAATACTCTTGCTTATTTCATGCTTTCTTTGGGTAAAACACTGGCCCCACTGAACTCGGTGTGAGCACTGCCATTTAATTCAGCAAAGCCAGCACTTCCTTTTCCGTCTCTTGGAAGCTTCTGTGGGGTACGTGCAAGTTAGCCTGCAAACAGTAATTAATTGTACTCTCGTTTTGTAAATCATTGTAACTTCCCAGGAGCATAAAACCTAAAAATGTTTATGCTTTGTTTCTTTCTCTTTAAGCTGTACAAAACCTTAATAGACAACCAACTGATACAGCGTGCAGGCAACTCTTAGGAATTTCCACTGAAAAGGAAGATAATGCCTTAAACTAGCACTACTCAAACCATTGGGTTCTTCCAAGAACTACACCAACTTGGAAACAGCCTTTTTTCAAAACTGCCTGAAAAATAAAGGCAATCGCTTTCCACCCATTACCAGCTACTCTTTCTCTTTCATAAGGGCAAAGGTTTTAAAGGGAGCACCTGGGTCAGAGGCTCCGAGGCCACTGAGCGCATGCAGCCACGGTGGACACTTTTAGCCTAGCGTGGCCTATGGAATCTCTTTTCCATGATTCCTCATGTACCACAAAATATTCTCTCATGCCCTCCAGCAAGCTGAGAAAAGGTTAGCTCCAACATCAAGGCATCTCGAACCGTGATGTAAACTTGTTCTCTTCCTGTGACATCTTCTGTGTCCTACGACCTTTGCAGGGGAGCTCAACACGCACAACCACACTTTAACCAACCTCCACTTCGAGTTATCTTAACTAAAAGCCTATTTTACTGGTAGAACCCAAAAAAAAAAAAGCACGAAATTGAAATGGAATAAGTTATAAACATGGCTTGTTCAGCACAGCTAACCAGGCACAAAGTTTACACTGTTACAATCTACCAAAAAGGTAACTTGCAGCAGAAAATCCTTGCTCTATCCAAGTATCCAACGGATCAGGATAGTTGTGTCGCATCTCACAGCAACGATCTGTCAGAGTGTGATACCCGAGAGATTCCTTGTCCCACAGGTCTGAGGGGGAACTAATCTCTGCGTTCTGTCAGATAAAAGGGTATTTATTTAGGAAGTGAAAAAAGCCTACAACAACTGTTGTTGCGTTCTGGTACCTCACTGTGTCATTATCCAAAAGCATCTTTATCACAAGTTAACCTTCAACCCAGTCATCTCAAAAACAGGGTAAAAAACTGATCTTCCAATTTCGTTTGCCTAGTCCTCAGCCACAGTGACCATCTAGTCACACTTTCAAATTACAGTATTTTTGTAACAAGTGATCTCTCCCTAATGGAAAGCGGAATACACAAGCCCTTATCTTTACAAGCAATTAGTTGATTCAATGGCATTTTCATGGGGCTCAGTGCATTTAATGAGTAAAAATTCAGCATTTTAAAAAAAGGCACAGAAATAAACCAGTATGGCTCCGAAACTCCCCCCACTGTTCATCAGGCCTGATGCTTAAGTCACAATTTACAGTTTGGGGTGATCTCAGAATCTGTATGGACTGTATGTATTCACAGTCAGGCTCAGTTTAGTTTCAGCTTCTTGAAAGGAGACACATGAGATGTAAGAGGATGCTGTTATCAGTATGAGAGCTTCTGCTCTCCAAACTGGAGCTTACTGAATCCAAGGAGACTAGCGACTCTACAAAATACAACTTGTGTTCTACTCCTAACTCCATGCACAGGGTTTGAGTCTTGGATAAAAGGATCCTATACTATGAAGAAATTGGTGGGAATTTTGCCTCAGATTTACTTTCTGAACATCCTATAGCGCAAACAGGCTGGTAAGTAATTAACTGTTGAGACAACAAATTTCTTTTACATGATGCAGCTCAATCTGTACTTATATCAGTCCTTCCCTACCCAAGAAGAGTATACTTGGACGCCTTCATAGGAATAAATGCCGCCTCAGGCCATATTATGCCAAGGGATGATCCTACATGTGCGCAATCTGCTTGTGCCTTGGCTCCTGGGCCATGGCAGACACCTTGGAGACTGCAAAGCTGATCCCACCTCTCCTGGAAATTATTGCAAGCCATTTTCATTGTATCTTTTCTCTGGTCCATGTCCTGGGATTTCTAGAGGTTGGTGGAACTGCTGAAGTAGGTGTTGTCCATTTAGGTCAGGGACTTAGTGTGCATATCTAGGCTTTCATGTTTTCTTTTGGCCCCTGCCCTCTTCAGTTCAGGACTTCCTGAAACTATAAAAACCCCTACCAATTCTCCTCTCTTCAGGCTCACTCTTCTCAAGTATTCACTTGCTTCAGGACTTCAAGTTTGCCTGTCCTCTGTGAATTTTCCCAAAGGACTAGGTACTAACCTCTTCCTTGGAACAACATGCAAGAACCTAATCATTACCTTAATCGCTCTTAAGTCAGCCTGAATCAGAAAAGAGCCTGAGACAATTAAAAGAGTACAGTAACTATTTTGCAACATTTCCTGTCTCAAAGTCCTCAAAAAAATTACTTTCCTTACCTAATCACTAACTGTTCCTTAGGGCCACCCTTTCCTCTTCTAAATAATTTTTGAAATATTTGAGACAACTTGTCTCTCTCAAACATGGAACAATGGAGCCAAAATCTTGCAAATCTTAAACGACTAGGCTCCCGCATAGTTATTTTTAGGTCTGCTTTTGAATGTACGGCAGTCAGTAGCAAGAGTCAAAAGCAGCATGAGCAAATCATGCTGTCACTGCAAGAAATACCTGAAATAGCTTGCCAAGTCCCCTTGTCTTGGATTTATTTTTATGCAGGCCAATATAGCACAAAGACATACGTGTATTATTCCAGCTATTTAATATATGATACTTTTTCTACCAAATTCATCCACTGAGATATTCACAAGCTGAAACTTCCTTAGAACGGCCACACTTCCATTGAAATACCTACTGATTCAATAAAAATATGTCTGGCTTATATATTGCAAGTCTAGTTGAAACCACAGAAGTCAGTAAATCACATGTTCCATGGACCAATGCAGAAATATCACGCTTATTTTGTGCGACTGTGACCTCACTATATTACCTGATTAAATATTTGCATTCAGCTATATGTACTCATTTAGCCATTAGCCAACTAAAGTCTCATTGAAGACAATGGAATTTAATGAGTTAAGACTGAATTTCATATTCATTTACTCATTCCATGTACAGCACCTGCATCTTCCAGCATTTTCTGTGTTAACTGAACGGCTAGAGAGGCTAGACAACTCATGTGAAGCAGAAACTCATAACAAATCTGGCATATGAAAGAGATCAGCATTTGAGCACTGACATTTGGTTTTAGAAAAGGAGAACATTAAAAAGGTTTTTCTGCAACTTTGCAAAATATTTTACCTGCTATTGTAACAAGACAGGTTGAAGCCTGAAACTCAGTCACAAAGTTTAAAAGCAGACTTTTAACACTTTTTTGAATAACTCAACAGACAAGAAAAGGAATACATATATTCCAGAAAAAAAAGTTGCGTCTCCACTTTTGATGGTAGAGGAACAATATTCTCTAGGTGAAGGAAGTTCTTGGTCTTTGCACCAAAAGCAAGACTGGTGAATTTGACACTATCAACTTCAGAACCATCAATGACAGAGAATGTTAAATCCAAGTTGCCATTTAAGCATACAAAACTTGCAGAGATAGATGGGGTTCAAACAGAATTACAGCAGAAAGTATTCCCCTGAAATTTTATTCCTAGTTTCAAAAAGTATCCTCCATAAAACATCCACTTCTACTATATTATATCCACTTCTACCGCCCAGGCAAAGGCTATGGAAGAAGAGGTAGCACAGATCTCTCTCCATCCCCCCACGCGCATTTTCTGTGAGCTCCTATTTCTTAAGTCTTCACTAAATTGTGAAGGAGAAAGGGTTAGCTGCTCACAATCTCAGATTCTGAAATACCCTATGAAAATGATCATTTGAGTGTTAATAGAGTCCAAGGCTCTTCGTTTCAAATATCATTTAACTTCCACAGCCTACAGCTGATGCCTGGAAGAAGTTTGTTAGTATCGAAAAGTGCTTATTTTTTCTGAAGAGCCACAAAAAACGGCTCACCCATATGATAAATATATGCGTTATGTGAATACATGCTTTCTCACAACTTTCAAGAAGCATACACTTAAGTGTCAAGGAATACAATACTCCCTAGCACTGACTGTGAACATCACATAACAGCTTTTCAAAATATGTCTGGACAAAACACTGGAGAATTAACTACACAAAACAATACTGCTTTGGCATGCGTATTCGAATGATACTTCATAGTCTCTTTCCATCTGTAACTTCTAGGATTCTGTAACTGTTCAGGGATTCCAGATTCATAAATTTTTGGCCAAATTGGCAACAGGCTGCAACAATTTCCCACCCTTAAATCAACTACAGACCACAGACTCCCCCTAGGGAAAGTACAGGGGAATTAGTGTACCTGACAACTCAACTTACAAGAGGATAATTTGCTGAGTCCAAGTCCTCAGATACATCCCATATACCTCCAGTGACGTCAACACATATACACGGGGTGTAACAGCACAGTCTGGGTTCAGTATCACGGTCAATGCTTCACCATGGAAGTTTGACATACAAAGAAAGGAAGCATTTTACAAAAAGGGAAGAGGTGTTATCTTTGATATAGAATCCGACACAGTTACTGTGCTCCACTGATATATTAATTGACCATTATTAGTGAAATATTTAACCTTACTCAGGGATTCAACTTGTATTAGGACAACTTTTATGCTGATAAAAGCTGTGTTTTCAGAGGTAGAAACAAAAGCAAGGCATTTAACAGAACTCATTAGGGAATTGTGATCCCCCTTAAGGTTAAGTCTTTGCTGTGCAGACTTGCTCGTTTGAGGAAAGGGGCATTAGAAAGCCAAATTATGCTCCTTTATGCAGAAGGCTACCCCCAGCCCTGATGCGTACGAGCAGGCAGTTTAACATAGCTTATGGGCTTTTAAGATACTGTTGGTTACAGGGGTTTGTTAGGTTCCTTATCTGCCCCATTCTCTCTCCAAAATAACCCCTCCACAACAAACTCCACAGTAACCCACGCCGTATGTTGGGGTTAGAAGACAGCATCTACAGGGTCCAGAGTTGAAGTACACCCTCCCAGAGTCCCTTGCTTGGGAGTTTGCACATAACTGCACTCCCCTTAATATTACTTCATGAGCAGAAACACCACCCCCAAGTACTTTGCTTAATCTCTTCAGGGCTTCATTATTAAGGTCTAGAGCTTATGCTATCAAATACATTAGTGCTAGTGAGCACAGACCAAACAATCTTTAAATAGCTGTACTTCATGCGTGCCTACACAATGGTGTACATAACAAGGGTAAGCAAAGCCTACACCAGATTTTAGAGGGCCTTTGAACTGGGAGGGGGAAGAACTATCAGTATCATTAGTCTATAGCAGTAAGTATAGACTAAAAGTCTATTTGGCTTAAATACATTTCACACATTCTCCCTCTTCAGTCTAGCTACTTTTATGAAAACTGTAAGACCATATGAGCTAACAGATCAGATCAGTCCAAAACACAATAGAGGCCTACAAAACAGTACAGAAAAAAGGGAAAACATGCATTGAACATCCTCTAACAGTCACAGTAATTCGTGCAGCAAGAACTCTCCAGTCTGAGGCATTTTCCTTGCACTTGCTTGTTCTTGAGAGATTTTTATTCCATAAGTGTAGTCAGTCTCCTTTTTAAACCACGTAAGTTTTTTGTAGCCACTGAATCCTTCAGTAGGGAGTGCCACAATTTATTGTCACATTATGGGAATAACTCACACTGTTTGTTTTGAACTTGTCACTTCAGTTATAGAAGTTCATGTCAGTATCAGCCAGTAGATTTAAGTCACGGCACAGGAAGTGATCTATTTGGGCGTATTGATGTTAAATAATAAACGCAACTTCTGTTCCTTAATTATATAAAAAAGAAAAAACAAAACAACAAACAACCAAACACGCACACAAATTAGTGTGCCTACACAAAAACCAACTGGCAGAAGGGCACACGCACTTGTGATGTGGAAAATCATTGTATGGAAATAAAATTAAATGATATGACAGAGTATAGTAGATGTCCTTGGCACATCAGCGTAGGCAGTAAAACACTACAGTGTAAAGGGTGCAGACACATTATTTCCTTTCCTTACTACATTTTGATGCCATAAAATAAAATGAAAGGTATTTTGTCATCACTATAAATACCAAGGAGAGAAACAAGTAATAGGATTAGCATAAGAATCATCTTTGGAACTAATGTATCACTTAAACACATCTGTAGCATGCTGTATGTCAAACAGGAACAGGGAACAAAATTTGAATCAAACCTAAACCCAGCATGATGATAAAAGAAACTGTCTCAAGAGAGCCCACAGCTCGTTGCTTAAAACTGTGACATTAAAGTATCTTACACATTTATCCATCATATTTTAGGGTGTTTTTCCTGGAATTTAAATAAAAGTCTGAGTCAGTGAGCAAAATTAAAGACCAGAACAACATACAAATGCAGGATCTCTTAGCTACACAATGCAGCCCACCTCGTAAATTATAGTTTAATAACACTTTTGTATATGATGATATGGGTTATTGGTCATGGGGTATTAACACAACGATGCCTGGAAATGGGAATTTTACGATCTCTTAAAATGCACTTATCACTTCACTTGGTCCAATTCATTGTTCCTTGCTGTTATGGGTAATTATGGGTGCTGTCCTATTGTAGGCAAAATTACAATTGATGTGAGCAGGTATTTTGATGAAAGGGAGCCTGTAGTTTCATGTCCTGTTTTACTTCATATAAATTGATACTAGAATTATTTAAGGAAAAAAACAAACAAACAAACCCCAAAACTAAACACCTGTTCCCATTCCTGAGCCCAAGAAATTCACATCAGCAGCAAGGTTTTCAATCAGCTTCAGTGAGTTTTGGGCTGAGCCCTTATACATGCACCTTCTACTGAGCAATGCTAATAGATACAAGTAAAGAAGCCGGTTTTTTATTCCAAAGATGTTCTCCTGAAATACGAGGTCACTACTTACTTACTTCCAAGTTTGAAAGAGATTTACAGAGTTAGCTACATGGACAAAAGGCCGGGGGGGGGGGGGGGGGGGGGGGGGCAGGGAAAATAGAGATTATGAACCCATTTTCTATGGGGAGCTGGTGACACTTCAGTGCTTTGGTTGTCCAGTGGGCTGATTTAAGATGGTCATATTGTTGAATCAGTTGGAAAAAAAGGAATAAGAGTTCAAAACAAGTGGAAGTGGGGGGAAGATCAAACTGTGGCCTTCAGCTCTCAATTCAGATGGGGTGCCTAAAGAAGCTCTTGGTCCTAACTATTGCCCAACTCATCCGCTTTCAGTTACCGCCATTGTTGAAAAAGTGACAGACAGCAAAACGTGTCAGTGTTCTCATTTACTGAAGTTCACTGTTTAGCCTGTCGACTGAAATCAGCATCAGTTCAGCTCATCTTAATACAGGCAGTGAACTGTACTTGCTGAACAGAGACCATATCCTTGCTACCGTCTTTGTTGTAGGGAGAGCAAAGTTCAGGAAAGGGGAAGGACGTACAGCCATGAACAGTAACCTTTTCTGTTCCTGCAAGGTGACTCTCTAGAAATCATAAGTCAGAGCCTTACACACTCCATACGCTCTGCTGATGAGGCTTTATTCCTCCCTGCATTTAAACATTTTTGGACTTCAGATATCTACAGGTATGCAGTCATTACACAAATATTGTGATACTGCAGCAGTCTATACCAGCACGAGCTTGAGCCTAGGCGTTCAAATACTTAAAAATGTTCAGTCTGTACAGCTTTGATTTTCCTAATCTGCCTTTATATTTGACTCTGGAGTCAAGAGTACTTCCCCCCGCCCCCCTTTTTAAACAAAGCAACATTTGCTGGAGTTAACACATGCACCACATGTGGCTCAAGCTGCTAGCAAGCAGAAGGATAAATGTATTTACTTACACTCCCTCAAAAGTTGATCTTCTAGAATGGATTTTTATGTAGCTTGGTAGCCTTCCAAGTGCAAAGGATTAAATCACCAGGAAGTGCTATCTTTCCGTTTTCAATTCCCTTTTAAAATGTGTTATTTTGTGATGCCATCAGATATCAGTAGTGATGCTTGGCAACATTACATACTGCTGTTTAATTGCCTTAAAAACTATTTCCATAGTAGTATCATTAATAATACCAAGCCGAAATTGGATTAAGCACTACACCACTATAAAGTTAATTCACTGTAATACTAATGAAATGTCATGTGAAGCTTCCTGTAAATCCAGCTAAACAGTCACTGCCAAGGATCATTAAATCAATGGCATGTTCAGCTATTCTGCTTAGAAAGTGTTGTTTTAATTGCTACCAGGTGATTTTCATTAATGTAAGCACCTTCCATTTTACTGGCTTTTTAAGTCTGATGGCATATACAGCCTTTTGTAGTTCAGTAATGACAATACTTTGCCATTCCTAGGAAGGGAACAAAGCCCACTTGAGAAGGTGGTTGAACTGGAATGGCAAAACTTCCATCAAATTATTCCACTGCGTATTTATGAAGCACCCAAGTAAAGACCTGCTCTAATGCTCAAGCAAGTTAGCAGCTTCTGGCTTGAACATCATCTGAAGCAATTCGAGATGTTAAGAATCTACAGCTCTCACAGACTTCCCATTGGACACCCAAGTTTGAAAAACCTCAGCCTTCACCTCCTTGCATCAGCTTACTCAGGTAAAAAATAGGAATAACACTTCACTGCCTTTGTGAAATACTTTAAAATTCACTTAAGGGGAAGGAGCGCAACTGACATTGTAAGTGTTAGGCTCAAACATTGGATAAAAACATTTGCTAAGTTTGCCACAGTCTTGACCTGCACATCATGCTGCCTTAAGTTTAGTGTTCATATTCTCAGAGAGGGGGTGTCTTTGTTTTTAGTTTTGCCCAGAATCCCATTGGTTTTGTTCTGCTTTTCCTCTTATTTTCCAAAAAATACAAGCATGTGTAAAACAGCCTTTCCAATTACAGAGTATCCTTTGTCCCTGAGGTTTGCTCATAGCAACAATTCAGAATCTGAATATCTTGCCTACGATCTTAAACAAAGTTCTCAGATTGCTAACAATTGGAAGGGGAAAAAAACCAACCAAACAAACAAAAAAAAAAAAAGCCTAAAAACAACCAAAAGGAGGACAACTACTTACTTGAACAGAGAGAAAAGGTCAATAGGAATGCCCAGAGGAGCTCAGGACACGCACACCAGCTGATACACTTCAGATTTATAGGGCAAGAGATACAGGTCAATTTACTGCCTAGAAGACAGGAGGGGAAATGTAGCTTTAGAAGACAAAGGTGAAGTTGTTTCACCCATCTCTGAGCCTGCCGGAAGTTACGCAGTGCCGTTGCACTAAATCTCTCACTAATAAAGCTACCTCTCAGCAGTCTCTCTTATTAGCTTAATATCAGGCCCAGGCTGATGCAGTTAAATGGCTTCTTGGCAGAGTAAGCTTGCATCTGTCTGGAGAAGACTGTGCAAACATATGCTTTAGCATTGGCTGTTGGCTGATCCAGAAGCTGGAAAGACTCTTTCAGCCTTGAGTTACAGCAGCCTCTTTTGGATGTCCAGGAAAGGAGGATTTCCCAGAATCTCAGCATTACTTATGGTTGTGAAAGTTACATCTTCCGAAGCACAGTCTTTCTCTCCCTGGACATGCACATGAGCAAGGCAAGGCAGCTCCTGGAACACAGCTATGCTATGTTCTGCAGTGTCTGCACGAGAGCTTAAGCAGGTCTGAGGTTTACAGAGCCCTTCTTTCCCACCAGCTGTGACAAAAAAAGCCAAAATTTGCATGATTCTCCTCCTTGTCCCACACCATTTACTACTTACAAAATAAAACCCTTCGACTTCTGATCTATGTTCGAACGTGTATACCTTCAGATCTAGAGGAAACACTCAATAAACACTTGAGCATAGAATTTAAGAATGCATTCATCACCACTTATTTATTTTGGTCCATGGATTCCGTATTTTTGGTCCCCAGACTTCAATGGTAGCTCTACTCTAGATAAAAGGATATAGTTCATTCTGAATGTCTTATGAGCGTTAGTGGAAGAAAGCAGGATTTCACTCCACTGATATTGCACAAAAAATGCAATGAAATCCACGTCTTGCTAAAGGAGAGGCTAACGGGGCAGAAATCTTACTCCCAATAAACAGCTTCAGTTGCAAACACTCCTTTCTCCTTAACAGCCCTCCTGTATAATAACTTTCATTTGCCTCAAGGCAATGATAAAGCCTCATTTCAAAGAAACCACATCCAAGGTCACTTTTGGTAACGACACTGCTTTAAATCTTGCTAATCTGACACATAAAATCGTTGCTAAAAATCTCCCTTTTCTCTCAGAGATATTCTTCAGCAATACTTACACTGAGCGGCAACATTCTTTCTCTTCTGTTATGACCCCGCCTGCCCAAAGCACGGTTAATGCAGACAAGCTGTAAATCACTACCAGTCAGATCTCATTCCGTGTCTTTCTGCTTTGCAGCCATATTTCCCAATGAGGGGTCAGAGGCATTGGGTAATGCCTAGTAGTGGGGAAAGGCACCTCTGAACCACCTGTGGAGGATTTACAATTAAGAACTAATATCTTTACCAGTGAAAATGTAATTCTTCTCTTAAGCAATAGAAGGACACAGACCTGGCTTTCTATCCTCACATCCGTTTGCCAACTTTCAAGGATATTTTAATTTTACATTTTAATAATATTTTTAGGGATTCCCCTAAGAAACTGAAGATTAGCCCAGAACACCATAAAGTCTGAAATCTTCTCATAGTGTTTCTTTAATCATAAAAGTCTTCCTGGTTAAGCACCTGCCGTCTGAACTTATCAAGCAACTACTGAAAGTCTGGGGTTTCATACAGCTGAAGTCCAGTTTGCGTCAAGTACAGCAGAAGAGTCTCAGGGACAGCTGTGGCTGTTGTTACAATTACTGCAAGCTCTTTCCTGGCCTGTGGATGTTTAGTTTGTCTCCTGGGCAGTCAGCATAGGGTCTTGCTATAAAGGGGGCAAACTGAATAACAAGAAAGTCAAGGACACTATAAAGGAGACTGAAAATAAGTTTTTTGGCACTAATTTTGACATCAATACTCCCAGGACAGGAAGGTGGCCTTAGTGTAAATGAGGAGTAGATGTTTAACATCTTTGCCTTAGTTTTCACTTATGAAGATATTAGATTTAGTTCATGTTTATAATATACTATGCAAATTCTCTTTATACTATACTACTCACATTCTATGCTGATTGTCTTTACTGATTTATATATATACACATATGCTTGCTCACACTAGGAAAGTTAATTCATAAGATAATAATCTAAGTATTCCATTTGCAGCACAACGCTTTTCCCTAGAAGTAAAGAAATGCTGGGTTTCCTTTTGATAGAGACCTATACAGTGGCAGTGATGTTTCTATTTTCCCATTCTTTTCACCAGGTCAGACTCAAAAAAAAAAAAGCGCACTCAGAATAAACACAACATCTATTTGTGTCCTGTGTTGCCACCTCTTCAGCTCCATTTCTCTGTAGCAGTTATTCTTTTACCATGAATGGCTTATCAAACATTGTCAACTCCATGTCTCTCCAGACAATTAAAGGCTGTAGATCGTATAATAAACTACTGCACTGTCAGCTGGCATCATAAACCACAAGGAGCCAGTTGTTCAGGATGTCATCCAGCCTCTGACCAGAGGCGAGGATGAAAGCTGAACTCTGACCCGAGCGAGTGATTGAGAATACACCGTTTGTCACTGTCTATAGAAAACGTGAACTGCCTTCAGTGGCATCCAGACTTTCTAAATTTAGCTCCATGCTAAAGTCTTCAGATCAGTGAAACATTTCAGAGGAGATGATAATGCTTTGTGTTTTACCCCAGGACAAAGTTTAATCATGTTCCTTCCCAGAGGACCTTACAGCACATTTCTGAAATAATAAAATTCTGGATGTGTAAATTTGGACAGGAGACAGTCATTCAGATTTTATGCTCATGTAAACGGGATCAGCAACCTAGGCTTGTCAGTTCAGGAATTCAGTCTACTTAAAACACTTCGTCACAATATCTGGCAGTTCATCTTCAGATAATTATGGTGCTTTCTGTATGCGTTTTCAAATGCTGGCCTTCCATGCATATATTTTACACATTTCTTATGACTCGGGAAGAGCTACGGTTATGAAAACATTTGAGTCAGAACTGAAAGCTTGGTGTGGTGCTTTGCAAGTTACTGACAATACCTGTCAGTCTTTGCTGGGCTTTAACATAATTTCTGAATGCCCTACCCAAGAGGACGAAAATGCAGTACCTCCTCTGAAACAGCAATTCTCAGCTGTCTCTCTCTCACCTTCTCCATCTTCCCTCCTCAGCACACACACTGGGAATTAGGCAGAGTGGTGCTCTCAGCCTTACCATTTGCTGCGTTTTCAGAGGGAAGCCTGCAGTCATTCTACACCACAACTTGTCCTCTTAGCACCTACCTCTGTCCTGTTTCTCACAGCTCTCTCAAAAATAACTGATGTAACTTTTAGCTTGGGATCCGCTGCTGTACAACGTGGAGCTCATCAAGTCAGAGATGGCAGTTTAGTGTCGTTGTACCATTTCCTCCCACACAGACAGGTCTGCAAGATTTAAGTTAATGGTAGAACAGCACCAAGAGCTATCCCAGCTTGTACATGGGATTTCAGCCCTCCTCACTGAAAGTAATGGGAAGACTGAACCATTTGCAAAAATCTCGGATCAGATACGCAGCTATAAAGGGTGTCCTCCGTGAAACAGTCTACGTGAAGCCTTCCAAAGACGATAAAAGGAATTTTGTTGAATTTTTTACTTCTAAATGGAGTCCAGTGGTTTTGAGTCCAACCCAGAAACTACAAAACATACACAGTGTATGTATACATCTATAACAGATTTTTAGTTATGCATATTTTAGGACATTGAGCCTATTATAACTCAGTATTAATGCTTTCTCCCCCTTCTCTGTGATGCTGTCTGCTTATGTGACTGCCCACTGCTGAAAGTTCGATATATAGAGATGGGTAGCAGTGACTCATAGCAGCTTGTCACACAGTAAGAAACACGACAAAATACACATCTTTCTGCACATTTATGCCATGAGGACTGACGTCTGTGGGGCCCTGTGTGACTACAGGAGTCAGTCAGTATGCATGAACTTGAAAGAGTAGAGTCTCCAAGTACCTAATTTAATGCACCCAAGCCAGTGGCCCAAGGTCAGAGAGAAAGTCATTGTCACTCTGACATAGAGGCTAAAGAGTCCTGACTCAGTCCTTTGAGCTAACCACCCAACCGTGCTTCATTTCACATCCTTCTCAAGAGTCATTAAATGTCTCTTCAAGTGCAGCATAAAATTTGCTGCATTCAGTGCCTAGTTTTTATTCTCATACCAGATTTATCAAATCTGATGTTTTATTAGGACCCCCAAAGAAAACCCCAAACCAAAACAGAAAATAAAGAAAATACCAAAAGGACTGTCACTTATTTCCCCATTTTAGTGGAAAAAAGCAAAGGATACCTTCTTCCCCATAACATACTCACTAATTATATGCACTACCAATTTAAAACACAGAAAGAAACATTCTTTAAAATCACAGCAATAAAAGATGACCTTGCCAGATTTAAGTTTGTACTTGGAACTCCAAAAATTGGTTTGGTGAACTCTCAAAAGATATTTCTGACAAAAAAAGCCATTAAAGTGATCTGACACCGTATGTACGAAACTACTATGTTGCCTAGCAATTTCCAGCTGCTTCAAAATTAAGGTTTTAAACATCATTTCCTTCTGTTTGACAAGCTCAGCAAAATCCACGAGCAACGAATACTGAGTTGGTTCTCAAATTGTGAAACATTCTAGTGTTTCTAGTTTTCCACACATTTCTAAAATTACAATATTTTGATTTCTATCTTTGCAGTTTTAATTATAAGACTAAAGTGTTCTACTAAAAAAACAACCAAACAAAAAAAAAAGATTATGTGCTTCACAACTAACTTGTAATGCAATTGCACCTAGGTGACACGGACTGAGACTCCCTCTGCTACTTACTACTTAACCATAATAGGGAAAGAATATGTGTATATTTACTTTACTAATTTAGAGTCTACTGACTAGATCAGATCCAGACTACTGGCCAGGTATCAGTTTGCTACTTGCTGGCTTCAGCACTGAGACCCCTACTTTGCACACCACAGCTAAAACATTAGCTGTCTGCTCTATGAGGCAATAGGTCCTAAAAACCTGAGGTACTAAACTTTACTCATTACAAAACAGACTTTCTGTGCAAGTTCCAAAGAAGACCTCCCTGTTTTCCCCAATCTCCCTGTTTTCACCCTGATGTCCTATTAATCATACCACCATCATTCTATTATTTCGTGACCCAGCATGTATCCAGTGTGATTTCCACATCCACCATTCATCACTTCCCCTGTGGAGCTTAAAGGAGCAGTAGATGTTGCATACAGCTACAAGGGCAAAGTTAAAAAAAGAAAGATAGCAGGGGTTTGGAATCCAAGTCGTTGCTTCCCTGTCAGTAAAATAACATCATTTGCAGTCAGCTTTTTTTTTTTTTCCTTTTTTCCCCATTGTTGAATGAGTGACAGTATTGTACTAGCACGTAATCTGCAGATTATTAAATGAAGAATTTTATTTTATGATGAGAAGCGGGCTGAGCTAACTGGCCAGAACCGACATGCCTTAAACTGCATCCTGCTGAAGAATACAGCCCCCAAGTTCAAGCAGTATGTTCATTTATAAATGTGTATTAAGTTTTCATAAAAATGCATTAATGGGAGTTACATGCTGAGGAGGAAGACTTGGGGTTGTTAGTTGATGAGAAGCTGGACATGAGCCAGCAATGTGTGCTCACAACCCAGAAAGCCAACCACATCCTGGACTGCATCAAAAGAAGCGTGGACAGCAGGTAGAGGGAGGTGATTCTGCTCCTCTGGTCTGCTCTGGTGAGACCCCCCCTGCAGTACTGCATCCAGCTCTGGAGCCCCCAACACAGGAAGGACATGAACCTGTTGGAGCAAGTCCAGAGGAGGGCCATGAAGATGATCAGAGGGCTGGAGCATCCCTCCTATGAGGACAGGCTGAGACAGCTGGGGCTGCTCAGCCTGGAGAAGGCTATGAGAAGACCTTATAGCCCCTTCCAGTACCTAAAGGGGGCCTACAGGAAAGATGGGGAGGGCCTCTTTATCAGGTAGTGTAGCGATAGGATGAGGGGTATCAGTTTTAAACTCAAAGAGGAGAGATTTAGATTAGATATTAGGAAGAAATTCTTTACTGTGAGGGTGGTGAGGCACTGGCAAAGGCTGCCCAGAGAAGCTGTGGATGCCCCATCCCTGGAGGTGTTCCAGGCCAGGCTGGATGGGGCTTTGAGCAACCTGGTCTACTGGGAGGTGTCCCTGTCCATGGCAGGGGGGTTTGGAACTAGATAATCTTTAAGGTCCCTTCCAACCCAAACCATTCTATGCTCAACAAAATAAAGCTAGAGCAGGGCGAACATTTTCAGTGAACCATTTATCTGACATTTTTACCTGCTTCCATGTGAGCAGTCTCTCTTCTTAGAGACACATTCACCCACTTCATTTTAAAATAGCATTTCGCTTTTGTGAACTCTCATGCATGGGGTGCTGTGTTGCCACATATATTGCAATTGGTTAGACAAGTTATTCTCCAGGTTTGAATGACATTTGTACAAACACTTCCAACATGAGTAGGCCGGACCCATTCTCCTTCATTCATGCCAGCTACTTCACCTCTCCAGAAACATCGTGCACATCCATTCCCACAGACAAGAAATAAAAGGGGACCAAAATATCATCCACGGAAAGAAATGATCCTCATGCAAATACATATTTGCAAATACATCTCTGAAGAAAGTACACACTTGTGCATCAAACAACAGGTGGAGACACCTGATGGTAAGGTAATCATCCCCCTCTTACATACTCATATCAGAAGAAACCATTGTTCTGCAGCCACAGATGAAAACCACAAATGCTTCACAGCTGCAATGACAGTAACTGAAAGAAAGACTATGATTGGGTAGCACCCAAACCCAAATCCGTAATTTCTACAAGAAGCAACCAAAACCTACACAGTAGTCAAGTTGATAGTATCACTCTGAAACAGGTCTTTTTCATGCTGTTGAGGCATCAAGTAGGAGGTGTTTTGAACAGTAAGCCAGCTCAATCTACTTCTGAAATCCCTTAAAATGGATTCTTCTTTCTCTGCCCAGAGACTCCCTTCAAATTCCCATTCCCTTCTAAAAAGTTTACTAACCCAAATGGTGGAAATCAAGGTTATATTGACATCAAGAATTCATTCAGAAAAGAAGTATTTTGAATTTAGAAGAAGCCGCTTTCAGACAAAATGAAGGCATGAAAGAACTTGACAGGGGGAATGACAAGAGGAGAGGGAGAAAAGAAGGGGAGGAATGAAGAAAGTGCCCTAATACCTCTCCTGCATTAAGAACATATATCCTCATGAAAGAATTTCCTGCTCTTCAGGAAAGAGCTCTTTGATTCATCTAATTAGGAACAAAATATCAGTATGACCACAATATTTTCAATCCCATTCCTCCCTGCCCCAATTACAAACCCACTAGCTTTACTGACCTTAGCATGAAGGATGTTGAACGGATGGAAAGAAGCCTTCATATTTTATTATGTTCACTCCAGTACACTATACTAAATTACAGCTAGTTACTACTCGTAAAAACTTAACAGCAGAAACCTGTTGCTGTGCATTCCAATGGTTTTAATGTTTGTCCTAGGCATCATATCACTTACAGGTCTGCTATTAAGCCACCGACATTTTTGCATTAGGCTCCAACAATGCTACTAACCCTACAAATCTCTAATGCTTAGCTGTACGATGTACAGATTTTAAAGAAAGGAAGGACTGACTTTGTGGAATCAGGACAGCAAACAAAAGTCTATTTTTAACTGTAGAGAAAATGAAAAAGCCCAATAAAAAGCATTTGCATTCCACATTAGCTGTCCAATGTGCAAGGCACTAAACTGTCTTCACCTGCCTTGTAACTCATCAGTTTGTGGGCTACTGCCCTGTTCAGAAGCTAGTGGCTGGTCTACAAGGCATATTTGAGCCCTGACAGTGTGAGCTATTCTTGACCTTTTCACAGCTGACGTAAGAGAGCAGAACTTTCTCTCTTCTGCTAGTCACACACAAACTATCTGGAACTCATGAAATGAGAAGACCGCTCCTCCAGAAGCATACAGATATATCATACCCCTCTCCTCAGCAAGAAAACATTCATAAAAATTCATTGTCTTATCCTAGTATAGTAAGCATTCCATATTCTGCTAACAAAACCTTGACCACCATAAATTTTGCAGACAGATTTCTGTGACAGTAACGAGGCTTGCCATACCTCTGTGTCCTTCATTTTATGCTGTAAACCAGATTTATTCCACTACTGTATCTTATGCCAACAGCAACATTCTATGGTGTACAGCATCCACCAATTTTCTGTATTAGTCTTTAGCTTATTAAGCATAACTGTTATGGAAGTAGAAAACTACTACAAGTCACTCAAAACACACTTCCAGAGGGCTTCCCTGCTAAGTCAGTTCGAGAAAATGGAGAAATACCACTGAATAATATTAAAAACAAATAGCTGAGATTTCTCTTGCTTCTAGCATACTACAAAGTCTTTTAATCACAGCAAACTGTGTCTAAGAGCAGCAGCAGGTCATAGTGAGAGGTTCATTCATTGCTACTCACCATAGCAGCAGTCACAAGCTCCCACCACAAAGCAAGACCCTTTTTTCTGGCCTCTATACACATACAACAGGGAGATAGCAAAGAGGTACCTAGTATTGGGAACCTGCTCTACCAGCAGGCACTGCATCATAGAGAAACAAGCTCATCATAATATTCTCTGTACCTTTAATCCAGAGGTGTTACTGCAGCTCTAACATTGGTCTTGAGATTCCTTCTAGCTTTGTGTTCCCATGACACCCTGTGGCCAGCAGGAAGGAGGTAGCATAGAATCTGGGCAGAGGGAGCAAGAATCATCCTCATAATATGTAAAACCTGTGGTGGAAATGATAAAGCACAAAGCAGCTGTAGTCAGCAATTATATTAAGCACCATGTGTCTACCCTAGCTGTTTGTTTAGCCACAACCACCTTCTTGGGGAGAATTAAGAACAAATAGCTCTGGGGCTAGGATTGGGGATTTAACAGTCAGGCCAGTAAGGCAAATAACATAAGAGTCTTATGGTCCTCTTCCCTTACGTTTGTAGAGAACAGTAACCAAATGATCTATTTACTGATAAATCAGACACAGATGTGGGCTGGCCCCTGGCAGCCAGAAACCCACTGCTTAGTTTTGCAGAGATTCCAGGGACACCTCACAGCCCCCTTAAGAACTAACTTTTGTTCCAGCTGCTTCCTTAAGGCCAGGTCCTCCGCAGGCATAAATCATTCCAAGCTCCAGTGAATTCCTTGTAAAACCACCCTGATTTACATAAAGAGAAAAACCAGCCCTTTTTGCCTCTCCCTGCAATTCCAAGTGTTTGTTTCCTTTTTATCCATCAGTTGTGCTGCTGAATGCTAATGAGATGAGAGGTGATTCATTCCCAATCAACCATTTCCAGAGTAATTAGCTTGAGCATCTAACCTTCACTCCCCCTGCCTTTTCAGGTACTACACAGCCTCTACTATCCACAGATATTGGGAAACTGCATAGAGTATTTCAGCTGTAGCCCAGCTGTAATTATTTCCTCAAGTATTCAAGACATTTTGAAGAATCACAACCACCCCTTAGTGTTCTGATGGAAATGAAGTTGTTATTTTTCTATGTAATTATTTCATCATATTTATTACTTAAACCATCTCTGAGAACAAAAGCTACACAGCAAAAGCAAGGCTTCATTTCACCAGGTGCTCTCCTGACAGTTTGAGGAAAGCTATTTAGAAAAGAAAAAAAAAAAACAAAACCCACAACAAAAAAAAACCCTTTTCTTTTAACATCACTGCTCTGACAACCACAAAGGCTGCCTGACAATCTTGATAGCTCTATTTATGATGTTACATTATCCCGCAACTGTGAGGAATGCTATTTCTACTAACCAGGCTTAGGTCTAAATAGAGCTGTGAGGCAAACTCTCTTTCTCTCTTTCCAACCGTGTGACCTCCTGGAGAGCGAACAAAAAGGGAATCGGAAACTACTGAAGGGTTGCAAAGATGAAAATAGTCAGTGTCCCACTTCTTCCCCCACCTGGAGGTCAGCGTGTCTAAGGGAGTCTCAGACTGTGAAGTTTCCCTGGTGGGGAAACAGCAAATCTATCACCAAGCTGTGAACAACTGCAATGTATAACACGATGAAGAAAGCCATTTCAGCAGCTTGTATTCTTTCTTTTATATGACTTCAAGTAGAAGACATCTTGGACATCAGTGATGGATTGTGGCCTTTTGGAACCTTAAGACAGAAAAAGTAAGGCAGTGGATTCCTGACCCAGCCAAGACAAGGGAATCCCGGCCTGTAAACCCCAGGTGGCCAGCTGCCTGCATTTACCAGATTTGCTCTCTCAGGGGTTTGTTGGGTTTTTTTTCATCAAATCCAAAATCATGCACAGAAAGTTTAGAAGGAGCTTCAGGATTTTCTCAGTGCCCACATTCATACAACATGTCTGTTAACCTCTCAAAAACTACAGGTACCTTTGGATGGAGCTCCGTAGCCTTCTCTACAAGCAATACAATAATATTTGATGCTTATAAAGATTTTGTTTATGAAAAGTCCTTTACAAAGGACATCACAACCATTATCACCATTTTACAAATGGAGAAAATGAGGTGAAGGGACTTCCTCATAGCAGAGGGGAACTGGAGCCAGATATTCCATGTTTCTGCAGGATCATGCTGCCAAATACTTCCTAGCAGAAATAACTTTTTGCTAATCCCTAGGAAGAGCTACAAGGAAGTTCTGTTAGGAAAAAAGCTGGATAAATAGAGTGAGTGAAAAGGATTAAGAATTTAAATCCTCTAACTTTAGGGTCTGTAAACTGGTGTTTTGGTTACACCCTTAAACAGGTTTAAGTCAATTTGCTAGCTTTTTTGAGCCTGACTTCTTAATGAAACAGGACTTGTGTGATTGTGCTGTCTATTCCTGCTAATAGTCTTTGAATCTGCCAGCTAATTTAAACCAAATACAGAAAAGGTGTGGAAGTTTCAAAGGTAATTATATTCCCATAGATCTTCAGACTGGTCCCGGATAGAGCAGAGTTGGAAGCAGATTAGTCCTGTCACTCAAAGACCCTGCCAGATAAAGCAGCAGACAGAACTTACAGAAGAAAGATGACAAAAGCATTAAAAAAATAACCTATTTTTTGGTGTTCATTAATCTTCAATTTCCTGTTGTTCACTGTATGTGTGAGTTTGTATTTCAGTGCAGAATAATGACAGCCTATATACAAGTGCAGCAGATTGTCAGATTGGAATTGCTGCTTCAAAGCATGCTGAAATCATGTAGGTGCGTAGCAGTAAAAGTAACAGCTATTAGCTGGGTTTCTGGTTGATTACTTTCTTATCATAAAACAACTAATTCATCAAATTAAAATAATTAATTGATCAGATTAGAAATTTCCAAAGAAATAAAGTTTTAAAGCTTTTACTTTTTGGTAGTTACAAGACAATTTACTACAATTTTTTACTACAATTTACTACAAACATTTTACAAATTCTATTCCATTACCTTCGGAACTGCTGTAACACATCAGGAATTAGACCTTCAGTATATTATAAAATTTTGATCTTAATTTGACCAAGAGTTTCCCAAATTATATCTTCTTTTAAAAAATGACAGATATTAATATGCCAGATCTCTATTGTCATTTCCAGAAAGCAGATTCAACAAAAAAGTCCATTGCTAAATTTGTGGAACGAAATCTGAACTCCCCTGTAAGTTAAAAACTAGCCCCTGTTGAAGCTGAAGCATTTGCAGGCCTATGGACAAAAATAAACTACTTCTGAATGACAACATAATCATGACACAGTCTCACATAACGGCGCGTTTTGTAACGAATACTCCATATACTTTCTCCTATAGCTCCTGTCAATTATCACACAGCAAAATCACTCCCACCGCAGCACTGATGCTATTTTTAGTACTTCTGACTGTTTTCTATTAACTCTGTTAAAAATTGCCCGTTGCCCTTGAAGCTACATATCTAAATAAATGGAATAACTTGCTGAAATATGCCTAGTCCTAAACATTAATATACATCATTCTGACATTCGCATTTATCCATAAACAGTAATACCACAAGCATCCACGAAAATACTGCAAAAAGAGGACAGCAGTACAGTTATCACATAATTATTCACAAATTAAAGCAAGGGTGTGTTAAACATTATTTTCTATTAGAAATGGTACAGCATAGTCTCCTGTCAAAAACAAAGTTATCACAACAGTTTTCAGCTCCACATACACAAGAGAAATAGAAGCAACTGGTGATTTTGTGTAGAAATAACAACTACTCACACAGGGTCAATATTCTGAACTCAGATTCTGACTTCCACTTCACTATAAAAAAACCATGATGTACATGTAGGTCAGAAACTCTCCTTTCAATCTACGACAAACTTTCTTAGGCCAGTAAGGCCGTGGCTTAAGTACAATCTTCCTATTTGAAATTCAAATGGGACGTGCAAAGTTTTCACTTTCCTTCTTCAGCCCCTCTAGAAGTCTACTCCTTGCGTTGTCGACAAATTTTACACTCATTTGCTTTGCAGGAGAGCAGGCAGGAGAAAATCCCACCAACCCATTAGTACACCCAACACAACACTCTTGCCCCCTCAATTGCAAGCTACCTGTCTAAACTCAGGGCTGGATAATCATTGCCTCATCTAATTCTCTCAAATAAAAAATTTTAGCAAAAAGATTTTTTTCACTCATAGAATATTCTGGGGTATTTATGACTTTTACAGTGTTTTCTACATGCATTTGATAGCCAAATAAAAATTGTAGCTATGGCTACCCATAAGTATTGAGGACTTTCCTGCCATCACAATCCCCTTGGCCACCCTTTGGGGAGGTGTCTGGTGTGTCACAGGTAGTTTGCCTTTACTCCAGGATGTCATTCAGCTTCACTCATCCACAGTTTTCTAAAGTGATAAAAAAACTGAGTTTCCTGACATTTAAGTTTAATAAACAGAAGTCTATTTTCAGAGTTTACAACCTATAAAACAGATCTACACCAACGCCTTGACTTCCTCTAGTAGACTAACAGGTTTGCAAGGTATTAAGAACATTTAACTAGAAGCTGAATTACTGAATGTAATTATTTGCCGCTGCAAAACTGAGGACATCCGTGAAGTACTAGAATGGAAAAGGCTATTTTAGCAGCTACATTCGTCAGCCCTCAGTACAATCCCGCTCAGTCTTTCAGGAATTCAAACCAGACAGGTTGAGCTATAAGAACAGTTACAAGCCAGTTTGGAGGAAAATGCCTCCAAAAATATTTACTTCAATTGTTATTTTAAAATCACCTTGTTCTTTTAGAATGTAGAATCTTTGTCTTTGAACTGCCTGCTTTCCTACCTAGGATCTAAATCTTAGTCTGTGTATGGCCGAGAAGAATGGAGTGCATTATGAAAAATAGCAATTTATATGCAAATCTCCTGCTTTTTCCATGTAAATTATGTGGTAGTATTAGTGTATGAAGACAAAGGAGATTTTCACAAACAGAACAGTATTGTATGGCTATATGTAGACAAAGCCTACTTGGAAATTGTTATTTTTTTTCCTTTTTTCCCATATTGTTTACCTGTAAAAAATAAATAAATCTGAACTATAAATAGCACACTTCCAACTAGAATAAAAGCATTCAGAAATGGAGTGAAACTCAACATTACAGGCAACTTTTAAAAGTATTCAGTAAAGAATGGTGATACCTGACTTCCCTTTCATTTTTGCAGGAATCAAGAATTCAAATCTCCTATGAAGCTTCACAAATTCCACCTTATACACAGATGTTCCAGGAACACAAAAGCTATTTAATGTAGGTTATTGGCCCAAGAGCTTCACAGTCCATAAAAGTAGTTTGACAGGTGTAGCTTCATATCTTGCTGTTTGTTTAACTGGTGTCTTTTCTACCTCAGTTGTACTACTCTAAGACTTTATGATAGAAAATCCTCTCTAATTTCTTACCCACTTTTCTTATCTGGAAACAGACTGGACTGCAGCAGATCACAGTTTTGTCAGAATGCGGAATAAAACTTATTCAGGATTTCTGTGGAACTCTTGTGAAGTAGTTAATTTTTCCATTTCAAAAAGCTGAAGCCACTCACAGTCTAGTATCATCTGAGCCTGGGGCTGCGTGCTCTGGTGTTTTGCAACACCGACAGACTTAAGCTGTTTGCTGTTCAGACAGTTGCTTTCCTCTCAGCAGTTCTGACACCAAGGTGAAGAGCGGGACACAGATGCAATGGTACGTTCATTGACTGAGGTGCAAAAACTTGCTTTGTAGAAAGCACATTTTACTGGTATTTGATCCAAGAATGAAGTCACAGATGTCACAGACGTTTTCTTTGTCTGTAGACTAGTCTACCAGAGGAAGTGCCAGAGAGCGAGTTGTTTAGTGACATTTAAAGCTGCACTAGACAAATGGCTAGAAAATTCACTCCAGGAAATGATCCTCTATTGACAAGGGAATGAACTGTGTTACAGAATGGGGTAGATTCTGCTCACACTTATTTTGGATTAACACCAGTGTTGCTGAAATAAAATATGACCCCAAAGGCCATTTCCATCTCTCTTTCTCATGATCCATTTTCTTGCAACAGAGCTTTAAGGTTATGAATACAGTGAGTTATCTGAAAGAGAAGTTGCTAGAGACAATGAAGAAAGTTCTTATTCAAACATATGGGTCTTCACTAAAAACAGACAAGGAGAAATTACTGTCAAGCTATTTGCTTTACAATGTGCTCCATTGTCTCTCAGAAATAAAGACTCCACTTTTCCACACTCTGGCATCTGCAATTTAGCCATTACTCTATTGTACTAGCTGGAATGGCAGTTTAAGAATCTAAATTTGTTAATTTTTTTTTTCTATCAAGGGGAAACAAACTTTCTGTCTCTTTTTCAGTTTCTTATTTCTTTTATCCCAAATTGTTCAATTTCACTGTAACTCCAGGTTTTTGTTTCAATCCCTAGAAATTACCTTATTTCCCTTACTACCCACACAAGGTTATCTTGTTCTGCCATCTAGTGAATCATGCGCAGAATAACAGGTTTTTGACCAAACAGCTAGAGACATCTGAAGAGCTAGTAACCAGTGTGATTTCTTTAAAATCTTTCTCTCCTATACATTTGTTGTTTCATAAAACCTACAAATAAAAGGTTCCATCATGTTGTAGATTAACGTATCTTTTCCCTAAACAGCTAAACCTATTATTGTAATTTACCATTTGATTTACAAGAGGTTTGACGGGTTTCATCTTGTGACAGGTAGTAATTTAAGTGTTACCCACCAATGTATTATAGCAAATGGTTTGACACAGGCACAAGTGTCTCCTTTCAATAGGTATATTCCTGTGATGGGTACTTGTGGATAAAGGTTCTGTTGTGCCAAGGCAATTCAACTGCCAATACGATGTTTCGATATTTACTAGGCTACATTGATGTTAACAAGAAAAGCTTTCTCTGAGGATATACCACAAAAGCAAAAAAATTTCCTGCAACACGCTGAGCTTCCCTTTCATCAGTAATGCAGATTTTGGCCTCATTTGGACCAGGTGGCCACTGGTTTTGTTACATTAGATGACTGTGCTATACATACAACCTACTAATAAATATTTCTTAATACACTTACAGTCTGATCCAAAGCCCACTGCAGTCAATGAAAAGACTTCCAATGGCTTTAAACTGGCTTTAGTCCAGGTCCTTATTCTCTAAAGAATTTTTAACTGAAAATTGAAAGATGCAAGTAAAAAACCATCAGGTGGGAGAAGGGGGGAGAACTTAATCCTAACATGTACTAGCTACTCAGGCACGTTAGGATTAGATTGGAATTAAAACCCTTTGAATAAGATCATCACTCGCAGAAAGCAAGGTCAGCATGCAGCTTAAGGCAAATACTAACACAGTGAACTATGCAGTTTCTGTTATTACTGCAGAAACCCTTCTCTAAACAAACCTTGAAAACAACACAAAGGATCTAAGAAATCACTACAGGAAAAAAAGAAAAACGTACCAAAAAGACCTCACGTTTTCTACTTCCTGCATCTGAATTAACTTACACAGAAGGTACATGGTCTTGGCCAATATTAGCAATTTCATCTTGCCGTTTGTGTGGGAATTTCAGAAACACACCAGGAAATGTTTAAATGCGCAAACACACACACAAAAAAAGCAAACCGATCACTTAAGTCTTTCATTATTACTATTTGTTTGGACAATGTGGGGGGAAATAAACAATACTCTCAAATCAAAAGATGTGGTCATTTTAGAGCTGCATTGTCATGTTAGCGTAATGCCTTTGGGGTCTGCCATGAGCTTTTGTTCACTGATAAAATCAGTACACTTGAAGGTGTTTTCTGCCATGGAAGAGGTTTTATAAGCAAAATTAGATTTTCATTTGCTGTGAATGGCATAAAAAAAGGTTTTGAGCTACACACATATACATAAATATACATTTCCCTAAGTCTAAAGAGACAAGACAAACAGAGGGGTTAAAAAGTATGCTTGAAAATGTACTTCTAAGCTCCTTCCAGAAAGGTAATATCCTTAAACTAATTGCCACAGTTCAGTACCCACCAAAAACATAAACCAAACCCAGAAGCAAGCATCCATTTACCCTGCAGAAAAGTGCCCTGCATTATGCCTTACTTGCAGGCAATTCAGAAAAGCCAGTTTAACTGAAATCACCTTCCACGTAAATATGCTCTTTGTACATACATACATATTACAATGTAATATACAACCATGAGTAAAAATTACTGACTTTGTGGAACTCAGAGCTGTGCTTGGTAATATACGGGGTTCTTTTCCTTCTCCATTTTGACTATAAAGTATTTCTATTTCTACCTCCTTCTGTCACATTCATTCGTAATGACATTCCAGGCAGATTCCATTGCAAATTTTCCTGCATCAGACAGTTCCGGTTCATTCAAAGCGCAAATGATTCTTAGACTGATTTCCTAAAAATGTACAGGTTCCACGATCATATTCTAGATATACTTGTCTACTCTCTGTCCACTAATAACTGTTGAACTTCTTGGCCAGTTTACAATTTGACAAAAAGGTAGGAATCCAAATAACACTGTTTTTTTAAAATTACATCCAAAACCAGCTGGAACGAGGAGAAATAGATTTAGTGTCCTGGGAAGAAAAAGACTGCAAAAGGGATCATAGCCCTAACTATTAGATATCAGGTATTCTACCCCAGTGGTCCCATAATAGATATCAGGTACTACCCCAGTGGTCCCATGCAGGACATAAATCTTGAGAAAATCAGGCTTCATCAGCTCTGCAGCTCACAGGAACTGTTTCACCTGCACTCTTGCTTGTGTTAACAACTCTTTCATGCTTTGGGCATGCCACTTTACTCCATGGCAACGCTTGGGATGCAGCTGTTTGGGCCAGGCGTGGGCAGGCACAACAGCACAGGGAAGCACACCTGCAGGCTCAGACACGGGAACCAAGATGCTGCATGCAAGTACCAGCCAAGCATCTGAATCAAGCAGTAACTACCACTACTTCAGCAGCAGTTACTTTTAGTAAATTGCACATCTATCAACAGAAAATCTCTGAGCGCAGATAGCCAGTAACCAACAGCAGTGACTTAAGACCCTCCAGTTGACTCCAGGAGCCTGGTAAATGGAGCACAATGATATCAGATGCATGCAGGCTCCTTCCAGAAATAAATGCCTGCTTGCTTCAAATGCAAAATGTTAAGCACAGAACTTTGCAACAAAACTAAAGTAAAACTCTCCTGAATTTCTCAATCACGAGGTTTTTTCCTCAAAGTTTTATTAACTGTTAGAGAATACGGACATCAGTATCAAAGACATCACCCCAAACACAGATGCAGACATCTCCCAGCATGGGAGAAAACAACTAGCACCATAACATATAATATGCTAGTTTTCAGTATCTGAAGAAAGACGTTGCTAATGGATGTCCTACTCAGAGGACTTCTTGCCTGATCCTACTTTCACTGAAGCCAAGAGCCTCATGTTTTTACATCAGTGGAGCGAGGAGATTCAGCTCCAGGGGAGTGAAAGCAGCAGAGCAGGAATGCAGCCCCTGCACTCACTAGCGAGGGACGGCTGGTCTGCAGGGGCAGCATGGACAGGAGCTCGAGAGACACGGTGATTCTGCAGGGTGGAAGGGACAGAAACTGTGTGCCTTGTCTCACACAAACCACAAAGTTAACAGTCCATCTGACTAAATAGGCTGGATAATGCCTTGTCTATCAATAGTCATATTAAATGCGGAATTGTATAACTTTAATAGTTTTGTTATTCAGGTATTTATTAATCCACTGGGGATTTGCTTTGTTTCCATACAATTTGTTGAAGAGTCTCAGATCTAGCCAGAGATATGTATATTTTCAAGGTGTTTAATTTCTAGAATTTAGCCATTCATTTCTTCAAGTTTATGGCTCGAGGGAAATCCTGGGTTTACTAATCCACTAAGAAAACCCCCTCTTACTTCAATCTATCAAATAAAAAAAGAAAAGCATCTTGATAGGACAAATAAATCTAGCTGAAAAGGATTTTGCATATATGCAAATTTCAAACACATTTTATATACAGGAAAACAGTAATTGTGAAAAAGTCTATCCTCTTCTCAGGTAGAAATAAAGACATATTCACTTACAGCAGGTGTAGTGGTGCCAAAAACTATGTTCTAACCTTTTAAGAATATAAATTGTTTGATAATACTACAACGAAAACTGGAATTTAAGCTTAAGTACTACAATTCATTCCCAAATTCTGGCCAGAATCCAATCTACCAAACTCTTGATCTGGAACTGGAAAAAGGAGAAAAAAAAAAAAAAAAAGAGGGACAGAAGGAAACATGGACAGACAGCAAGAGAAATATTTGTCTTCTGTGTTCTCTGAGGTTTAACATCATGCAATGTCAGCACCACGTCAAGCTGAAATTTGGCATAAATAGTACAACATTATCAACCACTTCCTAAAAATCACAATACATTTTCTCCAGTGCAGTATTCAATTAAAAAAAAACAAAATACATGGAGGTTATGCTTAAGGGCCCTTTCACACATTACACTACTACATACATTATATTTTTATTGCTTTTTACTTCCTTATATATACTAGGATTACATAGGCTTACAAATTCAACTGCATCTTCTGTATTTGTTTTCCACCACTGTCATCATTATTAGCAACAGCAAAATACTTTCTGAAAATCCCTGGTCCACACTCACTTCTTCACACCTCTCTACTGACAAGTAGCACAGAGCATACAAAACTATTTGTCAGTATTCATGGCAAATAATGTCCTATGAGAAGCATCCCAGCTTGATTTCAGGACAACATAACATAAATTAAGGTATGTATAGAGATACTGGAAATTAGTAAGTCTGGCATACCTGACGATTAAAGGAAAATCAGTCCTAATCATAGTATATTTAGGACAGGAGGAACAGGGAGAAGAAAACCACCTAAATTTTAACTGAGTACAAATGCTGGGGTCTATTTCTTCCCACAGACTTGGAATGCAAGACTAGTCAGAGCTGATACCAGTGAGCAAAGAAGGAATCTTATTCCTTACAACCCCTGCAGCAAGAGGGCACAACCGCAGTCCTGGTACACTCGTAAGAGAGGTGCTAGAAACCCTGCATGACCCAGCCAAAGGCCATGTGGTTTCACAGTCTGCCCCAAAGATGAGGGGACACTTCTAAAGGATATTTGGATGTTTTGCTACCAGACTGTTCAGATAAAAGAATCCTTTTGTGCAGCGCCGGAGCTGATGTAGGTATTTCAGGTTTCTGGAAACACTGTTGTAATTATTCCAACTGCCTGGTACCAGGAGCCTCTGCCTTGCAGAGACCAAGGCACTGCTGAAAGGTGATACCATGTCTCTAGAGACAACCCACCTCAGTGATTTCAGAATCAAGCCTTTACTGTCTAGGCAGTTCCAGTTCTACACTTCAGATATTGAGTACTGTGTACCTGGCAAATTTTTGAAACTTTTTAGTGCCAAAAGGTTAAAAAAACCCACCAACAACAAAAAAAGCACACAACACACAAAAACCCCTGTACATTTTAATCCAATAAATGGCTGAAATATTCTGCACCACCTGATAAATGCACAAGAGGCAGGGTCTGGAATGCGTCGAAGCAGTAAGAGGTGCTGACACAGCACATGAAGTCATTGCCGCTTGAGGAGATCCTGGCGCAGACTCCCACTGAGCAGCAGAGCAGGCTCCAGTTTCATTCTGATTGCTTGCAGCGGGAATGTAAATCAGGATGGTTCAAGAAAGGTGAATGAAGTCACCTGCATATCAGACCAGTGTAGGAGATCACACCCAACACTTGCTCCCTTGTCCTCACCCAATGCTGTGAAACACTTCACAATATTGTGTTCTCAGCGTGTCTCCTGGATACACTTCCTCCCAGGCAGCCAATTCTGCAATACAGTGTGAACCTTATCGAGGAATTTGAATAAGGAGCAACTGTACTGTAAATCCAGTGAAAAACCATGATGAAACTGAGCCTGTAGTTCCACTAGGATTGCATTAGTTCAGTGTGTTTGCAGGTGCTGCCATGTACTATCATAGCAATGCAAAAGGAGAAGAGAATTAGGTGGGAAAGGAGTAAAGTGAATTGCAAAATAATTTTTCGCAGATCAAAATATTGATACTTCAATCTGCCGTGCAGTGGCAAATTTCACATTAGAGCAACAAAACCCAACTAGCTGCACATTTCAGGAAACAAACACTGAGCACTCACCCCTTCTACCCCACCACTGCATTATAGCTTCTGGGTGCCCTTTCTCTCCGTTACTGAAAACACAGTTGAAATCACGAGCTACCCCAGCAGCATTGCTTCTCAAGGCCTCTTGTAACTGATTCCTAACTTAAGTGCAGGGCGAGGGAGGTGATTCTGCCCCTCTACTCTGCTCCGCTCTGGTGAGACCCCACCTGGAGTACTGCGTTCAGCTCTGGAGCCCTCAGCACAAGAAGGACGTGGACCTGTTGGAGTGGGTCCAGAGAAGGGTTGAGACAGAGCGGGTTTAAGAGCGGGTAGAAGCAAACAGCATGAGTCTGTTTATCTACTTACTAAGAGCATGGCACAACAGATGACTGTGGCCAAGTCATTTCCTTCTTAACAAACAAAAAAACCACCTCTGACAGAGTGGCCTTACATGTGGAAAAAAAAATAATCACATAAAGCATGCAGATGTCCACACTTTTTTTCCTTTTTTTACTTTTGGTCAAAAGTAAAGCTTGACAGCAGAATAAAAACCCCACGACTTCACAACAAAGTGAAGAAAAGTGCGGCAGAACTCAAAGTGTGGGAAGCAGCCTGGTGTACACTACTGTTGAAGCAAACAGCAGAGGCTTCCCCTAAAATGCAACCTACAAAGTCTCGGCTGGCCTGTAATACAATTAGACAGGTGACTTCCTGAAGCCTCTTCATATTCAAATGCATTTTTTAAAATGTTGTGAGCTTGCAGCTCCTACTTCAGGACAATGCCTGCCGAAGCCACAGTCACAAGTTCGAAGCTCAGGTAGCAATTTGATCAGCAACTGACAAACCCAATAAACAGCGAGAGACCCCTGCGCAGCCATGCCTCTCCCTGCAGGGGAACGGATGGCGTTTAGGCTAAACCAAAAGCCGGCAACTTCTCCACTAAGCAGTTTGGCTTCAGGGAAAATTATCAAAACCAGAGCCTCAAAAGAAAACAGAAGGGTGCAAGTTCTGTTTTAGTGTATTATTTCAGAAGCCAACATAAATAATTTTAATAGTGCTTTTGAAGAAAGAAGGACTAGTCTTAAAGTTATAAAACCCATGACATTTCTCACATTTGTTGCACAGCGACACCTGCTTGAAGGATATGTTATTTGCTAAAAAGGTTTTAAAAAGACAGGGACATCAGGCCCTTCTGATCTCATCAGCTGCAGGCCACTACCCACACTGTACATTCTCCACTGATTGTCTCTTTAGCTTTGTTTTGTTTTAAACCCTTATGCTCCCACATTAACTGTAGCTTTAGACAGCTTCTTGGCCCGGGCTCTGAGACTTTTCCAGGGTCAGGGCGAAGCAGTAGAGCTCTTTATGATTTCATGACAGACCACAAAAAACACTGCACAGCTACCCGCTGGTTCTGTTTACACATTCTTTTACAAACGCCTAACAGCTCCAGTTGGCTCTGCTGGCGTGGCTGGTGTCACCCCCCAGAGGCCATGGAACTCAACTGAGATCTCTGAAGTGCTCTTTCTCATGCTAGCAGAGGGGACAGTCAGGACTGGAACACTGGCACTACAATACAGGATTGCAAAATACACATTTTGTGAATGCTTATTCTAATAGCATGCAATTCCAAATAAAAAACAGGATGACAGCCTGGATCCACTGAGATCAGAACAGGGTTTAGCATGGACCTCAAGCCAGGCTTTCATGGACAGCATTACTTTAGTTCATTACTGTAAAAAAAGATATACTATAGGAAATCAATACCATGGAAGATTTAAGACAGCAGTCGATTTAGAAAATCCAGTATAACTATGTATCATGTCCTTCCTGGTCTGAAAACATGTTGCTAGGTTTTCTTATTGGAGTGACCGCACTCTTCGGGTTAGGACTGGGGTCCTCACAGCATATCACACAGAACGGCTAACGGCAGCAGAAGCGGCCCCCTCACGCTTAACGAAAAGAAAACAACAAAATGCCACACAGTGACAGAAAAATACCACTGCAGCATGGAAGAGAGACAGTAGTAAATGTCATTTGGATGAGCAATGGGAATGAGAAATGAGTCATATCTGAGAGTGCTCATGAGGTATGCTGCTACGGTAACTCTGCTAGGAGGAACTTCAACGGACAAGCTTGCTCCACGCTCTTTTGCTCTGCTGATGGGTGGCCATTTCTGAAAGGATGGTGGCTTTTCATTGTCCCCGATCCTACGCAGACATCAAGGCTTTCTACTAGGCCAGTTCTAGCAGTGTGTTGTTTTGATCCAGCCGCTTATCCAACCGGGAGCAGAGTGGGTGGAAGGGTGAAATCAGAGAGAACAAAATTCAACCACGCCTAGGCTGATAGTAATCTTTCATGGAAGATCAGGCCTTAAGAACCTCCCAATATTGACTTAGGAAGGGAGGATCAATGCAATGGGGATGTTATTATTGGAATGAGAGTGCATCTAGCAATCCCCAAAGTAATGGGGAACTCATTCTGTTGGGTCAATGTACTAACAAACACCAGGTGAAAGACTACCTGTGCGATTTAGGGGGGGGTTGAGAAAAAAAATAAAGCCTAGAGTACTGACAAGGAAATGGGATTTGTGGAACTAAGCAAAAGCAAAATAATGTTGCCTTTCTATTCCCATTCTCTGTGTTCCACGACATGCTTGCGGGAAGATGGCTGAAAGTACATGGAATTAACTTTTAGTAACAACAAAAAATGTTACCGATATTTTTTCACCTTTGAGCCTTCAGAGAGGGGTTCCAAAAGAAGGCAATGTTAGATACTGTTACACAACCTCTCCAACCTTTGAAACAACACACTACATTTTAACAATTTTTAATGTCACTTAGATTGTTCAAATTCTAACAGCTTTCTATGACAGGCCACATTAATGACTAAAGAGCATGGACTAAAGAGCATAGTTTACTACTTACTGCCTTTCTTTATGTTCTGAGAATGAATTGGGTGGGGGTGTCTTGCCAGTTTATTAATGTTCCTTTTCTGTTTTATGCTGTTTGCCTCCCTCATTTCAGGGGATCATTTGAATTTGGAATCTCATCAGCTTTATGTGTTCATAGCTGTCATTCTAATTAAACTTTTGCAAAGGTAGATGTTAACTTTTACAGTAGCTATAAACTAGAATATGAGAAAAAAAAACATCAAAAAATGAAAGAAAGAAAATTGTTGAAACTAAAAGAAGAAAGAAATCAGATGAAACTAAAAGACAAAAGAGCACCTCAAGCATTTCTGGAGGACGGGCCCATTCGCGCACTTCGCTTCTCTTCACTTGACACCTTTCTTCATGCATTAAGCACGATCGCTTATTGCAGTCAGCTTTTCCCTTGAGTGGTTCCATTGAATAGTTACAAGGCGATACATTGGACGTCTCCTCCATTTCACCTGTTGTGTTTTTTTTTTTCCCTACACACTCAGAGCAGATTTCTGTCCTTTCCTTCTGACTTTTTTGTGGCTGACAGCTCAGAATTCAAAGGCTGAGACTTTTCTGGGAGAGAGAGTAAAGTGACTAGGAACTCGAGCTTGCAAAGGAAGAATCACCAGGAGATTACAACGTGCTCAAGTAGTGGAGCTATCAGAAATCCTCTGCACAACGTCGAAAGATACTTACAGGCCACACACAGCTCATGATAAAAAGCAGACAGCTTTTTCCTTGAAATAGAGTAAAAGGTGAAAACACAGAGAAAGGTATTCTTAGCCACTGTGTCTCCTGAAGTAATACTGTCATCTGCAGATCTTGTAATTTAACTTATGAAAATCAGTTTTTTGGCTTTGAGATTTCTTTTTCTTTTTGTCTTTGTTACCAGAAATGCTATTAATAGCTACAGTTAGGCCCTCCTACCACTTCCCATACCTTAATTTCATTTGCACATCAGTTTCTGAATCTAATCTTGGGCTAAAAAATTTTCTGCCCTTGTTCTGTCTGACACATTTCCTTTGTTTGTCTCAAGTATCCAGAACAAGTTCAGTGTTTGCTGTATCATTTAGAGACTCATCCTTGTAGGCCAACACAGGACACTGACCTGCTTTTGCACTCCTATTGTCCAGTAGTTTCATAATAAATATGAAGGGCCTGGGAAACTTGCCCTTCAGAAGCTTTTCCCCCAAGCTTGAAAAAGATGGAAAGAAAAGAAACTCACTTATGGAAGAGTCTCACTTCTTTTTTGGAGCTTATTTAAAGCACAATAATTACATTCATCACCCTCAAGTCTCACTTTAGGATCAAAATACATTTTTCAGCTCCTTTCTTTCCAACAAGATATGCATATTAATATATGATTAAGTTACTTTTATATGTGAGATCCAACAGGAAAACAGAAATTGCCTTCACAAACATTCTTCAGGAACATTCACTTTCTGGATACTTCCGCCAATTGTCTACTTTTTCACACAAGTCTCACAAAAGAACTCCATTAAATATTGCCTACAGATGTATCAGAAACTCCTGAAAACAATAATTAATCAACTGCATGAATCAGAGATAGAATTATTCAAAAAGGTCCAATTCTAACTCTCAGAATTCAGGCTCCCAGCACTATAGAAATCCATACATACTCTTACCTGTTTGTGTATTCTTCCTTAAGGCAGTTATTTATAGCATTCCCATGAAGAGACAAAACTTGCTGAAGAAAACCTTTGATAGGCAGGCACACAAATAGTCACACAATATATTCCTCTGTTTTGTTGTTTGGTTTCTTTTTGTTATTATTATTTTCTCTCAGCAAGACCAAGATATCACCCCTTACTATGTAGCTCAGACATAGAGTACATTTGGCCTTGCAAACTACTAAGGTATGTTTAGGACCAAGACATAAAAGCCTATTAGTAGCAGGAATGGGAGACAATGAGATAACATGGTGTCTCAAAAATATTCTTTTGTTCACAAAGTTGGAATAAGGATAACAATTATACAACAAAAGATCTTGCAAGTGAATTTGCCACAGAAAAGTACTTATCATCCAAAAAAACCTCATTAGAATCAAGGAAGTTTGGAGGACCCAGATTTACACAAAAACTTGTTGTAATGTATACTGCAACAATTAACATTGCTCAGACTTGGTGTTAGTCGGACTGTTAAAAGGTTTATTGTAGTCACTTTATTGTAGTCACTGCCTTCTTTGGCCTGTAAGGATAGAGTGCCAGAGGATGAAAGCCAAACTGAGACCATTACAGTGACGTAGAGTGCAGGGCACTTAACACGCACTTTGATTCCAGTGAGGTTACTGTTGCGAGCAACGGTCTCCATTTCACCAATACAGATTGTAATAGTTATTTTGAATATCTGTGAAAACAGCATGAATTAACTTCTGTGTAGCCTCACCACAGAGATTTGTGATTTTTCAGCAAATGTAATCACAGAATATAACAGACAGCTGTGAGGGGAATGAAATCATTCAACACAGAGGAGAGGTGGATGTGCTTTATGCTGGTGGCTTCAATTTTAAATAGACCTAGCTAGTAAGTCAGCTAATTCTGTGTTTTAATTAAAGGTACATGGTAATCAAAGACTGTCTTTTACTTTGTGTTTTTTAAATGCCATTCCTGTGAGAATAATTAGCTTATAAATTGTCTCTTTTAACAAAAAAAAAGCAAGCAAATAAAACTTTGCTTATTGATTGCCTCATTTTAGATATTAGTAGTTAATGACAAAATTTGTTCTCCCTTGAAGGAATTTTGCATGGGAAAAATTGTTGGTAGTGAACTACTATGCATGAGAGGAAAAGCTACAGCTTCTTGCTGTGGCTCATAGTTAAGACTGTTTCACTGTAACTCTTCCATTGAAAATTGTTAGAAGTTAATAAGCAATTCTTTTGTTTGCTGAGTTCAGTGTGACTGGTATTTGTTAAGCCACTGTAAAACACAGTACATAAATGACTAGATGAGCTAAGCCGACCAGGAGTAATTTCCAGTTTTCCAGCCCATCTGATGGCACTGCCACCTACTATGGTTGTGTCAGGTCTTGCCTGTAGCAACACATGGGACTTACACAGAACAAACTGAGACTCTGGGAGAAGACTTCACTAATCAATTACACCCACTCTTGTATCCGGCCAACAGCTGAAAGACCAAAATGTGGTCATAAAGAAAAAAAAAGGGGGGGGGGGGGGGGGGGGGGCAGGTGGGAACACAAAAAAAGAATTGGAAAAGCCTTGAAAGTAAATAATGAAACATCAACATCCTTCATTTCTCCAATTGTTTTATTTCACTTGAAAGCAAGTCTGTATAGAGTCCCATCTCCCCACACAGGAATCTGTAGGCCTAAAGACAATTCCCCTAAAGGGAAAAAATTAATTCTATTGTATACTAAGGAAGTGCTTTCACTTATGATGACAATAAGTCACCCGCTCTCTAGGTGACTATGCATATCCTGTGTGCTGATAATTTTAATCAGAAAGTTTTATTTTTGAACAATATTTGCATTTATTTTTAGCAATGATTCCTCTTCTGTGTAATTCTCTGGGCCCTGCGGAGAGTGTTACCAGGCATGGTGTACCCTTGAGATCTGTGTTTACATATGACCTGCCACCTTCTCTCTTACAGCCAAGTGGAGCCGATTACATCTGTGGGAGAATCCTGTTTTCCCTTAGAATCTGCAGGTACCTCTGCAGAAAGTCCACTGGGAACTGGGATGCATCAGGCAGACTTGCAACTTCTGCAGTCACCAACTTCCAGTTTAGTCTCCAGAAACACAGTGTGAAGTCAGTGGGGAGCAGAGCTAGGATAACTAGCCCATGCTCTTCACATAAATCTCCAGGCACTTCTAATGACTCTGGTACTACACCCAGCTTTTCAAGCTCGGTTCCCCAACAGAAAAGTAGGAAATAAGTAAAATATTTTTGTCCGTCTATCTATTTGCAGACAGGAGATGTGAATACAGCCCAACTTTCCTACATTCAGGTGCAGTCAAGCACTCAGTAGGAACTGGCTACAGAATGCTGCAAACACTCTTCCAAATGGGAACAGCACACAGAGAAGCAAGGAAAAAAAAAAGCTTTTAAACATATTATCTTTTCCCAAGAACCATGGAGGTTAGTAATAAGGCAGATCTACCAGTCCACTTCAACCACACTACCCCACAGGCAGGCTACAACTGAAAAATGGTATCAAGGCTGACAGCTTGACTAAAAACCAGTTGTGTTTAGGGGCCAGTTTGGCAAGGAAAAAAAACGGTAACTTAGTCTTCTAAAATACGAAAGAAAGATTTCAGATGTAAAAGATATTTTTTCCTGAGTGAGACCTAGTAAATAAATTGCTCTTATAGTAGAAAGTCTTTCAATTTCAGCTTCAAAATGGTTCTTGGGTCTGTGATTACTCTAAATCCTTTCCAGGGATGGACACTTACACAGTAGAAAGGATTAGATATGATTAGTGCTGATGTAACACCTCAGTTATTAAAGGATCCAGCAGTTGACCTGTGCTGTGTAGTCACTGTTACTTCTTGACAGGTATGGATTAACTGCAGCACACAGCATTTTGCCTCCCAACTCGTACACGCATTTTAGACCCGCGCAAGGTATGCCTGAAGCTCTGGAATAATCCATCATGTAACGCATCCATCAGATACATATTACTGCTCATCTCCAATAAAGTAAATTTGCTTTCAAACAAGCATTTTCTTTTTTGCACACATCAGTCTTTGTGCAGTTATACACACGAAAGAAAATATGAGAGTAATAGAGAGCCTTGGAAGATCAAACAGTAATATATTTCACAGTAACCTCCGGAACAGATAAACGTTTGATGGAACAAAGAATCAGCCTAGGGCCCATGTAAAAGATACAAGCCAAGTCATGACTGTCCCCCCCACTACGCTCATGAAGTCAAATTTATTAGCTGCAGGTTAGAACTTTAAAGGCTGTAAGAGAAGCACCTTACCATGACCCTCAAGGCAACCAGAAGTCAGATGCACTGAAGCTTTTGAAAATCTTACTGATAGTCTAGCATCAAGAGATTTTCAAGCTTCCTCTTTTGACAAGACAGTACAAGTGGGTCAGGATAAAACACCATTGTCGACTAGTTGAAAACAGCTTGTTTGAATTGATTTCAGTAGGATTAGGAACCCTGGCTTTTATTTTTTCTTTTTAAATATCCACACAAACAATTATCAGTTGTTTCAATCTTTATGGGAATGTGCATATAAACTGAAGAGACAAGCTGACCAAACCTTTCAGTAGCCCTTAAGAAAATCAGCTCACTAACCTTAAGGAACAGTTTTCATTTCATTAGGAGGAGAGGGGAGACAAGAAAAATAACAAACACACAAAAAAACCCCAAACAAACAAACAAAAAAACCCACAAACAACCAAACAAACCCACACACCCCCCTAAAAACTTCCCACACAATAGAGAACACTCTGTAAGAAATTATTTTTTTCCTTCCTTCCGCAATTTTCCCAGCAGACATCCAAATCTTTTTTAGAAATTACTCTGCTCTGGGGCATCAGCAGGTACACCTTTCAGATGGGTTCCATTTCTCCTCTTTCTTAATGACTCATTAGCAATATGCATTCCTCCACATCAGCTTGTCCCTATGGCCAATAAGCCAAAATGTAAATGTTAAGGTCGGTCATATTTACATGTCACCACTTATGCTAATAGCAATCCCAGTACCTTACTCTTTAAGGAATGTTATCAATCATCTTGAATATGATTAAGCAATAAAGTGAGCAAACAGCTCAGAAGGTGATCTCCCCTACTTCTCAGTCAATTAATGTTGCATTGTACTCCATCTGTTCAGAGAAATGCTTCATATTGAGTATTCCTTCCCTCCCCTCAACACACGAAGAAGTAAACATGAATAGGACCATTTCATCATTATTCTTGATAGCACAGACATGTACCTCCAGCAAGCTGCAGTTCCCTGAGCGTGTGCTTTCCCAGATGTAGTCCAGATGCCTCCTAAATGCACATGGCAGGAAATTCTTTGCAATCTTTTCTGTTTCCCGTATATTATTGGTTTATAATTGCTGCTATCCATCATAATTTTTTTAGCTACTGACTACTGCCCTGCTTTGCAGGTGTGTAGAAGAAACACAGGCCTACCAAATGAGCTAGTTTTACATCTCTCTTGGTGAGGAGCAGTATAGCTAGTCCTTAGTGTTAGCTTAAAGGAAGCCTTATTGGCAAAATCTAACATAAACAAGATGAACATAGCAAAACACAGAGTCCAGAAGAGAAATGTATAGCTCCTAACAGACAATTAGGTTGTTTTCATGATAACTGAATTTATTTGACTGTTGCCTGACTGGAATTGTGCTAATCCAAAGCTCAAGCACACTGCCTGATAGGCAATAACAGCATAACGCTACTCCTCTTCACGGATACACACTCCAGCTCTACGAGAGCTCACATGTCTGTAGTGCAACACACAGATTTCATTTTTGCTCCCAGCAGCAGTCTTTCTGCGTCAACATGGTGCTGTGCTCTAATTAACCTGCCTCTGGAGCTGACTCAAGGATTCTCAGCAGATACAGGGAAATTATATCTGTCCCCAGGGTACAAGGCTGGGTTGTTCTTATGGCTGCAGGGAGCAGGGGGGAAGAGAAAAAGGACAGAAGTAATGTACAGGTACAGAACTGTACTACAGTACAGTCCTGAACATAAGAGTCCTAGTGAGCAAGGCTGGATACCACTGGAGTTGGGAGACACAGAGGTAAAGTTTATTGATGAGCCTACCACAGCTTCTGGAAGGAGGGACAGCTGTCGAGTTAGCTGTTCCCAGCAGAGTACTCTAAGTGATGTCCTAATTTACCTTGAGCCCACTTGCTTCTCAGTGACTATTCTGACTCTGTGGTTTTTAATATGTTTCCTGCTTTGTCTTGTAGTGTACAGTACAGACATATCGTGAAAGTTATAATGAGACACTGGTTTCCTTAGGTTATTCTATGACCTGAGAAGTTTTTCAGGATATCTGCCCTGAAATAGTAGCATCAGCACATTTCTTGTGCTCAGAACCTGGAAAGAGTTTCTCAGACAACAATTATACTGTAGTCTTCTCTGGAACACCTCACTGAATACCCCACAAACCATTAAAACTTTTAACTATGGCTTACCCAGTTTTAAGAGATCAGAAAAGGGATGCAAGTCTCCCCAGGTCATTCTAAAGTTCTCAGTAACTGACAATGCTAAGATAAAACACCAGACCCAGTAAAAGCAAGACAGAGAAATATTCAGAGAAGAATTAACAGGAATAAATAAGACATCCATCTATCTCTGTAATTTTATTTTGTATAAAATCCTAAACTAGGTCCAACAGATAGTGCTAGCTTCCTCTCTTTGAGAAGAGAAACAGCTAATAAGGGTTTGGAGTGTTCATGCTGCTTTTTCCCCATCACTTAACTCAAACAGTTCAGCACTGTATTGACTTCTAATTGTGGCAGTGTACCCCTTACAAATCCTTCTCGGTCAACAGATTGGATAAGAACTGAGTGAGGACCTGGGACCATTATTAACCTTGCCAGGACCTTTAATCTTTCATGACCACAGAGGTTTGCATGACCAGTGAAGATGTATAGATTATTAATCAGAGTGCCTCTAACATCTTCCCCCCCTCATCAGATCAGCAAGGACAATTACTCAGCCCTGATTTTTTTCTTATCTATTTCTGCTATTTTACAGACACTTTTCAGAAGTCACAGACGGTGTTTTTTAAGTTGGAAAGAAGTCTTAGAGTTTATTAAAATAAAATTTCTATACTTTCTACTTAGAATTGAACTTAGTATTAAGAACTGTACCAAAACAAATCACCCTCACTAACGTATCTCATGTGCGACCTTTACAGCACTTCCATAACTCAAGTCATGCACCTCCCTGGAGCACAAGTTGTTCACCATGCTTATTCTGAACCAAGATCACATATTTGTTGACCACCAGTTTCAGTTCCTAGGTTAAATGATGATAGCCTCTTTAATATCCTGACAGTGAGCAAAGTTTAATAAAGTAGCATGGAGTTTCATTTGTGCCTCTCTTTTACCTGGATTCTTTTGAAGACTGTTAATCCAGGATAGACTAAAATATCATCCTACTCCATATAAAATCCAGCCCAGAAATCTTCACAGAATCCTCAGCGACATTCAACAGCTTAGTTTGTCTCCTAGTGGTGAGTATGCGGATGTGTGTATTCACGCACAGGTGAAGAGGAAGCGGTTCTCTTTCACAAAGCTCTTAGCAGGCCATACAGATAATAAGTACATGTAACATGGATGAAGAGGATTTTTAGGAATATCTTTCAAAAACCATTTTCTTAGAAGAGAATTCTTATAGCAGGGTTTTAATTTACTGCTGTTTTAATATTCACACCCTGAAGTTCGCCTTTAAAATGCAACATTTACAGCTCTGCTGCCTACCAGAACAATACCCGCAGGAAACAGGCCTTTATGAATGATCACTGTCATATGTTCATGTTTTCAGTGATATTGGTTACTTTTAGCAATCAGACAGGATGGCTTCAGAACTCAAAAAGAGATCATTTACTCTGGCAAAACAACACTCATCAATTATAAAGAGAAATAAATGTGCATTGATTGCAAATCCTAATGTATTGTGGATGCATTGTCTTACAATGAATTTCTTCAGTGTTGAATTAATACAGTAACGTTCTCCCTTTGGGGATCAAGTAGTAACAATGAGTTACATCCCACACCTACCATGCAGTAAAAGATAACAAAGCCAGTCAGTAGTCACTCACCAGCATATATCCCTTGTCCTTGCTGTTTTATATTGTCAGATAGGACATGCTGCAAGACAGCAGTCCAAGAAGAGTCTACCCTCTTCCTTCCTCCAGTGGTGAACTCTGTCATCACCGCAGTTCAAAAAAAAAAAAATTAAAAAGAGAAATCACTATAAGTAAGCAGTCTCTTTGGCTATAGATTAACACGCACTTTAAAGGCAGCACTGCCCTCACAAAAACCAGTCTTACTTGACAGCTGCTTCTTCCTGTCCTTCACCACCCCATTTCTCATCCCAGCAAAAGCATTTGTACAGCGCCATGACAAAATAGACTGTGTAACAGATGCAGAATAAAAACTGACCAGTCAAAAACAGCACTTAATTTTAACCCAGACTAGTTTCCACTAGTAAATTCCAGCCAAGAGTGCATATGAAATGACAGCCTTAGTCTTCTCCTAGCCAAAACCTATAGAGAAGACACAGACAGTTCTTACAAGCATTCCTTATAAGGTAAGGCTTTCTAAGGGAAGCAAGTAGGCAAGGAATAGAGAAAAAACTATGCTGTTTGTCACTGTTCACTAGAGTGGTCCCAGTCCCCTCTACTAAATCTAAGTAATCTCCTAAAGCTGTACAGAAGAGACCACTTTCCAGCTTCATGCTCTGAGGATGCCGCATCTCATGACCTGGGGAGTTTACACTGTCTAATCTAAGGTAACTGATTTCAGTGCCAGAATTAAGAGCTTAACGCCCCCAAGCTGTTCATTAAGCCTCCAAAGTTATTTCAGGAAACATGAATACATGAGTATACAACAAGCTCTGGAGATTCTACAACTATATAGAATAGGTAGGCTCACAACTCGGGCCCCAAAGTGAGAATTATATATATGCATGCATATCTATCCCAGTTAACACGCACAGAATACAGACAATAGATAGCCTGAAAGAACACCCCGGACAATCCCAGAAGAAAAGCCAGTTTCACTAGAGGACAATTCAAAGCTCTGTTAGGAGATTTGCCCTGCCACACTGGTGTCACTTAGAAGTTTCCTTCAAGCCTTTTCGTATAAGCCATTGCTGTCTTTCTCCTTTCCTTAACTGCTCTGTAACATTCTCCTGGAAAGGATCATCTCACTGTCATCTTTACCAGCCCAGTTGTGAATGCCTTTGTCTTTTGAGTCCTTTAATATTTATTTCCCCTCACTCTCTTTCCCTCTTTATAGCACTTTGGAACATTTATTAATACCCTAAATGCACTTGGTTCTGCTGTTTGCTTGCCCAATCTCCCATCTATCAGCTCACACATTCTTTAATTCAGCTGCACATTCTCTCATCATTCACCAGTCCATTTACACATTCTTCTATCCATCCTCACGTTCTCTCTCTCTCTCTCTCTCGTCTTCTCACTCGCTGTTCTGTCACCTCTCTCATTTTTACAGAGCTCTACTGCCTGTCTCCTGTGGGCTCTGCAACCCCAGTTCTCCCAGAGTATCAAACAGTGTGTCATTGTATACCATCTTGCACTCAAAATTACCATGAAACATTTCACAGCTAATCATACCTGCAAAGCCAAGTATGTTTTATACATTCAGTGGTCCTGATTCTGATTTCATTCACTTCACAGTAAATTAAAGCAATGCTTGTGGGAATATACAGGTGTAAAATTAGTTTAAGTAAGATGAAAAAGAACTCATATTTTCTACCAATAACATCAGTATTAAAGGGCTAAAAAGGAAGTTGGGTAAGTCAAAATCCAGCAACTGATCTTTTGAGGAGAATGAAAGCCCCTGGAAAATTGGAGGATCATTGTTTTCTTAGCAGAAGCGTCATGAAAAAACACTCCCTGAGCTCATGTTATTTAGTCCCAGAGACTGTAATACAATGGAATATATCTAGCTGAATACAAAAAGCAAGAGAAAAACACACTAAAAATTTGTCCAAAATCCAGTACAAATACAATTGACTCCACACAGATCCCTCTCACGGTTCACACACGAGCACCCTAACTAATGGAACTAACAGGCAGAAACAGTGCTTGGAACAAACATGAGAATCCATGGAAACAATGAAAAAAACAGAAGCAACACGGACAGCTTCAATTACCTGCACAGGTCTTGCTCTGCTAGCAGTCAGGCAAGGCATGGAAAGGTGAGGCAGATTCTCCACACAAACACACACAGATAAGAGGTCTTGAAACTGAGTTGATGGACTTGGCATCCACAAGATTTACAAGACCAGATGAAGATTTAATTCGGACCTAAGAAATCAGATCTGAAATGGGCTGATCTAATAGTCTTCAGCATAGAGATAGTCACTGAATTCCTTTTGTACCAATAAAATTAACCAGGGACAAGGTTATTCACTGAAAAGGTGCAAAGAAAACAGACGGTTCTGTGTGCCACCCTCAAACAGAAAGGAAGAAGAAAGATCTTTCCAAAGGGCAGCTAGAGATGTAGCTGGAGCGCAAGAAAAGGACAGTCAGACAATATGGCACAAATGGGACTGATGGCAAATGAAAATCCAAGGAGGAAGAGAATGCAATGCCTACACGCAGAGACTAACACCACACAGGATGACTGAGAGATGAAAAACACAACACAGACTTAGTCTGACGACCAAGGAACTGTGCAAGCGACTAAGAATCCATTCGGTTCCAATCACAAGTGTAAAAAAGAAGAAAATCCCTCAAATTACCAGGAAACAAAAATTTCTCATTAGAAAACCATGGAAAATACCACATGATCATGGAAAAAGGGAGACAGATCTAGAGGTAATGTCAACACTACATAATCACTTATCATCAGGTTAAGAAAAAAGTATGATGAATGGACATTGCACATCACACTCCAAACACTGACCATAACATCATGCAGGAGTTCTGTCTTTCTTCCTTTGTTTTACTCATGTCAATAGTTTCACGGAATTGAACAGAATTTGGTGAGACAGAGGAATGAAATTAAAGTGGTTCTTTATATTAAAGAATAGAAAAAACAAACTTATCAATACCAGAAAAACTGAATGGGGAAAATCAAGACCACAGACAGACTAAAAGACGTGACAGAAAACACTCAAGAAACCAGATATCATCACAAAAGAAGAAATAGCATGATTTTGCTTCCACAAATAGCTACCACATCTTGGAGAGCTTGAAATGCATTGAAGTGGAACCCAGTGGAGGCCACAGAGAGGAAGAGAGGGCAGCGGAGGTTATTTGAACCCAGGAATATGCGTCTTCACTGAGATACAGTCATGTTGAGCAAAGGTTTTGGAGGTAATGGAATGCAGATTTAAAGATCATGGAAGAAGTAAGGGGCAAATGAGTTCAAAGAGACCTCATTGACTCTGCCATTCATTCTTGACCTCTGAAATACTTGCAGGTTATGATGAAAGCAGGGACACAGGCTTTGCCATAGCCTTGTTAATTAACTAATTATCTAAGGTCATAATCATAATGAGAGCTACACAAACAGCATTCAGAACATATTGTCATTCACCAGATCAAGTTACAGTCAGGGAAAACTATTTTTGTGGTTTATTTTCTCCCTTTCAGACTACTGCAGAATTATGATGATGTGTTAATGCCTTAAAAGTACCTTTAGCAAGTTGGTACAAGGCTCAGCTTTCACTGATAATCAGCAGTTCGAATGAGCCCATAACGATGCTTTAGATTCAGTTCTGAGTGGCTGAGTGCCTTTTCCCTCTCCAGAGCATTCATATGGTTTTGATCTTGTTGCCTTCTCCAGAGGAGACTGCCAATAGTTTGCAGGGATGGGGGAGAAGGAATTTAAGACTGTCATTTACATTTCTTGTGGGGTAGTTTTCTGGACTGAATGTTTTAAAAGTCTACACTTGCTTAATGCAGTTCAACATTCGAACAACAGAAATGACTGGGTTTTAAAGTCACTGTAACCACTCAGGAAGGAAAAAAAAAAAAAAAAAAAAAACAAACAAAAACCAAAAAAACCCAACCACAACAACAACAAAAACCACACCAAACCAAACCCCAAAGTCCTATGTATCAATGGATACCTCTGTTCAATGTGCATGAGTGTTTAAGAAAGCAAACCTGAGGCAGACAAAGGGATGGTAGGGATATGAATACTCAAAAGATTGCAAATTGCATCAGTTATCATTAACTTTTACCGTGGAATAGTCAGTTATGTTCTGATTATTCTATGGACTAAACAGAAATAAAAGTATTGCAAAGATGGTGATGGGCACAACCACAGATATGAGCAGGTTTCTAAAGGAAGACCAGAACAAGCAGAGCTACCCTCCAATGTAGCTGTTCCCTACCACATTGCCAGGCAAAAGCTGTAGGAGGGCCCATGGGGTGGGAATCGCTTCTCCATGAACATCCTACCAGCTCAGTGTCACCACATACGCAGCACAACAGCCACTTAGGATGTCCTTGTGGACTTCTGAGTGAAAGAGTCACACCATAGAGCTGTAAATCTTAAAACTCAAACAGGAAGCAAACAAATGCACGCTAAAAGAAATGGAGAAATAATTAATAAACATTCTGAAAGACCAAGGGGGACTGGTAGAGGTTTTTTGCAGTCCAGAAAACAAATGAAATGAATTAAACTAAGCATAGAAGCAAGGATCTACCTTCCACCACCATGGCAGAAGTGGGAAGTAGTAGGGAGTGGGGAACATGATCGTTTAAATAAACACCTGACTTTGACACTATGAATTTTTTTTACTTAAAAAGTTAAGTATCCTAGCTTATGTGTAATAGAACTTGTTGGTTTGTTGTTAGCTTAAAGCCTTTGGTCTTCTTTGGGAAGAGGAAATCATGAGAGAAGGTCCTGGCATGTTTCTCTCAAAGCTTTTGCCAATGGGGTCTTGTCACTTTCCTTTACAACAGTAACAGGTGCCTGCAAGCCCACTCCATAAGGTCTATGGCATTTCGTTTTTTGCATATATTCTATAATTGATGTCTCATTAAAAAATGTTCTTTTGTGCTGTATTTCATGGCAGGGGCTAAAGGGGGGACGCTTTCCTAGAATTATGTTTGAAAACCAGTCTCAGATTTCTATTGCTGCATGTGACCGATGGAATAACGGAGATGAAAGGAGGCCACAGAAGTTTTGACTAATGAGGAGAAAATGAAATGTAGTTAGCTTTTGGAAATACCTTAAAGCAGCAAGTCTATATATTACCCTGTGTTCTCTCCTAGTTACACATAAGAGTTTTTATATAGGATTTACCTCTGCATTACCTAAGCATTTCAAATACATCATTTCCACAGCATTTTTCTGGGGCACACCTCACTTTATTTATCCATGCACACCTTAGACATGGAAGTGTTCTAGAAACAGAGTTTGGCCAGTGTTTCTGAAGAGAAGTCCACAACTGTGCCACCGGTTCCCACCGGAACACCATCCATTAGGGTGCTGCAGAGCATTGTTTACAACACCTCCCTCCAAGAGACACAGGTACTTGCTTTGGGACACACGGCAAGTACAAAGCAATGCTGGAAAAAAAGTCCAACAGATTTAATTAGAATCTGATTTACCCTCTTTTTTCCTGTCATCTTCCCTGACCAATGACTGAGATAAGGCATTGACAAAAAGAGCTTGAAACTGGTTCCAGGAGACAACAAACCACCACGCTGCTAACTCTCTGCATGGCTAAGCGGGCATATCACCAACATAAACCTACCCAGATCTCAGGCCCTGTTTATCAAACAACTTGTTTGAGGCCACTCAAATAAACCACCTGGGGAAGGAGGCATGTTACATTTAAAAAAATAAAAAAAAAGGGGTATTTTCTGAGAGCTGCACCCTCTGTGGATGATCAACATAACTTTGTCTCTTACCAGTTGTCAATACAACATTTTAAAATAAATATTTATTTTATTTAATTCACATATTAGGTTAAAACTGCTGGACTGGGATCCCGAATTTAAACCTGAAGTAGTATACATAGTTGACTATATTTCTGACGTCTCATTTTCAGTGGTTGTTAACAAACTCATTTTTTGTTCTCTCTGAAAGTCTGATCTCTCAAAAGTGTGATAACATCTTGGCCAGCCAAAATCCTCCGTTGCTTTCTACACTCTACATCCAAGAACATTAATATTAAATTTCACATTTCTCCTCACACAGACCACTGCTTACATGGCTATCAGCATGAGAAATAAAACAAGGAGTAATTTAACAAAGTATGGTTTTGAAAAGAAGCAAAACTTTCATCAGTTTTTTCCTCACACTGCTGGTAGAGACTTAATGGAACAGTTAGAATTTTCTCTCCAAGATGGAAACACCTTCAGGAGAATCAGCAAAACCAGGGACTGTTTGAGAGGAACAAGTATCATAGAACAGAATCATAGAATCTTCATGGTTGGAAAGGACCTTTGAGATCATCGAGCCCAACCATACACAAAAAAAAAAACCCTACAATCTCTGTCACTAGAGCATGCCCTGAAGTGCCAAATCCAGACGCCTCTTAAATACCTCTAGGGATGGTGACTCAACCATCTCCCTGGGCAGGCTGTTCCAGTGCCTGATCACTCTTTCAGCAAAGTAATTCTTCCTCATATCCAATCTAAACCTCCCCTGCCGCAACTTCAGACCATTTCCTCTGGTCCTGTCATTGTTCACCTGGGAGAAGAGGCCAACACCCTCCTCTGTACAACCTCCTTTCAGGTAGTTGTAGAGGGCAATGAGGTCTCCCCGCAGCCTCCTCTTCTCCAAACTAAACATGCCCAGTTCCCTCAGCCTCTCCTCATATGGCTTAGTCTCCAGACCCCTCACCAGCTTGGCAGCTCTCCTCTGGACACGCTCCAGCACTTCAATGTCCCTCTTGTACAGAGGGGCCCAGAACTGAACACAGTACTCGAGGTGAGACCTCACCACGCACGATCACTTCCCTACTCCTGCTGGCCACGCTATTCCTGATACAAGCCAGAATGCTGTTGGCCTTCTGGGCCACCTGGGCACACTGCTGGCTCATGTTCAGCTGGCCGTCCACCAGCACCCCCAGCACTTTTTCTGCCGGGCAGCTTTCTAGCCACTCTTCCCCAAGCCTGTAGCGTTGCTTGGGGTTGTTGTGACCAAAACGCAGGACCCGGCACTTGGCCTTATTAAACCTCATACAAGTGGCCTTGGCCCATCGACCCAGCCTGTCCAGGTCCCTCTGTAGAGCTTTCCTACCCTCAAGCAGACCAACACTCCCACCTAGTTTGGTGTCGTCTGCAAACTTACTGAGGGTGCACTCAATCCCCTCATCGAGATCATTGATAAAGATATTAAACAAAACTGGCCCCAAAGCTGAGCCCTGTGGGACACCGCTGGTGACCGGCCGCCAAGAAGATTTCACCCCGTTAATCACAACTCTTCTGGGCACGGCCATCCAGCCAGTTTTTTACCCAGTGAAGAGTACGCTTGTCTATGCCACGATTCGCCAGCTTCTCCAGGAGAATGTTGTGGGGGACGGTGTCAAAGGCCTTACCAAAGTCCAGACAGACAACGTCCACAGCCTTCCACGCGTCCAGAAGGCGGGTCATATGGTCATAGAAAGAGATCAGGTTGGTTAAGCAGGACCTCCCTTTCCTAAACCCATGCTGGCTGGCCCTGATCCCTTGGCTGCCCTGCACTTGCCGTGAGAGCTCACTCAAGATGATCCTCTCCATGATCTTTCCTGGTACCGAGGTCAGGCTGACAGGCCTGTAGTTCCCCGGATCCTCCTTCTGACCCTTCTTGTAGATGGGCGTCACATTAGCCACCCTCCAGTCGCCTGGTACCTCCCCTGTTGACCAGGATTGTTGATAAATGATGGAGAGAGGCTTGGTGAGCTCTCCCGACAGCTTCCTGAGTACTCTTGGGCGAATCCCACCCGGCTTCTCACTCTATTGCTTTACTCTTCTAATTGACTTCCAGAATCCATCTCACAGTGATTGTTCTTCTAGGCTACCAAAAGATGCATTTCACCTCTGTCATACACTTCTTTCATTCCTGAAAGAGAGTACTGTATGTCCACCCTGTACTGCCACGATGAGACATGAATCTTTCACATCTGGACACCTGTGCTGTAACATGAAATCCTTACCACACCAGCTGAGAATACAGAGCCGAAATTATACAAAAATACCAAGCATGTAGACAATGACAGAGAACAGTCACGATGTGGGTATAATAAAACACCAGCTGGTCTCTATGAGCTTTTATTTTTTTTTTCCATTTGTTCTGTTGTGAAATTTGTATTTTTGTGACTCAACTTCCCTTACAGACTTTGGGACTGCGTGTCAGTTGTACTGAATTTCCAGCTGCCACAGTTCAACCCAGGGCTGTTGCATGTCAGAGTTTAGAATTAAACATGCAGAATGCAGCAAACAATTACAATACATCCCTTATGATGAGAATGAAAATATAAATAAGGAAATTAAAAAGCCCATGTCTAAAATAAAAATAGCAGTCACTGCCATAGAGACCGTATGAGGCAAAATGAGAACTACATTTCAGCAAAACTGTACACACTCCTGTAGCCAGACAAGAAAAACCTTCTCCTTTGCTCAGTGGGATATTAAAGTTTATAGCTGTACTTCTTATTTTTAGATAGTTCTTTGAATACATAGCTTCTGGCTTCCTTAATTTCTTTTGTATGCAATATGTGGGGGTTTTTTGTTTGTTTGTTGGGGTTTTGTTTTTGTTTTTTAAAGAGCTGAACAGCCACAAATCAGTCCAGGCTGTGGAGGTCTTAAAAAATGTAAAAGTTAAATCTGTAACATTCATAAATACTTTTATTACCTTTTCTAGGCTTGTCGAATGGCTTGACATTCCTGTCTCTAACTTGGCACAATAACCAGCATAATTATGGACATGAGTAAGCACACTAACACCATCTCATTTCAGGCTGTTTAAGCAAGTAGAAGAGCCTCTGAACACTCCTTACGTGCAGCAAGTGTTGTTAGTGCTATAAAGTGTGTGTGACATAAAGCAGTAAAGGAATCTCATACTCATTTTTCACAGAGAAGAATCACTATTGTTAGAAGTCTGATTCATGCTGCTGACAGACACATACGACACACCTACGTGCAATCTGGTTGCTACTTCCAAAGAGTACAGGCATGCTGGGGACCTTTGCTGAGTGAGTGTTAATGAACCCCTGGAAGAGACATCATCGTGGTTCTCATAATGAGTTGGCTGGTGATCTTTCAGTTCCACCAACCAAAGAAATTAAAATGAGTCCAAGTACAGGAGCTGTGATCCATATCCAAAGAGACAAGTGGGGGCCAGAAGGAATGACCAGTTGTCTTAAGGTGTAGCATTATAATTGATGGGTCTGTTTTAGCTGTGAATGAAGGTCTGAATCATGTAATACACAGGATTTGCAAGTCATTTTCAGAAAACTGGTATTAAGCCCTCTTAGGAAATTTCAGTGAATTCAGACAAGCGTTGGTTTTCCTCAAATGTCGTCTTTTCCACCGGACACAAGTAAGCACAGGAATGTGTCTGATACTACAGCAAAGTGAGTCACTCAGCCATGCAATCTATTAAATGTTAAGCTTCAGATGTAAAACAGGCTCATGCCACAAAACAACATCTAGTTCTAATTTATTCTAGTTATCTAATTATCTATTTCTAATCTATTTTAGGTTAGACAATTCCCCTTTTATTGCTTCTAAACTAAACACCTCCCTAGTTTTCAATCAAGTTCATTTGGTTCAAGTGAATGCTCTGCAGTTGTGGGAAATATCTGAAAGAATTAGTGGCTGTTTTGTAGGAATCTCAGAAGAAACATTCTGCATGTGGTCCCTTCAGAATGTCACACAGGAAAGGCTGGTGGGGGGGGGGGGGGGGGGTGGAAACAACCCACAAAAGAAAAGTCCATGAGTAGCTACGTTCATGCTCACACATGATGCAAGGTGTGTTGGCTGTGTCAAGACACAGGAGGGCAAGGATCAGGTTTACCAAACAGAGCTAGAATTAGCTGGAGAAAAACCCAAACACTACATACAACATTTGGAGAAACAACTGCAACACAATTTCCAAGTACACAATGTAGGAACTGAACCCAGCACGTAGAGTGCCATCAGCTACCCCGTTAAATCAAAAGAGTTGAAGAACTGAGTCTGGATTTGATTGCAACTACAATTCACGAGCCAAGTCAGGGCTAGTGCTTTGATTCAGGTTCTAATAATACCAACTTAAGTTACTTCCGTGACACCTGAACACCAAAGAACAGAAGTCTTGAGATAATCTGTTCTTATGAGGTGACACAAGCAAGTACAGAAGACTTCCTCGATTTAGAACTTCTGCGGATTCCCCCAAAATTAACATTTACTACTGCAAAAATTAATTGCAAATGCCACTGAGGAGGCATAAGACACTTTTATCTATCCTGAGAATGCTTTTGCAATATAATACCAATTACATTAAGGTTCCTATGACACAAACGGTGTTAGTACATGTACAATATTCTATAAAAGAATGATATAGAATCAGGGAAAAAAAAATGAGATTACAGTTCCCAGTCTTCGCTGCATTTGCAATTTATGCCAAATATGCTCACTGTCAAGCTGTCATTTTATATTAGAAGTTAATTTTCCTGCTATCGATCGTCTCTCTGCTTATTCTTTTTCTCATTCTTCAGCTGCCAGGATTTTGTAAGAGCAATAAACAAGCAAAACTATACCAGAGAACTTGAAGACCCAAATAAATTTTGCACACATTCATTCCATATCAGCCAGACTGACTTCTACAGCCTCATGCAAATTTTCATTAAAGCTGCCATACATTTGAATAATGAGTCACTGTTAAAAGAGAAAAGAGTAAAAAAGGCATCTTGCTTTCATGTTGAAGAGGAAGCTAAAATCAAATAAAGGTACTTCATAGTAGGTGAAGTAGGTAGGTGTTTATAATATAGTAGCTGCTACAGAGAACACACCTTGTTTCTGAAAACAAAATCAGACAAGGGCAGAAATATGTCCCACAAATCAAGTGTTAGATTTCAGTAAGGAATTAATGAAATACACCATATAGGGTGGATTGTTACATAAACAGAAAAGGAAAAAGAATTGTGATAGGTACGATTGAGCCCAGTTCATTCAAGCTACATTCTATGCTCATTAGCAGGTCTCGTCCGGATGGATATTCCTGAAAGTTAAGTGAAAGAGCCATACATACAGTCTTTCCAACAACCTTTTCAAATACATTATTCTTTCACTAAGATTTGCACTTCTCCAAGCTGTTTTTGGCTGAGAGATAGCATGGGAAAGAGTAGACCAAAGTATGTGTAAGCCCTAAGCGTGTAAGATCTTTCTGGCCAGCAGGAATGGGACACCCTCTCCTGGAGAAAGAGACACACTTTCCCTGCTCCATCAGTTTAAGCATAGTAAACTAGCAATATTCCTGGAGTCTGGAGCCAAAAATCTTGATATAATAACAATAACCAGGAATGTTTCCCCTTGATATACACAAGATTCTTCCCAGGACTGGCAAAGACAGTGTTAGATACAGTAGTCTTCAGAAAAAATCCCTCATTCACATTTAAATGATTAACAGTGTTAGGCTATATCAGAAACACAGTAGAGGAGAAGAATCTCTAGATGTGATCAATCATGAAATGAACTGACTCAGATTCAGATCTTCCACAAGAGTGAATCTTCCCATTGGTGACCGACTCCCCCCATTTCAAGCTATGTCACTTTGAACCTGACAGCATACCACCTCCCGGGTGGCTAGCTCCTGAAGTTAAAAACTAAAATACCTCAGACTGAAACACTGGGTCATTTTGTTTGGCTAGAAGTCTGAGTTCTAGACATTTCCTCTTCCCACTTCTTTAAGATGAGAAGGTTTCACATCTTTATGATTTATGGTAACATTCACTGATCCATTCATATTTGCTTTGAATGTCATCTGAAAAATTTATAAAAGTTAAGGCCGTGAAACTTCTTAAAGGGATGCTTGAAAGAGGCAACCTGAAAATAATTATCTATATGCTACTGCCTGTGGATGGATCACCTTTTAAAAGAATGCAAATAGAGCACAGATTTGTGGTGCCAGTAACCAGGACTAAGTGTGACAGAACGTAAGTTCCTGACCGATTGTAGCCTTCAAAAATGGAGGAACTCTACAAGTACAGGGCTCCCAGATGAGCAGCCTGGCCTCCAACATCGCATATTTCCATTGGCAATAATATCTTATATGATACTGTGGAACAAACACCTAGGGAATTCATTTTTACACCCTGAGGTGGCTGGCTGCTATGCCATACGCATAAAGTGGGACATCCCTCTCAGTGAAGTTTCTGACCTGAACACTGCTGATTTGTATCTTAATTAGATGCAAAAAAAAAAAGAAAGGCGAGGAGGAAGACACGAAGCCACAGTTCAGTGTGGTCACCGATGTGAATTTTGAATTTTATTTGACATTGGTAACTCTCATTTGGAGAGCTTCTAACCACAGCTTCCTGTGGTATGACACATTTTTAATAAAATACAAATGATCCAGCTCCAGGCACCTCTCTCAGTTTGCAGCCCAATTTAGAAACAGTCAGCAGAGAACACAGCAGCAGCACATTGCTCAGGCTATGTCTGATTAAAGGGGAATTATTCCTCAAGGCTTAAGGAATGTTCAGTCACTCTTTACATCAAGGCAGGAATGAATAGCAAGGGTAAGGCACTGCAGCCCATAGGAACTCCTTGAAGTCCTCAGAAAGTCTGCAGAGAAATTTTCTAAGATGCATTAAGCACAATGGTTCTCAGTGCCCAAGGCAAACTGGAAAATATTCCCTCCCTCAAGTTACTTGAACGCTAAATCGTCACCTGCAGGCTGAAGCCGTCATTTCACTCTGAGTAGCAGCTTACAGTGTGAGGAGTTCTACTCAAATCATTTACTCTCGTCCTCCCCACCCCAACACAGTGGTTTCTTACACAAGCGTTAACAGAATACTGAATTACTTTACGGAATAAGTAAGATATACATTAATATATAACATACATTAAAGTCCTGATTAAATTCAGCAGTTGCCTTCCAGTCACTTCAAACAGTTCTACACTCAATTACAGTTTGGGGTTTATTAAAAAAAAAAGTTCTCATCATTTCCTTGTGCAAGTGCTAGCCTAAGAAGAAGTGGTTTGTCTATAAACAGCAAGAATGGAACTTAGTGATATGATACTGCTCGTGCAAGAATCAGAGGCAAGATGCAAATTAAATACGACCACTTCAAAGATGCTCCTGTACTGCAGATTTTATAGCATCAAACTGGCACGAGGGGAAATAGCTGAGGTTCTGGTGAGGATCAGAGGACAAGGCTTTTTTTTTTTTTTTTCTTTTTTTTTTTGTTCACTGTCTAGTCAAAGCACTTTGTCCAGTTCATATTGGTAAAAGGGTCACCTCTCAGAGTATACACACTGGTATTATGACAGTGGGATCTAATCTCACCTGGCAGTCTCTTGAGTAAAGCTACAAATACCTATTAAAAAAGGCAACCATAAGTCGGGAACTCAAATCATCATTCTTATCATGTAGTCAAGTTTGACTACTGGAGAAGAACCAACAGAGCAAACCACTATCCGTCTAGGGCAACGGGAAATTTTTTTTGAGTTAAACACAAGAATTTAATGCAGTCTGTAATGTTTCACATCCAGCATAAAGCCAAAACTCAGGCTATAGACACTGGAAGTCAATGTTGGAAATCCTGTGCATTGCTGTGCTAGAAGTAGTGTTCAATTTGTAAATCACTATCCATAGCACAGTGAGCACTTACTTAAAAAGAAAGTAATGCAAATCTCTTAATTCTGTTGCATCATAAATTACAAACCAACTCCTTGAAGAAAAATCCTAAAAAGACCCTGTAAAATTCTGGTAAAGCCAAAGAGCCTGTCAGCAATCCACCGTGCAGACCAGCCCTGTTACACCACGACCTACAGAATGACAGATACTGGGCAATGCCTGCATTTACAAAAACATTATTGAGAGATGGCACACGCTTGACATCACCCAACTGCAGATTACCTCTTTTTTTCCCTGCCTTTTCTCAAAATAGAGGATTAAAGCCTTTCTATTCAAGATAATTGTGCAATGGGAACACATTGTTTCAGAGCTCATACATACCTGACCAGTAAACAGAACTCAGCAATCGCTGAATCAATAAGACCTTTTTGCTGATCTACTGTTACAGGAAAAGTCAACCTAAGTTCCAGGACACTGGACTGATGTATCTCTATACCCATCATACGTATAGTGTATTTACGGTTTAAGTTTTAGCAAAACACATGATTAAGCATAAAAATTTATCATCCCAAAAAAGTTAACTCATCAACCAGGTTGTGAAAATGTCTCTTTTCAAATAGTATCTCATTTCTGCTGTGTATTTTATCCTGAGGAATCCTGAAGTCCTTTGAAAAATGCAACAAAGCACTGTGTAAGTTATATACGTTATCATTTACCTCTCAGATGAACTCTAGCACCTGTCTGACACGGAGCACCATAGCTGCACAGCAGGCTACAGCTTGAAGGAGAACAGCTTTGTATACTAAAACTGCAGGTGGAGTTCAGAGCCAATGTAATTACAGAGTCTGGCATTTCATCAAAACGCTAGGGTTAAAATGCCTTTCACTACTTCTTGTAAAAGTCTGTAGAACTTGAATTAATAAAAAGGTTTCCCTCTAGCCAGTCTTACTTTGAATTGATATTTCTTCGCTCAACTGGCAATTTCAGTGGTCAGCAAAATCACAGGCGAATCTTATTCTCAGTTAGAGCTTCCCAACAGACACTGCATGTCGGACTGAGTTCAGGATTTTCAGTCGGGGTGCAGGTGAGCCTCTTCAAAGTTTGTTTCATAGCTGTGAAGGGGCCATTCTTGTTTGCCTATACTGTTAGCGTCCATCACGTAAATTGCATATATCATTTTTTAATGCAAATACCATGCTAACGCTTCCAGCAAGATTTGTTTGAAATTGCTTCTTCTCTTGACACCAAAGAAAGCAGACCGCCACGTCAAAAAAATAACTTGGAACTTACCCACCTGCTCTCCCTACAAAGACTCTTCAGAGCAGGTCAGCTATCTGAGACTACAGGCACAAATCTGGAATGCTTAGTTGCACCACCTTTATGGACAAATATCTACTGATGGAGAACAACAAAGAAAAAAGTACATTTGGGATTTAAGAAGTCTGGTGTCTGTGTATTTTTATCTCATCTCTGGTCAACTTCAGTGTCTTCAGAACATGCTTTAACTTCCCCTACAGATGGTGCAATTGAAGGATCTCTTTCCTCTGCCTGGTCATACATTGTCACAAAATCTGTAGAACTTGGAAACTTCTACGCTCCTGTCAAATGTTGTTGAAATCAACCCAGGTTTAGAATTTACCAAGGGGGAGACTCCTCCAAACAAATGCCAGGCGTGATTACAAAAAAACCTTCACTTCTGTGTTAAAATGCTACAAATAGACCAGATTCAGCCAAGTACCAGATTAAAGTACCAAAGCTTTATGTTCTTTTCTTCCATACATCCAACAAATAGGTGATTTATGGGGCTGCCCTACCAGGGTAAAAGCAGCACATTGGCATTCCATCAGAATGAGGAAACCTCTTCAGTAGGTAAGACAGCTGCTAAAAGTGTTTAAGAGGCACCTAACTCCCCTCTACTGGCAAAAGCCATTTTCTGTTCCTGACACCTCAGGAAGGCAATGAGCAGTATCTTTGCATAGCTTTGTGCAGATAAACTGTACACCTCCCAGTAGTTTTGATAGTAACTGAACTGATAAATGCTGTAAAACAGCTTGAACATTTAGATCAATATTTAACAGGACAGACTGTAATCTCTTCTTGCAGGGAAGTGTTTTCATTACAAAAACTACTTTCCCTACAGGGAACATTCCTGGAAAATCACATGCAGAAATTTTGAAAATTCACCTTTAGGAGGGCCTGAGGAAAGAAAAGAGTACACACTAAACGCACCATTCCAGCCCAATTCTGACTTGACAGATTCAAGAGCCAAAGATAAAGCTTTTTTTCCCCCCCATATACTTATTTATAAGAATCCCGTATAAAAATTTGTATTCATATGCAGACACACAAACAAATGCACATGAACTCACAGGTACCATTTGGATTCTGGAAAAGCCAAACTTTGCATCAAGTTTAAATAAGTTTAAAATAAGTTTAAAAATGCGCAAGTAGTTTGCCAGGAAACAACAACATTTTCGCCCAGTCTTCACTGGCAATGTCTCTCCCCACACCCCTCAAGTGGATGGACTGCAAGATGTGGAGTGGAGGGGTAAAGTCGTTCCCACTGTAAGAGAAGATCAGGTTTGTGACCACCTGAGGAACCTGAACATACAGAAATCTGTGGGACATGATGAGATGGATTGCAGAGTCCTGGGGGAATTGGCTGATGTAGTTGCCAAGCCAGTCTCCAGAATATTTGAAAAGTCATGGCAGTCAGGTGAAGCCCCTGGTGACTGGAAAAAGGGAAACACTGCACACATTTTTAAAAAGGGTAGAAAGGAGGACCCTGGGAACTACTGCCCTGTCAGCCTCACCTCTGTGCCTGTGAAGATCATGGAACAGATGCTCCTAGAAGCTATGCTAAGGCACATGGAGGAGAGGGGGGTGATTTGAGACAGCCAGCAGTTTCCAAGTCCTCCATACAACTACCAAAATACCTTCATGATGGCCAAAGTTGGATGAAATCTATACCCATGTTTGTAGGGAAATACACATTTCCCTATAAGCTATATAGAGCTGAGGAGTTTCCTTCAAAGTGTGCCAGTGCTGGTTTACTCCCTCTACAGATACAGCATAAATATTCTCAGGCAATAAAAAAAAAATAATCATTTGAAGTTGGGGTACACCATCAACACAGAACGTGAACTTAACTTGCATCCAGATTTTTTGGATGAAGCAAAAGGTTGACAGGGGTGACATTCAGGTTACTCAGAAGAAACACCTTCTGGGGATTTGCTGTTAGGGAAGAGAGATCCCCTGTCTCCAGATAAGCCCCCAGTTTGTAAATTTCATGACAAATTACTGCTGCTAAGATTTTGTTTGCACAGTAAGTGAGCAAACACAAGCAGGGCACTGCAAATTCAACTGAAAGGAACATGCATCCTAGTCCATCATTCGCTCACAGAATCACATTCCATGATTTCTTTACTGTGGCAACTTAAATGCTAGCAACTTTGAAATGTGCTCAAGACATTATTTTACTACTGTTTTCATACCTAAAAATTAAGCCCTGTTTGACGTGGGGTTTTTTTTTCCTGATTGTGTTTTCTGACGAAGCAGTGCCAGTCTCCGCAGCGGTGCTCAAGGCCCCGGCGGAGAGGTGGGCGCAGAGCGGGGTCTCTCAGCCCACCCTGGCCCACGGCTGCTGGCCCGGCCGGGCGCAGCGAGGGCCCGCGGGCCTGCCCAGGCCCAGCTCCCACCTCGCGCTCCCTCACATTTTAGCAACAACTTTCCACGTTCCCCGTGGCTTAGCCTTTTGGATGACCAACACGCCATTATTGTATGTCCTTACCAAAACCGTACCAGGAGGACGGACTCCCATTTCGCCGCCAGTTACTTTCTCCACACCACGCGCCTCGCGGGGCGCTCCCCGACCGCTGCACATGGCGCCGGCTGCTCAGCTGGGGGAGGCGCGGGCCCGCCTGAGGCGGCGGTGGACGCCTTCCTCCTCCCCCCTCTCCAGTTTCGCCTCAGGACTTTCCAGCCGGCAGCTCAGGACTTTCCAGCCCGGCACCGGCCGGGACAGGCGGTGACCGCCGAGGCGGTGCAGCCAGCGCCCGGGCCGGGCGGGCGCCGGCAGGGCCCCGCGTTCAACCGGGCTCGCCTGCCGTGGCCCCGCAGCACTGCCGGTAAGCTGGGCCGTGAGGGGAAGCCCCGCTCCCCGGCCAGCCGCGGGGGGCAAAGCCTGGCAAACAAAGGGCTCCGGAGCTGCCTCTGCTGGAGCACAGGCGTTATGAGGAGCGGCTGGGGGAGCTGGGGCTGTTCAGCCTGGAGGAGGCTGAGGGGAGACCTTCTCGCTCTCTACAACCACCTGAAAGGAGGGTGTAGCCAGGTGAGGGTCGGTCTCTTCTCCCAAGTAACAGGAGATAGGAGAAGAGGAAATGGCGTCAAGTTGCACCAGGGGAGGTTTGGGATGGATATTAGGAAAAATTTCTGCACAGAAGCGGTTATCAAGCACAGGAACAAGCTGGCTGCCCAGGGAAGTGGTGGAATCCCCATCCGTTAAAAAGACAGTGTGGATCTGCTGTGGAGGGATATGGTTTAGTGGTAACTTGGAGCACTAAGTTAACAATTGGACTTGATGATCTTAAAGGTCCCTTCCAACCAAAATGATTCTATGCTAGGAAAACTGCAGGAAGGAAAACTACAGTTTTAAAGGACAGAGGAAGCCAGTGTGTGCTGCAATCACAAGGTCCGCAGGTAGCATTTTTCACACACCACAAGGGCAGAACTGAAAAGGAAAACAGCTACAAAAACAAGCGGGAGCAAATAAGCTGGATTTTAACTGCGTCACCGGCAGGAGCGTGGCAGGAGGCAGGCAGCGATGTGGCTGGTGAGATGCAGGGCTAGATCCCCAGCAGCTGCTGCCATCACCACAACCCCAACGGCTGGGGCAGAGGGCCAGACCGCTGGTGGCACGGAAGACCATCCTGCCAAGGAGCTATCAAGGACAGAGAAATGCTGTTTTCCCTCCAGCCACGTGCTGCCAGGATTTGCAGCAGTTTTTCCTCCCAGCGGGCTGTTGGACCAATAGACAGAAGTTAAGGTCTGCATCCCGACAGAGTACTTGACAAAAATTAAGCATAGCAAGCAGTCAGTCCTTTGTGAAAAGGCAAGATTTGATCAAATCCTGTGGTTTCACGTGGATACTGCTGTGAGAATTAACTCCCATTCTATGCCAGTCAGAATAAGCACTGTCAGAAGTAGCACAGATGCACAAGCTCTTACAGTTAATGAGACCCTGTCTATCCCCGTGTGTTTAAGCTGGCTGCCTTCCTCCTTATAACCACCACTTCAGAGCATGACTGCCTGGTTCCAGTCCCCTATTAAAAGCAAAAATATTTTTATCACTCTTCTGCAAGCTGATGCCTTTCAGTCTTCTTTCTTACTGAAAACCCAATTACCACATCGCAGACTGAAGGAGAAGTTAATTATTAACAGGCAAAACTTCCCATAAACCTACTTAACTGTGGGTTCACATCTAAAGTGTCGGGAACGCAGCTGAGAGCACAGTAATTGCTGACAAATGTCATCTTACACCAGCTCTATTACATAGTAATGGACATCATTTAAACCCCTATGAAAGAGGTTTAAGCAAAAAGATAACTCTGGCACTTGAGATAGGAATAAGAACACACTCGAGACATTATTGTTGCCCAGCTTGACAGCTAGTAATGTCAGTAGCCATTAATTATCCTTCTGATGCCTGAACTATGCAAGTATGAATGCAGCAGAAAAGCACTATAGCCTGTTACTTACAAATGTTTGTTTTAATTAAAGAGGCACTGAATCGGTCAAAATCCTGTTATAACTAGCATTGTCAAAGGAGAATATTAAGTACATGACCAGTTCAAAAAGGAGAATGAAATTAGCAACCAGTGAGCCAATATCAGTTCATCAGAAACTAGGCTTGGTTCCCTCTCTGTTGCTCACTGCTTTTGTGGCTGACAGACTTTAAGGAAGAAACAGTTTTACCAGTATTACAGTCATCCTTCCTGTCATCTAAATCTGCAGAATTCCTTTTTAGATCACTGTTTCTCATGACAAAATTGTTTGGAGTTGCCAAATCCAGTAGCTCTACAGAAGCAAGACAGCTGCAGCTCTGCGTACCCACGTCCAACCCATGTCCAGTAGCAAGACAGCACTCAGCCTGTCCACTAGCTGGCCCTGGACCCTTTAATCTTCCAGTGACCTCACACACCCATGCGTACATGCCAGCTCTCACACCTACGCAGTACGGATACCCCCGTAACTGCCCTTAGATATTTAGTCTGGATCCTCAGTCTGCTGGCCAGTGTGCTTAGAACAGCTGCCTGTTTGTATCTGCACCAGGCAAGATGCATCCACAAATTTGCAAGAGAGGCCACATTTTCCATTTCTGTTATCTATTTTTCTTCTTTTATCTTGCGTGTCCTGTTTTGCAAGGGCCTTCAACAGCAACACCTTCAGCTCAAACTTTTCCTCCCCACATTCTCCAATGACCATTTTTCAACAGCATCTTAAAGTCTGACAAACAGATGTGTTTTGTTTTTTTCCTCTACCACAAAGACTATTCTTAGAGTAAAATCTGTACTGCTTTACATTTCAAATGAGACCGAGACCACTGTTTTCACTTTTTTTTTTTTTACTTTCAATAGAAGAAAAACTTTTAATGATGATTTTTGTCAGGGGATCCTAAAGGAATAGCTTAAAGACTAGTTCTAAATCACTTTTGAAAACAGCTGTCCAGGACTTTTGGAAACAAAGATCTTAATGGTATCTGTTTTCAGTTTGAGGGAATAACAGCATAGTACACACATGTGGCATAGCTCCTTTCATGTGGAAAAGTGGAAGAAACCAAACCACAAGGCAAGCAAACTACCCGAGACCAAACCAGCAACTGACGGGGAAATAAATACTCTGCTTCATAATTCCATGTACTATAGGCTTTACTAACTTCAAAACTTGCTCTGCTGGAAAGAGTAGGACTGAATTTGGTACAGAGGACAGCAAAGCCGTAGTGACCTGGAGAATACACCTGTGTTCAGCAATATGAACGATTTGCTTCAAAATAACCATCACAGTTGTCATTATTCCTACTTCACCCCAGAAGGTTTTGAGCATCTTCTATAAATAAATAACCATTCACTTAAACCATGGAGAAGGAGGCCTTTTTTTCAGGCTGCAGAATGAAATCCATCTACAACTTACCTGGTTTTAACTCTACTTTTCCACAGTGTTGCAATTTCCGAGCAAAGGCGTATTTTATTCCCAGTTTAATTCACACAAACCCATTTTTGTACAGAAAACCGCCACGAGAGGGCATCCTATTTCTTTCTTTCTTCAAATCTCTTACTCTGGGCCAGTATTTTCAGAGAACGTTCTTTCCATACTACTTTGCACCCGAATATTTTGCATTTATATGCCTTCTCAACCACTCCCAAATACAAAAATAGAATATGACAGCTCAAACCAAGCCATTTGGCATTTGTGATGTTCAAGGAGCATTTAAAACTAAAGCTATTACACCTATCAGAACTGAAACAAATGGAGGGTAAAGAGATTGCACACCAGCACTGCACTAATAAGCTGAATTTTATGAGGAAAGACTGCACACACTTCACTCACGGTACAAGTACTCAGCATGTTTAAACATCAGTTTCTAAATACTGTATTTAGCACACAAACAAAACATCCCACTCATACATCAATTTCAAGGCAACAACACGATCTCAAACAGCATTTCTTAAAGCAGCTTTTATTTCTGCTACATCATTTGATTAAACTGTGCAACTGTGAATGAGTTGGTAGGTCTCATTCATCAGTGCGTCCCCATAGAAAGGGTATTCATCAATTCCAGGATAAATAAATTCCCACCGATTCCTCTTTCCATTGTTCAGGTAGTTAAATTTATTACTGTAAATAAATCCACTCACAATTGCAAATTGAATCATAAATTAGGCCAAACTTTAAAACCTAATAATTAATCAAGTTTTGATAATGCAATTTGCTTATCATTTTGTCTCCATAGCCAAGCCAGAGGTTTGTGAGAAGGATCTCAGCCCTGCAGCTGTTTCTTTTAGCTCTTCCAGGTGGCACTGGAGACGTATCAAGTCTTTCATTGCTGCAGATCCTCTGAGTATGTGGCTTAGAAGAGGTGAGTATATCTTCATGAACTATGCATATACTTAGCATATAGCTTATTTTATTTAATTAGCTTATTTAATTATCTTATTTTATTTATTTATTTATTTGTTTGTTTTACCTTAGAGATTTGGTAATGCCCATCCACTGACCCTCAGATGTACAGGTAAGCAGGTGCTAGCAACATGGTAAGTTCTTGTTCACACTGACTGCTACAGGAAACAAGGAAAATTATTTATGACATTAACACCAAAATATGAAAAGACAGGAAAAGATACCTTTCGCTGTAACTGATCTGCACCTTCAGCCATCTAAACAATATGAAGAATCTGACCCTTCTGTACCTTTGAAAATTTTGCCACAGATTTTCCTTAAATTCCACAATCCAGGTTTCTCGCCACTGCCCTGACCATAGTGGAAGGCCATTTTGGCTGAGACAGCTATCATGCTCTTTATCACACCCAGTACAAGAGAGATGGAGCTACTGGAGGGTCCCCACTGAAGGGCCATGGTGATTAAGGGACTGGAGCTGGAGCATCTCTTATACGGGGGAAGGCCGAGAGAGCTGGCACGGCTTAGCCCAGAGAAGACAAGGCTCAGGGGGGATCTCATCAATGTGTATAATTGTATGAAGGGAAGGTGTAAAAAAGGGATTTTTTCAGTGGTGCCCAGTGACAGGACAATAGGTATTGGGGACACACTGACACACAGGAGGACCCACCTGAACATAAAGGAAGCTTCTTTTTTTTTTTAACAGTGAGGGTGACTGAGTAATGCCACAGGGTGCCCAGGGAGGTTGTGGGGTCTCTACATATATATACACGTATGTTTAAAGTAAGTGAACTGTAAGAATACAATGCAATGACCTGCATTTCCGTTAGAAACAGCAAAAGTTACTTACCTGTTAATTTTCATGTAACCTTGTTTCTTCTTCAAATGAAGGACAAAAGCATGCAGGAGGAGGAACAACTGGAAACAGTCAAAATAACATAGGTGGCTTTTCACTAAACTGCATGGACACGGCCCTGATCGCACAAACTGTTACAGATTGGGTGTGCAAAGAAAAACTGACAAAGACATCAACAACTATTAAGTGCACTGCTTCCTTCACCTTGTTACATTCCATTATGGCCACACACCTCTTTTCTTATACATTTCTCTATGCACAAGGGTTACATTCAGCCTGTGCTCCTCCATTTTTATACTGTATACATGTTTGTTCTTTATAAGTCACTCAGCACCACACTGACTTTCTTAAAAACATTATGTCAGGGATCATTCCTTTATCCAGAGACTGTGAAGTAAGGAGTGACAGCAGGGGGAGCACTTGGCATGAGCAACGCTGGAAAGAGCATGAAGTGCTACACCCACTTTTTCACCCTCCTTAAACACAACAAGTTTGTGGGTGACAGTGAAGCAAAGGTTGAGGAAGAAAAAACAGAAATGAGGAATGAAATACCAGTTCCCATATCTCTCTAAGCATAAAGAGAACTCTGGCTAGAGGTTAACAATACTTCATCATTACCACCATTATCAGGGATACCTTTCAACATAGCAGCATTGATTGAGATTAGACATCCAGAAAGGACAAACATTGGACATCTGGGTCAACCTGAGGAGCTTCAGCTACTAAAAGAATCTGATCTTTCTGCATCTGTCTTGAACACATTTCCTGGCATCCAACTTGACTGATTTACCTAGGGGGATTAATCCCAAGGTCTACTTGAGACTTCAAGTAGAATGCTTATTGGTTGACCAGCAACCAAAGGTCCATAAAATCAGTGCATTTTTGCTGCTCTAAAAAAGAGTTAAGCTAGAAGTTTGGAAAATACCTGCAATAGCCATTAATATCTGGGATCTCAATATTTCTTTGAGCCCAGCAAATGAGAAATCCATCCAAATTCATATCTCCTCCAACTCATGGCTGCATCTCAAAACCCCTAGAGCAGACACAGGGGATCTTTCTGCAAAAGGAAAGCAAAACAAAACAAAACACTTCTACGGTCTGTCTTCAGAAGAAAATTCCTTAGCAGAGGCTTTTGAAGACACCAAGTCTGGCATTTGCAGAAGCTGTTAAGGGTTCAAAGTTTCTAAATAACACGCTTAAATACCAATGACATGCCTATGGTAATGTTTTCTGCACTTCAGCATCATTCCTGCAAATGGTCACCAAACAGCATCAAAGCTCCACCAGATAACAGTCTGAAGAGCTACAGCTGCCTTTTGCAGATAGCTCAACAGCTCTTTGGAGTATTTGGTACTGACCGTTGCACAGACGGTTCAGTTCACGTAATTTATACAAAGCAAGCTGAACTTTCAGATTCTCTCTTCCTGCTTGCCCTCCAGCACACAAACATGTATGATGACTAACAGAGCTAGTCTCTCAGACAAAACGAAAACCTTTCCAGGAGTTACACATTCGAATGTGGCACAAAAGCCCCAAATTTTCTATCACAATTTCTATTTCAGCATTCATGAAATGTTTACTTCCTCCTTCTCCGATGGGGAACCAGAACGTATTAAGTGCAGAAGTTACTAATGCAAGAAGTAGCTTAACAATACACACTCGCTTTGTTACTGCTAACAGGTAAGCAAGTCAGAATAAACATAACACACAAGTATACAAAGAGTCCCCAAAATTTTATTTAGAGAAACATGTTCAAATGCAGCATTGAAAACAGAGAGAGTGGAATGCAAATAGTCAGAGAACTTAGGCTGAATTATTTTTTCTTTGATAAACTAGCACCATTGAATCACAAGTCACAGACTAAATTATTTCTAGAGGTGTACAAAACCTCCACCATTATAAAATTTCTATGAGTTCTATTAAAAATTGGTTCTCAATTTACTAATCCTAAAGAGATGAAAGCAGTCTGAAATACAAGTTTTCATATCTACTCATTGTTACCCATAAAAGACAGTTTATTCTTAAGTCTAAACATCCTGATCAAGGGGAAACATGTCTAAAAGTCAGCTTCACAAGTCTTTACAAACTAAACAAGTAAGAAAGATCTACTGTGTTATAAATAGACACAGTACAATATGTACAAGTCTGATCTTACAAAATAAGAGCTTCCTAGTCCATAAAAATACTAACTCAACTACAAAATTTTCTTAGTGTTTAGTCAAGCTGTCTCAAGCAATCACAATATCAAATTCCTAAAACATCGATTTGTTCCATAGCACAGCAGCTTGAACATGTTCACAATGGGAAAGAGCTCAACACTTCACCATAAAACTGATTTCTAATCTTAATTTCCCACGCAAGTTTAGTGGTAACATTAGTGTTTGCTATCTATTTTAATGTCACAAGACCTTTACATATTTCTAGACTGTGTTTGAACTATTCAAAGTGCTGAAAGTGCGATCAAAGAATAGAGTTTTGTACTAATTTTCCAGTACACCCTTCTCTGGCACTGGCAACAATAGCCAAGTATTTATTGGTCTGTGAGGTCAGAAAGGCACGTGCTCATTTGTACATGCTGAGGGTAAGCATGCACGGATACACATATGCACTTTGCTTTAAAGACCTGCCCCTAAATATTAAAATTCTTTTTTTTGAGTAGGGATCTTCGAGATTTCCTTACAAATGTTTTAAGGCAGATGCCTGGAATTCATAAATACCTTGATACAAACTGCTTAGTATGACTGAGATGGTGGTTGGTTTTAAACTTATCATACCCAAGTATTGCTCTGGAGTACAGAGAAACAAAGTCTATGCTCTTTCACTCTCTTTCAAGTGACGTCCAGGTTACAGCAGCCCATGTGATTTATCATTTCATTTCAGTTAACACAGCGTTTGTGAGCATACACATATACGTAACATTCCCTCGGTATTTGTTCTTCTATTGGAGACCATCTGCAGTCTGAATGAAAATAAAACTATTTGAAGAATGTTCCAAGCAATATCCTTTTGTACTTACACATACAAGTACAAGAAATAACAAAACTTAACTGCGCCTCAACCAGAATATAGACTTTCACCGATACGCAAATTAACATCGCTTCCTTTTCACTTTCCTTCCCTACAGCAGTCTTCTACGACATGCATCATAATAACTAGTGCTGTTAAAAACTAAGAACATATCCCTCTTGACAAAGTTAACAAATTTTTCTAGTGGGCACATTGGCTTGCTGAAACGTTTATAATAATCCTTGCAAAACGAGGTTTGGAATGTGACATCGGCACCATTATACAGGATGCGGATAAAGTGTTCTTTGGGTCTCTTCCCATCCTGCCACAGCTCAAAAACTAATCTGGCAGCAAATCTTGGAAATCTGGCCTCTGTAATGCCCAAGGCACTAAGAACAGGTGACAGTGTGACATCATGTGCAGAGTAGAGAACAAATACTTCTTCTTTCTTGCCTTCTGCAATCCGCTGCAGCCGATTAACAGTCTGGTTGAGGAGAGGATGAGTAGCCAATAGTGCATACAAGAAATAAAGTTTCTTTTCCTGTCGTTCTCTCTCATCCTCCAACTGATGCCTTTTGATTACTTTGAAGTGTTCCATACTAATGCAGCCAGTTTTGGTACATGGAAAACTGACATTGTGGCAAAAATAGCACAAGAGAGAATCGATTGGGTTAGAAGCCCTCAACTGCCTGGTGGGAATGCCTACAATCTTTGCCATATCCACATATATTTTCTCCAAATCATTGTTTTTCACCCGTAAACTGTACTGTCTGCGCTGTTCCTCTTCTAGGTAATGGTTTCGCATAGGACAGTCGCAGCTTCCAGAGCAAAAAATGGTGCTCCACTGATGCCTCATGTTAATTTTCTTCCAGTCAAAATCTGGCAAAAAGGTGTAGAGCAGCGCCAACGCACTCTGCAGGGTTCGACTTTTTCCTGTTGTCTCCAAGTAGAGCTGCTTTGCTGTCCAGTCACTCAGAAGCAGCTTATGTTTGTTTATATAAATTTCTTGTAATAGTTGTCCATTTCGCAAGTGTTGTACAACCCCTGAAAGAGAATTTTTTAAGAAATTACAACACATGATTAGAATGTTCTCAGTTTTGGAGAAAAAAAAATAACACAGCTAGCAGTCTTACTGACAGATGAACAATTAGTTAAAAGGTTATGAACTTGAAAACTTAAGTTCACCTATGCTTGACTATTAGGAAAATTGCATTAAATGTGAGATATCTGCTATTCTTCAGTATCTCCCAGATTCTAGGAGCTAAAGTGAGATATAGATGGTGGTTCCATAAAATTTGTTTAAAACCTTAGTGGTTTAACATTTGTTCTTTGGACTAGAGACACAATATAGACTGAATGAGTCTGACACAACTATATAGGTAAGACAGTTATGAAGATGGATCCAGACTGCACCTGAGTCAGGCTTTCGGACAGGCAGTGAATGCTGTGCTCCCTGCAAAGTTATGGCAGCCAGTAAAACTACCAGCACTCAGGAAAAGAATACACAGAACGTAAACTAGTGGGTAAACTCACAAAACAGAGTGGTGAGGTGTGACAATGGCACCAAACTTCCTTCTCCATCTTCCTTCAGGGAATACTCAAACTGCTTGATAATTCATAGGCTAATGCTCTGCCTTTTCCACCTGGAAAGGAAGAGGGTGCGCATCCCTCCCACACGCCAAGACCTCTACTCCAGAATCCACCTTGCTTGTGTTATCCTTTCACAGCAGCGAAGCAACAGGCGTAAACCCTGTATGACTAGAACATCTATATGACTTGCAACAGGCAATAGGAGCCCCAAATACCAGCTCAGTTACAAGCTGTGTGCAATGATGAATCCGTTTTCACACAAAACGTGCTGTGTTAGGAAGAGTTCCTTGGGAACCTGAATAGATTTCTCGCGATGTCTCACTTTGCAAGATCTGACACTGGCCTAACACAAATATTTCTTCTGACAGGATCCCAGAACACATGAGGACTTGACAGGCAAATTTTGGACTAAAAAATACAGGAGATTCCTGGAAAGACAGTTGGTAAGAGGAAAACGGTGCTAACTCCCCAAATCTTCACCTCTCTTTTCATTCTCCCTTGTCAGGCCCCAAACCCACTGACTGCCCTGATCCACTGTGATATGCTCTTTCAGTCATTGTTTTTTAAGATAAAAAGAGCAACACAGTAAAAGCAAGGTGTGGGAATACAATGGAATGGATCATTATTAAAATGTAAAAAGACACAGGAGAATAGAAAAGTATCATTAATGTGAATTTTCAAATTAAATTAATGAACGTTGAAGAGAAAAATCCACATGTGACTAACCCTTGTCTCAATCACATTTCTACCCAGTTGTGCAACAGTATGTTTCCACGTTTGTGGGAAAGCACTTCTGTATTTTTATTTTTCACCCACAAATATGAATACACGCAGAAAAATAAATGCAAGCAAACACACACAAACCAAGCGTGACCAACCTGTAACAGAACTGGCAAGCCTGGTTTCTAGAAATGTTACCACTTTTGCGGTAGAGAATCTAATACTTTATTCCTACCCCAGCATAACCTAGGCTATCACCAACATTAGAAGCTTCCCATAAAAAAGCATTTATTTCAATATAAAGAAAACCAGAAGGTCCCTTTTCATGCAGACTGTATTTAACAGAGCAGAGGAAAAGAGAGAGCTGCTACGGAAACTTACCTGTCTGGGTAAGCTCTCCCATTTCGCACAAAGAATGACTGGGGTAACGAGGCAGGCTGCTTAGGGAACCATCCATTTGAGCTGCAGATCCTTTGGACATATGTTTAATGAAAGCTTCAAGCTGAGGATGGGAAGGTTTCCTAGAGAGGTAAATCAAAATGTGAAAACTTCCAAAAGCATATGGGAAAACAGCTCAAGACAGTCAAGTATTCCAAGTATGTCAGCTCAGAAATTTCATGGTGTGAGGTTATTTCCCACTGAAACAACATCTGCTCTTACTCAGGACTTTTGCAAGTATGCAAAAAAAATCTAATTACTTACTAACTACCAAAAAGCTATAGGGAGACTCACATCTTGTCATGTTAAAATTATGATACCTTTAGGTAAGTAATTTGGAAAGATTTCTTTGTTTGGTTTTTTGTTTTGTTTTTGTTTTTTTTTTAAAACTCTGTCACTAATACTGTTGTGAATTAAATAAAAAAAAAATATATCCTTCCCAAAAAAATACTCTCTTCAGTTTCTGAAGTACCATTGCACTTTAACACCACAGCCAAAGGCACTAACAACCTATAAAGGGGTTCAAATAACTAGTATTTTAAGTAGATGATCTTAAAGGAATTCTCAAGTTTTGCAATGTACAATGCTGATCACAATCTCAGCCTTTATTTCTAATTACTTCAGGCTTCAGATCAACTAGCACATGTAGCCTCAATTAAGTGGTACCCGGAAAGTAGTATCAAGTGGCCCCATTAAAGTTGGAAGTCATTGTTTTGGGTATTGTACTATTACCCAGGAAGAAAAAAATCCAACACTGCTGGATGCTTAAACAGAGAAGATACCCCCCCCAATGCAAGTAATGAGTACCACTGGAAAAGAGATATACACAAAAAAGTCTAGGTTAACTCACTGAAACAGAATTCAAGTCAGTGAAAGAATGCTTAGATCTCCTAAGCTGTTCTGCAAAGTTCAAATACACCACAGACTCAGTTCACTCTTGTACTTCTGGGCTGAACACTGCATATACAAAACAGTCCACAAACAATGCAATCGGAAGGTATTTAAACCTTAAAAATAAAAATAATAATAAAAGAAATCTATACTTCTACAGCAGAAATAGAGTACACAGGGATTTCTTTGTTAAGTGTCAGTGTTCAACAAGCGTCACGCAGTCACCTCTCTACTTGTGTGCAGAACTGAATCAGAAACTGTTTGGCAACGCAACTCTACCCCAGATGGTTCTCATTTTAATAGGACTTTCAGCCTGAATACGGTAAATATTTTTTTTTACGTTGCATAAAAGAAAACTATATATGTGTATATATATATATGTAAAAGAAGATAAATTTGGTCAGAGAACTTTTACAGAAGTCTGGAGTTTGTGTTATAGTGCATATTTATACTTTGCTAAAATGATGAACTGTTTTGATACAAAAACTTCAAGCCTAAAAAAACTTTCAGAGTTGCACGAACCACAAGAGGGAGCAATAACACTACTAAAGTATGAGTAAGCGTCTGGAATCACAGTAAACTAGGACAAAGACCTTTATGCTTACATAGAAGAGACAGCTGAGAAACTTCAACGAGAAAGTCCCTCTTGCACAGCTGTGCTCACAGCATGCATATACTGTGGAGGAGGGCTCATAAGAATCAGTGCCTCTTTCAACAGAAAGGTAGCTCGTTATCACATTGTTTTATGAAAATTGAATTTTCCAATATTTAATTTAGCTTCAGGGAAAAAAAACCAAAACAACAAAAAAACAAACCTTGGGAGGAAAATGTTACAATAAATCATGGTACAACTGCCTCTAAGAAAAAATGCAAAATGAGACAAGAAGCAAAATGAGAAAAAATATCAAGGGAATTTTTTCGTTTTTACTTCAAATTGAAATGAAAACCAGCCAATTTATGACGTTCCAAATCCACAGCTCCTTCTATATATCATAATTTTAACAATGCAAATGAAGATGAATATTTGAGAAGCAGAGGTACATAAAAAAGGCTTTGTTCCTTTCTAAAGCAGTGGAGGCTTCCTGTTGTACTAAGCTTCCATTAGAAAGCTTAATCCAGCTCCAGATGGGAATTTCAAACAGAACTTTTTGTACATTTCACTGTTTTCACAGCCCAGCACCGCAATCTAAAAATGGAAGCATTAAGTTGAGAAAATTAAATTAAACCCATTAACAAATAGCTTTTTAAGCTTATTACAGACGTGGCAGGCTGAACTACCAATTTTCTAAACTTTGCACTTTAAAAAACTCTAAACATGAATAAACCGTCTATCTTAATTTTCCTTAAACCTTGTTTACATAATTAGCAAGTTCTGCAAATACATGTGCAGGACAAATAAAGGAAGTGCATTATCCATTTTGCTTCTTTGCTTACAAAAACCTGAATTTTAACTGAATCAAACCCGTACTGATAAAACCATCAGCGATCACTTGAAGGAAGACAGGAAAGAAGAAAGGAAAGTATTTACCAGTGCTCTGCAAAAAGATTTATCTAAAAAGTGGCAGGCAAGATAAACTAGCATCCAAGATAAAATGATAAAATGCATGATAATTTATAAGATTATGTTCCAATGTATTAATATGGCTTTTCACACACATATGTAGATGCAAGTTACTTAACTTTGGGTTATATTATTTTTAAAGTGAGCATGAGTTAAGCACATGCTTAAGCGAATTTTGAAATATGACTGTTAGACATATTTCTGACTATACAGTCAAAGCTTACTACTTGTTAAATATATCCCAGGGGGAAAAAAACCAAACAACTCAAGCAATAGAAGTAAGAGCCGTTCTGCCTGAAGGGGACAGACATCTCAGACTACAACATACTTCAATCCTGAATGCAACCCTCACGTATGTAACCAAATTCTGAACATACCAGCAATTCTCCTAATTAACCCCATACAAATGAGCAAATAAAACCTCGTTTTTCTCAACAGCAAAATTTACAGCACCGCTCAGGCCACTGCTAACAAATGGCTCTCCCGCCCCACCCCAAGATTTCTCTTTTCTTTAGAATCTGAATCCTCCTGTTGAATTGGCCAATTTACAGATGCCGCAGGAGATGGAGTATCCAGGCAACACAGCTGAGACTGCTGGGACTGTTTGAGCAGGAAGCAGAGAAAATTACTCAGTTGTATAGTTGAAAAGACTGAAATACCCTTAAAATTTAATTTCCATAAAAGTAACCAGAAAATAAAAATGGGCTAAAGAGATACCCTTCTGTAATTTGCTAGACATTACGACGGTAAGCTACTACATTTGGGAAATGTATTAATACAAGAAATATTTCAAATTTTGTCAGAATATGGAATAGCTTTTCACCACTAGGAATAACTATACTTTTTCCTAAGTTTGAACATTTATTTCCCATTTTAATATCTATTAATTTCACCTTTAAGGATTTTATTTTTGTAAAACAAGATAAATTTTGTCCGTAACAAAACTGAGGATGCTTCTTTTCCCTCAAACAATGAATATCACTTGTCTTTTTGTTATTTACTAACCAAACACTGGGGTAATAGATCCCAGATTTAATAGTGTAGTTTTTATACGCTAGCATTAAAATGGACCAACATTTAAGCCCTTATTCATCATTAAAATATCTTATTTGCAAAGGTCTTAAAAAGCTTTAATACTGAAATGTCACCTCTTTATTGCTGCACTGTAACCAGTGTACATGGAAAAAAATCACACTGTGAAACTATTTGAACTACACCTATACTTCTGCCAGCAACTGAGCTGACATCCTTCAATAAAAATTTCCTTTTTCCTTGAGGAGTTTAGATACAAAATATAGAGTTGGGTTTTTTTGTTTGGTTGGGTTTTTTGGTTTTTGTTTTGTTTTGTTTTTTATGAGAAGCAAACCCTAACTTGATGATTGTTCTGTACTAGCACAAAGTGAGAAATATAGTAGCAGAGCGAGTATATGCATATGACACCTCAGGAAATCTGCAGGTAGATTTTGCATGGCTTAGCTATACCAGCACAATATACAGTCTCAGAAACATGCGTGAAAATACATTTATTGCATCTATTATATATGTGCTGTATATTATATAGTTACATTAAATGTAACTCGTGCAGCTCAACATTAAGTTCAAACATACTATACAGCAAAGCCTCAAATCTCGCATACCATTGTTATGGGAGGTGTTTGCACCCCACCCCCATGAGACTAACGAATTCAAGACTTCAAGGTCAGTATTTAGAAACTGCTATAAGAGACAGCAAGGCTTTCTGCCCCTGGAAGACGTGATGCTCAGACTGTTTGAGTCCATGGAAGCCTCTTTGAGTATGGGGATAGCTCTTTGACCTAATTGCCTTTGTTTAAACAAAATGAAAATTAATAATAATCATAACAACAACAACGAAGAATCACATAATGAAGACCATCGCCAGACTTGATAGCTCATTCACAGAGCAGGAAGAAAATCATCCTTGATTCTCAGGGCTACTTGGCTCAGGACCATACAGGAAAATATTGCTATTGATTTATATTGTTTCCTTGTGAAACCTGTTCTTCCTTAGTGATCTTTGTGAGCAGAAACTGCTTTTATTAAAGAATTAAAACATAAATAGAAATCAGATCTAGAGCAGCGGTTTGTTTCTCTTTTAGACCTAAGCTGCAAATAGGACCCAACAAGCTCAATTTTGGTAAAAATTCCCCACCCCTCAATCCTTATGTTTATTAATTTTAAGACTACTTTTGATCAAAATTAATTCCTTGACAGGAACAGGCTGAGATTCCTTTAACATTGTTTCCTATCAAAGCTATTGGACCACTGAACTATTGCCTTATTTCTACTGTGTACACTGTAAAATGAAGTATGTTGTAGCCTTGTTTCGTCAACAAACCACAGCATTCACTCTGTCCTATCGCTCATTAAATGGAACAACCTTTAGAACCACCTACAAATTTCAGACTACATATCTATAAAAATTCCCAAGTTCCTCTAAGTAAGATAAAGTACAGCATTTAAAAAACTGATGCGGAAAGACATTATCTTGACAGGACTACCTGCAACCAAACTTTATTTAATCATTTACATGTTCATAAAAATTCAGGAATGGCAGAAATAATGTACCTTCACCACCATATAAGATGCTATGGACAAAATAAAAAAAAAAAAAATGTTGGTCAAGTTCATGATTAAAAGAGAAAAGTGATAGAAGAAATACTTTCATTATTGAGATCAGTCACTAAGAGTCATTTCTTTAAAAGCTAAAACTGAATAGTTAAGTAGAAAACTAACAGCAGATTATGGATGCTTCGCAGAATGAAGGAGAGGTAAATGTTTTATTGTTACCTCTGTTCCTGGCCAGGGCTGTCCTCTCCCAGCTCTATACTCTAGAGTTCTGCAGGAGGTCTATATGCCCCAGGAAAGAACTTGTGGAGGTGGACATTGATACAAATGAGATATTGATATTTTTTTTCTTCCCAAATGGCATTTATCTATGCAAATGTCCCCTTTGTTAGCAAATGCAGAATTTGCAAAAGCCAAGAGGACCAAAGTTCTCACAAGGAGCTGCAGAACCCTCAGTGTGTCACTTGGTGAGTAAACATGACCATGCCAGACACACGCCAACCTCCTGACAAATGAGCATGACCTTTTTGTAATCCCATCATACCAGATTCTGTCTGCTAACTGTACCAAAAGAAAGCCCCTTTTCTCTTTACTTAAAATGCAAAAAAAATTATTTTATAACTTCAAGTAAAAATAACATGTTTTCTGTGAAGTTTAAGCTGACAAAAAAAATATTAGATCAAAGGACTATACTGTTTCCTTTTTGGAAGGCAAATGACTGGAAAGAGCCACTGAAAACAGCAATAGATTATTGTAGTTTACAAAAGAGCTCCTTAAGACAGCATTAGTACTGCTTGGGCTTATTTATTCGTAAAGGTCTTACAGCCTTTACATTTTCATATCAAATTATAGCGATCCAGTCTACTTCACTGCTCCTCGGAGTCTTTAGAGAAGTCAGAAGACGCCTCAGGAGACCTTTCTTCACCTAATTCTGGTCTGGATCATGCTTTGACCTCGGTCCAAGTCAAATGCACACTTCCTTTAGCTCACAGTACAATACTTCCCTCTCCCACACTTTTCTCTCCCATTTTTCTGGCATTTTTAAGACATGTATATTGAACCTAAAATTCAAATATTTGTTACTAAGCTTCTTATGATTAACATCAACACCTCTCAAAATGCCTTAAAGCGTATGCGTATGCTAATTAACCTAGCATACTATCAAATTATAGCAGTCTTCTGAAATCATTTTAGCATCTTCCAAAAAGCATTTCTTCTCTATCTTGCATACAAACTCAAAGAAGAAAGACTGCATATTTTTTTAGGTTTTGACACTATAAATACAAAGGAAAAAAGAAGCAGGAGATTAATTTATTCCCCCATAAGCAAACACTACAATGAAAGGATTTTCATAACATCATTCAATTAATTTTCTTCAGGAAAAAAGTATATATTATTCAGTTCCCTTTGGAAATTTGCATCCAGAACAATGAAAATAATAATATTAATTGAAGTTTGAGATGGAAGAAATCTCCAAAGCATTTAATCCATTTGCTTATATTCATTCCACACTTATATGTCACAATCCATAATTCAAAAAACCGAAGCATGACCTCAAGGCTATTTTGCATACCCATTAGAAGTCCATGGGGCTGTAGCATAATCTGCTTAATTAATGAATTCCATCAGCTGAATGCCAAGTCAAATAAAGAACAGACTGAATATGAGCAGCATACTTATCTGAAACTAAAGTCCAGAAAGCTTAAACAAGCCAGACTTTCAATCAGACATCTCAACTTAATTATACAGCATCAAGAAACCTTCAGTTCAAAGGTACCAATTACATACCTTCTAATACTCTCAGTATAAATACGTTTACAATCAAGCACCAAATTTACATCACAAAGGAATATAAGCCTGACAGCCAAATGCAGCAAATAGCTTCCTGATGTTAAAGTAATAAGTCTTCCATTCAAAACAATGGTAGAAACATAACAATTCTAGCTCTATTCAGAAAGGTCAGCTTTAACACATCTGTACGAAATGGTAGAGAGCCAACTCCTCTAATCTTTCTGCTGCCCTTTCAAAGTTGGCCAGGAAATTCTATTTTACATAAACGTAGTTCTCAAGCAGACAAGGCCTTTTTGGTTGTCCACTCACTTTTAGTGGCTGTGAATGGATGTATATCTATACATTGATGTTCTAACGCTTCATAAATCAGTAACAGCCAAGGGCAGATACACTGCCAGCCTCCTCACACCCTGACACCATCTCCTCTTAACTGCTTGACTTGGTCATTCTGGTGGCAGTGCCAAAAGCTGCACTACTTGCTTGCCTTTTATGGGCAGTTTTCCTGACTCCAGGACCTTCATCTGGTATTCCTTGCCTGAAAATGAAGTGGAAATAGCTATAAAAGCTTCTCTGACAAAAACAAAACTGAGGTCTCATCTGGCACTGTATTGAGAAATACAGCTACTCATCCAACTTTGTCCCTTGCAATTAACATCTTTGCATAAAGTTCTCTCACATACACTCTAACGTGACAGATATTGGACAAGATCAGAAGAACAGAGCCTTTAAGAACTCCAAAAAGAATCTGGATCATATTTCTTTACTTAGTATTTCATGCTGAAAATAATCTCACCCCTTAAAGGCAGGTCATTAAAAATGTTATCACAGCTATTAGCAAATGATTCATTTTTCATCTTGTTAGAGAAATTAATTGCCCACTCAACTCTGTGGCAGAGATACGTGGAGTTTGCTCTCCTGTCTGCAATCTCAGGGCTGAGTATCTAATTTCAGGAAGCCAGCTGGGTTGCAACATCTAAAGAGCACTGTTGGGCACCTCTCAAAGAATTTAGACTTCTCTTGGAGGATGTTAGATAAGACCACTGAATGCCACTTCTTGACAAAACAAGCATTTTTGTGGAAGTTGAAGTATCAACAAAGAAAAGAAGCAGCCAACATTACAGCAGAGGAAAGTTGGGTTTTTTTTTTAAAAGGTCCCAGACCACTATCACTTATAAACCTCGTTTTGGGTGGTGTTCATAGACAGGCATTCCAAAAGACTAGTCTCCTTTCAAAAAAAGGAGGATTTGGTTTTGCTCCATCGGATTTGATACTTGTACTAAGCAGCTAAGAAAAATGTAAGTACATATATGCACTCTAAAACCAGTTTGAATCTATTTGAATCTGCTAAATTCAATGCCATGTTCACTGTAAAAAGCAGATTGCTTGTGTCTATTGTGCTTCCCATTTTACTCTTAAAAAGGTCTACATTTGAATTGATGGAGAGCAGCCCTGAGGAGAAGGACTTGGAGCTGTTGGTGGATGAGAAGCTGGACGTGAGCCAGCAATGCGCGCTCACCACCCAGAAAGCCAACCGCATCCTGGGCTGCACCAAAAGAAGCGTGGCCAGCAGGTCAAGGGAAGTGATTCTGCCCTCTACTCTGCCCTCATGAGACCCCACCTGGAGTACTGCGTCCAGCTGTAGGGCCCTCAGCACAGGAAAAACAGCTTCATGTCCATAACAATTAGGTATGACATGGACCTGTTGGAGTAAGTCCAGAAGAGGGCCACAAAAATGATCAGAGGGCTGGAGCACCTCTCCTACAAGGACAGGCTGAGAGAGTTGGGGTTGTTTGGCCTGGAGAAGAGAAGGCTCCAAGGAGACCTTATAGCAGCCTTCCAGTACCTGAAGGGGGCCTACAGGAGAGATGGGGAGGGACACTTTATCAGTGAGTGTAGCGATAGGATGAAGGGTATCGGTTTTCAACTGGTAGAGGGGAGATTTAGATTAGATATTAGGAAAAAATTCTTCACTGTGAGGGTGGTGAGGCACTGGAATAGGTTGCCCAGGGAAGCTGTGGATGCCCCATCCCTGGAGGTGTTCAAGGCCAGGCTGGATGGGGCTTTGAGCAGCCTGGTCTGGTGGAAGGTGTCCCTGCCCATGGCAGGGGGGTTAAACTAGATGATCTTTAAGGTCCCTTCCAACCCGAACCATTCTGTGAGTCTATGAACATATTTTAGCTTTCTTCAGAAAAAGATGCAATTTGCTGATCATTTTCTGACAGCCTTTGTGTCCACTACTTTATGCATCTAGTTAACAAACCTCTTTAATCAAGCTTCCCATCACCTTTACAAGTACGAGATGAAACTATACTTAATAATTAGTTTCAGGTATTCTTTCATATCACTTCAGCATATTTTAACAACATTCCTACTGTGCTATATTACTACTGCGTTTGGGTTTTAATATACTTGGGCCAGAAATTGACACAGGACCAGATATGAAAATGTAATTGCTGCAGACTAGCTAGTCACAAACCGAAGGGCGTACCGTAATCCATCTCCTCCTTCAGAGAGATTCTTTTCTTAAAAGCCCACTGAGGAAAAGCTGAAAGGACAGAGTATTTCAGATATAAAAGATAAAATCAGAAATGCTGTTGATGATGGTAAGCTACTAAAATTTTAACGAACACGGTCCATGAATCTATCAAAACAAGAAACATGCATTTGATATATCTAAGTCAGGAATGCACTTTCACTGTGCCATTAACACTTCCAGCATGACAGAGTAAAGCCGCTTCTGAATAATTCTACACCAGAAAAGCAAGAACATCATCCCTTTGAAGACAGATTCCATGCTATTCTGGAAAAAGGTGTTTATGGTACATCTACACTGCTTTCTATACCAGTAGATGAGGAGACCCACTCTGCCTCTTTTCCCAGGTGCACAAAGCAGATGCAGCCCCGACTCACTGAAATCTTTATACCTGACACTGTTGAGTGGGCAGTAGTATAAAGCTGTACATTTGCTTAGAGGTTTTGCTAACACATCTGATAGAATTAAAAGAAAAATCTCAAGAAAAACTAAGTATTCAGTAGGTTCACTGGAAAGTCCTCTGAAAAAAAAAAAAAAAGTAATACCACAGATCCTACTTAAAAGGAGAAAAGAAAAATATATAATCAAGAAACCTAGGACAAAGGTTGGCAATTTGCATCATCACTGTTTATTTCTACACTATAATTTATCTTTATCAATGAGCAAACTCTAAACACAAAGGTTCTTCCACAAGTAAGAGAAGCAATTCACACTACATCTACAGCTCAAACTGGTTCAGGTATGAAGACAAGCATCAGCAAGCGACAAAAACATGACATTAGACAGAAGCACACTATACTGAAACAGAAAGGTAAATGAAGTTTTAATGGCAGTCAGACATAAATAACTTAAGTGTGACAGTTTTAAACAGCAAGCGGTAACTACAGGAAAAGGGTAGTTTTCAAGTAGCAAACAGTGCACTTTCTGTTTTACTTGTATTTTAATACTTAAATGTAAAAATCCCTTCCCTCCCCCCCCCCAAAAGTGCTTTGATACAAATCATTAATTTAAGGAAACTCTGATAACCTCTTTTTCTGAAAAATCAAAAATAATAATATCAAACAAAAATTTTCCTACAGCAGTGACCAACTGAGATCTTTTTGTATTCACCCAAAAGGATGGGTGATTAGCTGAAATGGAAGAGGCATTCTCAAACACTGCACTTACATTTTCAAAGTGTGTAGAAGCTTATCTAAGAGGAATGGTAACCTCAACATTCAACTAAATAGCTTTTGCTATTTTTGCAGAAATACCAAGAATTTCTTCTGGTCTGAACTGGTAGCAAGTAATAGGTCCTGTTTCAAAGGAAATATTGTACACCAATGATACAGCACTGTTGGTTTTCTTTTAACCCACCACAATACACAAACATCAGAAGTCACAACGTACTTCAAGCCGCACAAATTGTTTCCTGAAGAGGAACAAAATAATTATCAAGCAAAATACACACTTAGTAATGATAAAAGCTGAGAATTTTACCTGCTAGGCAGCAACATACAGTCAATGTCAGGTCTCTTTGTCTTGGGAATGGCATATAGTGGATACCTATCGCCATGTCGAATCAACACTTGAACTGACACCAGCTTAAAATAATGAGGTGCATGACCTAAAGAGAAGGGGAGGGGTGGAGGAGAAAAGAAAAAAAAAATGTAAAAAGTTAAGCGAATGTTACCCTAAATCTTTCCCTTGCACACTTTTTCCTTTTAGAAAAAAAAGCAGGTATAATTGGCTTGATAGCTTTGGTGTTGCAATGAAAGAAAACCTCTGTAAGAAATTATAGCTTACTGTCCCAAGAAAGATTTCACTTTAAATTGCAAGACAGCTTATTCAAGACTCAGGTTCTTCATAGTACCTCTAAAGTCCAACAACCATACAAGCCATTATTCAAGCACTGCTCTCTGCCAGCTTGGTAAGGCTACTTTACGCTTACGATGCCCCTCTTCTGGACACCTACCATAATGACAGATTTTGCAACGTGCCTAATTTGGAGGTTTTTTATATACTAGTTTGTGATTAATTTTATATACATTAGTGGGAAATGCTAATGAGGGAATTCATTCAGGCTAACCTGCTGCTGCAGCCGCTATAGGGTGAAGAATACAAACATGTCTTCTAGGTGTCTGTGTCTAATGGTTTGGAGTGCCAAAATTATTTACTTGCGGTTGGGTTAGGTTTTTTTTTCAGAATTCCAAGTCAACTGTTCTTCAGACGTTAATAATGTAATTTCTAATGCAGCTCACTTCGAATAAGCATTATAATTCAAATATCATTCCCACCCCTTTCACCTTTTAGGCCTCCAGTTGACCATTGACCAGAAGCAGAATCATTTCCAAAAATCAAGACAGAGAGGATACAAAGGGAAGGAAAGAACAGCATATTTTGAATGATTTAACATAATTCAGCAACCAGCTGGCGTTTGCTGTACCTTCTCCAGGCACCAAAGAACTGACAATGCCCAAAGTTACCGTTTCCAATGACAGCACATAGAAGCAAGCAACTAAACTGTCGTTTGCATTCACGAAGCTTACCTTCCATGCTGCGTTCAGCAATGGTAGGAATATTGCAGTAAATATGAGCTTCATAAACAGGATCTATTGCAGGAGGCTCAGTCAGCAAATCAGGCATTATTCTCTTTCGGCTTTTAGGATTCAGACCATCTTCCCTGATGGGGTTTACTGGGATTAAATGCACTGAAAGATACAAAACATAGAGCATATACATTTAGGAGGGTTTAAGGACATATAGGACTATGACGACTTTTTTTTTTTTTTAAAAAAAAGTAATTATGCACAATGTCTATGGTTCCCATGAAGGGATGCCACTCCACAGTTTAGATCTTTGTTCTGAATTTTTCATGATTTACATAGTCAAGAAGGCAAGCCCAGAGAGCTCTTTAGTAAAGTCAATGCCTGGCTAAGCCTGCAGAAACCCATCTGGATGGAGAACTACTCTGCCTTTTGCACTCCTCTTGAAGCTGCTTTTTCTGTCACTCTCTCACAAAGCTCTATGAGCATGAATAGGAAGAAAAGGGCCATAACAGGCTCCTGTCTCTCATCATTTTACTTAAAAACTGACACTGAAGGACATCAGCAAAAGACACGGCACAGTCATGATGGCACTACAAACCATCGGGAAAACGAAGTAGTCAGGGTTGAAGGGGCTGGACTGTCCATCATTTTCCTGATCCCTGCCCTTACGTGGCTACCTTGCCAGCCTTAAATAGTCTGACTCACCTAAAGAAAATGTACACAAAATGTATTTGTTAAAATGTAACTGATACTACCACAAAAAATATTAAGCACAAAGAAATGCAATTAATGTTTACACACAGCAGAGAAATCAACAGAAATACCACCACTAGTCTTCCAACACACAGAAGCATGCTGAAGCATATCTGAATTTAAGGCCAGGGTTGTACTGACGTCCTTTTAACTTGTCTTGATGTGAAAGCACTAGTTAATTTATGAGCCTTACAAGACTACACTTGTCATAACGAATGCCCGCTTTTTTTTTTTCCTCTTAGTACCTTCTGGTATTTGAACAGGGCAGATTTAGAGGTGAAAATGAGGAGGAAAAGTGTTTGTATTTTTACCCCATGAGTCTTCAGTGGTGAGAAGAGAAAAAGAAAAAAGAAAGAAAGAAAAGATGAGAGAACAAATTTTGAAGCAGAATTTTATTAATTCTTCTGGGTCAGTTCCTCAGTTACATCTTTACTCCCAAACCTAATTTTAAGAGTGAATTTGTTCCACAATAGAGTTGTACAGACAAAGAAAACCAAAGCAGACAGCAAACCGAAGTGAAACACACAAAGGTTTTAAGAGCACAAAGCTGTTAATGTAACACAGACTCTTCATTCTTACACTACAATACACTACTTTAAATATTTTTATGTGGTTTCTCTTTGCCTGCCAAAACCAGAATTCAAGCATTTTCCATACCCTTGCTGGCACTGTTGACATGGCTAATACTCGCCAAGGGCAGCGACTTGAAACTTCTCCTTAAACTGTTTCAGATTTTGCATACAACTGCCCACAGGACTGTGCTTGGTGAGAGTATTAACTGTAATTTTGACTTTGGCCACTTAAACCGCAGAGCTCAGCTGCCATTCCAGCATTTATTTATCAGGTTCATTTTGTAGCTCCTTCCATGCTAAAACTCACGTTACCATGAGACATTGCAAACCACTGACCGAGGACCTCTGGCAGTAACACAGAGCCTTGGCAGTATCTATCAGAGGCTGGTAACTCTGGCTTGAAGGGGGCTTGCAGCAAATTTGTATTTGGGGTATAACTCCCAAACCTAAGAATGTGTTTACAACAGTTGCTGCAAATAAAGAGCATTACAAGACAGTACTTGCCTGAAGAGTATAAATGGGAAATTACAGCAGTTATGTTATATTGGTCAAGTTTCCTACGCAGAAAAGGTCAGGAGCAACAACTTTCAGCTTTCTGTTAACACATTTCTTCAGAACAATGCACAACGTTGCTACTGCTCACCTAATTTCATAAAAAAGTACAGAGCTGGCTCAAGTAGTCTTGGAGGTAAAAGTAACTCAATTCAGCGTTGACCCATGACTGTTTCAGAAGACAGGGGAAACCACATCCCAATAGCAACAGCTACGAACTCTGGTGCTAAAATTTGGTTAGGAGATTTAAAAGCAAAATAAGGAACCTAATTATTTATCTAAGGCAGTTTTAACTACAAAAAAAAAAAACAACCCTGAAGAGATCCCATTTTTGCACTGAGTCTATTAACTACAGCAGTCAACACATGCATACGTTATCTTATTAAGATCGAGCCTATGAATCATGAGGCCAAATATTTTGTTTGCAGATAGCAAGCCTCATTTCTAATCAAACTTGTTGAATAAACAGATAAATTTAAGAATAGAGATAAATGGCAGATAAATTTAAGAATAAAGAAAAGCACTAAATCTTAAAGAGAAGAATCTTCTTTATTTAAAATATTAAAAATTAATATTAAAAATAGCACCCACGGGATTATCAGATTACATGTTTGAAGTTTAAAAGGCCACCGACCGAACGCCCTTAAAAGAGACTCTTAAGTCAACACAGCAGTTATGGGTGCAACATAAAACTATTTTGTGGACTGGAAATAGACTCAGAGATTAGGAATAACAACAGTTCATGTTGTTAATTTAAAAAAAGTTTACTAAAAACTATCCTATTCTAAATGCTGCTGCTAACTACATTTATTAATTAGTTAATAATAGCTGGTAAATACTGCAGTTATTGTATAGCGAATAAACTTGGCTTATACCAGGGAAGAAGGGGAGACACAGCATTTCCCCACTAAACTATCACCCTGTCCACGTCCAAGTAGCTCAGATTGGGACTGGGCTAAAGGAGCTTCTAACTTTGAGCCCACCTGGGACAGAACCACATTGTCTGGATTTCTGAACATATTTAAGCCTCCTGATCTAGTGAAAAATGTCCTTGCCCATGGCAGGGAAATTGGGACTAGATTATCTTTAAATAATATAAATACAAACCATTCTAATTCTAATACAAACCATTCTATGATTCGACTTAAATGATTCAAATTGTTTGTAGGTTTGAAAAAGAAAATTATCAAGAAGGTAAAAAACTCCAGTCACCTAAATAAGCACTGTCATAATAAATAGTATTTACTTTGAGCATACCTGAAATAACACATACTGGGGAGAAAAAAAATTAAAAAAACAACAACCAAAACTACCTACGCAAATACCTGTGTCTTCCATTTAACTATGTTAAATAGAAAAAGAAAAAAAAGAAGCGTATTATCTCGGCACCAGTCTAGGCCATCCACTGGAAATTTCCACAAAAATGTATACCCATAAAAATAGCAAGTGCTTCAGAAAAGGGGGAAAACAGGACCAAGTACAGCTGAATTCTAGTTGGAAAGCTGCCTTCTGTTTGCTCAGCCTCAGCAGCACGCTGACCCTGAGGAGCCAACCCAGCATGGCTGGTCCTCCTCTCCCCTTCTTACAGCTCCACGCAAGCTGGAACAATCCTGGGGTTTCGGTGCTTTGGGATGAGGAGCCCAAATAACGCAGCCCCTCTTTGTGCTGCTGCCTGGGCCAAACAATGGCAGAGGTATTTTCCACACTGACAGCTAAAGTCTCATTGTCTCTCAACTCTTTTCTTACCTTCTGCCATTCCCTGGACATTGTTAGCGTCTCACGTATTTATGATGTTTTCTCCTTTCTCCCTCCCTTTTCGTTTCAAGTACTTGGGCATCATGCTCCCTTGCTGTCTTCATTTATCCTGTTTCCGAGCTGCTGACTCCTTCTTTGCACACCTCATCCTCTCCAGTTCCCTACAGCACGGAAGGCTCAATTTGTGCCTCCATTTTGGTACCCCTTATGCCACATAGCAGTTATTTAAAGCCCTTTGAAGAGCAGACTGTCTCTCTGTATCCAAGTTATTTCCTTAGCGTAGTCCTCCTCTGCTGTGTCAATCCCACCTTTGTCTCCCAACTGGAGTTTCTGGCCTGTAAGTAACTAGGAAACCTACAAGTAGCGTTGGACTGACACAGCTCACAGGAGGAAAGAAAAAAAGAAAAGAAAAAAAAAAAAGAGACCCTCATATGGAGTTGAAATTCATCTTTTTACCAGACTCTGTTCTGCTCTTTCAGCTGTAAATAATAAGATCAGAATTCTATTATATAGTTTTCACATGACTTTTTATAGCTTAACACTATTTTATAGTATTTGTTCTATTGGTTCACAGTACCACCCACTTGCCCAAAACAGAAGTCTGCCACCGTGCATATAGTCGTACTTAAAATCTTTGATTAAGGGAGTTTTTGAACAGGATCTTTACAGTACTGTGCCTTTCAAAGCTCATGTTTTACTATGACAGGAGTACAGCAATGTAAAACAGGAATGAAACAGATGATTTTGATGTGCATTTCCCACAGCCAGGGCAGTTAATAAAACATATCTGAAACATATTTGGTGATCTAATGGGAAACGTTGCCAACACTGAAACTATAAAGAATACACGAGTAGTATTATAGAGGTAGTTTGACAACAAAAAGGGAAATAAAATATATTTTATTTCCCAGTATTCATAAACTTATTTTTAAAATTAAAGAGGCTACATAGAAACTATTTTGAAACATTAATTTTGAAAAAAGTTATATCTAGGAAAAAAAGCAGGTGGCTTACAGAAACAACAAAATGAAAGGTACCTCAATGCAACTCTGCTCGGTGTCACACCAAATTGTTTGAAACACAAAGTAAATCTAAACACATGGGCTGGTACCAGGCAAAAGCAAGACCTGATCAGACAGTAAACCCAGTCCTGTGAGGGCCAGAGGGGCACTGGTCACACAGCAGAACAGCTAAATACTGCTGTAGAATCACTCCTTCAGGAATTTTTGCAGCTCCAAACTGTGATATGGTTATGTTTTCTAAGTAGAAAAAATTAAAAGGAAATAAAATCCAAACTCTGATACTAAATTTAATTAAACAAAAAACCTCCAGTAATTTTTATTCTAAAGCACAGAACCTGAAGACCAAATTTTAAAATGAAGGTAACAGTTTGACTAAGAAATGTCTCTATGAAAAAAAAAAATAGTGTCTGAAATATTATGACATACGGTTTTATTCTCAGTGAACATTATATATGACCTATTTAAAGAGCAGGAGGCTAATTTGTCTGACCTCCATATCCCCCGCCCCCCACCCCAGTTCCTGAATGCCACAAAATATACACAAAAAGACACATACTAGACAAGTAGTTTCTAAGTGAGAGACACAATCATTCAGAAGTGCTTTCAGTATAATGATTGTAACAATTACTAGGCAGCAACTAATCCCCTCTGAAGACTGTCAAGTTTATCAAATCAACTATTGTACTCAGAAGCCCAAGCAGGGAGCCGGACTGATATGAATTAGGGTTACAAAACTGACATGAATTTGACAGAATTCAGTACAGCAGAAAAACAAACACAAAGCAAAGTGCAGTTCATGCAGAAGAAACACCAAATTGAACACTAAATCACTCCATTACCAGTTTCTCTCCCTCCTGGAGTCCTAGTTTCAGCTTAAAAACAAATGTATCACCATTGTTTACCAAGAAGAAAAAGATTTATCCATGAAAAAAATTACTAACATTTACCTAAAACCAGAAAGACAGGCAACAAAACCATTTTCCATTTCTGTTTTCCCTTGTAGCTCCAACCAGCCAGAGAAGCAGCAGCACAAGTAGCCATGTTAGTCTCAGTTTTCTGACTAAACAGAGACCTGAAGTTTTCATCTTCTATAAAACAGAAGGTTCTTTCAGCCCCAAGCAAACATACTATTTAAAACAGTCACGTGGAAATGAAGCCAAACAGCAGAAATGCAAAAAAAAAAAAACCCCAAACCCAAGCCACCCCACTGTAGGTAACCTTATGCTAATTGGTGAAGAAAAGCAAATGCGCATGTCAGAGAGTACAAAAAGTTATTTATCCTTCTTCCACCTTTCGCACCCCACCCCCCCTTTCTGCTCCTAGCAGGGCAGTAACAAGGCTGCCTAGCACAGAGGAGAACACTCAGGCTGCTGAAATTCTGATGATGAACATAGACTTCTCTTCTAGTTGCTCGCTCTCTGTTAAAATGGAAGCTAGAAAAGGAGAAGCGTAGGGAAAAATACCCAGAAAAAGGCAGGAATGCTTCAAAACAAATGAGATGGGGGTGGGTGGGGGAGGTGAAGATGTGTGCAGCAAGAAAAACAATCTGGAAAAAGAAGATAAGGCGCAGGTGGGCTGAAGAGCACATAGTGCAACTGCGAAGGCAGAGGCTGCCAGTTTGGAAGCAAGGCAGCCCGGGCACAGCGCGGCAGGAGCCCCGACACCCGACCACCCCGGGCTGGACCCCGGCCACCCCGGGGCTCACGCCTGATGAGCACATCCCTAAGATCACTTTTAGAGCCCTACGTGGGATTACACAAATGCATATTTGGACATCAATGAAGTTCAAATACGCCTGTGTGACACGCAATCCACCTTCCTCATTTTATTCTTTTGTACAGCTAAATAAAGGCTTTGCAAGTCTCAGCGGTAGGATCTGTACTAACAGCGAGGGCCTTCATCCGTAACGCACAATGCCACAATCACTAATGTGCTGTATTTCAATGCTGCGTAATCACACGAACAAAAAAGGCGCATTAGCCTCACACCGGTCAAACCATCAAGTACTATTAAGAAAAATAACCATGGAGATCTTTAAAAAGGCTTTCTACACCTGTGAACGTAAGCTTCTAAGCTTCAGTTTTTATATTTATCTAAAATATAAATAGAGCTACTAAACTTTTACATGAATTTGACTTTTAATTTATTAGTCATGTGCAGTTAAACTAAACAAAAAAACTCCAGTAATTTTTTCTTTTAAATCAAACCACCTGCCCTGCAGAACCTGATGACAAATTTTAGATAGATATATATAGCTGTATCTAAAATTTGTCCACATTGAACTTATGAAGAAGTGACAGTTCTCAGTACCTCTGCAGTCTCTATCCCTTACCCATCCACATCTGAACCTACTTCTTTCACCACATCCCTGCTTCCCCTACCATTTGCCCTTCCAGTTTCTCCCCTTCTGTGTCTTCTGCCTGTTGAGGAGCAAGTGGAGCAGGGGGCCCTGAAGCCCAGATGTATTCTCTACAGACAGCTCCCCATGCAGCTCCTGCCCTTTCCACTGCAGAGCAGGTGCCAAGCTTCAAGGTTTTCTTCCCACACTGCCGCTAACACCTCTGAGCACCGCTCCAAAGGAAAAAAAAAAAGGGTGAAAGGAGCTCTGGGGGAGGTGAGTAACAGAAAGAAGAAGAGCAGGGTCCTGGGGGACACACACCTAAATTCAACCTAGAATAGCAGCAACAAAATGCTCTGCCGTGACAAATCCCTGACAAGTTAAAGAAGGTTCCTTGGAGTGTAATTTCTCCACAATACTTCGACCTAGCAATAGTATGAGTTTCGAGGTCACACAGGTACAGCTTTCAGATTGCAGCTGTAGCTGGGCAGCAGAGGTAAGCACTTCCCTTCTCGTACACTTAAAAATGCTATCAAAGCAAGGCTCTGAAAATGGATGACCCAAAGTACAGATTCATCATTGGCAGTACAAAAGCGGGTAGGAATTTCCAACCTCATGGTATTCACTGAGCAGTAAAAAGGGAGCAAACAGTGAAGAGAGACTACGGATCCCTTCCTCAGAGGTTCCAAGAATTTGCAAACGTTCAGCACTAGCGGCGAGTTCCAGACAGAGACGTGCCCAGACACATAACCCATTTGACATACATTCAGTTTCTGGGTTGCTGCTGTTGTTCTTCCTTCTGTAAGAGAGATCAGACTAATTTAGAGAATTTTCAAGGAGTCTGTTGACTTACAGCACAATCCCATTGCCAGCACCCTATGCTTCATGCTCTAAGACAGACTTTAAAAAAATATTCAGGAAAGTATTTATAAAGTAGCAGATATCATTGAATAAACATTCTTTTCAAGCCAGTGCTTCTAATCAAAAGCACAAAAATGCTTGCGATGGCAGCCTTGAATACATGCGCTTCATACTGCAGAACCCCAGATTTCTGCAGTAGCTTTCATGACAGCATATTTTGACAGCAGAAGTTAAAGCCCACTAGAATAGTTCTATTGATCCCATCAAGTAAACATAGACATCTCCCTTCCTACAGCAAAAATATCAATTACTTTTGAAGAAAACGAGAAATGCTGCAGCATACTTGTGGAACAGAACATCATATTTTGAATCCTTACATATAAAAATTAACCTGCCAAGAGAAATCGATTAAATTCACAAAGTTGGGAGGAGCCCATTTTGATCCTTGAAGGGTAAACTTCTGCATTACCTGGCTCAATATTAGAAAAGCGCTGCTTTCAAAATTCTGCTCTTTGGGGCTACATTTGTAATTCCTCCTGTTCCTTAAACTACATCTTCTGTTCCAAAGTAACAACACAGAAGTTACAGTCCCATTTCCTTCCCAAATTACTCGTGATTTACTAGAGACAAGAGGTGGATTCCCCTTTTCTTTCACTCTTGCAGGCCCAGTCATCACAGGGCCCGAAGCACCAGTTCCCTCCCTGCCCTCCCTCCACCCGGAGAGCTCAGCCCGTCAGCCTTCAACCCCAGACGTGGTGGGGATGGGAGCAAGGCAGGCAACGTGAGGAGTGAGGACCCGCTCTCCTCCAATGGGAAAAATACCCATGGGATACTTGAATTAAGATTTAGGATAAATGGATATCATTTTTTCATGGCAGAAGAGAGAATGTCAGCATTGCCTCAACTGTTCTTCAGCAAAAACCCACAGCCCCCCACGGGGACACTCAGCCCACTGTCACACATGCTGTGTGACACAGGTTTTACAATCCTCATACACTGGTGTAACATTTTGTTTATGAGAGGAGCAGTGTCATTCAAATTAAGGTACACAGGTAATGACTGTTTCCCAAAACTTCACCTGGAGCCTTGCTTCTTATTTTAATTACCCGAGACACAAGCAGCAGCCAATCCCAGTCCCCACTTGGGCAGAGCCTCACTAAAGCAGCACAGTTCGTGCCCCAGGAACGGCAGAACCCAGAGAGCAGCTTGCCCGATTCTGCATCACCTACTGGAGCGAGCACATTCGTTATTACTGTGCTAATGATACTCAACTGCCGCATCAAATTATCATCAAGTTGACCACTACAAAACGTCAGTCCAAGCCACATGTGCTGTCAATAAATACTTTAAAGTAAAGGCGGTTCAGCTATCTTTCGAAGACTGTCAAAGACCTCATTAGAGGAAAAATTGCAGCAGACAATACAACTAACAAGACCAACAGCTATAGCAACTCCCTATATTTCAGCTCACAGTGAAAATAAAAAAAAAAAAAAAACACTCTCTTTGGTTTGCCTGCTACATTTTCTCTGATATTATTTGTAACCCGAGGAAAATCACCTGTACAAAGCTGAGACAGACATATCTACTGGAAATACGAAATTTAAAGAAATGCTACCTAAAGTTTTCTATTTTCCTTTTTTTTTTTCTAGTTACTTAAGCTTTGATTTTTTAAATTTTTTTTTGTGCAATGACTTTTCTGTACTGCAGGGCAACTTTCCCCCTAGAAGTCTGAGCCACTTTTAATTAAGTAAATAAAAATGTTGTTTCTCTGTTTAAAGTGTAGGAAAAATAAGTTTTCAGAAGCATCCTGTATAACACAGGTTTACTGACAGAAAAAGGGAACTCAGGAGGGTTAGGAGGTTGCAGATGTACCTCAGTTAATCTAGTGGAAGTCAGATCTGATTGAGGGGGAATGAGTGTGGGCTCTAAACGGTTTGTTTTATTAATGTGTGTGTTTATAAGAAAACCTCATTTCTATTAGGCTACAAGGAAAAAAACCTAAGGACTTCACAATGGTCTCCTCCCATGCACAAGCTTAAATACAAGATAAACCAAATTTTAGTTGAACAAAATGGAGGTCTATAGATATGCCCCAGTATGAGCTTTCACATCACATTCCCTTCTTTCTCCCCAGAACAATCATAATATGATTGTAACTGCAAGTTGTTCAGTGCATCATAACTTTACTAATCAATATTGATGTAATTTTATTGCATGAAATGCAATCAAAAGCTAATTCTCCAGTCTAATGCTAGCTGAGTTTTCAGCCCTCTTGGTTTTCAGATCTCTAAAGTTCTCCACTGGAGATGCAAATTTCCATATGGACAATTGAGAACTACTGCAAACTGGATGCTTTTTTTAGCTGTTTTTCACAGACTTGGTCAGAAATAGCCAAATTCCCTACGCCTTTCCAGGAGTGGGTCAAGGCTTACTTGTCTGCCTATTTGCTGGACTGCAAGTTGGGAACTTTAAAGATTTTCCTCATCTCAGAACAATTACCAAAAGTAGCCTTCTGCCCACGGGGCCACAGCTCCCAGGTACTGACCCAGGGCCTTATTCCTTATCAGACGCAGGGGAAAAGGCCAGATTGCCCTGTCTGTGTATTCATGTTCAAAAATAAGTAGAACAGCTACACATGCCCACCATGCACGGTAGCTCTACCAGCTTTAAACGAGTCATACCAGGCTTTCTGAGAACAAATCTCTTATTTCCAGATGCTTTAAGCTGCGTGCTTTGATGATTTTTTTACAGGGTCCCAATCTGACTTACACAAGGAAAATAAATATGTTAAGAAAATCTTTTTTGCACCAAAACACAACATGGCAGGCCTTGTAGTGTTATGTTTTTGAGACTGAATTTAATCAGACACGTTAAATTATACAATGGGTGCTTGCATTTATTGAGTCCACACATGGCTCTGAAAAGAGCTTTATAGTTTGACGGGTTTCCCCCCCCAAGTTGTTTTTCAGTTGACAATTCAGAAGGGCATATGGCACTGTTTAAATAGCTTCCAGGATTTTCAGCTCGACAGCAATAACACCGCAATGCTGACTGCAAATCCGAGCCTTTTCAAGTTCTAGAGGACAGTCGTTTTCCACTTCTCCTCCCAAAGTGAAAAATTACTCTCTACATTTTATTCTATTTTCCTGCTACAGTGAAACTCTACATTGTTTACCATGGAAAAGATTTATATTTCCCATCAACTAAATGCACTCCTTTAAGTTAAATATATATGCCTAATAAAGCTTTTCCTTACCAGCTTCTTGCCAATTACCTCACTGCTTGGCTCTTCACTCGATTCAAAGGGAACAGGGGGAGGTTCTTACTAGACATCTAGACAAGCAGACAGATTTCCTGCTCTATAAACACATTACTCAAGTTAGATATTGTTCATGCTCTGGGTTATTTAATGACAAGATGCAAAAAAAGGCCCACCACTGCTTAGGATGAAGCAGTTATGTTGGTCCCTTGCCTACCACAGGCTCATTAGGATTCACAAATGAGAAGTGTTACATACGCTGCACCACGATGCTATAAAGGAAGTCATCCCTATCGATGTATCTGCGTAGCTGCCATGTCTCATCAGGCTGGGAGATGACTTCGACTATATCAAATCAGTGTCCTGAAGGCTACCAAACAAGACTCAAATATACAAAGACTAAGTAGGGTTTTTTATGGCCTGAAAGCATGTTTTTTATAAACACAGTAGATCCCGCCATTATTACTTACCTAACAAGATTCATGAGCACTACAGTAAGATTTTAAAGCTCTGTCCTGCTTCTGTCTACAGAACTCGGCAACTGGTAAATGAACTAATCCAGCTGAATTGTCCTAGAACAGATCTTCAAAACAGCTTTTATCAGCTGTGTTCAGAAACCGTTGGCAACTCTTCCCATTTCCATAGCATTGTCTCAAAATAAAGGTCAACATGAAAAGGTAGCTGCAGGACACAATATACTGAATGCCACTGCCACAATTTGCCTGTGGGTGATGACCTTTTTTTTTCTTTTTGTCCTGTATATTTTTTGGATTTCACAAATACTGGAGTGGGGAAGCTGTGCAGCAGTGATTACATCATGACTGGAGAAAAGACACTTGGCAGATTTCACATGTGAACACAAACACAAAGGCCAACTACACTAAGTGTTCTACATAGCAGAGGAAAACACAGCAAAAAGTATTTTCTCAAGAACATGGGCTGCAAATCCTCTGCCTTCAGTGATCTTTTCATTTACAGCAGCTGAGAACGATACAAAAATATGCTCCATACAGTACAGTTCAAGATAGTTCAACAGTTGCTCCTCTTCTGCTATCCAGCAATCTGTCGCTAACGCTTTACATCTTTGACAAGGGCTCTCTGCTGCTGAAACACACGTTTCGTGTGTTTATTCTTTAACGAATTAACTAACATTTGCTACTAAGCTCTCACTCCTCAAATGGATATGAAGAGGAAGTATGCACAATTGTCTTCTGTCATCCTAGATAAAATGTTTTTTTCCTCCCTTTAAAAGACCAGATGATAGGAGCATCTAGAGTTTCAAGTGCATGTCGTTGCCTCTTTTCCTTGGGGCTCCTTAGACTCAGAATGGCTTTTGAAACTCAAGTCATCTTTTATTAGGTCATGTACTAGAACATCCAGCTACTGAAATAGAAACTCACAAAATATATAGGTAAAAACCCAAAGAAATAAAAGGGCTTAAAAGCACACCTTTGCTCTGCTACATCTTTACAAGCATTGCTCCCATGGTTTCAGAACACCAAATCAGCAGCTTTCTGGGCCGCAACAAATTCTGTACATCTGCTCATCGCTAAAAGCATCCTTCTGTCACCTCTCAACAGAGCTGCTTTCTGCACTTCTCAGCAGCATCTCTGTGTCTGCGCACTTGGGCCACATACAGTAATCTCCCTTTCTCTCAAAGGGCTCACACCCGAAAGGCAGGAAAACCCACCAGGTCTACAGTCCAGCCATAGCCTCTGCAAAGGCACAGGACGCAGACTGTTTAGTATGTTAATGTCATCAGTCAAACACAATCCACAGACATCTGGCACTTCCCTACACCCGTGCCCTTGCAAGATAAAAAGCCTTACAAATTCAAATCAATATTTTAACTACTGCATTAAATTAGCACCTTTCTGTTTCACATCTAATCCCAACTGTTTTCCGTCCAGGAACTGACCTGCTCGGGGAAGTGATCTCAACACCATATGCCACTGCCTACCCAAGCCAAGCCGGCTCACTTGTTTGTCCTTGTCAACACCAGGGCACACAAAGCTGCCATGGATTTGCTAGCAGCAAACCCCAAAACAGCATATTTAATACAGTAGAGCCTGACAGATTTTTGTGCTGGGGAAGGAAGCCTCTAATGACAGATGAAGTCATTAATCTCAGAAATTCACAACAGCGTTCTCTGGATCAGAGAATTATTGATATCTTTAGGACACTGCCCATAAACCAGCTTAGAGGAAGATGGTAAGTCTTATTTCTTGTCTTCACCCAGTATTAATGTGCACAGTTGGTAAACCCAAAATTACACCCTGTACCTAGGCTTTCCATCTCTTTTAACCCAACTATCTCACAAAAATCATAAAGGGAGATCACTTTCACTTTCCAAGACTTCATATTTCACTGCAGCTAGTCCACAAAAGCCTCAGTCTTTTAAATACAAACTACTTAGACCCTACCTCATTAACAAATAAACCACAATGCCATTTAGTACGTGCAAACACTGCTTTTCTCTCAGTGAGCGAGCTTTGAAAACTTAAAAGGGAAGTAACTTTGGGAACAGAGATTACTCTGTTTTTTAAAAAGCAATAAAATTTTTTAAAAAGCAATAAAAAACTGCCTGCAGGCATTAAAATCTTCAAAATCAGTACAGCTTAAGAAACCTTATTAATCACAGATTATACACATGCGCAACAACACGTAATAAATTTTTCAAAAATCTTCACAGTCAAATGACGAGACGCTTTGGATTGTGTAAATCACTGTATCGTTTCAGGAATGAAAGCCCAGCAAAAGCACAGATAAAAGAACAAAACTGCCTAGAAGATAAATTGCAAGAGGAAAATTAAGAGGACTAAGGAGAAACTTGAGTAACAACTAGCTGAAGAATATTAAGCATATCTGATACAGATACATAGAGGAGAACTAGCACATCCATAAAACCAACCGTTTCCAACTCAATTTGCAGCAGCACAGTGGGCATTAAGGCAGGCACAAAGCAGAGTTCAGAAAAACAAACCTATCATCAAATCTAAAGTTTAAGTGCTCGTCCATGTTTTCCTGAAGACATGGCCTATAAACAGGGGGAACATGACTGCATTATATTCACCGACATTAAGATAGTTTTCCTGGTAGTCTCCAGTTGAGAGTCTGTGCCTGCACTCCGAGCGAGGAGAAGAGGGAGATTTGGGTCAGAACATTCCTCTGATGAAGAAGCAGAACACAAATCTCAAACAAAGGCCAGCGAACAATTAATGTATGACAAATCCATATGCAATTAATTGTCCCAAAAGCTCTGATTAAAAGTAAAGTAAGAGGGATAAAGCTAATACAGTGTGAATCAATTGCAAATTCTCAGAAAACTGGTCTAACATCTGAGCGGTCAGCAAAAGATAAACAAAGGGCTTGTCCTAAACGAAGCGGGGCGATAAGACTGTCTTTCCTTCCTCAGCTTAAGGTTATGTTTTGATCCTATCATCTCTGTAATGAGACATGGAAAAAACAAAGGTCCAAAGGAAGGCAGCTGATAGCACGGGGACGGGCAGCTGAGAAACTGCACATTGGAAAGAGAAAACCTTCAGGGATGAGAATGACTTCCCACCGCCCAGCCAGCCAGAAGAGGAAAGCGCAGCAGGGAGGGCAGAAGAGAGCGACAGAAACAGACTCCAGCAAGCTCTGCCTTCGCCAGCTCGCCTACAGGTGAGCAAAGACCAAAGCTGCCCGCAGCACATCTCACAGACAGCCCTGGCAGTGGCGGCTGCGGGGACGGGATCCACCAAAATCTGTTATCCTGAAAATCCCAAGCACAAGCTAGAAAGCAAACCCCGCGCAGAGGGGCCGTTTTCTTGTGAGAACTGAGGGCTTATGTTCTGCAGACTTCACCTGCTTGAACCAACCCTGAATCACCAAACCATATTTAACGTTTATAAAGAACGTAACAGCTGCACATTAGAAACAAAACTCTCTTTACTATTTCTACAAACAAAATAAGGTAAGTATCAGAATTTAAAAACAATGTTACAGGTGTTAAAACACAGTTCAGGTCAGTATACAACTAACCTATGGAAAAATCCTAGGAATATTTTTTTTTTTGGCTTTAAAAGGCAGACATGCCAATCCAAACACATGTGTAGTTATCTACAAGGCAGCCTGACTCAGCGTTAGAGAGCCAGGAAAAAGGAATAGCAGAGAACTGGATTAATGAGCATTGGTTGAGTTGATGAGGGTAACAATCCTGAAATTTTAAACAACAAAAAAGAATTTGCTAATAAATAAGTAATTCACCTGATCTACTGCTACAGAATAAACTAAACATTTAGGTTGGAAGGGACCTCCGCAGGTCATCTGCTCCAACCCAGCGCTCAAAGCAAAGCTAACTCACATCGGGTTGCTCAAGGCATCATCCGGTCAACTATAAATGGTTTAAAAGTTACACATGTTGGATAAAACCATTTACAACTTAGAATAATAGTAGACAGACTAAAGCTTGATAATGGCTAAGCAACTCTTAAAACAAAAAGGGCAAATTTCTTCACCATCCCATGTCTTGACTGAAACCGGCCATCATCAAGTTGATACGCGTTAAAGTACAAACTGCCCTTTTCTGAGAAGAGATTCAACTGACATAAAAAGGCAAGAAACTACTGGCTCATAGAAGGCAAAAAAGAAGGAAGAAAAAGTGGTACAGGAACAAGAGGTGTGCTCCATTTAAAAATAAATAAAAATCGGAGCATTTCCTCAAACTCTACAGAAAATCTGAGCTACTTATTCTAGGTAGTGTATCTCAAATTGTCTGCAACTGCAACGCCAGACAGTCCCAAGCAATGGTTCCAAAAACACCGCTACTGAATTCATTATAGACTAATACAACATAAACAAGCTCACAGGACTGTCAACTGACTGCAATATCTGAAGAGATAGGAAAAACACTACAAAAAATTGTGAGTCACCAGAAGAAAACACTGCACAATCATCTTTTATTAGCTCCCCAAAAAGTCACAAAGACTTCCTCAGACTTTCATGCAAGGAAACTAGCAATGCACAGGGTTATAAGAGTTCAACTGCAGTAGAGCTTCTAGCAGTTACATTGGCACATCATTGATTTGTAAAAAACCCGAGTAGTCCAGGTCACTTAGGAATACACCCACTCCTCAGGGAGCCTCTTGGTCTAGAGATAATTCCACCACTTGGGCCTCCACAAGAACAAGATGCAAGAGGAGGGCCCTTATCTGAAGAGTGTTTTAGGAAAAGCAAAGGCCTGACTCATATCTTCACAGAACAAACCTACAGGTCTCTCTCCCGCAGTCACAATGAACAAAACTTACATCCTTCCTCATTTCATATTTTACCCTCATTTACTTTTACAGCCCCATTCTGGTGATAAACCCAAACATCTCGAGATAGCAGGACTCCATGGTATGTAGAAAGGCAAAGGTACTACCCATGTCCTTGAAAGAAATGTAGGTCAGATTTGTTTAAATAACATACAACTATGTTTTATGCAGGAAGCAGGAACAGGAAAGATTTAACTACAACACAGGTATTGTCCCAAAGATAGCTTAACTGTTAGCAACGAAACAGAGTTCACCCCCAGGTTAAATATATACAGAGAGGGAATTAAGATCAACTGACAGAAATATGAATTACTGTAACCGTAACATTTTGTCTCCTACTGAGAATATTCATTTTCCTTTGCCCTTTAATATCCACTCAAAACTCAAACAGTTAAGGACAGCTACGTACCTAAGACTGTCCCTACAAAAAGTCACTAACCCTTTCACATGTTTAAAATAATTGCAATATGTATCATTATAATTATTAAAAAACCAAAGCACAGATTTCAAAATTTCTTGCAGGTATTAGGACCAAGATTTGAGTTGGATTTTGAGAGAAATAATGTTAAAATGCTAATTATTTTCCAGGCTTGTTTCCTTCCCTCTAGAATTAAACCTAACACTATAGTAAGGATTTGCAGAAGCCTCACTAATGACTTGCTGCTAGTCTTCGCAAAGTCTTAGGCTTTAATTACAGTATCCTTCAGCCATATGTTTTAACAGCTCATATTAATCTCTGCTGAAATATAGTTCAACTAGTCACCATGGATGAAGCCAGAATTTATATTTAAAGAAGATTTAAATATATTTAAAGACGATTTATGAAGTTCTGTAACCTGCCAAGTAACTTCCCCTGGTCAAATACTGTCTGAAGCAAATTAATCTGACCTATATTTAAAACAGATATTTAAAAATGATTGCTCTATTTTTTTGGGGAGAAAATGAAACTGTCCCATAGTATCATTCTCAAGTACTCATCACGTCTCCTCCCCCTTCAAGGGTTAATTTCTGGACTGGAACATTATACCACCACTTTCAAGAATCAACAAAAGGTTATTTAAATCTCCAGTTACAACATAAAAAGCATCTTTGACAAAAAAAAATGCATATTTACAGTTAGCTTTCTTCATTCACTACTAAAATGTACACAGCCTTGGATATATTATTTGTGGGTTGTTTTTCCCTTTAATCTTAAATTCAGATTAAATTAGTACTTTCAAAAAACCCAGAGAGACTTCTCATTAGTGGAAAATCTGTCATGCTTATGAGCTTGAAGGCAAAATTCAGGGAGGGAGATATCGGGTCTCCTTTTAATTTTGCATGCTGGTAACACTTGACAAAACCAAGTTCTCTGCATCAAGAATTCTGAAGTTGTGGCTTTTTAAATATAGTTAGTTGTATAAATCAGCAAAATGCAATACTCTAATTGTGGTTTTTTTTCTTCCACTGAAGAAATTATATTCTTAAAATATGAAACATAAGTAGGTACCGTTTGTTGGTTAGGAACAGTAAGAGATGGTAAGGAATTCCATCCCTGGAAGTGTTCAAGGCCAGGCTGGATGGGGCTTTGAGCAGCCTGGTCTAGTGGGAGGTGTCCCTGCCCATGGCAGGAGGGTTGGAACTACATTATCTTTAAGGTCCTTTCCAACCCGAACCATTCTATGATGCTAGGATTCTATGAATTCACCCTAGAGTAAGGATATGTACTCTGTCCAGAAACAGCCAGGAGCTTATATTACCTTTTTACTGAACACCTTGGGTTTTTTCCCCCCTTCTCCTTGAGAAATTAAATTCTGGAAAAACCCAACTCCCCCATGTTTTCCATAGACTTTGCATATCCCAGCTCCTCTGAGAATCCCACTGGCAGCCTCAGGGCAAGGGGCTTCGGGGGCAGCTCACACACCCATTCGGGTTCGGAGTGGAGACAGGGGGACGGTGGCAGCTCTGCAGTGCCGCAGCCACAGCTTCGCAAAATGAGGAAGCACATCCTGCTTTGCAAATGGAAAGGCTGAAGAGGCATGCGACACCCCCTCACCTTCCACCTCTATTCCCACCGGCAAATCCCTGCTGAGCATTTGGCAGTGGCACATGCTCCCCCGGAGCCTCCTCCCCAGACCATCGGAGCACCCACTGCACCGCGGCTTGTCTGGAGCGAGGAGCTGAAGCGAGCAGTGGCAAGGATACCGAGCTAAGCCCCAAAGGCTTCAGTGTTGCTCTTGTACAGCTGTACTGAGCCACCAAGCAGGGACGCAAACAGCAGCAATGAGACCAGAGGGGCTGGGACTATTAAAACAAACAAGTTTCCACAAGGGGCTGTGCAGCAACACAGCACTCACCTCCTACAGGCAACATCCTGGCAGGGTTGCATATGGTGTTCTCACCATCCTCGTAAAATAAGAGCAGCCTGCAGCACTCGAGCCAATAAAATAATACTCTACTACTTTTCCTTGTGGAGAATTCTGGTTTCCATTTCTTATGACTCATCTGTAAAACCAAAACCTCTAGTACAGACAGAAACTGGAGGGAAATTATTACTGGAAAAGCAAAATGTCATCTCCAGACATGGTGAAACATGCAAGCCTGAGCCATCAAGGCAGAGAAAGTATTTAAAAGAAAAAAATAAAAATCAACACTCCCCACGCTTTACACAGGAACCAGCACCCTGCCAGGGTAGCAGCCGACATCCTAAAAAGCAGTGGCAGATACCAAAATTCTTTTTATCAAAAGACAAGCCTGAGGCACTGACCAAAATATCACAATATTTAAGGAAACAAACTTCAAACCAGAAGAGAAGCTCCATGTGCAGGATCTGCCTGAGAGCCAGGGACTTTGTGATTCTGCAACTGCCCAAAACAGGCAGGCTCAAAAGGAAAGCCTGCAATTTATACTCATCACAGGGTTAAACAGCTAGTAGAGAGCGATGTTTTCCCACTATAGTTTTAGTCCTCTTCTGTCGACTGTTTCTTGTGTTAGGCTTTCAGTAAACAGAAACAAAAATAAAAAAAAAGTAAACAAAAGTATTTACATTGTTGAAAAAAAAATTATTTACATGCATTCAATTAACCAAAATAAAAATCCACAGTCATTGTCAGGTAAACTTTACAGACATTACACGTGGCATCTTAACAGCTAACTTTTACATTTCCTTTCAATTTGGTTTAGTCAAGGTAGTTTCAAAGATAAATAGTTGAGCTATCCTGAGGAGATCCACTTGCAGGTTTCCACAGTCAGTCCCAGATGTTCTGATACACTGGAAGATCTGTGCTTGCCCAGCAATTGCGTTCTCGTGTATTACACCAATCTTAAGGCAGAAAAAAGAAAGCAGCTCTTCAGGCCAACCTGCAATCTCCTCTTCTTGAGCTGACCTATGGGCTAACCAGCATAATTAACATTGACAGGGCCCTAAATTATGCCTTTTCCCCTCAGTGTGAGGCTGCAGGACCACAGCCGGATTCTGGCACATCCCTTACAACACCTTTGAGTCTAGCTGCACCGCCATCCTCCACCTCCGTACTACAAAACTCCCACAACCACTGCATTTACAAGCCCTTTGAACAGCTCTAAGCATTTCATACAGAGTAGGAAGACCCCAACCACTGCACCTTTTCCTCTGGCAAACCAGAATAAAGTGTCCCAACTGGCATTCACTCTGTTTGTACAGAAGTAAACCACCCAGTTTTAGTCAACAGCATTACAGATAATATTTACAGAGACAAAAATACAGTCCACAATCTAGCCCAGGTCATTTTTCCATTCTGAAGTTCTTCTGACAAAGCAAAACATGAAGTCTTTTTACGAGAAAAACAACATAATTCCATTTTAGAACAGTCTAACTGAAAAGTCTATCAAAACCAGTTCTCCTTTTGTCTTTAGTACTGAAGTTTTAAATTGTTTTAGAACCACGACCATTTACATAAACAGACAAAAGAGGGGGAAAATAAAAACACGTGTGGAGTATAAATACTATAAGGAAAATACTTCTCCACTCTTTTCCAAAGATCTGGTCCCAAACATAAAACAAGAGGGAAACAATGACAATTCCTAATAAAACTTTAAGCTGCCAGTCACATTTGGTTTGGAAGTCCACCAGTCACCCTACCCAATGGATTTCCCAAACAAAAACTCTCATCGCTATAATTATTCACCAGAGATGACATAGCATACTTCCAGTCAGTAGTGGAACATTTTCGGAGTTTTAGCTTTTAATACTGTCATTTTTCTATACTATTTAAAAGTTAAAAACACATACAAAATTTGCAGACATTTGTAATTGAAGAGAGTTTCCCTCTATTACTGATCTGGTCCAGGTTTCACACTGGACAATTTATTAAGAGCAAACAGAATTTGAGAACACATCTGGCTCCCAGTCTTTTGCTTCAAAGTTCAGGCCACACAATTATATAAAAGATGCCTAGAACCATTAAGACTTGCACTTCTTCATCAAGTATAAACTTCTTTTTAAAAGCCTTCTATGTGCCTACTAGAAATGGTAAACCACCCCAGCAAAGTATGAATAGGTTTTGGAATATTTAGTAGTTTTTCAAACATGTCTCAAACCTCATTCTCCTATCACCCACCAGGTATGTTCAGAAACAAAACCCGAGGCATTATTTATGCAAATACCCATAGCTTGAAAACAGTAGGACTTCTTGAAGAAAGCTCCCTTATGGTACTGCTCCAAGTGAAGTGCCCACGGAGCTGGCTGGCAGCACAGGCAGACAGGCCTGGCAGCTGCTGCAGTGGGAAGCAGCATACAGAAAGACCGCACTCACTCAGTCCCCTGTGCCTTTTGCTCCTGTACAAGGCCATAACGAGCAGAACTGGTCAAGTTCCCCCATTGCCCAAAACCTACGTGACAGAGGACTCTGGGAGCAGGAAGAAAGGTATCTTACGGGATCCACAGCTACTACTTCACCTGGAAGAATGACTATTAGAGTATAAAAAAAAAAAAGAAGTCCTTTCTCCAATCGTTTGGCAAAGTGCCATCTGCTTATATGTCTCCTCAAGAGAAAGGGACCATCAAAACAGGACACAAAGTTTTCTATCGATCCTGGGTCCATCCCCAGCCTACCAATACTGAAGAATCTGAGGTCCAATACCGGTTGTTTTCCCCAGTGTTTCTCTGCCTGTGTCTAAACCTAAGATGTGACAACCATTAGCTCTGAAACAATTGCCTTGGGACCTTGTCTTACAAGGCAGGAGGGACTTATATTAGGACTACTGACACTTATGACACCCATCACCTCCACTTCATCGTGGCTGCAGAGATCGCTGCTCATAAAGCAGTTCCAGACCCTTCACAGCACAGTCTATTAAAGTAAAGCAGCATCGATTTCTGCTTGACTGGGCTGCAAACTGCTGCAAGCGATTCCTGAACCCTCACAGCTCAAGCACGGGACAGACTGTAATCTTGTCAGCCAGTGAGGGCTGGATGTAATATTGAGTCAGAACCTATGGAAAACCAGCTGAACTTGGCCTTCAGTACTCCCTTCGCTTCAGAGTCAGCTACAACTCACAAGTCTGGCTTCAAATTGCTGCAGCACCACGTGTGGACAAGAGGGGATAAAATATCAAGCATTTACAGGAATGATGCTCTGCAGAAGTTTAAAAAAGGAAGATATGTACCATTTATATAATCATGCATTTCATATTACTGTTTCACTTTTCTAAACAAATTTAGCACAGAAAGGAAGAGACATTTTCAACATTCACTGCTTAGAAAATCAGTAGCGTGTTTTAAAATGACCAGCCCTCCTCTACAAAGCTATGCACTGCTTGCTAACAGAGAATCAATCTCACAGCAGCATAAAACATCCATTTCCACTGCAAATGCTTCAGGAGATAACTCCCTTCAAACAAAACCAAAACAAAACAAAACCCAAAACAAATACCAAACAACGAAATATAAATCAGTGGCTTCAGCATTTTCCTAAGTCTGAATGTATAAACTCTCATTTTCATTCCATGATCTGACACAAATCATAAAGCAGTATAACCAAAACTTTTCTGCAGGCAGCTCAGAAGGGAACAAAATTTGGAAACCAAATTTTATAGTCTGAAGAAAAAGAAAAGAAGCATATTGCTTTCAGGAAAAAGCTTTATACATGAAACAAGACTATATTACTACCACTTTGTGGAACAGCGAGAATCAAATCACGAGGGATGTGTGCATCTGAACTATGTCATGTGTTAAGAAGAACAGACTCAGTGCAAGGAAAGACCTTCAACACAGCAATAGGAAACAAACAGTAAATACAGATCTCCTAAGCATGTAGTGTCTATGTCCCATGGAGCTGGACACTTCAATTTTCTGTCCTTCAGTGCTCTATGACAGTAAAGTGCTGCGTGTCATGCAGTATAAGAGGGGCTGATGGATGTTTTCTAAAGGATGTTCTAAAGTGTCTCAGGTGGGAGAATTTCCATGATAGTCTTATACGGTGACAGAAGAAGAGACTTTTGTCTTTGCTTTGGAGATGGTCTTTGGTCCAAGTTTGCACTAGCGTCTCTACAAGCTGAAGCAGGTAGAAATTAAAATGTCAGACTACCTGCATGTCATGAACTACTTGGTTCCTACTAGCCTGTATTGTAGATCTCATTATGTCAAATTTTCTATATGTATTTTGGTATTGGCACTAAGCTTCATGATGGCTGCTTGCTGTAGCTTAAGTGCTTTTTAAAGCACCCCTCAAACATCTTTATCTCCTGGAATTCCTCTTGCATAAATGTTATCTTCTAATTAAGTGGAAAATAACTTCCTCTTTTCATGATTCACTCGCCTATATGCCTACCTCCTCGTCTCCAAAAAAAGCTCACTTTTGTTAACAATTCAGTTTCATATTTCAGCTGAAGTTCCTCTAAGGGACCTTCACCCTATACACAATTCATGACCAACCATATAAAGTCAAGGGCAGAGCCATAAAGAGCCTAATGGGCGAAACAAGCTGCAATCAGACCCACTGGCATGTACCCACAGAAGGCTGAAAAATCAATTTGGACCCACAGGTCCCTGTACTACATGCAGATGAGTTTAAACACAAAAAATAATAAAATAAAACCACAACATTTCTTCCCCCCCCCACCTTTATTGTTTTTTGTTTTGGTTTGGTTTTTTGTTTTTGTTTTTTTTTTTAAGTTGTCCATCATATGCAAAAGACACATGCTAAATCTAAAGCAATCCTCTGTTTGAGTTTTGGGGTTTTCTTGTAGTTTGTTTGCTTTTGTGTTGTTTTTTTTTTACACTATGCAAAAAAAGCATAAACCAGAAGGGCTGCACTCTAACATTAAAACATGATGCAAGACAACACGAAGAATGTTATCCTATGCTACAGATAGGCATTTTTCCTTGCCTTCTAACAGCAAGTATTTACATCAGCGTGTATTAGTACATATCAGACTTACACACAACATCACTTTACCTAGCAAATGTTATCCTTGATGAACCAGGTGATAAGCTGTCATCTGGCACAATGCTCATTTGTCAACATTCACTAACCTGCATCCAGCACCACCTACCTGCTCAGTCATCAGTAAACGATGGCCCTCTGGAATGACCCATAATTAATTGATCTGAAGTACAACTTAAGTTATCTTTTCTTAAACAAACCGGCCACTTGCGATGAGCCAATTCAACTGTTTAAAGTTTCCTAATGTGAGGGTACAAATAAGGAGAATTTCCAACACACAACCTTCTCAGGTAGTTTTCTCAATCCCATCTGGTCTGATGGAATGTAAAATAGGAATTGCAGCGGTTTTTACTCAAACACGTTCTGCCTGCTTTCATAGAAGAATTCAATCACATTCAATTACTTAATTGCACTACGAAATTAAGATTTATTTTCCCTGACATAACCTGATGTGAAAAGTCTCTAGATAGTATAGATTCCTATACAGCACACAAAACTATTTTTATTCTTACATTTATTTTCCTATTTAAAAAACAAAAACAGAACACACAAATATTTAAATACAGAAAGAATGCTTAAATAACATGCAAGCATGGCCATTTTTAAACACACCTATAGACCACTGTATATAGAACACAAAAGGGAAGGGCACTTACAGAATTGTAGACTGAGGCTCAAAAAGGCTAATAAGGCTGCCAAAGCCAGCAAGAACAGAAAACGGTTTCGGAAAAGCATTATTATTCGTTCTGCTTTCTCTTCATGGTTTCATCTTCATATATCAATGGTTCCTGCAAACAAGAAAACATTGGCAAATATATTTCAAATGTGGAAGCATCAGACATAGCAAAGAAAATGCAAATATCCTTTTGACAGTGTCAAGTTATTTCTTAAAGGCAAGCACATGAGGCAATTCCAATTGGCAACAACAGTATCGACAAGTTTTCTTCAGCCTACTTATGAGATTAACTATATTTCCACAGGACAGAACTTTCAAGTAAATAAATAAAAAAAAAAGTGATTTCCCATAAAATTAAGTTTTTTCCTGCTAACACAGGGTTAATGCTCGTGTCATAACATGGTCAACAGTTCTTTAACAAGTCTCTTGCCCCCCTGCAAAGCAAACCACAAGAAGAATATTATTACTTAAGGGCTCACAAAAGCCATTTCGTAAATCAACCCTATGAACAAAATAATCCTGTAACACGTTAAGAAGGTCCACACACTTTTAAACACAGGTTAAAAATTAGTTTCTCTAACTGGTAGCACTTTTACTGATACTAGGTTCACAATTCTTATCTAAGAGAATAAAGAGTAAGAAAAATTATCAATACCACCATGCAGAGAATGGAAAAGTATATTGACTTAAGATTAACACCTGGAATAATTCTGTGTAACAATTCTTTAAACAACTGTTTTGACGAGGATCAGGACACTATATTTCAAATCAATAGAATTTAACAAAACTTCAAAACTCAAATAACTTCTTGCAAAAGTTAAAAAAAAAAAGAGACAAAAAAAAACCCCAGCCCTCTCCTGAAAATACCCAAACAAGAAGCACACACATTAGTAAAAAACACACTTTTCCTTGCAAAATGACATCCCAAAGCGCACAGAATTTGCTGAAGTGCCCCGTTCCCACAAATACCCATTTTCCTTTGGAAAATGGCTCTGCATGAAGGATAGGGCTGGGTGGCGTTCTCACACGCAGACACCAGCTGCTCTTATGTGCAAGAGATGCCTTTTGCTAGCACTGACAACGTGTTGCAGGAAATTGGTTCATCTTGAAAGAAATCTTCCCAGATTCCCAGATCCTTTGAACTGAGCTCTGTTTATGACAGTGCATCCAAACTGCTGACAGAAAACAACCTTTTCCCCCCAACAATGTTTCTGTTTGCTCCAGCACTTATTTGCTCAGGGAAAGAGACCTCTCTTGCTTCTTTCCTGCTTCTGAGAATGAAAAGGCATAAATATACATATAATACATATTTGTTTATCAAAACTCTTCTGCACTCCAAAAACTAACGATCCTGGCAAGATTTTAATCTCTGTCTCTGAGCACTGATAAACCATGTAAAATCACAACCTTAAGGTTGTAATTTCCCCCCCTCCCCAATTAATTTTCTCATTAGTATTTGAAAATGTCTCATGAATCACTGAATTTCTTATTTTATCTGTTGTGGCTAGTCTTAAGAAGAGTTGGGGGATCTACAGGTTGGCCCAAGGTGACTTCCATAGCACAGAAAGCAATGGGACCCAGAGCATAAGTGGTGATCTTCCAGAAATTAAGGCAGTGGGGCTTGCAGTAAGTGAAATATATTATGCATGTACATTTTGCAGGATTGAGGTCTTTCCATCTCATTTTACTTGGAGAATTAACTTTACAGCTTTTGGAAACTGTGGAAAAATGGAAAGAACTGGAGATTCTGAGTAGTGAGAAACCGGAGCTATTACACTATTTTTCCAAAATGCCAATAGCTCCATAAATGGCATGTGCAAGCAGTAATAAAAACGAAGTTTAAAAAAAAGAGAGAGAGAGAGACAGAAGGAACGATTTTAACAGTCTCGGTTTCACAAAATCATAGCTCATCCTGGAACATTTTAGTGAAAGGTATGCTGAAGCTAAACTGAACTGAACCACTGAAAGTAAACAGAGCTGCGAACGGTAGAAGGTATAAGGATCAGCATATACAAAACACCAGGAGAGAATAAAGCAGTCAAACCAAACAGATGGAAGAACAGAAGGGGAACCACAGGAAAAAGCAAAATTAGACTAAGCAGGGAGAAGGTAAAATCTATTAAAAAGCTCTGAGGAACTAGAGGTCTTGTGCATGGTCTACACTCATTAATACTGTTGCTGCATAAAAAAAACAGTTGCCACAAAAAAGGGAAAGTTACAAGACTGGAAAAAAGGAGATCATACACACCTCATATAAGCAAAATGTTTCAGAGAAAAAGCTTAATTAGCTTTAAACCCCAAGTGCAAGATCAGAAGTTTTAAAACATTTAGTTTTAAATGCAATATTCAAGAAATTATAAACAAGGTGGAAAGATTTTTCTTTTAAATATACTTTGGCCTGTCAACAAATTAAAAGTTGCTGTGTTACAGGTTATGAGGAACAGGAAGAGCTTCTGTTGAGTAACTGTTAAAGGAGAGCCTGTCAATACAATTTGTCATCAGCTCCTACTTGACATCAAGTTGTCAGGAATCAGGTGAATGTATGTAAGACCGAGTACTGAAGCCTCTGCTCCTCCGTGCTGGCACACGAGTTACTCCCAGGGAAACGGAGCACTTAGCCAGCACATATTAAGTAAAGACAGCACAATAAGCATTGCGAGCATTCACTGAAGTGAGCATTTGTAAGCTAAAAAAGATAAAATTGAGCCTGAGGGGTGGAGGAAATAAGAAGCTAACCAACCTTATCTCCCCACAAAACTATTTTTACATGCAGATGGATCAAAAAATAAACCACACAGCAAAACACATTTTGGGTCTTCAGAACATACTACCACATAGCAAGAGGCTGCAGCGTTGCAGAGCATCTGCTGCTAACATGACATTTAGAGAATATTGATCTTTATCTATTTACTGTGCACACAGGCCAGAGTGCAGGTCATGCCCCAGCCTCCCCATCTCCACGTGGTAAGCTCTCAGTATGCAAAGGTCAATTCTTTCAACAACCGACAACGCCACTTTGCTAGTCTCCAGGTATGGGCCCTGGCTCTTTGCTTCAGAGAGAAGTCAATAGTTATTGTTTTCAAAGGTGAGCAAGCACCATACTGCTGCAGAAGAGGTGGAACTCAACAGCAGCGTCCTGGCAGCGGCTTCTGACACGCGCAAGAAAAGCAGTGATTTACATTCATCCGGAAGAACAGGTCTTTTGGTCAAGAACAAAACGGCCTTAAGTTGTGCCAGGGAAGGTTTAGATTGGACATTGGGGAAAATTTCTTCACCAAAAGGATTATCAAGCATTGGAACAGGCTGCCCAGGGAAGTGTTTGAGTCACCATCCCTGGAGATATTTAAAAGACGTGGCACTTAGGGACATGGCTTAGCGGTGGACTTGGCAGTGCTAGATTTACGTTGGATTCAATGATCTTAAAAGTCTTTTCCAAAATAAATGATTCTATGAATGCAGGACTTGATAAAGACAACCTACAGAACCCCAAACTTATTTCGGTAATACTAATTATGAGCACAACACACATAAGCAGTCTAGATATTCTGAAGGATAGTCGTTAATAAAGCATCCTATATCGAAATGCAGATAATTAAAAGGCTACTTCTGAGACACTTTTTGCAGCATACCCACCTACCCACAGAATTTATCTTTTTCTTTTAAACACAATGCAAAAGTCTGAACTCATCAAAACATGCCAGAATGACTCACAGCACAGTAAGAGCACCCTCAGCTCTTACCTAATCTCACAAGATGGTGCTAGCATGCGCTAGCTTAAGGTGCTAGGCTAATGCATGCTCACACAAGCGTAGAAACAGTCTTGCGATTGAAGGCCAGGCCAGGGAGTCAGGGGACTAGCCAAGCCTCTGCTAGGCTCTTGGAAAAAATTGGTCAAGTCACATTCTCCAATTTAGGCCATTTAACTGAAAAGGTTAGTAACTACCTAGAAATGCTGGGAGAGTGGCAGGTCTGCTAAGAGCCCAGACAAAGCACATAGCTCCCAGCAGAGCAGCGAGCATCACTAACCTACTTTTTGTTCAGCATTAGCTGGGTATTGCTGGCAAGTGCTCCACACGCAGCCTCCTCCCCGCTATCCCCTCCTCCTTGTGCAAAATACAAAGATGACATTTTTTGCAGGGTTGACTAGCTAAACTATTTCTTTTGATTATTTTAAGTCAGGCCCTGAAAATAACTTGACATTGGTGCTTTCAAAGCGCTCCTGAGGTTAGACATGGCACTAAACCACCAATTGGCCAAACTTCTGTGCCAACTGAGTGATACTGTTACATCCTCTAAATCACCATAGCCATCTAGAATACAAACCTACTATCTCACATGAAGCACAAGCACATTATTACACTGACTCACCATGACAGCTTAAATGAATTTACTTGATTAAAATAGCATGTCTCCATAAATAATCAATAGTACTCTTCAAAGTCTGCCTCAATAAAATTACTGTATTTATGTGATGTGGTATATCAAAATTACATTGTCTACTGAAATACAAGCAAGCCAAAGTGGTTGCAATGAAACAGCAAAGAGAAATGGTGATTTTGCCCAAAAAAGAAGGTAGCAAGTCTGTGCCTATGCATATGCCACAGACAGACAGAAGTATGTATATTTTGTGGCGAGCTCATAGAGCCTTGGAGGGAGAGCAAAAAGCCTACAATGTAAGCTTGATTTGGAGTAACAGTCATAGATAGCTTTAGAAGAAGTCACAGAAGAACACAGGGACCCACTTACTAGTCTCATGTCTCTACACTGCAGAAGAGAGTTTTTAATTGTAATTGCTTTTTGATGCATCTTTTATCTTTCATCTACATCTCCAGGCTTATTTTCTGACAAAACCTGTTTTGAAGACATCTGAAATGAAGGTGACAGCTCCTGCTACAATTATAATGAAGACTTCTGCCTTACTTTCACTTTAACTCGTGATGCTCCATCAATTATTCCCCAGCCATTTGGCAGCAGACTACCAGGCAGTACATTTTTCATCTACTAAAACACACAAGTCTGGCATCCAGACATTCTCAGACAGCTGAAGGACTTCATACTCTTAAATTGGAAACTGCAGAAAATAGCTGTGTCAGCAAGTGGCATAAGCAAAACCTTTTCTTTGGTGCTTCAAAGGATTTGCTTTTTTTCCTGCGGGAATGAAAAATAGTGGCTGGGACGTTGTGGTTATGACCAAATCAACCAGTGCTACAAAGATCTATGGCACGCACCAGAACCGAGAGGCAACGGGAACGCTCAGCAGAACCAATTCTCCAGTCAGCACGACCTGCTTAGTTACTCATGCTTGTAATCATCACAATGAGGAAACCCTCACAAAACCCCTGCAGCTGACTGTAACATCAGCAATTTAAACTGGATATATGATTCCTGCAACACTGAAGTTGCATTTTGCACAGCATCACAAAGTAACAAAGCCAGCATCTGTGATATTGTTAGCTATAATTCTTCATTTTCCCATCAGAAAGAAACAAGCATTCCTTTTTTTTTTTTTTTAAAAAAAAAGGGCATTGAGAAATAGGTCACATCACTTGGCATAAAAAACTGCATTTCTAAAAAAGTAAAACCAGCTCATCATTGAAAAAATTAAATAAAACCTGCTCAGTAAATGTTACTCATGCTAACCCACACCATGACGTAAGCTAGAAGTTAGTAACCACAGGAAACACAGAACTTGACTGAAAGCACGAACAGGTTAGGAGCCTCATAAAAAAAAAAATAATAATGTTAAGTGCAGATAAGGAAAGCCATGGTAAAAAAAGGCAACATGTACCACCCCATGGTAATCAAGCACAGAAACAGCAGGAAGCAGCATCTACCCAGTAGAGCATAGCTACATTTTGATATGTAAAAACTAATAGCTACTTACAAAATAATTTTATTTTTAAGTAACTTTTTAGCAGCAAGTATCTGATTTTGAAAAAAACCAAACAAACCAATGAACAGCTAAGTTGCTAAAGCTTAATATATTTTAGTATCTAGAAAATTAAAATGTCTACATCTAAATTTCTCTTTTCTCCTATTCCAATTGTCTTCCTTATCTAGTCAATTTTAAAATCCTCATACAGGCACAGCTGCCCTTGAGATGTCCAAAAGCTTTTGGAAACGGCACAGCAGTATTGCGCAGTCTGTCAAAGCAACCAACAAAAGCTCTCACTTCATTAAACCTAAGGGATCAAACAGACTCCTCACTCAAACAATTTTGCCCCTCTCTACAGCATTCATTATCTTCACTGTGAAGCAAATTTACCATTGGATTTAATAAGTAAAGAGTTGTTTATCATTCAGAAGGGATGAAGGGACCATTAGCCATACTGAAATTTGGCCACACCTTGATGATGATCTGCTGTTCTCAAAATAAAAAGTCCACTTGACTCTCAAATCTTAGCTTTTAAATCTCAAGGTGTGCAAGCAGGTAACATGGTGAACATTCTAAACATCTCTTTCTCCTAACCAGCTTTCAGGTTTGAGCAGAACTCTCATACAGTTCTATGCGGCAAATTTTGGGAAAGCAGCCTTCAGCTTACACCCTTCACAGGAGTTTCCAGCTTTTCCATTCTGTCATGCTCTAATCACCATTTTGAGTTGCCCCTTTCAGAGATCAGCACTTAAGAGATGCAAGCAGAACAAGTTTTTCCATAGTTTAGATTTGCATTTGATTTTTGTCAGTCCAGGTCCTTTAGAATATATTTCTTTTATTTAAATTACAACCTACACGTCTATGAAACTCTTAAAATTGGTCAATAAACACAGTCATGCAGACATACCTATATTCAAGTTACATTTAGTGCATTAATACTGCAGTTAATGTAACATTATGAGATTACAACTATACTTCATGGGTTTCCCAGCATTGGAAGTTGACTTATTTTGCAGCCAGAGATCTCCCGGTTTCCGGAATTTCCCTAGACTTATGTCAGTTTTCTGATTAAATTATGCCCATGCTTTCTTGAACAAAGATAACTGAAAAAAGCGTGGGAAGTTAAAAAGCATGAAGAGATCATTAAGTGTTTGATTCTTTTATCTTTTTCACACTTCCCCAGACTGACATTCAGATGTATGGGCATACATCCCCTGTACTCTGGCCACTAATCACCTCGCAAGGAACCACTTCTAAAACCAAACGCTTCTGATAATTCCAACAACTTTTGGAAAAAATATCGTCATTGGGACCTGTAAATATATGCTTTTTATTCAGCAACATTTAAAAATTGCATTTAAAAAAATATACCGACACTGAAACACTATGTTTTAAGACCAAGCACAATCATTTTTGACATGTAGTCACTAAAAGGTATTAGTACTGCAGTTATTTCTAAATAATCAATAGTTCCTAGCACTAGTATTAAGGAAAAAAATAAATAAATGCGCAAACTAACTTAAAGATGAAGGAAACTATAGTGCCAAAATATAAGGTGCTGTAAACATCTAATTTCTCTGGGGTGATGCCATTGCCCTAGACCACTCTTCTCCTTCTCCAGTCTCTCTGCTATTCCTAAAAGTATCAGTATGTATCAGAGAAGTTCTGAATAACTGCAATTCAAATATAATTTCTATGCCCTGCACATCCATCCTGAAAAATAAAGAAATAAATTAAAACATTTTAAATTTTGTCTCCTTTCCCTCACTTACCCCTTTAGAAATTCAATTTGAAAGCAGTTTGTTGCCTTCATGCCCAGGCTCTGGCAGCATCCGGAGGGCGGAGGCATTTTTCCTCCTACCAGTTTCACTAGTCTATTTATAAAGACCATCAGGTATTCCTATCAGCCATGACACTGAGATGACATGCCCCTGCCTGGAGAAATTTCCAGGACTCTAAATCAGCTCTGACTATAAACAAAGAGGAAAAGCAGGATTGCACACAGAAACAATTATGGAACATTTATTGCAACCTGTCTGTAGTCTCCTTTATGTTCTATTTTCTGCCAGATTTAAACAGCTTTTTAGATCAGAGGACAAAGTGATGGTCAGCATCAAAATTCATGCTTGCCACCTCATGCATTCTCTCTCTTGATTAGTACTTTTAGTCATACTTGTTAGTCACTGATGCTCTGCCATAACCACTTCACTCCAGGGGGCTCAGAGCTGAGTCAAAAACCTCTTCTGATGAATTCTGCTCCGCATTAAGGGAAACACACAAGTAAAGTTCCATGCTGCACCCACAGGAACCCAAGGATTCCAGTCCTTCAGTAGAGAGGCATGTTGACAACAACTATCTGAGTACCAGCTTCTCCAAATACGAGTGTCTGCCCTTCTACAAGGCTTCTGGGTTACAATTTACAGATGTCAAGCTGATCCTGCTTTCCATCAGCTCTAGAGAAGTATTCCTTTACTTTTAATAGGTGCCACACAGTTCCTCCCCTCGTTGCTGCTTTCCAGAGGAAAACGGGATGATTTATTCTGTCCTGTATCACCGCAAACCATCTCCACCCTTTAATCTCATCTCTTTTACAGAGTCTGTACCTCTACCTATTTTCAAGTCCCACCTGCCTAAGTGATCTTAATTCTCTCAATACCTGTATATTTTAAAAAAAAAAAAATACAAAAAAACCAAAAAACACACACACAAAAAAACGCCCAAACCTACATAATCATATATACAACATGCCCCTATACCAAGAGTATATACAATACACACAGTATTTCTCTTTCCCTGGTTATTTGCCAAAATTGCTGTAGGTGCACAAGTTGGAAACAAGTCGTCATCTCTTTTCGCCAGCAAAATGTTTTTAAGTCTGTATTTATGGTACTGCTCGCAAGCACTAAATATGACCCAAGTTTTAATTTTGCTGTTGCTGGTTGCATCCAGCATGGGATCTATAGGATTGCATTCGTAGGATGCATCCAGGGAAGGAATGTTGCATTCGTAGGATGCATCCAGGGAAGGAATGGCGATGGATGCTGTGATGCTACATGATGTATCCGGGTTATCTTGCTGGGCTTGTTTCTAAACCATTATGCTGCCAAGCAAGCCATTAAAAAATAGGAATGAAAACACACTAGGGTTTTCCATTGGGTTTTCCTGCTCCAGAGTTTACAGAGATGAGCTGCTAAGCCCAAATACACCCTCACTCTTGTTATAATCAATTTATACTGCTGCTGTAGCTTTTCAAGTTGTAATGGGTGTATCATCAATTTCTACAAACATGAGAGCAAAACAGGGGCCTTCTTACAGCCCTGGGTTTCACACCTATGCACTTTAACAGAAACAAAACACTTACTTTAACATAAACAAAAATTAAACTCAATATGCAGTACCTTTCAGTTTTTCTAATTATGAATACATAATAAAGATTTGTTGTACTCCTACTAGGTCAAAGAAAGAACATAAAGCCTACCAAATAACACGAAAAAGCATCACTGAAAGCTGATTAACAGCATCTCCTTCTGTAGCAAAGAAAAAAATTTTGAAACAAATTGGAGTGATTTGAACAAATGTTTTTGTCTTCTGTCTGGCACTACAGAGAAACCGTATGTAAATATAAAACTTCACATTTCCTAGGCCACACACTAGTCTGCCTTTGACCACTGCTTTGGGGACAGGGTTTATACAGAAACATATTTGCTGCAGATTGATTCTGTGCTATAGCTAAAAGATTTTAGAACGTGTCCTTGCACCTCACTAAGACAAGAAAAAAGCCCCATTAAAATTCTACTACCAATAGCATTAAAAATACACACATGCTGCTGCCATGTGCATTTTTGTAACAATTCAAAGGCTCAAAGTTTCTCTTGCTGTTCCCTTCCCAAACCTCCTTTCCCTCACCTCAGCCTGTCAGGACTATTCATTTTATACCACACCTGCTACAAACCTGCTCAAATCAATCAAAAACGTAAAAAAAGTCCCCAGGTGTAAGGAACCTACACATTTCAGATTACCAAAATGAAGACTTGAGAAAGACCACTTCGTTCAACAGGAAAAAACCCACGTCTACCGCTGCTGTAAGATCTCTCAGAGTGCAGCCAATACCCTGAAGATGGAAGCAGTTTTGAATTTGAAGCTGCATTTTGAACAGAGCATGACAGAGCACGGACTACTTCCTTTCAAACCACAGAGAAACTTCACTGTTGTAACTCTATCGATAAAATACAGTCCGTAATAAAATCTGTCAAATTAGAAAGCTTTAAACAGTCTTTAAGTAACTTTGGATCACAAACCATTCGCCTTTCTAAAAAGTCAGACTTCATGGCATAGACAAATCATAAGCATTGAAAAGACTACTGCAATTCCTTTACTAGCTTAATACCTCTTCTCTCATTTTCATATTCCTTTCAGGAATTGTTGAAAGTTTCCATGCTTTGGGCTTTGGTTTTCCAACTATGATGATTTTATAGATCTCATTTGGTCTGCTTGCTTAAACAGCAAATGTATAAGAGTGTGAAACACTTCAAGGAGTAGGTGTCCTTAACTTTGGGGTTTTTTGGTCCATTTAAACCCTTAGTTCAGGACATTGTTCACACAAATTTCTCAGTAAGTGCTTCGATCTGGCTTTGACTACCTCTTTTTGGTTGGAAATAATCTCAGCATCTACATCTGTATTCGTTGCTCTGTAGAAATCTGAAAAAAGAATCAAAGTCAGTAACAACCCACCAGTCCAGCACATCACTTTGGAGGCCCAAGGAAAATCTGTCACAAGACCAACTCTTCGTCATCCACTTCAGGAATGTCACCATATTCCTATTCGTTTTCCTACGCAATAGTAGGTCATACACGCCTCTGAACAGCATGGAAAGTAAAAACAAAAACAAAGGAAGTGCTTTTACTTCCTTAAAGGAAACTGAGCAACTCTTTTTTAACATTATTATGAAACTTGAAAGAAACCTTATGATTTTGATGGCTCCAGGCCAGAACTGGATATTAATCGAGAGCAAAACCATTCCAGAACATACAGGCAATTAAATAATTCTTAAAAAACAGCACCAGAATGTAATTATTTTAAACTCACAATTTTAAAACAGTATACCATATGCTCGTAATTGTATAAGCATAGATCCTAATCACACACAGATCACAGCCAGTGGCTGATCAGATAACGTCGCAGCTCCAAAAAGCATGCAAAGGCAAACCAGTTAACAAGCCTGAATTATTATACTTGGGTAGTGTTTTTTTTTTTATTTAAGGCTTTCCTTTTTACAGTTTTAAATGTTTGAACAATTCCCTGTTCTACTATAATACTCCCCTCTGCATGCATTTCCAATATGGACCTTTGAACATGCCTCTGAACAGGAACCTGCCTCCCTCTGCTCCAGTGTCAAGGGTTGTACCCCGGTCCAAATACCTTCTTCTGGTGCTAACTCTGAAAGCAAACATTGCAGGGATGCACTCAAAACTAGTTGCTATCAACCAGTGAAGTCAAGCTGAATAAACAGATAAGTGAAAAAAGCTCATAAAGGTAGGAAAATGTTTATTTTCCCACACTAGGTCAAATTTATCCTATCCAATGTTTGAGATTATGTTAGTGTGAAGGACACTATTTTCCTCTGCATGTCTGCCTTTCCACTCAGGGTAGATGGATTTGAGAACAGGAACTGAGCTCTCAAATTTGTCCTTATTCTTTTAATTCCAGATGATCTTATACTGGGTCTGTTTAGAACCTGCCTCCACACGTATATATTCTAATGCTGAAAGGTCACACGCCCACAGGTCTCAGGGGTTGCCCACAGTTAGGTTGATTTACTTGCAGTATTCAAATTGAATGGATTTGGGGGAGATTCTAGTATAAGCCATAAGAGCTCACTGATTTAATTACTCCAAGCTCTTCAGCCTACTCACCATCACATCTTGTATCCCCTCTTCAGCCGGTCCTTTATCCCTCACCCTCTGGAAAATTGCGAGAATCTGAATCCACCAAGTTCCGCTGGCAACTCAGCCACTACTCCACCTGTAACAAATAGCTAGCCATGCCTTCAGTACCCCAAAACCTAGCATTTTACATCTGGTGATTTGGCCATTGCTGAGAGCTTTCCATGAAGTAAAACACAATTTTACTAAATTATCTAAAATTATACACATGAAAAACGGCAGTGCAACAACCTGATGTTAGAAGTGTTCGTGCAAGAGGGATGGAAGGGCTGACATTTGTTTCATTACTGATGACATTTCTATTCGATCCTTGTGCTCAAGCTGTATTTTGACCCTCATCCTAAAATATTTTTTCTCCTGAGTATGGCCCTGCTCCGAGATCTGTTCCATGTTATCATCATACGCCAGGTCACCCAACACTTCCATATTCAACTACCTCCATACAATCACAAGGATTCAAAATTACAGTATAGATACACGTTTCTGGTTCCTATCTTCCAAACAGAAAACTTTTGTTTCTTTCTGCAGCTTATACTATTACCCATTGCAGCACCAACATCTGGCAGCTCATACTGGAAAGGGAAAAAAAAAAAAGGAAGAAAAAAAGACTAAACAGACTTTATTTAGCAATTTTGTCATCTTCCTGCAATCTAACCCCAGAATAGTGATTACACAGATGCATTAGCAGACAGTCAGCATTTTCTGCTGCCCTTTCTTCCCCACAACACTTCGTACAACTGCCAACTCGCCTGGCTGCTGGATAGCTGAATGGGGAATAACACAGGCAACATACTGGGAAAACTGCTGTGCTGCTGGCAAAAGGGCACGCCTGGTTTTTCCCTTGATCCTCACGGCAGCATGACGAGCCAACCTCTTGTAACATGCCATCTTACAGCTAGAGACAACCTGAACACAAACGTGCAAGCAGGCAAGTTATTTCTTGGAAAAGTAAAAATAGGTTTAGGTAATCAGCACTGGCGTTAAACAGTATTTCATAGTAGAATTTCATTTGAAAGGCCCATTGCCCACGTTTTTGTTGCTGAGTTCAACAAAGTTGTTTTCACAATTTATTGGCCCAACAGAAGCTCCCCATAAAGGTACACAAAAGTCTTCACAGACAGAAATGCAAGTCTGTGTTCAGAATTCTGCTCCAGGGGCAATCAGTAAACCAACATCATAACCACAGATGTGAGGAAGATAACAAAGCATGAAAAATATGCCAAAGTGCAAGATCCGATGTCAGCATTGCTTTTGTCCTTCTAAAATCATCATCAGAGTGTACCAGGTATTCACAGGGCCTCCCTTTTTATCACCAGAGATTATCAGCATTTAGGAAAACATAGTATGGTATCTTCTACTACGTAATAACTGTGGAATTTATCACAGCAGACATTGATACAAAGTTATGGTGGGGTTTTTTGTTTTGGTTTGTTTGGTTTTTTTTTTCTTTTTCACAAGGGAAGCCATGAATCACATGACAACTTTCCGGGGGAAACTGACTTCATTCTTGGTACATGAAAACGTTTAGGGTGGCTGTAGAAACTATGGATGAAACAGATGGAAAACAGTCACTGGCTAGTATTTCCAAACAGCATTTCTGAACAACACCTTTACCATGTAGTGCGAACAAATAAGCCTAATTATTTCAGCTTCCACAAATTAGTTATTTTTAAGAAATATACCAGCTATCTAGCTTCTCAATGCCCAGTTTACCTCTCTAATAAATACAAAATAGGCGTCAATCTTGCTCTGAATTCTTTGTCATCAGAACCACCTGGTGCATAACCACACACACACATAATCTCACACACACACACACACTCACCATCCACACCTTTGTAGCCCTCCTGGCAAATGTTCCTATTATCATCTTGCACAATGAAAAAAAAAAAAATGCTCTTTTTTGCTGCTTAGGATGAACCATTACATTTATGATTCAGGCATTATCTGAACACAATAAAATGACCTTATCTGATTTTTTTTAAAGAATCATAAACACTGATTGTCACAGTACGCCTTCCCACTCTTTATTTCTTCACTGAGCAAGAAAATGTCTCACCCAGCTGTAATCAGAGACCACCCAATACTTTCAAGACAAACAAGAACATTAATTTTGAATTCTAACCTAACCCCAGTGCCACAAAGCAAGCCACATGGGCAAAGCTCCCGTGCTCCTGCATAGACATAAGTCGAGACTCATGTATCCTCTGCTACAATTTTTAGACACTAAAATTTCCAAAGCTTTCTGCCCTAAATGGTTTGCAAAACCAAATGCTTGCTTAAGGGGCCTCCATTGGGGTTTCACTAAAGTGCAGCCTAATTTTAACAGAACATGAAGCGTGTCATGGACTGTACAACATTTCTAGTATCTTTCTGGAAAGCTGCTACATAAACCTTCAGTTATCATAATCCTGCACGGAGCTTTATGATCAACTGTTCCCATTTCTATTTCTGTGTAATTTATACCATACATTGGCCTGCATTCATTACACAAAGCATTTCAAAGAAGAAGAAAAAAAAAAAAGATGTATTTTAAAGCACAATCTTTTTATCAGTCCTGCAATATTTTAGTATACAATTCCAGTAAAATTACCACAACACTAAAACCCATGCGAGTGGAAATCTTGCACGAAATCTACATTTAAAGTCTCGTCCCAGGCATTTAGCATTTCTTCCCTTTTTGCTACACAATTTAATTTTTCATTTTTATATATAATTTACCACCCAATCTACAGTATTTTTAAATACAACCTGAATGAGTATCAATGCATAGCTCACTTGCTGACTCCCTCTCCCAGTGAGTCAAGATTGAAGGCTATGGTCAAACACTTCCCAATCGCGACACACTGCTTGAACAGCTTTGACCCAAACCACGCTGTTTGTCCAACATTTGGACCATTGAGGTTCTTCTTAAGCAAATCTTTCCTCACCCTTGAGGCTGCTGCCTAGCAGTGTATGTGTGCTAGTCAAGCACTTGCCAGTGGAGTTGAACTGCCATGCTGTCTTTTCATGCATCTTATTGGTAACTATCCTAAGCATCCACCACTAACTCCCAAAACCTTCCTGTATTACCTATAACAAACTCCATCTTCTTCAGTCCTCTCATACTCCCTTCAACAAATGATTCCTTTAGCACCCAAAGCAATAGCTGCACGTTTTGTGTGCACTTCCCAATACTCCTTGAGAGAGCACCTTCAGCATTTTGGTAGAGGCAGACTTGGAGAATCCATCCTCTTGAACAATTAAGGTACCACCAACTCCTTTGTTGCACTCATCACAAACCATAAATCTAATCATATCTAAATCATAAAGCATATGTTAGTAGGTGGCTTAACATTTAATTCCTACGCTCATTTGATGTATGTTTGTGAGCAACACACATCTTGCGGTGGTTTTTTGCATATTAATTGCCAATATATTTTTATTAGCTAAAAAAGAATAAAAACCTTGGGGAGAAGAAGAGAAAATGCAATGAGAACTGACGATAAATCCAGATAAAAGCCACACTTAGGACCACAAGAATATATCTTTCAGGCAATAATATGCAGATACACTTAAGACACAAGCCTTTTATAACTGAAAAAAAAAGGGATAAATTCAAAAAATAATCTGCAACTTCAGCAGCAAAAGCATCCAGAAAAATTCAACCAAAGTCTAGTTTCAATGGTCCCCTATGAGATTATGAAAATGAACAAAGACCTACATAAGAGGCCTCACAGGACACTTAAGGTTTCTTTCATCTAAGGAGGTCACGAGGGAAGATAAGTATGTAAAAATATATAGTCCATTGTAAAACCACTGGAGAAAGCAAACTTCACGGGGGACAGTAGTTTTGCACACCCTGAAGCATTGCTTTTTGTGTGCATTCATTCCAAGATGCCTGCTTTTTAACCTAAAAAAAGCCCAAAAGACGAATGAAGGCCGTTAGAGAAAATCAAGTTCACAATGACGAAACCGAAATAACAGAAATGCCTGAAGTCTAACCAGAGATATACCTCTGTTTAGGTCCACAGGTACAGATGCAGAGGTTTAGTTACACCAACGCAGTTTTACAGCTCTGTTGTTGTCAGACCTTTACGAGACCCTGCTATTCCTCAATGCTTCCTTTTTTGCACAACAGGGAGCTCAGTTACTATGTATTGAATCTTACAAAAATTAATGTTTCTGCACTACTGAGCTTACATAAAATATTTAAGAGACTACAATTAAAAGCCATTAAAGAGAGGAACATATGTGTTTTAACCATGTGCACTACTTTTAGTTACCTTTTTGAGAAGATTAAAATTAAGCAGCTTTTGCTTTTCATCCCACTCACACCCTCCCACTACAAATTCTGTCTGAGCTAATCCTCCTTCTACAGACGTCAAAACAGGACACAAGTATTACAGCTACTTACTGCCAAAATGTGTTCATTTAATATCCCATTACTATTGTAATACTGGCACAATAACTTATTATATGTGACAGCTTTTGCAGCTAGTCAAGGATAGAGCCACTTACTCTGTAGTTGTTTCATCCACATAAAACTACATTTGTAAAATTTGTAAAAGAGAAAATTTAAGGTCTGAACCAGATGCTCATCTCAGACTACAGTGCCAGACAAAATAAAAGGCTTATAAGGTCATCACACACACTCTTCCCACCCTGTCATTTCCATTGTCCCATCCCTTATGTAAAGTGATCTGTCCAGAAATTCAGGTTACCATAATTACAAATACACTGTTTAACCCCTTATTCCTAGCGTTTTAAAAGATACTTTCACAGATTTTTTTTTTCCATTTTTGTTATTTTTTAAGTGCAACGTTCTGCATGAAGCCAAGACGATCTACATGTCAGAACGCACTTCCAATGAAACGTCCATGCTTGTCAGAAGGTGCAGGATTACTCTTCAGGAACCTAAAGCGCAGAAATACACCAAGAAGTCTGTGCAAAGCTCTAAAAATATTTAGGTTAAAGTGCATACAACGGAACGGACTGCTCTCAGATACACCAAAGACAACAGGCAGTAAAAAAAAGATAAATTCTACTAAGTTACTTCACTCCAGCCACAGCCTGTCGACCAACAATAGACGACAAAGTATCGGCCCACTGGAGAGGCACTGCAGCTCTGCAACAGCACCGTTTTGTTTGCCAGCCGAAGATGGTAAATCCGAAGTCTGTCCTCACAGGGACTCCGCGGGGCTGCCGAGCCCGTGTCGGGCTCTTGCCTCGCGCGATGCGTACACGCAGCCCCGGTCCGAAGCCGCTGAACTGCAGCGACCGCTGACATGCCTCGCATTAAGCCCGTGAGTGCCGAGCCCGGGTCTCTGCCCGTGGGGACCGTCCCGGAGGCAAACTTTACCCGCCGGGGCCTCGGGGAGGCGGCCAGCCTGGATGCAGGGTCAGCGGCTGCCGGCCGAGCCCCCCCGCCCACCGGGCCGGTTCAGCCCGCCCTGCCGAGCCCGCCGCTGCTCACAGCCCTCCTGCTCCCCGGCCCCAGGGGCGTGAGGGGCTCCCGGTGCGCGGGGCAGGCGGGACCGCAGCGGAGCCGGGCGCGGGGCAGCCGCTCCCGCCGCCCCGTTAACTCCCGGGCCGCACCCCCTCTTCCGCGGGCGTCGGCATCGAGCGCCCGCCGGAGCCGCTGAGCATTTAACGGGGGGGACGCACCGCACACACAGCCGGGTCGCACCGGGGCACCCGCCCGAGCGCTCCCCCGACCGGGCGGGTGGGACAGCGCCCCGCCGGGGGGAACCCCCCGCCCGCAGCACCCCTTTACCTGCCCCGCCGCGCACGGCGCCTCCTCCGGGGCCGGAACCGGAGCCGCTGCCCGCCGCCACGCCAGGGTTGGGGCTGGCAGCCCGCCCCGCGCCCGGCTCCTGCCAGCGCCGCCCCCGAGCGGCCGAGCCGCCCGCCGGCGCCCCCTGCCGCCCGCCGCCCGCTCCGCAGCTGCGGGGTCCCCGCCCCGCCCCCGGCTTCCCCGCCGCGGGATGGGACCGGGCCGGCCGCGGTTCCCACAGCCGGGCGTGGGGCGGGGAGGGAAGGGAGGAGGCCCCGCCGCTGCCCGCGGCACACGAGGTCCCCGGGCCGCCCGCCAAGGGGCCGGGCGGGATTAGCCCGCCGGGATCGGCTTCTTCAACGGGCAGCGCTGCAGGAGCCCAGCGAGGGGCCCCGGGACCAACAGCGGCATCGAGTCCCAGTTCCCATGTAACTGAGCCCCGTTTTCCAACTTCCTGCTGCTCCCAGCGTTCAAGTAGATGGCCGTCAGTTCCCTGGAGATGCAACACAAACATCTAACGCAGCTGAGCAAAATGGTTACTGCTAGTGACACCGCTCGCAAATTCTTCTCAACTTACTGGGAAGTACAGCTGAAGTTGTCACGGCCCTTTGTAAGCAATGCCAATTTCAAGTCTCTGTCAAAGGAAAATGCCATGAATTTCAATAAAAAGATAAAACAAACATATTCCCTTGTATAGCTGATGCAAGTGAAGTCATTTCACAGCCTGCAAAGTATTCCCCAGGATTTCTTGCCAACAAAGAAGCTCCCAGCTGATCAGCCTTTCCCCTCACAGGGGCTTATTCTGCTCTGCCAGCAGGAGCGCTTGTTCAGTCCTTCAAATTGATCATCTTTCAAATACACCAATTTTTCATGCATCCCTAAAACGGGTTCTAAAATTAATTCTGCAGATTTGGAGAATGCCTTAATTCCCTTTCCACACCTACTTTGACAAGTCTATGCAGAACCTATGCAAATACTGAGCTGATCCTAAAGAGTTGGCACCAGTGTTTACGGCAAACGGCTGTAGGGTTTTTTGTTCCAGTCAGGAGCCACCTGAAAGAGCAGATGTGGTTCACATACTCCTGTGGTTCCACTTGCAACCCTTGATACTTCTGCCAGCTTCCAGCTGCATTGTCACACTGCCCTGCCAGCCAAGCTACTTATCTGCGTAGCCACTACTCTTGGGTCATGGCGACCGGTGGTCACTGCCCCGTAAATAGCAGTATGGAGCCAAATGGTCTTTCTTTGATATTGCACATCCACCGAGCCAACATACCTAGTAAAAAGATCGGGTGTGTTTTTCTGGCTTGACTAGTACTTTTGCCTGACTGGACCGATTTCACCTGGAGATATGCTAAGATTCTCCATCTTTTCATTTGGGATAAGAAGTAGGAATTACTCTAGTTTTAGCCAACAGACTGCGCAGTGGTGTGGGAGGTGGTCGTCCAGCTGCAGATCAGGAGACTGTAGCCTTTATCAACTGCTGCTCTTCAAAATCCATACCCAGAGACGCTCCGCAGCACGGTGGTTGGCCTGCCAGGTACTGCTGCACATCAGATACACAGCCACTGCTCCTCTTCCCTGCTGCCAGCATCACATCAGAGTACAGCTAATCCATCATAATGATTTTCTTATTTTTCAGAAAACCAGTGCTGACTATCTGAAAAAGAATGGTTTGCGGGAGAGTAGAAGACAAATTATGAGACCCTAGATGTTGAATGGTGAGACTTCTGACTGCTGTTCACTAGATCACTTTAGGGCACGTTAGGCTTGCATAATGCCCGACATCAGCACAAAGAAATCTGGCCTTTCCCTACCCGGAAAGCAGACTACATGCTTTACAGAAAAATCATCTCCATATGGAAACAATGATTTACGATGATAGCAAATGCTTGCCACAACAGTTACATTTCCCCTCCATCCCAATTCACAAAGGATTTGGGATTCGGGAACTGTCAATCTGTTCTCCATGTAATAAAAGAATTTAATTTTTTTCACAGAATGTTTTTGCTTTGGAGAATGAAATACAGTTTTCTATACACACAAAAGAAATCAACTTCATTAGAGATAGTCATTATGATATTTATAATAGAAATGACTGTGTACTCAAAAGTTGTTAATATCCTGAAAATTTCTCCACAGAAACCCCATATACTTGGATTTTAAAGGTGAAATTAGAGGAGACAAACCAAATACTCGCAGGCCAGAGCAGCTGCAACTACTGTCCTTTGAGCAGACTTTGAGTTATGCCTAGTCCCGCCATAGCCCCTCATTTGTCAGTTGGATCTACGTTCTCCTGTACGTACTATTATGCATCCGGTGATCTTCTCATAGTGCAAATAATACTTCATATCAGCAGAATTCTTTTTAATTCATAGAAAGAATTAGCTATGAACTAACAAAAATTCTGTTGCATGAACTGAACAGTAGCCATGAGCACGTATGGATGCTAAAACTGTGATCTTGCTCACTAACATCCACCAGCTGCTACTGAGAAAATTCACGATTATGTGTGGGCAAAACACTGCAGTGTTCCTCTGTCTGACCTCAATCCCAAGAGGTAAACTGACAACCTGAATTATAGAGGATAGGTCATGGTGAAATGCAGCCCCATCACCCAGGGAGGACAGTTCTAATTTTATAGTTTACTAGATTTTCAAGCTCCTGATTCTAGTCCTGGCTTTTTCTTGTCTTTTTTTTTTTTTTTTCTTTTTAAGGAAAAAACCCCAAACAGTTTCAACTGTGTGGTAGGGTTTTTTTTTTTTTCCTCCCTCTCCTTCATTTCTAGTCACAGAGTCAGAACAACTACACATCTTTCCGTTTGCCAGGGTTTTTGAATAGGAGATTCTCATGAGAAGGTAACGGTTGGATCAGGGCTCTCCTGCAGACAAATTCTAACACACATAGTACACAATCAGGTATGTAACTATACAGTATAAGTTAATTCAATTTTTTGTTTAATCCAACAGCTAATACTTGCACAAGAAATGAGAATCAGGCAGTAAGCCCAAAGACTTTACCCAAAATACCAGCTAGATCCCAGCTACTGCTCCTAAAAGCCAGGAGAGCCATGGAGGTACATAGGCACAAGTGAGGGGGAAGAGAGAGAAGCAAGTCACGGCTCTACAGACAATTTTGCAGCCAATTTTGCTCATAAAAGAGGGTTTTAGGCACTTCTAAGCTATTGTACATTTGAACTGTATGAGTATTTTATACAAGGTAATATTTGAATACGGTATTTCAGTTCTAGGGTTACTTTTTCACTCTAACAGTTTCATGCCCTATATGTTTGTAGGGTTTGGGTTTTTTTCTTCTTTTAAGAACACAAGAGTTTCAGTGGTCTGAATCAGTCTTTCAGTTCCATTGTTTGACTATGGCTGTATTTCTCAGCTACATGCCTGAATGCTTTAGAGGGCTCTGACTTTCTATCTAGCAAAAGGTCGCTTCTGACAATACCCCATTCTTAGCAAGCACTGTTTTCAGTTTGCTAATTACTGACTGAGATGCTTTGTGTCTCAGTCCTACTGCTTTTAAGTATTTAAAGAAACCGGTGACAGTTCTGGAAGGAAACCCCTTTGAAAACAGTTATTTCTGCCTGATTTTTGCCACCATACATACCTGAAGTCTGATGTCACCTCTTTCAGTTGCTTTGTGTATGTTCCTGCATCAATCCAAGTGTCTTGTGGCATCTCTATCCAATGCCTGACAAAATTAGCCCTGGTTTTATAGCTTTGAGTGCCTTGATAACTTGTGTATATTTCAACATTATATTCCTATAACCTCCTGGGATGCCAATATTGTTACCCATTAAATTACCATACTCCCAAGTCTCATTGGATCTTTTGGCATCTTTTAATAATGTCATAACCATTGGTCTGGATATAGTGCCACAGCCACTCACCCGGATTTCTACAGCTCTTCTATTGCATTACAGCAGCTTCTGTTTTCTTTGGAGGCTGCCTATTATCTTATTTGCCAGCATGTCTGCATACATGGCTTCACAGCATTTAAATTTGCTCTGCAGAGAGTCACTCAATTCGACCCTCAAACATGCAATTTTGCAGTGTATCGTGTTCATGTTAAACTTTATATTTTCATCTCTTGCTCTCAAGCTTAACTTCCTGATAGTATCATCACACTCAGCCTCATCAGTTTCAGCAGTAATCAAGCAATCAGCAATTAAAGTACATACAAGGAATATTATCACATATTTCATTATTTTTCCTTTACTCTTTCACTGGTTGATTAAACCTCAAATAATAATTACATATTCTACATTGTTTCTAGGTGGTATTAAACAGACACAGCAGAAGATGCCTTATCTGGCTGTACTTGCCAATATTCCCCTTTCTTCTGGGTAGCATCATAAATAACCCTGTTTATTTTTCAGAGTGAACAGAAGACTGCTGTTTGCACATGACTATGTCCTGGAATATAAACAGGTATGTAATACTCCTTAATTTGGAAAATCATCAGAGTTAGTTGCAGGATTTTCAAAATTAAATTAGGACCTCTGAACAAATTACTTGAATAGTTAGTTTGGCCCCCTTCCTTTTCCAAGCCCCACTGTCATGAAGCTCGATGCGTACCAGCCATGGGACTAAAATACAGGTGTCTCATCCCAGCAGGACCCTCCATGGTCACAAGAGGATTGCCAGTGCATGTCAGAATAACAAGGACCAGTTAATCGAGTCATTCAACAACACACTCAGCTACCTACAAAGGTAGTTTTAGTATTCATGGGGTAGGTACTACCAAATGGCAATATTCCACATCACATTCCAATTGTGCTTTTTCTAAATGTGCAAACAGGGTGTCACATTTTGAAGAAAAGAGCTTGTTGCCACTTCTTCATGGAGAAATTACTGCTAGCAGCAGAAACCACAAACTAAATTTGGGGCTGAAGTTTTTGAAAGAGGAAGTCTGTGTGGGACCACAATCACGGAGGAATGTGTACAATATAAATAGACTTTATAAGTACGCTAAGAAAATACCCATACCATGCATTGGTGATTTCTCCCCAGCAGAAAACCAAACACCTGTTTCCACTTTGCAGACGTTCAGAAGCAGTCTTTGTAGCCAAATTTCTTCAGCATGGACATGCTAGCATAAACCACGGTATGGGAACCATAGCTCTCATTTCACCCAGTGCCACTGGAAAAGAAGCTTAAGTGACTTTTTTTTTTTGGCATAACACCTTATAACACATCATAAATCAGTTCTGATCAAAGAGCTCCTGTTCGTAATTCACACTTCAAAGCAGTTTTAAATAAGATCCTACACTCATTTGAGAGCATAAACAAGTGACTCAAACTCCAGATTTTCTCACCATCTAAGATCTGTTTTAATGAGTATTGGTTACACGGATAATCAGTTATTCTATTTATAGATTTTTATCCAGGTGTTTTTCTGAACACCTATCCAAGTCTGAAAAGTACATATAATGAGACATGACAGACAACTTCTTGAACAGTAGCCTTAAATCAAAATTAAATGTTAAGGAACTTTGCTCTTAAATCACCCCACTTTGCCACTCCAAATAGTAGCCAGCAGCTTAGGGCTATGAGACAGAAAACGACTTGGAGAGAGCACCCACCTTTGCCATGCTAATAGGTGCCCTATTTGGCTAGCTTATTATTTCACCTATTTAAAGCTCCATTTGGCAATTTTCCACTAGGATTAGCTTCTGAAAAGAAACTCCACAAAGGGTTTAGCATAGTCCTCCAAAACACAGGTCTCAGGTTGTCTGAATATGTATCATTGCTTTTATTTGCATTTCAAACAACTCAGATGAAAGTACAAATGCCCTAAAAGGCAGCAGGTGCTTAGAAAAAGCCTCAAAAACAACCCTTAAAATAACTGCATATATACACAACTACTCTCCAGTGTCATTTATGATCCCAAACAGCTCCTTCTGTCTCCCTGGAATAAGGGAAGCCATTCTTACGGTGCTTAATTGGTTCTAAGGGTAACCAAGTCCAGCTGCTCTGTCTAGCAAAGCAGCACAGCTGCCTTCTCTCAGTCCAGAGGAGCTGAGGAGAGGGGAAAAAAAATGGAAAGTACCCACCACTTCAAGAGCTCCATTCCCAGGGTCTCACAAACCTGACTAGAATCTGGATCGGAATTTTAAACAGATCCCTTAGGAGCAGCAATCAGCTTCCTAGGCAACCAGGGTGGCCGCATTGCTGCGTTGCTTACATGGAGATAGGAGGAAGGGGAGGGGTGTGGAAATATATATATAAAATTGCCCTTATATGCTCACAGGAGGGTTTCCTGGTTCAAAAATATTCTTGCTGCAAGCTGTGATTTTAAATTCAGGCTCAACGTGCCAAAGTGGTAGGCAGTAAAGTTATTCAGAGTGACAGCTTTTAGCCTTTCTGTTGCTGGGTGAGTTGGGACCAGATGGTTAGATGCCAGCAAAACTGGCTTTAGAGTATCTGAATGCTTCCCAGTGCCTAAGGAATGCCCAGGTACCTAACTGGAGAAGATTTCTGACCCTTCTTGTGGGCAGAACTAGAAAGAGTTCTCCATGAAGCTAGGTGAATTTTAAGCACATTATATTATTTCCCTGTTGTATTTTGTTCTCAGGGAAGCTGCCAACTTTAAAAGTGTAATTAGGGAAACCTACCTAGAAAAAAAAGCCCTCGGCATTGACATTATCACTGCCAGCTTCCTTATTACCTCATTCTCTGATATGCTTCAAACCTGCTCATGAGGGACCCCAGCCAGACATGAAAAGGGACGGCTGTTCCTCCTCAGCCATTGTCCTTCTATTAAAACCAATACCAAGGGTGCCCATGTAGCAAATCATGTCCCACACTCATGTCCAAAATCTGAAGATGGGAAAAGACTTTAAACGCTTAATGGAGATACACACAGAAGTTCATGCTGACATACAAATATTATTCATACTGTACCCTTGTCACCAGGGAGGCAAAAAAATCACATGGAACAGGATATGTCAGTCTCCTTAGCTGGTAACACTGGTTTGCATTAAAGCCAGCAGGTATAGCTGCATTTGGCATACTGACCTGATGTTCCATCAGGAAAGAATGTATACATGAATACAGAAAACATGGGTGGGTGTAGCAGAAGCAATATTCAAATAAGAATATTCAAGTTGTTGCTACTTGAAATATGAATAACACCACATAATTTTGGTATCTGAGTATCTTAGCTTCCTGTTTCTGTGAACAAATCCATTGGCTGAGAATGCAAGACATGTATAGTCTGGAGCCATGTCCTAGTTTAAGTAAAGATAAGTAGTACTGCAAGACCCACCTTCACAAATTTTTAACCCTTACTGCTTAAAATTAACACTGACTGATATATTGTCAATCAGCAGAAGGCTGCTTCTACACACATACATGCACATACTGCTAGGTCAGATGAACTTCCAGTATAATGTGTATACAACTGCTCCAAGGCAGAAATAGTAATGTACTAAGCAGATATAAAGCCAGACACTTCAATACAATTTATTTCTAACTGTATTTAATATTCATGTCAGGAATACACCTAATTTTTAGGGCTCAATTCTTCTCCGTTAACATATAGAAGGCACCTCCCCAGTGTCGTAGGACTAAATAAGAAAGCACGTAGAATTTAGAGAGTGAGAGTTGTGTAGCGTTTTCTCAGCACGACAGAGGAAAAGCAGTCAGTGTGGCTAAACCAGGCTTCGCTGTTTCTACACCTACACAGGCGGCATATTTCAAGTATTCATTTCCTCCTCACTACTTTAAGGTTTATCAAATGAACAAATCCAGTAACCTTAAAGAGTAGGTCAAATCCTCGGAGAACTTGCTTACAAGGAAGAGAAAAAGCCATATTTTAATATATGATTCAACCTAGATGAGCCTGCTGTGAACATCAGTGAATGAGCAGGCAAAAGACAGTATTCTGAGAAGATCTAGATAAGGAAACTGCAATGGAACACTGCCTGATCCCTTTCAGGTCATTTAAGCTTCTTCTATTCTTACAGATCTTCACTTAGTACATTCTGGGGAGGGGAAAAAAAAAAGTCTCCATTCTACTCTGTACCTCTGGACTCTTTAGCCAGTTAATTCCTAAACACAGAATCACAGAATGGTAGGGGTTGGAAGGGACCTCTGGAGATCATCTAGTCCAAACCCCCTCCCCCCCCCCCCCCCCCGCCCCCCCCCCCCCCAAACCTTCCCTTGCCTTTTTTAAGAGTCTAGAATTCTTTGCTTTTCCACTAGAATTCTTTGCTTTTCAGATACTACACAGCTGAAGCTTCAGGGGTCACAGCCAGAGCTTCATCAGAATTAGGTTTTGACAATGTAACTGAAATAGAACAGAAACCTGGAAATAAATAGCAGCTGCAAATGAAAACATGCACACAGTCAGATGCATGGACTTTTAGGGAAGAATTTCTAGATCCCAATAAACATACTGAAATACTGAGGTGATGGGCTGGAGTGTTCTGTACTGCTTAGGCAGCTCAGAATAGCTGAGAAACTATCAAGCAGGGCCCTCTCCCAGGTGTGAATTCCTAAGCCCATTTCTAACACCATTTTCCTAACAGAAAAAGAAAAAGCATCCTAGGTCCAACTTGCACTAGTAAAGCCCTAGACAGATCTTTATTTCTGCTAGAGCATGAAGTAGAATTGGCAGGTCCAAGAATCATGATTTGGAAAGGTGTTTACAGTTTCTTGCCATTCAATTTTTGTTAATGATTTATTAATACCTTACTACAGCCTCATAGCTCATAAATGTCCTTACTCTCCTGAACTCTAGAGGAAAAAAAAAAAAGAGGCAAAGGGCCAGGATACTAAGCTGAAATGCAATAGCAGGTCAGGAGATGATGCCTTCCCACAGCTGAAGATCCAGTACATGCAATGGGATGGCAACAAAATCTACTTAAGTGGGTCCGATGATTGCTTGAAAAAAACTTGTGAAGTGCTCTGTAAAATGATAGATGCTAAAAAGGCTACTTGGAGATTACCCTTTATTGCATATGTCATAAAGGGAACTGTAATACTTTTAGTATTTTTTTTAATATTTTAAAGACAGCATTTATTTTTTTTTAGGTTAAACGAACAAATAATAGGCCGAATGACGGCCCTATCTAGCATGAATATGGACTGTCAGTATTCAGTGTTCATGAAGAGTGCCTGCCAGTATAAATCACTTGTCATTGTCATCCTGAGAACTCAGAGGGGTTGTTTTTTCAGAAAAACTGTGACTTCTTTGTCTCGTTAGGTTTTGCATACAGCTAACTAGCATGTTTCAAGGGCAGGACAAGATCAAGAAAAGATGGGAGGGTATTGAGTCAGGAATGTGAGAGAGACAAATGAGTTGTGCGCTGTGTGATGATAAAAAAAGACCATTTGATAATAGTCACTCTGGAGAATAGCTAAATAACACAAATTGTATGCATGAGCATCATATTGCCCACAATGAAAAGAATCAACCAAGCAACGGCCCAAATGCTTATGAGCTCAAGTACATGTCTGAAAACAAACATATTCATATGAATGGAGCTGTCAGTAAGAAACTGATTAATCCCACGATCCCAAATGAAGAGTGACCCCAGCTGCAATAGTCTTAAGAGCTTCATTTTCAGATATAGGAGACGCAGGAAGAATTTTACTAATGCTACCCAGAAAAAGTTGCAGGCCCCCTTAAATATGAATTAGGGATCACACCTGAGGGATGACAGGTCCTACCTAGGGATAAAGGCTTGAGCGATTCATCAAACTACTTAGTTATGTATAGCATGATGAGGAATACATGCCATGAACCTTACCAATCAGACAGAAAGCGGAGTATGAAATACTCTCAATCTGTCACTTGTTCAAAGGTCTACAAACATCTTCTGATTTAGAACCTCCTCTCCATGTCTGTGCTATAGGAGCACTGGGGTTCAGATCTGTATCCCAGCACCAAACATTTATACACATTGTGAACTGTCACCCAAGTGTGGAGAAAATAGAGCAAGTTGCCTGTCTCTCACTGACAGTCATTAAAGGGAGCTCTCACTGGTTTCACAGCTGCAGGAAACCAGGGGGCTATTTTCCTGACAGCCTTCAAGTGAAAAGTTTTTTATTTTGAGACTTTCATTACCCTTCCCCACTTCCAATGGTTTGATATTCCTCTCCAGAAGCATGAAAATAATATTAGCCACTGAAATTTGTCCTTCTTTTTTTTTTCTCAAAAACTGATATTCTAAAATTTAATTTGAAATTGAAACAGTGCTTAAGTGATTTCTTTTTTCCTGTATGCAATGTCAGTCTTAGTAGATTCTTAGAGCTTTTTAGGTAACCTGTATTGGTTGTGCTTATTTTGCAGACTGATTTCAGACACACAAAGAGAAATCTGCCATCTCCCCAGTGACCTCAGTGGGGTTATTTCAGGTTTACATCAGCATGACTAAGAGGAGGAGAATCAGCCCTTTTTAAAAGTCAAATAGCAATGAATGCCTCTTGCCCACAGGCAAGTGCAAATTCTGAATGAGGAAAACTTCCTTACATTATTTATCCTTACATATTTGAGTTCCACTGAACTGCTGCTAAAATTACGTAAATGTTTAAAGACCAGTAAAAAAAAACAACAAAAAAACAAAAAACAATTTTCCTTTAAATTGGCACAGATACAAAGCAAGCTGCCTCTTACATTCTGCTCTCAGCTATGCTGGTGTCAGATTCACTTCACCTCCCTGCGTGAGAAGTAAAACCAAGCCACATAGGAATTATGAAGATGAGCTGAGGTGTCCCAAAGGAACAATCAAAACCAGAGAGGCCAACTATGCCAGGTAGCTCAGGTAAATTCTTTTAAGGGCTTTATGGCCCTTTAGAGGAGACCATGTGCGACTGGAAAAAAGGACAACTAAAACCAGACCTACGAAACTTAAACGTCTTTTCTTCTAACTACCTGTACTTAAAAAAAGTAAAATCACTGTATAAGTCTCAGTCAGGTTCATCGGTTAAACCTCCTGTGAGTAAAGTGAGATCATACTGTTTATATGTGTTTCTTTATTTGATATCTTGCACATGAGAAGCAAATGCTTGTTTCTTAACAGATTATACAATGACCTGTGCTTTTTTAAAGGTACTGTGTCTAATGCCTAGAGGCTCTTATTATAATGCATTGAAAGTATGTTTTCTTTTGGATTTTTCTACTCTGGTAAATCAGAAATCCCCTGCAGAGAGGAAAATATTTAACTGTAAATTTTTAGTAAGCCTTCAAACTCTTACACTGAATAATTGGTTGGTTAAATGTAGTAGCCTTCAGCCTCTTAACTTTTCATTGAAAATGGTAACTAGGCAGCAGAATTGGCAAAATATATCTTTTCCCAAAAAATTTAGCACCAACAGTTTGGGCATATTTTTTCCCCTCTTTCATGTCCACTATTACTTATAAAAAATGTGCAGTCTTATAACATAGTCCAGTCAGTAGAGGGTTCGATAGATTTTAGGCCCTTGTAATACTGGCTCTCATAATATCATCTTTTAAGATCTAATTCATCACAGCACTTGTCACAGCAGGCAATACTGTGTTAAGGCCTGTTTTGTTCTCAGTCGATAAATGGGTGGGGTATAAAACCACATATAGATGAGAAAGCTAATTTAACACCCTGGATGCTTAAACAAATAAGCTTATTAAAAGAGACAGTGATTTTGTATGGCTTTCCTATTGCTGATAAATAAAAAATGACAGTTTTCCTGTCCAGTTTTAAAGCTAAACATTTCAGTTCTGAACAAAGGAGGTGGGTAAAAAAATGGCTTTGAGGACAGGAGGAAAACATTGCTATTCTTTGCAATGAATGCCCTAAAGCATGAAAGCAGAATACTCTGCATTGTATCTGTGATACTGCTGCCTCCCTAATGCATAAAGGGATGGCACATGGGCTCACACAACTTTGACTGCAGCAAAGTAGCAGGGATCCCAATGGTGTTCCCATGGAGCTTTCATTAGAAATGGAGACTCATGGTGTGTTTAATCTCATCCCTGAAAGACTTTGCTATGTGTCAGTTGGCAGCGGCACATAAAGATTAGAATAGCAGTCTGGCAAAGTGGGTTTAAAGTTGCACAATTTAGTGTAAATCAGCACCCCTGCAGGAAAAAAAAAATCCTGAGAGAAATGGAAGAAGGATCAGACATCAATACACCAAATATAAAGAGTCTAAATTACGATGCCTCTGCCCTTCCCCAGCATATCATTGTTATTACAGGACAAACTCCTGTTGGAGTTGCAGCCCCCATGTCACATGTGATTATGTACTGTTCTTGCCCTCAAAGTCAACAGAATGTAGGCACAAAGGCATCCATTAGCGAGCACCCTGATAAAACACAGATGAAACTTTGGACTCGAATGAGCTGAAACAGTAGTTGTATATTAAGGAATTTCTTGCCTGAAGAGGAAGAGACAACTTCATTGCCTGTCTGCTCTAAAAATCTGAAAATGCTCAGGTCAGATAGAGCTGCCCACAAGGTTATTGTTTTATCTTATATGATCCCAGGTAGGGCCTCTGAAACAGCTGTTGTACAAATTTTCTCTCCAAAAAGGCAGTGTAACAAAAGACTGCACCTAGTATCTCAGCCTTGCCTCTAATGATTTCCGTTTCTCTTTGTACACTTCTCTCTTCTGATACAGGTTACAGGTATAGCTAAGAAATTATTTGTTAACCCAGAATTCTATGGGTTTAGCAAACTCCCCATATCTATGTCCTCTTGCAGAGTTCACACAATTTGCTAATGGATGAAGAGCAGAAGTATTACTTAACATCAAATATGGATTCGTTTGACTAGTTCTTGAAGTTAAAGAGTATTATAAGAAAAGAATTGACTCAGTCTCTATTCCTGTACATTTCAAACGTCTTTTAACACATTACCCGGTCTGGTGCTATACAGACTTTTAACTTGGAGGCTTTTCAAACACAAGTGATGGCAAACATGTTTCAGCTCTATAATTGCTTTCTGTTCTTTGTCCAAACTATGACAGAACACAAGTTCCATATACAATAATGCTGATATTAAAATGTGCTGGGGAAAAAAAAAAGTTTAGGCTAGTGACTGTTGTTACTCTGGCAAGCAAGTATTTCAGCATCAGTCAGTTAGTCTAGCTGCGAGAATAACTCTCAAAAGTTCCCTAAATGTTCACAATGGTATCGGATTCTCTGCTTTCAGTTTTGCTTCTCACTTTTTGTCTTTTGGTTTTCCTTCACGAGACAATGGTATAACGAATTATTTGGTATTACCTATTACAAAAATATTTTGTCTTCAGTCCACTGCTGTATTTTATTTTGAAGGCCTTTTCCATTTTCTCCAAATGGATTCTGTTAAAATGTTTTTAATTGTACATATTTTGTTTGGAAAAAAAACATTAATATTTGGAATATGAGGAATCACTATTGGAAAGAGTTCTTTAGTTTTATCTAATGTTTTATATTTTCAACACACTTAAATTGTATAACCTGAATGGTGTTCCCAGAACTTTGTACTCCAACTAAGCTCCACTGGGAAACTGCTAGTAAAGTAATCAGTACTTTGTGTAGACTGTACGTGTTTTGTCCACTGGTGATCTAATTACAAATCTGAATAAGATACGTGTTTCTCTCTCAGATCTGCTGGCTTCTGGCATATTGACAGAAAAATCATAAAAGCTGAGTAATAATTGAGGTAATAAAATGGACTGTTCTGTGATGTAAATGAAGTATACGACAGAAATTTTGCTTACAACTTGAAGCAAGCAGATCAGAACCACAACCAGTCCAAATATCTTTTTCTACTGCTTCCGTCAGTTGATTTCTGCTGATTGATTTAAACATTTTGAACTATCAGTCTTTATCCATTATGGATATAATAGGTATTAAAAAAACTGGTGATTTCATCAGCAGCTGTCAGGTTTCAGCAACCATTTTGTTTACTGTATCACTTCTGGGAAAGATAGAGGAACTACTGTGTCCTACTTCCCAAAAGTTGCAAAAGACAAGGTAAACCTCCTTAATATCAGGCATGCATAGGCTGGCTGCAGTTGAACAGTTTAATAGCAACAGACAGAAGCAGCCAAGATATGTCTATACAGCAAAATAGGGAGATCATTACATTGGCACTTACCTTGCTGGCTCTGCTAACGCTTTCTATGAAGATGTGACAGCCAGCTCAGACAATAGCAAGCTTTAATATGGCTGCTATTCTGTGCTGGAGAGCACGCCACCAAACCTCTGCTGCACTCTTACTGCTGCTAGCTAAATTAAAGTTATCATGGATACAGCGATCATGCTGTGATTGCTGTAATATGTTTTATTACACTCTGAGAGTATGTGCAGAGACAAATAACCCAGTACAAACAGCCCCTATGCACTGAATACTGCCCTAGACTTGATTTGCCAAAATCCAAGCTGAGTACTTTGAATATTATCTGAAAAACCACATTAATATTGCCTTAGCTTTCAGCAATGGCTATAATAAATGACACAGAGGAAAAGGTAGGCTAGATTAGAAGTCCTGTCTGGTAACTGCCAGTTTACACATTTGCGGTGGAATCAAAACTTAAATGGCTCAAAGCACACAAAGGGCTTCGATAATACCTATTTATGCAAAGTCTACCTGGCAGTCAGCAGCTACTGCTGTCCCTCAGGGATTGGTACTGCCTAATGTCTTCATTAATGATTTGGATGATGGGACAGAAGGCACTCTCAGCAAGTTTGAAGACAACACAAAATTGGGAGGAGCTATCGACACACCGGATGGCAGTGCTGCTCGTCAGAGGGACCTGAACAGGACAGAGAAATGGGCCAACAGGAACTTTGGGGGGTACAACAAAAGCAAATGCAAATTCCTGCATCTGGAATGGAATGCCTCCTTGCAACCCAGACAGGCAGGGGCCAACTATCTGGGAAGCAGCTCTGCAGAAAAAGATCTAAAAGTCCAGGTAGACAAGTTCACATGAATCAACAGTGTGCCTTTGGATCAAAGAAGGCTAGCTTCAACTTGGGCTGTATTAGTGTAGCCAGCAGGTAGAGGGAAGTGATCATTCCCTCTGTTTGGCACTTGTGAGACCTCTCTGGGATATAATGTCCAGTATTGGGCTCTCCGGTACAAGAAAGACATTGACATACTGGAGTGCGTCCAGTGGGTGGCCACCAAGTTGGTTACGGGGCTGGATAACATGACTTAGGAGAGGCAGAGAGAAGTGGGCCTGTTCAGCCTAGAAAAGAAAATGTTTGCAGGGAGTCCTTACTGCTGTCTACCTGATCATAGGGTACAGAGAACATGGAGCCAGATTCTTCTTGGAGGTGCACAGTGGTAGGACAAAGGCAACAAACACAAGTGGCAACATGGGAAGGTGTTTAAATATAAAGAAAATATTCTTACCGTGAAAGTGTTAAAATGCTAGTGCAGAATGCCTAGGAGACTGTGAAATCTCCCTCCTCGGAGGTGTTTAAGACTCAACTGGACAAGTGCTGGCACAACCTGATCTAATTAGACCTGCTCTGCGCAGGGAGTAGGACTGGATGACCTCTGGAGGTCCCACCCAACCCAAATTATTCTAGGACCCTATGATTCCTAAATATAGAAAGAAATGCTACAGGGAGCTGTTGACAGCTAACCTGCACATGGCTGGGAAATAACAGGAAGAAAAGCAATCTAAGCAACTATGAGCTGGTTGGTCTATCTTCAAGAGGTTTTAAGACTTTAGGATACGTTTAAAAGGCAAGAAATACTGAAGACCAGGTAATGAATGGACACTGAGATAATATCCTGTATCAGATTACCAGCAGCCCATCCTTCAGATCATCCTAGTATCTTCTTTGATAGGAAATTCCAGGTAGTTCAGACGTGCTGTGTTGGAAGTTTTTCAGTGTGAGGACAACATTTAGTATAAGTATAAACCAGCAAGGGGTCTGATTAAACTAAGGAACTGATAATTTGTGCCAAAAAGAGAAGGCTGAAAACTGCTTCTCAGCTGGTCTTTTCAAGGTCTGAAATTGGGACTACCTCTCTCTTTAATTTTGCCATTGTCATTAAAAAGATGCAGGAGGTAATATTTGTCAATGTCAAAAATGGGCCACGTTATCAATATCAGAGAGGACTGAAATAACCTACCGGATGAAATGAAAGATCTTGGGGATGACAGCATAGAAACTGGATGATATTTAATTGTACAGCATGCAAAGCCATGTATTTAAGGAATTGCAGCCAGCTGGAAATAACTAAGGAAAAAGATCTGGACATGCTGGCAAATCACCCGCAGTCTGTGTGGTGAGTCAAAGGGGTACGATGCAGCTGCACAAGAAATACAACTCAACAAAAGGCTGTAATTTTTACTGACTCTTTTGATGCTTCTAGATTTCCTACCAGAGAGCAACACTGAATATTACACAGTTTTTCAGAACCAGCTTTTGAATTTTTAGAAAACTTTTGGTTTCCCATACATACAGCAGTAAATGAAAAGTATGTGTGTGTGCACAGAGGTAGAGTGATGGAAAAAGAGGAAGGACAGGGGAAACACTGAAGCAAAAATATTATTTTTAGGGGTTGTGATATTCTGTTTGAGTAAAAAGCCATTAAATCGAGAAATATGTCCAAAGACTGCTTTTGAAGGCTTTTTGGCAACATCAGTTCCACTAAGTAAAGTACTGCAGTAAGTGATTTTAGAGGGTATGCATGCAGGGATAGCAGGTGATGTTTTATCAGCTTCTCTTTCGGCAATATTGTTATTTCTGTGCTAGACCTACAGCAAAGATTCTGCATGCTTGATATATTCAGACAATGTTGCTCATAGGCTGTGAAAGCCAGAAGTAACAATTTTCTCAAATTGAATCATATTAATAAGTTCTCTTATTCTGCTCTGATAGTTTCTTATTTTATTATTATATACATTATTAACTATGCTAGCAGCAGGACATAACAAATGCAAAATACTTGTTCAAGAACACTACTGTTTTCAGCAGGGAATAATTAAGAACACATTTCAATAACATTTAGGATTCTAATGAATAAAAGATAACTCATGCAGGCAACTCGGAGGCCTGCATAATTTTCTCCAAGGAGGTTAAAATGCATGATGAGTGCCTAATTCATAAGGAAGCGCTTTTGGGTCATATATTTCAATAGCAGAGAGATGTGATCAAGGTTCAGGTAACATATAGGTCTGAAATGTCATCTTTCCTGCAGGAAGCCTTCAAAAGAATGTCAGAACTCTTCAGTGTAATTCACCTGAAAAGCAGAAAATATCTCTGAGATGTGGAATTTTAGAGCTTCAGCACTTTGCGAACTAGTTGTGTATCAAACCCAGAAACTTTACCTCTCATTCATGGAAGCACTGATTGCATTTTCCGAGCTGGATCTGAGCTGGTAAACAGGCACTAAGCACAACTGTGTTCCCATCTCCATAACGGCAAGGTAATGAAAGCAGTAAAGAATACGACTATCAAACCGGCTTCCTTTCATACCCTCCACCATTCGTCTAATTCTCCTAATTGCCAGATGCAGCTATGAGTTTTGTATCCTAAAATTGCCTTGATTTTACCTCTTATGGAAAAATAACAAAATGGTTTTATGTGGCTCTGTCCATTCAGACTGCCTAATTTGGTTTAAACTTTGCTATCTACAGCAAGTGTAGGACATAGCAGCATCGTCTTAATCCTCTTGGATTCCACACCACAATATGGTAACAGCCCAACTAGAAATTACTCCTACCTCTTTATTACTCTTCATTTCAACTGGCATTCTGCATGCATTTTGGGGCAGGGGATGAGATGGGGATTGTAGGGAGAGAAAATAACAAAGAAAGGAAGTGCAAGGGCTGTGATTGTGCAGAACAGAGGCCTTAGATCACTGGACCTGATAAAACAGGCATTTGTACATAGATCCACACACAGTGCTGCCTTTGAAAGAGCAGACCTGAAAATTATCAGAAATTTCTAACAAACAAAGCACAAACAAGATTAGTTTGTTGTTTTCGGATTTTTAGATGCCTGTTTCTCAGTCACTTGGTCTCATAAAAGCAAATGCTGAAGTTCAGTTGCTGTCTTTGTACTCTCTTGGCATAGCCTTCCTTATGCAACCGCAGCTGAATGTTTTTTCCAAATTTTCAAAAATCCCTCTTAAAGCTTGAACCGAACCTAGAAAAAATACTTTTTTTTTTGACAGGTTACCCTGCCAATCCCTACCAAGTGAGCAGACAATAGCTAGGACTCCCTTCGAGGCACTCTGGGGTTTTCAGACTGACATTAGCATCTGGGAGGTAAGCAGGCACAGCCACGCCTCTGGTGCAGACTGATGCTGTTCAGGGCTGGTGTAAGGCACGCAGAGCAAATAAGAGGCTTTGTGGGACCCATTTTATTGCCTACAGAATGAGAACAAGGATTTTTTTCTGTCACTTTTTGTCAGTGTTGTGCAAAATGCTTTTCAACTCATAAATCTACTCGCCTGGCAGCCTGCTTTATCTGTATACATGCAGAGATTGCAACTAACCAGTTTCGTTCCTATTCCAGGTTGGGATAAGCTACACCAGAGCTGGATTTAAAGCAGCTTTATCCTTCTACCTCTGTGCTGTTGCCAGGACTACAGAATACAGACTGGTATTTGGCTAGGTTGGTTCCTATGATGAAATGAAAGCTCTTCTGCCTCTCTGGATGCTTCTTTCCCCTTCAGCATAGCCCACTTCCTAAAGCAAGCCCTTTCCCTTAGTCCACTACCATGTCATATGTAAATAGCTTGTTTTCCTTTGTTTTATTCTTGCCACTGTATTTCTTTCTATTTCAATCCAATTTCTTCTTCCTGTTATGAGGGAAACTAAATTTCTGTGTCCAATTCTGCAAGTTGTATTTGTCTGAAAGATGACAACTGTTTCATCCACACGCAGTGATGTAAATTTAAGCTCCTGATCCCCCAGTTCCAGAGGCCTTCAGATTTCTAGAGGTAGGTGATGCATTTCTAAACTTTTCAAGTTTTCATGGATTTAGAGCAAAACTTGGAAACATTATCAGAGCAAATCCTACACTTAAAAGCCAGAAAGTGAGCCAAAATGGAACTACAAGCATTAGTTTTAAACCCAAAATTGACATGTTAGTTTAAAGTCAGTATTCTAGGTGCTGCTTGGCCACAGGAGATGTAATTAAAATGGTGTTTGTGACAAGGAAACAAAACCTTAGAAACTGGTCTCCCTTAACTGCAATGATATAGCCCAAGGAATATGCGGTGATGCTTCTACAGCAGAGCTTCTGAGGGTATTTTTTAAAAAGCAAGCACCTGGTGGAGGCATATCAGGTAATCTGACATTGTAATATTGTCTGATTTCCACCAGCCAGACTGCGCGACCAGCAGCGAGAAATGAGGCATCAGCTGGCAGCTCTAAGTTCATGTTCAAAAGGCTGAGGTACATCTTGCAAGCCATCTGCGGCCTGATCTCAGGGGGACAGAAAACACACAGGAGTGCTTTGAATTCTAATGTGTGCATTGACTTCTCAGCGCCCTCTGCACTGGCACCCTATTTCCCTTCACAGTCAATGTCATTTACCTCGCACTCGCAAGTACAGCTAAGGATCACAGTTCAGCTGAGGTGCAGCGCGTTGTAATACCCTGGCCGTATATCTGCAGGTCTCCCTTTTCCTCCCATTCTCTGAGCAGACGGAGTTTCTTGCTTGGAAATAAGAATCTAATGAGGATAAGGAAAGAGCCTCTTTGCTAAAAATGGAGTTAGGTTACGCGCCAGATAATATGTCTCTATTTTCTGAGAAATGCTATACAGCACAGATCTTGAGACATCGGATACCAGAGGCCAAGCAATAACTTACTTGATGTATCTGTCTTTTCATTGACCAATCTAGGGAAATGATGTGAGATTTGCCACTCACTAACCATTTCCCAGAGATGTTTTCATGAGAAACTGTTACTACTCCTGATAAATATTCCCTGCAAACCCCAAAAAGGGAGAGGATTACAAGAGAGAAGGGTTCCACTACAAGCAGAATAATTACATCAGACTTACTGTGGTGCAAATGAAGTCAGTATTTGGCCCTCAGCCTCTGTTTTAAGGATGTATATCTAAATGTCTTTCTGAAAACAGCAGTTACAGTACTTTCCAGCAAATTAGGCAACATTCCAGGGGTATACTTGGGTTTACTGGAAATGATCCTTTAATTCATGGTAAATGAAGGACTAAAAATTATGATCAGGTCAAGAGACAGAAGGTCTGAGGTGCACTTCAGAATGTAGATCAATAGTCAGAAAAATTCAAAATAGACTCCCAGCTAAATGTCAGTGCAGATTTTCCTCATGAAATGAATAAAGTGCTGCTCTATTGGCAACCTCATTATTCACTACTTAGCAGATGCAGTAATGACTTTAGGCAAATGTGAATATTGAACCTGAAAGATCCTAGTACCATAAGCAGGAAATGAGCATAAATGACAGTTGTGTTATGCTGTGGCCCCTCAGAGGGCCAACAGAGCAGAAAACAGGAACTCAGAATTTGAGCAAACTGTTCTAAAGCAGAGCTGCTCTGAAAGTAGGGGGATGAAAAGTGAAGCAGAAAAACCCCTGTGAATTTCCCTTCCTTGTTTACTGTGTCTCTTTCTTTGAGAGAGTAGGGGCCCTGCGAACGTGACACATTTCTAGTAATGTGCAGGGGTAGATGGATCGCATAGAAGCCTACTTCCCTACTACACCACTTTGGGTAAAAACATGAACCATAGCTTCCTCCATAGGAATGCCAAGCTAAGCAAGAACTAGAGTATGGGAAACATACTACTGTATATAATTGCAAATTGTATTTCATCATCTGATGCCCCCTATATTGTTTAACAGGCTGAATAGCTACCTAGGCAGAGCTGGGTTATTCCAAGAGACAATGTTGTGCCCACTCCGGTTCTGATATGTCAGAGTGGGTTCAGAGCTCCCCAGAAGAACAGATCAGACTACATTTTACTTGGCCCCAAACCCCTTTGGACAGCAAAACTTCAGTGTTGTGATAAAGCAGGTTTGGGGTGGCTATGGGACAATGCCAATGGTATCTTGTAGAACAGAAATGGTCAGTAGGGTTTAAGAGGAAAGGGAAAATGACAAGGAATCATTTGGGATCTCGGGATAAGCCTGAGGAGAGATGTGAACTTCAGTCAGTCCATAAGGTTTCAGACAAGAGCTCTCACATCAGCAAGCTTTGGGCGGTTTGTAGAAGGCTTCAAAAGACTTGAGTAAGATAACTGCTTCTCCTGGAGATCCAGCTGCTTGCTCTTCATTGCCAGTTCTGCAAGGAACAACTGCTCCTCCACCAGCAATGCCCTGAGAGGAGCTGGGGCTTGCTCTGTAGGCTGAGAAAGAACTGGGGCTAGGAGGAAGATATCTGCTCATTTCCCAAAGTATGCTCTCCCTCAGCAGGGGTGAGGATTGTCTGTCTGGTTTGTGCTAATCCCAGTCTCCTTCAGTACAGGTACAGGAGACAATCTCCCACTACCCTACACTGCCAGCTTCTTTGTTAGTACTTTAAACTGTTGAAGTGGTAAATTACTCATTTTGATAACCTCTCCCCAAAAGTGGAAGTCACTCTGCTGTATTTCAGCCAAGAAAAACATTTCTCAGGAAGATGAGAATGTAAGTAATAGTTATTCTTTTTCAAGACTAGATGAAGGATGGAGCAGGATCTTTGTGAGAAAGCTGGTTCTGGAAGACAGATATAGAAGTGTACTATTGCACTACGGATATTTTAATGAGCTATATCACATGAAAGGATGTCAGGATAAATCAGATAGGGCATACTGGTATTTTTTTAAAAATAAAACAAAGGCACAATTGTCCTTTTCCTTTGAGGAAAAGAATAGACAAAGTGATAACTTGCACTTACTTGAGGCAAGTAACCAATGTCTCACCATAACAAGGTGCAGTCTATTTAAAATATTATGTACATGGTGCTTTTTCCTGCTCCCAAAAGCTTAGAAAAAGATGATAAAATTACAGGGTGTTATGAAGTTTGAGAATAGCTATGGCTATAGTTAAGGATACTGCTGCTATTTAAAGTACATGTGTATGATGAAAAATGTTTTAGAGCTCCCAGATTCTTAGATCTGTCTGCAGGGTAAGTGCCACCTTTATAGTGAGGAAGCAGTAGCTTGCCATCTCAAACAATTGTCTTAAGCAGCGACTCAGGAAGCCATTTCCATCAAGTGGCTCTAACATTTCAATCACTACCTAAAGTTTGAATAAAATTATCCTTAAAACTTTCCCATAAAAGTGGTAATTTACAAAGAATTCATAGCTTTTTGGATGTGGTGCCTAGTGCAGGCTGCACTGTAACAAGGTAGCACGCTTCAATTAATTGGTGTTTCTTTTGGTTCTTTGGACCCTAGACAACATGATTCTTTAAGGAGATCATCCGGGAGTCCTTACAGTTCGAATACTATCTAGGTTCCTTAAATCCCTCTGGCACCTTTGAAATGAATGTGATTGGAATAAGCTAAGATCTTTCTCACTATTTTTCATACTTAACTGTTGTCTGTCCTCTGAATACTCCACAAAGGGCTGGATGAAAGGGCAACGTAGTAGTCCAATCTCTTCCTTAACGAGACCAGTTTGCATTGATAGGAACCAAGAAAAGGAAGTGAGAACCAGAATTCTGACCATTTTCCTTATTAGTTCTCTTCTCTGAAGTAGAAAAAACCCACCTTTCTTTTAGGAGTTGGCAAATCTATGGACACCTAATGGAATTCATAGTCATCAGACAAGGAAAGGTGAGGAAAACAGTGTTTTCCAAGGCCATCTGTAATACATTGTGATTTCATTGTAAAATAAATGCTATCCACAAAACTTTTATGTTCAATGCTGTAAGCAAAAGTAGCTGTGAAGAAGGATTTCTAGAATTAAATGATGCAGTATGGGAAACCTTAAAATGACTATTTACTGTAAACATATATTGAAAAATCTACCAGTTAGTGTTTGTAAGAAGTTTTTTCAGCATCTGACAGGTGAATTTTTTTCACAGGGTAAACAGTCATCTTCAAAGACAGTAGGTTTGAAGCAGTACATTTTTTTATTTGTTCTTGGTTAGTTTGGGTTTTGTTTTTTGGTTGGTTTTTTTTTTTTTCTTGTGTGATTAGGAGGATTCATGCTTCTTCCAAGGTAGCTAAAGTTTATAAATGAAGGTCAGCTGCCAACGTGGGGAAAAGGATCTAGAAAAGGTGAAATTACTTTAAAACCAATCATAGCACCTAAGTCATTCAACCCAGTCCTCTGCCATGAAACTAATAACCAGATTGGAAAGAACTGAGGCTGTGGGTCCAAACATTTTAAGTATAAAGAACTGTAGTCTAATTAGGATCCAGATATTAGGATTCAGAGCTCCCTTAACACTGCAGTTTAACACATCACCAGACTTGGAGGACAGTGGCACTGGGTAAGAGCAATCCTTACACCACACCTCCCTTCTCCATTGTGCCTGAGACAAATTAAAACATTAGTCCTCCTATAGAAAAACATGGAATGCTAATGAATACATAACCAAAACTTAACCCAGCAATTACTTTAGTTCTCTGGTACCACAACACTGCCTTTCTTATTGTGCAACACATTCTGCCCTGTTGCTTTTACTTGCATTGGATTCTCTCATGTGAACAGCTCATTACTTCCCTCCCATTACTCAGTGTGAGTAAAATTAAATTAGAAATATAACATTAACTGGCTAGTGAGATAAAAATATCAGTTCTTCCAACTGCCACAACTCGAGCCTGTCGTATTTCAAGCCTGGGAAAAAAAAGCGAACAATGAATTTCAATGGCCTTGACATAGGCAGAGGGGCCTGTCACAGCCACTAGCGCTGACTCTCAAAAGCAACTTTCCTCTGCCAAACACTTACGTATTCTCAGACCGACAAACAAATTAAAGGGGAAACTGAAGCAACTGAAGACCACTCCAAATTCTGTCTCATTCTTACTTGGTTGCAAGTGAAAACCCTTGTGCCAATGTGGCACAGAACTGCCCTCAAAAATGTTAGATGGGGGTGTTGTTTCACAATAGATTGAGGGAGGCTGCTCTGGAAGAAGCTGCCGGTTTCATGGCATCTGATTTGGTGTCATGAGAGGAATGTGTTGCAGATCTTGGCCTGTGTTCTATTTAAAATTGGAAACACAAAGACTATAATTAATTTAGCTAAGGGAAAGCTATAGTAAACTGCAACTTCTGAAAGTAGTTTTTGTATGATGCGTGAGGGGAACCTTGCTGTTTGCTTCAACCCTACCGAGCAGAGAGTTTCAAAAATGAAAAAGTGCACAGGGAGGAACTCCCCCCAGTCTCCAGTTCCCTTTGTAATTGCCTACCCTTGCATGTCAATTTTAAATGCCTTTTGAAGGTAAAGGCATGGAAATTACTAAATGGGGCTGCTTATGTGGTTTCCTAAAAACCACAGTGTACATCACCATTGCTTCATCTGTGTCATTTCCCTTGCACATCAGCTACTGTTCAGCTACGCTTAAAAAAATCAAGGAACCCTACCCCATCTCTCACTGTTTCAGTGCACATCTGATCACTATTTATATCCTTTTTCTGTGTCTTTCTTAAATGCACCAGCCAAATACAGTTAGTAGGAACAGGGGCAATGTTTTGCGTTTTTAGGATGTGTTAAGTCCGGAAACACTTGGCGTTTTGAAAATTTTCCTCGGTAACTAAAGATTGCCTGCCCTGCCTCCCTGTGGTTAGTGCCCTCCATAGCACATCACAGGGCCGAAGAGCACAGCGTGTCCTGCCAACCCCTGCCAAGTTTTGTGGATTCTCTTTAGGGAGGGCTGGCTTAGCAGGATGCAGTGCTGGATGGAGAGAACTTGTACTGAACTAATAGCCCGTACACCTCTTGAAAAGGCAGACACCTAGCCCAGCAAGCAAGCTGCCAGGCCTGTAAATGGAAATTACTTGTGTGACCACATATGTGGTCCCCTGCAATGACTTCATGCATCGTCAATGCTCCATCTGCGCCCTTTCCTTTACACACTAGCTAGTGCTCAGCTGTGCATAAAAGAAACATTCCCCCCCAGTTTGTAAAGAGCTCTCTAGACACAGCTCCTGTCTCTGTGCTGGCATGGCCCTGCTGAGGGGTTGGGTAGCGGACAGCTCACCAACAGCTCTGCAACTCATTTCTGACTTGTTTGAGCCTGAAAATATTTTGGAATAAGCAAAAGGGAATGCTGTGGAAGCCAAAAGCGTCAGCAGTGGCAAACCAGCATGTCAGTAATCCTGGAACTTCCCTAATGTCTCTCTGATTATGAAGAGATATTAAAAAAATACCAAGTGAAGACAGACACATTCTAGTGTAAATTAGCTGAACTCTGAGCTCCACTAACTGAATTAAAATTATCCTAAATTAACATATTAATTTCACAGAGTAAGGCTTTTCAAAGGAGGTTTTATAAATCTCTTGGCTAGAATTTGGTTAAATTTATCTTTTTCTAGTTTAAAACCTGCTTATAACACTGGTGTATTATGCTTGTTTGCTTTCTGGAATAGGTTAAAGGACATTTGTTATCATTAACCTTTCCCTTTGTTTTACAACAAAGACCACTAACAAAATCATTATGAATACTGAAACACTTCACATGGACACTTTAGAACTTTCACTATTTGCATGAAATAATCACTTGTATTTAGAACATTTTCAAAACTCATTAATTCTATCGGCTCACTGACCCTGGAAGCGTAGCTCACCAAGGGTGAAGATCTATGCAGCTGATTTTTCAGTGTTTAAATACTGCAGACTGCTTTTAACGTTTTTAACAGCTCTTGCCAGGTCTAAGCCTAGTCTTACTTCTCTTAACCACTAGAGGGCAAGATGTTCTCATGCAACTGCTTAACAAAAGCCTAAGAAAAAATACACTCAAGACGTTAATTTCAGAAGTTCACAAACTTTCCTGAAAACAAGTCGATTACACAAATAAGAAAAGGAAAGAATAAATATGGTTCCACAAAACTTACACAATACTAAATGGTTAATAGTGGTACAGGGGAAAAAAAATAAGATAAGGGATCTTGGGAAAATTTATAATCTCTTCCTTAGCCTGGCATCCTACATCTGCATTTTTCAATTATTCTAGAGTTATCAAACTAGAAAAAAAAATCTTCTATAACTACAAATAAATATCAATGCTCTGTGGGATGTATGCCTGTGTCTGAACTTAAGAAAAATAGTTTTAATAAAATATTTTTTTGTTCTTCACTAATGAATTAATGCCCAAAATATCAATAGGTCATGAATAAACAGATCTATGCACAATCTCCTATCTGTTACTGCAGGATAATGAGTCTAAATCAGATCTCCACACATGTAGGGAGATTTCCCCCCCCCCCCCCATGTTTTTATTAAGTTTTTGCTTAAAGGCCATGAGAAATGAAGAGAGGGGTTTTCCTCCCTCCAGTGAATTATAAGGATCTAAGCGTGTATTTTCAAACAGCATAATTCAAAATAAGAGAGCAATTAGAAGTGCCACCCTCAAACAGTTCATAATCTGGGTCTATCTAGTAACCAAGTAACATCAAGGGACTGCTTCAGTATTTTGTATAAGTGCTTGAGGACCCAGTAAAGACATTAAAATATCTATAAATGCTCCTTATCCCATGTATGTAGCTAGTGGAAAAATAAAACAAATAGACTTTCTATGTGGGACCAGCTATACCATTAGTATTGATGGTGCAACTGGGACCAGACACTAGCTTAGAGGAATAACAGGGGAAGATGTAAATAGAGACAAGGAGTGAAAATAATTTTCTCTCCTGCCTTGCCATTCGGTGACCTGTGACAGCATTTTGTTGAAATCAACAATGGGTCTGAGAGCTTGGCAGTGCGGTCTGAAGATAAATGATAGCTGGATGATGAACAAGGCATAAGAATACCACAGCCAAAACACTTGGTTATCTCTCCCTTCCATCAAGGTGATAAAAGCATTCGTGATTTCTAACTCATCCCCAAGTCACCCAGGATCCTGAGTATTTTTAACAGAGGTACCTACCATGTTGTAGAGTAAGAAAGATTATTTTAGTTGTTCAGTAATAACCCCTGAAGGCAGAAGATTAAATTCTTGCAAACTTACCATCTATTTTTCAAACAGGTTTGCTTTTTGAATTCATGCAACCGAGGTTTTAAATACACACCCATATCTATAGATGCAGATATGATGAAATCCTGTAAACCTTTTATAACTAAAACATCTGGCTATCCTAATTAAGATAAATTGATACAGTAAAGGAGCCAAACAATTAGCTGTTGGGATTCCACGTGGAACTGGGAACACACGGAGTAGTGATTTCAAATGTTTCCTCTGCAAACATATCTCTGCAAAATCAAATTGCCCTTTTTTAGACCTCTCTTCTTCCCACGCACACACCACTGACAATGAGGAAACATACCTCTTCAGTGAAAGTTTAGTGCCTATGGTAAGAGGAACAAAGTATACGACATCTTCTTGCTATGATCGCTATCCACCCACCAGCTATGCACATATAAGAAGAAACATTGCATACTTCATAAGAGAGAGATGCAGAAACCAGCCTATGTAAAAGCAAACTATAAATTATAAGATGCACATATAGTGAAAAACATTCAGACAACTTCTCATGCTGAACGCCAGAACATTCTTGATCCTTTTATGGGTAACTCAAAATAGAAAGAGAACAGCAGGAGCTCTTCTCACAGTATATCTCAAAAGGCCACAGACCTTTCTAGGCCAGTCCCAGGTTTTCTAAAACTGCACAAACCATGTAAGAAGTGGGCTGAAGTCACCTACCTCACCGTGAGGCACTGAACCTTCGAGGAGCTCACTTCTTGCCTTTAATTTTGCTGGACAGGAGTGAATTCACATCACTCCAAATCACTGCTGCAAACATTGTCACTGAAGAAGCTTAATGGAGTAAAATTAAGGGTGCAGAAATTAGCATACAATCCAGATTTATAAAATTTGTTTATGCAATCTAAACATAACTTTAATTAAACACTTCTTTTTATAATTCACTGACAGATTTCTCAGGAACTGCTGATTCTAAGCTCCTTTCTAGTGTATTACTTATATCTAGATCAGAGAGATAATTGATCCACAGCTCCATCAAGACAGACTGCAAATAGAGGTGACTTGCAGCTTCACTTGTCCAGGGCATGGTTCTTTACATTAAGAGTGCTGGACGCGACTTCAACAGCACAAAACAGCCATAAACCTAGGTGATCTCTTTATGTGGGATACTTTCACCTAAAACCATATATTATCTTCCAGATACCTCATCAGACAGACTGCCCTTCAGGGAAATAGGGAGACAGGAAATGTGTCTCACCACTGGCACTCATAAGGAACCGGTCACTTCAAGTAGAGCAACAGTGCAGTTGCTATTTCATCTCCTCCTGCCAATTACTGATGTAAGGGCCTACAATACACGAGGCATAACTGCTGCCTAATGCAATCTGAGTAAATCTTAAAATGCTTTTTTGCTTCCTGCATCTGAATCAGAGGAAATAAAGCTGTGTGAACAACTGCTTTTCTAGGAGTCTGATTTCTGAGTGGAATATAAAGAGAAATAAGGTACAAAATATTTTGTTTTGAAAAAAAACTCCAACAATTTGAAAGTATCATTTTGCTGCTATCTAAATCCTTGCTTTGCCCACATCTGAAGTACAGCATACAGTTATGGTGTCTGCATCCCAAAGACACAGATGAATTAAGAGAAGGTAAATAAAAGGGAAACTAAACAGATCAGAAGGATGTGTAGTACTGTTTCCTAGATGTGCACAATTTCCCAGAGTTACATTGTTCATGTACAGCTTTTACAACTAGTAGCACAGCCCTCTGCTCTTTAACAAGGCAGGGAGAATTGCATACTATTTTACTTTATAAAAGCAAAATGTTCCCACAAGCACGAGATTGACTTCATATTTTAACTTTTCTAATTCCTTCCTTTTCTTTGTCCTGTTTGTTTTTGTGTGGTTTTCCTAATGTAGCATATCTCCAAGAATGGTGACTGACAAATGTCTGCCTGTGAGTGACTCAAATGAGTATGGTTGCTTCATGAAAATTAGACCTTCTCATTAGCTTAAATCAATCAAAAAGAGGAGGGTGTTCTAAAACTCCTTCCATTCAGTCTCCCTAAGAGTATTTCCTCTTCTGGGAAAGTTGAGGAGTACATGCCTCAAACTTTACTTCCTCTGTGTTTCTTTGTGGAGAAATCCAAGCAAAATGAATAGAAGTTGTCTATATACAATTCTTCCAAACATGCAAAATAAACAAAAATCTTAGATTGTTTGTTGTAACCCACATAATCTACTTTATCTTCATAAAGAGTAACAAAAATGTTAAAATGATTTTTTTCCCCTGAAGTGACAGTGTGCCTTTTGTTCCTATTTCCAAATAAATTACAGTATTTGTATGACTCAGATCAAAAAAGGACAGAAGAATACAACTGGTTGGACTGAGCCACTCGCATGGAAGTGATACTGTTACTGATTTAATTTTGAATAGACTTGCTCTCACCTTCTCTAGAACATGCATTTTGCATATTTCCTCATATTTGAGGAAATCTGACTCTTCTTTCAAAAAGCTGGATATAAGAAACCAAAGATTCACCTGCACAGAAGTGGATACTGTCTAGATAAGTGAGAGATCCAGTTTCAAGACTTTCTCAGTGCCTTGCACTTGCAGCACTACCAGCTGCTGTTTCCCTTCTTCCAAACTGCACCCAAATGTATGGCTTTCCTCAGAGCTGGCATGAACCCTTCACTGAAGAATGTGTTTCACAGAAAGGAACTGTTCTGCCAAAGTTATAACCTTTCATAAAGACACATCTATTTTACTTTAAGAAAAAAGAAAGAAACTACAGGAAAGTTTCTGAGATCCAAGATAGGCCTGATTACTTCTGAAGGTCATGTAACTGATTTTCTTGAGCAAAAAGCAGTGGCTACAATAAATATCTGTAAGGTTTTAGGGTCTGTACCAATGAAGCAGGAAAACAAAATGCTGGAAAGTTGTCAAGCGAATTGTCCAGAGATTCTCCAGGACTAGATTTATGAACACTAGAGGAAATTCTGCTGTGCCTTAGGCAACAGCTCAGGTGCAAGAAGTGAAGCATGAAATCTAATTAGCCTGAGCTTGCAGGGCCCATATCATCAGTCATAAAATTATCCTGCCTTTTTGAATATTCAACCTCCTAACTGGATTGATTCCAGTGCCTTCATTTTTAAGCCCCCCTTCAACAGTACCCAAATTCATATGCACAACTATGTGTTACACAAGTAGGTCAAATTCACCACTGTGAACTGGGCATAACTTCCAAAGTTAGTAGAGATCTGCAACAGCTGAAAATGTGGCTCACTAACTGTCCTCCATTAATTTAAAGTAATGTTATAAAATAGATACCACTATTGAAAAAGGAACTTTATTTTAAGGGTTTGTTTGGTTTGTGTTATTTTTTCCTAATGTGTTAGCTTTCCCTACCTCATGGAAAGAGGACCAACACTGGCCCTACTCTGAGATGAAAGTGTTTGACACAAAGAACTGGGCATCACACCTGAATTAAGCAAATCACTTTAACGAGCATCACCGCACAGGGTGCTAAATGCACACTGGCTACTCTGGTGTGCTACTGCAACTGTAAGGCAACTTCAGTAACACAGTAGCTGAATATCCCCACCTCAGCATATGGGGATGCTGGAAACTACTGCAAGGGAAGTTAAGAAGGTTCAGGGATTGCACATACACCTTGTTTATTTCACAGTCCAAAGTTTGGTAGTTGTTATCATTCATACCATTTATGCCACTGTACATATTCTGGACTGAGACTTGTTGATCAGAGCAAGTGAAAAGAGAATCCATCTCAAAACTAAACATACTTTCTGTTTTCTAGCAGAACAGAGCAGGGGACTAGAGTGAAAAAATTGTCTTTAAATGTAACTGAAATAATATCATTCTTCCCATAACTACTTTCTATCAAGGGTTGCTTGCTTTCTTAATCCGGTGACCAGGTAATGCCATCACAGCAGCACATTTTGTGCACAAAGTACCCTTGTGATACAAATAAAACCAAGTATCGGTGAGAGCAGATTATACCAGAAAGCAGAACTGCTGTTGTCAGAGCAACTTCAGTGTGCCTTTGGGATCAGTGAAGCATGGGTCTTATTTTGTTAACACATAGAGAACCAGCTGCATTATTACCTTTCCTTCCCTTTCGGTCAAATAGCACTACCATATACGTTGCCTACATACATCAACATTACCAACCTATTCCTCTCTGCTTAATCCCCACAGAACTGAAGGGAAATAGCACAAGTTGCTAATCTTTGAATCGCCAAAATGAATCTTTTTCCTTACCTTGCTATTAACTCATTCCAAGAGCTGAGCAAGTCAGGCAGATCTCAGACTGTGTCAAGGGAAGTTTTCAATAAGCAGTTGCATCTGCCTTAGTTCATACACCTCTAGTTAAACACCTGCAATAACACCTGTCTGGTAAAAGCCGGTGTTCATCCCAGTGAAGGCAAACAATTTATGTAGTTTTGCTTTATGTTTTCAGACATTTGGAGACTCATGCTGTGAGGCATGTTTTGAGTCAGAAATTGGTCAATGTAAGCTCTGAATATGAATGCCTAATTTCAAATGTCTCTTCTAGATTATTCTGTTTTGCAGAAAGGGGAAGGTCAAAGGTAAACTGTGAGCACCTGAAAGTAATTCCATTTACACACCTGCAAATATTTATTCATCCTCTACCACAGGGTGAATAAGTAGTTTGAGCCTACTTGGTCTTACCAGTTACATTTGTCCTAAAGTATTCTCGGTCCATTTAACTGTGACCATGACTGATCTGCTTAGATATAGTATCACATAGAGTAGCATAAAGCTGCACCATAACGTCGCCCAGGATGTGGGCACATGTATTTCTCTATTTCACCTACTCCTACCCAGTGTATGCAGCCCACTCTGGTGATGGAGCCTCATAAGCTTCAATCCCATTCCCTCCTGAGGTGCAGCAAATATTTACATTAATGTCAGCATTCTCCTAAGTACTGTCAGAGTGATTTTTGCTCAGTCCACACTTTCCAGAGATTAGGGACTCTTCTGCATCCCAAATTCTATTGTAAAATGATTTTGTTCTCCATGACCACCGTAAACATGTTTTAAAAGAGATTATGAACTTCCATTTCTGATGCAAATGTTTCACTTTTGATGTTGATAACCCTTGGACAGCACTTTTACCTATTGCAGCTAACTGGAAAGTTCTCATGACCAACTAAGCACTATTGCATTGGGAGCTGAACCTTGCCCATTTCAGCTGTTTCACATCCAAACAGGTTTGTTCATTTGCCCTGTCTCTCTGAGGAAGCAGAACCCCTCCCTGCTCACAGAGTTATCCTACAGACTTTTCAAATGGGATGAAGTGATAAGGAAGTGATCAGAATAGCCATTGAAGTTTCACCCAGCATTACTGACCAACTGCTGCCTGCACGCCCCATGTCATGAGGGGATATTTGAGACAGTATTTCACCTGTAGAGGCAAAAGAACCAGGCAAACAGGAAGCTTTGTACACAGCCAGCATAAAACCTGTATTTGTCTGAATTATTGCTAGCTTATGAACTGCCTTTTTGTTTTCCTTCCTAATGACTCAAATAAGCTTGGTCAGCAGAAGTAATATGGTCCTTTTTTCCTGTGCTGCTGTGTATATTTTCAACTCTTCCATTTCAGAAGCACTTGAGAAACTGAGCTCTATGGTTTAATTAAACAGAATGTGAGTGACTACAGCTGCTTGGGGGTGTGAGGATTTGGCACCCTGGCAGACAGTATTACAGACAGCTACCCCCGATATCTGTGCCAACACCCCTCATTATTAGAATGCAGTAATCCTCCTGCTGTTGTCCTGCTCACTGCTGTGCTGGGGCAAAACAAGCCAAACAGTGTGACAGTTGGTTGGGACTACAGTAGGTGAAGCACTGCAACCCCTGGGAATATTTGGAAGCCCTAGGCCTCAGAAAAGTATGCGTAAAGCTGCACAACATGCCTTTGTCCTTTTTTTCATTTCTTGCGAAAAGATAAGTTTCACAGCATCCCAGCCAATACTAAATCTGTTTGGTTTTTGAACCTCTGTGTGACATCTGATTACCCTGATATTAAGTTTACCTTGTTTGAGCCAAAATCTGCAGAAAAACATGAGTAGCATATGAATGGAAACTTTCTGAGCAGCCATTATTTGGGAAATGCCATCTCTGATCCAGATTTCTTTATGACTCACACAACAGGGGTTATATAATTTGTTACTAATATTAGAAATGAACTGTGGGATTATTTAAAAAAAAACCTGCCTGTTTCCATCTTTACATAAACAATAATCTGTTAGACTAACAGAGGATGTGTATTTTTTCAAGTTCCTTGTAGAGCTAATTCTGTGCCTAATGCTTATGAAATATACAAATTCCATTTCATATATACTGTTATATCAAAGCCTCATGAAGTCAGCAGAAACAATCCTACTGGCTACATGGGCTCCAGGTGGACTTTGGAGAGCACAGTTTTCAAGCCCTTTCAAAGGGACCTTATAGATGAAACTGCTGTTTTTCCAGATTATAACGTGCATTATGTCTCAGATTTCATAAAACATGCTGTAATATAGCTTGTGCCTATCCACATATTTAGTCATCAGTAGAAATAAGTAGTGACTTTCTGAAAGTTACACTTGTTAGGCCCTCAAGGTAAGATCTGCTTAGTGGTGGCAGCAGTACAGCTGTAGTAAATTTTTACTTACCGGGTGCATGTTTAGTAGCTAGATGGTACTGTTACAATGCTTTTGTAGCTATCTGCCCAATATGTGCCTTACACACCAATTTCAGGGATGGTGGTGTTTCTGGCTGTTGTACTCACCTCAGTGCTGAGAAGCCTTGAAATATACCGTCTTGTGCTTTTACCCAGCATTGCTGCTAATAACAGAAAGGCCTGTTTTCCACTAAATGGTTTTTAAAGCATTTATAAATAACACATAATTGCATTACTGTTTTTAAAAGGGCTACAGTTTTCAGCTCTGCCTTGCTGGAAGGCAGCATGAAAGACTAACACTTACTAAAGCACGTCCTTGTCTGCTTCTAGTCATATACATCCCTGCTACGCCAAATTAGTTTTTGGTCCTTTATACTACAGGCTATGCCTGCTTGCAGCTGAGGCTGGGTTCAAAGGGGGTTGGCAAGCACAGTTCAAAGCTTGGCATATAGTAACATGAAAGTAAGATGGAAGACAAGAAAGTGATACAGGTGAAGGACGGGAAATGTACATTACAATTAAATAACAGCTAGCATCAGCCAAAGCGATTATGTGAGTGTCTTTATGCTGGCTGGTTTTTAAGCATTCAGGATCTACTACCATGTTCCATCCATGTTGTTGTGGATTCACTTGCTTTGACGGAAAGCTGCAAGGACTTTGATAACTGGCTGAAAAAGAAAATGTTTCCAGTACAAGTTCTGCTTTGCTTTATCACAAGTCGTCGACACAACAATTTTCTTCAGAGCTGTTGCATGTCAGATAGGAGGCAGAACATAAAAGCGAAATCCAAATCCTGCTATGTGTTAAAAGGAGGGGAAGCCTACATTATAGCTTTAACATTATTTCTGGCCTAAACTAGGACTTGGTTTCCCTTTTTGCAATTTTTTGAAGAACTGATTATTCCCCATAACCTCTATGTGCTTTTTCAGATAAGCTCAAAGATATATCTCCTGCTGAGAAACACACAATATAACTTCAGAATGAAATACAAGCTTTGCATAAAGATGCAATCAAACTCTTAAGCGAACTCACCACACCATAGGGTAATCAAATCCAAGTGCTCAGTCTTAATCTTAACTTCTTCCATATCTGAGTCAGAACACTGCTTTGTTCATCTCTGCTATTTTTCTAGGCAGACCATACAACAAGTCTTTCTCTCTTTTATTCACAGCAGTCATACATTCAGCAAAGCTTTTGCCAATGCAGATGAAAGCACCAAGCTTATTTTGCACCACTACCAAGGATTTTCTCTCAAGGATATCAGCAGGCTGTTAGTATTAATAAATCCAAAGTTCAAACAACCGTCTCGATAGCATTATAGTTCTCCATAAATTCCTTTTTGTTCTTGAAATCAAACAAGCTAACCAAAACAAGGCCTCTAGCCACTCCTTGCATTGAAGAGTTCTCCATTTTCTCCGAGTCAAAAACACTTTAGTAAATAATTATTTGTTTAAAAATTTAAAGTACTTTAATAAACAATCTCCCATATTGGCCATGGTTCTGTAAAACAAGTTCTCTTTCTTTTAAAATCTTTACGTTTTCCCACTGTTTTCCATTAATTTTTTTTTTCTTCACATAAAAAGCAAACAATCATAGAACCATTTGCCACCAAAGGTAAAGCACTGAAAGTGAAATAACTCAGTGCTCATGAACAAAACCCAAGTAATAACACAGCATACTGGGATTCAAGCTGTCTGACTGTCCATCCACTACTTGACATTTTCTCTCTCCCTGCTTGTGTTAGAGAGGTTATAACCAGAGGGTAACAAACTTTAGCCAAGATAGCCTCTTCATTGTCATGTGCTCTGGCAGTTCTGCCACTTAGAAATGACTACAGAATATAAAGGTTCGGGGTGCTCAGCAGAGGTAGTACTTGCAGCAAAAATCTGCCTTTTAAGAAAAGTGGTGCAGCACAGACAGTACCTAACAAATGCGCTGTGACATCATGGCAATGGCTGTGTGCAGCTAGGAGAGGGGAAAGTGGCAAGGGTGAGAAAAAACAAATGGAAGAACAAGTCAGTCTTTTATCAATATTGTGCTGAAAAACCTACCAAGTTCGGTACCTTCTTTCTCTGAATTAATACAGGGCTGAACTGTATCTACTCCACCTGTCCAGCAGAGCAGTGCAGCGACTGTTCCCATGTGCGCTCTTCCCCCAAAGCGAGGAAGTAACTGAGTGACAACTGTGGGGATAGAGTCTCCACCACCCATCCTCTGCTCCCTTCCAGCTTAATGCTCCCCATGCAAAGTGGCTGGTGAGTCATAGCACGGCCACACTCAGCAACCAAGTAGAACAAAAAGATGGGGAGGGGAAAAGTCTTAGCTCATCTGTCTTATCTTGGAAGTGCAAGCTGGGTCCCTGTGTTTAATAGGGTTTTAAATATTTCTTGGGAAAGCAGAACTTTTTAAATGAACCTAAGGCTTATGAACTTTGCTGGTAACAAAAATAGTTTTTCACATTCTTTGTTCTTCAAAGTACATCTCAACATAACTAATGGTACAGTACTAATCCTCCTCTCCCTTGCATTCATACCTTTCAGAGATTTATTGACAGTGTATTTACATTCAATACTGCACTACAACTTAGAAAAACTTGGACTTAGCTCCTTATTATCCTGTAAGAATTATATGAAGAATATCTGCTTTTAGGTTTAAATTTCCAGATATCAGACTGGCAGTTTTTATAGCACAATTACAGATCACTAAGGCTTTGTTCTGCTAGGTTTATATATATATCATAATTTCAAGCATACTGGATTCAAATGTATGCCTGCAAAAATAAAAGTTTATCACAATCTAGTTGAAAAGCTAGTCTTGGATATTTTGATGAGACCTACTTTTAATGCTGATCAATATGCGCATCTGACTATGTAAGTGCCCACAGTGTGTTTCATTCAAAATGCATGTTTTATAGGTCTTCATAAAAAGGGCATCAAGTGATGTAAGGAAAGGCAGAAACTGTCTGCCTTCGGTCTGAGCCTTCAGGAATAACTCACCAAGCCTTCCTCAAAAGCATCTGCAGAGTTACGGCTTTGGGGTCAGCAGGTGTTCGAACCACTTTCCTTGCTGGTAGGAATAAGCTTACTGGTAGGAATGTTTTAAAAAGGAAAATGGGAAAAACATCCTGTGCACTGAGCTATTCTCTTCTAGCAACACATTGATATTGCTTTTGCAATACACAGGTATCTACTTCCATTACAGGCAATAACTTAAGTAAATTAATATTACAATAAAACCAAAAGTTCATGCAGTTATTGAACTGTAACAGTAGAGAGCAGTCACTTCACGGTTTCACTGTAGTTTTCTCCACGGTCTGGATTGTGGCTAGCATAGAGCTAAAACAAGGAGTGTGATCAGACCTCCAAGCACTAGAAAGCCAGTCTGCACTGCTAATTCATTTGGGGACTCCACAGGAATAGTTCCATCTTCTTCTATAATATGTTAACTTAAATGGATGTGTCAGACATTAAACAATCGGCGCACTTGCTGTAGGCAGTTCCACTTCCTGGGCTCTAACAGAAAGGTTATTACAATGGAACTCCATTTGCTCCAAACCTTGCCTCCGTCACTGACTAGACAGAGGAACAAGAAGCCTTCTTGCTTGACATACTTGTCGTGAGTTTGGAGGAAGGGGCAGACAGGAAGAGAAGAAACACCAGTGCAGAGAGAGGAAAGACTTTATTGGCTTAGTACTTAACAAAAATGCAGCCTGTCTCTTTGCTCCTGCCAGGAGGCTGGAATAAGAGCTTCTGGCAACCTCTGCACAATCAGTAAGTTTCCACTCTCTAGCACCATGAACACGCATTTTTGCCTCCGGAAGGAATGTGAGAGCATCATGTGAATAGGAGTGGTGCAGAGTCCAAAGGGCTCCAGCAGACAGTCACCGATATTGATGAGAGCAACTTACCCAGACCAGTTGAAAACATCATTGAAAGGAAAAGGATTTTGCTTATCGAGGCAAATACAAGAAACAGAACTGTTGTCAATTACAACTGCTCCAGTCCCAGGTCATGGAAGCACTCAGCACGGACCCACTTTTTTGCATCCAGCTGGTTTTATCTGAGAGTAAATGCCAAGGAAGGAGGACAGGCAGTGTGTCAAGGCCTGAGCTTAGTTGTCCCACTTCTCCCTGAATTTTTTGTAAATTTAGAACCTCCTAAGAGCTGTTCTTCTCTTATATAAGATTGAGTAACTTCTTTGCTCTTCTGTATGGCAAAACTGAAGTTAACTGGTTAGACTCCCTGCATAACATTTATTTCTTAGTATCATGTCCTCATTTTTTTTATGCTACAGCTTCTGAAAATTATACAAAATGGTTATTATGGCAGCCATTGCAGAATGTCTTGAACCAGCTATGAATTTTTAATTCCCTGCACTGTAATTCCTATAGAAGCAAAAAGTTTTCAGCACTACCAGACACAAAGTCTTGTCCAGCAGAACTGGTCTTGTGGCGGATGACTCAGCTAACCTGCACTATGGCATGATAAGTATTTCACATACTTTGCCAAATGTATATTTCATATACAAGTGCCAAATGCATTTCTGGCTGATAATTTAATTATTCCAAAGGTTACCACTCATTTCCTTCTGAAGTTCATCTTAAGTATTTGACAGCATTAGTAATATCATTCCAACCTGCTAGTCTGAAGCACTGCTAGTGAGAAACAAGCTTTATTTACCTCTATAGGCATTCCCTGATGCCCACAATGAACTGCTATCATAGCATTGTAAAAAGGTTGTTTTGGCCTTTTTTCTTGAACACGCCCTTGGTAACTGAAGACGAATAACTGGGTGTTCTAGTGGTGATTTGAAAGCCTCTCATCAGCCTTGAATATTTCACCCCTAATGGTCTTACCAACTTGACTAATTGTGGTGAATATCATCACACTTGACCAATGACAATCCTGCTTTTAAAGACCCTGGGGTTAAGCTGCTGAGCAAGATTTTTGTGGCAATGCCAACATCAGTTTCATATAGGTCCCTCTAACTGGATATAGGTGGTTTAGCATCTCATAGCACATACTAGGACATGCAGAAAGGTAGCTAAGGTTCAGCTCAATCAAGATGAAGGCACATTGTTTGGTATTATGAAAGCTCTAACAATAACCACTGTGGTGTTCCCTCAACTACTAGAGTTTAGTAACTATCCACAGTGCCTCTTTCCCTCTTAGTATAACACAAAGACTGCAAGGGGTTGTTTCTGTTCTGGGCCTTGCCCTAGTTATCTGTGATTAAAAACTGAAAAGCTACCTCACACTTTATGTGGGGTGATAATGCACATATTGGAAACTGTGGGTGGCAACAAACTAAGCAGCCACCCTATGGAGAGGTGTTATGCAGGAGCATGCTACATTGGTGTTACTGGCATTCTCTGCTGTCGGTGCCTGCACACTCACGAAAGGACAGAGTAATTTCCAAAATAAAGAGCTAGTTTCTCCCACTGCCCCTATGAAGTATAGTTCTGTCAAACATATTTCTCTTGAAGCATTCAAAGAGTACTGCAGGTGACGTAACTGCTGACTGCAAATCTCCAAGTTGCTTGAATTCAACTACATCCTTAAGCACAATTAAAAACTCCCATGACATTGTGGGAAATTTATTGCAATACATTTAGGCTGAAATATATTGCTCAGTATTTTGAAGATGTTTCTTACTCTGCATCTAGTAGCTCTAGTTGCTCTGCCTTTCCCATTCTTCTGGGCAAGCTCCAAGCAAGAGGACTTGCTGCTGGTGCAACAGCTACTCAGCTCAGCTACCAGGAAGGCCAAGTGGGAACAAATATGACAGGTCACTGCAGGACTGTCACTGCAGCACTGTATTACTGCCACTGCAGGACCACAGCAATAACAAAATAGAGGCCAAAAGGGTAGAAAGCAAGAAAAGAGATTGGTGACAAAATATCAGGTGTTCAGCCCCCTGTTTTTCTGTTACAGGCTAAAGGGAATCATATTTTTGGGGTAAGTACTTTTTTACAAGCTCCTCCTGAAGTAGGCAGAACTTAATGTATCTAGACAACTTAAACTGTCTATCTAATATTAGGTAATTTAAACAGTGCTGGACACATCCTGATTAGAAATCAAGTGAACTAATCTACCACAGGGTTAATGTAATATTATATCTGATCTCTTATCCTCAGAAGTACTTAATAAATCCTGTTACAGGATATAGTGAAAAAACCACAATCTAGCTGGCTGGTTCTCTAGAACAACACTGCAACACAAGAAAGGACCCCTACACCTCCCAATTCTTCCAACACACCCAGTGTGTAATGTCACATAGCAGAATCTGTATTCTCATATTTGTTCATTGGTTGTTGTTTCTAGTAGGGCCGTGGCTGGAAGAAAGTGCACAGCTAAACTGGGACACCATGACCTAATTCATCTTCCTGAATTGTGCCTACACTTTTCAACAGTGACTCAATAATGGGCTAGGTATGCTAATATTTACAGCCCACCTCAATTCTCAACTTCTTATCTGGCCAGTAAGTTTTCTTGACAATGTTTTACAATAAAAGCAGAATACCTCAGCCTATAGGGTCCCAAATTTCAAGCATTACTTTTATTAACAGCATTAATATCTATCCCTTGCAGACTAGTCTTACCCAAGGCAATACAACCTCCTTCTTAGGAGTGCCAGTCATCTGCAGCTCTTCAATTTGAGCTTGAAGATATGCTTAGTATTTCTAAAGACTAACATCTCTTCAAGGAAGTGCATGTGATACATAATAGAGAAATAAAAACAAATTATAGATCATATGCATGTGATTTGTTCTAGAATGAATTAGAAAAGATACAAAACATCTGTCCTTAAATGTTATATTCTTTTTAAAAGTCACTTTGGAAATGACTGAATAACCTAGGAATGCAAGCTTTACAATTATGACTACTGACAACATTTGGCTTTGTAAACTTTACTGTCGTCTTCCTCATCTGAAATTCTGTTGCTTGCTTTAATCCCAGCAGTGATTTTTCTTACTTACAAAAGGAAGAAATAGTAGTCCAGTACCTTATACTGACTGTAACAGGGGACGGGGATTTATCAGGAAGATCCAGATATCTATCTGCAAATTATCTTTGGTGCGCGCATTCACTCAGCATTCACTCGACAGTTCCTAGCTGTATGCGCTCCAGGAGCTCAACTCTTCACAGCGCTGTTCTAATTTTGTGTTGGCATAAGAGGCTGTTAATAAGGCTGAAACGTGGACAAATCCTTTTAGTGCCATTGTCTCCAAAAAGGCAAAAGATCAAAGAAGGAAGTTATAACAGAGAATAACAATCTGAACACTTACTTTAAAAAAATCTACTTTATCTAACTTACACTGAAGACAGCATTCTTTTTACACATGTTGGCTATGAGATGGCATGTACTCCAGGTGTCCCTGGCAATATCAGCACTCCCTGATATGGTACTGACCAGTGCCCAAGGGTACTGCTGACTGGAATCAGAGCAATGTTGAATAAACCTTCTTCTCTCTACTCGAGCCTGCCGCAAGCAAGCAGGAGCCTGGTGGTGGCTGTTCTCTGCTTTCCTGCGTCTGCAACAGTTCTGTGCTCTGATTCATCTAGGGGAGAAAAGGCCCCACAAATAACCAATGAATTCATCCTCACATTCAGCTGATCCTGAACGCTCAGCACAGCAGCAGCTCTAACCTCTTTTTGCAGAGCTTTTCAGTGCTCCAGCAAGTGAGAGAGGAAAAGAACACGGCCTCTCTTTTCACACTAGACTTTTCTAGGTGGTGATGGTGGCAAGGTGCCATTGGTTTGGGGGAGGAGGAGGAAGGTAGCATAGCCACCCCCAGTTGGGGAAGAGACCACATGCATAAGTCATGCAATATTCCTGAATTCAGACAGCTAACCAGAAGAATCTCCAAGTACTTCTTCACTATTTACTGCTTTATAGACTTCAACGCAAGAAAAACTATTGTAGTCAGAAAGGTAACACAAAAACAACCAATCACCAATACAAGCCAAGTGAATTTACCTACAAATCCAGACATCTCTGTATGAATAACCTTTGGTATCATTCACCCAGCCTTAGTCCTGACTGTAGCTCTGTACACGAACCTCCCTCTTGGGTGTGGAAACATATGTGGCTCCATCTGTCTCACAGCTGGCTATGCCTTCTTGCATAATAATTGTGCAGAATCAAAAACAATGTAAGAAATCACCATCAACTACCAGACAGTGTTGCTCTCTGAGTTTGGCTCACTTTTCCAATAAGACGCCTGGAAATTTTCCAAGCTACAACCAAATGACCACATCTGTTGTGGAGTGGAACAGAAGCCCCTGTCTCCTCCACAAGCCCAAGACTACAGGCCCTTAGAATCAGAACAACCAACCTGCTTTCTAACTTTGAGGACAAACTCACTGCCAAACCACTTCTCAACAAACGTTCTGATTCAGCATATACTTCACCTGTTAAACAACAGCCTCAGTGATAGCACCTCTGACTACTGGAAGCATCATTGTTTGGGGCCTATAAAACAAGGTTGAGAACCAAAATATCCCCTTTGCCCTGAAAAAAGATACACAACAAAACCATGTCTGAGGAAGAAGAAACCACGGTATTCACCAAGTCCATTGGATTACAATGCAGTGGAGGAAAAGAGGATATTTAAATAAAACATCTGGTTAAAAAAGGTCAATGGATAAATATTGTAGTTTCACCCCACAGAAGAAATTATCATTGTTGACAAAGACACTTAGGAGATAACACACTTAGGTTCAATTTAGAGCCTGAGGAACTCAAAGTGGCACATTGTTTGAGGTTTGCTAAGTTTTATTCAAACTGAATTATTTCCTTCACACGTATGTGCATCACAACCAACTTTCATTCTGAACGTTGAAGTCACATTGATGTAATTGGAACACTGGAAAGGGAATGAGGTTGAAAGACCCACTGCTTTCTGTAAAGTCGGTTTGAACGCTGATTTTTTTCTCTCAAAATCTACACTCTGCTTTCTATAAAACAAGTTTGAAGACTCAAGTTTTCACTGGCCATGGCTGTGATACATTTGATTTAAACATAACGAACGATTTGGCAGCTTGCTTGAAAGCTAAATTCACACTTCCATTTAAGAGAGGAAAAGGCTATTGCACTGGAAGAAGCCTGACGTTTATCCTGCTTTTAATTGGTGTCTCCATTATCTGACCTCTCAAAAAGACTACAAAAGCAAACATCACAGTACATGTTTCTGACTTGCCTAATCTCTCCCTGTCCTGACTGATTTATTGATCGCAGTTGAAGATTAGCCAACACTGAACCGTAACTGATTCCATTCAGTGTGAATTAGGTTCTATGTAGAGTCTGAGGAACTGGAAGTGTCACATTGTTCGAGGACTGCTCAGTTTTGTTCAAACTGAAGCATTTCATTCACATACATGTGCACCACCACCAATGCAGTGTGAGAAGTCAATTCGTATAGTCAAATTCTGTTGTGTTCAGTGCCCGGCCAAAGATCACTAACGTCAACTAAGTCAAGCCTCTACTGAAATTGCAACCCAAATTCCAAATATTGAAGTTCTCAGAAACTGTAGTCAAAATAGTAGATATGCTTATCTGACCTGGTAAAACATAAGCCTTCTGATCATCTAATAGTTTGTTGGTTTGGGGGTTTTTTTGGTTGGTTTTGTGTGATTTTTTTCTGTTACAGACTGCTGCCTAATTGCATATTGTTGACATCACAGTACATACTCCTTTGCAGCATTATACACCACTGTTGTTTAAATATATGGGTAACATATTGCTTAAGCAATAATTTTGTTTCTTCTAAGCAGTGACAAAAATGAGGAAAAAATTTGATCTATATTTCTAAGCTATTCTTCCTATGTATTTCTTTCCAGAACTGGGCTGGGATTGAAAATAAGCTTCCACAGCAATCCGTTCTGATACCACAAGCAAAACTAAGTATGTTTCTGAAATTACATCAGCAGCTGGCAGTTCTGGAAAATACTTCATAAATAAAGGTTTCAGGATATATTTGTCATCTGATTTTGAAAACACAGTTCCTTCTTTTAGAAAATCTCACTAATAACTACAAGCAGGAGAATGTAAAAAATGCAGAATAGAACAGTATTCATTCATCTTCATATCATTTTCATTCACTGTTAATCCAGCAGTTTTCATTATTTATTTTCTATAGTTTTTCATTACGTTTACAGAAGAAAGTTGCATATGCACAGCACAATTCATTTGCTGTTCTATGAAATTCTTAAAGGAAGAGAAAAATAGCAGCATATCCTTGGATCTCCAGTCCTTTCTAATATGTGACTAAGTCACAGGGGGAAAAAACGTGTCTTGGACTCACTCTATGATGGAATTCTTAAAGACAACTCACAGAATTAGGAAACAAAAATTCCATCTGTTCACACTAAATATACGTTAGGTGAAATTTAAAGTCTCACTTCTAACATTTAACATATGTTCAGATCTCAGAATTCGCACCCTCTGCCCTTCCAAACAATTTAAATATATCATTGCAATTGGTTTCAGTAACTCTCTTGCATAATATGGAATGACTGTTTCTGTAAATGCCACATACCTTTTTTTCTTGTAATGTTCACCAGTATATTTTGAACGTTTTTTCACATATATATTTCGAAGGTGGTTTGGACTTACTCTTTATGAGGATTACATCAGTAGCTCTTATATAGGGTCTCAGCCTGATAATCACAGGGGAGTTGGATTATAAACTAGAAGGTTTGTTTCGTTGGTTTTCTTAAACGACAGGAAATCAGTGTTCTTACTGTGATAAATCCTTGTTACTTGCCAAGCTCTGAGAATAATACATTCTTAAATTGAGTGTATGTTTACCTTAAGGAAGCAGCAGATATCATAATCTTACATCCAACTCACCATTAGCTTACTGTTTTGGAAATAATTGTTTCAGAATGGACAGTAACTTTTCCTCTAAACACTATGAATTCAGTTTTGTAAGAAGAAAGCCAGCTACCTAAGTACTGTCATCCACTGCTTGTTCCTCAAAAAAATCACTAGAAGATAAAGCTATTCAAAAGAGATCTTCACACATTGCTAAAATACAAACTGCTATTTTATTATTAACATTTATCCCATAACAAAGTCAAAATGAGGATCTGCTGTTAATGTCATCACCACCATACAACAGATGCAGGGTCTACCTATACAACTGACAGTTACTTGAACAAAGTTGTGTGCTTCCATCCTTCTTTATATATCAGAATGGACCATATCCATTTCTGAGGATGATTCTAACATCCATAATGATGACTTCAATCATTTCAGTATTCTCATTATTGACACCATAAAAATCAGTAAAAGACCGTGAAGGAGAGTGGGATGGAGCAGCAAGACCTAGGCTCCTCCTTAAGGGAAGGCTAGGGAGGAGTCAAGAATGGCCACAATACTGGCTGGGCAGCAAGCTCACCCACAGAGCACAATCCCAAGGTGGGAGATGACAACAGGTCCTGTCAATGGTCCAGTGATCATCAGGCAAAAGCAAGGTAATCAGTCAGATCCAAGGTCAAACCAGGAAATACAAAAAATAATTCATGAACAGGATTGGGATACATCTGCCACATAGCTCAGGTCAGGATTGAAGGCCCAGGTCTAAGCTTAAATAAGACTTTTGGACCGATGGATAGGTGGTGGTTATGCCCTATAGCTGGATCCATGCCATCTCTTCTAGGACCTACTGCTGAAAATTCAAACTCATACTTCAGCCTTTTCTATTTGACATTCTTTTCTACTTCTAAAGAAAAGAAAATAAAGTTGCAATACAGAGGGCTCCTCTCACCCACACTCTTAATTAAGTCTATACCCATTATTACAGTGGGGCTGTCCCTTCCTTTCTTTGCAATGACAGGTGGTTGTTAGTAACTAGAGATTGATTTATAGTAACTGTTAGTAACTTATAAAAAAATTAATTCAAAACATCAACTCTAAGGGAAGAAAGACATAAGCCTCAAGTTACACAAAAAACCTCTCCTCAGACTCCACTTCATGTAAAAATTGTGGCCAAATATCTCAGAACTTCAACCTTACTCTCTAGTCAGGATAAAACCCAGTAACAGACAAGGAATCAAACTTTACTGATCTAGCTTCAGAACTTGAAGGACAACAGGAAACAAAGTCAGTACTGTACTACACAGCTGGGTTTAGAACATTTGAATTCTGTTTGGAGATACTTGAAGCACATGTGTATTACATAATGACACACAGACTTGGTTTTGTGAATACATAATAGACTGCTGCTTTGCTCACATGGCAAACTAAAATTAAGATAAGATTCAAATATAACTGGAAGAACATTGTGGGAAAGAATAAAGAGTATATTCTTAGCCAGAAATTCTTATCTTTTGAGCGATGGAAATTGGAAAGATTCTTTTTAAAAAGGGAGATGGAAAATTTCATAGTACGATTAAAAATAGAGGTTTTGAAAGTAGGTCACCAATCACGCTGGGTTATACAGAATTTCTGTTTCCTTTATGGGGAAAAATACATCCTATTAGACATATGTTTATCACTAAATCAAGATAATCAATGACATTTCCTTATCACTTTATGTCACACATAAAAATTAAACATAATTCTTCCCACCACAGTTAGGAACAACACCACTCCAAATCCAGCCAAGACCTGAAAGATGAATTTGTCAAAAACATCTCCATCAGATCTCACTGGGACCACATCACAAAACCCACTGCTGTTTCCACAAGGCTGATAAGACTAAATTAAGCCAAGCTGCAATTTCACCAAGGCTAAGGGACTTACAGCATGATATGAATGCAAGTACTTGAGGTTCATTGCGCAAAAATGTGCAAAAGCTTTTCCAGAATATTTTCAAAGACCTAGGGGACAATAAGTCATTTGATTGGATTGTGTTTGATTAGAGAACAGTTAAAAAAAAAAAAGTGAGTTTGTGCTCCACAGGAGCAGAAATCACAGCTCTGAGAAACGAAGAGTTACTGGGGCTTTGTTTCTGGGGCCATGATGTAACCTCAGAACTTACATGAGCCTGTGTGTGCTATATAGCCCTAGAAAAAGTGAGGATTTCACCTGTTTGACCTGATGCCCTGTCCCAGGGCTACAATTAATTGCTCGTCATAATCTTGTTAAGATGTTCTCAAAGGTCAAGTAAATCAGTATTCCAGAAAGTCTTGAATAAAATAGAACAACTTGTAAGTTTCCTTTTTTGCACTGTTAAACATCTTTTAAACTGGCATTGCTTACACTGTAAGTAGGTTTTCTCCATTTCTTATGCATTTTCAAGGCAAAGGAATCACTCCCAGAGGTTGTTCAGGGGCAGAAAACTAACTACAATCTAATAACTTATCTCCCTTTTCAAAAAAAACAAACTTTGGTCCCCACAACACCCCCATTCTGAAAGTAAAAGAAGAGACTGTCAGAAAAATCTGGAACATGACAGGCCTTTTCCACAGCCTATAGAAAACAATGAAGACTTCACATACTGAAAATAAAATTTGAAACAATATTTGCCTTGTTAGGATAAACAACCTATTCACAATGTACAACACCCTCCATTTGTAACAGCAGCTAATCTAACAGTTTTCATTGTAGTTATGGTTGATATACTTCAAAATTGAGGCTCTAATTGAGCTTTGTGTTGTATACATAATATCCAGGGTACAACCCAGGAAATAAACTATACCATACAGCTACATACCAAAACTTCAAATGCATTATCTCTTGAAAAAAAGCAAAGCCTCCTTGCAATCCTTCCTTAATTGGTTCATTAGCTATAATGAAGCTTAGCTCCCTAATGTACACCTGAGTCAGCAAATTCCTTGTCCAGGCTTAGACAAGCTAGGAAAGTAACATCTCCTCCAGATGGAATTAATTATTAAGCCACATTTATCAAGTGAGATCAGCAAGGTGGCTGACTATCTAGGCAACTGCTAGTGGCCCGAAAACACTTCTATAGTCTTCATGCACATGTAAGACAGTTGGATTTGCTCAGTTGTCCAAATCAGGCTGCTTACATTAAATCCTAAAGGCCAGCACCCCAGAGACCAACACACGCTGCTGTGATCCCTCCTCTCCACTTATACCCAGCCTCTTCCAATAAACACAAGAGTGAGGTGCAGTTACTAACCACACTACTGTTAAGCTCCCTGGTGTTGCTTACTCCAGCTGTGCAAAACATATGCAGTGATATATTCACCTTTTCTAAATGAATTGGTCTTCCTGCTGCCTTTTGATGAAAACCTGCAGAGGTTCTGCTGTTCTGCTTCATTCTATTAAGGAGTAAGTTTCTCAAATCTTTGAAAATTTTCACACCAAGAATCTCATTTCTGATCCATGGGTCATCATTTACACACCACTCTCAAAGTAAGCTAAGCGCAGAAGCCCAGCTTTAGAGATGGGCTGAAACAGAATTGCAGGATGGATAGGCATCTTCCAAAAGCAAGATGCCTTCACAAGGTAACTTACCCATCTTCTCACAATTTGAGACTTGTCTGAGCATAGGATGCACACAGTACTTTAAATCTTCCATTCTAGACTCCAGGTGCTGTAGAAAACCACATCACAGACTCACTTCTTTTTCTCAACCTGAATTTATTCATGACCTGTGGTAACTCTGCTAATACTGACCTTTAGCTTATGTAGTATTTTACTTTTCTGGTCCCCGTAGTTTATTCCCTTGACCTATTTATAGGCAGCAATCATATCTTGTCTTAGCCTTTATTTACCCAGTCTAAACAAACCAAATCTTTTAAGTGTTCTCTGATATGATAAGCCATCCGTTTTCCAGATAACCTGAAAGGCTCTTCTGTACACCTGATTCAGTTTGAATACACCTGTCTTGAAAAATAACAGCCTAAGTCATGCGAAGTACCTTTGTGTACTTGGTACACAAGTACAAGTACAATAGAATTAACAACTTCCTTGTCTCTCTGGTAAGCATCTGGATGTTCCCAATTCTAAAATCCAATTTTCAACACATAGGGCTTATAATCTCCCTAACAAGCACTTACACACATCGATATGACCTGATATTGATATGTCTTCAGTCTTTGCAAATAATCCTGCCTTCTGTTCTTTCTCAGACGTACATACAGCACTCCCCCAGTCCTCATTTTCATGCTGTTGATACGCTCACCCCTTTTTTAAAAAGGCCAGCTGCTCCTCTCTTCTTCTTTCCCTACTTATTATCCTTTCCCCCTGTCATCTTCTGCTTTATAATCTGGATATTTCCAAAGAGATTCTGTAAGCTACCAACTTCAGATAAACAAGCAACTGAGCAATAGATGTACAAATGTGTGTGTCCTCAAGGAACAAAGGCTGCTTCATTCTCAAGAAAAAGAAAGCCTACAGAAAGTATAGGAAAAATTGTTTACCATAGTTTCCCTGCTGGCTTTCTTGGTCAAAATGTTATTTCTAAATCCACCAGTGATCTGTCCAATGGTTTTGGTTAAACACCTGACTTGTCTCGTTCTCCTTCATCACTTGTGAAATGGCGTTAAAAATATATTCATATACAGATTGATTGAAGAGTATTAATAAAAATCACAGTGGTTTTTTTTAATTTCTCAGAGTTAAGTGGTCAGCTTTTGCTAGGATAGAGTAGAGGTCCTCCAACTATCGGACTATACACCACTACACCAATTCACTTCTACCATTTCAAAACAGAAGTTACAAACCCACCCATTTTATTCACTTTCAGAATCAGTACAGTTTATGAGCTAAAAACATTCCTTATGATATCTTGCTATGACTCCAGACCTACAACTTAAAATACGCCTAATGCCTGGCAACAAAAAACCTAATCCCATCATTTATGCGAATGGTATTTATCACTCAAGTCTGAGTCACACAAGTCAGAAAATGAGTTATTTATAGGACAATCTTAAGATTTTGGGATTTATATGTCTAAAGTTCTGTTCTCTTCATTGAAACTCTCTCAGAACACATTAGCAGAGAGAAAATGAACGCTGTATGTGAAAGCACAACCACCATCTCCCTCCATTTTGAACAGTTTATGGAAATGAACTAGACAAAACATCAGGAAAATGGTATTTGAAAGAAACAAACAACAAAACTGTCATGATTTCATATACCACATACTAAAAAAAGCCATTCAGTTTCTTCCCAGAGGCTTAGTTTAAACCTAAATTTAACCCTTCTGCCAGGCCTTCATTAGCAGTAATGAAGTTCAGTTTCTCAGTGTCATTAATAAACACTAGGTCAAGCCTCATTTCTCAGCCAGACTTACAGGGAAATTAATGCTGGCTGTTTAACAAGCTGTAGTACTTCATCCCCTCACAAGTGTTCAATCAAATGACTTTTAAAAATGCACTTCATAGAACACAGCAAAGAATGTGAAAACACAAAGCCTTAGTCACCCACTATTCCTTTTCCAAAGCACAGAAGTTGTAATTTAAAGTCTCCTTTCTGACTTCCTTGTGAAAGCACCTCATTGTTTTTACCCTTGGAGTAACACCCCACTCACACTTTGTTGCTGCCAAGTCCTAGGGCTTTATCTCACTTAGTGTATTTGTAACAAGGCCTCATCCGAGCTGCAGCTGACCCTGCACTACCAGCTACCTTCAGTCATTTTAGTTCCTCCCAGCAGTTTCCTCTTTGGGCTTTTAAGTAACTTATACTGTTTAGCATTTTGCCACACAGAACCATCTACAGTCTCTGCCACCTTACTTGCTAAATTGTCTCCTGCACCTCCCTCTGATCTAGGACTTTTGCACTCTAAGCTCCAAGTTTACACTTAGCTTAGGGTGGACCCTTCATCCACAAAGGAACTATTCCATTTTTACCTTTTGAGTAAAGCTGATAAATCCTATGTAGAAGTTGATGAAACCATGCTTAAAGAGACCTCAACAGAAAACTCTTAACACAATTCTCGTCTTTCATTGTCTCCTTATAATGAATCTAGCTTGTAATCCTTACCTTGTGCTTTGCAACTCTTCACCTTACAGCTGACTGCTATTCACTTTAAATGAATTGACACTAAAGCAGGAAGGTAGCTGTTAAACATGCAGGTGATAAACACGAAGGAACCCCATCAGCTCAAGGGACCACTAGAAACTGACTGGATAGAAAAATCCATTCCTAACTTGCACAAAGACTGTGCAAGAAAACAGGTTCTCTGTTATTTTCGCCAGCAAGGCAGTGAAAATAGACTTGAATGTATATAAACCTTTAAGCCCATCTTAGTTCTCACTGATAAATAATTTCATCCTACAAGATACAGGCATTTTGCATTGCCTAGATGATTTAAAGGGTAGTTGTAGGAGGCAAGTAGCTAACTAAGGTGCAGGGCAATACCTTTTGGACATGCCTGCTCTGTGCTATGTATGTTACAGTGAAAGGAAGAAGAATAATTCTGGGCCCAGAAGTGCTATGCATGATAGACTGAAATAAAAATCTGTTCCATTCAGAAAAAGAACAAATACATCAGAAATAACATTCCTAGTAATATTACTTCTGAAAGCAGTGGAAATTCAAGCATAGCCTCCTTTTGTAATGATATCCATGAGAGAGGAACATTACGAAAGTTCAGATGTGAGGATTCCCTAATGGGCTATCTTCCCAATACTTAATCCAGTGGAAATCCCAAACCCAACATCTGCAATAGCTCTTCGGGCATAGACGCGTTTTAACTCTGTACTAACTCTGGCCCTGCAACACAATAGCTATGAGCGCAAGGCCTGGAAAACTGCACCTTTCAGCAGGCGTACACCTCCGGTCCCACCTCGCTCCCTATGCAGTGCACAATATACTCAATCTTATTCCTTCTGAAAGACATAAAGGAGAACCTCATATATCTTTGGGATAGCCCACACCAGGTGTGATTACACAAAGTATCAGTTTGTGAAATGTAAAGAAAATATACTGCATTGTACCAAATGAAAAGTGCTCTGACAGTTTCTCAAGTCGTATGGGTTGAGTTCCTAGAAATAAAAAATACTTTAGAAGGAGAATATTAAGTTAGTGGCCACAATTTTGAGAATAGTTTACAGTCATTCATTCTTCTATATGCAGTAAAAAACAACTTAACTTCATAGGCTTGAATTCTGAGTAATCATAATTTTTAATTCCACACATCTTATCATTCCTGAATACATGCATTTTAATGGAATACCTTAAGGCATCTCCTCTAGCTTTTCATGATGATTGGAGCAAAACAGAGCACAGTGGATTGGATGGTCATTTAAAGAAGGCATAAAATAGATCAAGAAACAGTAGTTCATAGGAAGAAGAAGATATGTAGTATACCACAACTGTACCTCTTACTACATTTTGAGCAACATCTGTAGATTGCCTTGGTCAAGGGAAGTTGGATTCTTCCATCTCACTACTCAGTAGCTCAGGGCCAGCAAGTTGATAACATACATTGTGCTTCACGAGGCCTTGAAAGTGCAGCTGGCCTCTGCTTGCAGCTCACAGGAGCACCGCAGGACATACACAGCATGCTTTAGTCACGAAAGACTGCCTGAGTGAGGGCCTTAGGTGAGCTCTGTGTCACCGCCTTCCATTCCTCAACCTCAGCTCTCCATTCATCGATATGAAAGGGGTTTTGGTTTTTCATTGCTTTTTTATTTCATTCACACCAACTTGAGGAATTTATCAGAGACTGAAGAATCCTACGTACTTTTTGAGCCCCCTGGGGATACAAATTTCCCTCTCTCCACATGAGGATGTAATACATACACCCATTACAGCATGACATCAATAAATAATTTTATCCCACAGCAGGAGAATTTCATAGAAGGAGAAAGAAGTGGATTAAAAGGGTTCAGAATCAAAATTCCCAACTGAATAAACCTTGTTTTCACATTTCTTGAGAAAATACATTTCTGTGAGATTGATCAGGAAAGGGAATAATGTATCCCTTAGATAAACAGAGCATCTAAGAATGTTCAATATTTTAGTTTTTTTTTTTTTTTAGTACAAATATTACTTCACAGAGGAATTGTTTTCTATTGTTTTATGAGGGTTAACCTTGGCACTGACAAAAGATAGCAAGTGTTATCTTAGTGCAAGAACACTGAAGGGCAAACAAAGCCAAGACTACACTAAATCTATGTTTCAAATGAGAAGTTATGATCTCATTTCCTATATATTTTAAACTTGTGTAACATGGTCATATAAATATTAGAAAAACAGAGGGTCATTAAAACCCTAATAAGAGAAGAATCAAATGCAGTAGTTCAGAAGAGAAATTTAAATGCATTTTTTAGAAACCTAATTGAAAAATAGCAGCAAAAATTATGATGCGTAAGAAAAATATATTATCCCACCTTAAGCTGACATAAAAGAGCAGGAAAAAATAGCTCTATCAGGAAAGGTAGGAAAGTTTTTCTATTGCTCTTTTCTACACAGAAAGTTATTGATGAAAGGGTGTTTTCTGTTCAAAGGCTACAAGAGGAAAAGTGCAGCTCATGCTGCGTAGATGGTACCCTGAGAAAAATTCAGATCTAGAAAACATAGAAACAAGGGCTTAATTTCTTGTCACATATTTTTCTCCTTACTGCAACTTTGTTGCATCCTATTACACATCTTAGCTACACCAAGCAGATAGGAAAAGTAAAGTAAGACCAAAACCCAACAGAACATTTTTTTTAATGATTTCTAAAGAATCAAGAGGTAAAAATGACAGAGGATTCAGTAGGAGAGTTTCTCAGGTTTTGCAATAAAATTATGGGAAAAAAGCAGAATCTTACAAAGACTCAGATGAATAAGAACTTTCGAAAATGAGACCTCATGCAATTTGGATGCTTTTTTTTTTTTATGTTCTGGCCTCTCAAGCATGATCCCATGTGGCATTTCCTCTCCGCACTTACCTCTCCATGATGGATGAAAAGGGAAATGCGCTGTAAGAATCCACACCCGTCAAACATTATGGGATATGCAGTCCAGCCAGAAAGTCCATCCTAGGAAGGAGAATAGAAGAAAAAGTAAAGACAACTCTCAAGAAACTACAAAATCATTTTGAATCAGAGTGCTTCAGACACCTAATAAAAAATTATAATATTTAAGTTCAGGCCTTTAAAAAATGTCAATGGAATAGCTAAAGTTTCTATAAAAAGATAAAATTTTAAAAAATTACAAAGCATCCAATTATGTAAATAAAAGGTTTTAATAGCTCTACTTATTCTTACTGTTCACTAAGCATTCTTAAAAGTCATCAGATTACCATTTTTCATCTGTCACAGTGCAAGCCATAAACGCCAGATAAAGTTAATAACTCCCAGATTAGGAGTTCACCTATACAGAGTCAGAATAAAGCAGAGTCTTTGTCTGGTATTTAATCTTCTTTTGAGTTTAGGACATGTGCTCACTGGGTGGTATCACATGTCTTGCAGAAAACCCATCTTCTGTTCCCTCTTAAGCTACTGAGGGAATTGGAAAAAATTTGGAGCCATGACCTCAAACTAAGTATTTGGCTCTTCATTTTTCATGCAGCATTCTGTAAAATCACTAGTAGAGTTTTCCAATTCTTTCAAAATAATTTACCTGTTTTAATTAACCAGAACATATTTACTCTTTCCTCTATGAGATCTTGTGCCAAGCTGCACATGATCCTTTCTCACATTTTGAATGTTAAGTTTGACACGTCTCATGTACGTATGCTACAGGCTTTGAAGAGTCCTATCTGTCATTCTATTGTGGAACAATTCTCACTCATTCGTTCGCTAGTTTCAACTACATGCTGCGTGGAGTAGTGATGCAGAATATGAACTGCAAAAATCATCATCCTACTCTTACTTGTCTCAGTTCATATAACTACTTTTTCCCCCAGCATGTCCACATCTCACACGTTTCTCCAAGTCTTTTCTCACCCAACCTCCTCCTCAACTCCCACCACTCTTGCAAAATTTCCCATTACATTTCTATCTTATTTGCGCCCTCTACGTCAGCTCACCTTCTTAGAGGAGGTTATTTTTGTTTCAAGAAATCACTGCTTCCAAATGCATGCTTGCTTTATTAATACAGAGATTAAAAATTGTTATGCTGTTATGCAATAGCTCCTTGTGTTTTGGAATAATATTGCATTTATTATGTGGACATTCATGAAAATTTTAGCTAGTCATTTATTTGCTTTTAGGTGCTTGGATTTTCAAAATGTTGACTTGGACAACTGCTTCATACATGATGTTAAGACTTTTCCTGCATAGCATTTTTTGTTTTCCCTTACACATATACTTCTGAAGAAAAATAAGACAAAAGTGATCTAATGAGTCATCATACTCACTTCTGATACACTCCCAAGCAGCCAGTGTTTGGGTGCATCTTTGGGGAGATGCATTGCTTCAGTAGCTGAGGACATGACCTATAATGCAAAAACAAGGCGAAACAAAGACTGAGGCCACTACGTGCCTTACTAATACCACTGCTTTTGGACCCTGAGGGCACAGGGATCGTTTTCCACGTCCCTCTTCCCCTCATTTTCTGTGGCTGCTGTAGATGACCTTCCCTCAGGGCCAGCACGCACCTTAGGAGGGGAGCCAGGAGTCAGCAGCCGCGGGCCTCTGAGGGCCGGGCGTAAAGCCTGCCAGAAGGAATGGAAAAAGGCAGGGCGGCCCCCAGGGGAGACACGTACCGCGGCCCCCGAGAAACCCCTCACAGAGCGGAGGCCCAGTCCCCTTACACGCGGCAGCGCCACATACACCGCTCGCGCCTCAGAGCAGCCGTTAATGGCCTCCCCGCCCAGCTTACGAGGCGGAGCGCAGCGGTGACGCCGCACCCCTCCAGCCAATGGCGGCCTCTGTTTACGGGGGGAGGGGGGCTGTTGCATATTCATGAGGGCGGCCCCCGCGCCCGGCGGGTGCCGCAGCGGCCCGGAGCAGGAGGCGGAGCCCGCCCCCCCCCGCAGGACACCGCCCGGCAGCGGTGCATATTTATGCTGGGCCCTGCGCAGAGCGCCTCGGCCGAGCGCGGGGCGGAAGCGCCCGGCAGCCCTACCTCCTTCCCGCCCGGGTGCAGGCGGCGACGAGAATGAGCCAGAGAGACACCCTGGTCCATCTCTTTGCCGGCGGGTAGGTGAAGCCGCTGCCTGGCCCGGCTGTCAGGCGGGGCCCCCCGCTCACTCCCTTATTCCTTCCCTAGCGGGTTGCGCGTTCGGTGCCGCCCTGCAGGTTCTTCCCACGCACACACCACGCCAACCCCCATGTCACTGTAATGGTGGAAATAGCTCCCGCGGTGTTTTCCCGTCCCCCCTCCCTGGGGCTGTGGGGGTCCTGTCCTGCTGCCGAGCCCGCCTGCTATGGCCTAGCCTGGCTGAGGGTGGGCCGGGGGCTCGGCCGCGGCCTGGAGCGGCTGCCGTGTGGCATCGTGGGGGTCCTGCTGAGGCGGGAGGGCTGTGAGGGGCCGCGGGGGAGGTGAGCGGGAATCCCTGCGGCGGTCGGGGGGGTCTTGGTGAGGCGCTGCCGGTAGGTCGCTACGCGCCCACTGCCCTGAGACCCTTCCGGGCCTGCCCCGGGCCGGTGTTCTGCCTTTGGGCCCAGCCTCGCTGGCAGCCCTGACTACCCCGGCGGGTGGCCCTGGGCCGAGCTGGGCTGGCCTGCGGTGCCGGCTTGGCCCCAGATGGTACGCAGACCCTTGGCAAAGCGGGCGTGAAGGTTTACCTTAATAGTAGGCCGTTCTCTCTGATCGCCCTTCCGGCAGTTTGTCCCTTATCTGGTCTTTCTGTGGAGAAACAGCCCGAGCCCTCTCTGCCCTGGCTCCCACACCCTGCCGGAGGGGCTGCCCAAACGTTCTTGTCCTCTCAGGTGTCCAGACATGGCTGGGTGGTAGCTCTGGTGTCGAAGGGCCGCTCGAATGCATTTCAACAGTGGTGTGTACTGCTTTTAGATGTGGGGCTTGACACAGTCATGCAGCTTTCTACCCACGAAGACAGAAGAAATCAGAGGGAAGACTATAGCTAGAAGTAAAGATATGGCCTTTGTAGCCTTGGTTAGGTTTGAGGCAACTCTTATACCTTTGCAGGTGTTAGTCCGTCTTCATCTTTGTAATGCTAGGTTATATGCAGTTACACAGCCTGCATCCCCCCCCCCGGTGATAAAGTGGGAAGAGCACCTAGCTCAAAAGAAGCTGGGGATCCTGTTTGGCTTAATGATAAAAGTGTATTTGGGTAGCGAGCATGGCTTTGCAGAGGTGGGAGAAGTGCCAGACTGAGAACAAACTTTACATCCCAACAGAGAGCTTGAAGCTCGGATTTCCATTTGTACTCACTGACTCTGGACTGGGGTGTTTGAGGTGAAAGAAGAATGTAGTGTTCATTCTGAGCAGGTCTGGGTGAGTTGGATGCACATGAGCATGTTCCCTGTTTCCAGCACGCTTTGCAGGTTTTCACTGTTACACACCTGATTTAGTGCTTACATGGATGTTTTTTCACTCCCCCAATTTCTGTCACTCTGTTTAAGAGGAGGGGGGAGGCCCAAGATGTGGTAGTGTGTACTTTTTTTCTTCAGAAATCACATCCTTGTAAACACTCCGAAAAGCAGTAGGAGTGCTGCCTTATTGTAGCGCTTTACCTTCATAGGGGGGACATTCCTAGACAGAATCATATGTGAGATAGACAGGTTTATAAACCTGAAACTTAAAACCGGGTGAAGATTGCTCAGCTCCACTTTTTCATTCTTGTTCTTTATGAAGAAATCTGGTATACTGTTAGCTGCTGGCCAATTCGGTCAAGGGTTATACTGTGAGGAAAAGGCTGAATGCTGTTTCCTCATGTGCTAGCCACGCGTTTCCTGTAACCTTAGTTCAGCAAAGCTAATGTTGTATGTTTGGTCACATTTAGCAGTAGGAAAGTTATTCAGGGTCATCTCATGACTTTTTTGCAGGCATGATGGACTACAGATCACCTGAGTGATCTTTAGTCTTCATCCAAACTTAAAGAAACAGGAAGGAAGCGTTATTTTCCTTTAGGTTTCACTGGAGACTGTATGGAAACAACATTATAATCTCAATCTGCAGGCCTTTTTTTGTAATGTCTAGATTCAGTCTTCAGTTCCTGCTTTCTGTAATGAAACTGTAACTGATGACATTGCTGTTTTAGTAATGTAGGTGGGGCCATCCTGAGATTTTTCTGTAGCTGCGTACTTGTTTCACGACCAATTCAACAACTGTCAAACTGCAGTACTTCTGGCCCATTACAAGGTTATGCTGGGAGTTAGTTTCATATTTCTAATAATTTTTCCTCTCAATCCTTTTTTTCTATCTCTGCATCCTTATCCCTTTCTAACAGGTTTGGTAGACTCTTTTTGCAGTGCTGGCTCCTGGGGCAGGGATGGTGAGGGAATTACTCAGTAGTTGTTATTGCTTTGTTTTTCTAAAATAATTTTTACTCAGTTTCATTTTTAAGAATCCCATCTCCGTTTCATAACTGCACATTGATTGTAAATATAACCAGTATTTTGTGGTAGAAATACTAATTCTAAGTCTAAAAAGAAATAATTTAGTACTCATTTGGAATGGCTTTAATTTTGTTTCTAGCACCATCACTGAAGTGGTGCATTACTTTTTTTTTTTCTAGAAAAGAAAGCACACCTAAATGATTTTGCTGGGCTAGTTCATGCGTTTGCCAATACATAACAAAGTACTACTTCACTTGCATGCAACTGTACCCTCTCATGTACTACTTGGACCTTCTCGACTTTTTTAAATAGGATATTCTCTGAAGTTTGATATGTAAAAATAACAGCAATCACATTTAGAAGTAGAAAATACATAGCATGAGAAGAGCATCACATTTACAGGAAATAAGGTAGAAAAATAAAGAATTCATTTTTAATAAAGAAAAAGGTTGCTAACTTTTAAGAACACATTCCTTAAAGAAAAGCAGTTTTAACTGATAGACTTGGTAAGCAGTTGGTTCCATGCAGTAACTTTACTGTAGTCTAAAGACACTTAAGCATAGTTTTTAGGCTATATTCAAAACTGCTGTTTTGTTTGCACTCTACTGAAGAGTAATTGCAGGGAGCATACCTGAATGGATCAATAGTGTACCTGGAGTTCAGTTTCATGCTGTGACATGATTTGAAATCACTTACTTAACCTGTATTTTGTCATGATACTCCTATTTGTCAGGTTCTGTTTCCACAAACCATGTAGTTACCACAGCTCTGTTTGCTAATAGTATCTTGTCCTTGTGGGAGCAGGAACTAGCTGGGCACTTGTAGCGTTTGATCATGATGGAAAATTGTGCTTCAGGTGAAACTTGATTTTTTTTTTCTTCTGAGCTACTTGATTGCATTGCTCAGAACTCTTGTGTTTCAAGAATCAATCTGCATGGGGTTTTTTGTGTGTTTCTTCTGTTTTTCCATCTCCTAGTCAAATAGCAACTGTTGTCACTGTAGACAGCATGTTGGTACTATAAACTCAGGTGCTTTTGTTCCAAACTGAGAAGAATCAATTGAACAGTCTGCATCCTTAAATTACCAAGTGTTGTGATTGAAATGTAGGCTTTTGATGAACATTTTAGTTCAAGTACATACGTTACAGTTACACGCCTTTCTAGTTATTAGACTACTTAAACCAACAACAAAAAGTAGTAAAAAGACCTTAATGTTTTGCTCTATAGGTAAGATTAGTATGTTTTGATCATACCTGGTTGCAATCATAATTGCTACATCAGATGAAAATTCAGGTGTTGGCTACAAAAATAACTTCCAGATTTTCATGATTTATTCTTCATTTCCAGAAAGCTTATGACAGTAATTCTGTGTCATACAGACTTCCATCAGTACGTGGGAACTTGCTTGGGCTTTGCTTCCTCAGCAGAAGGAGGCACTGTTATGGGTTAGGAGATGAACAGCTGTTTTTCTGAGTTCAGGGTTGGACAGTCACAAGTTCACTTAATTCTTCCTTTACTCTTGGTGTTCCTTGCAGAAAGTTGGTTATTTTCTAATTTAATATGTGAGCGAGTATAGGGAGGAGTCTCTGTTTATTTGTCCTGATCATAGAACTGTCTTGAATTGATCTGTGATTTAAATCACTCTTTTTCTGACAGATGTTCTTGGCAAATCCTTGCAGCGTCTGAAATAGTTAAGACTCAGAAAATATATTCAAGATAAATGTTTGAATTCTTCAGAAAGATCACACACTGTTGAAATGTATGAAATAAAGGTGAAAGACCCTTGGGGTTTTTTTTTTAAGATATTAGTTAATAATGTAGCAGGTACTGTGATGATAGGGGCTTTTCTACTCCCTTTCAGAAAATAGCCACTTGAGCCAAACTGAGTTGCCAAGCACTTCGACTGCACTCTACCCTAAAATACATTCCTGGCATAACCCTGTATGTCTTTCAGAATGAGTTCTTCCTGTTGTAAGGCACAGGAGAAGGTTAATACTTTCCTGTCCAAACCTCAGGTTATTTTCGTGTTCAGATACTCTTCTGTGGGGGATAAGGCAGTGTTTGTTTAGAGCACTGAGTAGCTTGGGTTTTGCTCCATGAGGTTACCAAATTGCATGAAAATTGCTGTCAATACATGAGAAACTGTGAAGTTGTTGTTTCTCATATTTCCTTCTAGATGACTGATGTTTTCAGCTGTTTTTACTTAATACAGATGCTGTTATGAATACTTATTTGCCCTGGTTCCAAACAGAAGCTACACTGTATGTGTTGATGTTTGTTTTGGATAATGGAACCCAGTGATGCTTATTCTCCTTGTGGTGTTTTTCGTGTTTTCACTTGTAGGTTTCTATATGTCAGCACACTAGGGGAAAGTTATTTTTATGCTTTTAATTGGAAATAGCAAGTTTGATTAGTATTTTTAGTTCAGGGATGTTAGCTTAACTTACACTTTCTAAGTTTCAGCGAAGAAACGCCATCGGTGAATAAGGAGGTTAAGGGTGTCTGGCTGCTGGTACTCCTAGTAATATTAATACTAAAGATGGAAAGGTGTATAACATACCAGTTCAGCAGTATAACAACAGGAAAACCCTGCAAATTCAGGATTAATGAGATACAGTCTTGCTGTTTCTAAAAGTTGCACTTGCTAAAGCCCTTACCCTCAAAAGAGGGATACTGTAAACAATATCCAAATCTGCAACTTTATCTGTTGATGTGAAAGTTACATGTGTTGTAAAACAGTTCTATGAAATTGCTGATAGATTTGGGACCTGAATTTGCAGTAAGTGGTGAAGAGATTAGGAGTTCTGTTTGCAAGTGGCTTGGGTTTTGTTTTTGTCAGTTTTGTGCTCATTTTTCTTGCTTTTTCTTTTGGTAGCCAATATTTGCATGGAACTTTCATTTTCATACAGGAAAGAAACAGCTGGTAAAATACATGAATGAATGTAGACCCAAGATAACAGGGTCAGGGGTTATCTTTGAGTCTTTGAGGCTGTGGTTACAAATACTGTGAGAGGTGAATCTGAGACTAGCGCTATGCAGCCTCATCTTTTATTTGTATAAACTACATAATTATCTCAAGGAATAAAAAAAAATCTTGCACTGACAGTTTCAATTCGAGGTCAGCTGACACTGACATTGGGAATAATAATCTCCTTTGGAGCATTTATAGACAGTCCAGTGGCTGAAGCTGAGACCCTCATCCATGCTGGAGCTGTCTCTGCTTTTACTTGCAGGGGTGTAAGGTAACAGTAGGAGATACTCAGCTACTCTGGAGAAAGGCAGTGATTCCTTAGCAGATAACTTGCAATAATAAAAGACAGTTTTCTTGTGCAGCCATCTCTGGAAATAGAACCTGGCATTTGAATGCCAAACAGGACTAGGTTTTTGAAGCGTCTGCATATTTCTTCCCTTGAAGTGTCTCACAAATAATACAGATTAATCTGGGGAAAACGGTTGTCAATAGATACAACAGATACAAAACTGAATCTGTGTTGAATTGCTAGGGAGTTTAAAACCCTAATAGTTCCAGGTTTGTTTCTGTTAATCCGGTGACGTGATGGACTTCTAAATGCATATTAGGGATAAAATTAAATATTTGGGGGTTTTTTTGCATGGGTGCTCTCTGGAATAAGCTGCCATTTAGGAGAGCATTGCTGTCTTCCCAGATTCTTCTGTCCAAGAGATGTTGAGTAGAGACAACTGTTCTTAGTTTTACTGTTGTTCTAAGTTTGTTATGATCCTGCAGGTTAGATAACTGCCCATCTCTCTTCCACTGAGTGCAATGTCTCTCGTGCCTTCTTGTACACTTTAAGCTGCAGATTTAATTCTCTAAGTTGACTGTGTTAATAGAGTGGGATTTTAATCTTCCTTTTTTACCTCTGTGCTTATTTTTGTGGATTTATCCACTGATCTTTGATCTTCAAATTACTTGGGACCTACAGGTGGATTCCCATGCCCTTCTATGATCAGGCGTTTTTCATGAAAGTCAGCTTCACAAATTTTTCTTATACTTACTTGGCAAAGCTGAAAAAGGCTTGTAGTAAATATTGATTAGAGGCAAATGTCAAATTTAGCATAGACAAAATGAGCAAGTGGTCTGCCCCTCTGCTCTGCTCTTATGAGACCCCACCTGGAGTACTGTGTCCAGGTCTAGGGTTCCCAACATAAGAAGGATATGGACCTGTTGGAGGGAGGCCACGGAGATGATCAGAGGGCTTGAGCACCTCTGCTATGAGGACAGGCTGAGACAGTTGGGGTTGTTCAGTCTGGAGAAAAGAAGGCTCCGGGGAGACCTTATTAGTGGCCTTTCAGTATCTAAAGGGGGCCTATAGGAGAGATGAGGAGGGATTGTAGTGACAAGATACGGAGTAACATTTTTAAACTGAAAGACAGGGAATTTAGATTAGACATTCGGAAGAAATTCCTTACTGTGAGTGTGATGAGACACTGGCATAGGTTTCCCAGAGAAGTTGTGGATCCTTCCATCCCTGGAGGCACTCAGGACCAGGCTGGATAGGGCTTTGAGCAACCTGGTCTAATGGGAGGTGTCGCTGCCCATGGCAAGGGGGTTGGACCTAGATGATCTTGAAGGTCCCTTCCAGCTCTAACCAGTCTATGATTCTATGATCTGAACAGCATTCATTAGAAACTGCTGTAAACATTCAGACACAGGAATGTCTCAGGTTTTGTTCTTCTTTTCCAGTTTATACTCTATCAGCAGGAGTGTATTTGCTTACCCACTCTACCAGGTGAAACTCATCTAATCCTGGATAAAAAGTTACATGTAAGTGCTCTCACAAGTCACAGTTACTGGGGCCTAGGACATGACTGGAGATGCTGAAGCCCAGAGTAGTTTTAGGTAGTAGAAATTTCTTAAGTAGTTTACAAAATCCCACCTGTGTTATTGAGGAGAAGAAATCTAGTAATTTTCTAACTCTTTAAAAATGTTTTTCCAAACTGTACTACTCCCTAACTTGTGTTAAGACACAAACTAAAAAAACCTCCCCTACCGTTAATTTGAACTGGTGAGGAGGGTAGCAGGAGTGGTGGCGGCGGTCTGCTGGCAATTTGTAGAACACTTTTGCTAAGCTGGAGCTGGTGGTTGGCTGTTAATGGCCTGCCAGGACTTGGGAGCACAAGGAAGTAGCTGTCTCTTTCATGGTATTTCTAGTAGTGTGTTAAATAAGCAAGGCCGGAAATATATTTCTAAGTAAAATACACTATCATTGAGCTGGTGACAGAACAGCTGATGTGCTGCTTAGAAGCTGCTTAGAAGTTGCTTATTTGTACAGGGTGCATAGTTTTTGAATTCTCTCTCCTTTGTTTACCTACAAACTATGTTTACTGACGGTTTCTCATAAACAGATTTTTGTCAAGCTTTGCACTGTTTATCTTAAAGTTCAAGCGAACTAGATAAATCGGTGTAGTTCCTGGATTATGCTTTCATTTAGTGGTTTGGTTCAAACTCGGTGGATCTTGTGAATACTGAGCAAGGTCTGGTTCCTCAACATTTGGGGACTTTTTCTTTCACGCCTTCAATTCCAGATGCTTTCTCTATTATGTGGGGCTTTTTGAAGGCCTGGAGAGTGAGGTATTAAGAGGACTAGAAATTGGGGATTTTGCAAAGACTCATTTGTGAGCAATACAGAACCACACAGCACTATAAAATTCTGCTTTCTTCATTGCAAGTAGCAATTTGAGATCTTGAAGATAGAGGACAGAAGATGATTTTAATCCAAACTATCAATAGTTAGTGGAAAACATTCAAAATATCTCAACTGAACCTGAGAATGTCTTAAACTGTTTAAAAAAAAAAAAAAACAACAACAAACTAAATAACACAACAGTAAGAAACTGCCAAGAATGCTGATTATTTGAAATTACTTGAATGGTACAATGTGGTGCGGGTAAAGGGTGCCCAGTGCTTAAAGGGAGGCAGTTGGTCTGCTGCTTTCTTATGACGCATGTAAAAATAGTTTTTGGCTGCTGTTACATCAGCTGGTTATCACTGAACAATGCTTGCTGTAGGCAGACATAAAAAGAACAAGCACTGAGTAGCTGTATGTCTGTTCTCTTCCCTAGTAATCTAGTAATCCATTGCTGAATGAAGTATTTCTAACCCGTCCACAGTGAATGTCTGACAGAAGTGCTGTTGCAGACAGACATCCCTTGTGGTGACCTGGGTGTGGTGCAGGACACAAGCTCCAGCTCAGAGTTAATCTTCAACTTTGGAAAATTTTTCCAGTGCAACGTAGCTGTGAAGCCAATAGCATTAAAGGCTCCAAATTCCAAGCCGTGTTGAAGAATACAGGCCAAGCTTTTCCTCCTCCTTTCTTCCCCCTTCCATAGTATTTATCTCATTAATATAAACCATACCACGTGCTTTTTGTTGCTATTAGTGTTGCTTGAAAGCATGTCCTCTTGTAACCTCTCCAAAATCAATCCAGAAAGATCTTAAAGGGAGTATGCTGGAGGAGATCAGAAATAGAGGGGTTGCAAGAAAGGAAATAAACTCTAAAGCCAACTTCCTACATTGCCTGCACAGGCACATTACCATACAGCAGTGTCTGCTGTTGCACTGCAGGAAACGGTAACTTGCTGTCTGTCTTCATGCTCGAGCTCTAAAGGTCTGTGTCAAGTAGTTTTCAGGACTGGCCTACCTGTGGTTCTCATGTGATACTCGTGTCATGAACCTTTACGTGTTACAGGCGTCTACTGCTTCCAACACTGGCTGCAATAAATATTAGTACATCTAGTCTGCCTTTTCCTGCAACTCTTATTTTAAAAAGTCTATTTGTAGCTTACTGTTAGAGTAAGCAAGGGATTGCTTATTCAGAGATGTCTTAAACATGCTACTCTAAAAGCTATATCAGTCTGTTACTGCATGTGTACAGCATACACTGGAAGACTGCCTCCCATCTTCCTGTGACAACAGTTTTTCCAGACTGACAAAGAAACTTGATTTCTTTCTTTAATTAAAACTTTGAAGAGACTAGACTTCAGTGTAAAGTTAGAGTTAAGGGCAGGACAAGATGCCTTTAGGCTTAGTAATAGGATACCTCTAGGTCACTAGGCTTCAATGGAGCATTAAGTGAACATCATCAAATATTATCCTACTTTGCAGCTGTTTGGTATTGTCAGTTCAATACATATGAAGAGATTAGTTTTTTAGGGTGCAGTGCTGTGCTAACAACTACTGTTATTTCTGGTATTCTCTGCAGTAGAAGAGAGTCAACAGACTAACAGCTACCTTCCTATGAAAGCTTATAGGAGATCTTAAGTCTTAGCTATTACTCCTAATTTGTACTGGACTCTCCTTTGCATTTTGGAAGACATTATTTTTAAAATTCTATTGAACAAATCTTACAGCTTTAAGGTTTTGGGAGCGTTTAACCCTCTCATATGACAACAAAATAGCTGATAACTATCTTGTCAGAATCACACACCAGCTCTAGTTATTGCGTCAGAGAAGTAAAAGCTGGGCCCTTTGAATTTAGTATGAATTGTACTTGTGTGTTAGAGGATTTGAGACTGAGTTGTTAGCAACATTAATACCCTAATCGAAATCTGGGTTTGATGTCAGGGTTTTTTTGTCGTTTTTTTTGTGTGTGGTTTGGTTTTGTTTTTTTTTAAAAAAAGGGTGCATATAGTGTCATAGTTTTAAGAATGGTATTTGGCAAAGTTAAGAATAGTGATCTTGGAAAAGGTTCAAGGGAACAGTTTTTTGTAATGGTAATGTCAAGGAATTTGGGGTTGTCTTCAGAATCAGAGCTTGTGGATTTGCTGTTTTTCTCTGAGACTCCATGTGATTGTAGTTAAGCAGATAAGACTGTAGATATTAAAAAATCAGTTTTGAACAAGCACCTCTGAGAACACGAATCCTCTGAGCAGAGCTGCTCAAAGGCAGTATGTTCTTGGCTGTGTTCTGCTCTAGCAGAATGGGAGTAACTCCGCTGTCAGCACAAGTCATGCTTGGCTTGCCTTGGCTTGTTCACAGAAACGAGTGACAGACTGAAGCAAAATCTGCACGTCTTCACCTGGTTAGCCACTTAAAGCTCTTTTGTCCTCCCAGTTTCTACTCTACAGTATTCTGTACTCAGAATCTAGTCTGTTTTGCTGTAATAGGTAGACTCGGGAAATGCTCAGAATTGTTGCTTTCATGGTACAATGCCCGAAATACAAATGGGGTTTTGAAGATGTCTTCATAAATATTTTAATTTAATAAAATGGCCACACCACAGTTTTTACCAGTCTTTACATGTTACTCTATGTGCATAGTGCATAAATCTTTTCTCCTCTAAAGGATTTTTGGCACCTTGTTTGTGATCAGGAGCACACTAAACATTCAAAAGAAGTTAAAATTTACTGTAAGGAGTTAAACATTTCACATACTGAGCTACTTTCCAGAACTGATTTGAACAGCATGTACTGAAGACTGTGCACCTTCACTACTTTGGGAAACTTTCTTTTTGTCTGTTTAAATTTTCACTCCATGTTGTGGGGTTAACTTAAGTTTGCTTCCCTTCAAGGGCAAATAACGGCAGCATTGTCACACATGTTCCAGTTGTTTCTTCACCTTTTGCAGTTTGATTGTGTTGAGTAAAATGGTAATGTATCCTTCAGTTTCTTTGCAGTTAGGAATGTGATGATCCTATTTCTTTTTGCAGATGTGGAGGTACTGTTGGTGCGATTCTGACATGTCCACTGGAAGTTGTGAAAACACGATTGCAGTCCTCCTCTGTGACTCTCTACATCTCTGAAGTCCATCTCAACACTGTGAATGGTGCTAGTGTCAACCGAGTAACTAGAGTTTCTCCTGGACCTCTCCATTGTTTGAAGTGAGTGTACATGTTACTAGGCTTTTGCCTCAGTTTGGGGAGGTAAGAGGAGAGAGGCACGTTGGACAAATCCATATGAAAGATTCAGACTCTTACGTCTGTCGTGATGTCATGAGATGACTTTCTATACTTTGCCTTTTAACTGTAGTTAAGTTTCACATTGCACTTTTCCAAATGTCTTTCATGCTTGTGTTTGTACCTTGAATTAGACAGAATGTATGTACTTTGTACAATTCACAGGCCCAAACTACATCTAACTGGGAGCACTGTAACGTTTAACTGCTAGGCTGTGTTTTCATCCTGAAAAAGTCTTAGTATAAGACTTTTTAAATTGTCTTGTGTCCAAATCATAGATGTTGCTGAATATGGAGGCAAGAAGTCCTATGAAAATTCACTCAGCTTCTTAGTCTCTTTCAGCTTTCACCATCCCTATACCTTTCCTTGCGTTTTGGTATCTTCTGGTGGATGTGTGACTAGTAACACTTTTTTAGAGCTAGTAAGAAATAAGTAAGGCCAGATTTTTACATGACTTGCATCGCATCTCACTGAGCGGGGACTGCCTTTCCTCTCCTTGCCACCAGTGCTCATGATGTTCAGTAGCCAGCAGGAGACTTGTATGGCCACAGTTAAACTGACCACAGATAGCGTTCACTTCACTCTGGGGGACTTAAGCTAGCCAATTATGGGGAGGTACCGTCACTATTTGGGCATGAGGGGAGTTTTCCTCCAGAAAGGACTTCTTGCATTAGAAAGAATTTGATACGACTCAGACTAGCTATCTTCTATCCCCAATTAATCAGTGAGAGGTAGCTTGTATGGCAAGAGAAGTGGCAGTTGCGGTGCAGGATTTAGGCTTAATCTGGTTAGAGAATAGTATTTGCTTAAATGGAGGTTGGACCCAAATAGTTCCTCGAATGGAAGATAGTTCTTATTGCGGAAGTTTTGATTCAGTGCCTTTTTATGTATAAGAGTCTGATGGCTGAACACGTTGAGAACAGGTACGTGGGAAGAAAGGGCTCAGATTGTGACAAAGGAGGACAGCTCCATCCAAAACACTTGCCTTACTGGCTTCTCTTGGTGGAAGTTGAGCCCTTCAGCTTCTTCCCTGAATGCTTGGTTATGAATTTATCTTCTGTTTAGAAACGTGTCTGAATGAATAGCATGATGAATAGCTGTTTGTTTCATATGCCCTTGTGCTGGAAGCCTGCTATGCTTTAAACCTATCCCTAAAACAACTTGGTCTTCCCAGGAAGCAAATTCAGACTGAAGTAGAGGTAGTCCATGATGAACTTCATTGGTAGGGCTTGTTTGTTTTCTTGGTTTTGTGTTTTTTTTTTTTTAAATCTGCTGCTTAGGCATATAGTTCGTTTATCTGTGATACAAGAATGTGTATCTCTGCTTTTGTTCTTTGCTTAGATGTGTTTTCTTCCAGGTCAGCATCAAACAACTGAGATGCCAAGTAACTTTGGGTTTCAAGCTCTTTAAATACAGTAAATATGAAAAAATCCCAAATGACATGGCAATGGACTGTGATAATAAAAATATGTAGGTGCAGGACATAATAATTCTTGGTGTCTGCTGGTTAAGGAACTAGGCCTGTTTAGTGGGGAAATCAAACTGGGTCCCTCCGTCACTCTCATGCCTTTACTGTCACTTGGTATTTTCTGACTTGTCAGGGTTTCGTTGTCTCTTCTCATACCAATTTCAGTGCAGTGCTCTAAGGCTTACAATACTCAGTATAAAAGTAGGGTGAATCAGGCAAATGATGTCAGAATTTCAGTTAACTGACTGCTGTGGAATTGCTTCCGCATCTTAAGTGTCAGCAGAGGTGACTTCAAAGGCATCTGTGTCAGGAAAGAAACTCGGAGGAATTTGTACAGATGACTGCATTCTCTGGCAACAAAATCAAATTCCCTTATTCTTAAATATCTGTGGATATTCTTAAATATCCGGCCTCCCAGTGCAGACTTCCCCATGTGACACACAGGTCAGCTGTGTCAGTACTGAGCATTTGTGCTGCTATTCCAACCATGGATTTGCCATTTACTGATTTCAATAAACAGTGCAGGCTCTGGGATCTGCTCTTTAATGCAAAAAGTGTCATATTTTCAGTGTAGGCTCTGGAACTCGTCCAGCTGGTGTCTGTGAATGCAGAAGGGCATCAGTGACTACCACCCTTATAAATCCTGCTGCAACCCCTCTTTAACTCTTTGTTTCTATGTCAAGTCTTGGGACACTGTAGATCCAGAAGAAATAAATAGACCTGGTGCACTTCACGCCTAAGTTTCTCTTAAGACACTGAAGTTGCTGCTGTTTTGTGTACATGCATATGTTGTATGTGTAACACATGATGCTGTGGTGGTAGTGATTTTTAAGTAGTGTTTGAATTGAATACAGATCATGTTAATCGGGTTCAGCTTTGCTGTAATCTGGTGCTATGCCCATGCTGAGCTCTGGAATATGGCAAGATTTTTTGGAGTAATTCCTTCTGCAAATGTTAGAAATTCTTTCAGGATGACAGACATGTCTAACTAATTTGCATTTCCAAAGTGCTTTTTGGGTATGTGTTCAATGCTGTGGAGCAACTCTACCCACATAGTGAAATCATAGACTTGTAGACTGGTTAGAGTTGGAAGGGACCTTAAAGATCATCTAGTTCCAACCCCCCTGCCACGGGCAGGGACACTTCCCACTAGAACAGGTTGCTCAAAGCCCCATCCAACCTGGCCTTGAATACTTCTAGGGATGGAAGGATCCACAACTTCTCTGGGAAACCTGTTCCAGTGTCTCACCACCCTCACAGTAAAGAATTTCTTCCTAATACCTAATACAAATCTCTGCTCTTCAGTTTAAAACTGTTACCCCTTGTCCTATCACTTCCTTCCCTGATGAAGAGTCTCTCCCCATCTGTCCTGTAGGCTCCCTTTAGGTCTCATTGGAGCCTTCTCTTCTCCAGCCTGAACAACCCCAACTCCCTCAGTCTGTCTTCGTAGGAGAGGTGCTCCAGTCCTCTGATCATCTCTGTGGCCTTCCTCTGGACTTGCTCCAACAGGTCTATGTCATATCTAATTGTTGTGAACACAAAGCGAAAATGTTGCTGGCCACATTATATGCCAGTGTTCTTAAATAGTGGTGGTAATGGTGAAGAACAACCATTTTACTTTTGCTTACTGAAAACAAATGTAAACTTTCAATTTCATTTAGCAGCAGAACTGTGGTGAATTAGCTGCTGGAAATCAGAATAGTTTTGGAATCCTTCAGTGCTATAGATAGTTTTCAGCTGTTTGCTCTGATAGTAAATTTAAAACAAAGTAGCCATTTATACAAGGGTAGCTTGCTTTATTGAGTAATTGACTTGTCATTAACCTGCATGTCTCTTTGAAGAAGAAATATATGGGAGAACGATTTGTGTGTATTGGCCAGTGTTTCTAAATCGATAAGCACATAGTTCTGTGTTGCAACATCTAGTGAAGTAGTTAATCCTTAACTTTAAATCTGGTTCTAAAGCAATTGCTAGAGCAGTTTGTAGTGATGGGATGCAGGTAGCTGTTGTTTCTCCTCCCATGTCCTACCGTATTTTTTAAAATACTATATCTGATTAGCATCTAGATTGTTGGACAGATTGATTTCACTAAACCTGAATATTAATGGATATCCTCTTACTAAGCTAGTGTACCTTGCTGCATAATAGTTTTCAACTCTTTCTAAAAACCACAGTTACATAGGATAGGTATTAAAAAAAATAAAGTACTAGTAATGCCTTATTTGAGGTATCAATTCACTGTTCGTATCCCTATGTTTCTCTGTAAATCCCACAAAGATAGAAGGTGACACCCCCCTGCCACCCAAACTGTCTTTCCAGAGCTGTGTTTATAGTGGAGATTTTTCAGTTAAGCTCAAACTTGAGTGTATTACCTTGCATGAGGAGGTAAAGATTGTCTTTTCTGGAGCAAGTCAAAAAAGAAAAACCATTGACTGCATAGCCCAGCAGCAGTGCCTAGGTAGGAACACGCAGGCAGTGGTTCAGAACTGATAGGAGGGAATCCCTGCGAGCCTCAAGGAGGGGCCACTGCCCACTCTGAGGTTTCCATTTCCTTTTACTGTAGTCAGAGTCCTCACAGCATCTTGCAGAAAGAATAATGTGAAGGATGGGTTCCTAGTTGAATGCTTAGTGGATTTAAATCATGTATGGAGATGGGGAAGGCAGGACTTCGTATCTGAAAGGCTGTTTTCCTCTACCTTCTGACACATAGCTTAGTGTACTGTTAGGAGACTTGTAGAATCAAACCAGGGTAGCACATGCAAAACTATTTTGAGGGTTCTGTGTTTTTGAGAATATTAGATAACAGATAGTAAAAGATGTGCGTGGCTGGGCATGATAAGCGGTAGAGCTAACATCTTCTTGAGCTGCTCTTGGAAGGCGTATGACTTGCTGTAACTGAATCTTCGTGAGTCGCTCTCCTCTCTTGCCTTTCACTCCCTGTCCCCCCCACACAAAAACATTGGAGCTAAAGGGTAATGAAAGAAATGTAGAACAGAAACAAACATTTTTGTTTCTCGAACAATCTAGAACCTACAGGAATATGAACATTTCCATGCTTAGTATTTTCTCCCTGATAAAAGGACACTTTCTTTAACTTCCTAATATCAGATAACTCTATGTATGTGTTCCTATCTCAAAGATAAGGAAAGGTTCCTATCTCAAAGGTAGGTCTGCGTTGACATCATAGGGCTCTACTTCTGCATTTAGTTCCTGGATTTCTATGACACGTCAAGCAATAATGGAATTTTATTTTATGCTTATTCTAGGAAATGACTAATCTTTTGTGGTCAGCAGTGCATTGTCAGATATGGTGAAAACTTTATACAAAGTAAAGCTTAAAATGATGTAGTAATGGTGGTCAATGCATTCCTTAATTTTGATGTGAATGTTACGGTATTGTCACTTTTTTGTTTTCTAGGATGATCTTGCAAAAGGAAGGTCCTCGTTCTCTGTTTAGAGGGCTGGGTCCTAATTTAGTAGGTGTCGCTCCTTCCAGGTAAAAGAAATAATTTTTATGACTTTCTGGTTGCTGTACATTATTCATGGGATTTAATGTTTATTTGAAGTGAGTTTTTGCATCTGCAGTTGTAAATACTTAAGAGCAAATAACCTTTGGTTCCTGGGGGAACTTCATGGGGTCTGAGAAATTGAGCCACTCGTGTACTCCACAGCTCCAGTCCCACACCACTGCACCAACTTTCTCAGCATTTACTGTCGTATATGCTACTGTAATCGTATTTACTATTGTATTCTGTCCCTTGTGCAGAGTTTTGTCCAGTTAAGAAGGAAAATGCTTAAGGAGTTGCACATGTAAACAAATTTGTACCTTTGAAAATACAAAGGTAGATTTAACTTTCAGTTAATCCATCATCTTCAGGGAGCAATTGTGTGTAGCCTTAAAACACTGTGTCTTTCTTCCTGAATGCTGGTGAAGCAAAGGCTTCCTGCAGTAGGAAGCCTGCTCTGAAACTTCCAGAAGGGCAAGACTGGGTGGAATGACACACTTATGGCTGTTCCAGGGGAAGCGGATCCAGCAGTGGGCTGGAGTCCGAAGGGTACTGGGGCAGTGTCAGAGTGCAGTGGATGAGGGTGTAAATCTGGTCTAATTGGCAGTGGTATTGCTGCTGTCAGTTGCTCTGCATCGATACAAATGCTCTAGCTGCTTGGCTGGTGCTGGCAGCACGAGAGAGGTGCAGGTTATGCCTGAAGCTGAACTGATCCTCATGTACCAGTTTTAGCCTAAGTTCAGGCCAAAAATAGGAGAATACCTAATGAAAAGTATGGAAGCAAAGTTGTGTAAAACTAATATGACTACTTAATCCTGGAAGAGGCTATAGTCATCTTTTGGCCCACTTTTATTCCTTTCTATTCTGTTTTAAGAGAAGTGTGTTTATGCAGAGGGGATATATTCCACAGAGGTTTTATTTGTCCCTTGACTTAGTGCCCTGCTTTCACTTATTTTTTTTTTTTTTGGTCTGAACAGAAGATGTTACTATTCCTGTCTCCTGTAGGAGACAGGACTCCCCTACCCCATTTGGGGAGTATCCTAACTTTTCTGGTTTAAGGTCTTCGGATGCTTCTAGAAAATTTTATTAAACTGGACTTACCATTTAGCGTTGATCTGTCTTCTGCTAAAATCTGACAGATGAGGTGTTGCTTTATATATCCTCTGCGTGAATGAGAGAAAAACATAATTCAGGAACTGGAGTACTTCTAGCAGAATTTTTAAGGAATTGGGAATACTTGTGGTATTTACTGATCACTAACTTAGCATTGCTTTTTGGAGAAGCTGAAGTAATTCCAGTAGCTTTCTTTTTTTCTTGACACCTGTGGGGGTACTTTTAAACTGAAGAGCCTCTTTTTTGGCAGTCCAGCCTGGATATGAATGTTAAATATTGATTTTTATTTTTTAACAGCAGTTTTTATATGGCAATAAGTTCTATTTTATAAGTGGCTATCCTCAATGAAAAAAAAATCCTCAGTTGCAAAAAAACCCCTATATTTCTTTTCAGAAAACTTTGTTGTATCTTATAATTCCCTTCCCTTCTTCCCCCAGGGGAAATACTTGGCTTGCTTCATCCCCCCTGCCTCCCCCCTGCCCCGCCCCAGCCCTGTGTTCATACTAAAAGTGTCAACTTGGTATAATGTGTGAAGTCTTATAAATAAGCACATCCTCATTCCCCTCCGGCTGACTCGGGCTTCATCCCGTACTTCATTTCAATTAAGCATTAGCTAAGTGGATTTAACAGCAGCTCTTTGTTTAAATAAGCTGTAGAGAAGCATGTTTCATAATACATCCAGTATACTTAACTGAGTTCAGATTCCATTTTAGAAATTATACCCATAGAAGCAAGCACTTTATCTTTTTTATAATAAAGAAAAACATGTTTGCACAGCTAATGAGGTTAATGTTCTGTTCATGAAAACTTGCATGTTCATTTTCTGTCTTGTAGACAGTTATACATGAGTCTAAATGAGTTAGAACCTTAAATGTGAGGTTTAGATGTGCTTAAAATATTTTTTTCAGCTTTAATGGATGAAAACATGCCTTTTTCCTAATATTTTACATTGATATGCTGACTTTTGTCTAGCTTTGTCTTGATGCCAGCTGGAATGTAATAAGTTTACAAATATTTTTTTGTAGTGTATTCTGAGGAAAAAAGCTATGTCTGTTTAAATACAAAACTGAATGAACAGCTGTTCTAACATTTAAAATATAAATATTTATAACTACAAGTTACTAAGTGTAACTACAAGGTATCAATATTTCCATTTTAAATGTTAGAACAATTTTATAAATATTGTGTGCTGTTTAGTTTATAAAAAAGCTACATACGTGCTAGTTCTTTTGAAATTGCAATGCTATTGAATTGCGTTTATGCCCATTAGCACAAATTTGATCCATTATTTGAGACATACAGAATTCTGTAATTCCACTTAGTTCAACAGTGTTTAGCTTCCCGGGCTAAACTTCCTAGTGTCACAAAAACCACTGCCATATTATCTGTCCTTCCCCTCACCAATTGTTAATTGGAGCTGTTGTGAAGTATGCTGTTCCTCCTTCCTAGAATAGTCCCACTAATTTGCAAGCATTATTCCTTGAGTAGTTTTCTATTTAGGAAATAAGGCTTTTGAACCAAGGTCATCTTGATTTAGTGAAATTAGTGTCACTGCTTTGAAGGGTATCAACACACAAAACATAACTTGGATTTTGTTCTAATTTTAGAGCGATATATTTTGCTGCTTACTCAAACTGCAAGGAAAAGTTGAACAGTATTTTCAATCCAGATTCTACCCAGGTACACATGATTTCAGCTGGTGTGGCAGGTAAGGATCTGTAACTTTCTAGCTTCGTTCTAGAGTCCTGTCTACAAATGAGAGGTGGCAATAAATGTGGAAAAAGTTCAGTGATTGAATGAACTCTTTGTAGTGTTAACCTTCTTTGGCCTCTCATTAAACAAGCTATCTGGAGAATATGCGTATGAAACATCGCACTTTGTGTTCATGAAGATCTTTAAGTGTGTGAGTGAATAGTCTTTTCTAGGAAAACTTGCATGCCTGCTTTCTTGATTGTAAATTTGTGAAATGTAAAATGAAAACTTTCAAAACAGTAACTTCTTGCTCTGCAAGCTATAAACAACATCGTTTGTGCTGAACTCTGGCATAATGCTTTTAATCTGTTTTTTATCATAGCTTTTTCTGTTACAGCTTTTTTGTCTTTCTGAAATTCACCTACAGATATTTGTATAAATCATATGCAACAGCCCCCCCTCCTTTGCTGAAATGCCAATCTCTGTGGTTTGCTCTACCACTAAAGTGACATAGAGCAGATTTCTGTAGTTTTCATGTATTTTCATCTCTAGAAATTAATTCCTACTTTATATCTGCAGTGTAACTTTGTATTTTAGTAGCTACCAATTTTTATTGCTTGATTTATATGTTCTGTGCTTTGGTATGATTAACAAGGGGAGCTAAAGGCAACTGAGATGAGTTATGGTCATGGATTTGTGCTGGGGAAATCAAAACTTGGGCTGGCAACATTTTACCTATTGTTGCCTGTGTCTTTCCTACACAAACAAAATTTCGAAAGTTTTCTTCTGTATAGGCCATAGACACTTCACAGATGAACTGTGACAGTTTTATATTAGCCTGTTGAACTTTCTAATTCCTGTCAAATTTTACAACCACTGTTATAACGTGAGTACTAGTGATCTGGAATGGACTGCCAAAGGTGATGTCAGAGTAATGAATAGGATTAGTTTTCCATTTAATACTTGCTAATAATCTGATACGAAGAAATTGTTACATAGCATAGAAAATTGAAGTGACATTAGCTTTGTACTTTAACACACTAATGCTCATCTCTAGCACATGAGAAATGTGATGGTGGTTTTAAATCTTCTGACTTAAAAATATAAGAAGAGCTGTTTTGTCTTAAATGGGCGAATAAGCTACTCGGCTGATGCAGTATTTTTTATCACCTGGAAATGTGTGCTTTGTTTGTAGGTGAACAGCACGGGGAATGAGATGGAAGGGGATTTCATGAAAAGTTTATCTTAATCAGTTAATTGTTCCAGAAACCCTAATTAAGTAATTCATTTTTCTTGTCTTCAGCACTTTGTCAAGGGGATAAAACATGTCTTTAAATTGCGGGGGAGGGGGAAGTACGGGTGATAGAAACAAGCCTATCCTCAATTGAAGACAACTTGTGTAACTCATGCAATGCTGCAGACAAAGGTTGAGAGTGTTCCTTGTCTTTGGAAGTTACTGCCCTCATTCCATTATGACGAGAACATTTATGGAGATGTGCTGTAGTGACTTTTCCCAAGTGTTTGCAGACACAGACTGTAGTTTGTCAGAGTTCTGTATCTGCTTATTGACTTGCTTCCCTTCCACAAGGTTGGTATTATGCATTTGTAGTTAGGACTGTAGGAGAGTATTTGAGCCTTAATTGCTGTTTGACTTTTTTTACATTTGTGTACTAGCTTTAACATTGAGCACTCTTTGTCATTGTTATCTTGTCACACTTACCTAGTTCTGCAGTTGTATTCCTAAACCAGATAGCTGGTGAAACTGAACGCCCAGGGCAGGTTCACACTACAGGTCACAATTTTCTTTCTCTTGAAATGGCTTGGCACTGTATACTACAGACATTCTCTGGAAGAGCTTTGAAAGAAGGTTCTTTGACAAACAATTTCTTGGTACTCATTACTGGCGGTATTCTGATTTATATGTAAAGGACTGTAGCTAAAATTAACAGTGCTTTCTTGGGAACATGCTAACCATGTTTTTGTAATTCTAATATATTTCAGAAAATGCACTTAAACCAGCTATTAACAGTTTTACCTGCAAGGTTTGTATTGCTATATGATGCAGATCAACTTAAGGAAATGGCAAAATAACAGGGACAAGATTGAATGTGAGCTCTCAATTTGTTGACTTAAACAGGTTAACGTAGAAGATCACCATAATATTTGCTTTGGAACGTAAGATTTCAAAATTGGCAAGGTGGATAACACTTCTAATAATTAGCGAAAAATAATCAGTATTGGTTTTTTCTTTTGCAGCTGCCAGTGGTTTCAGTAAGGAATTGAGTAACTCAGTCTTAAATGAGGGATTTTTCTTGTTTGGATTTGACCTTTCTGTTACATAAAGGTTTCTAATACCTAATGGGCATGAGGTGGTGTTTGCACTTAGGAAGCTTTTCCTGTAGGTTGCAAAATATGATAATGATGCAAAAATACAATTTAAAAAAAATCTGTAACTTACTGCTTTATGAAAGTAGTGTAAGTAGTAAACTTCAGTCAGCTTTAAATACTGTTTACTTATATCACATGTTAGTAAAAAAGTACCTCAGGCTAGACTGATGTGATTGTTAAATGAGGATTATTTTATGCACATGGCATTTTTGGGAGCAAGAATCTGAGGTATGCCATTTTAAGCATTTTCGTTTGGTTTTAGGCCTGATTCTTCCTTCTTGAGATAAAACATGTATTTTTGGGTTTGTTAAGATTCTTTTAGTAAGTGTGATTTATCCCAAGGAGGATGAATTATGCTACATGTTAGTAACTGATGCCTTATGCAATTAGAAATCAATGTTTTTCTCTCGCTGTGTGCTAGCTTCCCACAATTCACATCACCGTCATACATAAAATATCTGTGTATTGACATGAAGAAATACTTGGCAATCTTTTTTGCTTACTACTTGGCATATCGCATGATTCTCTTTTTGCAAACTTGGACAGTGAATATATCTGAAACATACTACAAGGAGAATGTTTGCATGTGTGAAGATAGTTTATCTTTGTACATTTCACAGTTAGGCAAAATTCTCAGATTTATTATAAGCTTTGCCTTCTCATTGCACTTAATCAATCTCTTCTGCCACAACGGAGAATAAAAGCTTCTGTGGAGAACTGAATGAAATATTTGATTCCTGTATGGCTTTCTGATTTGCCTTTTTAATGATTCATAGCCTCATTCAGACAACATGGCTGCAAAACTACTTTGCCTTGTATACTATTGCTGTTCTTTCTGTAACTCTACTGGCAAACCCAAGCGTAGACTTTTCTTTATTTAAAAAAAAAAATTGGGACCACTTTTTTTACTTACAGAGGTACCATACTTTTTTAAGTTTTTAGTAGTATCTACCCAGTTACTTAATACCAAATAAAATGCATATTTAGTTCATTGGTTACTGATATTAGAAAGTTTGATTTCATAAGGCATCTTTTTCAGTGCTAAGACAAGGTTAGCTTTTTTGAATTATATTTGGGGAGGGAATGGGGAATAAGGAGAGTTCACTTGTAAATTTGATATATAGGTAAGTATTTGGAGATAAAATTGAACTGCTGCAAATGAGCAGAAATTTCAGTACTCAGTGTATTTTACACAGCTATTTTAATATCTGTGGCCTGTTCTGATTATTTTTCTTTCTTTTTTTCCTAAACTTTTACCTGAAAACAGTTAGATCTCACAATAACTAATTCACAAATCCTTCCAATGGGATTCAATTTGTACACATGTGTCTGTTGAGGTCACTGCTTGTTGTTATGATACAGAAAAGCCTGTGTCTATTTTAGGCATTTACTGTACATTTCTCCCGTGAAAAGAGTGAGATCGTGTCATCTCATGCTCCCCATCCGCAGGTCACTTCCTGCAGAAATATGGACTAACTTAAACCTCGTGAGTACTGAACTGAGCGTCTCTTGCAGCCTCTAGTGTAAGAACCACACATTGGGTTTGTAATATCTATTAAATAAACAAAATAAGGGGAATTCACTTTCTTTATCTTGAACTCAAATGATGTGCATTGTGCAAAGACATCACTTCTTAACTCTATTAAGAGTTATTTTTTTCTGTGCAGTTCAGGGAAAGGTGGCAAATGCCTTTCACTGATAGCTGCTACTTTACTTAGCTCTGGCTAATTGAATGTCCCTACTGGGTTCAACAAGGCCTTTTATTTTTTTTTTCCAGTGTCCCAGAGCTGCCTTTAAAGTGCTGCAGCCGATATTCTGTGTTGTCACATTATTTCAAAGACCTCTTTTCTTTTTCTTTTTTTAATATGTATACAGTCTCCTTTCTGTCTCTTTTGTTTTCTCTTTTGGTTTGTTTTTATTTTACTACTTTGGATTTTAATTCAACATTTCATATTCACATGTGTCTGTATCAATTACATTTTCTTATAGATTAAAAAAACCCCTAACCTTTGAAATGTGATGCATAATAGGAATACCTGGGATCTTACCTGTCAGTAGCTGATACAGCTCAAAAAGTTGATTGAGATAATTCTTTCCATCTGAAACTGGGATACAATTTCATAGAATAAAATAAAACAGAAAAGTACAGGAGTTTCTGGTATTGCCGTATTGATCTATACTTCTAATAAATCTGGAATCTTAATCTTTCTTGAGGATACAACACACTGAGCATTGTAAAGCATTATAAAGTTCACTGAGACTTCTAAAAAGAAAAAAAAAAAGAAAAAGGAAACAATTTATACAATTGATAGCACTTCATAGTAGGTGTTGAAAGCCCCCCACCTTTATTTTTTAACTAGTACTTTTGCCACAGTTTTTCTGTATTTAAAAAGAAAAGCTTATCTTATCAAAGATCCCAAAATTATGGATGTGTCATGTGTTGCAGTGCTTTCTTTGGGTGTTAGCATCACTCAACTTTTAATTTATTTTTCTTCTTCCACTAGCTGTATTTACACTGCCTGTAAGAATTGAGCTGCAGTTGTTTCATCCTGAAACCTGAATTATTGAAGGCTCTTTGATTTGAAAGCTTTGGTTCGAACTGTCATGCTATTTAGGCTTACGACAGCCCTAGGGAAAAAAACTGGTTCTGCTGCTAAGTGTCTGATCCTACTGTTAGGGGTGTGATGCTTAAGTCATGTTTAGAGCAACCCAGGGAGTGCAAGTTCAGAGTAAGTCACATGCTGGTGAAGCATGGCTGGCACAGAAATTTCCCATATACTCTTCCCAGCCTGCCAAGAAGTATCAGGCTGCTGCTGTGGGCAAATACAGTCACGACTGCTGCTCAGATACTGCCTTCCTGTTCCAGGGATAGGATCTAGAGAGACCATTTTTTGGGGGTTTGAAAAGGAAGGAGGAAAGGCTGAGCTGACAACACTAACATATAGTCTAGCAGTAATAAAATTCCAAATCATGTAATTAAATAGGAGTGCAAAAGACTCTTTTTTTTTTTCTTGTTCACTTTTAATTAAGAGCTAGGAGAGACTTAAGAGCTGATTTTGTTTTGAAAGACACATCTTTCCTGGAAAATGTGTTGGTAGGGGGAGTTGGGTATTTTTCCCCACCTTATTGAAAAGCCTTTGCAGTCCTGTGTATTTCTAGTGCCTGTGACTGCACTATAGATATGGAAGGATTCTGTTTTGGAGTAAAACAAAATTAAAGCTTTCTTAATGCTAGTATAAAGAAATAAAAAAAAATGCACGAACAATGCTTCCTTTCAGTTCAGTTCAACGCAGGGTGAAGTGCTGCTGGATCAGTGGAGTCCCTATGGCATTAAATGACAGGTCAGAAGGGCTCTGGCTAGCTGAACTGCAGAACCTTTTTTTGCAGGTGCAATATATTTTAAAAACATCCTGTGCCTTGTTATGGCAGAGCAGTTCCCTCATGCTTTGAGTTTTTACATAATTGTTTGCCTATGTAAAATGCACATAAAAGACACTTTTGGCTTGTTAGGATTTCATTCCATCATATGAAGGACATACATTACTTTTCTATGCCTAGGTACATATATCAGGAAAAAAAAGCCAAATCCAAACCTTCATTATTAACCCAATGAATTCACAGGAAGTTTAGTTAAGAGGTTTGAGTCAGTTTAAAAATCTATTTAATCAAAAGATTAAACTGAAATCCCTAACGTGGTTTTGCTATTTTGGCACAGAACTAAGCTAAATCTTAGTAGTTGCTAAACCTCATAGTGTGTCTTTAGAACTGTACCTGAAAATCCTAATGACCTATTTAAGATTTGGGGTGGGAGGTAGAAGAAACCTTAAAACAGTTAAGATCCCCTGGCATTTCTCCGAGTATTGCAGTCATTTGTGTGCAATGTAAACCTAGATTGTGATTGAACAGAAGTAACACGTATGCAAGCAGTTCTGCTAAATATATATATTTATGTAAGCTGTTAATGATCTCCATAAACAAGCTTATCAATAGCCTGTTTGTTGTATAAGTATTGTGCACCAGATATGCACTGAACAAGATAACTCTTTGTTGCTTTCCCACAACCCCTGTCCATTTCCCTGCAGGAGGGCAGCATGTCTTTGTAGTGATAGAGGAGTGATGTGTGTCACTTAGAAAGCAAGTGTCTAAATTTATCATCTCTTGCCTGGCCATGTTCCAGCTCTTCCCTTTTCCTTTTCTCTCCTGCGGACATGTCACCTCATTAATGGTGCACGTGTGGTATTACAACTCTAGATGGTTTTTTTATTTTATTTTTTTTCAGAGCTGCCTTTCACTCTGCTCTTTTTCTCTCCACGGTTGTGCAGAAGTAAGAGTGATTCTTACTTCTTTTCTTTATTTTTTTATTTGTTTCCTTTTATCTTTTTCTTTTTTTCTTTTTCTTTAGTGGACTAAAAATCAAAGCTTTAACCCTTACGCAAGCCCGAATAGTTGCTGTCTGTCTGGATAGTTAGAAGTCATACTATTTACTTTAACAATTTAAACACTCATATCCTTGTAAAAGTATTCCTGGGCCAACCAACAATCTCTGCTTTGAATACTAAATAAAACATTAGTGCTCAAATTTAACTGCTCTTCATAGTTCAGTATTAAAAGGTCTCTTAACTTACAGTAATACATGCCTTTTAACTGCACCAAAAGTATTTATTCAGTCTGCATGCTTTTAAACTCGGATTGTATTTCAGGTAGCAAATTAGATTGACACAATGTTTTATACCATCTCAAATTGCTATAGCTGTGTCTGTAATGTGTTCTTATTGACATGTTTTCTAAATTGGCTAATACTAGTCTAGCTAGCTTTGTTTTATGGTGTCAAAACAGGGTTAGTATTGTTAGATAGGCTGCGAAATGTACACAATTGGGCTGATTTTACATGGGGTGTCTCTTGCTAAGAATCAAACTTAATGTAAAATTAAAAAATAAGCTAAATGTTTATTGGCTGTATGGATTCATAAAATATCAGTAAAGAGCTTCAATGGGCACTTCCTAAAATTCAGTATAGTCCGAGTTTTTGCATCCATTGTACCTTACTGTGTGCATTTCAAACTTAGATGCAGTTGCTCTTATGATACTATGACATCTAACTTTTCTTTTTAAATATTTTAGGTTTTACTGCGATCACGACAACTAATCCCATTTGGCTAGTAAAGACACGATTGCAGCTTGATGCAAGGTGAGAATCTACTAGTGACAATGGGAAATATCACTGCTGCGATAAGACTTCACTTAAATGTTGTGAATCTATTCTGCATCCCAAAATGGAATGATCCTCCTTTAAATATCCAAGATTTCAAATTACGAAGTTGAATGCTGATCTATCTACAAGTTAGACTATCGTTTTTCTCTATTTTAATCTCTGTTCTGAGGCACGCTTGAGGCACTGTAGTAGACTGGCTAGCGAACTTGGAATGAATTACAAGGTTACAGCCTCATTAAAAGAATGTTCTACCAACAACATGCTTACATTTTCCTTCAGTAATACATTCTCTCTGTTTTTAGCTGTTGCGCTAAACCTCCCTGAAATAAGGATTTAAGTATTTTAGTGGAAGTTTAGAAAAATGCCTGAAACATCCTGGTTTTCATTTTTTACGTAGAATGAGCTCTAGCCTACTATAAAAAGGGGAAGGCTGCTTTCATGGATCCAAACACAGGAATTGTTCTAATGCGAGATAGTCATTAGTTGTTTAGTTATTACAGAATTGATTACAGAAACTGTTTATTATTACAAAACTTGTAAAGAAGTAAAATTTTATGCAAATAAGGAGGAAGGAAGACTATATTCCCATCTATGTAAAACTCTAGGGAGAGACTGATATGATGCAAGTGTCTCAATGCAACTGTCTTGTTCATTTTATAGACTTTCTTATTTAAAACTTAACATGCAATGTGAAATTCTTTCTTCATCTGTCCTAAATACATTAATGAGCCACATATTCCTATTTTGGAGATCTGTTGGACTTTCTGTATTAAGTGCATGTTAGCATTTTTCCTCTTAGCAGGTATATTGTCAGCTGCAAGGTGACCATAGTAAGTATACTCCAGAACTAGTTTTACTGTGAGACTTTTTTGTAATGCCACCATATGATTGCCGTGATAATTCCATGGCTAATTCCAAGGGGGTTTTGGTGCTACGTGCAACCTGATGGCATCTTGTGCCTCTACTAGTTTTTTTACTGATTAATCAGTTAAATTGCTTAAATAATAGGGCTTTAAGGAAATTAGGGAAAACTATGGATTGCTTGTGCACATTACTTCTGTACATTGTATCAAGCACACAGTTCATGTGGGAGACCTGAAGAAGGAAGTACCTTCTGTCTTTGTGTAGGACACTGCAATTACATGGGCTAATTAGCACATACTGCATTCTCAGCTCTTTTAATTCAGTTGCTGTTATTAGAGAAATAAAAACACTTGTTGGGTGGAATTATCCTGGCCTGATCTTGTTTCTGTTGAAGTTCTCAAAAATCCCACTGATCCCAGTAAGAGCTGGAGAAGGCATTTTTTTTTGTTTCCGAAGTGACATTGCTTTGGCCTTCACAACAATATTATGCATCTTGTGCATCAGAAGAACAAGCTCTTAGAGCAGTCTATGTCAGTGCACCCATCCAGGTGTACCAGGGACCTGGGGATTGGGATGCCCCTGGAGCTGGCAGCTGTAGGTCCAACTGTTATTCTCACCAGTTGTTCTTGACTCTCTTCTTTTGCCTGTCAGCAGATCAGTGCCAGCCCCACAGTCCTCTGCAGCGTCTACCACCTAGCTTATTCAAGATGTGATTTGCAGCTGTGTGTGCCCACTCCTTCTGTTAATTGTGCTTGGTACCTTATTTCATTGCTGTCTGACGCTGCAGGTTCAAACCATCAGGACTTAAATTCTGCGTCTAGTGATGCCTCATTCTGCTTGCATAATAGGTACTGCCACTGGCTGTCTTGCTTTGGCACTATCCGTATGAGTTACCATAACTTCTTACAAGGTTTTTTGCTGTTTTATTGTGTGACTTGCTCACTCGGGAGACCTCTGCTGGCAGAATCCGTATGCTTCAAGTGCCTGCGCTTGCTGCTGCAATTAAGCATATTTTATATAGTTTCATAATGGTTTTGCATAGCTGTGTATAGTATGCTAAGTATTTCAGTGTTCACAAATCAGTTTAGTAAGCAAGCTTTAGCTTGGGGAATAAGATTTTATTTACCAAATATTGGTTGATACAGTCTGTCTAATGAGCATTTACCTTGACATCAGCAGTGGCTTAATGGAATCAAATAAAAGCTACCAGTGTTGTATTGGTTGGTATGCTTCCTTTGGATATCCTAGTTTGCTGATAGCTGTGATGCTGTGAGGCCTGCTGATTGAACTCTGAGCCACTGCTTTCATGTTCATACACCTTATAGCCATAGAATCATTTAGTTTGAGCTGTACTGCAAGACCTGCACTGTTGGAACAGGATGGGAAATTGCCATGCTGTGGAGCTGTTTGAAGCAAAACTTAGGGAAAGTCCACTCATTTTGCAGAAGAAAATGTTCCTTTTTCATGAGTCATTGACATTTACAGTTCATTTAGGAGTCTCTTTTCAAGCAATTCAGTCCTTTATTCTGTAAGACTTGGGCAGTCCTAGAGCTGTTCAACTTGTATACATGATATTTTTTCTGTAGTCACCATATGAAGTTTGGCTTGGATCCAGTGTAAGGCTTTACCTGTGCTTAGCGCCAAAGGCCTTTGAGACTTTCACTTCAGGTTGTGTGTTCTTAAATGTATCTGAATTGGAGCCCTTCAGCATCAGCGTGAGATGTTTCCTAAGTCTTCTTGTCACTCAAACAAAACAGTTTAATTATTTTCCTGTCTCAGGTTGCACCAGCTTGATGTCTGTCTTGCTCTCTCCTTTTTAGGAATCGTGGAGAAAAGCGAATGAGTGCTTTTGAATGCGTCCGAAAAGTTTATCGATCGGACGGTATTAAAGGCTTTTACAGAGGAATGTCGGCATCCTACGCAGGCATATCTGAGACTGTTATTCACTTTGTTATTTATGAGAGTATCAAGAGGAAACTACTGGAGTATAAGACTGCTTCTGCCATGGACAATGAGGATGAATCGGCAAAAGAAGCTTCGGACTTTGTTGGAATGATGATGGCTGCTGCCACTTCTAAAACTTGTGCAACATCAATAGCATATCCCCATGGTAAGTGGGGCATGTATGGCTGAGAGCCTGAGTCAAACTGATCAAAGGGAGTCTTTTTGGTGATATTTGTAGCAGACTTTGGCTTGCTTGCTCAAGAACTATTTCTTTGTCTAAAGCTTTTTGCATTAGATTCAGCAAGTCAATGCGAGGATAGTATTTAGAAATGGAAGTATTTTTAAGTGGATATCTAGCATGGGTTCTTCCTAGGTAATGTTTATTTTTCCAAAGGATTTGCCAGGGTATGGCCCAAAGTACTTAAGGAGAAGGTCTTTGTTCACTTGGAATCTCTCTTATATACTCAGCAATTTCACATAATTTGCCAGTAAGTTCTTGTCCCCCTTTTAGGAAAACAGTCTGTCTAGTTTGGTTTTCAGTAGCATGTAATTCTTGTGCAAAGTAGTTGTGTATACATTGAGTGTGTTAATGGATTGAGTATTTCATTAATGGCAACTTTCAAGCTAAAACGTGAGCCCAAAGAAAAGTCCTCTGCTGGGTTTTTAACTAAGCAATAAACTTTGCTCGCTTGCATATCTAATACAGCCAAAAAATTTAACTTGTTCTCTTATGCATCCTTAGTTTGCTTCTCTGTCTTCCTTTTTTAAAGAGTTCTTCTGAGACTGAAAACTTGGGGAGGGGGAAGGTTGTAATGCAAAATCACTAAGATAAATAGAAAGATAATGGAAAGTGGTGAATATAACCACATCTGGTTTTCTTTGTGCAGAGGTTGTACGAACAAGACTAAGAGAAGAGGGAACAAAATACAGATCTTTCTTCCAGACATTATCTTTGCTTGTGCGAGAAGAAGGGTATGGATCCCTCTACCGAGGTTTAACTACACATCTGATCAGACAGATTCCAAACACAGCTATCATGATGTCAACCTATGAAGTGGTAGTCTACTTGCTCGATGGATAGCAGAGTGAGAAGACTTCCTAGAAGAAGGTGGAAGATTGAAAGACTGGAGTGGACCACTGAATGTCAGTGCCAATGTGGTGGGCAAAAGGAAAGTTACATGAGGAACATGCAGCTATGGACAAAACAGAAGGTTGATTGTGGGCAACAATGAATAATTTTGCTGCCTTATTGTGTGTGGTCTCTTGGCAATGTGACAAATGGGAACTGCCCCTTAGGGAACGCCTTTATCCATCTCTTAATTCAAAATTGTTACTTTCCTTTTCACCTGTTGATCTAGACAAGACCATTCAGTCATTTTCAGAGACCTGATGGGTGAGGGAGGGGGCATAAAATACATTCTTGGGCAGCCTTATTCACCTCTCTTAGTGGTTGCTCTCAACTACATCCTTTTTGTTCTGTTTTACTGCACGGTAACCTGAAGAATGGGGAAGACAGTACTTCCATACCTTTCCATACCCAAAACTTCCATTCAGTTGCTCTGAAGGTTCATAGAGACTGAGGTAGTAGTCAGTGTGTAGAGTTTTCCATGTTGCTACCTCAAGACAAAATACGGCGCAGGGACCCAGAACAGGGTTATTTCTTCACTAAAAAGGTGATACTTGTTTTTTCTTTGAAGTTTGAGCAGTGTTGTAGGTCAGTGAGAGAGGATCTGATTGTTGAACTCTTCAGGTTATCAATCTCTCGATGTTGGTGTATGTGGATTTCTGGTTCTGCTGCATCATCTTTTTTTCTTTTCTGGAACTTTTCCTTTCTTAGGCAAGGGAGAGACCTATGAAACATTCTGCTGTATCATCAGTTTTCCTTGCCAGCCTGTCAGGTCACTCGCACAGCTAAGGAAGAACTTGCTGAATGCTACTTCATGGCCTTTTAAAGGTTTCTTAATGTGTTGAGAAATCTTGACTAGTCCAGCCTGCCATTTGTGAAGACAGGAGTCACTCAAATAGTTTCATGCTACCTAAGAACAAGCTGTATTGCCCTAAAATGTCTACCAAAACCTGATTTGTATTAGCAGTATCTGTATGGGAGTACAGGGGAAGAACGCATATCGCCATGGCTAAGGCAACCTGAAAGCAGAAAATTGTAGAAGTTGCAATAGATTTTTTTTTCAGTGCAGACAGCCTCTGTGCAGAATGAGAAAATCGTAATTGAGATTTTCTTGTAAGTGTTCCCCTTGATAATTGCTGTATCACTTCTTCCGACTTGAGCCCGTGTACAGAACTGCAGCTGACAGTATAACCTTGTCCTCCAAATTGTCTGAATATTCAGACTGTTTTTTATTGTTCTATAAGCCAATTGCAAAACAATTGCATTCAGCACCAAGGTTTAGCTAGTTTATTCTGTCATAATTTACAGGTTTTCCAAAATCACAAGTTTAATGTTAGAACTTGTACAGCTTTGCAAACAAATCTTTTATCTGCACCTTGAGAACCTCTTAGTCTGCATCCATGATCCTTATGAGGAAGATGATCATTATAAATCTGGGGCAATACCTTTCTACCTACAAATGCTGCTACACTGGTGTGGACAGAACTGTGCTATCAACTCTTCCAGTGTGGTACTTTGGTTCACTTAAACTGCATTGTGTGCAATGGCTTTATTTTGTGAATCACTCCGTATGCACTTTGTGGCCTTCTTATGGCTTGTGACTTTTCTTCCTCTTATCTGTAATCAAACTATGTTCAAAAAATGCAGTTTGCTTTTAAACAAAGCAGGTAGTTTGATTTCTATGTGAGCGGTGCAGGATAAAACATTTTATGCTGTAGATCCATGGCATCTCTGTTGTGGTAGTTCTGTAGGCTGTGCGTAAAAGCTTGAAGCTTACAGAACAATCGGTCTGGGCTTTTCTCATTTTCTTTCCTTTATTTTGACCCTTGTCATGTTCTCCACATGGTGTCAAAGTATTGGAGTACTTCATGTAACTTGCTTTACTAATTGCTGATACTTCTAAAAGCCACCTATGGCATGTACAGCGACCTTGCAATGGAGGCTTGGCTATATTAACTTCCTTCTCTTTGGAAAATGTTACCTTACCTTTTTAAAGACAGAGAGCATGGTCTGTGATGTGCCTGCAAAGGTGAACTTGATTGTTTCAAACAAGTGAGGGGAGTGATTAAATGTGTGCTGTAGTGGGCTTTTTCTAGTTATTTTCCTAGGAAAAATCTGGAGTACTCATGACTGACTGAACTCTTGCTGTGACGCTGCTGTTCAGATAACTAAGTGCAGAAATAGCTACTTAGGGTAATTTCTTGTTCTGTAGAAGTGGATTACTCTTCAGGCTATCCAGATGATTCAGTCATAGCCAAAACTTAAATTGGCAAAGGCAATATTCAGTTTAGAAGTTCATGAATACAATTAACACTTGGATGAACCTAGACTTCGTGAGAGTTGCTTCTCCTCTGTTTGTTGGATACATTCTCCCTTGATTACGTGTTCATCTCCCATTAATTCACTGGGTGCCATGTGCATGCCTTGTCTGGGTGAGAACAGACCCCCTGGAGTTGCTAAGTACAAAAGGGTTAACGAGGACAATTGAATATGAGAGACAATAGCTAAAAATAGACAATCAGCTTACTATTCCACCTTTTTAATGAGTGTTTAAGCAATGTTTTAAACTTCAGGGGTGATCTTTTTGGCTTGCTTTACGTAACAAAACATAAATCCAGAGTTGCTTGGGATTTTGTGTTATTTTTAAACTACTAGTACATACAAAGTTACCTCTGAAATATTTCCCAAAGATCTTTAAATTATTTATGTAGTTCTCTTGATATTTATTATAAAAACTCAAAGGGAATAAGAAGATGCTACATTCAGTAATATCCTTAACTATAGAACTGAAAGGAGTGCATTTAAACTTTCTTGTAATTTAGATGGTCATCTTGATTTATAATTCAATGTAATGTATTTATGTCACACTTTTCTGTGCTAGGGGCGAAGGATGTCTGAAAAGCTCTCAATGATTAGTCTCCACATATTTCCCTTGCCTAGATGAGGCTCAAATGTTATTGCAAGATGTTAGTTTTGACTTGGCAACCAGTTAGATTTGGGAAACGCTGCAGTTTGCTCAACGAGTCAAAAGATGGCACTGGAGCATGCGTTCGCCAGGGGAAAGGGGCTCCTCTGCCAGGGCCTGGCCAGCTCGGTGTGTTACAGTGCCCTGGTTGTCACCGAGCGTCCGTGCCATTCCGGGGGGATGTGGCAAGAGCGGCCTGAGTTCGGAAAGCCATTAAAAAACGGACTTCAGTGAATGCCGTCACATTTCACAGCCCCCATGTTCCCCCTTCGGCCCCTGCAGAGCCGTGTGGGAAGAGGTGAGTTGCGCGTTGGCGAGGGCTGAGCCCAGCCTTCAGACTGACGGGCAGATCTGCTGGGTTCTGTCTGCATTTCTGATCTCCTGGCCTGTGTTGTTTCAAGTAGGTTTACACGAGGGATTTATGGAGGTTTTTTGATGTAGTTGTAACTGAAACATCAGCCTGTCCACTTGTATCTTGACATTGTACCTATCTAGTTCCCTGTTTACATAACGCACTCCATGTATTTCCTTTCTGATTGAGATGTTTGTTAATGACAGTTTCTGCTATTCTGTTTTTGTTCTTATAATGACATTTGTAACATTCCTCAGACTGTAGCATTTTTAAAAGAATGCTTCCAGAGACAAAAGATTGGAGAGCCTCTGTAAATGTTGCTTCCTGTTTGAATTGTTTAAATTTGGAAAAGAAGCTGAACACTGAAGTGTGCCTAGGTAAATGTACTGCTATTTTTTTCAACTTTCTGTCTGTTAAGACTCAGTTATTTAAGTTTTCGTTTTTTCTATTTAAGAGAGTCTGCCTACCCTGCATATGTGAACATAATTATGCCCTCAGAGTCATAGCTAAACGCTCACAAAAGGCAGTTTGAGAATATTTCAGTGTTCATGTGAGGTTTGCTATTATTCTTACATACATGTAGTTGGCTGTAAATTATGTGCATTTACTCTGTAAAAGCTGACTTTTTTTGTTTGGATTGCTTTACATTTCAAAGCAAATTAAAATGATGTGCTTCTATTCAAATGTTGCCTTCTGTGCTAAAATGTACACTATTTTTAACCTTTCATTTTTTAATTTTATTATTGATATATACCAGTGTCTGGACAGTTGAGATTAAAAATGAGTAATTTATTAGGAGATCCCAGTGAATCATTTTATCTTGTGTCATTTTATAGTAGCTGAAAATAATGCATCTGTATTGTACCTATAATATGTTCTTTTTGGAGTGGTTCGTGGATGTCTTAAAGTAGTCAGATGTGTTCTTGCACTTGGGATTTCAATACCGTTACCTTTTTCACAACTGTGTATTGCTGTCTGTCAACTGAGGTTCAGTAACTAATGATCAGAAAATTCATGTCCACTGAAAGTGCCAGGTAGTACAAACCACTGCTGACAAAAATGAAGAGCAGTAATTCCTTAAAATGTTCAGACTTAATTGCATGAGCAGTTATAACCAAGTCCTTGAATCTGAAACATTAGTAGATATCCTTTCTCTCAACAGTGGGCACTTGATCTGAAGTCAGGACTTCCTCAGAAATCATTCTGCAAATATATATGTAGATTTTGGGGGGGCGGGTGGGGTATGCTGAGTGTTTTATCCTCAGTGTGTGTTCTGGAACTGAATCCTCTGCGGCCTTTAACACAGAGCCAGGTTTGATGTCTCTGATTTGATTCTTTTGGCTATTTTGAAACTTGCATTAAAACAGCACATCTGTGATAACTTTTCTATTGTGTTGATGGGAATTGACCTGCCTTGCTCTGCTTCTGAGACTTTCTGGCTTCCAGGTCAGCCAGGCTTAGAGTTCATCAGTCTTCCCGAATCAGTCCAGGCAACCAGTGCGCTTATCCCTGACACATCCAAAATTATGCCTCTAACTGGCATAATTGTAACTGTCTGTAGCTGATCTTTGATTTTTGACTCTTGGAAAGAGGCAAATTGGCAGGGCAGAGCTCAGGTGAAGTGTTTGGGGATGTTTTGACGCTCCTGCTGCTTTACAACCCCTTTTGCTGGAGGGGTTGTATTACGCTTGCCCTGGACAAAAAGCATGTCTGTAAAATGACGGTCTGTTTAAAGTCCTAATTGAGTTAGGGCTTGGCACTACTGCAGAGGTGTAGTCTGACATAGATGCAACCTAAAAGCATGTGAGGTTTAACAATGATCTCTTTGACAAAAGCAAACCTTTGAATTTAGTAATGCACTTAACACTAAAATAAAAAGGTACTTCGGAAGACAAATACTCCTCTCATCTTGTATGTGCTCTTGCCAGCCCGTGTGCTTGGTGCTGGCTCAGAACATCATTATCTTGCTGAATTCTGTGAAAGGCAGGAAACGCCAGGACAGAAATCTAGTTCTCATGAGCAAATTGATGCAAATAAAATGATGTATCGAACTGCGGAAGATACATTGGAGAGGAGAAGCTTCTGGGTTTGTAGATGGAATATTTCAAGGGATGCTCTTAAGACTGGTTTCACTAATGCAGAGATGTTTGTTAATGGTAGAATTGTGTGAAGTTAAATAGAAGCTTTCAAAGACAAGCTCCACATAGTGAAATTTACTGCTAATTTCTGGGTAGATTTCTACCCAAGAGAGTGTTTTCTCTCCTAACTGTGGCTGTTCAGAGTCAGTAGCTTTCCTAATCCTGCTCCTGCAGCAGACACTGGCATGTCTGTTCAGCCTGGAGAAGAGAAGACTGAGAGGAGATCTCATCAATATCTAGAGGGCAGGTGTCAGGAGGATGGGGCCAGACTCTTGTCAGTGGTCCCCGGTGACAGGACAAGGAGCAATGGGCACAAACTGAAACAAAAGAAATTCCGTCTGAATGTGAGGAAAAACTTCTTTACTTTGAGGGTGGCAGAGCACCAGCACAGGCTGCCCGGAGAGGCTGTGGAGTCTCTGTCTCTGGAGACATTCCAAACCCTGGATGTGTTCCTGTCCACCCTGCTCTGGGTGACCCTGCTCTGGCAGGGGCATGGGACTAGATGATCTCTGAAGGTCCCACCCAAGCCCTACCATTTTGTGGTTCTGTGTAATGGGACTGAGGATGTAAATATTGAAATTATCGTGTCTGGAGTGTAAACAAAATTCAGAGCAGTCTGTTCTGAGACTTGATTGTCCATCCAAAATTCTGAAATCAGGTATGCAATGTGCAAGTGTGGCAGAAAACAGTTCAAGGATTATGTTAATTTAGGACTGTCACTATATAATTAGAGACTATGTAATGTAGTGCCAGTATTTAAATGGAAACAAGTAAATGAGGAAACTCATGTGTCTGTAGCAAGCAGAGTTCTAAGTACATTACTCTTCTGTAAAGTATATTATAGACACAAAGGTAACTGGACAGTAAGCAAGAATTGATGATGTTAAAATAAGATGATGATGATTTGTGATCATCTGTATTTTAGATGAAGTAGATTCAGGAGATCCAATCCATATGGTTTTTGTGGAACTATCTGATGCAGAGCCACAAAGGAAATCTCTAGATTATTCCAACATGGGTAAGATCTTAGCTTAAGAGACTGGTTTGTAGTGGGAACTGTTGGGTTGGTGGTGAATCCTGTGAGTACTTGATGACTTCTGAAGACTTTTCAATAAACTGGTCTTGGTATTGTATTTACTATGTCATGTCATGGTTTTGGCAGAAAGGCTTGGGCTATATTAGTATGACTTGTGAATGATCAATTTGAAACAATCATCTGCAGTACAATGAAGTTTTGAATATGATTTTTTTAAAAAGATTGCTTTTAAGGGGCAAAGTAAGATTAAATAACAGTGCAAAATGCATATTCAACTGGTTACAAAATACTAATGAGCATTTTTGCTATAGGCCGGGAGTGTCACTTCCTCAGTGGAAAGGAAGAAGAAAAAGATTACAGGTACAGTCTGTTCACCAATGATCACTGTTACTCACCTATTTTAAAAAAAAAAAAAAATATTTACAGTTCCAGGATGCTAAAGGGAAGCACGAACAGCACAGTATGTACAAATCTTGGGCTGAGCTAACTTGGGGTACCTGACCGTGAACATGCCACATGCTCTTTCAAAGCAGCCATCCCACATCCATGAGGTCCAGCAAGACTCCCATGAAATCATGCAGGTTAGGCTTTGGCTAAAGGGAAAAAGAGGGAGTGTGGCAGCAACAGGTACAGAAGAAAAATCTAGCACTTCCAAGGTGACGTGTATGTGTAGTGAGGGCAAGTAGCCGCATTATGCAAGGACTTGGGAATATTGAATGGGGGGTGAGAAAGGATGTTGTAAAGGTTTCAATGGGAATTTGTTGGTGAGAAGCTGTCCTTTCCAAGTTACAGGTTAAGAATTTATCTGGAAAGCATAAAAATGTGGAAGTTACTTTGAGTAAGAGCAGGAATAAGTAGTGTCCTTGCCATGACAAGAAGACATGTAAAAATAGAGCAGAAGGAACGAGAAGGCAGTGTGATTTGGTTTATTTTTATTTTTGTTTTCATGATCTGAGGTTATGTGTATAACATCTTTAAAATAATGGAAAAAGTGGTGCCCTTTGCCAGCAATCCTACCTAAGGGAATAAAGCTCTCCAAGTACAGCTTTGCAGAGGTTTTATCCCAATTTAGCTGTGCTAGATTCTTCCATGGAGAAGGTAATAGTATGAATACTTCTCAGGGCCGTATCTGGCTTTGTGCTGTCTCAACTCCTCAACATCTCCGGAAGAATGTCCAATAGAAAGGTTTCTGTGGTCTCAGTTGCCCTCCTCTGAAGAGAGATCAGTTCTCATAGGACTGTTCAATATTCACTCAGGATAGACTTTGGCTAAAATAAGTATTGGTGAGAGCCTTGTAGGTACGGATACTGAAGGGAGAGCACACCTCCTGAGAGAGAATTCTCCCCAGTTTCTCTAGTTTATCCTTTGGATAGAGAAAGGAATTAAAAGCTGAAAAAAACCAACTCTGTTTTTACTAAGAAACCCCAGTAAGTGTGAATTTCTTCCCACAGATAAGACATTCTGCAAGGAATTCTGAGGGAAGTCACAATGGATTTCCCTAAGCATTCCCTGTTTTCAGCCGTATCCAGGAGCAGGGTCTTCTGGGGAAGAAATTGGGATTTCCTTCTTCATCCTCTGGAAATAGCTAAAGACGTGTATCCTTTTATTACTCCATTCACTGTCCACAGACACTGTTTCCTAAGGAAAACTCTTACTGATGTGCAAATAACTTGTTTTCCTCCAGCTGCTAAAGGCAGGTGAGCAGAGTCTGTTTCTAAGCTGGTAAATTTTCATGATAGTTTTCAGGTGCTTTCATTCTGTCATTCCTTGAGGTATTTGCTTCCCTTCTGTCTCTTCTGAAATGTGGCTATTGGTAAAAGTTTACAGAGTTTGGATTGTCTTGCTCTGCGACTACAAATGGTTCCTGGCCTTTGCAGTGATTGAATGACTTGCAAGTTGCTTTGGGGAGCTCCAGCTGGATTCGTGCTGGATATGGTTAAAGACTTGGGAATATGGTTTGAATTACTTGAAACAAGAATGATGTATTATCATTCACACATTTTCCTAAGAGACTAGTTGAGGGAAAATACTGAAAAATGACAACTATCCAGCTATGCTTGTAGGGTGGTCCAATACTATTCCCTAATTCATTCAGGCAATAGACAAAGATTTAAAGTGCTTTCTTTGCAGTACTAAAAAAATCACAAAACCAGTATAAAAATATTGACTTTTCCCCATTAGAGAGAAGAATATCTGCCCTAGTCCCTAACTGTTATAAACCAGGGGGACTATTGCCAAAACTTTATAGCTTGGACATAAATGGAATATTACCTCTCGAGCAACAGCAGCTTAGAGCTGTTAAAACCACACACACAGAAATGCCTTAACCACACCGGGGTGAACCAGTTTGAGCTTGCGGTTCCCCATAGCTTGGTTCAGCCAGAACTGCACTTACTCCCCATCACCTTCCTTCCCAGGGTAAAAAATGGTTTCCTCATGGCCGGGCAGGGACACTGGAGCGGTCCTCAGACATGACGGTATGTTTCTGTGGGACGGCATTCTGATAATGCTCAGGATCTGAGCTTCTTACTTGGGCTGTCACTTATCTCGCCCTTCTCCCCTCCCTGAAAAGGTGCGCAGAATTAATTTGGGAGGGATGGGATTTTTAGAGATGACAAACATGAAAAGACGCTGAAAGAAAAGTAAGAAAGTATGAGGTTTTCGGCTTACTGGAAAAGACCAAATGACGTAACCACCACCCCTTCCCAAATATCTCAGGAAAGACAAATCTTTGAGAAACTTAAACCTTTATTCTCCCTAGCGATGAATTCAAATGAAATTTGAATTCGTAGCTATTCTTCAGTTCTAGCTATTATTCAAATGGAGAGTTGGCAACATGTATCTGCCAAGCTTCCTTTTCCTTCCTAAAGTTGAAATAACTTTGGGATTCAGCACTGTAAATTCCTTCCTAAAGAAGGATATGGGCAAAGAGACAGTGTCTGGAGAAAACAGGGAGTTGCTACGGTTTTGAACTGCTTGTTTGAGTCCCTGGGATGAATGAGGCTCTGAACTGAAATCTGCGTTCAGTGTTACAGGCTATATGCATCCTATTCCATTAGATCCAGTCTTTCTAGTTCGCATGTTCCGGGCGACGAGTAGACGGCCTTTCCTAATGTCTGGTTTCTCCTCAGCCTTGTGTCCAAATGGAACTTTGAAGGGAGATGGAATAAAGCTGGAGCAATTCCTAGGCCTGTTTGTGCACTCAGTGTTGCCCCTCTTTGCTCAAGCCAGATATAAAAATTGGAGAAGGGGGTGGGTTTAAACTGTTAACAAGGAACAAAGTGCCTAGCTCTTCCTCCTGACTTGGCTTTGCATCTGTTTGCTAGAGGCTTATTTCCTTGTGTGTGGTTGCACAGTTTTTCTTTGAGTTGCAGACTTCTGGTGTTCAAAGGGGCAATGGATGGAGAAAGCAAGATTATCTGACTAAGGATATCAGTTTTTCTACAAGAAAACTAAAGTCAGCATTGCAAAAAAAGCTTCTAACTGTAACATCTACAAACATCCTGAGCTGACAGACTAAACAGCATTCTTGTGAGTGAGCAAGAAGCCTGGTAGTCTCTGCTAAAGGCAGGGCAAGAGCAGAACATCAGCGGAGTCTATGGAAGAGAGACTGAATGATTTTCATATTGAACCTGGCTAATTCACTCTTATGTGAAATTAAGGCCAAGACAAAAGGAAAAAATAAATGAGGTATTAATTAGTCAAGCTTTGCATAAGGAAAAATGAACTATCTCTCAGCTCGCTCCAGAGCAGGGAATAGTGTAAGAGTAGTGTTCTCAAAATGGCTTATTATGCCTAAGTAGGTTTAGGGATGAAGTTGTATGTTGTTTATTCGGAAGTCAAAGGGCAAATTTGCGCTGAAATGAGAATGTTGCTGTATGCAGTAGCCCCTAGCATTTTTCAGGTGCAGTATGCCAATATTAGCTGTCTACTGGAGTGTTTGGACGAAGGTACCACTGAACAGGCTGATTAATGTTGCAGTTTTTCTTGAGCTGTGATGGATGATTGCATTCAGGTCTCGGCATGTACCAAACTTGGAGCATTTTGTTACTGACATGATGATACTGCGGCATAACATGATGATACAGCATGATATAGATCCTCATGATAGAGTATCTCTTTCCTGGAAGACTGCAAATGAGAAACTTTACTTGCACTCTTCTCCCCATGTCTGAAGTTGCCTGTACTACATCAAAATGATAGATTACAGTGCAGCTTCTAATGGTGGATTTAAGAAGAATCCTGTATTCTTTCACTTTGTATCAAAATAAAGAATTCGGTTACCTTAGCTTTATGTAATTTGCATGCCCAGATTCCCTTGTACTTGATGGAACAAGATGCAGAAGATGGAGGAGCCTCGCCTTGCTATTCTGATAACCCTGGAAAGAGGTTGTTTCTTAAAGGAGCATGTCAGCCTGAAGTAACTTGGAAGCTGGAGAGCTTCTGTCGTAGCGTAAGCATTGAAGCCGAGATATTTCCAGGCGTTACATTCCAGAGAGAAGATAGTTATGCAAAATCATAAGCCTCTGTAGTTGATGGATTTCAGATGACTAAATGTCCACTGCCGTAACCAAAGCTGAAACTTCACTGACAAACACCGTTGTGAAAGTCTTATGTGCTTTTACAAGTTGTTGCTATCGGCTCATCACTTAACATGAGCAAAAACACAACAGTGTAGTTGTGCAAAGCCAGAGATACCGACTTATGATGCAGCACAGGTAAAATCTACAGTTAACCCCTCTTAATCTTAAAATTTAGGGATTGAAGAGAACCTATCTGGACATTTGATGCTATGAACTAAAAAGGACTTGGGTGTATGAAGTGAGACTTAAGCACTTATGTTTAGCCAAAGACCCCTTGCTGCTTTGTCTTGAAGGTAGATGAACTCCAGAAATCCCCAAGCATTTTATTTTGCCAAACATCTGGAAATTATTCTCTGCTCATATCCACAAATGCCTCAGCCCTAAGCTGAGCTGAGATCCTGAAACTTAGCATTCCTTTTTTCAGGTTCCTTAAGGAGTTGGCCTGGAAAAAAGTACGAAATAAAATGCAAGGAATGACTGCTGCTTTCCTCACTGATAAGGCTGGTGTTGTTCTACTCGAGTGGGTTGGTTTTTTCGCTTTACAAAAATAAGAGCGCTCAGGGAAGACGGAGGGGACCCAGATTCAAATTCCTTCTCTGTCTAGAAGATTGTTGCCTTTCAAAAAGGGTCTGACAGGCTGGTCCTGCTTCAGAGGAACCTTTTCTGCTTATCTTTCCAACATGCGTCACAGCTGTAAAGAACTGAGGAAATTTGGAGAAAAGAAAATAGGGAGAGATGGGGACTGTGCTGGCTGGTTCTGGCCTCTCTGCTCAAGTCACTGGCGAAAATGGAGATCAAAGAACAAAATCATGGCTTTGCTTCCAAAGAGTGATTTGTCTTTTGCCATGAAGCTTATTTTTCCTTCTTGTGCACGCTTTTTGACTTCCCTTCTCCAAAGATATTTTTTTTTTCTGCACAGCAACTCCGCTTTAGCACTGGAAGTTGAGACTGTCTCTCCCAAGACAGCCGAGTTCGTATGCATTTGAATTTCCTCCAGTGAAGGGGAGGCTTTGATTTGCTGTGCCGCTGCCCATGGCAGAAGGCAGTCTGCCTTGCTTGAGGTGCTTTGGAAGAAAATGCATCCAGTCTCCCAGGCTGTTGCCTTGACTGGATGGATAGTGCTCTCTGGATCAATGGTCCCCTGAGGTTTGGCGCTTAAGGCATTGCCTCAGCATTTGCTCTCTACAGATATATGTGAATATTCAGATTTTTGATGGTTTTAGTCTATGCTAGGTTTGTGAGATCTTGTGTGTCCATACCTGTATGCTGACTGCGTGGGGCCCTCTGGAACTTCACTTTGAATTCACAGTCCTTTTGCAGGACAAGAAACCAGAAAAGTGGCAAACTAACTTAGTGGCGTTTAAGTCCTTTACTGTGCCTGATACAAGTAGTTTGTCCTTCTGTTAGCTGTGGTCAATAGTAATGGTTTGTCAACCAGAGTGTAAGGTCTCAATACTGCTATGTTTTTTCCGGTTCCTTATACTGTGGTCTTAACTACTTTTGCAGGTATAGGATGTGATAAACTTCAACTAGTGTATGTGAAAACACCAGCTAAAGAGACTCCACAGAAAGAAAATACTATATTGCAGTGGGAAAACACCGGCACCAAGTTCAACTCTGTTCTGCCAGAGCTCTCCGTCAGCATGGATTAAGATTGTGCTGAAATGCTTAAAGCTGGCGCACAACAGAAGGAAACAAGTAGGGGCAGGGAGGATATGGTAAGAAGGCTACATGTGGTTTTTCCCTTATGCAAACCTTCATTGAGTCTCTTCCTGGCATTATTGATTGATTCTGTAGGTAGAAATCGCTGCAGCATACAGGAGTGCAACCGCGTCCCTATCGGCCTCTACAGAGAAATAATTACTTGCTAGCCTCGAATTGAAAAGTCCCAAACTGCCTCTGGTCAAAAAACATGAAGACATTGCTGTAGTTCAAGAACACAACTTTCAGATGAGCACAAATCCAATTAAAAAGAAAATAAAAATCCAACCCACTGAGGTATTCTGCAACGCACGAGAGCCTTACTGAGGAGGCTGCTGGAGTTGAACGGTGGTGGTTCAGCTCCTCTTTATTTTCCTGTTCAATTTCTACAAAAAGGACTGATGAGGTGACCATAACATGAGGTGATTGAAAAATGCATTAAGCCAGCTAGAGTCTCTCATTACATTGTGTTGAGGGCGTTTGGATTACGATAAATATTGTTATGCTAACACTGAGGAGTGTTAGTTATAGATCGGGACCTCTTCGTGTAAGCCACCGACATGCACCTTTTGAGAGGAAGGTCAGTTGACTTATAAGCAGGGCCCAATTAATGTAGAATATTTTAGGTTACTACTAATAGCTGCAAATTAATTTTCTGCAAACTAAGTCAGGTTAAATGGTATAGTCAAACTAATTCTTGATTTAGCTTCCTCTTGGTTTAGTTTTTGAAGATTTAGGAGTCTTAATGGAAAGAAAAGCATTTCCACCTGTACGATCTGATTTTATTTAACAGAGCTGTTATTTAGCCTGTTAAAGTGTTACAAAGCGGTTCACTGTGGCAAAAGCAGTGTAACTCCAGGAGACCAAAAGAGACTAGTGAAAAGATGCCTATTTTTGTCAAAGGTCATTCTGAACTTTTGACTCTGCACGTGGGGACTTGTTCTTGACCTTGGGATTTCTGGTCCCCAGACTGATGGCGATCAAGAATATTGAAAACAGAGCTATAGAAAACTAGCAATTTTCACTTAATATGAAAACTGATAGTTTTGCAAGTATGTGAAAATTTGATCCGGTGTACAGTTTGCTGTTTCTGCCAGCCAACACTCCTATTCACGGTGTAAATGACTGAACTTCTCCCCCTGGGCCAAATGGGGAATTTGTTCAGGCACAAATATTTCTTTTCATGATGAAATTTTATCCCCCTTCTATCAAAAGCAGCTTTTTATACAGAAACATGGTTTTCCCACTGTTTTTCTAGTCATAAGAATTTCTGTGCAGAAACAGTGGTATGGTCTTATGGGAATTGCATACCAGCTAAAGCAATTCCAGCCATTGTTCTCCCTCCGCGCACCCCCACTTAAACTTTTCCAGGTTAGTAGGAAGTCAGTAAGACAGAATTAATGGAGGCAAAATTACATGAATGCCTAGAAGATTAATTTACTCTGATTGTTTCCTTGTTTACAGGCAATCAAAAATCTTGTAATGTGAATCGAAGATATATAACAGGATGAAAAGCTCCAGACTGTCTAAGAAAGCCCTTTGAAGGTGAAATACAATGGTAACATCATCTTACACTCAAAATTATATGCAGCACAGGTAGGGCCACCAAACAGTAAATCATGAATATGTCATAACACTCACAGAAGCACCACATAAATTCACATACATAAATAACAACTTTCCCGTTCCACAGAACTGAAAGAAGTATGTTTGAGCTTTCCAATCGTTTCCCTCAGTGTGTGAAACATTCTGGCAATTATTTCTTATTTAGGGTGACTGAGTTTAAGGAAATGTACATATAAATCAGGAACTTCAAGTTCTTAGGGTTGGATTTTAACTTTTTATTGAGCTTTTTATGATGGAGGGTTCATTCGGTATTTGTAATTTCCGATCGCTAATTAAGTTGACATAAGCAAAAAAGCTTTACCCACACTACTTAAGGAAAAAAAAAAAAGGCATTGTAGGTATTTGGCACTAAACAGCAAGTTTTAAATTAACAAATGAAGTGAACTATCTACTCTACTTGCTGCTGAATTAATTTGCAGAGCTGTCTGCCTAAAACATCCCTGCTCTCCAGAGATGAGGGCATAAGACTCTAGAAAGAGGTAAAGTTGTGTAATGTAACCAATGTGCAGGCGTGATTCAGACCAGGAATTTTAACAAAAGGCAACAAAGCCAAGACTAAGGTCTCACTGGAGCTGAGGTATCAAAATATTATGGTGTTATGCATTGGCATGAATAGCTTGGATTCAGCTTGAATACATCCATGTATAAAGACGTTAGAACTTTTCTTTACACAACTAATAATAATTCGGAAGCGGATGTGTAAGTTGAAAGAGAAAATACCTTGTAGGAACCTTGATACAGGTGCAGAAGGTCACACTAGTAAAATTTCATTGTTGATATTTTGCTGCAGGTTGATATTACGGGGAATTTTTGTCATTGGTAAATTTAGTAGATTCTAGTAAGTCGGTAAGTTGCTTATGAGATGAAACCATCTAACACCTTGTCATGCTGTCCTATAGCACTGCTGTTTATATAGATCATAATACTTCTCTCAAGGACTTATAAAACTTTCAGGAATGGAACTTCAATGTGTAGGTGTAGTATTACTCCCAAGAAACAGTGTGATTTGCAGGCCTTTTATGGTTTAAAAGTGGCCTGGAAACGGTGACTGCAAATTACCCAGTGAAAGCTTAGAAAAGAGCATTGAAAAAGTAAATAATTTGTACAGTGCAGAAATATCCTCACCCAGCTCTCAAGAAGGGGATGCCTCTCCTAGCCTGGTGTAAACCTGCGTGATTACTGTTTTCTGTGACATTTGTGGAAGGGCTGAGTAGCAGCCGTGGCACTCTACAGGCACATAAGAAGAAATTAGTTCCCACTTGCTCAGCAACGCAGGACAGAAAAGGGATTCTTGTGTGATTAAATCCAAGTCCTCCTTGTTATGGGAACTTGTGGCCTAGAATATCATTCATAAATCTATCAGGCTTCATCTTTAAACTAATTAGGTTAGTTCTACTGGGAGGTTGCCTCAAAACCTGACTTTCTTGTGTTGAAACTGTGCTCTAGTTTACCATCGTGGCAACTGTCCATATAAATTGGTATAACCGGTAGGAGTAAGTGCAGGCAGCCCTCTAAAGAGCCCTTTTGTCATATGCTCTTTATATTGGAGACAAGTGGTTTCCTTGATTTCCTTTTTTTTTTTTTTTACAGAGTTTCTTTTGCTTTCAAGTAGCCTGGGGAAGTATCTTACATATGGAAAAGTGACTTAGGTTGTCTTGTTCTTTGATTTGCGCAGTAATAATGCTGTCTTTTTGATTATCATTTTAAAATAGTTCATCATATTTCTGCAAACAATATGAATAATCAGTCAGCTATTGCATCTTCTAGTTAACGAATAGCACAGCTGGCTCAGCTTTTCTGCATCCATAGCAATTAGTTCTGCCTGACTCTTGGATTCTTTCTTCTGTATCTTCTCTCTAAATTGCTGGTTGGCAGCAGTGACACATACGTTTTGTAGAAGTTGTTCTATTGCTCTATAGATGCTAAATTTCATTTTGCTTATACATGAAATTATAATACCATTAAATACAGCCTTGTAATAATTTCACTTGCATCTTTCTGTAGGCCTGATTCTGCTACCCTAATTTGTCTAAGTAAATATTATTCATTTGATTCTTTGACGCAGGAGCACCACTCCGCGAGGTGCTGGTGCCAGCCTACCATCGCACACTGGCTTTTTTGGGAATGCAGTGTAAGGCTATCCTGAAATGAGTGCCAAACGCTCCAGTGTTTATTTTTCTCTCCTCATTGCTCTATGCTTACAACTGTTTCTCTAACAGCTGGGGAAAACTGTCCTAAAGTTATTGCATAGTGTCCGTCTGACCTTCAAGACTACAAAACACTTCGGTGGTTTGGTTGTTTAAAAGTCACGAGATAGTCAGGCCGTCCATTCCCGGCTGTGCCACGGACAGCAGCATGCCTTGTAAATCCCGTTGCCATCTCTGTAGAAGTTAGCCATATACTGACAGGCAGCAGATATAAATAACAATATGTGTGTAACATAAGGTGGGTTCAACTGATCTGTCTGATAATAAAAGAATTCTGTGGCAGCCGGTCTTTATTACAAATTTGATCACTGTTACTGAAAAGCTAGCTTTTATCCTCCTTTTTTTTCTGAGAAAGTTTTCCCTTTCCCATTGTTTGCTGCTGGGAACTCTATCATTCACAAAACGGGTGACTGCACTGTATTGATTGAGGTTAATGCCAATAGAAAAAGACTTCGGGGGATGGGGGGAAGAAAGCACTTCCTGTAGAGTTAAATTACCAATTATTAATTTAAAAAAAAAATAGGTGGAGAATCTGTCTTTATTTGCACTACTGTTGATACTGAAGAAAAATGCATTTATAGATATGATACTTTAGTGAACTACCTAAAAAGCTGTCTCTTACTTTTCCCTTTGACAGGAATAGCTTTCTAGCCATTTCCGAAGGGCCTTCTGTAGACACTACACTTGTTTCTAAGCTTAGTCTGGTTTCCTGGACTCACCTAGATGAGAATTTGTTACTTTCAAATGCGATTATACCTCTTGGGCTCAAAAAGCCTTTAAATTAGAGCTGCCTAAGTACAACTTAATTTATGCCAGCTTCCTCTGTCCCTCAGGATATTATCTTTTGCCCAACCGTAAGTCTTCACGCCGATACGAGAAAGAAAGCAAATGTGAAGGCAGTGTGCTTCACTGATCTTGAGCTCTTTATTGAGGCTGCGTCCTCCCCACCGACACTGCTAATGGCCGCATGTTGTGCTGAGGTTTCTCCTTGCTGCGCCACAGAGAATGGTTGGTGCCACTCTGTCTCACGCCTGCTTGTACGTGCTACGAATGAGACGGAGAGCTGAGCAATGGGTACCCTTTAGTGTGCCCGAGGGGCAAGCTGGTGTGCTCCACCTCCTAGGGAAACAGAAAATGCGGTGGCTGCTCCTGCCCCTCTCTGTGCCAGGTGGGGACTGCACAGGAGATGTGTGGAAGGGGTTGCTGTGCTGCTCAGGGGGAGCAGCTCGGGCCTCTACCATGAGCACTTTGCACAAGTCACTTGAGTTGGGAGGTTTGAGCTTGGCTCTTCTCTCCTTTCATCACACAGTTGACTTTCTAGAACTGTTTTAGACACTCTTCAGCCTTCTCAATGTAAGCTGCTTACCTTAGTTTTCATGCTAGTTTTTAACATTTTTTTAGGGAGGACATGCTGCCTTTGACAAAGTAGTAGTAGAATAGGCATAAAGGATGCAGAAATCCAGTTATGAACTCTGAAATCTCCAAGTGATGTGCTCAAAATAACTTGCATCTCTTTTATCTTGCATGAGGGAAACCATTAAGCTAACATGACCCAATGGGAAAAATATTACAGATGCATAACAGTCAAATTATAGGCTTAAATGAGCCAATTCATAGTTAATTTTCCTTTTTATTATTAGAATTTTGTTTGGATTATCTTTGGGATTTGGGGAATCCTATGAAACTGAGGTGAGTCATTTGAAGTTTAACAGTTTATGAACACTTTCACTGTGAAGTCTAATTACCATGCTGATGCTTTGAGTTTATGTTCATGTTCATGATATGAAGTCAGTTTATCATTGAAAGAGTACAAAACCCAAATAAATGACAGGCTCTGTGGTTCTAGTGCTGGACTACTTTCAGTAAGGATTTTCTTTTTTTTATAATGCAGTTGAGATTTTGCAGATGAAAACCTCTTACAGTTTTGCCCCTATTCTGAGACAAAGACGAAGGAATGTTTTGATATAAGCAAGAATTGCTTCAGGGTCTGTGATACGTGAGTACGACAGAAATGTATTATCATCTCTGTTTTCTCAAAGCAGTACATTTCAGAATAGGGCTGACTCTTGTCTCTAGCAATACTCGTTATCAGGTCTCAGCACGCTTCCCCGTTACGTTTCTCTAGGTCAGGCACTACTTTAAGGACTTGTGCTGCGCAGGAAGGTGAACTGGTATGCGGTTGAGGTATTTGCGAGCGAGAAGCAATCAGATATTTGAAAGACATCGTGCCTGGTCTTGAGATAGTACAACTTGACAGCTTCATGGGATGGATCTCCAGGGACAGGGGGAACAGCTGAATTTATTGGTATTTAGACCATTTATAGGCTTCCTTCCAAATCTTAGTTGGAAGGCTGGCTTTCTTCCTAAATCTTAGTGAAGCTATCTGATCAGCTGTTACTTGTAAGGATTTTTAGTAATAGAACTTTTGGAAAGATTTTTGGTTTCTTGTGTCATAATGTAAAGAACTGTCACCACAATGTAAAATGAAAACCAGGCTTTTTTTAAAATCGCCACATGAAAATCAAAAGGTTCTGAAGTGAACATAGAAGTAGACCCAGATAATAAGTACAAAAGTGTAAATGTTGTTGCATGAGGCATTCTGTTCTGAAGGGGAGTTGTGAATCCAGCTTTGATATTGTCTTGGCGTAGGGGTGGTTGTGTCCTTCACAGCAAGGAAGGGGCGTGAGCTGTAGATTGAAGGGAATGAGTTTTCAGACTCTCTAGTTTTCAGACTTGGAGGCTGCATTTGACCGCTCTGCACTCAGCTCCGACGGCTCTGGAAGAGATGTTCCTGGAGCTGAGTGTTCCTCTGGCCTGGAAGCAGCTGTATTTGGGTGTGCTGCTCCCTGGGCCAGTTTGAAGAGATTATTTTCCAGCATGGTCCATCTGCTTGTTACCATTCCCTATTGAAGGGAATTTTCCTCTTAGGTGTGCTGGCACGTGCATCTAGATGAAGCTGCTTTCTAACACAAATCATTCAGAATAATCTGTACTGGGTTTTTATATAGCGGGTTTTTGAAATTGATCTTTTTGTCAGGAGAACATGAGTATGATTATATGTGGTGTCGTGCTTCAGCAAAAGCAAGGGATTGTGCAAGCAGCTGAGAAGGGATTTGGGGTAATAATGTCTTTCAATGGTCCAGATGGAACTGCCCACCTCCTGAGGTGTACGGCAAGAGCTACCCCCGCTGCCGGAGGGGGTCCTTTAGCTGTGCTTTACTATACATGTTACATTTTCTTTCTCCTACGTAAATAGTAGTTACATATTTTACTCCCATTGAAAGTCATCCTGAAAGTTAGGAGCTGTATGTTTAACTTCCTTTTGTGTCTTTGAAAAAATTATTTTGCCACTGTGCAACAGCATTAAAGTCCAGCAGGCCCAGCTAATTTTGAGATACTGAACGTAAGAGGAAAATTTATGGTGTGAAAACACTGTTAAATTTTACAAACCTGCTTTGCAATGCAAAACTCATTCACAGCAAAGAAGTTGAATCAAAGGCTCACCACTGCCAACTAATTATTTAATGTTCTCTAGCTAATGTTGTTACAGTGCCAAAAATGTGTGCTTCCGTTTCTTTTTCTTTTCTCATTAGGAGCATAAGCTGATAAATTATTTTTCTGCTTGAGTTGTGTTTGATTTGCACTAAATTTTCTTTTGTGAAACTAAATCTCTGTTCCTTCTCTTCATCAGCAAATTTGGAAAATGGCACATCATCTCTTTGCTGAATCTAGAAGTAAATACATTTTTAATCAGCTTTTATCACACTCTTCAAACAAAAGACATTTTAAAAAAATGTATTAATATATGAGAATCCAGAAACCAAAATGAATATGTGACTCCTTGTCCTTGCAAGGCCTTGTCCTTGCAATTTAGTGATATAAAATAAGGTGGTTGTGAGGTTGTTTGCCAAAGATTTGAGAGATTTGCCTTCAGTTCCCTGCTGTTGTAAACCATTACAGGCCCTGTAAGATGGCTGGCAAGTAGTTTTATCTTTGACCACCAACTTTAAAAAGGCTTTTCTTAAACAAGTGTCAAGAGGACTGGAATGCAGGTGCGGTTCAGAGGTGTTCAGATATCAGGGTGAAGCAGGTAGTTTAAAAACCTAGTGCAGAGCACCCCACCAACTCAGTGCCACTTTCTGTGTACTATTACTAAATAAAGATCGGCATTCTCTCCATTTAAGTCAGTAGGAAACTTGTTGTTGATGTCAGCGCAGGTAGGATTCCCCTGGAGAATTCTTCAGTCTGATCACAATGTAAATTCACAAAATATTTACGTCTCCTTGTTGCAACATCCAAAAATAAGCAAGTTTTTTTTGTACAGATTTACTTTTTGGATACAGTAGCTTGTAGCTATCCCATCTGGAGCTGTGATTTCATCAGCTCTTGCAAACAAAGCATATTTCAGTCTAGTTGAGAGGCCGCAAAGGAAAATCCAGGATGTTAGTGCTTTGATTTAGTAAATTGTGCTATCCTTCTGTTTCAGTGCTAAATTGTGCTTCCCTCAAAATGGACAGGATATTTGTTAGATTAAATGCCATTTGAGAGTTGGTTTCCTGATGGTATGTATTCCCACATGTTGCATTGATGGGATCCATGCCCGACGGGTACCCCACAAGGCGCTGTGGTGAAGCTTGCCAGTCACGCAGTTCTGTGCAGGAATTCAAGAAACCCTTGCTGACCAGATTCCCAGCTTTAATTATCACTGCACACTGGATTTTTTTCCTTTGGGTTTTGTATCCAGATACTGACTGGCCCCTGTGTTGAGCTTATGGGCTCCCTGGAGATCACGGATGAGAAGAATACATGTGTAAGGCGCGTGTGTTTACAGGCTTCTCCTGCAGTATTTCAGTGGCAACAGGGCACAAAAGTGCAATGGTTGTAAACAAGAGCAGATCACCTAGGGGAAGATAGGAGAAATTTCAGTTTTCATCAAAACAGGTAGTGATCTCTTACATATGCTTAGTGCAGAGACAGCTTGCAATTACCATTTGAAAGTAATACCACAATTCCGCTAAAGCAAACCTGAATTTATTGAAATAGAGCTGTTTCCACAACTACGAAGCATTTGTATTTGTTTTGTGGAGAAGCAAAGCCAGCCAGAGGTCCCTTTGGGCTTAGAGTCAAGGTTTGAGATCTTCAAACTGAGGCTTCAGGACAATGCATTTCTAAAAATGAGTAAATAATCAATCTGTCAGATTTTTGGCAGAGCTTTTGCTTGTGTCTCCATAGTGATCCTGGCGGTCTTAGTGCACGGAACCGGCCAGTCATTAATTGAGGCATTAAACTATTGTACCTCAAGATATCTCAAATCTTTCATAGCCGTGTTCTGATTGGCTAAACCTAGCAGAAAACAGGCTATGGAAATAGATGTCTCCACAGCCATCCTGGAAAATGGAATTAAGAGAGGGAGAGTTGGGGGTTTTGGTGGTGGTTAAAGAATTTGAAAGGAAAAGCTGGCAAAGCTGTAGTAGAAGCTTGGATTTAACAGATATATTTCAGCAAATGGATGTGTGAGGCGGTCCTCTAAATGCTAGAATTTCATTAGGGATAGTGGAGAAGAGAAACTACTTAATGCTGAATTTCTGTAGAAAGGGAGATGCCTTAGGTCTCAGCTGACTTCACACATTGTAGTGATCCGGTGGAAGGGAATATCAGATTGAACTAAATCCCAGTCCTAATAAAGGCAAGAGGAGGGGTTTTTTGGTTGGTTTCACTGGGTTTTGGATTTACCCCTGTTCTATGGCTTCTGAACAATTTATTTACACAATATGTTTGACCTCCCACTATATAAGTTGTAAATCATGTTTCTAAGAGTCCTTTGTCTCCAATGGGGATGCTCTGTTGGGGCTCATCATTGCAGTATGAAAGGAAAAAAAAAAAAGAAAAAAGAAAAAACCCCCACAGTCACAGACATTTAGATGGTAAGTTAACTTTTATATGAAACTTTCGCTATATATAATGGGCAACCTTAAAGGCCATATACACACCACCTGCTTTTTGTGCCTTGCTTAGGCCTCAAAACTATGGTGTCATGATGGTGATTCAGATGGCCTTTGCCCAAGCCTGTGGAATTCTGGCTCTTTAGGAGCATCACAAAAGCAATTGCAGCACCCAGGAGAGGAGCTTGTGTTCAGTAGCCTGAGTACAATCCTATATCATTATAAAAGCCTCCTGGCAGCGTGGCACAGACTTGGGATCTTGATCTCTTGTTCTCAAGTCACCATATCCATCTTCTCAGCTAGAACTACGCAGGCTTTTTAATAGAGAAAAACAATAGAAAATGCTTGAAGTGGTAAAAATGTTTAGCTGCTTTCAGAGATAGCTGAGCTACCACGTGCATAGTTGTCGTCTTTAACCATGGTCCTGCAGGCATCTGTGCATGGCTGGCGTGCCCAGAGAGGTTGATCAGTGCCTGCGTATAGACTTGCTTCTGCTTGGGTTCCTGGCATTAGGAGGTTCTGTGCAAGTTCTGATCTTAATGCAGCTTGTGGAAGGTGAGGTGACTTGTAGAGCTAAGCAATTGGGAAATTTGGCTCAGTGACACACCTGCATCCTCACCTACATTTGTATCAGCATGGATGTGTAGATGCACTCACTAAAACCACTGCGAGTGTAACCTGAGAAGAGGGGACAGCAATCGGTTATATGCAGAAGAGACAAATTCCCTTTGGGTCCTTTCAGGTCACTTGTCAGAGTTTAATTGCCACCTTCTTCCTCTGCATCTCCATGACAACCTTTCCATTGCAGCGGTCATGTCAATAGTGAACAAGCCAGTGTATGAATCAAAAGGTCTCTGTACAGTGGATATTATACAGTCTGTGCACCAGGCAGTAAGTGCCCATTTCGCCACTCTTCAGAAGGCTTAAGTCTAAAAATAATTTTCAGAGGAGCTGCGGTAAAATCAAGTCAGAGCTGTTTTGTTTGCTGTCCCAAGGTTCTCCTGCTGCAGCTGGGATACTCTACTTGCTCCAGGAAGAAATAAGAGCAAGGACAGTCAAGAAGCCAAGATAAAGATGCAAATGTGCCTATGAGATGGTGTCGCTTCTGGTGACCTACACAGCACCTGGCATTGTTTTCTCACCACTCTTCCAGCTTGTAGCATCTGTTTCCCTGAGCTCCTGCCTGGATGGTGACTAATGAAATAATATTCTGAGCAGTACCAACATATGGCTCAGTGATGCTGTCTTTGTGCTAGAACCCATCATCTGGGGCAGTAACTGTTCAAAAGTAGCTACAGATGTAACAAGGCATTTCCTGTGAGTGTGAGTAGTACTCGCGTAACTGTATCCCGGATGAGCTGCTGTGAACATACTCCCCGTTCTGAGTTGTGATTTAAACTGACAGAAGCACCTAAATTTGTAATGAAGAACGACAATGTATCTTCCATTCATTTTACTACATAACTGTGTCCCATCTGTCTGCCTGCCTCCCAACTGCAAGGCCAGCACAATCCCTAGATTTTTCCATGCATGCTAATTCCTAAGGGCAACAATTCACACCGTTAATGACAGCTAACATAAAATTCGGACATGCAGAGCACAAAGCAATCGTCCAGGTCAGGCTCAGACACTTGTGGCACTTGGAAATCTTTTGTTCCTCCCAATTGAGAACTAAGTGGGTGAAAATATTGAGTTTTACTCTATCAGTTCAGTTCTTGCATTTGTTTGCTGTAGCTCAGAAATAAGCTCGTGGAGTTCCTAGTCTTACTTTTCGTTTGCAAATGCAAATGTATGGAAGCTAGTTTGAAAATGCAGAAAATAAAACATGCTTTTAAAAAGTTCAGAAATCATTGCAGGGGATAGATAATGACAAGAATTTCATTATGTAAACTGCATGTGTTATTGTAAAATGCAGCCAAGTATTGATTATTGGCTTAAAAAAAAAATGCATAGGACAGATCCCTAAGTCAGGGACAGGATATTAATAGGTATGTTACCAGGTAGATATAACAACTAATGCTTGGAGAGGGAGGACATTTCCTGTTAGTTCACAAAATGCCCAATAAACGATGCATTAGACTCGTCTCTTCTGTTCTCTTGGCTTTCTGTTTTGCCAACTGCCTGCTTGGTGCAGCCTTGGAAGACAACGTAAGGCAGAAACAGCTGCAGGGTTTGCATCAAACCCCTTTGTAGCCTTGACAACCTTTTGTGTAAAATTTGTGCTATAGTATTTGCCAGATATGAAGGTCTGCCTCCAGGTAACGTGATAACGTGTGCTCAAAGGTAAATGTATCTGCTGTCCATGTCAGTTATAACGAGTGAGCATGAGAGCCCCAGGTTGTGCTGGTGCAGGCGGCTTCAAATTGTTAATTGCGTGGCTTGCACTGTAAGAAATTGTCCTGTTGGGACCTCCCAGTGAATCCACTCCACTGCAGTTGCTGATGTGGAGGAGTGCTTAGCCTGGTTTTCAGCTCTCCCTTGATGTAAACTTACAGCTAAGATACTGCAAAGAGATTCAGAGTCATGGACTGTCCGTCCTCTGTAGGCACCAACTGGCTTCTGATCACAAAACAGGAATCTCTGCTAAAATTGTTATGGTAACGTAAGGAGTTAGTGCAGGTGCAGATCGTTCCACTGTAGCCTTTTTAACGTGTGTATGGGTGAGCAGTCTTGTGAAGGCATACAGCATAGCTTAGTCCTCCTTTGCAAAGATTTGTAAGGAAGCAGTGCTCCTTCAGAAGAGAGCTATGTGGACGGTTTGTTCTCTGGTCTCTTAATTAGTCCTTTCTTCAGGCAGCCTTGCTTTCTGGGAGGCATTTGCTTGTGCCAAGTAGAGGTTTTTACGGAAGATCTGATACATCTTGATGTGCTAAAGCACAATCACTTAAAATTGAAAGATAACACGCTTGAGGTTTTAGTTAACTGAATGCAATTTGAAGCATAATCCAAAACTGACACGAGCCAAGTTTAGGATGGTGGCATAGACTAAAGTGTCAAGTTCAAGAGCAGAGTGGGTCCATTAAGGGGCTGTGAAAACTTGCACATGGCTTTTTCCCTGCTGATAACACAGATGGTGCTGCTTTAAACTATTCTGTTTGCAATACTGCAGTGGATTGTGATGAAAGAGGATTATATTAAAACTAAGGGTGTATGTTATCTAATTAACATAATATATATTTTTGTTCTCTGTATTTGCAGTGATTGAGAGGTTTGGCACTATTTTCAGGTTCTTTTTATGTTAAATTAACTGTAGCTATTTTACTTTTTAGAATTATCCACGTTGATTTTCACTTACAAAGCTTGTGCCTTGTCTTAGCCAAGAAAAATACATTTGTACAGATTGAAAACTCCTTCTGAACTGAATGGGAATTATATCTTTGGAATGATAGTGCATCACGCAGAGAGCATTTTTGCAGGGAAGATGTCAGAATGTTTCATTTCTGTGTGCATTCTTTCATGAAAATGTATCCTTGATAACATCTTTGTTTAGATTTGAAGCTGGAGTTTAGAATAGACTTTCAGAAAAGGACTGAAAATCTGCAGCCTGTGTTGCATTCTCTGTATCTCGGACTTCTAACTTGTCTGTACCAGCATGCACCCATCACTTACACTTAAATTTACCTCTGGTATTAGCTGGCTTCTTATTTTTTGGTTCCAGTTTCATGGCATAGAGATATGCGGCACAGGAGTCTGGCTGGATTGTGTGCAGAGTTCTGTGCTAGGATGAGTAGATGATGTCGTGATAGGTCCTACCTTAGATTTAGGTCTGGAGTTTGGTCAGGGCTGTTTTTTTATTCTGCAAAAGCATTTTTAAGAATTTCAGTTTTACTGGATTATACTCTTCCATAAATTTAGGGGGTGGTGCCAGTCTACATTGAATTTCAGGGAGATATTGGTTGTCTGGGTAGTTGCTAGGGCTACTGTAAGGGTTAGGATTTAGGATTAAAAGGGTAGAACCTCCTAGGTTGCAGATGAATCTTCAGTGTGGAATAAGCCATGGTATTAAGCCTGTGCTTTACCCCATAGTTTCACTGTAGGTATTGGTCACCTGGGAATGTGGATGGGTAGGGTTTGGGTTAGGGTTTGGCTTTTAAAAATGAATGAACAATTAGCCCAGTCTCAGATGGGCTTGAAGACCCAGGATGAGGGCTGATGTCAGCATCATTCGTCTTTGATGAAAGGAGTGGCTACGTGCTTTTATTTCCAACTAAGGTTGATTGAAAGTTAGTTTCAGAAAAGGACTGAAAACTTTTGCTACTTTTTTTGCGCAATTCTATTTGGCTCAGAGATTAAGAGCAACAGCTGGAGTCAGCAGGGTCACTGTTTTCCTCCAGTACCGGTGACATGGCTTTATCAGTGGCTGGCATTAGGTTTGATTAAGAGCTAGGAATTTAAGGCAGAAGTGTCTGTAAGGATTAAGGTTTTGCTTTATTTCATATGATCTTTGCAGCCTAGGATGAGACCTCTTGTCTCCATCGGTTGATGACTAGCATTGAGTTTAAGCATTAAACTGCCTATTAAAGAATTCTGAAAACTGGCCACTTGGTTAGCAGGCCCAGCCTACCAGGTAAGTGGGCAGTGATACGGCAATACTTCTTTGTAGCGCATGAACTATGTGCTCCCTCCATAGGATGTTTTTACTTCTCCTTTTTTTTTTCTCATTGCAGCTGACAAACAGCAAGCGCACTGTGACCCCAGAAAGAAGAATAATCAAACCCTTAAAGGGTTTCATTTTCTTGCCTTCAAAACTTGCCAGCTGATACGTTAGATAACCAGAGACATCCCTCCTGGGACACTCTTGTTCCAGGTGCCCCTCTCCAAGTCTTCCTCATTCACTGGTAGAGGGGGAAGTGTCTGTGCAATCAAAGCATCAGGCTCACTTGAGCAGCTGGGTTTAAAAAAAGAGCATTTATCTTCAAGCAGTATCCTTAGATTTATGTACATACAGGGACACTGGTTTCAGCAACACAAATAGTAAACCACATAAACATACATTTCATGGGCCTGAATAACAGTTATGTCAGGGAAGCGATAATAAAGCCACCAATATTCTTGTCTAAACAGAGGCAGACAATCTTTTAATCTGACAAATAATTGGAAAAGACTGTGTGTTAATAGTAATTAACATTGCCAGTGGTATCTTGGAAAGCACGAGACTGTATAGAGCCACTGACTAATGTCTGGATGTTGGTGCTCATTTTGTTGTAGAACTGACTGAAGCAGTCAAGCTGACAGTATTTCACTAAGAGCAAATCAAGAGAAAATGAAATAGTGCATGTTGGATATTTTTGTCCATTATGCTAGAGGAATTGTCCTGTTGTCCTGCTTTCTGCTGTTTTTAGCCTGGCTTCTGAAGGAAAAAAAGATTAATGAATTCCCATTATCCTTGATGGTGCCTATCCTCTGTCCCTCAAATTACCTCTACCAATCTGTTTCTCTCCCTGTTGGCTAATTTCAGTCAAATTTGTCTGAGGCAACAGTGAAAATTATGGTCAAACAAGTTCCTTCAAAATAGATGGCGTTTGGGCAAAGAGTCTCAATGAAGTGCCCTTGGAGAGGGGAACACCACAGCTTGAGTTTGCACACTACTAGGCACCAGAGAAGCCACTAGGGAGTGAGATCTCAGCCACAGCTTTCGTTAAAGCTCTCAATCAGTCATGGGAGATGAATGTTTAGGAAAGTAAACTTCATTAGCTCTGCGGCTCACAAGGAAGACTTACATCACTGTGAGTTACGACTGGATAATGCTGGATATTCAGATGTCTCCGTAGGTGACTTAGGGCTGTCAGACTTACTACTCCAGTAGCTGTTCTATGGAGCTGAATGTTACAGTAATTAAATGCACCAGTAAGATGGTGCTGTTGGCATGATAATAACAAATGTCTTTCACCAGAAGAAACTTTTTTTTCCAGGCTTTTAGTTTATTGGCTTTAATGGTAACTTGATTCCTTAAATGCTTTTTCAGCACTTAATCAGAAAAGCAGTGTCTTGAGACTATCAAGGAGTTGCTGCTTTTTTTTTGTCTAATCCCCTGAATTTCTGCCCATCTTCATTGCATTAGACTAGGGGAAACTTCCCTAAATGTTCATCTGGTTTAACAATGATTAATCTTGAGTAACAGCTGAAATAATGCAGAAAGCACTTGTTAAGCAAAAAAAATCTGCAAACAAATGACAAGTACAGCTCTTTGCTTTGGTTCCCACAGTTGAAAATGAGAAAGCTTTTGCAAAGTCATGGAAACAAAATAGCTGTGCTAATCTGGAAACAGCAGCCCTGCATATGGTTTCAAGGAGAAAAGAGGAGAAAAGAAGAAACCTGATGCCTGTGAATGGCTGAGCCTGTCATGTATCAGCCTTGGACTGGAAATTTGGCACTTTTGCACCTCTTTCCCAAAGACTCACAGATGAGCTTATGTTCCATCAAAAGTAGTCTGCCTTAATGTCCGAAAGGCAGCTATGCTGTCATTTGAGAGGAGGAGTTCAAACACTTCTGTTTGCATGTTTTTATGCATTTGAAGAATATTCCAGAATGAGGTTTGCTATTGAGAAAATCACACTGTATAGAAACAGTACCACAGCAGTCCTTCTTACAGAAGTACATACTTGTCGTTTAACTAGTTTATCTCCAAGAATCCTCCTCTCAGTTGCATGAGAAACAAACTTGCCCTCTGATTTCCTCAGTGATAGCACATTATCGATGGCTTAATAGCTATCAAGGTTTCCAGATGGATTCATCAAAGCATTAGGCAAACTTTCAATATCTCCTTTTACTCCTTTCTCGCCACAGAAAGGTACATATGAATAGAGATCAGTAGCACACAACGAACATACAAATAGTGTTGTAAGAACAAGGTCATCATGGCTATTGTCATAAGAGGCATCTTGATTTCTCTTTTCTGGTCCCCCATGCAAGTGGTGTGGAAGTTCTCATAACCTCACTGGATTTATGCTAAAATGAAGGTGAGAATGTATTCCATCCATCTACAAATCACGGTCAGTAAGTTTATATATACCAGTTGTACTAGATGTGGGCTCAGCTCTCTACTTTTATATAGAGATAATAGGGGAAAAAAGTAAACATTAAAACTTCCCTGGTGAAAGAGGCATTTCTAGAAATATATTGTAAGATAGGACTCAAATGAGGGAAGAAATACTGTTTTATCTTTCTGCAATTGGTGTTATAATTTGTACTGTGGCAATGATCGATGTCCCATTTAGTTGGCCACTAAAGGAACAAACAGAAAGCCGGTATCCTGAAGAGCTCAGTTCTGGGATCTTTTGTAACTGTCTCCCCACTTACTCCTTACATGGTTTTTAAAATTTGTCAAATGATAATAAGAGAATTTGTCTCACAAATGAAACATGGTTTTAATGGTGGAAATATTAATGCTGACTAACATTATTCCTTTTTTATGATATAAAGGAAAATTTTAAATGGTGTAAAGTGTAATATTTTTCAACTCTAAAACATCTTTATACCTTTACAGCCCTGTAAAGTATCCCTATTGCATGGGAGAATCCTAAGCAAAGAAAAACTGAAAGTGTACAACAAGAGAAGTGCTTGCTTCTTTGAAAGATCCAGTGTCAGTGATGGATTAAATTAGGAGATGAAATCGGGGCACTATTGCAGGTATCTGAGAGAGATGCTTTGTCACCTAGTGTAACATCCATAGACTGACCAGTCTGACGCACCTCAGGATTTCTGCGTTTCATTTTCTGTAACTCTGCTTTCCTCAAATGCAGTCAGACAATTCATACTGTCAGATGACACCCTAGAAAAGCAGGAAAAACAGAAAATGTTGTTAGATAATGTCCCTGTTGTTTTTTCCCTTGTCTTAGAAAGTGACTTTGCCTGTGAATCAAACCGAAGTGTTTGCATCTCCTATTCTCCTTTAAGAAATAAATAGGTCGGTTGCCTGCAAGAGGCTGGCAAGAGCCAGCTATGTTCATGGTACTGCCACCGGCATGTGATTACTTAGAAAATGTGGTCATTTACCAGGTAATTGTGTGTTTCTACCATAATTTTCCTGTGGTGGTCTTGTTCAGTAGGCTGTTGAAAATGTGCCTGGTACAGCAGAAAGAAATGCAGCGATAAGGAGGTCCCTGCCTAGCGACGCGGTCCTTTCTGGTTTTCCTTAAGGTCACCTTCAGCTGCCTCCCTGTTCACGCTTCAGTTTCTCCCTGTTCCATTTCAGTGCTCTGTGCAATAACAGGTTGCAGAATTCAGTTTCTTAAATTGGCATCTTTAAAAAGCCCCACTTTGAAACACTAAACACTTTAATGATCATGTGTATCCACCCTGCAGGCTTTTATATAATAATTTTGGTTTTCCTCTTGTTGACGTTCAAGAACTAAAGCAGCACACTGTGCTCTGAGAATCCAAAAAACAGAAGCAGCAAATTCTTCTTGTTCTGAAAGCTGTTCAGCAGCAGCTACTTCACTCTAGGAGCCTCCTTTTATGACACCCTCGGAGCACTGCCCAATTTTTTGAAATGGTACTTAAAACTTGATGATCAAATGCATTTAATGTGTCCCCCATCTCTACAGAAGTGAGATGTATGAATGGAGCCAAACTATGCGATATAAGTAGCTGAGTAACCCCTACAAGTTGCCTCGGAGGAAGCGTGTATAAGTCTAGTTGAAGCCAGCTGTTCATGGTTACGCTTTCTTTTTAAATTATGCTTATTTAGTAAATATATAATCTATAATACTTAATACCTTAATTTCTTTCCTAAATTTTTTGCGGGGGTAGATAGGGAGGGAGGAAAGGATTAAGGAAGTAACTGTCAAGACTTTCGGTATTCATGAAAACTGCAGGTTTTATGTGGACTCCAACTGGGGCAGCTGCTTGATAGACACAACTGAGCAGCCTTTTGCTTCTAAGCCCGAGAGAGCGTGCCTGTACCCCAACGTGCCTCACATCCACATGGGTTAGACAGATGCTGATGCATAGGCTTAGGTCTGGCACTTGTGAACTAGATAGTAGAAGCCTGTGTTAGCCTTTCCACTTATCCCCTGTGTGAGTGGATTGGGTATATCACAGCCGTGCCTGCCTGTGGAAGTCCATCACATAACTTGCGATGTCTTCTAGTGGCATCACATTGCTGCTGAGGTCTGCTGAGATGGCACTGAGCCTCTCCTGGGACAAGCAATAGGGAGATAGGAACACTGTAGATAGATAGTGTCTCCCCTCACCCCATTTTTTAACAGATGAGAGGGATTTCTCATCTAGCTCAGGTATTGCCTCAGAGTTTGCCAAGCCGTAATGAAGAGAGTTCTGGTTCAGATAGGGCAGCCTTTGGAGTCGCTTCAAGACTTGATGTTTTCGGGAAACAGAACATCAGGCCTTTTGGAGACCTGGACTATATGGCCCCTCTCAGTTGAAGGTTGGAATTGGCACCATGGATTTGTCCACTTTACAGATCTTTTCATTGATTTAACTAGCATTTCTCATCTGGCATGTATTAACACTTTTTCTGTACCTGATAAAACTGGAAACAGCGGTTCAGAGAACATGCAGCGGATGCTTTAGAGCTTTAATTTCAAGGCATCTTACCTTCTTAAAATGCTTAAAGGTACCTAAACCCATTTATATAGCTTGTTTAAAGTTAGCTCAGATTTTTCTGTGGTACACTGTTATCTGCATTATAAATTTAACTGAAGTTGTGCACTTCTCTAGGTTTGCCATTCTTCCTGACCTCTAAGAATTTGCATTATGATTCCTTGCCCACGTAATGCACTAATATATTTTCTCTTTTTCTGTTATGGTTCAGTCCTGTCTGGGCAGACACTGTAGCAAGATGCTGATGGGGTATGAAATGAGAATTGTCCCACCAGGAGCATAGGAAGGATGCTGGGCAGCAGCAGCTGGGCTGCTGACTGTGACCATCTGCTCAAAGCCTGTAGTATAAGTTCCTGAGTCTGACCTCCATGGAAGCAGAAACCTAGCACAGCTGGACAAACACCTCAGCTGACAGTTACATGTAAGCTGTTTGGTGATTTTCTTCTGCTGCTGCTTTTGTATTTGCCTCTTCTAAAGCTTTGAGACGCAGACTGAACACTACCTGGGTATGCTGTGTTTAAGATAAATGTGTGTCTAAAACTACCCCACCGAACAAGAGTGATGTTACTGACAGAAATAGTTGCAAAATAGTAAATATTAGGAAATATGCTGGTAAACTGAGATCTTAATGTATACATGTTTGAATCCTAAAGCTGTTTAGTCATTTACAGGAGAAAGGTGTCCAGAATTAATTGCTCATTAAAGATTTGGAGACATTAAAGCTCCAGACTCTTCTGGAGCAAAACCAAAGTGTTTCTCTGACAAAAGGCAGGAACAAGGCAGGTAAAGTGAATGGTACAGAACACCGCATAGTAGTTCTGGAACAGACACAGCAGGAGAAATGCCAGAAATATCAAAAAGTAATTTGCCACCAGACAGCTCTTAAAGCAAGTATACATTGGGGTGAGACGCTGACCTTATTAAAGTTATCTATTGGTTGTGTTTCTGTTGGCATTATTAGCAGAGTTTTGCCTGATAAAATGAGGATGAGTTTGTAGGGGTGGGATGCATTCAACTGATGTTCCCTTTATTTCTCAGGTTGCTCTAAGGCCTGGGAGGCCTCGTTGAGAGAACCGAGGAAGGAACAGTGGTGAACTTAGAAGCGTATGAATGAATTCTTGAAGTGCATCGCGCAGCCAAGGTGCTGGAGTTCAGGCTGTTTGTATCACTGCTGTGCAAGTATTTCCTTATATATAGCCATACTTCAGTTTCCCCGTGGGGTTCTGTGGTTCCTGAAGTGTACTAGGGCTTAGGTCAGTGAATCTCCAAAGAGGACTGGAAACCTGACTTTACTCGGCTCTCTAAGAGTACTTTGTGACATTAATTCTACAAACTCAGTGCAAAGCAAAACACTAAATCTACTTCTTGGAATAATTTCCACATACCTAGAACCAGAGTTTAAATGATTTTTAGATTATCGATTTCATAGATATTGCTTAATATATTTTATTGCAGTAATGAAAAAAAGTCCTTCAATTACTGGTGAGTCCTAAGTAAAAAGTGAATTGCTGCCCACAGTCAATAGTTTAATAGTGGAAATGCTATTTAATTTTATTATTATTCAAATTTATGCTCAGTTTTCTCAATTAGCATATAAATGCTATAAATCACTTATATGGAAAAAGCCTTATCCTGGAATACTTCTAATGATTATAGATATCTGTGTAAGGCAAAATCTTGGCTAATGCACAGCAGTTAACACAAATCAGGCAGAACAGGGTTATGGTACAATGAAAATTGTTTATTTTCTTCAACTTCGTTTCTGGACAAGAATTTGTGAACTCTTATGTAGGGATCAGAATCTTTCCATCCTTAATATGCACATGTAAATGAGTAACCATTTTCTTTTATATATATGTATTTCTTTGGAGTTGGTTTGCCAACCTGTTCTTTAACAGAAGTCTTTTTTTTTCAGGATCAGTCCAAGCTCCTTGTTGGCATCTTTGAAAACTGCTGCTGAAAGTATTACTGTAGCCACCTTTTGCACAGCGTATATGTAAGTTAGTAATTCAGCTGAAGAAAATATGCTAAATCATTCTGCTCTGTCACTAGAGGGCCAGAGTAAGGAAATAGATTCAGCAGCATGAAAGTTTATAAATGAGCACTGGTTTAGAGCAATGGAAGAAGTGACAAAGCTAATAATTTATTAAGAAAAAGCTGTTTTCATCTTCATTTTGTGTGTTTGGACTCAAGTCCCAACATCTTCAGTTTTAACAGCAGAAGTAGGTAGCTTTCAGGCCATTTAATGTTTTTAGGTTAATATTAACACCCTAATCTTTTTTTTTTCATTCTTAACAGAGTGTAGACAAAGGAATAGCAATTTAATTTCCTCCCAGAAAAATACTCAACCTAAGAAATAACCTAATGACACCATGTATAACTTCTGACAAGAAGGTATCAACACCTTCTGTAAAGTACATTGCAGTAATCTAATCTGAAAGCAAAATCAGCCTGGAGTATGTCTGGTGTCTTACTTCAGAGGTGTGAATTTAAGCCTCAGAGGAGACTTGAAAGCCAACCCCAAACCCCTGCTGAAAAGAGGCATGTGCCAGAGAAGATGCAAGCCACCTCATTCCTTTGGATATTCTTGCCCCTGCAGGTGAGGGACATTTTTCCAAGGGCCTGCCCATCTCTGGGCTTGGGTGGGCTCTTGCCCTTTGCATCTGCAGGTGACATATGCATGGATGACACTTCACATCCAAAAGGAACCACTGGAACTCATCACTGTTCTGGTTGCATCGGCCGGTGCTCTCCTAACAGATGCTAGGAACCAACCAATCTCCAGAAGGTGCACCAGTCCCACAGGCAAGCCCCCCCAGTAACAAAACAAATACTCTCTGCCATCTCTTCTGTCTGTTTCATCAACTCTCAGCCCGGCTTCTCTTGTTTTTTAAACTGACTCTCAGGCAATAAGGGTGAGAATCTACACCCTCGCTTTCCTCACACACAGTTAATTGGTTTGTTCCAACACTCTCTTCCACTGTTGGAACTGAGAAAGGGGATATTAGTATTGATTTCATTGGGGTAATATGAAAGTTCATGAGTTATTTCTCAATTTGTATGTACAGCGGTTGCCATTTAAAAAGCTCTGAATTTGACAGTATCTGCTTCACAACTGCTGTTATGTCCAGTTTTAAAGGACGAACAAATATTTCATTGACAACTGAAAATTAGATGGTGTTCATTCACACACACATTGGAAAATGTACTGGTAACCGTCCGGTGCTTAGTGTTGCTGGGTCCCTGCCAGGCAATAGTTTGAAGGTGTTTGAGTATTTTGAACTGAGGTTTATTCTTCTTCAGATACGTTCTTAGTCAGCCAAATTATTCAGAATGTCCACTTTACCTGTTAAACCTATTTAAGCATCAGTCATTTCATTTTCTTGACTCTCATTATTCAGGGGTTACTAATTAGTAACTCTTACATTTCTGCATAAATTTTTAATGTGGGATTGGGCAAGGACAATTACCTAGGCAATCTAGTAGAGCAAATACATCTTTATAGCCTCTCTTTCTCAAACAAAACCAGAAAGAAAAGACCCTGTGATTCCAACTTTCCAGCCCAGTACAATCATGTTTTGTCCTTGTCTCTCAACTGAATTAACAGCATTATATCCCAGCATCCCAGATACTTTTGACGGGAATTGTAGTTGGATGTGCTTTAAGTTGCTTTATTTGGTTTATTGGGAGTTGAAGCAAACACATCACGTAGTCACATTAATGTAGCAGTTTAACGGGCTTATGTCATTTTCCTGGTTGGTCTCTGTCTGGCATGCCCCAGGAAGTTAGCAGTGAGTGTTTGTATTGGTGAAAAAAGTAAAACAAATGCTGTGTTTGATCTGGCTGCTTGCAGAGTATCAATGGGAATCACTCTGGATGTGTGAAGTGTGTACACGAGCTCAGCTGAGGCCTGGCTCTCCAAGGGGTTGAACTTCTGTCGCTCCAAAAGCACCGACTCTGTTCAGCCAAAGTCAGACCAGGGCACATTCAGATTTTCCTCATGCTTTTTAACCAACTGAATTTGGAAGGAGAGCTAATTAAAGATGTACAAAGCTTTGTGCCTATCTTTATAATAAAGACTGCGACTATGACACAATTTTTCAGGTGAAACCTACAATAGAAGAGAAGGAAACATGCATTTCAAATGAAGTAGGTCTGCACTTTAGATGAAAAGCAGGCGAGATCTTGACTAGGCAAATTAACCTACCTCCCCATCTATTGTGTGCTGAGAAATTATTTTTAGCATGCCTGTGACACTTTTGATAGTTACTTTTCTATGTAATCAAAGGCTGTGTTTAACAAAACAGAGATGAAATGGGGAGTTAAGCATGAAAGGAGAGATGTCTACGTAATCATCTTTATCTTGCTCATATTAATGACCTGGGAAAGCACTGTTACAGAACTGATAGTTACCTTCTGAAAGCAGAGGAGAAATAATTACCTGTATTGAGTGCTTGTTAATAGCATTTTAAAATCACTTGTGAAGGATCTGGCCCTAACAAGTGCTTAGTAGGCTGCAGAATCATAAAAATGGTGTGTAAATGTGGGTACCTGCTTTCACAGGTAGCTTCTCCTTCTCTTCCATACAGACGTTGTCTAATATGAAGATACTGTGGAATTTCATGAGTTGAGTCAGTTGCTTTGTGGTCTGTGCCTGTTGGGTCATTCAGCCTGGATTGCCCCCAGAACCTGAAGGGTAAGATTTGCAAGAGGAGAATTGTTAGAATATCTAGCAATGTGGAAGCCAGTTTCTGCATTAAGCTAGTGCTGTGCTGAAAGCTATCAGAGCAACCAAGTGCCACGCTGAGCATCTTCTCACCTTCAGTTGCTTGCGAAAGAAACTATTGGCTCGGGGGGAAAAGAAACAAACAAAACCCAAACCAGGATAAAGCCCAGTAATTCACAGAAAACTATCAAATTAATAGAACCTCATTTAAAAATCAGCATGAATCTTAGATTGTTCAGTATCCCTTGTCCATTTAACTTTTTCTTTTTTTTTTTTAATTAACAGCTTTCAAATGAAGTACTGAAAAATACTTTATGACTGGAGGGTTTTGGAATGAAATGACAAATTCAACTTGCAGTTTCTCAGCGACTGGGAACAGAATTTCTCCAGCCCTGTTTTGCTGAGGGCATTTGGTCTCTTTCTGATCATCTGTACTGCCTGGGAAAGGAAAAAAATCTCTATTTTTTTAGCTTCACTGAAGAAATTGAATGACTGGGGGGTGGTTTCCATGACTGGCTGCTGAGTAAAAAAAGAAGTTATGGCAAGATTATGATTATTTTCTCCTGCTGTGATGAGATTAGAAAAAGCTAGTCAGCACCTGGTTGTGGATAACCATCAGTAAAGATGATATATACAATAAAAATGAAATCTAGAATTTCACTCACAATTCAAGCAGCAACTCAGTTTCTGAGCTCACTTCCTCATTAAGAAACTTCTCTTCAAAGAACCATCATTAAATTATGTTTCTCTCCTTCTCAGGATGATGTGTACTTCCTAACTTAGCACTTACACAGTAGGAAAGAAATCATTAATTTTGAGCCTTTCAGTCCTGTCCATTGACTTGCAAGAGGAAAAAAAAATATAATGGAACAATTCCTTTCAGGTCGGAAAAGAAGGTGAGATGTATACTTATTCATCAATATACTTGGACTGCCTGTCCCTCCACCATGAACATCTACTGTGCTTTTTAAAAGTTTGCCAAAAACTGGTAAAGTTATAACATAAGTTTAGTTAAGAGTTAAAATGCTCCTCACATCTTTGTCTTTTCTGTGGACTTAGCTGGCTATGTTGGGAATGATGCAGGAGTGGATTTCACTTGAAAAGTAAACTTAGATGTTTAAAATGTATTTTGAAATATCTGAAAAGGTTTGGAAGGCATTGGAGTCCAGTAAATTCCCTCCACTGTGTTTAAAATTCGGCACTTTTCACAGGAGGTATTTTTTTCAAACTATGTTACGAGGCTTTACAAGTCAAGCTTCAGATGAAATCTTATCATTGGAATCTAATTTTCTAAAAATAAGCATAATTTGAGCATGACACCTGACTGTAAAGCACTGAACACGGATGGCCTCTGTTGCACATAGCTACTCTATTGGTCTGAGCTGTTGAAACCATACAGCTAAAATGTTGTAGGATGGTAAAGAATAGTTAAACATTCTATTTTTAATGTTAAATATTGAGTCATTCACAAGCTATTAATAATAAGTATTTTTCTCACTTATTTTGTCTTTATTTTGAGTTAATGTTTATTATCTGAATGATTCTCCATGCCAGAGGAAAAAGGAAGTTAGCTGATTCTGTAACTCTGTGAAGAATCTACCGGGAAGATTTCACTAGAGGCATCAGGTATTTTATTAACTATGCATTTGAGAAAATTAATTTTCTTAATCTCATTTCTTGAGAGTAGGCAACTGTGCTGCAGAGATCCTTTTGGTGTTACTGCTCCATAATCCAAACATTTCTCTGGTGTGTACTTCCCAGCCTACAGATTTGTCAGCAGACTGTTCTGTTCTGCTCCACTGTTTTTTCTAATTATACTATATATTCCTCTTCCTACAACTTCTATCCCATACAAACAATATATTTTCATCATTTGAAAGAACATTATTTCAATAACTTATTTGTAAATTCTGATTGCCAGTATTATTTCATGACACAAAGTTGATTCAAAGTTACGTTTCAACTTTGATTAGTACTTCTGCTTTTCTTAGTTGTACAAAAGACAGCTAATATATTTCAGCTGGGCTTCCTTTTGCTTCAAAAGCTGGGCTTATGACTACGGTATATGGAAATCAAGCGCATAACAAATATGAGTGTGACAAGCTAAATTTCTGCTTATTACATTAACACTGGGATGTTGTGTTGGAGTTTGCTTCCTGTTTATTCATGGCAATAATCCATCTTTTCCTCAGCAGCTGAAGCATATCTAATGCCAATTACAGCTATTACCCTGATTCAGACTGTTTGAAAATTCATGTTGTCATATTTACTCTTGACTATTTATATGGCAAGCACGGTGGTATGGAAAAAAAAGTATAGGACAAAAAAAGGACAGAAAGAAGAAAATACACCTGATAAATTAGAGGGCTCAGTTGTTTCTTATGCAAATTGAAAAATTGTAAAGTGTTGCATAGCCACCTAATTGCTATTCATCAATTTTAATGTCCAGTTTACTCCAACTAGGCATGAACCACCTTGTGGGAAAAGCAATTAACAAGTGAAATCATATACCTCAAATTCTCAGGGTTGAGGCCGTTTTATTATAATCCAGTGATGGTACCACACAGACTTTACTTCCATTCAGATAATCTAGTTTACAAGCTGTTTGGAAACTCATCTTCAGTTTATACCTGATTATTCTGTATTTGAACAATATTATTTTGCTATCTTCAGATTTGGCTTCATTTATGATTGTGTTACATAATGACATCACGATAATTAAATCACTCTCCATGACAGGATCTGTTTCAAATTTCCTAGTGAAACATCTCAAAATGAGCCCTCTGCCTGTTGTGTTACTCCATGCAGGCAGACTCTAGCTTTGCCTTCAGTTTCCTCAATTAAAAAAAAAGGATAATTTTGGCTGAATAAAGACCATGTAATATCAGAAGGAGCAAATTTAGATATCTTGCATTCTCTTAATTTCTCAGAGGGTTGGTGTGGATGAACTCGTTGGTACTGCCTCCATCAACAGCCCCAAAGTTGTCTCAGGCCTCAGACAGACAAAGGGAAAATCAATACAGCAAAAAAGCCAATGAAGGGTTTAATTAGCCAACAGCTGTTCAGGCTTCAGTGTACTGGCATCTGTAGAAGGCATTTGTGAGCGTGCATAGGTTTGTAGTTGGTGCTAGACTAGTGTGATTAAATCCAGCATGGGTTTACTGGCAGCCGCTGTTAGGTCCCCCTTATCAGTGGTGTGGTTGAAAGAGATTCAGACTCTCCTCAGGAACCTCTTCTGGTACAAATGCAGCCAAGCCCAAAATTGTCTGACAGGATCAGTGTATGGTAAGCCTTTGTCGAGCCCTCAGCCTCCCCAGTCCCTAGCCTACATGTCTTCAGCTTCACTCCTGGGACATCTCTGAGCCCGCAAAATGTTCTCTGTGGAAGAACACAGGAGGAGCTGGACCATCCTCCATACACAGTTGAGTCATAGAGGTTGTCTTATGGATAAAGGAACAGATTTGGCTGCAGGTAAGGTGCCCTGGGCATTATGTCCTATAATGAGGTAGTGAACAGAACACTTTCATTTCCTCTTCTCTCCTTTCTAAGTGAATTTACAGGTGGCTGACTCCTGCTTCTATTTTCAGTAATTTATTCTTTTACTTAAAGCAGCGAATGAAAATATGAGTTATCTTCCTGGCTGACATTTGCATATTCATTAAACATTTCATTAAATTATTTCACAGCGTTTTTAATGATTGCTCACTGTCAGCTCAGGATGTCCCTGTCTCATGGCAATCTAAATTGGCAGAGCTGTACCGTGGCTGACTTGAAAGGGCACGATCGTTCTTACCCATTGGTAAAATGCAGCAGTGGCACAGAAAGGCTGAACTTTTAATAGGCAATTTACCATTGCAAGCTCTCTCCCCTTCATTTCCAAATTCCTTTAAAATATTTGCATGTTCAGCAGCACCAAAATTATCTCCGCTAGCATACAGGCATAAAGGGAACACTTATAGGTCCTGACATTTCTTATTCTGATTTGTATTCATGGTTTTGAACATTAGGGTTTATTTTGTATTTGTATTCAAAGACAGCGTGAATAGGAAATTAGCACAACATAAAGTCAAATAATAGGAAGAATATAAACTGGTGGATTAACTTTTTAAAATCTGACTTGAACCCCTCTGCTGAAGTCAACATTTCTTAGAAATCATCCCTATTGAATACACTGGATTATATTATACAATCCTGGATTTTTAAGGACATCTGTGATAGCTTCAAGACTAATCCATTCAAAGGACAAAGCATGAATTCTCCCCACTAGTAATTTATTGGGTTTGGCAAACTAAAAGACTGCCTTTTCTTGGGTGTTATGCAGAAATACACATTGACAGTGTGCAAGTCAAGAACAGCAAGGTGAGATTTGTGTAATCACAAGGTAGTTGTGAAATCAAAAAAAGATAGTGTAGTGATAAGACTTCATTCTTCACTCAAATGCTCATTGACTAATGTTTATTTTCTCATTTCAGCTCAATACACATTTTATGAAAAAGCTAACTGCTCGTGACAAGACAGTGTATAGGATTTGGCAGTAAATTAAAATTTGTTTGGCACAGGAAACCTGGCACCGAACAGAACTTGCCGCTTCAAATTTAGATGTGCCACAGAGAATGAGGTTGGAGCTATGCAGCTGAAAATGAAAAAGCTATTCCTTTAAATTCACTGGGGGTTCAATTTTTATCTAGGTTCCTAAGTCCCCTAAGGATTTACAACTCTGGCCCCAGCTCTTAGAAATTTATTAAGTTATACTCAAGTGAAAAAATAGTATGTTATAATAGAAGTTATTTGAAAACCTTAATAAAAGGCAGTTCTATCTGCTCTTAATAGGAGTAATAAAATAGATGGCAGTAGAAGAAATGTGCTCATGTATGTTTATAAGTCATATGCATAAGACAAGGGTAGTGTGATAAGTTGCACATAGCTTTTTTCCAGTGGGATTTACTGACTGTGAATATATGGCCGTGCTGGAAAGCACAGATGAAAACTGTAGGAATGTGAATTATTTCCTTCCTCAGTTAAAATGCGCAAAAACTTAAGCTGCCAGAGATTTGTAAAAAAACAATACTTTATATGAGGCTTTTTTCCTACTTTTTTGCCACGTCTCTAATTTTGTTAAAACACTTTACAGAAACATTGCAGGAAGCAGTTTCTAGTGTTGGAAAACAAATATTTCGCTTTTCTAAGAATCATACATTCAAATATTGCAAAGTCATCCACAATAATGTTACTTTGATTGGAAACAGGTTTTGGGTTTTTATCTCTTACATTACTCATATGCATAAACTCGATTTTTAGTGATGATCATATAAATATAAATCAAGACAAATGGATCAGTAACACCAATAAAGTTGACTTCAGAAGCCTCTACAGCTTTTAATAACTTGGGCAAAAAGCATGTGCTACTGGGGATGATCTGGTCTCCTAGTATCGTTTCTATTTACTAAGTGGGTAATGGAGAAGTTATAATAGATTTATTACACAAAATCAGTAACAAACAATTACTGATGGTATGATTTGCAAGAAAGCTTATCAGTATTTTAAAGATCAAATTTTGTTAGTAGCAAAACTTTGCTTAGGTTCAAGAAAAAGGCTATATTTTATCTTTAATGTGGCAATAGAATATTGTGCTAAACTTACAATTTTTTTTTTAATTATGTGCAGAAACTACAGTGACATGAGCATTTTCTAGAATTGGGAAATGAAACAGGTTATTACTTTCTTTTTGAAGAAATTATTGTGATTGCAAGGCTGCTATTTCTATTCATTTTCAGTGCAACAAATTGGTTTTGCAAGATTTTGTTATTCTTTCTCCCTACACCGAAATCTGTCTTGTCTCCTGCTAAGCCTAGGTTAAGGAAGGGCCAAATGCATTTTGCCTATGTAGAAAATATACAGATCTTTTTATTCTCAAAAATAAATTTTCTTACAAAGCATATCAATTATGCTGTTAATCACACAGAACCTTTATAACTTTTTTGATGCGCTAACTGTATTATTTCTGATGATTATTCTTATGCTAGTATGCCTAATTATTCTTTGAATAGCAGGCAAAATTACGCATACATTTATTCATTCATGACATTTGAAGGCTTCTGTTTCCTAATGCAGGTATACATGGTTGCTTTTTATAATCTTTTATTTGATTTTTGTCAATGAAAGGTGTCATTAAGTGACAGGCAAAAAGCCCCATCAGTAAGAAGGCTTTCCTGCAGATGAGCCTCCTCTGTGTATCGCTAATCTGCATATCTGTGTTGAAGAACAAATAGTGTTAATTTGTTCTGATAAATGCACTGAGTAACTGTATAAGTTAGAGCAAATATGAAAATAAACTGGCATGCATCCTTGGTAACAATGGAAGGGTTTGTTATTACTGGTTTCATCTCTGTTCTCTGTTGTCCTTTCCAAGATCACCTGGGTATTTTCCTGTAACCACTGAGATGCTCTTGAGTCTTCTTAATCTCTGTTGTGGCATATGGAGGCTTTTAATCTTCTTGGACAGCCTTTTAAATAGCATTTCTTCTGAAGCGTTCAGCTAGCTTTTGGTGTGCAGCCTGTTAGGGTGCATAGTGCGCACCCTTGAAAACAGTTTTGAAATTCCCTCTGACTCAGCCTCTGCTCAGTGGCAGCTAGGGAATGGAGAAGTTGGAACTGGCTGAGCCAGGGAGACTCTCCCTGTCGTTCTCCTCAGTTATTTTCTGAAGGCAGCCAGTAAATGCAGCACTGCCTGCAGGTGCCTTGTGTGGCTCTGTGCTCCTGCATTGTGTGTCTCTGTCCCTTCTCGTCACACAAGCCACATACAGCCATCTGCAACTGGCTTCTCCATGGTTTTACAGACCTTGCTGTACATGTACATAATGTGCATGTATGCACACATACACACCCACGTATACGTAGTGCTTTCTGCATTTAACTTACCCACTGGTACCTTTATACTTGCCACAGGGGGATGTTCCCCAGTGCCAGATTTTGGATCAAGGTGTCACAGGAGTTCTGATGGTTTCTGTCACTATGAACCACGTAATAAATCAACTTGGAGGACTGGTTATTTGGAGTGGATTTCATAACATCACGATACTGTAATTTTTGAGAGGATACTTCTATACAGCTGCTAGTGAAAGGAAACTATAATAGCTATTAGCTATAAGTTAGCTCTTTAAATGCATCTCTAGGCTAGACAAGGCTCCACTAACAAAGTTGAGTTCTCTTTAAAATACATTATCACGTCGTGAGCGGCAACTAAAATACATCTTAAAGTTGATTGACTTTAGTACAGAACTGTCAACTTTTAAATTCTGTAATCGTACAGGTATTGTGTACTAATTTAAATTGGGTATGCAGTGCTTGGGTTTAAAATTTATGGCATCCCCATGCTGTTTCTTAACATGAAATTGTGAGCAAATTTTCTCAGTCTTAACTGCCATGTAAAGTGGCTTGTTAAGAAACATATCCTGCTTCCTAACTTGGACTATGCAAAATTCATCAGGAATCAGAATATTTGATTCTTTTAAATACTTAGAAGATATATAAAAAACAAACAAACAAAACCAAAACAGGCAAAAGATCAGTATTATTTCCTTTTTTTGGTGAATACATTGCCGCTTAAACTACTTAGTGCCCTCTGGACCATTTCTAGTACATTAGCATTCCAAACTAGTGAAACTTTCAAGCCTTCATTACATGTTAATAAAAATAAATGAGATTTGGTTTTTATTTATTTCTTTTACTCTAAATACAGAGTTTCCCCTTGGGAATGGAGGAGGTTCAGGACAGGAATATTCAGCCTTTGATCAGCGAAATTCTTAGGTTCTGGTATGTTGTAATTCATCAGAATTAGAATCATTTATTACCATTTGAAAAAACAGATCTACTCACGCTTTCTAAACATCAAATGCCCCTTCCCCCAGCTGTAGTCCTGGTGTGAAGCATCACAGGATTTTCAAAGTTAAAAGCACAGCATTATTTATATCTATAAAAACAATTTTGGGTGATTTTTTTATAATGTTCTAATAAAACTGATTGGTTGTAACTCATTCCTACTTTCCAGGACACTATCATTGGATTTATAATACCAAATGGGCCAGGATTTATTGTGGTAGGATACACAAACGCTAAAAATCTCAAAAAATTGTAAATCAACAATGTAGTTTATGTGTAAAATATATAACTTCCATGGTAATATACAGCAGTTTTATTGTGCCTAATTTGGAATTCACACAACCCACCCCTGTCCTCACACAATTATCTGGGAGGTCTGAAATCAAATCCCAAGCTTCAAGCATCAAATGGCACTATGGAGTTGGGGTGAAGTGCTTTTGATATTTTAACATTTGATATTTCAGCATGTGAACAATGGATGCGTTTCACCAAGCATTAACTATCAAAAAGATACCCACCTAGTGTAGGACAGTTGTCCAGCTTTCCCACGCAGGTAAAGCAGAGGCCCACAGTGTCTGCACAAGGTGGGATGAATCACCCTCTGAAGGTCCTTCTTCCTCTCGGTTGCGGCAGCAGGAGGGATGGATGACGGGCAGAGCCCCTCACCTCATATTCATACTGCTGAATCGCAGGTGGCTCTCACTAGGTGACTGTGGGCTCGCTCGTGTGGATGCTGATGCCTGCGCACAGACTCCTTTCATTTTTGAAAATGGAGCAATTTTTATTTTTTTAGAATGCAAGCTCTGAGCGTTTATTCAAAAATCAGGGAAAACTTAGGCAGGTTCATAATAGGAGTATATGAAAAGTATGTAACCTGCACCTACTTCCTTTCAGTGTACATTGAATTCCCCTAGTGATCTTTGGGTAGCTTCTTTCATTTGTATATTACTTGATTTTTTTCTTAGACCTAGGAGGTTAAGTTATGATGGGAACAGATGTTCTTCACTGAGATTTACAGGCTTCAAATCTTCCTGGAAAATGCCAAGCCATTCCATACTCCTCGGTATCTATTTCCAATACCTGTGCCCCTTCTGCTTCCACGGACAAGAGGAATGCTGTTTCATGTTGATCTACAAGTAATTCAGTAAAACCCTTTATGGTCCATAATTAAAAGCTTCACAAGTTTTTTAAAAAGTTTGTAAAAATTTTAAGTGCCACCTTATGCTATTCCCTGTTTCATCAGAAGGGAAACTTTAGCTGGAAGGGCAAACACAGAGAAGCAGAAAAATTTGTGCCTGATCTGAGAGGAAAATGCTCATTTGGGATTAAGCGGTGCCTGTCTCGACGTGTTCACCCGTGACAGCTCTGAAGGGAGAGATGGCGAGCGGTGGCCGTTAGCCCCGCTTCACCCTTGCGCTGTCACCTCCGCTGCCCGCCCTCACCACCCGGGGGAGCTGAACGAACCCGCCATCGCCTGTTTCTGGCGGGCCGCCTCCCCTCACGGCCCGCACCGGCTCTGGCCGCCCACTCGGGCCGGCTGAGGCCGAGCACCCGCGGCCGGCCGGGGGCAGCTGCCGGCTCCAGAAGGCGCCTCTTCTCCTCATGAGCCCGTCCAGGTGAGGGGAGCCTGCCCGGCGGGCGAACATCCCTCCCTGACGGGAAGGAAGGAGCTCCCACCGCCCCCTGAGGGCGTTTCCCGCCGCCCCCTCAGGCCGGCTCCCCCGGCCATTTGCTGCTTCCGCCTCCGCGTCCCCTCACAGCGCCCGGCGAGAAGGGGCGGCGGGGGCGGTGCCCCCCACACCCGGAGCGTCCCCAGCGAAAGGGGGGGAGAAGCCGGCCGCCTTTGCTGTGACCCACGGGGCGCTGGGCACGGCAGGTCGTGTCGGGCAAGCCCGGAGTGTGGCCGGCTGCGCTGCTGCCGCCGCTGCCACAGGTAGTGCCCCGGCGTTAGTCATTCCTCAGGCCGGGGCTGTGTTTTTTCCCTTTCTGTCACTAGGGGGAAAAAGAAATAAATTTTTCTGTTCCGAAGTCTTGACAGTTGTGTGCTAAATCCCTTCAATATCAGGGATGAAGACATTTGATACTGCCTACTTAATTACCTTTTTTAAAAAAACCCTGCACTTTATCAACATCTCATTTATTCTCCTCCTGTTTTGCTTTTATTGCTGACATGTGTTACCTTTCACATGCTAAGTAACAACGTCTGCGACATCTGAGGAGGGTCACTCGTTTTATGTCCTGGTGGCAACCAAGTGTGGGAGGGTAAGGCCTGAGCCGGGGCAAGGCAGCAGCATCCTTCACACAGTAAGAAGTGCTGCAGTGAATTTTTTAAATGCTGCTAACGAGGAGGCTGTGTAGCATTGCCTCGTAGCACCACGGGTGACGTGCTTTCACCTGGCCGATAGCATCTCTCTGGGATGGTGTTTCAACGTTCACTCATGCTCGTGGCAAAATGGTGTTTCAGCTGCCCCGTTTCGCACACAGCATGACATGTGCTGCAGCGCAGCTTGGCACTTCCTGTAGCACACTGAAGAGATGTACAATTCCATTCATCGTTTTCTTCAATCTGTCATCTCCTTAGCTTTTTTTGGTTGCTGGACAAGGAAGTTAAAGTATCTTAATCTTGTACTTTTGTGTTGTGTTTCAAGACACAAACACAAAGGGCTTTAAAGAGGATACACAGGATAAAAGTAAACATTTGTTTGCAGTGTGTTGCAGATGCATCTTAATGAATAATCCCGGTTTTCATTTTCCTTTTGTCGCAAATACGATAGCTGTGAGATATCAGAGAATCTGGAAGAAGCAGAAACCTCCACATGGAGTTGCCTGATCTTGTGTTTACTGCTCTCAGAGCGCAGATGACTCTTGAACTGTTGAACCCTTGCTCCTGTCTGGAAAGGGTTTTGTGGCGCAAAGAATCCTTTGGATTTTTGCCTTTCTGCTTCCCTATGGGTATGGGCCCATGTGCCCGATTCAATGAATGGTTGATGGTGACACTAGGTATGTTCTAATATGTATTTTAACATGAGTGTATTAAAACCTACATACGACTTACTATTCTGTGGAAGTAAATGAGAAAATCATGTGTTTCAGTAAGCACCTCTTTTCGTAAATCAAAATTAGGGTCTTCCTTAAATAATGGCTAATAATAATTTAGATGTCTTTGTACCATTAGGAGAAAAAGGCTGGTGTCACTGAAAACTTATTCAGACTTATGCTTAGATCTGCAGTTAACGTTAGTGGCGTTTAATCCTTATTTAATTCTGGAAGGCCTTAGAAGTCACATGCTGTTGCAGAAGAATTTGTAGAGAAGCTCAATGTTTGGGTTGTGCTTGTGTTTTGATTCTGAGCTTGGCAAACAAAAAGTGAGTTTTGTCAGTCTTTGTGGTGGCAGCAGGATCAAACCTGAAGAGGAAAGAGTGGATCCTTGACAAGGATGTTCTCACTGATTACGCAAAGTTAAAAAAGCAGTAGAGAAGCAGGCAAAAATTCTGTTGCTGTGCTGTTTATTTTACAGTGCTTTCATGTGAGCAATTTTGTAGTTGTGCAATATATAAAAAAAAACCTGAACAGTACTGTTTTGCAGTGCTAGTTTCTATCTTTTTAGCATGTGAGTCTACCAATTCTACTTTTTTTTCTGCCTTAATTTCATAAAGATAGGTAGCGAATTTCCAAAACCAAGACTAACTTATTTTCTAGATGCAAGGCTGGAATTGATGTTTTCTAAATGTTAACTAGTTGTAGAAGAATTAGAATTTACTGATCAAAGTGACAGGTTAGGTGGCATCAGGCTGTAAAACTTTCTTTAGTTTGGTTACTATTTGGCTCTTCCTTGTGCTTGTGTCCTTTGCTTTGGTTTATAAAGTTTGGTTTATTATGTAGGTTTGTTTTATTGTATGAGTTTTCTGACTATTGATAGAATAAATCAAACTCATACATTAAACCAGTGTAAAGCAAAGTATTTCAGCTATCCACCCTAATTAAGTATTTGATTGTGACTTTGAACATGCATGAGTTATCAACTTTTAAAATACCAGTGCTACATCCATTTATCTTTGGGACTTCTTCAGCATTAGAGATACATAATCCCTGATTTTTAGGCCAACACAATTTCTTGATCTTCACAGACAAACTTTGCATGCAGTTCTGAATGCCTGTTCCAGATGTTGAAGTAGGTGAGAGGGGGATCTCTCCCGTAGTTCAGAGCTTGCTTCTGGGACAGTCAGTTCTGGATGGGATACATCCACCCGGGTGTTTTAGATGAGTTAACCGCATTGCTTTAAATTTGCTCTTAATTAGTCTAATTTAAAGTGCTGTCCCTTTGGTTTGTATTAATTTTAAAAGTGCAAGCTACTTTAATTCTAAATGAGAGCAACCACCGTGGCATTTAACAAGCTCACCGTTAAGTGATTTTGCCTGATCAAAAATGTTGTAAGTTTGTCAATCTAAACAAATCTGCAGATTCTGATAGTGAAAAGGCTGACCCCTGTTAAAACCGCTGATAAAGCTTCTACCAACTTCCGCCAAGTTTTTGTCTCAAAGCGTGTTTATCGGCCTTGTGTTAAGCGGCCATAAAACAGAATTACACAGGCAATAGTAAGTGTAAAGGAGAGTTGATTTTACTTGGAACTGGGGCTATGTAACTCAGCAATCAGTGCAGGTATTCCAATTATATATAGTGGTTTTTCTTCCTGAGATAAATATTGCTTGTGTTCAAGGCCCTAATTTTGAATAGTTTACTGAGCATGGTTCAAATTTCTTTTATATTTGTCTTGTAATAGTCATATGAATTATGTGCTTTCAGTGACGTTACTCTTGATCTTCTCTTAAGGGATCTAAGATAGAAATTGTCTTAAGAATTTACTTATCTGTGAGGCAGGCTCTGATAAAATCTACACAGATCTGTGTCTGCGATACCAGACACAGTACAGTGTATGCCTGCAATTTGGTCCTGTCTCACTTTCTCTTTGGTCACAGCTTCTTATACACATGATCTGACCAATACAGTATTAGCAAGTATTCGGCCTGCTCTTCCTAAGCATACCAGGGGTATAATGAGCCTGAGCGACAGCTGGACTAATATCCAACATTGTGAACAGCAAACACGTTCTTCCTTGGGCTTGCCATTTTCATCACTGCAGTAAAGGAGAGATTACTTCAGAGCCACTCCAACGATGTAAATGGACCCTTTCGTTACATGGGTTTATAGGAAAAATTAGGCTTGTTACAACTTAATTTAACCTTCCTTCTTCTCAAAACAGGATTAAAACCAGTAAGTTGGTAAGTCTTCATTTCATTTTTTGACCTTTCACTTTCAAAGCTTTGGTGTAGCTATTGCATTAAGTCACAGCACAAAAGAAAAATTTCAGCAGACGTTTCCTAAATTATCCTAGACACCTGTTCTGGTGCGTTCCAGTAGTCTTGTAGTGTTAGTTGAATGACGTTTGACTTTTTTGGCATGCTCTATTATATGCCGCTTAAACCCAGAAGTGCGATTTCTTGGTAAGACTCTTCTATTGTCTATTTATAAAATTGCCCTTTAAAACTGCTGAGAAATGGTCTGGTCACAGAGTACTAGTGAATAATCAGCTTTATAGTCTGCAAATGATTTTAAACATCTGTTGAACAAAGTAAGTGTGGAACTTATCAGTTATGGCCAAATACGCCCTAGATGCTTCCCTTTTGCCCTTGAAGGAAGCTAACGTTTTTAGTCTTCCAGCTTTGAGACAAAGGAACAGAATCACTTTATTGGACTACAGTTATATTTTATTTTAGCAGATACTATGAGTTCCTGAAAGACCAATTAACCTTAATATAAACTGACTGTGCCATGTTGCATATTGCCCTTTGGAAGCTCTGTTGAAGTTTGCTGATGTTTACAGTGGCTGCTCACAATGATAATTAGATGTTAAAGTGATGATCCTTGGATAGCCAAGAAGCTGCAAAGCTTTCTCAAGGGATCAAGGCCCTGCAGGAGGAAAGATGATAACCTGCAATCTGAAGGTGAGGTAGAGCAGTGCTTAACCCATACCCTTCATTTTTATCTTGTTGGCTGAGAATAATATCCACTTTAGAAATAGCTGAATGCTTCCTAATAAGTAGAGAGTGCATTTTTAAAAGGTGGTTAATTAATCATAGGTTGTTTCTTTGAACATAATTGCTTCTCCTAGAAGAATGAAGGCTGTGAAAAGATGGGAGATTTCCAGAGAGACTTCTTAAGTCCTGACTAAAATAAAGACTATCTAAAATCTGTATAAATTGCTCTAACAAAGCAAACTCCCTGCTGATTAAAAAGCAGTACTCAGATGGAATTAGTGTGATTTTTTTTTTTTTTACATTTGTAATTACTGTTTTACCAGCCTTTGTTGTCAGCCCTGAGTTGCAAACATGGTAGAAGTGCCTTTTCTTTTCTTTTTTTTTTTTTTTTTAATGAAAAACATATCAGTAATTCTGTTGCACTAACAATTACCAAACTTCATGGTAGATGATATTAAGTCTACCTGAATGCAGTTATTCAGGAAAAGTTGATAGTTATTCTGTGAAGTTGCTATCATAAAATGTATGTATATGAGAGAAGAGTGAAACTTCAGTATGGGATGAAGTTGGAATGAAGTGCTGTTTATTCTCTTTCTTCAAGGTAGGATTCTGTGTGGCATGCTGGCTGGCTGTTCTTTCCTGTATAAGTCCTTTTTTTCTGGAGTTGGCTCCTCTTACATAGTTCAGTTTGCAGTGAGCCTACTTTTGAGGATTCTCGAGAAGGGAAGCCGATGGGTGCCCTGGCCACTTGCAGGAGGGCATTGATGTGGTTTGAGATGTCAGCTCGTCTTCAATGTTGTATGGTAGAGCAGCAGACAGAAAGAAGGAATGGGTATATCTTCATGAGGGCTCTCTTTCAGATCTGTCACAGGGCATTTAGTGCACAAATGTATGTAAAGTTAAAAGCTGTCCTTTTTGTCTAGTCACATTTTTAGATAAGTGATGACCAGTGTCAGAAGTCAGGTGCTACAGATGTGAAGTAGCTCTGATTTTTAATATATTTTCATCTACTTCTCATTCATTTCCCAGTTAGTTGTGTGTGCTCTTGATGTTCTTTGTCCCTCAGACCTTTTTACTGTTCCTTTTTTTTATTAACAAGTCAATCCTATGTCAATCCTGTTAACAAGTCTTTCTGCTGCTTAACTAGCCTACTTTAGTCAGTGCTTATTTCATCTGCCTTTTGCATAAATAGCATAGATAGATAAGTTTGTTCTTCCTTTAAGAACTATTATAACATTTTTGGTTTATGCATACCTGTATGTTTGCTTGGTGCCCGGAGAACGTGAGTGAATGTCAGTGGGATGAGGAATGGGACTGTTGTCTGTTCATGCAGGGAGCCTGATCAGCAGTTCAAAAATACTGTCAAGGGAGACTGGGTTTAACATTGCAGGGTAGAGGTTCCTGCGACAGCAGATCCTATGCAAATTTGGTTTATCCACAATGCTGCATTAATTCCATTATAGCTTGAATGATGTTTACTTCTGCCTGTAAAGTCAAATAACATGTTATTGGCTCTTCCTGGGTAATTTCATGGTTTCTTCTTCCTTTCCTATATCTCACCTGGACAGCTGAAACAAGTTTGACACTTTGTCTTGTTATTTGTCTCATTGAAAGCAGAGGTGATACTTGCAGAAGAAAATTAGCTGTGTGCACTGTCATCGCAGAGAAATACCGTAGTCTTTTTTTTCCCTTCCTCTAACTTGTTATGCAAGTGGGTGTTTGGGTTTTTTTAATAGGAAATCGCTTGGAGCAAGTTTCTCTGTTTAGATAATACCTGGAAGACAACAAACTGCCTGCGAACTGGCAAGTTTCGTGTGCTTTTCATCAACACAGTGCTGGCTATTTATGACTATGTAAGCAAGTTTAATTTCTCCCCACAGCTAATTGTGCTGTCAGTGGACTGCATGTGCAACTTTCAACCTCTAATTTCTTAGATTTTTTTTTTATGCTGCACTTTGTTACTGACGTGTTCTTCAAATGACATTTTAATTAGACATGGAAGTACCCATATATGTATCCTTTATTTAGATACAAATGTGTTTGGTGTGTACACACAGAGCATGTATGTCATGTTTATTATAGAAGCTTTCAAAATGTGTCTTTTGTTATTGTAGGATGTATTTGCAAAGCATGTGCTTTTATGAAATAGTGTCATTTCTTGAGCCATTCCACTACGCTTATTCCTCTTAAAAGTTAGATTCTTCAAAAACTGTATGTGCTTGCAGTTATCCACGCTGAGATGGCCTTACTGGGTCTGGCATCTTTATCCACAAGTGATTGCTCAGAGTATGTGGCTGTGGAGTTAAGCACGTATAAATTTTATAGTAATGAAGACAGTAGTAATATCACGTATCCATTTACGTCAGGGGGACTTCCTGCACAATGAGTTATTTGTGCACCAGTTATTGGTCCATGTGAAATCTTGTCTGTTAAGTGCAAGAGGAGTAAGAAGTATGAATTAATATTCACAGATCAGAATATGTGAAGGTTTTGGAGCTCAAACAAATGACCTCCTGGCGCATTTAGATGATTACAATGCATTTATTTACTCCAGAAATATCTGAGTATTCGGATTTAAAAGACCTTTGGAAACCAGAAGATAGAAAAAGTTAATGAAAATAAAACCTTCGCTTCTGAAAACTGTACATCATGAAATATTCATAGTTCTATAGATAGGATATAGTTTGTGTAGAGGAATAAAACACTTCGTTGCAGACTTTGCAGCTTCATGTCTGATGATTAACATTGGAATGTAATTATTTTACATAATCAGATAGCATAATACTTTGGGATAGCAGATATATATGGTTTTGACTGAAAAGGTTATTTCATAAAGATGAGGATGTCCTGCCAGCATCCTGTGGGGTCTCTGCTGGTGGCCTTGGGTGAGGGTTGGAAAAGTACATTACTGTTTCGTTTCCTTTACAGATATTATCATCATGAGAAACACTCGCTACTTTAAATATGCTGAATATACTCAGTACCCTACCCTGATTTTGACTCTGTTTCTTACTACCACTCATTAAAATGATTTTTAGTAAGATTAATTCTCGTGTTTAGAAAACAAGTAATTGTCTTTAATTTTTTCTGGAAGGATACAACTGCTACTTTAGACTGCTGTTAAATAGAGCCGTTAGTCTTACCTGACTTCTTTTCTCTGCTTGTCAGCTCAATTACAGGTTGTCAGTGCCAAAGAATATGCTCTTGTCAGTGCCAAAGAATATGCTCTTGTCAGTGGAGTGGAATAGAGGGACATGTTAGCATCTGCTCTCAACAGACCTCTTCTTACTGCTGCACAGACCCACTTGGTTTTAGAGAAGAGGTTGATCTATATCAAAGATGTCTTATCCCCACCTCTTTAAAATTGTGTTCACTGTATGTTAGAATAAAATATTGTGTCACTTCAGGTGGGGAAATAAGACATTTAATCGCACTTTCTTGTATCTTGGTGGTGGTTTACTGTTGTCGGTTTTTCCCTCTCATATAATCTACACTGGCAACAAACTATACTGAAACAAATGTTCTAAGGATGCATTTATTTTGCTACTCCAAAGGAAATTGCAGTAAAGCTAATTTGCAAATGAGTATATTTAAAAATTCTTCTGTTCAAATCTTATAGGATTGATCTCACAAGGCAGTCTAAGAGCCAAGTCCTTGTTCAAGGTATTCTTTTGAACAAGGAGGAAAAGAGAAGAGGCAGTATTTGCAACAGTGATTATCTGTGGTTAATTTGAAACGCTTCCAAAACCACCTTAAGAGGCTTCTGAAAATCAGGGGGACTTGGGGATAAAGTACCAAAGTTACTTGTGAAAATGGCACTTGGGAACCTGGAACATCTGGAATGCAGACAACTGGATGTGCTTGTATAACCTTCAAAAAGATTTTGGCAGAGTTGTAAAACCAGAATTAATTTCCCCAACTGTGGAATCTAAAAATCATTTTATACCTACCTAGAATAACGTATAAAATGTAAACTTTGTCATCTTTATGCCTTTCTTTGTTTCAGAGCTATCTAGGGTCTGATCATGGATGCATTCAGTTATCAGTGTTTTTGCAGCTGAAGGGAAAGAGAAGGGAGTCTGTATGTTTTGGTCATGTTCTTTTGTTCCTCACTAAGCTTCCTTCTCCTCCTGTCTTCTGATAAGCATCTTAAACTGAACATTCCTAATGAACTTACCGAGCCTCAGGTGCTAGATGTTCCTTTGGTTGCTGACGAACCTGGTTCCTTTAAGTAATCTGAACGAGATAAGTAATCCAGTCTGCTGACTCTGGCAAGACTGCTGTGTAAACTCATGCTAAATTCATTCAGTGCAGTTCATTCAACAGAGTTAGGGCATGAAATAATACTTAATAATTCTGTCTGAGGCCCAGCACTGGATATTATTTTAAAATAAATATCAAACTTGTATTATTTTATCAGATAAACAATGACATCCTTAGCAAAACAAGTGTGTGTTTATTGGAAATTAGTACATATATGAAACTAAAGATAGCTCTGTTTAGGATTTTTAATTTAGCAAATTTTTAGTTACCGTATACACTCCCTGTGCTAGAAAGGAAAGCAGTGCATGTGGTGAGTCCCTGTTACCTTGAGGTACATTTTAAAAATAATGGTTGTTTTCATGGAAGTATAAAGTTTTATAATCGCTATATTCGATCATTTATTTTTAATGAAAAAAATGTGGTGTCAATGCTTTGCTGTGAATGTGGTGATAGTAAGACAGCAATAGTCATGGTGTTATGTGTGTGTGTTGGGGCAGAAAATACGTTCAGAGTATGTTGTATTAGTTCCTTCTCCTTGGTTGCCTGCCTCAGATTACTTAAATTTTTAAATGTTCGACCACTTTTTCCCAAAATTATATTCTGTATGCTCCTTGCTTCTTTGTATTGTTTCACCTACGATTCCTGTTAATCTGTTGACTATTGACTTTGAAGAATAGGAGGTCAGGGGCCTTGCTCAGAGTTTTAGAAAGTAGCTGCTGATTTTGGCCTTTCCTTTTTCAGGGCACGACTGATACCTTCTTTGGGGCCTGGCTCGTTTCTTTCTTGTGGGCCTCTTTTTGTCAGTTTTAAAAACTTCACTGGGAGTTTGAGGTTATCCCAAGCACTTGGGGGGTAACTTGAGGAGGTGTATACTCAGTTGGGGGTGGAGGGACTGCTTATCCAATGGGACAATTTGGCCTCAAATGTTACAGGCTTTATAAAATTACGTATTTGTTAACAAATGTTGTTTGTTTTGTAGACTTGTCAGTCTCCTGTTTTTCTGTGTCCTGTGAAAACTTACCAAGGCACCCACTACATACATCATTAAGGCATGAAATATCCATTTTCTCTTCCCTTTTCTCCTTTTGTTGAAGTTACTTTTATGTGGTCATAAAGACACAGGGTGGATTGCAAAATGATTATAAATAATTGCATGAGTAAATAATTCAAAATCAGTTTCTTCCAGAACAGTAATAAAGTGCTGTCAACCCATTGGGCTGACAGCTATTCATCCTGACTTTTAAATGTAACTCTATTTGATCTCTTATTTTGAGGACTTAGAACTTGAGGACTTTGGAATCTGCAATTATTTGCAGGTCCAGGCAGCACTTTTGCAGGAAATTATTAATTTTATATTTTTTTTCAGTTACACTTTGACATGTAGGCTTTATCTCAACCCTGATGAAATCAATAGAACCTTTTTCTATTGACTTCAGTAAGTGTTGTGTTGGGCCCATAATTTACACTTGCACATAATTGTGGGAAAAAAAAATCATATCTGCAGAAATGGAGGCAATTCCTCAAAACTACGCTGACTTCTGCTTGTGAGGTTTTTTTGAAAGGGAGTTCTGTAACTGTCTGTGTTTTTTTCCCTTTTCCTCTGGGGCCATCAGAAACACAGTAATTTTTAGACGTTGTCAGATCGCAATGACATGATGTATAGTTGCCTCCTCGAAAGGAGAGCTTTCTCTAGACTCGAGGAGTTCTGCTCCATCGTTCCTGCTGTGATGTGTCACGAGGACCTTCACCAGGGAGAAGCTGCTTGTTTAGGGTAGATTTTGAGCGCTGTCCAGGGCTTGCTTGGGTTTTCTGTTTGCACTCATCAGCCCACAAAGCGTTTGATTCTTTGTAGCAAATAGCAGTATAATTAGCTCAAGTGTGATCAAAGGTGTAAGGCAAAGGTGGCTCCTGCTTATAACAGAAACAAGCAAGGTTTTGTGCTTTCAACCCTCTCCCCACAAATTCAGTCATGAAACTAAGGATGTTGGTGGTAGGGTTAGTTGGCAGACACCAAATATTTGCAAAAACAAAAGCGAAGCCTCAGTGTGCTGATTTGAATGTTTGCAAGAGAAAAATCCAGTGTATTTCCAATAGATTGTTTACCTCAGCTGAACTGGAAACTGACTGACAACTTGAAGGCATACTTTAGAAAAATATTTGCAGTACTTCTTTATTCTCAAGTAGAACTTTATTTAGAAATACCTTATTTAGAAACACCTACTGCTTTTGAAACTTCAAAATTTATAGATGACCTTTAAATAAAGAGTACAGTATCAGTGCAAGAGACAAATGATTTGATTTCTCCTACATGCTGGAGTAGAAAGAATTATCGTTAGACAAGAGATACCTTCTCTGTGGGATGCCAGTGGGCCTGAAGCTGGAAGGCAGCATTATGACCGTAGCATTAGGACTGATGCTGTTCAGTGTACTGAATTTTCCTTTATGACCTTTATAGTTCAGGAGGAATTCATAGTGAAATGTTTATCCTCTAGGATGGGCTATGAATGGCTTACTTAAAAAAACCCCATCATATTACAAGTTAGGGGAAGGAACTTCAAATGTTCTAAAAAGCATAAAGACGTTTTCTTGTACTGTTGTTTGCCTGCATCAATTCCAACCACGTAAGAAAAACAGCACCACCTTCCTATACAGAGAATAAATAACTCTGTCAGTGTTATGACTTTCTGAAGATTTCTTTTCTTTGCAAATGCTCAGTGTTCGTGAGCATTTAACTGGAATGACTTTCATCATACTTGGTGTCTATAAGATGATTTGTAATTATTTCTGGCAAGCCTCAAGTTACGGCCCTTTTGTGCCTTGGTTGATGCAAATCAAATTCTGCTTCACCATGTGGGGGGTTTTGTGTGTTTTTTTTCATATTGCTCTTTGCCTGTTCACAGCTGTGAAGGATATAACCTTGGAAGTAGTCCAGTGATTGTTTACCTAATGATATGATGTGGTGTTCACCCAGAACATGTAGGTGAAGAAGTTAATGCCTATAGAGTGGTTGGTCTGTGACTTCTGTCTCACTTTTCAAAGGATCAATTAAAATTTGAGCTGTGTTAATTAGGGTGATGAATTTATAATTTTTAGTTATTACTATTTGTCTGGAAATGTCACTCTTCAAAACAAGCTAGGTAGCAATGCAAATCTATTTAAATGTTATTAATAGATGAGGCATCAATTAAAGATGGCTTCTTCCCTAACTAACCTGCAAAAGAAGAGAACCAGGAGAACCTTGCTAGATTGAAAAGTCTGGCCCATGACATCCAGCTCTAACTCTGTCAGGGAATTTAACTGAGTCTGCCAGAGAAAAATATGTAAATCTTGCACTTTTTAGAGTTAAATGTGATTAAGCAGCAACATTTCAAACCAAAATGCTGTGCCAATTTCATCTGCAAATTACATCATGGCAAAATACTGACTTACCATATTTGCCTGTCTGAAATGCCTTTAGTGCATTCACCACTGTTACCTCCCACCCATTTTGGAAAAATACAGGCACCTGAGAGAGAAGAGAATCCTGTGAGTCTACTTACTAGTTCAAGAAAACTGAACAGAGAAGTTTTAGACTGTCTCCTCTTCTACATGCCACAGCTAAGAATAATTTTGGTGCTCCGTTCATGGATAAAACCAGGATGTATTCAGATTCCTGAAAAATTTAAAAAGTGCATTAGTACTTTACAGTAATGGAGAGGACCCTTCGCTGTCATTGGAATGGAGCAAAAGTGTTTAGGGAAGAGACAGAGTACAACAGAACAGGGAAACTCAGTGTGATGAGAGAGACTAAATCCTTGAAGGTCTGTGTAAAATGTGAGCACTGCACTCTGGTAAAGAGGGATCAAAATCTGTTTGAGTAGAGGTAATTGCTCTTCATGCCTGCATGGATGTGCACTCTCCACTCTGTGTTTATCCTGAGGTACTCAGGGACAAGCCTCAGAGTCCTCAGTGCCTTAGTACAGGACCACAGTCTCATGCTGTGATGCATGAGGAAGAGCAGCAGCACAGTAGTGCAGTAGCAAATTATGTTAGCTCTGTCTTGTGTGCTTCATAACACCAGGCATTTGCAATTTTCAGATTCTCTGTTCCAGGCTCTGACTCCCAAATCCCATGAGCACAATGGAGGGAAGTGAAGGGAACCTGCAATGTTGTACAGACATAGAGGAAAGATCCATCACGTTGCAAAACTTAATGCTGTCTGGACTCCCCTTGTGGTGGGGGGAGAGCCCCCTTTTTGGTTGTTTGGCTTGGTTTTTTCCCCCGCCCATAGCTTTGCACGTGTTCAGGCTGGGCAGGGTAGGAAGGGGCACAGTGAGGATCTCTATTACCAAGTTCTGGTGTAAAATCTTCCAGATACAAGAGACCAGAGACATAAGTTCAGGTGATTACTCCAGGCCCTTTTGACTCTTTGGTTCCCAAGTGTATTTTTTTTCAAATTTGGCTGCAAAAATATAAAAGGCCTGGTTAAGCAGTCCCAATTTCAGTACAATTCAGAGCAGGAATTTGGTGGCTTGGGGGTGTTTTTTCTTTTGATTGGTTGTGGGGTTTTTCCACAGACTGCCTTAAAGAACTTTTGGAAAAATTTTTAGTAGCATGTGAGCCAGTTCAGTTAAAACAAACACAAAATGGATAAATGATTTGAACTGTCGAATTGAACTATCTCTGCAAGCTGTCCTGACAGCTTGTCCTTCTAAGTGTTTCAGAGAAGTGTGGTGTCAAATGCAAACTATGCTGTAGTTTGCGGAAGGAAACTGCACTCAGCATTTAAGCATGTTTTTCTTTCCCCCTCCCTTGTTTCTAATGGGAAATTAATTCAGCACAACTTCTTCTGTTTCTTACTGTGCACAGTTAAACTGGTCTGTAGAGGGTATGTATACCAGGCTTCCTGGGGCAGAACTAATCCAATAATTTATGAGCTCAGCAGATGTTTCTGCTTTTCAGGCCAGGTGTAATCTTATGCACCTTTTTTTTTTTTTTTTCTTCTTCCCTGGAGTAAATGCTAACTGGGCTGATGGCCAAGTTTAATTACCTTTTTTCTTTTTTCCTTTTTTCCTTCTTAAATGTGTGTAGTGTCACCGTACATCATACTTCCCATCTTTTAGTAAGAGTATGATGTTGCTTTACCTTTACAATGCATTTACCAAGTTGTATGAATGTGTTTGGCATAACTGGAACAGCTGAACTAGTGGGGTTTGCTCATAGAGAAAGATTTGTGTTGTACATCCTAATGGAAATGCTTTTTTGTTGTGTTCGTATTATTCGCTGCTTACTCCACCAAGGGCTTAATTCATCATTTCTTTACCCTGGTTTTACTCTGAAGTCAGTGTAAAACTGTGGTCGGAACTGGACTGGGAAAGTCAGACATCAGGGCTACAGACACTGAAGGAAATACTTTGAGATGTGCGTGAGTACTTTCTTTGGAGGTCTGCATTCCTCTAAGAGCCATTCGCTCATACCCGTCAGGGTAACATGGCTGCGTAGCTGCTACTTCACTCTACCAGTAGTTTGGCCAGGAGAAAAAGAGTAATGATAGCAAGAAAAGTATTGAACTGTAGGGGGGCAGGAATGAGATCACGGGGATCAGTGTTAGGTCTGGACTGATAAACTGTCTTGTGACTTACCTGGAAGGAGAAAATGGCATACTAGTAAAACTTAGAGAAGACATTAATTTGGGAACAACTGTGCACCAGTGTCAAGCCATACAGAAGTTAGAATATGGGCAAATGATAACAAAGGCTCACAAAACACATAAAATATGAAAATCTTGCCTGTGGGGGGCTAGAATCTCTCCCCCCAGCAATACCCAAGGTAATTGTAAAAATTAAACATTATCGAGATAAACAAGATCTGTCAACTTTACTGACAGAAACAAACTGCCAGTAACAGAAAGAAGTATTTATTTTTTTAGATACTGAATGTGAATTCTTTGCTACAGGACTTCTTCTTGCAAAGCTGTGGTGGTCAAGGGAGGGAGAGAGTTTTCAACCCTGACTATCTTGTCTATGCATGCAGGAACATTTGATATAGTGATAATTACATTAGCCAAACTCTGCCTTTTGGCAATACAGCTTATTTTGCTGGAGAGAGGAAGCATATGCACTCTGCTGGCTAAGGTGTTGCAGATAAAAATATTTCATGGCTGTGATTACACAGTCAGAATTAAACAAACAAATAAAACCTAGTATTGTCATACTGGCAAAATGATTCTGCACAGAACTGGCCTTGGTTGGTTTAGGAAATGAATTTTAGGTAGTTTGAATCACCACAATTTGTAACTAATTTTACATAATGAACTAGCACCCCTAAATTAAAATCTTGGTTGTGCTGGGCTCTGAAGAGAGAGATGCTTTCAGAAGGTGGTTCAGTGTTTTGGTGGTTCTGGATTGCTCTATAGGCGTCTCTGTTTCTAATCAATGTTCAGCCACTTTTCGTTAGGAACTTATAGTTAGGTAGTCTGAAAGTACATACCTATATTTTAAGCCAAAGGTGTGAATATGGTTCATTTTAGTTTGCAGATGTGCTCTCTTAGCAGCGAACTTGCTACTGCAGTGTCAGTTAGCGTGTGCCTGTCAGCTAAGGAAGGATGGCAGCTGCTCGCTTGGGCTAGTGAAGGAGGACTGGGCAAAACTGTAAAAATGTGGGATGATAAATTAACACCCTGATGAATTTATTCTTATCGACAAACCCAGTGCCCATGTTTCCAACGCTTTTAACCATCTGGAATCTTAGCAAATATGTTTTCTAAATGAGAAAGTACAATTTTGTGAGGTTGCTGTTATTACTACAGGTACTCAGGTGTCAGAGCAGCGTGGCTTGATGGTCTTTTATGTGCGAGAAAATTCATTGCCTGCACCAATGTAAATGTGCAGGACATGTGGCATTTTAAAATGTCAGTAAGTTAAGTGGGGTCTGTAAACATTTCTAGGCAGATTTTGATTCCTTGGCTAAGTATATACTTACTGTTTGAACATTCTGAAAGGAAACATCCGTGTGTTTTTATTACATCATGACTTGATTAATTACAGCCAGTTGAACACTAAATTAGAGTACCAAGATACCTAAACACTGGAGAGCTTTTAGGAGAGAGAATTCTGAATACTGACAGAATTAAGTGTTGCATTTTCTGATTAAGATTGCTATGGTGCAGATGCTAACGCTGCCTCTGCTGATTAAAACAAATTGTAAATAACGCTTGTAGAAAATTCTCTGAAAGCCACAATTGCCTTAGTGGTTATTTTCATGGCCATATGTATCCATTTTAAAGGACACTTAAGATGTCTATAGCTGACTCCAAAAAAAGGAAATAGAATAAATCACTGCTTAATCAGTACCTTAATTTCTTCAAAGACAAAAACCTTTGAAGTATTTAAGATGGAAATGCTGAATCTTCCAAAGGATTTCTTTGTTTAAACTAAAATTTTATATAAAGATGAAAAATACTAAGGGTCTCAAGGCACAGTTACGTTGTGGAGAGTCCAAGATCTTTTTACTTGCCTCTCTGAAGCACAAATATAACTATAAAGAGTCTGATCTCTTGGCAGTATCTAGTCTGTCATGCTCACAATATGCATAGGGCTGTCTTTTCATGTGTCATGGATGCATTATTTTTAAAACTAAAAGCACCCCAGTGATGGTGAGCATTCACAACACCTTCAAGCAACTCAACCCACAGTAGCAGCCACACAAGGGAGCCTGGTGCTCTGTGAATTTTTGCAGCTCCCTTTGTTAGTAGCTTCTGGGCTGGCCTCAGCTGCTGCTTTCATGAAAAGTAAATATGCAAATGTGGGTTTTGTCTCACTGATAGGTGCCAAGTGTTATATAAAAAGCATTTCAGAAAAGTAATAACTTTAAGGTGACATTTTTTGAAAGGGAATGAAGATTATATGGGTATGTAGTCCAGAAAATGCTGCATTTACTGCTGGGCAAGAGACAAAGGAGGAGGCTAAAGCAGTTCAGATGTGGTGGCTTCCATTAAAATCTTTACATTCTGCATTATCAGATAATTAATGGTACTGTGCACCTTCCCGTACCAAGTATTATTTGGTGGTAATAATTAGGAAAGGAGTTAAACTGTTCAGTTTCAATGGCAGCATAAAATGAGGCAACTATAAGTTTATTGTGCGAAACTAATAAGCTTTCAGGTGTTAAATTAAACAGCATAACTCTCTGACTGATGGGAATCTTAACTTTTTACTGGTGTATATAAAATAGCGTACAACTTGGTGTGATTTTTCCATATACACCAATTTCAGTATAATTTCAGCAGCTGCAGCCTTGGGAAATGCAGGGGTTAGAGATCGGTGGTGTTATCCTCTCTGGTGCCTCCAAGGCATGACACATTAATGTCAAAATTCAATGATTTGATCATGCCAGTATTGAAAGACCGGGCTGTTAAGAAGCTTGCTTGCTAATGTGTCACAGTCATCATGTACTGGGACAAGGTTCTCAGTCAGTGACAGACTTGCCTATTTTCTGGAGTACTAGTAGCTTATTTAAAAGCTGTGCTTTAATAGCAAGACATTTTTAAATCATGTGTATATATGGTTTTGCTTTTTTGTCTGCTTTGATTCAGCTGTTCCTAATAGAACAATCAGTTTTAAATTTGAGTTGATCAGTGATAACAGCTAATGCCTTAAATGCTTTCCCCCACGAATAACAAAATTGCGACTATATAAATAACTACATTGCTTTGATGCTTAGATGTGGTTGTGTCTTATAATGAACTCATTTTCCAATAAGAAAACCAATTTTAGAAAGCAACAGTTTTACTTATCTTTCTTCAAATGAACTTAATTTCACAGTATTTTAATTATGCAACCACACTTGTTCATTGTTAATTTTATTACAGTAAATATTTCTAAATTTCAAATCTCCAAAATTTCTCAGTTAGCCAGTATTTCAAATGAGCATGTTAACTATATTTTCATGTTTTCTGTTTCTTCGTTATTTTTTTCTGTTTAATTTTTGTTCTCTTTTGTTAGGCATTAGATCTAAAAAATGTCTGCTACGACCAGCTGGATTTTGCCTATCTACCATACACTTTTTTTAGTTATTCTTGTAAAGTTTTGAAACATTCATGCTGTAATGTTGCAAAAGATATATGTGGATGCTTATTTTTTTTCTGCTATGAATTGTATTAATCACAGTTAGTGGAGCAAATTACAGTATGTAAATTGAAGCATATGCTCTTTATTTAGGATCAAAAGCTTAACTTTTAACTTCTATTTTAGGAAGACCTGTTTATGGTGATTTTTGTTTATACAGGTACCCTGTATGAGATATGAGAGCAATGTGTAAGCTAGGAAATAGCCTCAGTTTCTCATTAAGCCCAGTGCTTGAGGTGAAGTAGTTCCATAAAACTTCTAGTGTTGAACTGCAATTCCTAACAGAAGTGATCACCTGCATCTTGTCAGAGTCTAGTAAACAGGCTATGGGATAGATACATGAAGGTATGTCCAGGCTCTGTCACTGACTGCTGCTCAACCAAAAAACCAACAGGCCATAGCTGACTCTCGGTATTGCTTGGCAGAGGTGTGATGGCGGCGTCAAACTAGATACCACTGTCAGGAAAAAGGGCAATACTGCAGGTACAAAAGCACTCTTGTTATACATTATAGCAACAGCAGGACTGAAAGCTGACTTGTTCAGTGCTAATACTGGTGGGATCTCTAACCCTGAGGCTTAGAAACCTTAGGGTAAATGACAGCTAATGTTTTCGTTCTCCAGATGTATCCTCCCATGTATCTCTAGGTGTGTTAAAAGCTGTTAGATGAAGCCTTTGCGTTAGGTGAGGCAGCTTAATGATGTTGCATAAAGCCAAAGAAGTATCAAAGCATTTTTTTTTTGTTTTTTAGAAAAAACACTGATAGATTCAGTAGCTAGTGTTTACAAATGGTAATTTATGTGTCTCATTTGTATTGCAGCATGTTGCTTTAGAATATGGCAGGCCTTTGCCAGGAGGAAGAAATTTCCATTCTCCTGAGGACCGGGACAAGTCCACTTTCTTTTGTGATGGAGAGCTAATTGCCACCAACAGATGGGAGAGAAAATTAAAGCAAAGGTAGTGAATAAAGCTTGGGCCCTGTTTTGCCCCAATTCCTTTTGTTTCATTTGTTTTTTTTGATACAGTGACCAAAAAAAAAAAAAAAAGGTACCTGACTGGTAATATTTAATGCAGTTCTTTGATGGAGAAAAGGTTCTGGTTGCTGTACTGATTGCTGAAGCTTTTCTTCATTCTCTTCACCCTTTACAGCTGCATTACTAAATACCTTTTATCTTGACTGAAAGTTTTATTTAGTTATTCCAAATGAACTTTTTTTACCAAGTCACAGACAAGTAAAAAAAAAAAAATCAATTATATTAATTAGAAGGTAGTTGCTTAGAAAGAAATCAATATCAGTGTCTGTAAATGAGCTGTTGTCCAACTGGCAATGTAATTAGCCTAGTTTTGGAGAAAAAGAAAAAATACAAAATAGAAATAAGTGATACTGAAGAAAAAGAGTTAGGTTTAGGGTAAAGAGAATTGGTTTGAAAGCTGAGCTACTACCCTGCTGTTTTTTCCTATCGTAAACTGTCATAAAAATCTTAATCTTGAGTATAACCACTGACTTGTCATTTAGACTTTTGATCTGTATGGATTTTGAGAATTCATCAATTTTGTAATTAACCTGTTTGTAATTAACCTTTCTTTTCCATGTGCTTCACCTGTTGGGAATACCACCAAGTTATCCAAAACATGTTACTATCAGCCTTTAATATTAGTTTTAGGAAAAAATATTATACTAATTGTGTCAAATTCTTTAGCACTTTTTCAGGCAAAATATCAGTTTAAAAATGAACAAACAAGACTAACATAGAATGATGAAGAGATTTAAAGCAAAGAAAGATAAATTCTTGAGGAGTGTCTTTCCCTTTTCTTTACCATTGTCTCTAGGAAATTGAAGCTGATTTTGACTTTTCTGTGTATATATGATGGACATAATATTTTAACTCCCCCTACACCCCTGACCCTACTCTGAATTCTGTGCCTGCATCAATTGGCTTGGGGAAAACCAAGGGTGATCAGAGCATTAGGGTCTACTTTAACTCAATGAGTAATATTGAAAAAATATATGCAGCCTGCATAGCTTGTCTTGATTATAGTTTTTCTGAAAACAAATGTCTGCTACTGTATTTTATCTGTCTAGTAATTATGCTCCAGTTTAGAGGGTTTTATGCAGTAAAATCTATCAAATACTGTATTCCAGAGGATCAGGGGTAAAATCCTTGCCCTGTTAAAGTTGATGTAGATACTGTGACTTCAGGAATAGATCCTGTGGCTCCCAGTGGAATGAACATGTTTCCTTCAAGAAGTGAAGACCAGACAGCATAATTGCTGTGGGCTGGATTCAACTGGGCAGACTTTTGCAAATCTTCTTTGTTTGGCTTATTACCAGAAGGAAGACCACTGGTATGCTGCCATCTGGCAGTCCAGTAGGTTTTTTTGCCTCTACATCTCTCCATTTTCAATCAAGCGCAAGTCATAAATGTACATCATATAGTACAGCTTTGTACTGGTAATGTCAAGAGAGAGGTTCATTGAAAACCTTAGGCTTGCAGAGACATCAGCAATGGTGGACCTGTTTGCAGGGTTCCATGACTACAGACCTGTAGTTGTTATGTTGCCATGCAGGATAAAATTATAATCTTGCTTTCTTGTTTCTCCTGTAAATTTACAGATGTTATTTTTTTCTCTGCTTTATTTCTGTAGATCTAGAAGGTGCGTTTTATAAAAACAAAGTTTAAAATGAACCTCAGGTAGTCGATGGATTAAGTCTAGAAGTTTTGTTGCATATGTTATGGAATTTGGAATTTGAGAATGGTTATTCATCAGTCCTTGTCAAAGAAGAGTTTTCAGTTTAACATGGAAGAGAAACTTGACCTAAAATCTTGACCTAAGAGTTTTTTTTTTTTTTTTTTTTTTTTTTTTTTTTTAATTAAGCTTGATGCATTGGCAATTGATTTACCTTACTAAGATACCATATTAATGCGGCTCTCAGTGTCATCTCTGAAACATTTAAAAAAAAAAAAAAGTGAATAGTGAAAAAAGAGTTTCCATGGAGTATCAAAAGAGATGCTTAGCATAGCTGCTTAGTTTACCTGATTAGAATAAGGTCTGGACTCCAGCCTCTTTCTTGCTGAGTTTCAGCATGCGGCCAAGTTGCAATAGTGTTCAGATTTCAGTTCAGGACCACAGTATGTGTTTCTAGTGGTTTCTTTCTCTGAAAAATTAATGTTTGCTTTGAGACAAGCAACTAGCCTGTGGTGAACAAAAGTGAAGATGTCTCACAACTGCGGGATTCAGCACTGGAGAAATGAGACTTTGTGCAGGGACCTTAATTTTTGTGAACAACTTTTTGTAGCGTTAGATGTCTTCTCTATCTGCAGCCAATTAGATCCATGTCCACATTTCAATAATTAAATCTCTCTGATTAGTCTTTTAAATCCAGTTTGGGCTGTGTTTCAAAGAACATGGCTCCTTTGCCTGATGTCTGGATATTCAGTTTATCTGGGCTCTGAGTTGGTCATGTAAATTGATTGTCTCTGGTTTGGATCTGCTTTTTGATGGATAAATACATCCTTGCAAATGGACTACAGATCCATGGCTTGAACGCTGCACCATTTATTTGCTTGGTGTTGTTGGTTGTTTTTGTTGTGGGTTTTGTCTTTTGAGGGGAGGTAAAGAGGAAAAACGGGGAAAGCAGCAGAGGGCAAACAGCTTAGGAAGTGGTACTGGGATGTGAAACCTGTATCCTAAGGTGTTAATAGCTATTATGTGGTTCTGCAGCACGCAAGTCAGTAAATGCATTTCTGCTGCCTACACAGAGTAATTACGCTACTGTTTATGATGGATAGTTCAGTTTTTGCCAGTGTGTCCATTATTAATTTCTGTTTTCAGGGATTTGTAATACAGAATGAGTCTGTATTTGGGTAATTTTATTAAAGCAGTTTTCAACAACCTCTTTGGCTGTGCAAGCATGGAAAGAATATTAAATAAAAGGAAAACTCTGAACCCAGGGAACCTAATGTTCTGATATGTGACATTAAGGTATCTGATTGCTAATACATTGTATAATTTCTGTTTTGATGCTTATTGCATGTAAAGTCAATGATTTTTCAGCATCAGTAGCTTCAAAACCAAATGTTTTAACCATTGCAATATTAGCCTGAAAATCACAAGATCTTAAATAATGAGTTCTGACGTTCTTTTTTTCTTTTTTTAAATTTACATTCACTAAGCTCATGCTTTTCTCTTTTTTCTTTTTTCGTTTTTTTTTTTTTCCTTCTTAACCACCATGAGAGCTCAGTATGTATCTTTTTTTATCAATACATGCTGATTTGGTAGGTGAACATACCATGAAGCATCAGTAGCGTTATCTGCTTATTACTGGCACTTAAATTCACAGATTGGCTGCATCTAGATACTGAAAAGGAATGGGAAGGGCAATGCTTTCAGTGGACTGCACAGGAGTCATCTGTAGTGTGTTACTGTAAACTCTGGTATTCCGACAGCATATCAACATCAACGGTGTCCTGTCGAGACTGCTTATTCGCATACCTGCCCCTCCTCTCCCCTCTGCACACTGTAAGAAGATAACTGATACAGAGCATCCTCCAGCCCCATTGCTGCGCGCAGTTTCAAGGACTTGTCAGAAGCCTGACTGTGTTGGATTTAGGAGTTGAGCTTGCTGTTGGCTCTCCAGCTACCTTTGGAAGGGATGTTTGATAATAGAAAGTAGCTGCATAGACCCAGCATTGCAGGATGAGTTTTGTCTCTTAGCTGAAGCATTGAAGTGGTGGCCTAGCCATGCCTGTGAGCTCAGAAGATGTTCAAATGCAGCTCCTGTGCAACTGTCAAAATTTTGGTACTGGTGTCACAGTATTAACAAGGTTATTTAGGATATCAGAAATAGAAGTAAACTAACCAGACAATTGATTTAATGAATAGTTTTTCCAAGATGGTAGCTGGTTAGTGATGTCCTCAGTTCTTGTGTCTGGGCTTAGGCAGAATCCCAGGATATAACGGGTTGAGGGGGGGAGGCAGGGTGACCTGAGAAAATCCTACCAAGATCAGGGGAGAAGTTTTGGCCTTTTACATCTTCATCCATGTTTGTATGTGATATAATCTACGGTGACGAATCTGAATTATTTCATAATCCTCATCAGCATAGTATCTGTGAACTGCCCATAATGACTCCTAAAGACTTTTTTTTATTGTCTAAATGAGCGTAAAATCTGGGAATTTGGCTTTGATTTCAGTATAATGAATTTGAATGAAATTGCCTAATGCAAAGCAAGAAGATTGTGATGAATATGTATGCAGTGCCACTAGCCTTTTTTATTGTGTGGATGCCTGAGGAGGTGAAATGGATGAGCTCCAGACTTCTGGTCTTAGGTGTCGGTTCTTGATGAGGGATGATTGTTAACTTATTTTTGAGGTTTTTAATTGTTTGTTTGGTTTTTTTTTAAAGAATCCTTTAAGACAGCTCCCTAGTGATCTATGAATTTACTAGTATACATCTTAGTAGTATTTTTCTTTCTCCAGATTAAAGGTTTAGTGAATTAAGCCTTCCTGCTTTCTAAACAAAGGAATTTTAAACTTTCTAGTTTTGTTTGTTTTTTTTTTTAAATCTCAAAACTTCCTATTTAAAAAAAAAAAAAAGTCAGCAATGGCACTGATATGTCTGAATTAACTGCCTTCTCCCTCCTCTTACCTCCCACCCCAATATATGAATTATATTTTGAGTTAAGTTAGTTAACTGGTAAGAAAGATATGGAATTATGTTGTGCATTTTACAGTCTTCAGCAGTATTTAGTGTATTTTTGTGGTAGTTATTAGAGCTGATGTGGATTTACATTATTCCATTGCAAGCTATACTTGACAAAAACTTTTTGACCTATTTTTTTAAATATAAATGTGATATTTATATTGTCTAGCGTATTCTGCCATAGAGTTCAACTACATTCTGTAGCTATAAACATTGATTCTGACAATCAAATGCAGCATTTTGGTGGATTTTGTGATTTATTTTAGTTTTTCCCAGCATCTTCAGGTAATTTTTTTTTTAATGCTATTTTTTTTCTCTCTCAAATAGAAAATGAAATAAATAGAACCAAAAGAATTTTTATTTTCAATCGGAAAGTAAACAAGTGTGTGCTGTACTAAATTTTTTTTTTAAAAGAGTACTCAAAGTGTACAGGCTTCTTCCAGAAATTCTCACAGGAAAGAAAAGGTATTTTGGCAGTAGAATAGAGTTCAGCGGGTCTATTGGAAGTCACATGGGGTGACATGGTCACATGGAAGATAGCTGGCACTCTGGAATAGTCAGATTAATTGAATGGTTTTGCTTATGCTATGCAACTATGAAATAACCCATGTCACATTCAAACAGTTGTCATCTGAGCTTCAAAATCAACACTTGAATTTAAATAAAGGGTTTCTTTACGAATATTTTAGTTTCATGTTGTCTGCACGTTCAGTGGGAAGCTGGTGTTTTCAGCTGTTCCTCATAGTCAAAAGGGCTGTGACAGTAGGCTTGGATTCTACAGTTTGCAACTTGTAGGCTGTTCCCTGCACCTATAGAGGGATTCACGAAAGTCAGTGGGAGAAAACTGGGACTGTGTAGAAAACAGCAGTCGTAAAACATTCTGTAAATAGAGGTACTGGAGCCTTAATTTTGTAGAAAGAAGAGGGAAGAGAGAATGTATTCCAACACATGAAGTTTCCTCAAGTTCCACGAACACAGCATAAAACTACAAAAAAAACTCTGCTTATTAAACCCTGGGAGAAATTTATTGCTTATAGAACTCCGGTCTGAATGTCACAGCTGTTACTAATTACAACTAGGAGTAATTACACCACCAAAGATTAATGTAATCATACATTTCAGTGCATACAGGATAATGGAAACACAGTGGATGCATACAGGATGATGAAAGTGTAATGTAATGCACGCATTCTTAGCTGGTTAATAATAATTTTATGCCTTTATGTAATAGTTTACATGTCTACATCATTGTACATGTCTCTAATCTGTAAGTCTTCAAAACATCTGAGGGAAAGAAACTGATTTAACATCCCAGGTCTGCTGCTATCTTTGGATGTTGTCAATGTGTGTTAGTAAAGATTCTTTTATCGGTAACTCCTTTTTCTTTTTTTTTTTCTTCATAATGTATCTCACCTTGGTCTGGATTTGTGTTTTTCAATGAAATTTTACAAAGCAGTAGATCCTAAGAGGTAATAACTGTTACTAGATGATGCTGTGTTTCTATTTTTCACTTTCTAAAGATACTACTGTTAGGTTTTAGCTAGAAGGGATTTAATGTTTTGATGCTGTTTTTTTGGCTTTTTGAAATCACTCGTTTTATTAGTGATTCCACGATGCTTCTAGACCCAGAGTTATGGAACTCTGGTCTGCAGACTGCTGGTACCTGCAAGGCCGTGGTAAATGGTCTGCAAAGGCAAACAGTCCCTAGGGCCTTTTGGCTGAGAGTTTGATGGTGAAAGGGCATATTCGTTTGGGAAGAATCAGAGCTGACAGAGGAAAACATGAAGCAACACTTTTCTCATGATATTGAAGCCAATGTATTTTTATTTTATGTTTCCCATGAGCTAAGAATGTTTGTGCAGTCAGTTCCTCAGATCTGGCAGTGTTTGATAACTTGTTAAGGAATAGTAAATGGGTCACCTTACCATTTCAGCTGGTTTTTAATATGTTTTCTTATTTCTATCTCTGCTGTGGACCTAGCAAATCACTTTCTGAGACTTTTCCATAACTCTTGGCGCGGATGTAACAGCAAACTTTCTTTGGTGCCCAGATTCAGCAGTTTCTTGAAGGTGTTTCACTCTCTTATCTTCTTTTTAGGAGACAGCCTTAATTATGCACAGTAGTCTTTACCTTTTTTCTCTCTTCAGTGCCAGACTTGGTCTTGCAGTTAAATAACCATGAAGCAACAGTATCACTGGAAACTTTATGCAGCTGAATTTTGTTATTTGCTGAACTTGCTGGCTTGGAAAATGCCACTTGACTTTACTTTCCACCTAAGTTTTCTCTGGGAAAGATAGCTTTAATTTCCAGCTCTTACTGTCCTATTTAGATGGCCTTGCAAAGCGTGTTCATCCCCAGCGGGTGGGGAATAGCAGGACAGATGGCACTTCTGCAGCATGTAGCTTAGTTTACGTTGCCTGCCACAGAGGGAAGGGGAGAAGAACATTATGAGTGCCTGCTGCGCTCTTGTGTTGCTGGTGGTGGAGAAGGATGGGAAAGCTCCACGAGCCCACACCAGCAGAACTGGAGGTGCTTCTGTCTGCTGTCGCCTGTCAGGTCCTGGTGCATCTTTTCATCTGTTTTTACTATTACAATTTCAACTCCCTATTTTACTGACATGCTAGCTAGATGAAATAAAATCTTTTTAAGTTCCCACAAAAGCTACAATATAACTATTTCAAGTGTATTGTTTCTGTCTATTTTTGGTGGCAGTTTAGTATGTATGTGAGGTCTTTATTTTTCCCTTCCTACCAATTGACAGGAATAAATATGAAGTCCTCTCTCTTTCTGTATTCTGTTAACCATTGTTGCGCGCTTTCTTACTTTTTATTATTATTATTATTATTATTATTATTATTATTATTATTATTATTATTATTATTATTATTTAAGCTCTGTGATGTTCCATGAACCTCTCACACCTTATAGGAAAAGGATTTGGAGAACTTTTCCATGAGGAAAATGGTATAACCCAGCTGTACTTCCCAGGCTTGTTAATAGATCTGTTTTATTGTCTTCTGTTCCAGTGCCAGAGAATTTTGTCAGGCAATCCATAGTGATTGATTCTATGGAAACAAAACACCATTTCCTCCTGTTTTCAGTCTTGAGTTACATTGTAGCTCTCTCACCAGAGGCACAAAGCAGCCAGTCAGGTTTTTTCCCAGCAACTCCAGAATTCCTGCACTTGTCTACAAACAGCTGTGCAAGATTAACTGAAAATAACTTTCAGTTCTGGTCTTTATGCCTTAAAAAGATGGTTCAGAGACTGATAGAAATGGCCTGTCATCCTTCTGGATTTGATATGGGACAAAAAAAGCCACATCCCAGTCATTGGATTTTCTGTAACTTCATGAGTTTCAGTGTTTTTCTTGATGTAAGATGCTCCAGTGCTACATGGAATTATTTTTTTTTGTGATCCTAACTGCTGGTCACCAGTAACAGAACTTGTGCTTTAGTATTTGATGTATTGTTTACAGTTTACTTTGTCTTATTTTTCCTTGAAGATAACATTTGCGCTTTCAGCTATCAGAAAATGCTGGAGAACATGAATGTTCTTTCCGTTTGCAAACTGCATAGAAAGCCATGGAGTTTTGTCACTAGTAGGACCTGACACAGAAATACTTGGAATGGCAATACATTGCTCTTATTCATACATGCCAAGTATGTTCTGCTAGGTAACAAAAGGAAAAATTAGAGGGATGGCTGCAAGGACTAGCATACTGTCTGTTACACAACTTCTCCCTCAGTCAACTTCGCTGTTGAATTCGTTGTAACTAAGGGTGAAGTAGCCCTCTGTTTGAATGCAGAAAATGGCTCGGTCAGTAGAATGTAGTCTTGAAAAGAAATAAATAAAGTAAAATCTCATTCCCTAGGTATTACAAAATATGGCATTCCAGATTCTTTCATGTCTTCATGGTGTGATGTAAACACCTGATTATACCATTGCTGTGTAAATATGATTTTTGTTTAGCAGTTGGGCAGAGATATGATAAGAGGCTATGGCAAAGAAAAGAGAGTTTGAAAACTGTTTTCTAGGCAGATTGCCACCATCAGGCTATGGCAAAGAAAAGAGAGTTTGAAAACTGTTTTCTACCAGTCATCATTACCCCGTCTGAGTCTGTATGGGGCGTTCTGCTTTACTTTCGCCGTGGAAAGTTTCTGATGCACAGGAAGGGCTGATCTACATAGTTGCAAAGCGTTACGTGGTATTTGCTACCGAAAAGAATAGCTACGATAGTCTGTTATGGGAAATTATATCAAACACAGATGGGATCCTTCGCCTTCCTCTAGGACGGGGCATTTTTGTGTATTGGGAAGTATTCAGACAGCATGGATGCACCGCTCTTCCTAGAAATACTGCTTCTCTTGAGGATCTCTGAAAATGACATTCATTCAGTTTTCTTCCCATCTGCATTCTCCATTAGTTGTCTGCAAGTCTACACGTGCTTCATACTGAACTTTTTCTTCTGTGGGACTGTGTGAAATAAGTCAGATATTTAAAAACAACATGAGAAAGAGGGAGGGACATGAGTAGGGGTTGAAAAAGGCTGCTAGGACAAGTAAGTTGGATGGAGAAGAAGAGGTGATGGAAAGGCATGGTTGAAGTAAGAAACATTCGGGTCAGAGTGGCTTGCTGGGGAGAAGTGAGATCTTGTAAAAGAGTTACTTTGTAATAAAGCACATCCACATTCCAAAATGTGGTCATCCACAAGGCATGTGAGTCCTTGTAGGCCTGACAACGTAAATCCATGCTGAACTCTTCTATCACAACCTAAAAACCAGCCGAGGTGTATTCACCCTTTCACTACAAACAAATTCCAACAGTTAATCTTGTCTTGGAGAAACCACCACAACTCCATCCTCTGGTCCTTAAAAATATGAATGACATCCATCAAGTTATTCATGTGTGTCTGTATAAGACAATTAATTCTGTATTATATGAGTATCATATTGCATAATATGAATGCTAGCAATTTTATTGAAAATGATGACTAATTATTTTCAAATCTTAGGTGAAGATATGCATCTTAAGTGAAGTAGTTTTCAGATTTCTTTCTGTTATCTCCTAATCTCATGCTGCTGCAGCTGAGTGAACATGGGTGATATACTGAAATAGTAACTGAATTTCTTACTCCCTGTTCATTGTGTTTGTGCTTCAGGTAATATTATTTTGGAATCAAAAACCTTAGATATCTTTATTTTGAATTTGTTGCATTAGATCATTAGGAATCACTGAACAGGCAAAATCCAAAGTAGATTTGAATCACTGTAATGAAATCTACTTAGCCATAGCAAGAGCTTATCCGATGAATATCGTGTCTTCATGGAACAAGAGGAGTAATGTGGGTTAGCGTGGGTCAATTTTATCCTAAATAGTTGGAAATATACTGCTGACAGAATATTTGTAAAGCTCACTCCCCCTGAACAAAAAAAAAAAAAGAAAAATCTACAAAGAAACAGTAATAGTAGCAGTATACTGTTTCTAAAGCGGTTTTAATTCTCTGGGAAGATCAGCCACATTATTTGCAGTGCACTGCATGTTCTGATGTATTTTGTGAAGGGTTTAAGCCTTCAGTATTTCTCTCCTTTTTGGTTAAGATCCCTGTTGATTCATTTTCAAATTCTCCATGAGTGAAAGGACAAAAATGTCCTTGATCAAAATGTTTTTCTTCTGATAACCATGCTATCATAATGTAATGCAAAATTAATACTGCATTACTTAGAAAGAAACATTACCACATTTCCTTCATGGAATACTGAAATATTTTGATGTTCTCAGAAGTTTCGTCCTTTGTTTTTTGTACCTGACAATTTTTTTTCTTTTTTTTTTTTTTTTTTTTTTGCAAAATTCGTGCACTTTCCCCAAAGCACTCTGACTGCTAAGCCAGCATTCTTTCACAGAATGTGATCCCATTGAAGACGTTCTTACTGGCTCTGCGTCTTTGGCTGGGTGCAGACAGCTGACCTTTGGGTGAACTTCTTGTCATTTGCTTTCCCTATTTGTTAATGATTTGAGATTTCATGGAGGATTTGTATGGCAGCAGAACAGGAGATGAACAATAATGTATGTCCTCATTAAATCTTCAGTATTTCTTTTTCATTGGACTTCTCTTTGAGTGGAAAGAACTAAGCCGTTATTCAACAGTTACTGGGTTCAGAATTGTTCTTCTTAAGTAACCAAGTGCCTACTGCACTTCTTAATTTGCTTTAGTGAAAGGATTACACAGTGGCATTATTTGGAGTTTAGCATAGTGGCTAGCAAGCATATGTTTGCTTGTTTGGGTTTTTTTTTCTGTTTTCCCTGAAATGGCTTTTTCCACTTTCCAGGTTGATGGAAAGTTGCTTGATTATATGCTCTCCAAACAGCACAGGAATAGCCAGAGATCTTTTTTTATCACTTTTCAGTCCATTACACTAGACTGTAGCTTCTGTTTCCCATCAATAACCCGCTATTTTGTCACTACCTTCCAAATTCCTTATGTAATTTAGTATCAAGGGTTTTTAGAATATTATATGAAGCTTATGGCACTTCTGCTTCTTTCCCTCTTCTGAAGACTTAGTGTATTTTGCTGACTTCTGCAGTGGTTTTTAATTTTGTTTTTCTTTCCCCTTGTTTGTTCTCCTCACTTTCCTGCCCTCCTTTTTTATCCTATAGCAGAGTGTTGTTTTTATTTCTGAGCTTATATTGATGGGCTTCTATTGATCTTGCTTTTTTTATATAAGCATAAATAAATTTATGTACATCACTTATCAGAGGAGTCATTTGTTTGCTGTAAAATCGTTGTTCAGATAATATTATAAAATTACTGAAACTGATATTAAAATGTCTTTTTGTATCAGCCCACACTTTTTAAAGTGAAATTGCAGACACTGGGGAACTTTGAATTCAATTCTGAAGTGACATGTACCTATGCATTTAACATATGGCAGCAGCTTTGCTTTTTCTGGCTGGGGTTCAAACTCTTGAGTCTCCATTCCTGTTTCTTTGCTCATTGAAACTTCCAGTCACTTTGGATGGATCTAAGGAAAGGCTATTAGGAAATAAATGGCAAAATAACGGTTAATGTAATCAAAAGTGTATGAAATGTAGTCTAAATGGGGTAGTTAACTGCTTTCTGGTGCTTTCTGTTTCTGGATCATCAACACTGTTCCAAACGGGATTTTTTTTATTTTTTATGTTGAAAATGTAAAGGTACTTTGCTTTGGGTTTGCTTTTTCCATTGCAAATGAAACACTTATTTTTAAAGTCTTTGCCATTGATATTGTAAGAAATGAATGAAATGTTCCTATTAAATACCTCCTGTGCAATCACTATGCGATGTCCCCTTATAATTAGTAAACAAATGTTAACGGTTTATCACATTCGCATCACTTCTAGGATTATGCTCATGAGTAGCCCTGTTTGCATGTAACTTTTTATGTGATGAGAACAGCATGACAGTTCATAAAAATGTCTTTTGTTTTTATTAAGCTTCATTTTTTCTCTATAGAAAAATGTGCTGTACAAAACACATCCTTTTTTTTTTTTTTTCAGTTCAAATATTTCATTCCCATTTGCAGCAAAGCACTGATCTTAAGATATACCCCATGCTTTTTTCCAAAGCTTCTTCTCTAGGTCTTTCTTGAGTTGTTTTGCATTTGTCTTTCTGTTCCTTAGGCAACACGTTCAAACTGCCTGATGCACATGCTCACCTTTATCCCAATGTCAAATGGGATTGTTCTAAAAAGATCCACTGACAGAGTGAAAAGGAACAAACAAATCCATCAGCTTGCAAAAATGAGGGTTAAAAAGCCTTGAAATGTTAGCATTTAAATTAGAAAGTGTTGATCTCCTGCCAGCCCTCTATTTTCTCTGCTCAATTCTTGTGAACTGGTAGGATATCAAATTAGGCAAGTTAACCTCTTGAAGCTATTAGAGGGAAGCTGTCTTGTCTCCTTCAGTTCCCCGCTGACTCAGGAGAAAGAAGCTGGCAGGTTGAGCTGTGAAGTGCATGTTTTGGGTGGACAGCATCCTCAGATTTATTTTTCTTCCCGCTCTGCTGCAAAGTGAAGAATAAATTTTAAGTACTGATTCTGAAGTAGTACTGAAGTGATTCTTCATGCTCTGTGTATCCTACTGTTAAAAGAATTAGAAGTATCTTAAAGCATTTATAGACAGGATATGCAGAGGAAGGCGATTTGCACACTTGGAGCCTGTTAAACTTGACACTATCACTACTGAAATCACCAGGTACACAAAGAACAGGAGGCTCACTTAAAAATCACGAGATGAGAAACTGTTATTTTTAGTTGCCCGGTAATTTGTGAGCCGTTACAACTTTTAAAGCGTAAAAGATCTTGGCAGCCCTGAGAGCTAGAGGCCCTACTTTAAAAGCTGGGATTGTCATGTAAATGCTTCACTCTGCAGCACACCCTTCAAGAAAGGCACTTAATCTTGTGAGACCCCTGCAGTTATTGGGAGTTGGCAACACTTTGGTTTCTAACCAGGTGGGGAGGAAAAGCATACTTATGCTGGGCTAAGCTTTCTGTCTGTGCAAACAGAGTTTGGTACCTGCTTTTTTGGTACCTGCTTAGAAACAGGTGAAGAAACTAATGGCTACTTTGAACTCCTAGTTTTAAAGACTGTACCCCACCAGCTAAAGAATAATTTCAAGATCTGCACAATGCTGGGATCTAACTCTTTAATGGTCGGGAAAGAAGCACCCGTGTCTTCTGTACAACCAAAACCAGGCATGGTGAGCAGGCACATTGGTAGCATGGTCCAAGGCACTGTGCTGTGTATCTATAGCACGTAGTGCTGACAGGAGATGTGCCACAAATCCATAACGCAATGTGAAGCAGTCTTAGAAAAACATCATACTGCTCTGGAAGTAAACTACCTCCTTCTTCTTCCAGCAGAAGGAATAGCTCAAGATTGTGAGTTTGGTAGATTTATTCCCAAAATAACTCTACTTGTGTAATACCAAGAAACAATGGGCCAAATTTAAATTACTGTTTTCCTTTTTATTCCTCAGTGAAATATACTACTTTGTCTTACAGGATTCTTTAAGCTTTAGGGACCACTGTAGGCATGGCAAAGTCAAACAAAAATGTTTATTTTAGTTATAATTATTTCTGTCTGGTACCAATTAGGAAACCAGAGAGTCTAAACCAGTTTGTAAGTAGCAATAAAGCTACATTTATTGAGCACTTTGGATTGTTATACACTTTAAAATCAATACTTCAAAAGAAATTTTTCAGGGAGAAATCTTTAAGGAGAAAGATAAACTAACAATGAGAACTTAAACTCTGAATGGAATCCAGTTAGCCTACCAAGGTGACCTTTTGGCTTTTTAGAAAAAAATAACCTACCATCTTTTGCTTAATAGTAAAAGCCTACAGTATATTAGCTTACAGTAGTATTTCAGTAGTCTCTATAAAAATCATTAAGAGGAAAAGGTAAGAAGAATTGCATGATGTAGCTGATATTAGTTTGGTATAAGAGAATAAATGAGATGGATGGCTCTATTTTATAATTCTGTAGTTGCTGCTCAGGATGCTGAAAGGGCAAAGCTGCTGTTTCTCAGTGCTGTGTCATAGCTCTTTTTGTTCTGTTCTCTTTCTTTGGCCACCTAATTACCGTTTGTCTGCAGAAGGGAACGGGATGATCTACGATGAGTGCTGTGCCTCTGGCAGATGGGCATTGCTGTCATACTCTTGGGCTTTCATTTGCATGTTTCTTACATCTCTGTATTTGCAGAGAAAGATTCTTAGAATACGTGAAAGTTTCAATTATTTGTTACATAGCAAACTGTCTTAAAGATACATTGAAATGTTGACAAAATGGTCAAATCTTAGTTGTTTTTTTCAAATGAGTTTAGCCACTGTGGTGCATACTAGGATTGTACTTGTGCTGTCTCTTTTAACAGGCACTATATTCCAGTTCACTCTTGCTTCTCAGTTGTGTATGCCTTAACCTGGTTATTGGGAAGAGGCTGGAGCATTCCCATCTGTGTGAAAAAATGCCTGGTGCATACTCATGCTGGATGGTGTGAACTTCTCTGAGTAGTGTTAAGACCAGCATGTACCTCTTTAGAGTGTGTGTAACTCCAGTGCTGTCAATGTACTTGTCCTGTGGACTCTCACAGTGTTAATGCTGTCTGTGGTATGCGCTCTCTGGGGCTGCTCTGAGGAATTCTGATGTCAGCTTGATGCTATCCTGCACACTATCAAAACTTGCACTTATCTCTCTCTCTGTAGCTTTTTTTTTCTTTTTAAAATAAAAAGCTTATTGTTTGCAGCCAATGTTGCTGTAGAAATCCACTGTATATTGAACAGCAAAGGCTGAATCTGCCATGGAAGTGTGTTGAACCTAAATGTTTGATGTGATAAAAACTGCTGATGTGGCTGTAGGAGAATGTTAGCTGAGGAAAGACAGGGATTACTGCACGATCGGTTTGTGATACTTAGATCATACATACGCTTATCTTAGACCTGTTAAGTTACTTATGAAAAATAACCCAGATGTATATTCATGGGTATTAATAATTTCCTTAATGTGATGTTATGAAAAGGATTTCATCAAAGGATGTTAATTAGCACTGCTTCCACAGTCAACAGACCAGGTTTATGTGATTTGCTGAACAAGAGTATTCTTAAGCACATCCCTAAATGGCTTAAACAACTAGATGAACAAGTATAAATACAAGAGGTGTCTTTGAAATAAAAATCAAAAATCTCCCAGATCGGAATGAAATAAAGTAGAACCTACACTTGAATGCTTTTGACTACGCACTCATATGAATAATCAAAACGTGAAGAAGATCAACTTGCAAACCTTGATCGAGAGTGGAATATTTCTGAGGCCGGTGAGCCGAGAAAGGGAAGAGAGCAGGCAGTGAGGACACTTGCGGGCACTCCAAAATGAAGTTCTACGTGGCAGGTTTCTGCTTGGGGGCTGCCAAAATTCCCAGCGCAATGAGCATTTTTTCCTCTCCAACCCACAGCTGTCGCAGTGAAGCGGAGGCTTTCACAACAAAAACTGTCTCTGAACTGAAACAATAAATACTGCTTGTTTTTAGGATGGAAATGGTGTGCAACAGGAGGGGAAGAAAGGATGAAATGAACCTTGACTTTAGACATCAATGTTAAAATTCAATTTAAAGGAAAGTAAACACCTTAACGTTTTGGTGTAATTATGGACTTAGGACAAGTTTATTTTAGGAATTTTTATTTTTTTATATATATTTTATTTATATTTTTATTTTTTGTCTTGAATTCAGTGGTGAGAAGTTTAAGGTCTCTTAATTGTACCCATTTCCTTTTGTTTCTCTTTGCACCCTTTGTTTCTGTTAAGCCTTGTAAATTCATAATCTATTGTGCCTTTACATCTGTCTAAACACAAATGGTGTTTCTGATGTTTTTAGCACCCTGAAAGAATTTGTAAACTCTGACCCCACAGTTGATACTAATGGTTCTGACTGACCATGATTTGTTTTGGGCTGTCTGTCCTTTGAGTGGCTGGTTACAGAAGCGCTGCTGTAGGGGACTGAGACACCGGTTTCAGTTGCAGGATTTAAGAAATAATTGGTTTAAAGATGAATTTTCTTTGAAGTTAGCAATAAAATGGGCTGGCAAGCACAGTGCTTCTATGCTTGTGCCTATAAATAGCACAAATTTTCTTTTTAAGCTTTGATAAAGGCTTGAACCAGTTGAAATGCCTGCTTTCTCATGTTCCAGCCACTAGCAATGAAATGGCTTTAATATTTAAGTAACTGTTTTTATTAGGCTCTGTTAGGCTTTAATAGGTGTTCCTGGAGTGCTGTTGACTTGCTTTTTATTGGTTAGCTGAGAGAAAAAGCTTTTATTCTTTTCCAGCAGGACCCTGAGGGTGTCATTCAACACCCTGGGGCAAGATGCTGAGCCAAACTCAGCAATAGGAGCCAATGGTAGATCTGGATTTGAGGGAAATATGGCAGGTTAGATCTCAGCTGCGCTCTCAATTTGTTAAGTTCCAGTTTTTACACATCCAAAACATAATCATCAGATGCTATTTCCTACTGATTACCTTTGAAATATGTTTATTCACACAGGGTCATTTCTGTTGGTGCTTTGAGCTGGACTAACTTTTGTGTGAAGGATGATTCTGATAATTTATCTTCTTGCCCTACACCAAAAACAACTTTGTCACTTTCAAAGAAATATTTTTAACAAATAACGAACAACAGTAAAATTTGTACCATAAGACTTTAGGTCTTATGTGAAAGTAGGACTTGAAGAGAGACTTACTGTCCTACGATCCTAACGCTGCGAAGCATCATCTTGGCAGGAGTAGACGAAAAGGATTTTCGTGTTAGGCTGGACAAACAAAACAGAAATGTCATTTCCACTAGCGTAATGTTGAGTCCTTTACAATTTATTTGTTGGTAGGTTTGGGAAAGAATAAGAAACTTCTGGCTTCTTTAAAATCAACAACAAAAAAGCAGCAATATTTTTTGCTAGTTGGAGTGTTGAACTATGCATTTTAGATTTGGGCTGATCATTTGAATTCAGGAAAGAATGCATATTTAGACTCTCTCCTAAGCTGTAGGATCCCTATTAGCTACACAAATAGCGTATTCCAATAAGGAATGTTGAAGCATCTTTTGTTCCCAACAAGTGTTACAACTCCAGTCCAAAGAGCTGCGGTGCAACTGGACTTTGGCTAAAGCCTCCCTTTAGGCTCGCAGAGTAAAGTTAGAGCAACAGCCAAGGTGGGTCAGTGCAAAATGGGATTTTGGAGATGTTTATACTTGCTGGAGCCTTATGATGATATGATACCCAGTCCAGGACAATTGTTTGTATGTAAATTATTAGTATTAAACTTTTTTTAGGCAATACTGTTTAGAAGAACTAGGTGTATCCATTGAAAGTTTTTTTTACATAGTAACTAGTTTAGTGAATGCTTGCAGAAACTAGATTTTGGTACAAACGAATTGTTTGTACCATCGAGATGCAATCATATGTAAGCTACCTGCACAAAATACATAAGCTTGATGCATTATTCTATGATCCAAGAAAAATTAATGCAATTTTGGAATTTAAATTTTAGAATTAAAGGTTTTTTCCCTCCAAATTGCGGAGTAATTTTTGGAGTTTTTATTATTTAATGTCTAAAAGCCTAAAGTAGCAAAAAGATTATTGTTCAATGAGGACAAAGTACATGTCTTTAAAACATTTCCTTAAAAATAAAAATAACTGTAAAATACACTTACAGTTAAAAGACTTCTTCCAACACATTTTGCTGAAAATACTAAAGGAAATGTATCATCTTTTACCTAAGAGTTGGCAGAGGAAATACCATCTGAAAAGAGGTGTTGGTTTTTTTCTATAGAAAGCTTTGTGCATATGAATCTAGGTTATAATAAAGTAGCTACAGTATTTGCTGTCAAATTTGTATTCTAGGCTATTAAACAGTTCAGAACTGAAATCTGTATGTGTGTTTTTCTGAGTTTTCACATTTTTTTTTCTGTTATTGCTTTCAGCAGCTACTGTTGTCAACTGGGCACTCATGATATTTTTCTTTTGCACAGAAGTGTTGATGGGTTGTGAACACTGCTTTAGGGTTAATTTTCTGAAGGGATGTTTTGAAGTGTAGTTATTTTTGTAAGTCACTAGTCAGAGTAAAGCAGACAGACTAACAAAATGTGAAATAGTAGGGCTGCTGGGGATGGATTGAAGGCTAAATATAATTACATTGAAACAACAGGATGAATGATGTCAAGGTCAAAATAGAACTCACGTAATTTACAGTCCAATTTGATGCACTTGGCCTTCTGACTGTAGCAGGTCCAGGACGTTAAGCAATGGACATTTACTGGTTAGTATTTTAAATATTACTAAAAAGAGGAGTTTAGTAACAGAATTCATCGTTTAATGTAAAAGTGTAAAAGATGATAGTTTGATATAGAAGCAAAACAATGTGAAGCTCTACTTGCTAAAGATTATATTTATTTATTTATTTATTTATCTATTTATCTATCTATTTATTTATTTATGGGAGGTCCAAAGGCATAGGTGGAAATAGATTGTCCCTTTCAGTAAAAATGTATTTAGGATGAGATCAGGGAAGCAGAATCCTGATTTCTGATGGCAATTTTCCCGAAAACACTTTCTAATCCCCAAGTCGTAAATCGTAATAGCATGGTGGGACATGTCCTTCTAAAGCAAAGCATCTGTGTGTGTGTGTGACTCCTCTAGACCTTCATCAGATTCTGGCTGTTCCATTCCACTCTTAGCTGTTTGCTCAGCAGTGACTGCCTGCCTGTACTTAAGGGATCTCTTTGTAGAGGAGACAGTAGAGAACATGCTGCCTGGATCCATAACCCTCTATCAATCAAACATGTGACAAGAGATGGAGAACACTCGTTTTGCTCATTCAGACATGAGGACAGCTGTTCTCATTGAACCTCTCTTTTGTCCTCCTCACAGAGGTGCATTCTTGTGTCCTGGATGGGGCATTTACTGATAGACAGCCACAAAAACTGAGCCTCATGTGAGCTGCATATCCTCCGTGACTGAATTGGAGAGAAGAGTCTCCAGTAGTGCCTGAGTTGCTACACCTGAGAAGACTTTAGTATCTTTTCTCTCAGAAGTCACCTCACTTTCCTTTCACTAATGTGTATGTATTAGAATGCATCAATTTGTAATGCACATGGGATATTTTATAATGGCTCCTTTTTTTCAGTTTCCTTCCAGGTACCTGCTGACTCTTATAATACTGAAATCAGGCAAATTTTGAAGGCAAAAAGCAGTTTCTTCTGCCCTCAGTATGAGGTAGGATACTGACGGTTTTTAAGATATATCAGTGTTGCAGTGTAAATCAGGGATGCTCACAGTATCGCTAAACTGGCTATGTATATACTGGATGGAGCCTAATTGCATTTGCACAGGTATTTGCTCTTCCTGCTCCAACAGGGGGGTTTGTACACTGCACTGTGGCTGCAGATCCTTGTGTTGAAAGGATGACGTACCTAGCATTTTTTCGCTGTGCCAGCTCCAGCTTTTGGAAAGCCCTTTTCTCTCTGGTCTTTTCCCCCTCTAGTCTGATCCTTTTCTAGCTGTGACAGCAGCACAGAGGGCTGCTGATTCCCAGAAACTAAGTTCATTGATATTTACCACAGTGGATTGACTTTTGCTAAGTTGTGTGAGGAATTCGGGATCACCTCTAATTATCCAAAATACATTTACCTGTGACTATTAACAGTGACCAGTATAAATTACCTACAGATAAATATGAAACGTTTTGCAACTCAGGCCACCATTGCAAACTGTGAGAAATCTGATAGTTTTTATAGATATATATAAAGTAATATATAATCATTGAATTTTATGGATATTTGTGCGTATATATATTTGCATGTATACATTTGTAATTTCGCTTCTGTCTCATTGCAGACTTGCTAGAAAAATTAGCTTTTTCCCAAAAGAAAATGGGTGAAGAAAGTTGGAAAGATTTGTTTGGCTTTCAGCTAGAATAAACATGTCAAGTTAAACATCCTAATCTAGGCAATTTAGTTCAGCTCTGACATTTTTGCCTTAGGCAGTGATTGGAAAATTGTGGTTTATGTCATGGCCAACCAGCTAAGATGCCTAATTTTGATCTTGAAATTTCCACGATCAACATATTTTGCTTTGTTTTGTCCTTGAAATTGAAACCTCTTTACTCTGCCTGGCTTTTAGCTAATTAGTATTTTCCACTCTTCCAAAATGTTTATACTTACCATGAAGTAATGAGGAATTCGCCCTTCTGTAAGGCAAATGTAGTTTATGGTGAACTCTGAGATATTTTTACAAATGCTGCAGGTTTTATTCATGGTTCCTCTTCTTGATTGAAGAACTTTCCTGGAAATCTCTCACGTGTTTTACTAAGCAGTCACAAACTCCTAGGAAAAATAGTGTGCCATTCCTTTATGAGGCACCAGACTTTTCACTGTGAAAGGATGAGAGACAACAGCCATAAATTGAAACAAACCAGGTTCAGATTGGATAAATTTTGTTTTGTTTTGTTTTAAATATATGAGGATGGTGAGGCAGTAGAACAGGTTACTTAGAGAGATTATGCAGTCTCCATCCTTTGAGGGTTTTAAGACTGAGCAACCTGATCCGACCTCATAGCTGACCCTGCTTTGAGCAGGAGTTTGGACTAGAGACTTGCTGAGGGTCCCCCAAGTCTCTTCCAGGGTGATTATTATGACAAGTCACCCAATCGCTCTGACAAACATACAAACCCAGACTTTTTTATATGCAAGGAATATGTATGTATGTTAGGTATGAAACACGTGGTCTGAAAATCAAAATGTCTGAAAACAAAGCTATGCCTGAGATGCTTCAGCAGAATGAGCAGTTGAAATTGTGCCTATTTTAAAAATGCGTTGGCAGGCACTTTCTTCCTGCTACTGCTGTCCGTTCGTGGGAGCTTTTCTGCTTTTTCTTGCCTTAAAGACCAATTGTCTTCATCCTTTCTTGCTTGCTTAATCAGATGTGGAAGCACCTGTCTCAGAATTGGTTGCGATTTGACAGCACATTACAACTTGAAGCTCCATTTTCATTGCATGAATATGTTAAAATATATATTCTGGGATATGCCTGAGAAATTACATTTATGCATTGAAGATGTTTCTTTTTTTTTTTCTATGGATGTCTGTAAAGGCCTGTTCGAGGTACCAAAAAATGCAGGTTTTTAACAGAAGGGAGATTTGACAGTTGCTTGTAGAATGCACTGCAACATTATTGATATAGGACCTACTGAGGTGTGTATTTATATGCACTCTTAAAGACTGTCCTTTAGTCTCATTTAGGGTTACACAAGCTGAATGAGGATGGATTTAAGTGTGTACAGACCACTTATCCTGCTGTGCAATGGCTATATCATACATACAACCATTAAAGGCTTTGGGGCTCCTGTTAGTGTGAATTGGTGGAAGGCAATAAATAGCAAAAGCACAGCCAAGAATTATCTCATGTGTTGAGTGTTATCCTGCAGGGCAGAACTGCTGCTGTCTTTGAGCAGCATTTTTCTTCCCTTGGTTTCTTATTTCTTCTCTCCTTCACCAGGTCTCTGGAGCAGATCTGCTAACCTGCTGCTTCAGGCACAAGGGAGTCCAGAATAAGAGAGAGGCGGCAGCATCACCACTACAGGTATGTATGGTGTGGACACCAGCACGTTGGAGCGTGAGTCTCAGTGTGAGAAAGCTAACAGATTGCATATGTTATTGAGCAGACACCAAAATGTTAAAAGAGGAGGAAAAGGCAACTGTTTCTGGTAAAATGTCATATTACTTTCATAGCTGCACACAATCCCGTAGCATTATAAATGCAGACGGAGACAGTATTTCAAGTTTTCATACTTTGGACACATTTTAATTTCTACACAGGCCAGCTGATAACAAACCAGTACCCTGTTTGCCTCCACTGGTCAACTGTGCAACCAGTAAGGAAAGAATTACCAAACTCAAAGGGGAAGATGAAAGATCTGATTGCCTGATAGGATGATTACAGAACAGGAAAGGAAGCAAAGTGAAACTAAAGAAAGCATCTCTTTATTAGGAAGGATGTGGTCTTACTAGTGTAGAAAGGTTTATTTCTAACTCTCAAAGCTTAGCACTTCTTGGCTTGCTTGGAAAAGAATCCTGCTCTATTCATACAGACCCTTTTTTCCCCCTCTTAACTAGAGCTCTGTTCAATCCTTTGTCTGTTGGTCTGATGACTTTCTATTCCTCAAATTATTTTGCTTTTAAATGTAATTGCTGGCTTACTTCTTTTGAAGTCTGTAAGTTGCACAAAGAAAGTTCAGAGAGATTTCACTGAGCTTTAAATTTCAACTGGCAAGAAAAAACAGCGTAGGCATACCATTTCTTCCCTCATGATAGTGGCATAGGCATAGAGTTTTAAATAAATTGATTTTTACTTTCTTTTTAAACTTTCTTTAAAAAAAAACACAAACCCCCCCCCCCCCCCCCCACAACTATTCCCCACTTAGCTCTAGGATCTTTTGGAAAAATGTAATAATGATGTTAAAACAGACTAAACTTAATCTGCAGCTTTCTCAGCTCTCACTCTTGGCTACAGGCATACAGAGTATTCAGTTAATGAAAACATACATATATATATATATATACACACACACACACATATGTGCTATTTTTTTAAATTTATTTTACTGAAAGGACAGCATCCAAATGAAATTCATGTTGTGAACTGATTTTTCTTTACCTAGCTTATTGTTATTGCTTTTATTTACCAAAGGAAAGAACTAGAATAAATTGCAGTTTACTTATCAGTAACCTTTGTTTAAAGGGCTTCAGGTGGCTGGTGTTATTTTAGGCATTACATGTCTCTGTTTTTTAACATCAAGTTCCTACTAACCCTTTGTTTAGCTGTCCTGATTCTGCTGCTAGTGGGAGAGTTGAGAAATCCTGTTTTAAACTTTCCTGTAGGGAAACCCAGTGCATTTGGTAGTAGAAAAAGGGGGGTGGGGGTGTGCCAAGACAGAGGGAGTCGAGTTTACAGCTCCCACAGAGTTTGTTTGCTGTGCAGGCTTGACAACTTACTAGTCCACTAAAAACAAACAAAAAAGCCTGAAAGCAACATTATTCTCCAGCAGCCAACACAAAACCAAGTATCCAAACAAAAAATGACCAATTGAAAATAACACTGGTGTGACCCAGAGCAGCTGCAGTGATAATGGGAAGGCTCCATGGAGGCTTGCCCTCTGACTTGCACAATTGTCGTGCTGCCCAGGGAGTAATATTGGAGGAAACCTGTCCTTTCTGCCTCAGAAATCTCTTGTTTGACTTTACGCTAGAGGTATTTATTTAGATACATATAATCTCAAACTCAGAGTTCATCCCAAAATAAGAAATCTAGTTTCATGTTGCTGCATGAATACCCCCAAATAGTGCTAGGATTCCCAGGTAGAGCCCTTTGTGTGAGCTATATATACTTTGAGTTATTTATTCTTATGTGAAGTAAACATTTGATTTATATTGGTTTAAGAAAATCCTGCCCCTCCACTCATGCGCATGTATAAGGATATTCTGAATTCTCTGTAATGGCTGAGGAGACTCGGACCCACATGGCTCAGGGTCAGTTGTGTTACTCAAATCCAGTATAGAAAAACCTTGTTAGCCAGCAAAGGGAAATCTGAAGCCTCCACATGCAGTTACACAACAGTTAAATAGTTTTTTAGTTTTGGTTTTTTTCTTTTTTTTTCCTTTTCCCACCCCTGCCCCTCAGGGAGACAGACTGGCACAACTGTTGTGACACAAATTGTTTTGGCCCATCCCCGTGTTGACCCTTTATTCTGGACTCACAGCAGAGTAACTATTCCCAAATGAAAATTTACTTCTGTTTTCCCGGAAAAAAGTACCTTTTCCCAGAACAAAGTTCTCACATGAATGGTTGAGGGTGGGAGGCTGTCCCCTGATTGCTGAACTGTATTGGAAAAGGTGATCTCCAGCATGTATAGGTCCTTTCTTTAGGCTGGTTCTGTAGCAGCCCCTGAGTCCGTGCAGCTATAGTGGATTACTAATGCTGTACATAAGAGCTCCAACCTGTCAGTTTAAGGAATCAGCTTTGAAGAAAGCAGGTGTTCAAAGGTCTGGGAGCTCTATTGAAAACATTAACCATAACACACCATAGATTAATTTAAAATAGTGCAATATCAGTAGTATGGAAAGGAATCATAGAATCATAGAATGTGTTGGGTTGGAAGGGTCATCTAGTCCAACCCCCCTGCAGTAAGCAGGGACATCTTCAACTAGATCAGGTTGCTCAGAGCCTCATCAAGCCTGGCCTTGAATGTCTCCAGGGATGGGGCCTCCACCACCTCTCTGGGCAACCTGGGCCAGTGTCTCACCACCCTCATTGTAAAGAACTTCTTCCTAATGTCTAATCTAAACCCACACTGCCCTAGTTTAAAACCATGGCCCCTTGTCCTATTGCTACATGCCCTTGCAAACAGCCCCTCCCCAGCTTTCCTGTAGCCCCCTTCAGGTACTGGAAGGCCGCTATAAGGTGTCCCCGGAGCCTTCTCTTCTCCTGGCTGAACAGCCCCAACTCTCTCAGCCTGTCTTCATAGGAGAGGTGCCCCAGCCCTTTGATCATCTTTGTGGCCCTCTGCTGGACCTGCTCTAACAGGTTCATGTCCTTCTTGTGCTGAGGACTCCAGAGCTGGACACAGTACTCCAATGTATACATTGGGTTAAACGACTTCATATTCCTGTATTACTAAAAATACACAAGCTATTACTCATATATAGCCATATTTGACATTTTTGCATCTTTGAGCTTGGATGGGATTGATTCTTACATTGCGAAGACCTGAAGGCCTTACTAGTATAGAATTGTATTAACAGAAATAGAGAAAGCAGCTGTATTGACTTTGTCTTCCTGTGTCTGGGAAGAATAGATCCAGTTCTTCAAACTAAAGCTGTTGCCTGTGTTTACCTGCGCATGTCAGATCCTGTGCCTTGTGCTTAGTTGTAGCTTTCAGGGGTGAGAATCGTGCTCTGCTTTCTTGTTTCTCAGTTGTGAGCACTTATCATGAGTCTTTTCTTTCATGACGCTTCTTTTTGCCTTTCTTATGCTAAAAGATTTATTTTTTTAAAGCCTTTAACTTACAAGAACATAATTCATCAACAGCAAGTTATCTTAAGGCCTGATGAAAAGATCTGCAGAAGTCATATAACTGATACATTGCCTCTGCCTTTCTTTATACATGATTATTTTTGGCCTTTAGGGAAGGATCAGCCCTGCTAATCTGCATTTGCAAAGCACCTGTGGGGTCTTAATATGTGTCTGGGACTCCTAAATAATACTACGTCCAGGCTGCTTATGCCAAGCTTCTGCGCCTCGTGGGGGGATTGATGTACAGTGTTTTTGCTTTGGCTGCTTGTGGGAGAAGATTCTTTGTGCTCACGTTTAACTTGTCAGCAGCGATCAGACATCTTGTGGGATCTGAGCCGCACCTTCCATATTTCTGTCACTGTTGTGAATGTAACCACATAGAAGTGTGAAGAAAAAAAAAATCTTGTGGTGTTTGATTAGAGGATAAACTTGATGAAAACTGATTAAAACGCAACCAGTGCTGGGGTTTTGTTGTAGACTTCTGTGAAGTGTCCACAATGTTATTTGGGAAAAAATGCAACACGGAGAGTGTCTGGAAAAAAGAGAAAGCGACAACAAAAAAAAACCCAAAACAAACCACAAAAAGGAAATAAGCTATTAATCCTAGAAAACAGAGAGAAAAGGACACTAAATAGACACTTTCTTCCATGCAGGTTTTTCAAAGTGATTCTTCTTTATGCCCCCTGGTGTAATTTTGGTGCTGGCTGAGGTGACGTTTCTAGCAAACCACTCCACTCTGTGTTTTGTTTTCCTCTTTTTCATCTCTGATTGACAGTCCCACCAAGAAATAACAATGAAAAATTCATGAGGTCAATCCCCAAGTGATTCAGAAAGGACTTTCATGGGATTAGATAGAGGCAGTTAAATTTCCTGGGGCACAAGTGTGTTTTGAGGAAAGGGATAAAAGTGTATTATTCTCTGGATAATCCTGGCTGAAATATAAAGGACCACTTTGGGTGAATAGAGAAAATGTCCCAAAACTATCTTTAACTGGTATAGCATAAAAAGCAGTATTAACAGCGATGCGAGAAATATTTTTGCTTTGGCTCCACATAAGTGAAGAATGCGTCGTCTTTCACTTGTATTGGATCGTAACTTATATTATTGATTCTCTTTAGTGAGAATGGCGATCCAGTAACTAGGACTGAATGAGTCAAATAGTACAGAACTATTAACTAAGTGTTAAGGTGCCTTTTTATTTTATGGCGTTACCTTTAATTCTTATATTTTCCTTAGTTTTCTTCCTCTATAGGGAAAGGTTTTTTGTTTTATTTGGTTTTTAGCTGCTGACAAGAAAATATCAAAATTATATGTATGACTGACATTAATTTGTATTTGTGATCTGAATTGCTAGGAGATGAAAAGCTCTGTGTTCCTATCTGTTGGAAAGCATGCAGAAGTATAGCTACAGAAAAACTAAGCACCATTCACTTCCTTCACACAAGCCACTGTTGTGTGCTGGGAATCAGCCACAGGGACAAGGTAAACACACTTCAAGAAACCAAATAGGTTTTTGTGATGATCTGCTGGTACTTTTAGAGGGACTTTCTGCGGAAGGCGGAGGCAAAGGAAGTTAACTCTTGTTATGACATATACCCAGGGAAAAGCTACTTCATGAGCTCTGGAAATAACCCCACAATACTTCTCATGATGCGTGGGAAACCGGGTCTGTTTTCAGCCTCTTAGGATATTGAGAGAACACCAGCACCAAACCGCGTGTACCTAAGGGGTCTGCCCAGGATCCATGTTGCAGCCCACAGGACAAGGGTGCTGGGTATTGAATCCTCACTATGTCTCTTGGGTTTCACTTGGATTGTGGTGATGAACTAAATTTTGGATGGGTCTTTTATGTCCTTTAGGTTTCAGCAGTCGTGGCATGAGACTTGCCGCAATCTTGCTTACTTTATTCTGCATGCGTCTTACACTGCCCGTTTTCTTTGTTTCTCTGGTTTGTGGTAACTTTATGGCTGCAGTATGATCTTCTGTTGGGGTAAGAGGAAAAGAAATTACATAGTCTGCCTGATCTTGATGGAAATAACATGCTCTGGTGCTTACCAGTGTCATTGCTGTCAGTCAGGTCATCAGCACATGTCACTGTTCTGACTCCTCTTCTATTGTTTCTTCTGGTGCTTTCACACACATGTTCCCATTCATGCTTCATTCAGACTAATCTTAGTGTCTCTGTGCAGATCTTTACATTAATGTTTGTTGCTCGTTGATGCTGTTTTCTGATTTCTGTGATAAAATTACCATTTTCCTCTCAGATGCAGTCAGTGGAAGCAGGCAAATTCTTGATTAGGAGTGATTTAGTTGGAGTGTTAGCTTAAGAAGGCATTTACCTCTCTGGGCTTGGTCCATTTTGTTAGTACTTGTTAGCAAAATTTTATTCGTTATTAGTATCAGTGACTTTGGAGGAACCTTTTTCAAACTCCGTTGGAATGAGTTGGGCAACTGCCACCTCATAGTCCCAGGGGTCTGTTTGCTCCTTTAGCGGTCAGCTTCCGATGGCAGAAATGCTGGAAGAGCGAAGGAGCATTAGTAACTGTGAAGAATCACTTCACTGCTGACAAGTTTTTTCATCTTCCTGCCTTCATTTATCTCAGTGTCATATTTCATTCTTTACAGTGTGGATGAGATCTTTTTAAACAGGAGATTGAATTCAGTTCTTGAGAATCATTGTGTTTGGATAGTTCGTTACTGTGATAGCAGTAAACCCTTCACAAACTGCTCTGCTCAAAGGGAGAATGTAACATTTATATGGAGAAGAAGAATTCATATGGATTTTTTTTTTAAATCTCTAGTTTTACGACAGTTGTTTAAAGTAATTTTGGGCAGTCTAGACATGTTGTGGCAAAGTAATTACTTGAAGGTTAGTGCTTTCTTTGTGTTTTACTTATGTGTACATATAAGTTTTCCTACATGTTTGTTATGGCTGAAATATGTTTTGTGGTTTTTAAAGTTTTGGTTTTATTAAAGAAACAATGTGTCCCTCTGAAAAAAATACAAATATGCTCCTTTCTTCTGATATCTTGGCAGTGCACATTCTCTATCCATCTACTCACTGAGAATCATCCCTGCTCTTCAGTGTGGCTATTTTAGTTTTGCTGAGATTGCCTTATTCCGGTGGATGATTTATAAATAACACAGAACAAGTTTGCAGGGCTTAACCTTTTTTTGGGAAATTTTTGGGTTCTACTGAAAGAAAAAGTTACAAAAGTAACTTCCCTGTTAGCATGGGTGCTTAGTTTAGTTTAGGTCTACAGGCAACGTATACAAAAATGAATCTTTTTATGATTAACTCATGATTCCTTAGTGCTCACAGAATGTTTGGGTAGCCTGTTTCTGTTTTACCCGAACTCATTTTCCACCTTTCAGCTTGCGCTTCAGCTCATTCATTACAGGGAAGAGCTGAATACATTTACCTTTCTTTAAAACGAGAGGAAGCTGAGGGTATGAGCACTTCGATACTTGGAGCATTAACTTAGCTGTTTCACAGGAAGCCCCTGGAGAGGTGTTGGAAGGACTCTGAGCTTGCGAGGTTCCACAGTTGGGTGGTCTGTGAAACAGCCCACCTAGAGCCCGGGTGAAGTATGAAAGGAAAGAATGCAATTACAGCCTAATTAGAAATCCAGATTCTCTTCTGCAAAATGTGAAGTTTCCTTTTCTGCCGCAGAAGTGAAACAGACCTTTCAAGCACTTCAAACCAAACTTACCAGCAAAGAAATGACATAGTCCAAAATAGCCAGTAACCACTGGTTAGATTTTCTGCTTGATTCACATCTGCAGTCTCCAACCAGTCACCTATTGGCAATTCTGATGGGAAAATAGAGCTCAGTTATGACAAATCTCTCCCACAAAACCTCTTTGAGATGGGTATGTTCCAAGAAAAACATTCTTTTTTCCCCCCTTTCTCCTGCCCCCACCCCTCAAATGAGCATATTTTGACTAAAAGACATTTTTTGGAATATCCCTAACACCTATAACTAACGCCTGCTGAGAACTTTTTTGCTGGTTTTGCTGCACTGCTGAGGAGTGAAACAGCGTGCTCTGAGCAACAGGGGAACTGGCTTTTCTAGAGAAGCAGCAGTCACTTATGAACATGATGAATGCCAAATCCATGCTGTGACGCTGACTTGGTGCTTGCTTTGGGTGGCGCCTAAGGAATTTATTAGTTGGTAAAAACAGTTTGCAGAAAGATCAGTTTGCTAAATGGGTCTAGCAGAGGTTTTTCTTCAAATTTATTACACGTTTTAGGATTGTAGGAAAGCATCTCTCTTCAAATGTGTCATTAGATTCCTAGTGGAAATACTTGTCAGATGTTCACAGTCGGATTTCATACTCTATTTAATGTCTACATAAATGTTAACTAAATTTTATTGATTATCTATGTTAATTATATAATCAATAACCTTTTAAAACGTCAATTCCCCAGCTGCACAGTTCTCAGATCATTTAGAAGTTATATTGTCGTTCCATTAATTTGAAAATTTTTCCCTTGACTTAGTCATTTCTCTTGAATCTAAGCAAGGGAAGCAGAAAGCAGCAGCATCACATGGAGCTGTGTGAATCACAAACACCAAGCGATATTTGACCTTGGGGGGTGTCTTTCCTTCCCTTGCAATGTCTCTTTTACTGTCAAAAGATGAATTATCTATGAGACCTGTTAGAACCAAGTTGTGGATAATGAATTTCCAGAGCAGAGAGTGACTCAGTACTTTCCAATGGCTGATATAGGAAAGAGCAAAACAAATGAGAAAGATCTGCTGTAAGGCCCAGTCTCTCAAATCTGAGTCAGCTATGTCTGGCTTGGGCTTCTATTTCAGTATCCTTTTAAAGCATCTGTTCCTCTGCCGAGCACCATCCAGTTAAGGTTGTTGACAGTAATGCAAGCAGATTTTGTGAGCTGGGCCCTCTTAACTAAGCCAAGATGGGGAAAGGTTGCAGACTAAACTGGGACAGGGGTTCCACTTACGTGTGTTTCCTTCCCAGAAGATTTTGCAAGAGATAGTGTGGATGAAAGTAAGTCAAAACATTTTTTATGTAAACATTGGTATTTTGTCACCATGTTTATGGTGGGTATACTCCACATTTGTAACTGACTGTTTTTGAAAAAAAAAAAAAAATTGAACAGTTTAAAATATTTTAAGGTGGTTAATGCACAAAGATGAGGATGTCATCTGAATGCCACTGGGCCAGGTGAGGAACAGAGTAAGCAGCAATCCCGAGCAAATAGTAGAATCATGGGAAGCAGGGCTGTACAGGATTTGCAAGGTCATCTAATCTACTTCCCTGCCCCAGGGCAGGATTAATTTAATCTTGTGGAGTTTCAAACAAAAAGGTATATAAAATGTTCATTTACACTGCCAGGCAGAATTTCAGTTTGCCCAGATTACTCAACTAGCTGTGAATATAGCCTGAGGGAATGGAGGAACCTCTGCTCAGTACTAGTCTGGGATTTGATACCTGCAAACCTAATTCTGTAATCCATCAAGTACTTTTGGTCATTCTTTCTCTATTGTACTGCACACAGCATTATAAAAAGGACTGAGCTACCCACAAGCACCTCTTAGGTCCGCACAGATCTATGGGGCCATACAAAGATCCCAGTTTTCATTAATCGAAAAACAATGTAGCCTCAGTGGCAATGTATGTGACTTACTAAACTCTGCTGATGTGACTACTAAGTTCTGCTGATGTGACTGTGCTGCTTTGTTCTACATGTTACTAGTAGCTCAAGTGTCTTTTTACTGTTCTTTATTATGTGATGCAGGTACGCTCTGTGTAGTATCCGTGAAACTCAGTAGGACAAGGTTTATAAAGGATCTTAGGTCAGCTCATACATATACATACACCTACATGCACAAATACTCGTTCATCTTGTAGGTACCTAAAGCCCACAGATCCTGTATGTGTTACGTGTGTCTCTGCCTACCTGAACATACACATTTACCAGAGTGTTTGTTCCCGCTCTGCTGGAGTTTTGTGTTTTATCCCGATAGGTGTCCCACCTGTGAAATAAAATTCACTTTTTCCAGGCTCACCATGATGACTGTGAGGCACATGGTGATAGGGAGTGTAAAATACCCACAAGTTTGGAAAGTCTATACCAGTGTAAGAGGTGTTTTGGGTCACTTGTCCCTTTCCTTTTATGAAGTTATTACCAATTTAAATCAACCTGATAGAATAATCAAGTCTCGATTGAAAATAACAGGTGAATCTAGCATTGCTGAAAGGGGAGTCTTGAAAATTAAAGTTGTGTATGTGCACAAACTCTTGCACAGTTAACTCGCAGGCATAGTAATACAAACTATGCACAATGGCACTGTCCTGATTCACTGATGTCGTCCTTACTTTTCAACCTCATCACTGGTTTTACATTTTGAAATCTCATAGTCAGCTTTGAGAAGCATTTGATCTTTGTTTTTTCAATGTGTGACACTTTTCCTAAGGCTATGGCCAGGAATACATAAAGGCATCTGCTCATCCGTAACACATCTGAGCGCAGCATGGGGCCTTGCTAGTTAGCACCTGTTAACAAGGACAATGCTCGTTTGCATTTCTAAGGATAAATGTGAAGAGCTGTGTTTGAGTTTTGAGTGGTTTGGGGTGTTGTTTTGTGTTTAAATTCTCTGCACATACTAGCCTGGTTTAGCTTCTTTATGTTGCTTTTTCAGCAAGGAAACTAAAACAATATTGAACTGTCGAGCAGGGTACTTAAACTACCAAGTCCCTTTGACTCCTCTTATTGAAGTCCGCTCAGTTTGACCTGAATCTGAAGCTCTTCTGTACTAATTCAAGTTACTTTTAATGAATACATTTTATTTCTCCTATATTTACTTGTGTTAGCTTCTTGCTATTGAAGTGTGTTTATATATGTGCTATGTCAGACCCTTTTAGAAAGTTTCAGAGATGGCAGTACAGTATTAAACTGTTACCTATAGTATGGCTTAATCGCATTTTTCCCTTTTCTTCTTAATCAGCTGTCACAGGTTCTGCCAGATGGTCAGCTTAGTGTCACCATTCGTCTAGAAATCTGCCTGTGGTGTTCTTTATCCTCTCTTCCTAAATCAGGGTACCCTAATGGAAGAGCTCCTCTTCTGTTTCATATTTATGTAATGGTTGTTCTTTAGAGGTCTTTCATTTTCCAGGATTGCTGTCTGTCTTAAAAACAAACAGAAAAACCCCACCAGTGTTGGTGATGGCCCATTAAGCAATATGGACACCAGTAAATTCAGCATCTGCCAGCAGTTTGCTGCAGTTATTCCGCGTTCTAATCTATCAGAGTTTGCCAGCCTAGCGAATACATTACAGAAACTCTTCCTTACTAGTGCTGAATCCGTTCTCTCAAACTGAGTTTATCTAGGTTCTTGTGTCTTCTCTCCTTGCATCCTTTTTTAAACAGGCATCGTAAGGTACATTAGTAAATGGCTCACTTTACCACTTCCATTCTTAATGAGTACAGGGCAGATCCGTGGGTCCCCTAAAAGCTCAGTGGTGAATTGATTGATTTCAGACCCCTTCAAAAGAGACTGTTTTGTAACTATGTGAACTGAAGCATCTCATTCTGACAAATTCATGTAAGAATAGTGCGGTAAGAGACAGTCTTGGCTTGGTATAGACTGATATTAGCAGTAATATTAGTAGGTTCATTTGAAGTAACTTAGATTCTGATCCTACGTGCAACTCCCTGTGAGAGAACAGATTTTGCAGTGGATGAACAAGGGTTTTATGTTGCAGCTGTAATTAAGGTGGTCCCCTGGGTTTTAAGAAAATATCCATGGATGATGGGTATTGTTTTATTGTTGTTTGGTTTTGGGTTTTTTTTTACAGAAGTCATTACTTATGAGCAACACATTTACATATTCTTTAATATGCCTCCAGTCCCCCCCAACAAAACAAAACAAAAAAAACCAACCCACAACAACAACAAAACACCACCAAAACCTAACAAACAAACTAATATAGAGTTTCAAGATATATTGTAAGCCTACAAAAGCTTAAAAAGGTGTATTGTGGTAGAGATTTTTTGGTTTGTTTTTCTTTAGTGGTTGGTTGTTTTTTTTGTTGTTTTTTTTAGTGTCTAAAACCTGGGGTGATAGTAGCACTTTCATTTTTTAACTATACACCAAAAGCAAATCTTGAAATCAGAGGCAGAATTGCCACTGATTTTGCTAGTTGCCATTCCATTCTAGGAGTTAAAATAACAAGAATAAAGTAGGAAAACCTATAGAGAGCACTGTAGAAATCCTAGCTCTGAGTCAGATGTAAAATATTAAACTTGATATTTTAGTTTTTTAATGAATGAGACTTCAACACTAGTTTATAATAGACAAAGGTTTACTTTTTTTCTATGATCATAATATCTTTATTTCTTATATTGGCACAATTTTGACAGTTTCTTCACTTCAATGATTCCCCCTTAACTCGGTACTGGCAATTCATATCTCACTTGTTCGCTTGCATACTTTTGTGGAAAACAAAGCAAAAAAGCTCCAGGCTAATAGGAGTTTATGGACCTTAACATTAATTAAAAAACAGATCGTAGAAAATATAAAAAGTCCAACTTGGCTGTTTCTCTATAAGATCTCACGGAACTCGAGGCCTGACTCATCATCTTTGAACACTTGGATTTGGTAGTACTGCATCATCCAGAATTTGCAGGGAACCAGAAGATGACGGTTAAGAAAAACAAACAAAACACCATAAACTGTTCATTTAATTTGCACTCCATGTTTAAATTTTAAGATTCACTTTTGTAGTGGTAAAGAAAAGTGGTCAGGAAACTTTTGAGAGAATAGTGGGTCTTGGCAAAAGCAGTACTGCTCCCTCTTTCTAATAGACATTGATCCCAAAAAAGGCTAAAACCAATGTAATCAGTTTGAGGCTATGAGCAGTGTTCTCGCTCCCTTTACAACACTTATTATCAGAGTGGTTATTGCCACTCTGTGGAAATCCTCCAGCAATGTTCAGATTAGCAAAGGAGTTTAATAAGGGTTGAGCTCTCCTTCCTAGGATGAAATGTGTTAGTGGTAGAAATTTTACTGATAGCAAATATTTTGAAAATTTAAATTCATGCAAACACATGGAACAGGTAAAAAAAAGTTATTAAATATTTTTTCATGTGCTGTTCTTTCTCATGTATAGTTTTTCCTGTACAACTGCTGACATCCTTTCACTTTTTTTAAAGTTTTTTATTAAAAGGAGAGCAAATGGAGACTTTTCCCCCTACTGGATTTCTACCCTAAACATTTTGATGTGCAGTTTACTAAGGGTTAAACCACATTAGCTACCCTTTGTGTGAACTTTCAGTGGACTGAGATACAGTCAAGAGGAACAATTAAATTCCTGTAAACTGCAGATTAATTCTCATTGATTGCTCTAGTTTTGAGAGCCCCTAAGGAGTTTTATCCCACGGACAGTTATGTCCATGTATGTCTTCACCTTCTGTGAGAAGTAATTTTGTCCTGTGGATGGAGACAACAGTGATGCTCCTCACCTGCTGCGGCAGTGGCCCCCGTGGCTTCATTTTATTTATATATTTAGCAGAAAAGGTGGGGAGGAAAGGGTTAAGAAATGAGCTTTAAGCAGGCCACACACAAGCTGTAGGCATTCACACCTCCCTGTTAGTCTGATCCAGATAGTGGAGAGCCAGGGAGAGGTATCAGCCTCCTGCCAGGGTTAAACCACAAAATCCTCCCACGCTCTTGTTGACAGGCTTCAAAGGTGTCTGAGACACCCAAGCCAAGAAAACAGAGAGGAGAGACAACCTGCAGACCTGGACTGGACACATTGGAGGGAATTTAAGAAGAAGCTAAGGCTGGGCTTATTTAGATTAAGACCTGTGGAGCAGAATAAGGTGTTTTGGGTGTACTGAGGCAGAGAGTTTTAGTTCGTATTTCTTTATTACGTTCTTTCAGTGGTTCTAACATTGCAAGGTGATAAAAGTAAAGTACCAAAAAACATAACCATCAGCGAAAAAGCAAATCATCTTAATTACTGATACCCCATTCAGCATGATACACATGCAGATTGCTGATAGTGATGGCTGCAGTGTGATTAGTTAGCAAATTGGCTGTCCATATGCTGTTATGTTTGGCTGCGTGCTGGTCACTGAAGGAATGCTACCATGGATGCTCATGTGTCACAGGAAAATATATATGTTTAAGGGACAGTTTTCAGAGTTACAGAAGTTTGTCTTAATAATACATAAGGAGATTTTGAATCCCTCACAGGGTTTGCAACTGTTACTTCCCAGGCAGTTTTAGTTGCAGTTGAAGTAATGACATATGTAAACCAAGGAAAGAAAATAAAGAAATAGGTGAGGGGAAGGTAGGAATTCTTAAAGTAATGGAAAAATTGTCTCCTTTTTTTTTGTGTACAAACTCTATTTTGTTTTATTGCTAGTCATTTTTGTGATGAGCAGTTTTATAAGAAGCTCGTCAGTGCTACATTGTGCTGCAGGAACTGAGATGCTCAGGATATTAGTAAGTAATGAAACACAGTAGAGCCCTGCAGCTGAAATCTTACTGGCTAGGTAAAAAACTGAGCTGGAAATAGCTGTGTGTGTTCAAGTGCTTTTCCTGGACTGGCCAGGTGGTGGTTTGGGGGTTAACACCGGCGTAGTGATCAGATAGGACATGCTGCATAGCTTGTTGCGTATTAATAATGCTTTTGTCCATCAAAGTAGTGTCTGTAGTGGAGAATAATGACTTTGCTGGCCAGTTTGTCCAGATGTTTATCTGAAGAAAGAGCCAACTCTTGTAATTTTTCTGCTACTAAAGCAGAGCATGGACTGGTTCCCTCTGCACCCCTTGGTTTACTCAGTGTTGGGCTGCTTGCAGAATTTTCCATGTGGAAGGAACACAAAGGAAGCAATGTTTTTTTTTTTTTCTTTTTCTAACACCTGCCTTAATAGCCTTTTATGCTTAGGAACCACATATTAAATCAGAAATAAACACTAGCAACAAATCTAACTTTAATATTGTTTTCAATAATACTTCTGCAGAAATCAAGAATAAATACAAATTCTTCCTGAAAGAATATTAAATTACTTTGGAAACTGAATTGCCATTAATGCATAATTGCAGTTGGCTGTGCAATCTGTATGACTGACAGGGCATTTAAAGGGACTCTAAAACTGGTAAGGGCCACATGCACTATTGCATGGATGTAAGAGAGGTGTATAATTACGAAGAGTTACTGTGAACACTGGGTTGGTTGCCTTCTGAGAGGACTTGCAAATATACTTTATGGTAAACATGTGATGTTACTACAATTTTTTTCCAGTAGTTGCTAACAGGATGTACTACAAAATTAAATAATGTTTGAAATATTAAATCTACTATTGTATATGTCCTTCAATACAAATCTTTATACTCCTAGTGTTTGTACTTAAGGTGGTACACATGTTCTCAGTTTCTTTCTAAATTCCTTTGGTTTGATTGTGTGTCAGATGATGAGTTATGCCATTGAAAACTAATTCTTATGCAGGGTTCTTTCAGAAAAGTCCCATAGAAGTTGGGCTTTTGAGTGAAATCATTGTAATAGAGTTGACGTTTAGTAGGAATGTCTTACGAATTTTCAAGTGTTGTTTTCTCCTAGAAGTTTTACATTCTACAGGATAGTTTTGAAGTAATGCATAAAAATCACTTTATTTTTATTATACTGTTTTTTTATTAAGTTTCGATAGCATACAGCGCTCTGGCGTTTTCTACTGAAAAATTAAGAAAACTCAAAATTAACCATGTGTGTGATTGATGGTCTGCTTGTCTTTTGAATTCAATTCAATTTAGTATCTAATGTCTTTCTTGCCTTTTAGTGGAAGTAGCATGTCGCTTTAGCCTTAATTGTAACTAGTAACAGAAAGGAAGGATTCTGTAAATATCTATGCACTTGAGTCCCACTGGAAATTCATTTGTGTAGAACTACTCAGGTAATGTTACTCTATGAAAAATTCAATGGAAGGGAAAACAAATTAACTCCAGTCAGCAATTGTGCCAACAGCTCTCTCTCTTTGCTTTTTTTTTTTGTTTGTTTTTAACCAGCTCATGGTGAACTTAAAAATTGTGGGTATCAAGTTACATGACATCATTTATTAATTTAAATATATTTTTAAAGGAATCTTGTAAATCTTTGTTTTAATGTTATGGACTTTTTAATTTGTTTATACAAATGTTGAAAGTTTAGGCTCAGTTCAACTCAGTTCAGCTGAAAGTGATGAAAGCTGTGGGTCTCTTGTAAGTCATTTTCTTAATGGCCTCTTTTTTTTTTTTTAATATGAAGTACATATCTTTAAATTATTTAAGAATTCAATTTAAAATGGTTTTTTTTTTTTTTAATTTGTGAATTATATACTGTGGCACTGATTGTCTAATCTGGGATGCTATTGATTGTACCCTGATGCTGACAGAACTGTTTTTCTTCCCTTTGTGGTTTTTTCACCTTCAGAACTTGCACAAGGTGACTCTGATTTCCACAACTGTGCTCAGTGGTTTGGAAAATGCATGAATTAAAAATGTCCAAGCAGAGTCTTAAGTTACAATTAAAAAGAAATTTTTTTTTACCCAAAGTTAGTAGATATTCATAAGTAGTCAAACATATAGAAATTGGGTTCCCTGAGGTCTGCAATCTAAAGTTCTGTCTGTACCACAGTTCAGAATCCACAAAGTAGGATCTCTTCTTTTACTACAAAGATACAAAATTAGTATTAAAAAAATCCGATCACATTTCGCTTAGTCTCAGTTGAACCCAGTTTCCCCTTGGCTCCCTCTTCTTATTTTGTCAAAAGCAACAACCTTAATCTGGTTCCTAATTTTATAGTGGGACCTTGTGATTCATGTTACTCACCACCATCCTGAGTTAACAATCACCATGAATTTTCTGGTGTTTAAAAAAAAGCAAGGAAGTAAGCAAATGTTCAAATTTTTTCTTAGCCTGGAAGCAGTCAGAGATACTGTTGCTTGAAAAGTCCTCATTTGGATTTCTTAATACGTTAAAAAAGAGAGGAGTTATTTTTAGCGTTCCCACGTAGCTGCATATTCTTTATTTCCATGATTCCCGCACTGTTAAAGATATTGTTCGAGCAGGTGTTTCACCCGGCAAAATGCCTTATGTCTCTCAGGCCATTTCTGTGCCATCGACACAGTGTCAGCAGCATCTCCTGACTCTAGCTTAGAGTGGCCCCTCCAAAGAGATGGGGGGCCAGGACGTGTTCCTGGACTCGCTGAATATCGCTTCCAGCCCTGGAGGAGCGTGGTGCAGAGCTGGACTTGGCTGGGCTGATGTTGGCTATTCTGAGCTGGCTGGAGATGCTGCTCCTCCAACGCATCCTTGCAGCTCAGCATGGACACAGGAGCTGCTGCCACCACTGTTGCTGTAGGTAACCAACCCTGCTGCCCTATTTGAGAACTTTGTCTTGTATAGGAAGGTTTTGCCACCAGTTTAGCTGTGTGCTTAAACTGTCTTATTAACTGCGTGTCAAGGCATTAATTCGTTCCCAAGGCTGATTGTTTGGGGGGTTTTCCCCCCTATTTTTCCCTCTGTCTTAGATTTTACAGGAACTTGCAATTCAAAGAAATGCCAGGTGTGGTATAATATAGAGTATACATAACTTCTGATGTTTATTTTGAGGCTTATGGCAATTACTAGATGCATAAAAATATATGCACTGTTATTAGCACAGACTGCAAATACACAACTGAAACCCCCTTATCTAGTTGTACTTTTGTGCTTGGGTAGGAATTGGTCCAAATTTAAAAACAACTAGCAAGTAGAAGTAAACAAGAAAATGACACAAACTCCTACAGCCATCTGCTTGGGATACTATATTTGAAATCTATGTGATGGGAACCACCAGCATTTGCTTTTCAGAGTAAAATGCCATAGTAACTCAGTGAATAAATTAGTACTTGGGAATTAGTGAATGAGTTCTGGGGTTTTTTTAATCTTTCTTTTTACCTGTTGTTCTCAAGCAGATTGTGGAGAACTTTGTTTGGTTTGGATTTTATTTATTTATTATTTACAGGTTATTTCACCAAATCACTTCTGGCTGGCAAATCATTTGAGTCCTTTGCTGTGAAAATTTGCTATTCATTTTATGATGGTTTGGGATTCTGTTCCACAATGTGTTTCATATGTATAGGGTGTTCTTTAGTTTGATGCTTTTAAGTGAAAATAATAAAATAATGGAATAAAAAAAGTAACCTCCGGTGCTTAGTTGAAGTCTCTTAAATTTGTGGAGGCATTGTAAGCCACCCACTGGAGATGGCAGGAAAACACCAGTGTTGCACTGCAGTGAGCCCTGACATAGGCCTTATTGGTTATACATGAAACATCAAATGAAAAAAAGGATTACAAGAGTCTTGCACTGACCTGGATGTCTCACTGGTTTGAAACTATTTTTACGCTTTTCCATCCTATACTCAGAGATTGGCTGATAGACAACATTTTACTGACAGCGTGTTTTCAGTGTGTAGGCGGCTGTGTAACTCGCTTTTAATTGTACTCTGATTATGCTGTGCAGAGCTGGCATGCCATTTGTTTTACTGCCTGAGCTGTCATAGAGCTAAATCCCATGTTTGCCTTTCTGAACTAACCAGCAGTAAGATATCCTTTGCTTGGTATCTTCTCTTGCGTAGCTACTCTAGGTTCCAGGCTTTTATCTGGGGTGTAACTGGTAGCGGAGTTTGCATGCAAACTATGAAAATGTTTACGTTTCTGAGGACTGAAAAAACTGCTTAAGAGTAAGCGGCAGAAAAAGAAACTGGTTAATACCTCTACAATGAGTCCTATGCTTTCTAAACAGTGGAGAAATCGGGATCGTCAGCACTCGCACGGATGTTAAGTAACGTGTATGATTCACTGGAAGATCACTATCGGAGGCAAAGCAGGAACTCAGTTGTTGAGCTAGTCTTTTGCTCTGCCCTTTAGATTCACATATTCAGATGGAGCAACCATTGAATCCTTCATCTCTGAAACTCACTCTTGCTTACAAATGTGAAATTTATTTCCTTAAGATGAAACATCATGGTAACATTTTAGAATATTATCCTGTTATATAGAGTCTTAGTGGTCAGTAGTTAACAGTTAGTATGACTGCTTATAAGTATTTAGTCTTACAGTCTTAGTGTATTGTGTGCCATTTTTTTAACAGTGTGGATATTTGATGACATGATCCAGAAATAACATTTATTAAATGTATTTACACTGGTGAGTAGTTTCTCTGGAGAGTAACAGTCGCTAATTTTCCACATAGAACTGCAGTAGCATAACATTATAAGAAATACCTTTGGAGTAAAAGTAATCCTCTTTCTATGTCTGTCTTGATATTATGGAAATTAGCTTGTTCGGAGCTTGCTTTGCATTAGAAAACCCCAAACATTTAGGCTGCTAGAAATGCCCATTATTTGAATATACTATTGATTTACAGTCTCTCAGTAGAATAACATGGATAATGGAGGAAACACAAATACCTGCCTGTGACAAGTTCACGAAGTCATGACAGCGATGGTGAAAGATTTGTCACTAGTATCTGCAAATGTTTCCCTGCCCGCAGGTTCTGTTACCATCACCAGGTGTGGCCAAATACCCTGAAACTGCTTTGTTTTCTCCTCTTTTGCTGTTGGTATCGGTCCTACATGTGAGGAGTATCTGTCAGCAGTAAGTGTGGATCACAAAGGCCTCATTTACTTCTCAAGTCAACTAGATTGCCAGGTCTAACCTACTTGTGACTTTTATTTGATATGTCAGTTGTACATGTTATATTCTCAAAAACTCTTGTGTGATTATGTGTTCTTGAGCGGAGGGTTAGATGAAGATTAGGGAGAACATCAAAGCTGCAGTTAAAATGAAGAAAGAGGAGTTAAAACCAAGTCATTAGGGATCCCTTTGAAGTGTTTACAGATTAAACCCTGTCTCTTTTAAGTGGGATACTTATCTGCCTTTCAATATTTAAATAATAAGACATGACAGGCAGTGCTTTTCTGAAGGATTATTGTATGCCTATGCTGTGTAAGGCATCAGGCCAAAGGCAAGTGACTTCAGTTGCGGAAAAACTGTAGTAATCCTTTAAATTCACTGCTGGAGTATCTTTCTGCCAATGTTAAGCAGACATTTCGAAGGTGAGAAGACCACACAGTAAAGCACTTTCAGATGAGTGTTATAGATGATAATGTGACACTGGCGTTGGCTAGAGTTGGGTATAGCTTTGCATGTGATGTTCATGTTTTAGGATAGATAATAGATCTTCCTGTAAGATGTTTTAATGACATTTTACAAGAAACAAATTTATTATCCCTTGATGAAATTGAAACACTGCCTATTCCTGCTACCTGTGCTCATCCATTTTGGTCTGCCAATCTTAATACAATTGTTAGAACAAGCACAGGAGACCTGGTGGGCTGCAACCATGTAAATGTTAATGCAAACGAAGGTAAACTGAGTCTGAGAGTGCTCTTCCGCATAGAAAGTGACAGCTGGCTTTTCATGTGTGTATCTACATAGTCAGAAAACTGTTAACGCTTCTGCTAATAATTCTACATATTCATAGCCATACCCAGAATTATTATTTTTATAGTGTGAAATAAAAAATAGGTTTTTTGGTTTGGTCTCTGTACAACGTGCTTTTTCCACAGAGAACCTACAGTACAAAAGTTTATGTATGAATCATAGAATAATTTATGTTGGAAGGAACTTCTGCAGGTTGTTTGATCTAGCTTCCTGAGATGAAATATAACCAGAGGGACAAACGGGAGGCAAAGGTGGAATAATCAATATAAATACAAAAAGTGTGCAGTTCTCATCCAGGTCTGAATAAGTCCAATCACTGCCTATGAGTCGGTGGATGCAGTCATCCATGTATTAACAACTAGTGGTGAGTTTTGACAAGTCCTTTGAGGGACAGCTTGGTCAGTAGGTGCACTGATAAATAAATGGCACTGATGGAGAAGGGGAGGGAAGGGCAGGCCTGTTTCTGCTTTCCACTGTAAAAAAAATATTCCTCATTTTATAAAAGTAAATTTACGTTCTATTGAAAGGTTTCTGTGGTTGGTTTTAAAAGCAAGATTCTACCTGTATATGTTGGAATGAGATACACGGTTCTGTCAAGTAATGACATTTATTCATAAAAAATAATCATAATAATGGTTTCGCATAATTGCAACTGCATTTCATGTAAACATGGTACCCCAGACAAATATCTTCTGTGCAGTCTTAGTACAGCATACGTATTCATCCTTTCCCTTGAGAGCTGTTGCCTATAATTTCTATTGAGTCACCTCAGACTGTTGTAAATGGGAGTGTGTTAATGGCTGATAGGAGTTGGTCTGGTAGTAAATAGGATGATAGTAGTAGATTGGCAGTAGATAGGATGTTACCTTAATCTGAGGTGGGGGAACAGGTTTGAAAAATAGGAATTGTAAAGTTAAGCTTCCTGTGTTTGAAAGAATCTTGAATAAGTACATATGCCTGTGGTGGGTACAAATTCGTCCTGGCTGCTTGTCAGCAGAAACTTGATTTCACGAGAATCTCCTTTCCTAAGGATGAAAAACTCTTTTTCCTGATGATGCAAAGACCTAGACGAGACCTCACAGCTGAGATGTTGCTAAGCAGCTGGCATGCTCGTTTGGTTCCAGAAGTCTTTTTCAAGAGGATGAATACTACAAAATGTTTACCTACAGGTACTTTGGGACTCATTGTTTAGTCCCAGGCCTGATAATGTGAGCTCAATATGCGTCTTGCTTTTTGTGTGTCACTTTCCATAAAAAAAAGGCATTCCATACCTTCATTTTCTTCTTTAATTTTTTAGTGCCTTTTAAAGTACAAAAAAAGATATTATTTTTTTTATGGAAGGAAGATATTTCTTTTTAATATGGTGCCATTCAGTCCACATCTGATGCCTTTTTAGCATTTAAAATTTTTGCCATTAGAGCTACAGATCGTTCATCTGCATTGATAATGATAGGAATATCAAACAACGTTTATTAAGGTTGTCGTTGCTGGTACTAAAGGTGTCTAATTGTAGTGCTTTTAGTATGATGAAGACTGGCTACCCCCTTCCAAGCTGCATCACTGTCATTTTCTACAAAGACACCTGTGGAGTTATTGTCAGGTCTTGTTGAAGCAGCCTGCTGGGTTCTGAGAAGCTGAATATTTTCCTTGCTTGACGTTTTGTTCTGATATAAAGAAAAAGAAAAACTAAAAAAAAAAGGTTACATGGCAACATGACTAGCAAATTTGCATTAAATTTCATATGTATCTCTGATAATGCTAGAGCTCTGTAGGAAAAAGATGTTCTTGATTTCCCAAACTTCACAGTCGAGAGCAACAGCCCCCAGGACCTAAAGCAGTGGCTGAAACGTGCGGGCACAGGCTGAGCCGGTCCTGCTGAAGCAGCACCAGCGGTACCAGTCCCACACTGGGAATCACTCCCTAGGGATGCCCCAGCTTTGCTGCGCCTGTGGCAGCCGTTATATACCGTGTGTGTCCGTTTCCGCTTGTGCCGCAGCTCTGAGCCTGTGCGGCTGTAGCCACGGCAGTGGGGCTGGTTTTCTTTTTGGGGGGATATTTCAGTTTTGCTTAGAAGTAATATTTTCAATTTAGCAAATACTCTTTGCTGAAAGGTTCAAGTTAAATTCCAAACAAAACTGCTGTATCATAATGAAATCCCATGTGGTTTACCCTGGCATAACGCTGCGCAACTGCAAAATACTTTCTTTTGTGCAGAAGGTCGTTTTTGGGTAATATGCACATGACACACAATTTTCAAGTCAATGCAGATTTCTACTTGCAGCAATTAAAGGCACAATATTTGCCATCATTCCTGCTAAGAAATACAACCTTAGAAGATTGCTTTTTAATGATTTTTTTTTTTTATTCAAAGATGTATTTGGATCACAAGTTAAACAAAATGATAACTTTGTAACATACCTTTGGAAACTATACCCAGACACAAACTTCTACCTCCTCCCCGTCAAACACAAAGGTGCCATGCAAGAGGTTCTTTTACGTGAGGGAAATAGACACAAAGAAATTACAGAATTCTCACAGATGCTTAAAGAGGAATTGAAAAGCCTCTGCTGTTTTAGAGCCTTATGGTATTGGGTGTCGTATTGTATATTGTGTAAAATGTTTTCCCCTAACGTGGAGATAATTATCAGTATCACATAATATGAAAGCTTATTAATCATTCACGAACCTTGTATTGACTATTTCTAAATGTACCTTAATATATTATCAAGTTGACACAGGCAAAATAATTCTGAAGAAGGCAGTAATTTATGGCGAGAATTCCTATTTTTGTCTGCTGCAGGTTTTAAGACTGCTGTAAGCATTCCTTGCTTAGGGGACAGCTGAATGTCTCTCACGCGGTTTCCTGACCAGTAGCATTTTTCAGTTCTGTTCTTTTTGCCACTTCTCTCCAAAATTGTCAATATGTTAAAGTTTTTTTGTTTGGTTGGTTTGGATTTCTTTTTTTTTTTTTTTTTTTTCCAATGGAAAGCCGGAGAGTGCTTGTGTTTCATTGTGTTTCATTGCTAGGTTAGGTGGATTTGTTTATTGTGTCGGGTGAGAAAAGTCCACTCACCATCTTCCTGCTCAGCAAACCTGGAGAAGGAGCCTGCTGCTCTTGGGACAGGTCGGGGGGGCAATAATAGCTCAGGCTGAGAAGAGAAGGAAATAATTGCTTGATGAGAGTAGCTGTACTGATACAAGAGGGGCACCAGAGTTGGTCTGCCCAAGGTGTTTGGGTGGGAGACCACTTCCTTGGAACAGTTATTAAAAGCTGTGACTGTCGAGTTGGATTTAGCAGTTTCTATTTTCACTTGCTCTGTTTTACTGTTCAGCTCTCTGACAGGATGTAAGTGAGGAATGCTGTCTGTCTGTATTCCAGTTCCCAATCTGTTCAGGATTTAGCTGTTTGGTGAACATACAGTAGACGATATTATTTAAATAGAAAGTTTTCCTCTTTTTGTGCCTTGTGTTACTCTCATTGTTTTGGAACTAACGGAGGATGCCGCTTACCCGTCTGGAGCTTTCTCTTCCAATTATATTTCTAAAAATGAGTTTCACAAACATGTCAAACATATTATATACACAGTAAAACTGGTCCCTCAAATTATAACTCGTACTGCTAAAATATGTGGCTCCCTCTGCTATATTTTGTCTGCCTGCCCTTTTTGTTTCACTTGGCAGATAGAAGGTGGCAAGAGAAGTCTTTAGGATAAATCTTTAGATTGAAGTTGTCAGAGCAGCCTAAGGGAATTCAGGTGTCCAAATCCCTGCCCCAGCCAGAGGCTTTAAAACAGTATTTTATTCCTGCCTATCAGCTCAGCAGCAGTGATGGGGCCAGATTAAGTCTTTCCATTCAATCAGTTTTTGTGGGCTAATGTTTACTAAGTGTTTGACACTGAGCTACTGGCTTTTTTCTCCAGCACCTGCTGTTACACCCCAGGGGTTTCCCTTTCAACCCAAGTGCTCGTCAGGCCCACGCGGGCTTCCCTTTGAGGTCGGGTACATCCCGCCCAGGATGCCATTGTGTGTCTGTAAAGTTATTATTTGCCAAAAATACTATTTTTTTTGTAAGGTTTAATTTTCCACTATTGATTTTTATTGTAATGAGGGATTATAGTACCTTAACAAAAACTGGTAGTGGTTAAAATAAACTAATTTTCATCTTGTTTGTATCACTGAGGATTGTGCCTATAAAGACTTTTATTGACTACAGCATTGTGGATGTCTCATTAAAAACATTCATCATTGCACGCTGGCATCTTTTATTATGTCATAAAAGTGCAATGCTACATAACGTCTGATTTTTCACCCTACTGTGGTATAAAGCTAAATCCTGCTTTCCTTTCAAAAGGTAGCTAGGTAGTTTTATACTAGCAAGATTAGTGATAAATATTACCAATCTCAGTCATATTCCTCAGGGGAAGATGAAACAAAATTCAGTGAGATGGGTTTTGAGGTGGAATTCTTCTTTTTTAATCGTAGTCTCTACCATCCGATAGGTAGTGTAGCAGGAAGTCTGTTAACTGACTTAAAGAAAAAGAGCTGCCTGATTTACATGTAAATTGTATTGTTCAACCATGTTGTGTAATTAGATGGGAAAGCAGAAAAGTCCTTTTATTAGAGATGTCTTTGTAGACAGTAGCCATGAAAGCCACAGTGGTTGATGCTAATTACCATATTTTGTTTAAACTTCCATCTAAATGAAAGGATCATTCAATTCAGAAGCTGCAGCCATACAAAAACCACAAGTGCCGTTGAATTGCTGCTGCCAAGCAGATGGGGCTTTGATCAGAATAAGTTATTTGCAGCTTTATTGTCTGGCTGCCAGGGTGGGGCTTGCATTGAACCACCTCGCTCAGAAGAAGGGGAGGGGGAGAAATGGGTCTTGCTGATCTGAGCTACATTGGTGGGAGAATTTTCCCATTCTTAGATTATTTTTGCAGATGAAAATCCAGGCTTGAAATGAACAGCAGTAAGATTCTTGAATTGGGCTACTCTAACACATCAGCTGGTTTGGGGAGGAATACGTTGGTACGTTTATTTCAGTTTTAGTATGGGACAAGGGGGAACTGAGAATGCTGAGCACAGCTGACTGCATATTTTTCCAAGGTCAACTCTATCTAGAGCATATGAGTTAAAACTTGCACTACTGTACTTTCTTGCTGACATATTTCATACTGTATGGGACAGACAAAAACTTAGCAGCTTCACACATCTGAGATGCTTTCTGTAAAGACAGTGGTGGAAACTGGTCGATTTACAAAGCTTACTTGAGAGAGTAGGATTGGGGTAAGTGAGAAAGAATGCCGCAGAAGGGACAACAGCGTGCGAAAATTTAGTGTTTTTTTGGGGAGTTGTTTATTTCCAGTTATATAGCATTCCTGGGATGGATAGGGGGATCTTTGATGACAGGAATTTACTGATACAAAAACTGATTTCCAACAATGAGTGGAGAAGGTAGGAAACCTTGCTTGGCACTGTGTGGATATGAGGTGGGAAATCTGCAGAGATGGAACATCCTGAAGTATAAAATTAGAAATGACCGCTGTAGAACAGGACTAGCCTGAGCAACACACAGCAAACTTATTTTCTATTTTTAAATTATATTGGTTGTCCTCAGTCTTGTCTTCCAGTGAAAGTGAAAGCCTGAAAGTGAGAATTAATAATTGCTTCTGTGATCTTGTTAGTCAAAAAGGATAGCTTATTTTGACCTGTACCATAACTATCTACATTCAGGCATTGAAGCTTTCCCAAGCATAGAAAGTCTTTCACATGCAAAGACAGAAAAGAGAGGAGTGGGGGGTGGGGGAAAAGCCAAGCCCAAACCTGGTAACTCTGGATTTCTTCAGTCTTGCACTACAAAATACTGTGGCAGAACAGCATAATTTCCAGGCAATTACAGTTGGAAATATTCGGAGGCCACGTCAGAATGATGTTTTTTTTAGTTTTTTTTATGAGATGATAATCCTGTTTGTGTGCATTTTAGTACATGCTGGTGCTCAGTGTTTGGGATTTGGCCTTTACCGTGCAAACAAAGCTTGATAATGGTATACCCCCAAATAACAGTGCATGGCCTTAAATTGGTCTAGATGTTGAGATCTGTGTGATCAGTACAGTTGAAGTGGATTTGATATAAAACTGTAGACTTGCTGAGACTGACTTCCATTTTCATTTAGTTGATACAAAACCAAAATGAAACAAAAAACACCAAAACCTCCCCAAACCTCCAAACACAATCATTTTTTATATGTTTTGTTTTTTTTCTTAAAATCCTTTCTCTTTCTTTTACAGTTTCACTTCTTGTCATCTCTCTGAAAAAAAAGATCTCCATGGTGCTCTATACATGAGTGTTTCAAAAGAAAAATGTTATAACAATCTAGTCTTTGTGTCAGACTATCTTAAAAAAAAGCATGAGAAAGTTTAAAGTCAAAGGGTAGTTCTTAGCACGTAGAAATTTTAATCACATTTTATAAGTCAAGCTTTGTTTTAGAAGCGCGGCAACACAGATGTCTTTGTTCTAAGTGAATTGAGTGCTCCTCCTAAAATAAATAAATATGAAAACTATTTTTGTAGTAAAAAAGAAACCCAGATTTGAGATGCTGTGTCAAATCAAGCAGATTTTGGATGCAAATTCCTAAGCTTGTTTCAGAATTTTTACCCCCCACCTTGTCTCCCAAATAAAACGATAGTAGAGAATATGTTTCAGTAGCTTACGCAGTAGAATCTTATCATTAACTTCAGCGATCTGCTTCTCTAAGTGTAGCGAACACAGAGTTAAAGGAATTTAAAAGGATGTCCCGCTGCCACAGCGGTATGGTAACACCTGAATGGTAACACCTGAATGAGATGCCAGCAAATCTCCAGCTCTTCTGCAGAGGTGACATGCCATAACTATACACTTATGAGTAAGGCATTCAAATATGTGTTCCAAGATTGTATTAATCTGATTTTCTGAAAGATCTTAGAGGAATTGGAAATGTCCCAGGGCATAATTTTTGGAAAGTCTGTTAAACAGTAGGCCAGGCTTTCTTCCCTGCCCGCCCCCTGCCATGAGTGGTGGCAGATAAGCAAAATCTTTTTGTCATATATTTGGCAGCAATATCACTTAAAAAAAAAGGACAGGGGCCGGGGGGGGGGGGGGGGGGGGGGGGGGGGGGGGGGCGGAGTCCTTTAAAACCTGCTTTCTATAAGTTTTGGCTTTTCTCCAGGTACAGAAGGCATCAGTGGTGGTGGAGAGAGAAGGCATTGGTGGCAGAGAACAGAGACTTTGGGGGTTTTGGTTGTTTTTTTTTCATTATGATGGGAGAGTTTTGATTTCACTCAGCTGTAGAATTTGGTCTAATGAGAAGGTATGGGTAAAAGGCTCATGTTTTGATCCTACACAGCTCAAATTCAGTGTGCTGAAGGCATAACGAAAGAATTTTGTTGTCTCACTTTCGAGAAACTTATGGTGGGGTACATGGGTAAGCAGAGTCTGGTGTCTGCTGAATGCTCCTGCTTAGGGTTGGGCAGTAGCACACATTTGAATCAGTTGGAGAGCTGAGCCTGCTGCTTCTTGCTCTGTCACTGCCTCATACCAGTGAAATAACTGGTGTAGACTGGGGTATATGCAAACAATCATGCCTGTTAGCTCTTGAGGATCTCACCACAATGTCAGAGAGCATTGTGTTGATCGGTAAAAACTTTTTGTTGGTAAAATGTTCAGGTCAGTCCTCAAACTGAATTTGCAGGTTACATGTTACTGCATAATTGAAGTACTTTTTGCTATTGAAATAATCATTGACACACATAGTAAGATGCAGTTCTGAACTTTTCAAAAATTACATCAAAAAAATTTTAATGTTGAACTTGTTGAGGTAAAGAATAATATGTCTCCATATACTTTATTGTTGAAAGGCCTGTGCAGATGGCTAGTCCTTCCACTGATTTGTGAGAGAAGCTAAGGGCAGATGTTGCAATTTGTTATCTTGACAGTACAATGATTGCTGCAGTCTAATTTGCAGTTTTAGGAATTAATGGTGAAGTGATAAGAGGTGATAAAGATAATAATTCGGGTAAAGTAACAAGGACCAGGACAGAGTTGTGTCACTTACTTTGATGCAAATATGGTATTTCTTCAGTATTGCTCTGGTAGTTCAAATGAGGTGAAACAAATGCAGAAAATCTGGGAAAGCATGTTTATAAACAAGAGTATTTACCATACATGTCCATTTATCACCAAATTATGCTAGAGACCAATCTATCTTTCTTTGCTGGTTTATATCTTTGTATTTGGATATTTTTACAAGAATAATACTAAAAAAAGTTAGCTAAACAGCATTATACTTATGTAGGTTGTTTTCTTTTTGCTTTCTTTTTTGAAACTTCAAGGTATTTCATGACTCGTTATCATAATGACCTTTTGATTAATAAGTTTCTGTTTTTATTAGTGGTTACTTAAAAAATATAATGTGACAGCTTTGTGGCTGCTGTAGTGATGGTTTGAAAATAAGAAATTAAGCCTTTTTTTAACCAGGAAGGAGTAAAAAGAAAACCAAATTCCTGATCATGTGTAAATAATCTAAAACTGGCAGCAATTCGGACAAGAACTTCCTAAATTGTTAAGCGTGGATTACTGCCATTTGGCATGTTTTTCTGAGTTGTGCAGTGTCATGTAATACAGTAGCTGGATGATTTTACCATATTTTGGGAGTCTATGTAAGCACTTGAAAGCTTTCATGTAGTGACTTCAGTCATTTCAGCCTCTCAGGAAATAGTTCTATTTTTGAGTATTTGAGTTTAATCGGTGTCTGTGAAAAGCATTAAGGATTACTAAAGCAAAAAACTCTCTGGGTTATGATTTCTGTTTCTTAGTATCTGCAAAGCAGTTGGTGCATTTTGGGACATTTTCTAATTTATTTGGAGAAATGAGTGTTCTATAGGTTGAGGATGAAATTACAGTGTATTCGTGCTGTTGTACGGAGCTCCTATCTATAGCCTCCTAATTGAGGCTCAGGGGATTCCTATATAGCTTAAAAGTAAGACATAGGTACCCCCAGCAGGTGATTTATAACATAAGTATAGTTACAACTCTAATGGACTCTGCCCATGTCCATGTAGGAGATTCGCTATGCGTGTCTCTGTACGCGGTTGTGAGGAGAGGTTAAGTGCCTGAAGCAAGCGCTGTGACTGTCCCCCTTGGTGTCTGGTGGGGATGATGATACAGGAGCACACAGACCCAGCCCCACACTGTAAATTCACAGCGTGGCCTATCATGCGCTCTCTTCCATGGGCGAGCGCTCAGTAAAAGGACGGGAGCGTGGACTGTTCTGGGTTTTGAACACACTCGAACATTGTGAATTCTGGACTTTCAGCCACAGCTGGGCAGTTAACGCTTCTTCAGACTTCCAGAGCTTCTGATGACCTCATTTTGTAAACATACTAGTTAACGCCTCTGAATCACGACAATCTGAAAACCTGTTGGTGTGGAAAGGTTGCTCCATACAAGATTTTAATCTCAATGACCTGCTTTAATGTAGATTTTGTTTATTCAATGACTGTCGGTTTCCCCATGTGTAGTGAGTTATGATTTACTTCTGTTTTCTGCAGAGCAGAATTTTCATTAAATAATCTTTAAAGAACAATGCAAACAAACATTCCTCATATTCATAGCCACTCATTTCAAAATGAGCCTACTTATGAAACAAGTCTAGGTGTAATGAAGGAAATAGTTTTAAAAATAGCTGGCCTGACAATAATAGGTATGAAAACTTTCACCAACACTTGAAAATTTTACAGGAGAAACTTGAGTAAGGCATCAGCATTTAATCTGGATGTACGGTTGTGTGATAGATGTGTGAAAATTCATGTTAATCTCATTTTTTATACATAAGAAATAAAACTTAAAGTAACAGATCCTAATCGAAGAAGAAGGTTTTCCTTCATATTACAAAAATTAGTCTATTTCAGAGTAGGTTCACTGTAACACTGAACAGTTTTAGTAAATTGTTCTTTTTTACTCTGCTTGTAAGAAAATCTACGTGGTGAATTGCTGTTAAAGAATTGTAGTTAACTCATACATTGAGAATTACTTTCTTCTTGAGAGCACCTAATTGCACATTTAACCAATTTCAGGACAATTTCCTTATTTAGAGCAGAACTTTACTTTTGCAGAAGAGGCCTGGAGGGACAGACAGCAAAGGAAACGGGGAGAGCTTCCTCTGGGTTGTTTTGCTAAGATGGTTTTTCCCTTACAAGACTTTCTCCTCTCTGTTGGCTCAAGGTCAGCCACTGACTTTCCTGGCTTGCTTGAAGCACAGCAGTAATGAGAACACACTTCTGGAAATGTCTTTGTTGTCTGTTGCCCTTGGAACTAGTCCTTAAAAAGGGGTTTGTCCTTAAAAGTGTGGAGAAGCCTTAGCTAAATTACTTTCCATTAGATTCCTAGTTTGTAGGATGGGAGACTGCATACATTACTTACGGTCCGGTCCCTGAAGGTTTCTTCTTCCTCTCTGCCCTCCCTTGCTGCCCTTGCGGAGGTATTTGGCTGGAGCCAGAGCTGGGGTGGTGCTGGCTGAAGAGGGGGAGAGCCAGCCTCAACTGCACAGCTATTAAAGCTGCTCTTCGTTATTCGCCAACCCTAATTCCACTGGAGTTTTACATTAATTAACACTTTGGTACATTGTCTTGAAGATTAGTTAATCCTGTCATTGTTTTAGTGCTGCTTAGTAATACAATCCCTATTAATCCCTATGCTTTTTAAGAAATGAACAATAACAGTATTTCGCAAGCATCTTCCCTGAGCTACAGCTTCAGGGCAAGACAGTACTATATGTAGCTACCTGCAGTTCCACTAGCTGTAAAAAGTCCACCATTTAATTTGGAATGACTTAAGGAGCCCTAGGAATACATTTGAGTTATAGTCAGCTTCATAACATATTTCAGGTACCTGGACTGAAACTTGATTTTTTTTAAAAATTTAATTTAATTTAATTTATTTCAAATTTCCATAGTCCTTAAGCAATGCTACTTCAAATTGCAAGTGCTGTTGTCAGCAGCATGAATTAATGTTATTAATCAGTCTTCCTTCCTCCAGATAGTAATTTTCTATAGCCTGCATTTTGCTAGGTTGTAATGAAAATAAAGTTGATGCCTTATTTGGCTAAATGATGGTTGAGATTTTTTTATGTGTATGGTTTGGCTATTTTTCTGTTTCTTGTGGCTCAGATTGGTTATAATGGGTCCTACACTTAATGTTTTTTAATTATTTGCCATCAACATTTTCAGCTACATGTCTCATGGTCTCAATGTTATATAATTAAATCAAATCTTAATAATAAATAGGATCTTAAAATTATTTAATTCAATTTTTAATAGATACATTTAGCATCTTCATTTTAGTAATCTCATAAGGAGATTGTCTTACTAAGGAATCAAAAATGTTTCGGTTACCTTGTTGGTAAAAGTCTGTGGATTTGAATTGGGCTTTTTCTTAGCTGGAATTTTTTAAGGGTGTCATTTTTTGTTCTTAGGATAATATTATTTATTTTTTTTTAATGAGGAGGAATATCAGCACTTCTTTTGTGTAGTGAACAAACTTTTTTGCTGCAGTGAAAATCTGTAAATATATATAGTTGAAGTAACATTTTGAAATGTCGGTTGAATTGTATTTTATTTTTTCAATTAACTGGATCCACTGAGGAAAAAAGCTGAGAACCTTCTCAAAAGTTCCTTATTCAAAGTCGAGTATAACTACCTAGCAGTCCAGAGAGAAACGCATTCACATGGAACCATGTCTCAATAGCAAGATTTCAAATGTTTCAAAAGCAAACAAGCAGTTATTTAAATAATAAAACAAACACCTGCTCCTTAAAAGCCAAAAGCATAAAAATCGAACACCCCCCCTGCAAAAACCCAAATCCAGAAGCATACTCTGGAAGAAAATGAGTTAGTGCCTTAGGAGTTTGCTGAAGTGAAAGATGATTCTAAACTCACCAGTTGAACAACATAGTCACAGTTATAGTGTTTGCTTTAAATAAATGTTCTTTGGCGAGTGCCTCCTTTACTGAACATGCTTTTTGTTGTTTTGAGTTTTTCTGTAGCATCCTCCTCCTTTCATCATCTAGATTTTGAATCCATTTTTGACAAAGTGTGATTTATGTTTGTTTAAAAAAAAAAAAAGAAAATAAAAAAGCTTTATGCATCTTGTATGTGGGACATTTTTTTTTAACCTAAGAAAATTGTGAAGGATCTTGTCAAAGTTGATTTCTTTGTGTTGATCTAAAGAACTCGAGTTAAAAGCTTTTTGAAGTGTGTAGCAACTGCAGCAGCAATTTATATGGATGGGGGATCAGAGCTATATAATAAATAGCTAGCTGCATATATATAACTTCTAAAAGCCTGCTATCTTGTCCATTAAATAACTTCTTTTTTAATTAAAAAAAGCCTCTAATTAACCATGTGGTGATATTGTGGTATGATTAAGGGAAGTTTAATTTGAACTAGAATTCATTTATTTGCCAACCTGAACACAGTTTGGCAACATACTATTTAACTCCATCTCTGAATCGCGCTTTCTGCATTGTAGTAATGTTATTACAGTTTAATGATAGAGCTGCTGACTTGCAGTTTCACTAGCATGCAATTACAAAGCTTCTTGAGCAGCCTGTTCTCATCCCCAGCTCTGCTGTTGGAGACTTCCGTGGATGACTGCCCCAGAGGTGGCTGATGCTCTGCGGTCACGGTGGACTCCAGCATCCCACCGCAAAATATTTTGGGGAGAGAGACCCACGTTCCTGCATTATTTCTGGAGGGAAGGATCGAATATCCCACCCCTGCTCTGTTGTACAAGGTTTTAACAGGGAACCCTGAAGTTCTGAAACTAACAGACCACAGTGAAACCTTCCTCCACACCCTCCACCATTGTCTCCTGTGACTGTGTGCTCAGGCTTTGCTTTGCTTTCCTTCTACATAGCTTCGGGAAAGGGTATCCCTGACGGATCCATGAATAGGTTGGTGATGAATGCAGTTTCATGCTCCTCTGACCTGCCTCACCGGGCTCTCTCGAGTACCAGCCACCCTACAAGGTACTTGTAGTGAGGATGGCAGGGTTGGGTTTCCTTCCTACTTCGCTTTCCCTGGGCCAGTGGAAGGGAGGTGCTGCACTGACTTACTAAAGCCCACTGGAGGTTAGTGTCTTATGGGAATTAAATGTCCAGTTGTGCCTGCTCCTGTTGGAGCAGGAGCTCCAGGCAGCTCATGCCCAGCCAGTACCAAAAATACTGAGGATGTGCTGCTAGGACAATCCCTCAGACTGTCTCTGATGTCTAATGATATGCTGCTGAATGTGATTATCTCAAGTCATATTGAAACATGAGCTCATCCTGTGATAAAGCACCTATGTAGCAGACCTCTCAGCACCATCTGAAGTTTAGAAGTCACAGAAATTTGCTAATTCTGTTTTGGGATTGGACTGATTGCTGCAGGATGAGAGAGGGAACAAAATTCATTTGGACCCTCCTTCCCAGAGGGTTTAATGCTAAACTTTAGTTTCCAAATCCATGATTGAAATAGTTGTCTTTAATGCTCTCTTCATGTGAAAAATCTATGGCAAAAGTAGTTAAGCATCTGATCTCCAGTAACATACAGGATATAGAATTTTGATTTGGCTCATGATAATGGTATTTTATCTACTGTGTGAAAACAAGGAGAGGTAACAAGGTGGGAATCTCTCCTTCCCTTTTTCTGAATAAAGAGGATGGTTTTTCCATATGTGTTTCATACTAAATGTTTTAGGTCCCATGTCTCCTCTCATCAAATGTTCAGTCTCACTTTTTTTGTGCATCTGAAATAGACTGGGTCTTTCATTTTTAAGGAATGCAACTGACTGTACAGAAGGAGTAAGAAAATGTCTTTCTGGCAAAAATGTCCTAAAATTTGGGCTTAAACCATAGAAGTGCAGTTTTATATAGCTGTATATATATATTCAGGTATCCTCAGTTAGGTATATGTGTGTATACGATATGGTGGGTGTAAGAGATGAACGTGGCCTTGCTGGCAGAGAAGGCTGTGTCGGATGCTGGCAGGACGGGGCAGGACCTGGCAGGCCAGGTAAGTCAGCACCATCTCCGGCACTGAATTGTAACTTGTCCTATTCAGAGCAAAACTCAGCAATGAAAGTTTGGGAGCGTATTAGCATTTTTGGTGCTGAGTTTTTTTCTAAATGGTACTTCACAGGCTTGTAATAAAACAGAAAGGGAGCCTGTAAGTGGTATCAATTATCCCCAAATATGTTGCAGTGTGAGTGAGTTTGCTTTTTTGGAAGGCAATTTTGATGAGTTTTAGTATTCTGCCTGTCTTCAAGACAGGTTTTATTGTTCTGGCAAACTACCGGCGTGTCTGACTGCTTGAATATGCTTTTATTATCAGTTAACTTTCTGAACTCAAGCACTGAACAACATGAGATTGCTCTTACGTTTTCTTTCTTGGCCAAATTGTTCTTCTGTCATATGACAGAATTGGGAAGAAGTTACTGTTCAAACATACCCATTTTTCTTGAGAGAACAATCTGCAAATGTAGATATTAAATGTTCCATCTCATGACATGTATATAGAATGTGTAAGTTATTTTATAATATATTTTGGAGTATACCCTGAGGATATAGTTTATTAATAGAGCTAAACAATGACTAATTTGTTTACATTAAAGATGTCTTTTGATAGGTTTCTGATTAAAAGAAAGGAAAAAAAAGCTTTCTGTAAAAAAAGTGAAACAAGCTGAAATGTATGCAGTTCAGCATTAGGAAAGCCATAATACCATGCAATTATTATTTTAGATACAAACCAGTTAATCTTTCAAAGGAAAGGAGTTCTTGCCATATCTGATTTCATGTACTGTCTGCACTTCCTGGTGTCTCCATGTGAGGTGCATGACAGCACTTCTTCCAAACAAGCAGTTCTCCTGCTGAAATGTTTGGAGCATGGCATCCAGGACGAAATCAATTAGAGAGGAATAGCTCATAGGTAGGAAAGTTGCAGACAATGTGTTGACCCAATTAACTGGGGGGGAAATAAAAAATACAAAAAAAAAAGAAAATTAGAGTTTATGAAGTCCTTGTTTAACTTCCAGCACAGAAAAATGTTAATTTTTCCTCTCTCGTTCTCCACAGTTTCCATTAAATGCCCTTTCCTCACAGTGAATTAAAGGAAACTCAAGCTGGTAACTAGTTTGTAGGATGGTGTTTGTAGCATCTTGGAGTTTGTCTCAAGCTGAACACGGGCTAAAATTTGTGAAGCAGACTCACCTTAGAGACGAAATTTACAGTACTGTTAACCCTTAAGAAAAATAGGTTGATATAATGGAAATTCTGCCTGGCTCTTAGCTACATCAATATGAACAGGGCCATTTGATTTATGGCTTCATGTATAACTCCAAAGGTGGAAGAACAAAGCACATCTCCAACTGCACGCACACTTCACTTTTATTTTTGAAGGCTGGAGGTCTGCAGTGATAGAGATACAAAAGAAATCCTGGCTCTCTGTGTTTAGGGGCTTTGACACCAAAAGTGCAGATAACAAAGGGGGACTATCTATTAGTCCTGAATAGCTTTTCCTTCTTTCCCTAAATAAATTAACATTGTCTTGTTTTATTTCTTTTTTTACCTCTTTAAACTTGCATTGTGTCTTCTCTGCACTGATATGGCAGTGACACATTTCTATATTTGCTCATCTTGATCTCATTCAAAATTCACACGCTTCCTGAATATTAGCCCTCCTCACTTTACCCCTCAGCCTTATTCTTCTGTGACCTGCTGTACTTGTCGGAGCAGCTGTTCCTACGATACTACCTTTTCCCCCATCTGGGAGGCAGATGGGCTAATCCACAAAGAGCCACTATTTGCTCATGGATCAATTTTCAGTCTAAAGTGAACAACTGACAGCCTTCCCAAAGATGCTGAACATGTCCACGCCTGGGCAATGTTCCACAGAACAAGAAAAGTCTTTCAATCTGCAAGACCTTTATATATTCCCCTATATATAGGAATAGGAAGAAAGACAGACCATGGTAGTTTTTTTTTTTAAATTAGAAGATTGTTTTGTGCGCCCCCTTATAGTGAGTGCCTCTGCATTTTTTTTATTTCATTCTATTTTTTAAGAGGAAAAATGCTACAAAAGGAAAAGGGAAGAACTTATTCTAGGAGAGGAGAACTCCTAGACAACACCAACTGCAATAGTCAAAGTATTTTACAAATTCAGCAAGGATTATGTCATATCAGAAGACTAACGCTTATTTGTATTGACCTATGATCTCTTAGATTTTTCAGTTTTCCTGCTGGCATCCTGCTCTTTATTTAAATATTTGGACTTTGTTGCCTGGAGCGTCACTATATCCTTACTGTTTAAATATGGTGTAAAACTATTTGTCCTCTGTTTTCAGAAATTTTGGAAAAGTAAAAGGTGGACTAGAAGTATACTTTGTTTTTCAGAGTTTAGTTGGCAGTGGGATGTATGCCATAGTATATCCAACATGTAAACTGCATATACATTAGCATAAGAAAAAGCTCTGTTGGAGGGCAGCATGTTACTTTATGAATCATATTTTTAAATCAAGCTTAACAGATTGAAAAATAAGAGAATAATGGTTTTCAGGTGTATTTTTTAGGGTGAGTTAAATAATGAAGTTCTATTTGTCTCCTCAGACCTTGAGTTTCTAGCCAAAAAGACAGTCAGATGCGTTACCCTTGACAAACAATTATGCCGGACCAGCACCTCTATTGCAATTAGTGTTCTCTTCCTTTTACAGAGACTGTATCTCTCGCGTGAGCCCTGTGCATTGTCCCAGGTAAAGGAGGTGGAAGAAGAAAATTTCAGAGAAAATACTAGCAGAGAGTCTGTATATGTTGTAAGTTGGCTGGAAAGTGGCTTTGTGGATGTGACAGTCCCATAAAGAAAATGATACATTTTCACTTCCCAACATAGGTTGTCACAAAAGTTGTGACACATTTTAATTGAGGAGTGGAACTGTTTTCTTCTATAAGCTGGCCCACGCGTATTGTGTGCTTTTCACCTTTGTTCGCCATCTGTCCTTGCTGGGGCTGACGTCTGCCATCTGAGGGCTGCCTCCCTGATGCTTAATTGTCTGATTAGATGCTTACGGCACCCTCAAAAAAAAAAAACCCAGAAAACCAAAGACAATCGTGTGTCTTTGTATGGTACACACTTCCATATCCCCATGGCGCTTTTGTGCCTACACCCTTACGAACAGCCTTTTGTGTGTCCAGACCCCAGATGGCTGCCTGCAGTCACAGCCTTTAGTAGAAGAATCATACTCAAATTGTCTAATGGATAATAAACTGTACTGACTTTGCTTTTGATGTGAATGGATGTTTTCAAGTTGAAGAAACAAAAGATCTCCTGGGGAAAATTCCTGAATATATGTATCATTGTAAATCTTGAAGGCCGGAGGGGAGGGAAGCTGAATAAATTACAAGTATTTATTAGGTTTGCTGAGGAAACAAGTGCTGCAGAAGTTGAAGATTAAACCCCAGAAAATATGGTAGAATTAGCAGAATACCTCTTAAATCCTGTTGTGTAGATTATTGCAGCCAAGCAGCTGACACAGGCTTTTTTGTGTGTTCTGAATTCACACAGGCCATATTTGATACCTGGAATACTTAGTAGTTTAATTTTACTGTAACAAAATGCTTTCAAGAAGACTTTACAGTTGCCAGAGTATTCCCAGAAATTTGCAATGGCAATAACTGAAAACCTTTGAGGCTCTCTCTCCTCCCCTCAGCCCTTCCAATCAGGGAACAGAAAAACGTGACACATCCTGAGAGTTTCAGATGGAGTTTCAGATATTGGTAATCAGTCTGAGCAAAAAAGAGTCCTCACGGATATTAATCAGGCTTAAGTGGTATCTTCAACTAAGTATTCCAGGGCTGGGGAAACAGAGTTGTGGATTCTTTTTGTTTGGTTGGTTTGTTGCATGGGTGTTTGTTTTTTAACATGATGAAATATGTATTAATGTAATATTTTATTTTTTTTTTTAGTTTTCTGAGGCATGTTGCTAAAACATGTTTTTCTAACAACTAAATATGGTTTTTTTTAATATCTTTTTAGAAGTAGTAATTAGCAACGGACTTTTTTTTAACATAGAAGGTAAGATTATGAAACAGTAGAACTCTTAGCTATATCTACGATTCCTGGAATATGAAAGTTATATATAAAAAAAACCCTGTAAAATGAAGGTGAATGTCTGGAATATGCTGGCTACACTGCTGGGTATACAGCAGTAGTGTATTTTTATAGGGAGGATGTGAATAAATCCATCTTTGATACAGTTTCCACAAGTTTTGGAAAATGCAGGATATTTCTTCCAGAAGCAAGGCAGAATGCAGGGTAAATTCTGCCTTTTCAAAGAGAAGGATCTTTTTTGGACCTACCTTTTCATTTGTCTGATTGATAGTTATATTTTGAAATCTCATGGAAACTATCCACTAAGTAGTTTAGGAAGGCAGTTCTGAAACAAAAACCAGTCTGTTTCAGTTAAAAGATTTCTGGGCACTGTGTATCAGAGATCCGTTATTGTTTATATTTCCAGAAATACATCGTGGGGAAATCTGGGTGACAGATCTACCCACATTAGCTCCTCATGACAGGATCTGAAAGAACAACTAATGTGCTATGGTTTTGCACGCTCAAGTTGCCTGTGATCCAAAGTGTGCGTCTTGTGGCTTTCCACAAGTAATTATTTTGGGATGTCATATTCACATTAAAGGAAAAAGGAGAGAAAGATCATTGCAGCCACTTCTTGCTAACTATGAAGTCAAAGCTTTTCCCATGGGAAGCCATAAAGACCTATTGTCTCACTTGACTGGCTCAATGGACAAGCATCAATATTATCAAAAGCATCGATAACATCTAATCTGAGTTTCCTTCACATGCGTAGTAGCTGATGTAACAGAATGAATACACAGTGACCTAATGATCCAAGGGGTTGGATCAGTCATGATTCAGTCTAAATCAAGCTAAGATATTGATGCATTGAGGAGTCTTAATTGAGCTAATGAGGATCCACTTGCACCCCATACTCATCAGTGTCACCGTCCTTTTGCAAAACAAGCACATTATGTCCTGCAGCGTCAGCAGTCTTGTGTACTGCCTTGGTTTGAGGTGTGACAACCATTGTCCCAGACCCTATATCCGTCTCTTCCTACTGGAAATTTTAGATCTTCCTATAGTTGCATTTGATTGCAGTAATGTACTCCAGGAAGTGCTATGTAGTAATACCACTTGAAAACTAAAGCTAGTGCAAAATATGATTACGTGCATTATTAGATTTCAAAGCAGAGACCGCAATGCCAGAGTCTTGTGATGTGAACTAGCTGCCAGTCAGGTTCTGACGGGGTTTGTGGCATTGTAATGACTTGAAAGGGCCTAATGTAGTTTCAAAGCAAGTTCTAAGGAATATGCCTCTTTGTACCGGACTGCAGCAGCCGGTGGAGGTACGGGCTCTCTTGGGCTTCCCAAACAAGAGCTACCTCCTCAGAGATCGTTCTCAGACAGAGGTTTCTGTGTTGGAATTTAACCACTGGAATTTGCCCTTTAGATTGTGCAGAACCCAAAGTAAGGGAGTAGAATGAAGTTTGGATTGTTTTCAGTACTGCAATAACTGTCGCCATTGTTTATCAATTGATTCTGTTTCTTCCTCTGAGGTGTCTCTACCTTGTTTACTGCTGGCACAAGCCAAGTAGTCATTACAGCGTTTAAGAAAAAAAACCTTCCTTAAAAACCTTGCACTGTCTTGTTTCTGTGTTGGTGGAAACTTATGGCTGTCAATGTCTGACTAAATTTTGCATGAAGGCAAAACTTAAATACCAGCTCCAAAGAGCAGTCAGTTACTTCAGACAGCCCTTGAGACCATGCGTTCTGATGAAGATAATACACGAGCAGAATGAAAGGGGACTTGAACTGCTTTCTTCTTACCTGCAAGTATTGTGTGTGTATAGTCTGAGTACTTTTTTTTTTCTGTATCTGATGTGTTTGGGGAAGAGACTTGACTACGTTATAGGATATGAAGTATACAGCAAGTTTTGGAAGTACATCTGAGAGTGCAGGTAGCTCTGCTTTTGGATAGGCAGACTTTTGACATTTTAAAATAAGCTACTTTTGCAATGCTAAGTATTTCTGAATGTCATCCTTATTTCTCAAATGGGGCATGCAGAATCTTTATCCTCCATTTAGAATCGTTGAACTAATGAAGCATTTGTGCAAGTGCCAATTTCCTAATCTCTGTGGGTCTTCCTCCTTGTGGTTGCAGGGGGATGTACACTAAGAAGGTAAATTCTAACTTGGGCCCAATGGCCTGTGGGAGCAGATCTCAGTCTCAGTAGCAATTTATTACTTCATTAAGAGATGCACGTATCCTAGCTTCCTGGTTAACAGCTTTGGTAGACTCTAAGCAGCAGTGGTGAAGTCTGAATTCACTGTTACAAGTACGTGGCCAGGTCAGAATGAAAACACCCATGTAGAGAAGCTCTGGCACCAGATGGTGCTTTGAATGGTTAGAGGAAGGTGTTATGCCGCTGTCTTTCTCCGCATCCCTTGATACAAATGTCCAACATTCATGGAAGCAGAGCTTTGGGACTGGACTACTCTTAAGATTTAAACATCTTGTGTGGGAGTTTTGTGAACTTTAGACGAGTATAGCTACGGTCATGTCTTTTCATGTGCAAACAATGAAATGTTTGAAATTTGTAAAAACAAAAGATTTTCATCTTAATTCTCAACTTTGGTTCCTGTGTAAGAATGATGACATGGGCTGCTTAAGCACCTTAAATGGAAAATATGATGCAATGAAACCTAGTTCTTTACAGTCCATAAATCTCAGTTGTGTATTTGTGCTGTCTTGTGGACTTCAAGGTGGGCTGTGTCCATACTGTCTGTTCTACTGATGACCTTGTCTTTGTGGCCTTGCTCAGCTCTCCCTTATGCCCTTACCTGGAGCTTGCCCAAAACTGAGACCTGTATTCAGGCCTGCATCCAAACAGGAAGAATTCCAGGGATGTAGGTGCACACACGGGATACAGAAGCGGTGCCTTTGTGGTCCTTTGTTGGGAGCTGCTCCTGCCTGTGCTGCGAGGTGGCTCTGACCGATGAGCTGGGCGGCTGCAGGGCAGGGGGTCTGGACTGTCAGCAGAGCAGCTGGTACTAAAAACCAGAGCAGACATTGACACCCCGAGTATAGCGATACCCAGAAACCAAGCGGATAAAACAGTAACAATTGATTTGTTTGGATGGGTTGTAGGGTCAGGGCTCAGTACTTATTGCATGTCTGTAGGAAATGTTTCCGAATTACTTTTGAGCAGAGTTGAGGGTGGGTGAAGGTTCACCATGGGGTAAGTGTGGAGCTTACCTTGAAGGTGAGTGTGTATGGGAAGCACAAATTCAGGCAGTTAATTCCTTTTGGTCCGTTTGCCAAGCTCAGATGCCAAGATACAACTTCAAACTATGATTCTCGTATGTGATAGAAGTAAAAAGCAGATGATTGCCTTCTCTCTCTTGATCTAAATCAACCTTCTTTTTCTTCATCTTTGTTTCTTAAGTGCACTTACTCTTTTATGGGCAGCAGTGGGCGGCTTTTACTCTCAACTGTCTGCCCTGCAATTCCAATCAGGTAGGAGAGGCAGACGATTTCTTATCTGCCCCTCACCACCTAATGGTGGCATTTCCCAGTCATTAGAGAAACACATATTATTCTTAAGATTTCCTTTCCGACTGTGATTTCTATTTAGTGAGGTAAATCAAACCAGTGGAAGACCTGGGGAGTCTGAGTGATGCACAATGCTTATGATACAGCCTGGCTTCTGCCCTTTGTGGTGCGCAGCTCCAGGAACTGTACCAAATGGTTCAGTTTGTTGATTTTGTGTCACAGAGTTTGTCCTGAAAGGTTCATAATGTTATACAAACGTGGGCCTCTTCTTCACCTCCCCAGCTATTGCATGAGATCAGCTCAAAAGAACCGGCTGTATCTATACCATACTCATAAAATCATGTTAATATTTTAAAATGTGATTGTTTCCTATCCTTTCAATGAGCCCTCATCTATATACAAATAGCATGTTCTAGCCCTCATTAATCAAAATGACACTGTCTACACCCTAAAGTGTTTCCACATTTGCACATGAAGTGTGTTCCCAAAACTCTGTGCTGCCTGATTGATCTTTGCATTGTTCAATTTTCAGACCTACATGTCTAAAGCTGGCTGAAAAGATACAAAAGTTGACTTCTAATGTGATTTCTTTAATCTTCTTCTGTAGAATTAGCCTTACAAACCATGTAGAAAGTCTTTCTGAGTTCTCTTTTTGCATCAAGCTTGGCACAGGCACGAAGGACCACATCCCATCTTGCACTGGAAAACATACCACTTGCTGCCAAAAAAAGTGTTAGGAGACACTGCTGCTTTGGGAAAGCATGTGAGAGAAATAATTCTGTTAAAAACCGAGGAAAAGAAAGCAAAACATCCTTCAAGTCACAAGCTTGCCTCACTCAGTCTGTTCAAACATTGCCCGTTCTAGCGCTTCTCTCCCAAATGGAACAGGTATTAGCCGGTGCCTACATACAAGAGGAGGATTTAAATTCAGTAACTTGTCTGCTAGTAAAGAGCACAGGTGACTACTCATTTTCAGACTTCCACATGTGTATATATAAACCAGACAAAGACCGCCTGAGGGAATGGGAACCAGCAGAAAGCCTTTTCTAGGCTTAAAGAACTGTGGAACATATAGAAAACTCCCATTCATCTTTTATTTTTTTATTTACTGTGCTTCTACCAGTTATCCCAAAGGCAGGGGGACGGGTGTGTATGCAGGGCCTGGAGAGGAACTTGAGTTTAGTGCTCTTTTCTAAAATATTTCCGTAGGGTTCTGGAGTGTCTGACCCCTGGAAGCACCCTTAGATCCTCACAGAAGGGGCATTGCCGTTATCTGACACTTTTTCTGCCCACATGGCCTGTGTGAAACACCTGGCCAGTTTTACTGCAGCTTGTACCGAGGATTTCTTGACTGAAGACTCTCAAAGAATTTGCAGAATTTCCTCTCCATTTTTTTTATGGTCTAAGTGTGGGTATTTATCTTGTCTGGCTCAGTTCTTTGCTAAATAATAAAGAAATAAAAATAATGTCGAAATAACTATCACCATGAAAGAGCAGGGGTGAAAACTCTTGCCCTCTCCATCCCCAGAAGTATAAAGCATAACAGCAGAATTTGGGGGAAAATACTTTCTAATGTAAATCCTTCACCTTTGTAAGTTTTTGTTGTCTCGTTCTGCAAGAGACAGTTATTTTATGTCACCTTTAGGGACTGCTCTAAAGCCTCTGAGAGAGCTTATGTATTTTTGGTGTGGGAAGTGCAGAGAGTACGAGAAGCAGCATCTGACACGTCTGGAGCTCTGACCCAAGTGCTCTGTGCATGAGAGGGAAAACACCAACATCTGAGTAAAACTTTGCTGGTGTTCCTGGTGGTGGTGGGGTTTAGAGCCAGAGATTAGTAGGATTAGAAAACACTGATTTTCTTTCAGGTTGTTATTTACTGATATTAATGAGTAGTGATGGAAATGCTCGTCTTTTGACTGTTCTATGACCTGCACTGGTTTGACAGGACACGCCTTGCCTGTAGTCTTCGGGATGACCTAAAGCTTACCTAGAAGTGTGTGTTTGGTGTAATTAGAGCTTCACCTGCATGTATACGGCCGAGACAGATCACATAATGCAAAAAAACACCCCAAGAATATACACGCTGTGTTTATCCTCAGCCCGTGTGCAATCCCTGCCCTGTCCCCAGCTCCATCTCTCCCTTGCAGACCAGGAGGTGCCAGCAGGAACCCACTGGCGGGATTTTTGGCATTTCCCTGCTGCTCCCTCTTGTGAAAGGCAAGCTGTGAAAGGCTGACCGCGGGGGCGGCTTCTCCCGGGGGTCTCCGCAGCCTCCCGGGCCGCGCAGCACCTCGCCCGCTCCCTCTCGCCCCAAGGGCTTCGGCGGAGGGCTGGAAGGAGGGCTGGAGGAGGGATGGAGCACCTTTTAAGAAAAGTTTGTCGGTGCCCGAGGGCGAGTGCCACGCGTGGGCGGCGGGGGGCGGCCGGGCCGCGCGGCGGGGAGCGGGCGGGGGCTGCCTGGCTCGGGGGCCGGGCCGGGGCGATGGTGGGGGGTGGAAGGGGCGTCGCCATCTGTTGTTAATTCCCCGGTCATTGGATTAGTAACCCGCGGTGATGAGATCAGCGGGATCGGCTTTCGCGAGGGGGCACGGCGCTGGCCGCCCTCCCCAGCTGCGCCGGCTCTCGCATGAGGCGGCGGCGGGCGGCCCAGGGGGAGGCAGCGCGCACAAAGCCCGGTAGCCGCCGCAGGCCGCCTCCCGCCTCCCCGCCGGCACCGGGCGGGGCTCCCGGGCGGCCCGGCCCGGCCCAGCCCCGCGGAGTCCAGCCGAGCGAGAGCGGGGGCCGCGCCGCCCCCCGCAGCCCCGCAGCCGCCCGCAGCCCCCCGGGCGCGGCGCCCGCCTCGGTGCCGGGCCGCGGCGCCTCCCGGCTGCTCCCCGGGGCAGCGGCTGGCCCCGGCGCGGCGGCAGCGCCGGGAAGTCGGCGGCTGGGATCGGTGTCCCTGCCGGGGAGAGGACCGTGTGAAGGGGACGCTCCTGCAAGTCACGGCGTCTGGGTTTTTCGGCGTTTCTTTTTTTTTGAGTTTGTTTACTTGTGATTCCCGTCTCTCCCTCTGGATTCTCTTGCTGCTGGCGTAGCGGATCGGCGGAGGGGCTTTGCTGGGGTTTTATGGTAAGTTTGCGATGGGTGGGTGCTTCTGGTCGTGGGAATTCCGCGTCTTGTTACACACTATGTCGGGACGAGGTGGTTTTCTTTTTAAACAGTGCTGGCTTTTAAGCTGGTGTTTAAAGAAATATACTTCTGAGACGTATTCTGGCTTATAATGAAGCGTTTCACAATAGAAATTACTTTCCTGAGCTATAAAAGAGGATTATTTCTAGGTGTTAGATAGCTAAAGATTTACGGCTCTTATAAACTGAGGTTATTTGACTTTGCGCTGGTGAAAGCAAAATCTCTTGCCTAACGATTGCCACAAGCTAATATTTTACAGTGGTTACTTGGTGCTTTTTCCGGCAGTAAAAGCCAGACCTCAGTTCAGCTGTTTAGACAGCTCTGAAATACTAAACTATCCTCTCAGTAAGGGCAAGAGGCAAGCTGAACCTTTGTCAAGTCAAGCCCGAATTTGTATGCGAGACTTGGGTTTCAACAAAGAAAGCTATTGACTGGATTTGCCCCTCACGCTACTCCTGAACGCTGGCCGCCGGGCGGCTGGGCTCGCTGTGGGTGGTGGTGGCCGTTCCCGCAGGAGGGCCGGGGGCTGCCCCGGGGTCCCGCTCGGCGCTGCAGAGAGGGGTGGCTGCGCTCTAAGGGCGGCCGAGGAAGTTGCTGTGGCAGCGGTCGTGCTGGCAGCAAATCGGTTTTATTTCTTTGTGTTTAGGACTTAGAGTGCAGACTGCTACGGGGGGAAAGTGTCCTATATAGAGGGATGGCCAGCCGCTACTTCAGTCCCTGGTTTGATGTTGGCTACCGCCCTTCAGTGCTTAAGTCAGAATTGACATTTTCACAGTGCTCCGTCTGCCTTCGGTGACAGAAGCGATCCCCGATAAGGTATCTCCACGTTGTGAAGCTTATCCTCTGGGGGATAAACAGCCCCAGAGAGTTACTCTTGATGCGTGTGGCTGAAACTGGCCTGGCTCGCACAGCGTATCTCAAAGGATGCTGCATTTTTAATGTTGTTTCTGTAACTAAAGCAGCCCATCGGGGACATGAATATCAAATTGCTATTAGGTTATTTGGTGCCGCTGACAGAGTAATGCCAGAGACCATACATTCTCTTAACAACAAGCGGGAAGTTTTATAACTGGCCTTGGTAATGGAAGTCTGGTTTTCTTGGTAGCTGATACACCTCAGTGTCTTGCTGCTGACTCTGGATGTCCTTGGATGACCATCCTGTGCCTCAGTGTCCCTGCCAGGGCTAAAGGGAGGCCCGGTACTTCCCTGCGTCACAAGGATGATAAAACTTGACAGCTCCATGTCTTGCTGAGGCCCTCATGTGGGTGTTGCTCTAGAAGTACAGATCGGCGCTGTTAGGCTTGGAGAGCCCTGTGCTCACACCGATACCGTCCTACCAGTGTGCTCACTGGACTTCTGTTTGTCTTTGCAAATGTTGCTTCAGGCAGCTTTGAGACACCAGGCTTCCTGCTCAACAGGCTCTGTGGCTTGGGAGTAATAAAGCCATGCCACCTTTTTGCAAGGAGATTTTCAGAGCTGTGAGATTTTTATTTTTTCGCATAGAAGCACAACCCTCCCCTAATGAAGTACTAATCGAGTCTTTTGCTTCTTGAAAGAACCAGAACTTCCGATTTCTGGTTTGACCAAGTTGCAGTCATCTTTATGACTTGCATTTGTGCGGTGTAGGAATTTCTGAATGATGGGCCATCTCTCCTGCGACTCCACAAGCAGCAGCTCATTAACTTGTCGGGCTTCATTGTTGCTGTGTAAACTTCTCTAATGGATTTTCCATGTACCAAGAAAAATCGAGAATGCTATTTTTGTCTTGTTTTCCCTCACAGTCACTGTTTGCCCCTCTTCTGTGTATAGGTCACTGTCCTTTTTTGTGGGGAAGGAAAATAATTTTCACAGTGGAGCTCCATGCTATGTCGCAGGACTCTATGTGATGGTTACTTTGAGTTGGTGTTTCTTAATTCAGGCAGCTGGAGACTTTGAGGAGCTGTTTTATCTACACATTTGAGGCATAGCGATAGCAGTTGAGGAAGAAAGCAGAGCATGGTTCTCTGAGATGTTAATTGTTAAAAATACTTGGTTAAAGTGATTAGCAACATCATGTTAGATACCCAACTGTCCCATCCCCGTAATTCTTCTTGACCAAGAAGAGGAGGGTAGAAAGGGGGATGCCTTTACCAGATTCGAGTTCTGTAAGCCATGCTGCATTTTAGCTCTCTTGTCTCTTGAGCCTGCTTGGCTGCTCACTGCTGCTGCACTCACATCCTTTACTTGATTCTTTTTGTGCTGGAGCAACATCACTTCAGTGCAAATTTGAGGCTTTCAGAGTGCTTCCAGGCATGGCAAATCCCAGCTTGAATAATGGTAACACAGAGCAGCCTTGATGCTCGCTTCCGTTTCCTCCCTTGGTTAGTGAGGATAAATGCACTCTTCTTAATAGAATATCTGTGTAAAGGAAATCTAGACGTCTTTTCGTTTTAGCAGGTTTCCCAGGATGGAAGTTTGATGTAAATGTTGCTGGACTTTGTAAACCCCGGCTGAAGGCCAGGGCAAGACTGGTGGTAGAGAGGAGCAGAGGCTGGCATCACTGGTATTACAGGGGTGCCTGACCTCCCAGCGCCATCCAGGAGGCAAAGCCGGGCTCCTGACTCCGTCGATGAAGGGCTCCATGCTGGCAAAACACTGTTGAGATGGATGCAGCTAATTCAGTGTGGGCTTGCGGAGCTATGTTAGTACTGTACATGACTCAAGACTAATGGAGGTGTAGGCCATGCACCTTGTCCTGGGGTCTTAAGTATTTATTAAGCCATTCTCTGTGATGAAGACAATGCTTAAGGCCCTCTGTTAAACAGCTAACCAATTTTTTGAAGTCAAAACTTAATGTAGGGTTGCTATGCATTACTAAATATTTACTAATAATTCTGGAAGTTACTGTTGTTGGCCTTAACTGTTGGAAAATAAACATGTGCTGTGGACTGAAACTTCCAGACCAGGCAGCTCCCTGACCCATGCGTGTGTCTCCTGGGGCCTGTGCACATGAGAGTGAATCCGTGTTGCTCCCTGCAGCACATGGCTTTCAGGGGTGGCTTACAGCTGCCTTCTTAACATGCAGTTTGGGCGATGGAGAACCCTGTCAGCTGATGTATGTCTGTGCTGTAGGGTAAGATGGTAATACATCATGCACTTCCTGGAAGAGCAATTGGTGTCTTCAGACTTCTTTAAGTTAACTTATGCTCAGATCATATATGGGGATTGGTTGGGGCGTTCTGCTTATTTGCTTTTTTTGCTTTGAAAAGGTGCATGTGGGTCACTAACATGGTCAGTAGACCATCTCCTATGAATATACCAGGGTGCATCACTCTAAGAGGGCTGAATTGAGAGTTTACTAATAAGGAACAATCAACTGTTGTCCTTTACTTTGAAGAAGTTGCTTTCTTACACTGTTGAAGCTGCTGTTGCTTGAAGGCAGCTGTGTACTGGACCTGAGCTCCCTCCAGGGTAACAGTCTGTGAAATGGTGGGTGCTATCTGAATCCCACTATAAGATGATGTCGAGTATGATGTCAGGAAATGCCTTTTCCTGGCCTCAGCTGCTCGCACTGCTTTGTATAGTGATAAAACTGGGGTTTGGGGTTTTTTGTGTGTGTGTGGAAAGCTGACAGTGTAATGGGTAGCATCCATAACCTAGAAAGGAAGAATCCTTGCCCTGAAGAGATTTCGTTTTAGAGCAAAGCTTAAAGAAAAGTGTGTGCCCTGGTAGCCTTGGTGGCAGCATGGAAAAGTGCATCAAAGGGGAAAGCAAGAAGAATGTGGCTTATGTTTTTTTTATGCACGAGCAGTGCTGTGGAAGGGAGAGCAGGGCTCCTGGGGTGCCATGGCTTCAAGATAAGAACTGCAGTTGCAATTCGACTGGCAATATTTGATTAAAACCTGATGGCTATATTTTGGCTATCTCTGCTCTATTAAAGACTGGGCCTGGCCACGGGTAGCACTAGGTAGAGCTGACTTCTTTCCTTTGCTTCCTTTTGAACCAAAAAATGGAGTAGTGACAGGTACTAGCCTATTTAAATATGTGTATGTGTGTATATATATATGTTTGTTGTGTGTGTGTTTTTTTTTTAAAGGAATGTCATCTTTGCTACAGAGGCTAATGCAGTGCAGCTCCTAATGTGTGTAGCAATTGAAATGCAGAAATTTAACACAATTTGTGTGTTTTGTCCATAGCAAAAAAAAAAAAACAAACAAAAAAAAAACCAACACCCCCCCCCCCCCCCCCCCCCCCCCCAAAAAAAAAACCCAACACCACCAAAACACACGAGGGAGTTTGTATCTGTTTTTCTGCCTTAGTAAGAAGTGAAGTACCTAGGCTAAACATGGGTGCTCAGGTTTGACCTAAATCTGTTCATACTGAAGTCACTTGAACTTAGACCAATGCTGAGCAGTATTTTGTTTAATTTTTTGTTTCTCTCTGCTTATTCTGTGTATGTTTGGGTTGAACATCACTGGCTAATCCTGCTCTTGACTGGTGTCAGATGACAGGTTTTATTGTGTTGCAGTGCGGAGCCTGGGTGACTTAGCAACTTTATCTTTGAGGATTTGTCAGAGGCTGAAGTGACAAGTACAATGTGGTGTGCGGCAATGTATGAAATCCATCTTTGAGCTGATTGCAAACTAATTCTTTCAGAGCTGTACAGCAGACTCTTTAGTTGAGTTTGCTTTCTTGATTTAAATACATCCATTTCCAAAAGCTCGTTCTTTCTCTTTTTACCCTATTGTCCAAGTCTGGCATGCACTTGTCTTCTCTCAGGCTGGGTTGTCCCTTCCTATGTTAACAATTCCCAAAGAAGATCTTGCAAAGGGCTTTTTGAGAGATCGCCCATGTTTATGCTGTCTTGTCAGAAGAATGAGGATTTCCTTCCTGCAGAAACCAGCCCATGCCCTGGAACCTAACCAGGCTCTGAACTGCAATAGCTCTGTCTCCCGAAACCTCCCCTCGGTGGGGTGGCTGCTGGTGGCAGCCTGGGACAGCTCGGTCTTGAGGCTGCGATAAAGGGCTACGGTAAGGACTGCTGGCTTGCACTTTGCTATCGTATTTCTTGAGTAGATTTTCTGCTTGGTACCTGAACACAGCAAAGCTCTGCGTGAGGAAGGAAAAGTGAGGCTGGTACCTAGAGACCCTTCAAGCTTGTTCTACACCCAGCAGCAGCAGCTACTTCATGTGGCTTCCAGTTTTTCTTGTGATTAGACTGCAATATTCAGTAGTCTGAGCAATGCTGCTTCCATTTCTTTTTTTTAAATTCAGTAGTCTTTGTTGAAAGTGGTGTTTCTCGAATATTTAAAAACTGGTTTATTTAGAATTGCCCTTTCAAGGGGGCGTTAATCATGTGAGAGCACTTGCATAGCTTTAGGCATGGAAAAGGGTGGGATTTTTCAAAGCTGACAAAAGGTTTAGGTACTGAATTGTCATTTAATTTTTACTGTTTCTCCTCCATCTCTTCTTCAATGAATGCAGAAATAAATTCCCTCCAGTGGAGGGATACATTTTTCATTAGATATTGGAGGTCATAATTTTAAAAGAGAGCCTTGTTGCACGAAGTATTTATGTCAGTGGTATGTTTCGTACTGAGAATGGGGTGTCCATAGAAATCCCTAAGTGGTGATGGTAGGCATGGTCATGATCTATGAGTCTGTTTTTTTTTTTGTTTTATTTAAAAATACTCTGAAAAATAGTTTTGCTAGGGAGGGCCAGAAATGGCTTGGAAGAAAGTTGGCTGTTGTTATCTTTGAACACTGGCCTATTCCCAAAAATCTTGAGCTTATTTCATAATTAAACTATTTTTGATAAAAGCCACACAATGCACAATTTTGTCAATGATGACTGTATTGCTTCACAGGTGAGAAAATGCTGTGACAGTCCAACCTATGTGTAGCCAAGGAAATAGTTGGATGAAGGGAATCTTTATTTCAGAGCTTTAGCTATTTTGTAAGTTACTAGCTAAATAATAAAAGGTTTCTTGTTTTGAGAATTAATTTAAGGTAGCTTGGACATATAGAACAGTCTGGGGGCCAGCAGTGATACTTTTGAAACTTTGTTTTCCAAGTTAAATGTTTTAGACTCCATTTCCAGAGTAAGCTCTGCTGTGTTCCTTGCCAAAGGTTGTCATGTGCTTTTTGGCAGCAGAATCATTGTAGTGTTTTGAAGTGAACAGTTGCTTTAAAATGAAATTCAAATATTAATTTATTCATACTAGTATTTCTTGCTCAGTGATGTAATTACATATAATTTGGTAGCGTATCCTGTATTTGACTTCATGTATGTGAATTATTGGCTCAAGTTAAAAATTATCCCAAAATTCAGTGTAGCTAATCTGGGGATTTAAGAGTTAAAATTGAAACCTGGTCTTTATGGTATTGTTTGTGTTGTATTATTTGCTTTTCTGGCTGAAAGAGACACTTAGTTGAGGTTAAAAAAAGCCCATTAAAATTAAAATTTAACTACTCCATTTGTTTGGTTATCTTCAAAGTTTATCCTTATTTAACCTGTAAAAAGATTGACTTGTAGATATTTTTTCAGATTTGTGTGACATATTTGCATAGGGAATTGAGTATCTGTTCCTTATAGGCTTATCATTGGTCTACCTAGACTTAAATTGAGGACCTTGGTGTGTGATACCAGCACGTGCTGAACTTTTTCAAGGCCCTGGGAATATTTTGGGGCTCCAGCTAGTTCACTTCAGCAGCATCATTATTTTATCCTTTGCATAGGGAAGAAGCAGCATTTGTTAAATCTGAGACTGTTGATAAATTCTGAGCTCTGATGGTTTCATCCCATGCTTTAGCGAGCGAGGTCCCTGTCTGTGGAGCACAGCAGCTAGGTGGTTATTCTGGGGCAGTGATCTCTCAAGGAGGTTTAGTTGCATCGTGTCATCTTGGTTTTCATAAATTATGACGTAGCATAAAAAAGAAAATACTATTTTCCCCATTGTTGTTGAGAACTGTTGTCAAGCATGTCAGAGATGACAGAAGTTGTTTGAATTCAAGATGAAGACACATCAAAGTGTATAAAAGACAGCAAACATTGCCATCCCGACCTTATTTTGACGGCGTTGCTGCATATTCGTGTTACACTTGGGTTGTGCCAGCTGTTGACTGTGTCCCTGCATTTCAGTGTTGTCAGTCTCTGATGCTGTTAACACCTGGGTGATTCTTACCGTGATATTCTCACTTCTAATTCAGAGTGTACTGATCGTTCACTAAGTATTTATGCAGTCTTTGGTTTTGATGTCACAAGATAAAAAGGGTGTGTTTTCTATCATCTTTGGTATTCAAAGGCAAATAATGCATTGAAGCTGCTGATTATTTAAAATGATTAAAACATAAAATAAAGAAGTTCCTTTGTACTTTGGTTAGTGCTGACGTAACTGTTTCCAGTAGTCTAGAAAATCTTCCACGTAGTTAGTTCATTGATGGCTTGTTTAGACTAAGATGCAGCGTTGTAAGTGCAATGATCTTCCACCAAAGATGTGAGAATGTGCTCAGGAAGGAGTTGTTACAACATGTATCCTATCTCATCCTTTGAGGTTTAAATATAACGAGATATATTAAACAAGCATGAGCATGAGACCTGGAATATGTAGTGGTTGTTCTTAAGTTTCTTAACGATCATATTAACGGTATGTGAAGCAAAACGTGTGGGTGGAGAGAAGGAAGGGCAGAGAAGGAAGGGCTTGCCTGTACAGTAACTCTCCCAGTAGCCATGTGCTGAAGCACGGACGTAGCGGGAGGAGGGAAGGAGAGGAACATTCAACAGCACAACTTCTTGGAAGACCTGGAGAAAAGGTGATTAATTTGTCAGTGGGACTAAGCTTAAGTGTTCATCAGGATTTAAAAAAAATGAAATGGGGAGTAAAAGTAGACTTCATGGGCAGGGTGCACAAATGAAACTCTCAGAGTTGTTGCAAGATACTTCTGTGATGCTCAGATTCTTGTGAGAAGTCAGCACGGTAACGTACCTTCCCGCACCTCAATAAGCTGCGGTGGGATGGGAGAACGAGCATAAAGCTGCTGCCTTGAATTCAAGTCTAGGGATACAGCGGTCCTTCAGTTCACGTTTTCTGTTTCTTTGTTATTTTTTTTTTCAGTGAGCCACCTACAGCATTGATAATTGCTTGTGTTTCCTACTCTTAGAGCCTGTAACAAGAATCAACCGTTTATTTTTACTCATCTGCACCTCTTTCTAGTAATGTTGAATGATAGTGCAAGAGAAGAAAAAATCCATACATTCCAGGCCATCTCAGTTTGACTGTTGGAAGAAGACAGCCGGGGGAAATTCAAGCTGAAGTGTATCAACACTCCAGGGATGTGAGACTGACTGATGAGCTAGCTTTTACTGCTCTACTCCATCCACATCCTGCTAATAGAGCATGTGTGAGCAGAAAGTCTTAATGAATACAGAAGCCAACCCTCTCCCTCCCTTTATTTTTAGACTTTATGTTTTCCCTGGTGTAAAATAGTTTGGAACTTGGGGGAGCTTGGGGAGCTGTGCCTGAGGTTGGGCAGAAATGTGGCTTAGTAGTGAATGCTGCCTGGTGTGCAGCTTCAGGAGATGAGGGGGGAGACTATATCTCTTTCCCTGTAGCTAGAGGTTGCTGAGATTGATTGATTGTTGGTGTAACATAATTCCAGTGTGTGGAGGCCTGATATCCTGTTTGCTTCTGCAAATGGATGAAGATAGTGAATTATGCAGAAGCGTTTTTCTTTTCATTTTGGGGTATTGGAAAAGAGTGGGAAAACCACTGCTTAAACCTGGCATCTAAGTTTAGATGTCTGAATTAGCAATGCCGGAAACATAGTAGTGACTGTAGCAAGCAGCTCGGTTCCCCCGGAGCAATGCTGGCAGTATATACAACTTGGGCACTTAACTCATTCGGGCGTCTGAACTGTGCCGAGCAGGCAGCTCTTTACACCCGTTGTGGAAAAATGTGTGCGGGATGCTTCCTCTGGATATCCTTACAGCAAGGCAGAACTGGCATTTTAGTACAGCTTTCAGCACAGAGTTCCCAATGGATTTTCTCTTCACAATGGATTTTCTGCTTCTACTTTTTTTGATCTGAATATTTGCATATAGTGGTTCCTGCTTCTACAGCTGTTCTGTGTTTGGTTTCTTAACTGGTAAGAAATGTGGGATGCTGAAATCAAAGCTGACTGTCATGGTCTATTCCATAAATATAAGTGTAAGGGAAAACTCAAGCAGTATTATAGCAAAGATGTGTGGGTTGATGGTCTTGGTGGAATTCAGTTCTTGCGTTTGGGTCTCTTATGGTGCAAGAAGAAATTATTACATGGAATAATCAGCTTTTGAAATAAAGGGGATTGTCTTTCATTTTAATCACTCCGCCTTAATAGCAGGGAAGAAAAATCATCTTTTTGTAAGAGTCCCAACTCTGTTCTCAGTGTTTTCTAGAATGACGTTTTAATTGAATTTTATATTTATGGGACTGATACTTAAAACTTGTCATTTTCGTGGGTTCTTACCCGTTCCCCTGCTGTATATGAATCAGTTGTATCTTTAAAGAGTGTAAGCTTCCTGCTTGTCTTGCCAAACAAAAAATTCAGTAAACAATTTTTTGTGAAGAGAAGGTCATAATATTCAACTACGCTTCTCTTGTTAACATGAAGCATTATATAGTTATATATAATGTGTATATATATATAATAATAGTTATATAGCATTATATAGCTATATCCAGTACGTGAATAGCTTGTAAATAAATAGCAAAAGTAGGTTTAAATTTCATGCCTGTACTTAGCAAAACTAATGGATGGTAATCAGCGTAATGGCTGATGATAGATTGTACTGTGCCAGCAGGGGAACTTGCGCCCAGAAAAAGTAACACAAGATCAGGAGTGGCTAGAGACTGGTTGGTGAATGTGTTCTTCTCCAGATGCTTTCTTAATTCCTTCAATTAACTTGATTAAGCAGCTCAGCTTAAATTAGCAGAATTTGTGATTTGGAAGTTCTCCCATGTAGTATTTTCCCATTGCCTTAGGAATTAATTCCTTTAATATTTTGTCTGTGTAAAGCAGGCAGCCTTGGTTGCCCCTGTGTCC